>OX638311.1:31561265-33961265 GCA_951812415.1 Beris morrisii
ACGTGTTTTTGTTGAGAGCGTTTTCTGTACCAGACGTACCTCCGCCATTTTTCATCCAAACAAATTAATTTTTTTTTCCTGAAAGTAGATACATAACACTAGTGTTTCTCGAGCCGGAATTTAAAAATGCAATTTTTTCGGCAGTCTCTGGAATAAAAAATGCCATTTTTCGCCTCAAAATTGTTCAGTAATTATGATTAAAAAAAAAACTATGCAAGATTTCGAAAAAACGGCTCGATAGACACAAGATTATTGTGTGAAACACAACTGAGCAAAACTAAGTAAGTCCCGATCGGTCCAGTAGTCGGGGCGATGTTCCTTGTACCGATTTCGAAAATGCTGTTTCGAGAAAAACGCTTTTAAAGTATAGAGTACAGTTTACACTGAAATAAGGTTCTGTGGATTTCAACTGTGGAACGCGTATACCTCACCAACTTTTCAAAACATGTCCCTGCAATACAGAAGGTCATAAATAGCCGGAATTAAAAAAAAGCTCATAGTCAAACAGATGACAAAGGCCGCGTATACCTACGCGCCAACCGTTAGTATATAGTTGCTCACCAGGTCGGTTACAAAACACTATAACTTCATCATTACTGCGAATTTTGTTATGAAATTTTCAGGGTAGACACTCAAAGGATAGTACTTTCAAATGATCACCTTTTTGAAAAATCGATTTTTTTTAACTGCCCAGTTGTATGTAACCCCTTAAGCGCTTAACCAGATGTCGACCGAGGCATCCCCAGCTTCTCACAGTAATTGTTATATTTCCGATTTCAATTATTTAATTCTTCATGTTTTTGTGCTTCATACATTCACTAAATTTAATTTCAGTTTATTTAAATGTTAGCAGATTAATTGCAGCTAAAGCTTTCGATTTTAATTTTGATGGCACCCTGCCATGCATATGAGTACACAAGATAAAACACAAGAACGATTGCAGGTATGTGCTGCCAAACTAAAGACTCTGACATTTGATTCCAACACGTTTTGCCCACTTGATTCATCAACAGGTGACAACAATTCCTCCAACTTAAACAAGTTGCTCGTAATAAAGAGTCTTGGCTGACGAGCCAAATTTTATGTTCGTTCCTAGATCACATTAAATTTAACATTTCATCGGCTATTAAATTATGCATGTGAGTCAATAAACACTGCATGGGGGCAATTATCATTCAAGGGATTAATGCCATCACGGCTAATGGCTATGTTGGATGCCCCGGTAGAACACGATTGCTAAGACGATAGTATAATTTTCATGGTCCTAATCAGCTTTCCACCTGTCGGCCCTTAGGATATTTTGCGTACCTATTATGTATACGGAAATCAAATACTTACGACAGAGGTATGCCATTAAAAAATATCTATCAGAACATACCCTTAAATAAACAGATAGAGACGACATCTTCTGGGATAGGAGGGCAATGTTTGCTAAGTAAGGTGGTCTGTATGCACATAAATCCTTTTGCCTGAAACAAGATTTCACATCCCAGAGATGTATGACTTAAGATATGCATCAATAGGTGGAACGAGAAGGTGCAAAGGTAAGGCTGAAGATCCCGTTGGTGGTTTACCGACTGAATGTAATTTCACATATTCATGTGGTTTATGTAATTCGAATGCTTGTGATGCATTGAAATGCACATCCCCTTTCAATTGCTTTAAAATACGAGCATCGTATTATCGTCCTTATACAAGGACCTTTTCCCCATAAACCTTATCGGTATACTTTCGTCCTGAGAAGGGAAAAAACATCACTTGTGGTTTCAGTTTCCCGGATGGACAGAGTGTTTGGCTCAAGTTCAACGGTTGAATTATATTCACATCATATCCAGGCGAGCTTCGTTTCTGTTTCTTTAAAACAGCAAACCAAGACGATTTGAATTAAAATGAGGATTCACATCGTGAACTAAGGAGTTGAAATTAACGAAAAAGAAAAGCTGGCCAGTTTTTAATGAATAATTAATTCTCTCACTCAACTCGACTCATTTTGCTTGGTTTATTTTATTGGTACGTGCACATGACACAATATCCATTTCGTTGAAAGCAAGCTGAGAACGATTTTTAATTTTAGTTACGAACACATTTCGCTCCCTATGAATTTCAATGATAAATAGCATTCTTTTTACGGAAACTTTAATACAACACGTTTCACTCCTAAATTCAAGATTTCTTCCGTGACAAAGAGGATGATGTTGTTGTCCTCTGTAAAATTAATATCCCTCACGTTTGGTTTATCTCTTCCGTTTCTATACGACTGTCGACATAAATTTTTCGCCGACAGGCTTTTTTACGTGTAGATTTCCATATGCCAGCCGCAAGGCCGAACAATTCATACAGGACTATAATGTTTACAAGGGAAACGAATCGAACAACTTATTAATTCAACTGTTGCTCCACATTTCTTTTGTGTTGTCATAGCGCTCATGTACATGAAAACAAATCGCTCTAATCAGATATGTTTAATTTTTGGTGTCAGAAGTGGGATCGATCGTATGGCATTTAAGGTCGGAAACGTATTCAAATAGCCGGAAGAGACTTAAAAAAAAACCATGTCCAAATGTTGCCTTGGTATTTTCTACTTCGTTTCTTTGGGTGGTTGTATTTCAGAAAAATATTCAAAAACATCAATCATCCCTAAATGGCTTTTTTTACGTACAGTGAATATATATATATGTATGAAGAAAGCGAATAGAGGGCGGTTGATACGAAAATGAAAAGCAAAAACAAATGGCATATAGTATTAGGACCGGCATTCGTAATGTGTACAGACTGTTGTTTACCTTCCGGTGTAAACGTACACATAACTTTCATTTTAGTAGGTTGGTGCGGGTTCGAGGCTATAAGATGTATTTAAATTGGGGCCGTCGTATCAAGATTCGAATACACCCCAAGGGAGGAAGTGTGTGGGATAGAAAACGTCTTTCTTCCATTAGAATTTCCTGGAGAGAAAAGGAAGGGACCCATATCTAAAATTAAATGTATCGTTACAACCAACGACAAGACATATGGCACGCATAAAATCTATGGACTGCGAAATTGGCAGTGACCAATGATGGGTATTCCAAAAACGATATTATACAATTGTCCTTCGGTTTGTGACCAGCATGTTCGTATACAGGATCATATCTATACGAGTCCAGGTACATATTCGTACTAAATAAATAATTCAGTAGACGACTAAAAAATCTAATTATAAGTTTGTAGAGACTGCTACATGTGAAGTGTAAGGGCGTAAGGGGGTTGTGCTGATTATTTCAATTACATTACAATCGTGAGTTGCACGAAATGTCAAACGTTTCATTAAATTGTGGATATTTTCATTCGCGTGTGGAACACACTCCTTCTTGCATCCTGCATGCATTACCGTACCGTACCCACCGAAATTGCCTGAAAGATTTTCAATCGTTCCAGCAAAAATCAAATAATGGAAACAAGTAAAAATGATGACATAAAATCCTACTTTTTTTCCCGGCTATTTACCCTCAAACTGGGCGGAAAATACAGGGATGAATGAAAATTTTCGGTTTATGTCACGTTTTCAATTAATTGAATCAACGTTATTGTTGATAGTTGGCAATTTCGGCTGTAGTTGATGTTGCCATGGCAACCGGTCAACGTATATCAAGAAAAATATTGTCGGTTGTAACGCACGAACAATTAACAAGAACACCCACTTTTTTTTAACAAACACACTTTTTCCATATTTTCTAAATTATTTTATATTTATTACGAACAACACTCATCACAATTAACCGCATTTAAATTCCGTCCCACCTATGAATATGAAAGAAACCGCGATCCTCCAATTACGTTACGGAAAAACACCAGTGGAACTAATGACAATGGTGTTTTTGTTTTTACACCGCATTCGAGCCTAATATGGACGTCTTGAACGTCAAAAACGTACTGACCGAACATACAAACAATCCGCGTTCAGCACACATCGAGTCTACTCTAAGTACTAAGGCTATGTTGTCTGTGAAAGGATCCGGTCTCTGGTGTAATTTTACTCGTAATATTAGCTTTTCTCTGCGGCCCCGCACCATCCCCTCCAGTTCCATATCGAAGTTAGTTCGAAGGCCCGAAAGGTATTTTCCCGAAATACAATCGGGCACTAGCAAGCAATAGAACTCACTGCACACATCAAACAACAACTAAAAACCGAAAAGAGCCGAACATGCCGGGAGAAGTCCTTTTTGTCCTTTTTTTTCGGTTTAAGGTTAGAGTTTTTGGTCGAATACAAAACGAAATTCCCGACATTTACGAGAAAATGTAATAGCGCGCTCCAACTTAAAAAAAAGAAAAGAAACAAAAGCACACACGCCACCCACACATCCTTGCCGGAATCCTTCAAAGAAAAAGCTGGGAAATTCGCATGCGCCCTGAATGAAAAGGGAAATTTTGTTCTCCGCCGTTTTACACGACTCTCTCTTTCGATACGCGGTGAGAGCATTCAAGAAATGTGTTCCACGTTCCTCGTGTCCTTCGCTTATTGCCGCCAGTATATGGATTAACTTTCGTCAAAGTCGTCGTTCCCCGCTTCTACGTGTACCTGTTGTTTCAAATAAAGCGCAAACATGTCCTTCAACTCGGAAAACAACAATCGAAGCAGAAAATCTCAAAGCTTAACCAGTTGGGGAAAACACAAGACGAAGACGATCAGAAAAACTCCGTCTTCATTTTCACGAAAGCAAAATAAAAAGGAGTATAAACCGACTTCATAATGTCGGCTAAATATGTGCCGTGCAGGATGATTTATATATATATGTATAATAAAAATACGACAACATCGGTGTACTTGTATACCATGTGGATAAGTACAGCAAGAACGTATGGACAAAGAGATAATTACAAAAGAGATTTAAAACTTACCGCTAATTAAGTTTAATCCGTTTGCTCATCCCTTAATGGTTCAGGGACTATGTAGCAAACTGTTCCTTCATTTTTATTTCGAAATTTACCAGAGAAAAGAATTGTTAAGAAGGTTCGCTTTTAATTCGACTTGTCTGCTTCTTGGAAAATGGCGGAGTCCGAAAAAGAGAAGCTACAAAGGACTTACTAAGTTGATGTAAAAATCAATTTATTACATTAAAAAGTAAGCTTAATGACGGTCGGGATGGTTTAGTGCGTTGTTTTAGTTCGGACTGTGCTCCGGTTATTGTCTGTGATGCCAATAAAGTCGAGTGTAATAAGAAACCTTGTGGAATTTTTGAACTTTTTCTAAGGCCACTGGATAATTTCGGATATTTTCTACCGATGAAAGGATGGTACAACTATGCTTCGTTCGAGAGCTCTCCGATTGGATACGTAAAGCCCCGTTTTCAGGGTGTTAGTTTTCATTGATAGTCTTCGAGGCAGTCCCTCTGCATGCCGCTGATGTTTTCTTTGAAGATAAGTTCAAATGGAGTAAGGACTTACCAAAGTAAGGAGTGGTTATGCAACTGGTAGGCGTTCATATCAAATTTTTGCTGTTGGAAAAAAAGAATATGGAATTCGTTTCGTAATTTGAGACGAAGTGAAATTTTCCGAATTGCTTCAGTTCTAGAAACGTGTCTCATATGAAGAGATTCTCTGATTCTCTGTCCACGCGTCCGGGTCGGGCCCGGCCGGGCCGCATCGCAAAAATCTGCCTGCCATACATTGTTATGGAAGTGCATCCACTGAACTAGACTCGCGACGGAGCGAAGTACGTAGAAAAAAAATGTTCGCCGCACCATTGCGATGCGGCCCGCCTATAGTGGACCCTTACCTTGTAATGACTTCGGCAAGCGCTCCCACATAAGCCATGTCTTCTTCAATTACCTCACAGAACCGAAGTAGTGCATTACATGTTATGCAATTGGTAATGCCTTACTTTCGCGGACATTTGTATAAAAAGGTAATTAGCAGTTTAATCGAATTGGTAAGGCCTGGGTCATTACATTTCGTTGATTACAAGATCGATCCGGTAATCAATGCTAGTCCTACTGGGGCATTTTCACGCTGTCGTTACGTTGTTGTATACACAGCGTGAAAATAAGGCGATGCGGTAATAGGCTGCCTAACAAGGTAACGCGAGAATGTACAAATCGTAATACAGTGGATGCCGCTTATTGTAATCGCGGATAATGTTATAAGCCGCATTTTGTTATCAAAACAGTTGGGTTCCATTTTCCACAAACAGAATTAATCGCTTATTTTTTTATTCGTTTATTGTTATAACCCGGTTAATGTTATTTTTTTTGGCTGGGCCCAAAGTGATTACAATAAGCGGCATCCACTGTAGTTCAGTTTATACGGCGATAGTGGGCGCGATAGTTTCGTAACTTATGCTGTTATAACACTGGTTAGTTTTCAAGCTTGAAACAAGCGCAGGAAAAACCAATCGTGCGACAAAGAGAAGAACATTAAAAGAAAAAGATTACCGATAAAAATCCCCTTACCATCGCAAGCGGCATCTAGTGAATGAAATTAACAACTAATTTGTTATGAAAAATACTGGTTCTAGCGCGTTTCACAACATAACATGCCACTTTCAATCTATACATATAAAAGAGGATGTACGTATGTATGTTCCCTTTTCCCTATAAACTCCGAAGCCGCTAAACCGATTTTGATCAAATTTTCAGGGAACATGTAGAATAGTCCCGGGATGGTTGAATGATTGGTACTGATCGAATCAATAACAATGGTTTTTTCGACATTTTTCGAATTTTTTCGCCATTTTAGTACCCTGGTGCTCTAATTGTTTGTTTGTTTGTACCGTATGCCTTCCTAAACCATTCATCCGATTGCGATAAAATTTTGTTGATATGTTGAGCGCACGCCCGCGAAGGTTTTTACGTTAACAAAATCATTTTACAATTGGTGGTACGCGAGTTATTTCAACATTTGAGTGTACTTGTATTTCATATAGTTTATCGGCAGTTCGTTCGTTTTCGGTGGATTAGTTATGCGTTCCTATTACTAAATGGAAAAGTTGGACGATGGATGTTGGATAGGAGATAGAGGATAGTGGATGGAGGATGGTAGATGGAGGATGGTGGATGATGGATAATGGATAGAAGATGGAGGATGGTGGATAGAGGATGGAGAATAGAAGATGGAGTAACGGGAGCAACGGAGCAATGGAAGCAACGGATCAACGGAAGTAACAGAAGAAATGGAAGTAACGGAAGCAACGGGAGAAATGGGAGCAACGGAGCAACGGGAGAAATGGAAGCAACGTGCTTGAACTGCGCGAATGTTGCGAAACACTGCTCGAATGCGCTATGTTGCGGCTTTTTTTTGACAGTTTCTCACATTTTAGCTGTTCGGACTGTCTCTCTCAAATCAATGTCTAAATTGCATATTAAAGTTCCTATCTCTCTTCATTTGGATTTTCTAGCCGCTTTAAAGCGCCAAAAATAACCAGTGTCATAACAGCATTACGCAATAGTGTTATCAACTACAGCCCCGTTTCTGCGATAGTTGATCTCACAATACACTGTCATGATAACGCTCATCGTGTAAACTGCGTGATAGTTCCTTGCGCACTATCGTGATTGCACTATCGCACTATCACGTTTGGCGGGAGAGTTGATAGAACTTTTGCGAAATTTACGAAAATATAATAAAAAATAATAATATATTATTTAAAATAATAAGGTTGCGTCCAGACTGTTGACCGATTTTTTTTTAGTTTTAATTACTCTAGTAGCACATCTACATATAGGTACTAAGTTTCAACTTTCTAGCATAAGCCGTTTCTGAGATATGAAAAACCACCCCCACCCCCGTACCTTGCCACCCCTATCAAAAATTTATTTTTCTGTGATGTCAATATAGTAGCTCTATACAGTTTTCAATTTTTAGCTTTCTATCCTTTGCGGCTTTCGAGAAATTAAAATCGAAATTTTTTCATTTCCACCCCCTCCCACCATCACTCCCTACACCAACACCCTTAAAAACGGTGGGTCTACTAGTCCTAACTCCTGTAAAACTTTCAAGATTTTATTTGATACGGTTCTTGATATAAAAACTTAATTTTTTGAAAAATGACTGTCCTCCCACATCCGCGCTTCACTCCCACTCACAAATTTTACATTCAGTAGACTCCACTGGTAATTCTATAGTATACAGAAACCAAATTTTATCTTCCTGACACAATTGAGTCGGAAGATTTTGTAATTCAAAGTTTTTCACCCACCCCTATACCACACCACCCCCCTTAAAATGTTTAACCCTTTTCTAATCTCCTAATATCTCTTAAGACAACTACAAAGATTCAGCCATCTGACATCAATCGTTCAGAAGATATGGAATGCTTCAATCGCAGTTTTCAAGCGTTTTGGACCCATTGTTTTCCCCCACTCGCACACCCCTCGACCCCTATCGACCATTTTTTTGCAAATGGGTCCACTATCATAGTACTACATAAGTTGCAACTTTCAGTCTCCTAGTATAAGCAATTCCTGAGACATTGAAAAACCAAAATTGTTCATCTAAAACGCTTCCCCTCATACCCCACCCCTTCAAAATATACCACTCGTAGGGGTTCACCCATTCTACCTACCATAAAAATTTCAACTTAATATCTCAAGGGGTTTGTGAGCTACGCACCTTCAAACGGTTTTGCGTACGGCGGACAGACTCTACGGCGGACAAACGGACATTTTTTTGGTTTTATTGGTCCTAAAACATGAAAATACGAAATTTCAGGGTAGCAAATTTTTTTAAATTTCAGGTCGATAACAATACTTTATTATTAAAACATAACAGTGCCAACAGTCTGAGCGCAACTTTATTACTGTTCGACTCACAACCTAAAGAATAACCAGGAGGCTATTTGAAACGTAAACATAGAACAATGTTTTAGCAGCTTCCTTTTTGTAGCTTTAACACGATTACTACTACTTCCGAATCTTTAAAGTTGACTCAAAAAAGTTTAAGCACGTAATTTTTCAAAAAAACGAGTGCTTTGATTTTACCGCTTTTTTCAATTTCGGGAGCAATACACTGAACCTTCCGCACCGAAATTAGTCTAAACTTAATCTAAAAAAAATTCAACTTTTTGTTCATAACGTTTCCGAGATCTCATTTAGTCTGAAAAAATTAAGCTCATTTTTTTAGACTTTCCGGTGGTAGCAACTCGAAGAAATGCCTTCATTTTACCTGTTTTATTCCTCCATCTACTACTTACTGGCGATTGTATTCTACATATTTTGTAGTTCAAGACTATGTGTATGGTCAGTTGTATAATAAAATAAATATAACCACGTATTTTAAGGACTTTTGTATAACGATTTCTTATACTTACGAATTAGTTGCAAAATTTGTATTTTTCTTCATTGAAAGTTTCATATTTTACTTTAGCTTAACGTGCGCTAATATTTTATAGGGCGACAAAAAATAGCAGTAATACCAGAGTGATCCTTGTTTGAACAAAATCCATATATTGCATTCTATTCGTCACATATCGGTTCCCAAAACCTCAGCCTAACCTTATTATACCCCTCTCTACAAAATATTCTATAGGCGCCCATGAATATATCTACCATAAACTGTAGGATACTTTAAAAACTCCTTAATTCGCATTAACATTCAATTCAATTCATTCAATTAAAATACAAGAAAAACAATATCAAAATCAGTTTCCTCGATTTTTTAGAGAACCTCTTTCACTCATTATTTTACTTCAATGGCTAAGAATTAAGGAGCAACATCCTCCTTAAGTCCTACTACTTTCATACCGAAAAACTGAATATTTCAAAAGATTAGCTACAAATGGGGCTTACCTATGAAAAAGACATCCTCTCATCATTCACCCCATTTTTAAAGATCACAAACCCAGTTTATATCCTACCGATAACGTACGAAAAGCATCACAACACATCCCCTAATATCTAAAAAAGCTTAATATTATATGAATAATTGTAGCAGAAAATTTTAACGTCTTTCGCGTTCTTTATAAATTCATTTTGGCCCTAAAGTACCGACGCTTCTCAACAATAATCCTATCGACTTGAACGTAACTTATCTTATTTTCTATATGAACTTTAGCCATAAGTTGCTACGGAAACTTATCCCGAAGCCTCAATTTTCCTTATTTCATGTTCAGTTGCCTGTATATAATTTTTTCCACTTGTCTGGCAAACATCTTGAACTATCTCAGCTGTCTTCCAGCCCATATTTCCTTCCTTCAATTGCCGAATCCTGGTATATAGAAAGTAACCTGCATTTGATAAGGGGGAAAATACTAATCGTAAAAGTGTGTAGCCAAAAGAAAAGCACTTGGAGTTTCACTCAAGTGTTTCCTAATTTCTTACTTGTAGTCAACTGACAGAAACAGATCTTGCTAACTTCAGAAATCACTAGAACAGAAGTTGCGACTCTTTTTGTAAGATAACTAAAATCGCTTTCAGTTGAGTCTGTGAAGGACCACGAACGATATAAATCAGGACTAAAAAGTTTTCCAGATTTCACATAGGTAGGATTCATCGCATAAACTTATGGTAGTCCCGGAAAATCTCTGCCCGATTCAATTATCATATGCTCCATTGCACCCTAGCAGACCTGTCCTGATGTGATGGCTGATTAAAATTCTTCAGAAATTTTCATAAACCTACGAGCGCATCCAGGAGTTAATTAAAAAGTCCAATTGTATTCATAAAGTTGTAAGAAGCCAGTGGATGAGACCGTATAAAGTAGGAAGAACGTATGCCGCCAACCTTACATCCTCTTGACCTGTGTATGTGCTCCTTGAAGTAGCTTACCGAATGTAAGTAGTTATGGATCTGGGTCAATTGAGGTTAAGCAATGTACTTGCACTTGTGAAGCAACAGAGGGACGAAAGTGCTGAAATCAGAATTTCCCGATTGGATATAGTGCGGTCATTGGAATGGTTTGCTAGCTGGATTCGTTCGTTGGCTGATTCGCCTCGAGAAAGGATGGAAAAATAAAATTTGCATAACTGAAGATACCACTTACATGCAGCTTCCAAGCTCAGGCTGAGTGGATCGCTGCATTCATAATGGCAATGTTAAGTGCATTAGTCCAAATTTCCATGCTAATGGTATCCAGTAAATTCGACTTTATTGCGAATTCTCTATTCGATAATATCGGAATTTCGATGAGAAATTATGGTAATAGGGAAAAGATTATGCATCTTATTAAAACAATTATATAGACGCTTTTCCGCTAAACAGTTTTTCCCGTCAGAACTGTGGAAGGGCGGTTCGGTGGGATTTTTTCGATAAAGTAGTTGAATAAAAAAAAAAGAGTTCGGTAAAAATTTTAAAAAAAAAAACTTTAAAATACGACCTAAACCTAGATACTTCGACATTATCGTCAAATGTTAGGAGACTATACTCGTATGTTAAAAAATAAGTTTAAACATACTGCAGTCACGATCGGCTGCAAGCCAATCGTATAATACTCTAGATGAATACTGAACTCCGATTTATAATGTAGTTGGGGATAAAGTAGAATTACGTGTGTGCATGTTGTATGTCCTTTATTAAGGACTGCCATTAGATTGCTACTCAAACCTAAAAGACAATATTCAGTGTTTAATTTCATATCTTAAACTGGGTAAGTCATCGAAAAAAAATTTCCTTTTTGAATGACTTTCACATGGGAGGTGAAGGAAGCACTCACCCGATTTCTTACATATTTATCTTTTTCCTTGGAACCATTTAAAAATGAACGTGTACAAAATTTCAAATTCGTAGCTTGAAGCGTTCAAAAGTTATCGAAAAATATTGCTGAACACGTGTCTTAAGGACATTTTGTATGGCAGCTACCAGAAGGAGTAAAAGGATTTTGCTGACTAGTAAAGTCGAACTTTCTTTTCACTCAAAACTAATTTGTACGAAATTTCCAATTCATAGCTAAAAGATTACTTGAGTTATAGTAAGTTCCGTAAATTAACTGAAGACATTTTGACAGGATATTTATTTATGGCAGCTACACGAAGGACTAATAGAATTTTCTTCATAATCATATATTTAGCTCCAACTATTGGAAAAATAACACATACAAAATTTCAAAGACGTAGCTTAAACCCTTCTGAAGTTATCGACCAATATTCTTAAACACGTGTTTTAAGGACATTTTGTATGGCAGCTACCCGAAGGAGTAGGACGATTTTGCCCGTTAATGAACTTAGCCTTACAAATTCAACCAAACATCCAGATTCAAAATTTCATGATCCTAGGTGAAGGCGTTATTGAGTTATCGTGCTAACGGACAGACGGACGGACGGACGGACGGACGTCAAACGGATTTGAGGTTTTTGGCCACAAATAAACAAAAAATAATATACATCTTTTTTTCGTCCGAGGCTTGGTTCTATGCGTTACAAACTTTTCGGCTGGATTAAACTTATAATACTCTATATGATTTCATCTAGAGTATAAAAATGGAGGAGGAAGGGGAATGGATATAAATGACAATATATCTGAACCGCCTTATGCTAGAAACTTGAAACATGGTCCACATGGTGTACTATGAAAGTAATGTAGGGAAAAAAATTCATATATCCATTGGCGTACGGAGCTGTTCCCAAATAAATAGTCAGTGATAATCGGGTGCATATATTTTCACGAATTTCGTCATATCTCTTAGGACTTTTGAAATATTGAATTTATTTGACTTCTGAGAGTTCTTCAGATAAATGCCGTAAACCCTTTTAGTATATTTCAAATTCAAATCCGTAAAAAAAGTGTAAAAGAGTTATATACTACATTTTCACGAATTCCATCATATTCCTTGATATTTTAGAAGGAGTTTTTTTTTCTATTCAACCACTGAGGGGTATTTAGGGGTTCCACATGTTTTCATGAATTCCAATGTTCGGATATTGAACCTCCAAGGGGATGCAAGAGGGTTGCATATATTTTCACAATTTTCGCAATATCTCATAGGTTTGACGAGATATTAAATTTCATCGGGCTTAATTTTTATTCACACAACGGAATGTTTTCACAAATTTAGCGATATATCTAAAGTATGATACGGGGATGTAATAGGGTTGCATACCTTTTCGCAAATTTCGTCATATCTCTTAGACGAGATAAGGTAGCGAATTGTTTTTTACTTCCATGTTCGTATTACGTAATATCTCAAAATCTAATTTGAAAATTTTTTAATGTGCAACCCTTATAAGAGTGTAACCGTGCTGCATACAGTAACACGAAAATGTGGCGAAATTCGAGATGTCTGTACAGGCATTTTACATGTATGATCGACTAAAATTGATTTCAGAATCTCTCGAAAAGTACCTACACCGTACACAGCACAAATTTTTTCACAAGCCTGCGCAGCTTTCTTCCCTTTTTCATAATAATATTGCAAAATATAGCGAAATTTTTCATTACTTTTCTCCATTTTCAAACACAAACAACTTTTCAACCACTGCACCAATTTCGATGTTTATACACTCCCAGTAACTCTCGAACTATCAGCTTTCCATACGCAGCGATACGGTGTCGCTGCGATCTGTGTTTTCTGAGTTATTTGCAATTGACGCCATCTATTGGGAAAAACGCCACGAACTTTTTCACAGACCCAATATAGGTATATATTCTACAGACTAAAGAAAATAACAATACTAATAATAATGCAATTAGGCATGCAACACGATCAATATTAATTACAATGTTTTAGGCCATCAATTACTGCCTTCTTAAAAATAAGTCTGCTGTCAGTATGGTCGATCATGTTAGAGATAGAGTTAAAGTAAAGATCGGTTCATTAGATCCGTACCTAGTACGATGTGGATCCACGTAGAGAAGAGATCTAGGCCTTAACATTTTAGAAGGTATATAGAGCTAGTAAAGAGATAGCAGTTCCGGTGAATTTATGCTATAAGTTAAACAGTCCCTGACAAACAAAATGCTTAAGAAATTTCTGCGCGACCTTAACGTCATTATATCCAGTAATTGGCATCTAGCCTCGTAGGAAGGTAATTCCGAAGTCCAGTTTAATCTACGTAGCGCAAATCTCGTAAACCTCCTTTGTATCTTTTCAATCCGACTAAAATGGACCTCATATGATGGATCCCAAACCACGAGGCAATATTCCAAAATAGGTCGGTCGTACCACAGATACGAAGAGTGCTTTGAAATTAAAAGGGTCATGAAAATCCGCAGAGGATCGACCCAACATTGAGTTGGCTTTAGAGACGACATAATCAACATGAGAATTAATGACGATTTCTCATCAAATATGACACCAAGGTGCCATACTTCATTCGTTCTACACAAAGGTGAATCATCAATCTTGTAATCAAATAAGAGTGGAGAAAAGGATCTAAATGGCGAAAAAATTTCACATTTTGGAATACTGAGTTGCAATGAATTTGAAATACACCATATATTGAATTCGTCTAGATCATTCTGAAGCCCTTGACAGTCCGCCAGGCAAGAGACCTTCGAAAAAAATTTCACATCATCAGCATACATAAGACACTGTGAATGTTTAAAGATTAAGGGAATATCGTTAACAAAGATTAAAAACAATACCGGTCCTAAATGACTACCCTGTGATACACCAGATACATACTACATCAAAGTAAGATGAAGTGACGTTATCAATTTTTAGCAACTGTTTCCTGCCATAGAGATACGACGTAATCCACTCGAGAAAGTTTGAATGAAAACCAAGTGTTTTAAATTTTTCGGCCTGTAGACCATGGTGAACCTTGTCAAAAGCTTTTTTAAACTCCGTGAAACAGCGTCCATTTAACAACCATTTTCAATGGAGTTTATGCAGAAATTTGCAAAAATGGATAAGAAGTTTGATGAGGTTGATCTACCCTTAATGAATCCATGTTGATAATTTGTAATTCTTTCTCGAATGGAGAAATACAACTTATCCTTGACGATGCTTTCAAAAAGTCTCGGAATAGATGAAATCTTAGAGATGGGTCTATAATTTTAAACTAAGTTCTTTTTACCTGACTTAAAAATAGGTGACCATGTATGAAATTTTTCATTCATCCAAAAATCTTCCGGATTTAAAATAGCGAATTCAAATTAATCTCACAGTATAGTATCCGCTCGGTCAAATTCGCTTTTTCGCTTTGCTATACTGCAATTTGACCTTTTGGTCAAACAGTGTAATACTAGTTTTATTGAATGAAAATGTAAGGGCATCATGAAGTGATAGCGCACGGCATTTCAAAAAGGCTGTAGGAATTAAATCATAACCAGCTCCATTACCAGCGTTGAAATTTAACAGCGCAGACAACACATCATCGTTGGACAAATGGATAGCTCCAAGGTTAGTTAATGGTACCAAATGAACCATATTGAGGCTTCAGTTATAATGGTTCCGATCCGATCCGGCAAGGTCAGAGGAGAAAAATTTCAAGGCACAATGATTCCGTTCCGACATTCGTCAAAGTGACACTATCGAGGTGTAATTTTGATTTTTAGTGAGGCGAAAGATGTGGTGAAATTCAATAATTCACCTCTTAACGTCGGAACGGATAGAAGTTTAGTTGGTCAACTTTACCCCTCCGTTTTGTGTCTCGTCTAATTAACGGAACGATTGTGAATAGTCGTTCCGAAACTCCCTTGAGATGTGTGTCGGATGGAGAAACTTAACACTGTCCGTTTTCCGGATCGGATCGAATCGGAACCATTATAACTGAGACTTAAGACTACTCTGCCTGCTTAGTACAGACCCGTCTAAATTATACACAGACTTGAAAAAATCAGCAAAAAACAAAATTACTTAATTCAATGACTTTTATACTTGGCCATGCTTCGTGGTTACATTCGCGATACTCGGCCGCTGCTATTAATGTATATCGCTTGGTTTCGTTTTCCAATAAAAACTGATTGTTGCACATCTACATGTGTTTTTCGAGATATTTCGAGCACATTCGATGGTGTGTGCAGAACATGTGAGAAGTTTGTAGAATTCTACGCTGTTCTAATTGGATATTGTAAGGTAGTTTGTAACTGGAAACTTGAATGTTATTGATAAGTTGGTCTCTATTAGAGCGAAAAATTCTAAATTCTAAAACTTATTCTACATAGTTAAGGAATTTGATGAACAATTTTTCTTCTTCTCAATAGTGTATATAATTGTACTACAGTGTTAAGTTCATTCAACAGATAACAAGTGATGAATAGAATTGTGAGGTAAGAATTTTGTAGTGCTACTTGATGATATATTGTCCGACAATGAAAGCTATTTGCGTAGGGAAACTGCAGTTTGCAACATAAGATCTTTATTTATTAAACTATTAAGGCATTTGTTTTGTATCGGCATCAGCACCTAATAGAAATCTAATAAATTGCTTTTCGATATCATCTTTTGAAATTGTTTATCATTAATAATCGCAACCATATCACAATGCATCAATCTATTACATGCAGGAATATAAAGCAATCGTAATCCTCTGGACAACAAAATCCTCAAACATTTCATTTTGTGGATGGTGCGTCTGTTACCGGGCTGCATGAAAGTGTGTCCTTCGCGTATCGCGTATCTGTAGATAGGGTGCTCCAGGATTATGGTGTACATCCACAACAAGTGAACTGTTCATTAATCTGCCATTAATTACGAGCGGTGAAAGGATTTCTGGCAGCAAATATTGACCGGCCAGATAACCGAATGCTGTACTGCCCCACACAACCGATCCTATAAGTTCTTAATTGCTGTAGGATATAAAAGCACAATATGTAGGGGCAGCTGTGCTGTAAACAATGCAGCTTACTTACGCAAAGGATCTTCGTTATCAGTAAGTCATTACGCTTGAAATTGCAAGGACTAAATGGGTAAGCCACGTTCGATAAAATAAAAATAACTACCAATGCATTTTCATGACCCACTCACCTCATTTTGGATTGACATAAGTTTCCTTCTTGTCACGGACTTTTAAGATTTCTTACCTTTCGAGGCTTTTCTCCCAACACTAAAGAATTTTTTATCGAATTTTTTATCACGTACGTTAGAACACACTAAAATTTAACATTTCCATAAAAGTTAAACATGAAATAAATTAAATTTTGCTAAACACTAATCGGACGGAAAAATTTTTTTTTTCACCATTGTCTCCCGTTTTCACCTGCTACTGAGATCCCAAATGTAGGAAACAATTTTTTTACGAGTTGACCGGAAAATCGGGGAAAAACGTAGGCAAAGTGGCTTATATTTGTGGCGACAAAAGAAAGTAAAATGCGACGGGGGAGGGAGCGGTGGGGCACAATCTTTCGGTGAAAATAGTAAGTCTGCAGGATATTGTGAGGTTATTTATGGGATAGAGTAGAAATGTATTGCACTGTGACGAAATTTTTCGGATGCGTAGTGCGGTGGTCATAAAAGTGAATTAATTACCGGCGAAATGAATTATTATTTAAGATGACAGGTCGTACTTGTGGAGGATTTATGATAGTTTGCGGAATTCATTTAATGAAATAATTTATTCGAGTTTTCGTAAAGATACTGTAGGCATACGATATGTTCGGACATTAGTCTAAATATTTATTAAGAGTCTAGCTGTGCCTACTCAGCAGACGTGCATTTTCCGGATACATTAAAATAGCACGTTTTTTACGTCATTCTCTGCACTGTGTAGGGCTTTCGTTTCTTGATTCGTCGAGTGCAACCACATCAAAAGGTGACCCTCTGGCGCTTTAGACACACAAAGACCTTAATTAGCGATTTACTAAATCCCAATAAGATTTTAATTAGGAAATACACGCGGTCATGCCACTAATGATAATGAAGAAGACATGTGATATTTGACACTTTTACTTGAAAGCAGTTTTTATAATGTGATAAACGAAAAGAATGGTTCAAAGCACTAAATGCATTTCTAACGAATTTTAAACTTCATCACAGTGTTGGAAAAACAAACATTTTTTTGCAACTGCAACTTTCCCTTCAGGTAAATTTCTTCTTCTCATCAGATTCATAGTAAGAAAGTTAACACATTTATAAGCCCGAGCCTGTTTTTTCGCATTAATAAGTGCAAAGGGATTCTTGAATTTTTTAACCAGAAAATACATACATGGCATACTCTAAATTAGAAGGCATTATTTTGAGATAAAAGTTGATAAATAGTCCGGGAAAAAGAATTGTTTTTGTACAGGCAATATTGCCGATTAGACGCTTGCTTGCGATGATATATGTGTCAGATTGATCATAATAAATTAAATTTATTCAATATACCACGTTTTTAAGGAACCCTAATAAACAGCCAGACAAGAAAGGGCCGGATGTATCCAGTGATAGTGTACCAGGTCTAGAAAACATTGCTTCTGCGATGTCTTGGGTTCAATTCCCACTCAACGCATAAATTATTTATACGAATTTTTCAGTTGCTATTGGCTTCGAAATATTAATATAAATAGTGAACAGTGCGGAATGTTTAATAGGGTCACTACTAAAGGATTTAACACTGAGCAGATGAGTTCTGTTTACATTCTTATCAGATTCACAAACACCATCAGAGCTACCAGACAGTAGTTGATTTGTTATAGGCAACATTGCTGTTCTGGTAGCCAATCAGCCAATCAGCACTAAACAAAATATTAACACCTACTAGTACACTGTCATACCCGGCCCGATTTCTGACCTCCGATCCCTAAGCTGACTGGACTGTACACTACAGTGTATTAAAGGCCAACCTCCTCAGTCCAGTTCGGTATCCTTAAAAAAATAAAGAAAGCGAGTTAATATTGCATTGCCATCCAGTTCTGTGCTATGTTTTAAGTTTCAAGTCTCTAGCTCATCGGAAAGTTAGTTAACAATCAATTGCAACATTTTTACCGAACATAGAAACAGACAGACAAGAAAGCGAGTTAAAGGGAGCAAACCCTTTAGACGCCCGAAAATGAGTCATTTTTATTGAATTTTTTTTATGGTGATAAAATAATCGCATCATTTTAAAATTTTTACATGATATTATTACAACTTTCAACTGCTAAAATAATTTTTTTTTGTTTTACAAAACAAAATGGCGTCTTTTTTTTTGCGAGACATCGAAAAGTGCTCCATTTGTCATATTTTTACTTTATTATTTTTTAATAATAAAGTATTGTGATCGACCTGAAATTTCAAAAAAATTTGCTACCCTGAAATTTTGTATTTACACGTTTTAGGACTAGTAAACACCAAAAAAGCAAAAAAAAAATGTCTGTCTGTCCGTCGTATACGCCGTACGCAAAATCGTTTGAAGGCGCGTAGCTCCCAAGCCCGTTGAGGTATTAAGTTGAACTTTGTATGGTGGGTAGATTGGGTAAATTCCTACGAGTGGTATCTTTTGGGGCGGTGTGGGTGTAAGGGGAAATGAGGGGGGAGCGTTTTAGACGAAAAATTTTGGTTTCTAGATCTCTGGAACCACTTATGCTAGGAGGCTGAAACTTAGAACTTATGTAGTACTATGATAGTGGACTCATTTGCAAAAAAATGATCGATAAGGGTTGAGGGGTGTGGAAGTGAGGGGGGAAAACAATGAGTCCAAAACGTTGGAAAGCCGGGATTGAAACATTCTAAAATCGATATCTCCTGAACGATTAATGTCAGAAGATTGAAACTTTGTGGTTGTCTTTGGGGATACTTCAAGATTAGACAAGGACTAAAATTGTTAAGGGGGGTAGTGGGGTGTGGGGGGTGCAAAACTTTGGATTAAAATATCTTTTGAACCAATTACACCAGGAGGATGAAATTTAGTTTCTGTATATGGGATCACAAGAGGAGTCTAATGAACCCAAAATTTTTGAGGGAGGAGATGGAGCACGAAAGTGGGGCAATAGCAATTTCTCAAAAAATGTAATTTTTATATCTCAGAAACCGTATCAGATATGATCTTGAAAATTGGGAGTTGGGATCGGTAGACCTCTAGTAGGAA
Organism: Beris morrisii; assembly: GCA_951812415.1. Taxonomy (NCBI): domain Eukaryota; kingdom Metazoa; phylum Arthropoda; class Insecta; order Diptera; family Stratiomyidae; genus Beris; species Beris morrisii. The sequence continues at coordinate 31,581,097 of OX638311.1, forward strand.
AGTGGTGGTGTAAGGGATAGAAAGGAAAAAAGTTCTGATTTTTATTTCTGGAAAACCGTAATGAATGGAAAGCTAAAAATTTAGGATTATATAGAGCCACCATAGTGACATCCTAGAAAAATAAAATTTTTGATAGGGGTAGCAAGGTACGGGGGTGAGGGGTGGTTTTTTATATCTCAGAAACGGCTTATGCTAGAAAGTTGAAACTTAGTACATATATGTAAATCTATTACTAGAGTAATTAAAGCAAAAAAAAAGTTCAAATTTTTATTGAGCTTGAGTAAAAAAAATGTCCGTGAATCCACATTTTCACGAATTTCGTTAAAACTTTTAGACATGTCGAGCTATCAAAGCAATTTTGCTTCTGCGGGCTATTTTTATAAGCGCCTAGGAACGTTCTTCAAAATTTGTTGATATCCAACCCCTCTGGGGGTTTAAAGTGGTTGTGTATATATTCACGAATTCTGATATATTTCTTAGGTATATTGGGATTTAGAATTCACTTTTACTTCTATAAGCTTTAAACATAGTCGCAGAAGAAACCGATTTAAGTATTTTTCCCTATTAAACGCCCTGGGAGTATTGTTCAAGAATTGATTCCGAAAATCTCTATGGAATATTCTATTGACAAAAAAAAAACATAAATAAATAAAAAAATCTGCCAACAGTCTGTCAATAATAAAGTTGCGCCCAGACTGTTGACAGATTTTTTCTATTGATCTTAAACTGAAAACCAAAACATTTTTCGAATACTGACAGACAAATGGGAAGGATATACCTATAAAATTATAAAAGAATTACAAAACAAAAAAGATAGGCGACTTTTCAAGCAAATGTTCAATTTTCGATTATTTTTTTCACAGTTTTTATCCTCAAAACTTTAGGTATATCCTTCCGATATTTATATAGACAGAAAGCTCACAAAAAATCAGCCAAATCGATCGATAACTTTTTGAGCTACAACACGAGCAGTTTTTGAAGATGCAGTTTCGAGATAATCGCGTTTAAAGTTTCAATACCTCGCGTTCCTTTTGTATAATTTGGCATTTTAACTTTGAAAAATCAACCGCACACGACATACTTTCGATCCAAACTGACCCAATTTCTTGGACAACGTACGTTACGCTTTATACTTTCGAAATATGTAAAAAAAAATCGATTTTTTGAAAATTTTAAAGGGTTTGCTCCCCTTAATAACGTAGTAATGAAATCAACGTCAGCTTCTTCCCGGGAACAAAATAACAACTGTGGTAATTATACTTCTAAAGATCGTTACAATGGTTGAATAAATAGTTAACATTATCAGCTTGTTCTGCATTACCACCTTGTTTCTCTAAACATAGTATGAGTACATTGGTCATGAAAGTATCTGCAATTTGGTAATTACAACTACAGTCATGTTTTTTCGAAATATATTACGCGGTTGAATCAAAATAAAAGGGTGCAAAAACTTGTTGTGTGGTCAAAATGATGGTTTTAATTTATTAATTAATTTATTTGTGATTTCTCCAAACATGATGGTTGAAACCGTACAATGATTGTTCGAAATATTCAATCAAATTACATATAATAAATATACAAAAACATTCTTTTAACACTAAACCTACCACGACGGGTCAAATGACCCATTTTAAACTTTTTGTCAGAATTTCTTCTAAATAACATTATCATATTTTTAAATTTAATAAATAAATATTTTTGAATCGTTATTTGGAAAAATTGCTTAATTCATGTACCAATTTGTGCTACATTTTTCACTATACATAGTATAATATATATATAACATTTTAAAGACGGGTCACTTGACCCGCTGTGGTAGGAATAGGTATACATGAAGTATCGGTAGGTTTAGTGTTAAATAATAGCGACTCTCAACTTTCAGCAGCTCAATCTTTAAGATTTTCAAATATATGTAAGTAACCTTTAACGTACTTTTATAAAAAGAGGCAAAATTCCAATAAAACTACTTTAATTTTCTTGGATTTATAACTCTATAAATAAAAAAGCTGCCAACAGTCTGCCAGAAACATATTAATTTTTCCAGTCCAGGAAGCGCCACTGCTACTCTTAACATATGAATTACATTTTTGTGTCGTAGTCCGGGACGCGGTCAAAGTCGAAATGGAACATCACTTTTTTTAGATAAGGAAGTTTCTTGGAAAGTTAATCAACAATGATCAGTGGTTCTTTTTACAAAAGCCGATATAAATAAAATGCCCAGGGAAGAAAAAATAACTAAAAATCCTGAAATCGATGTTTAACGGATTGTACATATAAAAAGGTCTCAAATTTCGCCACACTTCGTCAAACGTATGCAACCCCTTTACACTTGCTCAGGGGTTAAATACCAGGAAATCCTGAAATCGCTTAAGAGATTACTTTAAAAAAAACCGTAGAAGAAAAGACCAATTTGCTACCTCATTAGACCTAAGGGATTATTTTTTTAATCCAAAACATAAATATAAATATAAATATTCTGCTTACATGCTAACAATCTTGTACTCCCCCTTATAAGGAAACAACCTTGTGATAGGGGTGAAGAGTTCAGTGTTTATTTAATAGTTTTTTTAGGTAGTGCGAAAAAAATTATATGAAATAATAAAAAAACACACAGGATTATTTTTACTTCCTTTTGTTCAATATTTAAAAGTAATTATAAAGCAGTACAATAAAAGTAAGTACCTATATTAATAAAAACACAAAAACTAATCCAATGATAACAATAGTAAATTCTCAAACATATATTCAGATATATATTTCAATTATTATTCATTTTAATATTCGAAAAATTCAGCCTTTCAACCACTGGTATTTCAACCAGCGTATTACTAATTCGTTTTAAGCTTATACTTAAGAATGTTGCTTTTTTTATATCATTTTTTTCTTCAATTCAATATTTCCTCAAATCAATGTGCTTAATAAAAAAGATTATAAAAAGATTGTATTCTTTTTATGTTCACCAATCCGTGCTAGTGTATTGCATTTGTTGAAGTATTCCGGTAAATTGTTTAATACTTTTGATCCAGTGTTAATGGTTTTAACCCAAATACGTGTTTGTTAAAGTTAATATTAATTCCGTCGATGCTCCCTTACGACAGTTATTAGATTTTCTGAAAACGATATCAAAGACTTTATCTACAAACAAAACATCTAATAAGGACCATCAATTTTGGCTTGAAAAATTTTTTGGCTTCCTTAGCAAAGTTTTTAGTAGTTGCTTCTGAGATATTAAGATAGGATGTTATGTAGTTTTGGTAGCTGCTTCCGATGCCATAATTTCGTATTATAATGTAGAGTGAATCAATGCAAAATAAAATGTCGTTGTACAAAAGGTTTCCTTGTTAAAAATTATTTAATTGAAATGATTTAACGAAATTTTTGAAAAAGTATACAACCGCATTACTTCCCTTTGGCGGTTGAATTTCGAAAAATCGTGAAATCCGTTTTAGGCGATTGCATGTTAAGCACGGCAAATATAAATCCAATTTGATATTTTATCAGGCCATACAAAACTCGTGAAAACGTATGAAGCCCCTAAACACCACCTTGGGCTATAAATTTCAAAAAAACGTGAAATCCCGATTATATAAAATGGCCGTAGAAATGGAAACCAATTTCATATCTCATTTATATTGGAATTCGTGCAAAAGTATACAACGCCCTTACACCGCTTTACGGGTTGAATTTCAGAAAACCCTAAAAACAGTTTCTATACACTCATCTGAGGAACCCGTGTAAGTTAAATAAATTCATTATTTTAGAAGACCTACAGGATTTGACGAAATTCGTGAAAATATATACACCCCATTTTCATTGATCATTTTTTTATACCTCTGTACGCCAATAGACATGAAATTTTGTTTACCTAAATTAATTTTTCCGCATCTACCTATATACGTGATAAAGTTTCAACTTTCTAGCATAATAGCTGATTTATGTATATCGCAAGATTTCCAACTAATTTTCGAAGAATTTAAAGATTTCGATAAATCTCTATCGAAATTTACTCTTGCCATGTTTCCACCGCCCTAAATCTCGCGATTTCGCAAATCTACTAGATTCTCCATACAGGGCTGAGATTTCCAAATCGCGAGATTACGGCAAAGTTTCTACTGAAACCGGCTTATACAGCACAGTGGCGGTCATATTGCTTTTCCAAGGGGGGGGCCATTGAAGTTCAGTACCTACTGTAGAGAAAATAAGTGCGGTAGCTACCCGTTAATGCAAATGTGCAAATGCTATGGTCGCTGCGGTTGGTACTGCTTAAAAATATTAACTTTTCATTTCCGCATCTATATCGCCAGATTTTGGCATCCGAATTTCAGAATATTAACTAGCATTAACATCGCTCTGAAGGGATTTCCTTAACATCTTTCAATTTATCAGCTGATTGTATGATATCAAAAATTTTAACCTGTATTGTATGATTAAGTAAGTCTTTAAGCAATGGAAAATTGAATAGCATGGGTAGGAACTAGAAAATAAAAATAATTGATTCCAAAGCTTGGTGAACATAATTTTCGATAGAAGTCGCTGTCGATCTCGATTTCGACAAAATTTAGAAGCCCAAAGAGACTTCAAGATCTCTCACATGTATGAGAAAGGTTTTGAGAGTTTTATTAAAATTTCGAGATTTCGCCAAATTCAGTTTTGTTTTAGCTGTTTTTTGAGACGACTAGAAAAGTAGTGTATTCAATTTTTATTAGTTCTAGTATCATACATATCTGATGAAACTCAATATTGGGCATTAAAATGCGAACCCTATATCTCATAATCTAAAGACTTCAGGCCCGACGAAGAAGTGATCACCCCAGTTATTAAGTTATCCTACAATACTTAAAATCTACGACAGAAATATTTGATGTCAATGTAATTTATTAGGTACATAGTATATACATACATATTCACTTAGTCTCCTTATTGAGTCGATTTATAGTTTAGATGACTGCCACCATAACCTAACCTAACCAACTCTCCTAATTCAAAAAGTAAAACACGAAAATTCTCTAAAACTATTTTTAATTATAATAACTTCATAAGCAGCATCTTATACTTGATTTACATCGCAAGATTTTGACAAGTAGATTTTGAAATCTCGAAAAGCGTTTGCAACGCTCTGAAGATATTTGTTTGACAACGACTATAATGATAAAATGTTTAATTTTGAAAGAGATAACTTTTGAAAACGAGGAAATTTAAATTGAATGAACAAGAGTCGAATGCTTGCATTATCAATTTGAAATTTTGTAATATTTTATACAGGTAGTTGTGGTGACAGATAATTTCAGGGCTGTTCAGTAACTATTATTTGTATTGAGGATTTTTTACCCAAAATTTTTTTCGCGGTACCTCTTATAATGGTTTTAATTAGTGTAAAAAATATGTTTTAAGTTTCACCCCGATCAGAAAAAAAATGGAGATTCCGAAAAATGGGTCCCGATGTATTAATAAAACTTTTCGTCCTTGCTGAATGACTCTTTTTTTTCTTTTTTTCATAATATTGAGGACTCGCAAATAAATGTTGCCTATGACACTAAGTTCGTATCGTTTACCGTTATAAAGTTACGCTCAAAAATTTATTTTTTAAGAACAATTGCTGAATTTATGCACAAGATGGCATTTTCATTGGTACACCACCTATATATTTAGAGTAACAATCACCCGGAGAATAGTACTATATAGGCTCTATGTCGATATGTTGGTAGTTTTCGGGATCTTATAGATACAATTTTGGTTTCTTTAAGGTCCTTGAGGCACGTATTCCCCATATATTATCGAGATGAAACTTAAAATATTTTTTGACACTAATTCAAGCCATTATGATGGGTGCTGCGAAAAAATTCAAAATTTTTAAATTGAGTGATTAGCTTTGAACTACCCTTTTTACCCGAGTAGAATTCAAATTCATCCAAATGTGGGCATATATTAGAATTTGATAGAATCTTATCGAAATTTCGACATTGCGGCAAAACGAGTTTTAAATCTTTGGATATAAATAGTAGTAGTAGTAGTTACTGTAAATACTCATAATTACGTTCTTATAGCTGACTACAACGCAATATTTCAAAATGGATTTGCAGAGAATTCGTGATTTCGACAAAGCTATTAAGATCTACTGGATTACCCATAAATTTGAATAAGTTTGATACCTGCTCTGTTCACTAGGTTTTGTGAAAACATAGTTCAAAATCCTCTCAAAACGACCTGGACAGCAATGATATTGTGTTTCACTGCATTTACCACAATTTACGTCTTAATTTAGGATTAGGATGCACATAATGAAAAATGCACATAATGAAAATTGCACATAATGAAAATTGCACATAATGAAAATTGTCCAAGCAAGTTTATCTAATCTAAATTTTTCAAAATTAGTTTCAAACAGTAAAAGTTACCTACTTCCATAACATAACACACCACAACCCAAAGATTGATTACATATTCGAAATTTTATTACTTTTTGATTGAAATATTTTTAATTAGTACAGTCTTCTTTTCAATTAGGAGGCAAAATACAAAAGAAGGATTAAAGAAAGACATAAGGGGAAATTAAATTTAATTGCATTATCCTTTATTAAGTGTATCTATTAATCTAATAGTCTCAAATAATTTGTTTTTAAGGTAGACGTGACAAAGTCATCATGAGTGACGAATTTGTCAGGGGGGGGGGCCATGGCCCCCCCCCCTATGACCGCCACTGATACAGCACACAAATTTATGTTCCACCACGTTCACATTTCACCACAATATCATGTCATGTGATATTTTTTAAATAATTATTATTATTATATTTTAATAAATGGTATATAAATACACACAATTATTCTTAAGCACTAGTTATAAAGTTTTTAAATAAATTGTTCAAAGTACTTGCTCGAAATGCAAGGTTTGGAATTGAATAATTAAATTTTTTGCTTTCTACTCATACACGACAAATTTCCATCACTAAAAATTGTAAAATCTGACAAAATAAGTTAAAAAGTTTTGACACAAGAGTCAGCTGCTAATTTATTAAATATCAAACTATATCTATTAATGCGATTGAAACACAGTTCTCTGAATCGCTAGATTTAGAGGCGGTAGAAACATGGCTTTTCGATGACTAGATTTTGTGGAAATTCAGCTCGAAATCTACTAAAACCGGTCTGAACAGCTCTGAAATCACATCAAGTTGCGGATATTTGACGATGTCATTCAGCTACAAGCCGTTCCTAGCATATGAAAATCACCCCCACTTCCGTATAAACCTACCGCTATAAAAAATAATATTTCTAGACGTTCCACAGCTCTATGTAGATTCAAAGATCCAGCAATCCAACGTTATCGGTTCTCATAATATCAAAATCTGAATTTTTTCTGCTAGTGGTTTGTTGGACCCACCTCCCGTATAAATTCCAAAATAATATCTTAAACAGTTCTTCTGTTATGTAACGTGATTTCTTTAGAAAAGTTCTCAAGTCTTGCACTTTCATGATCAAAAATTTCAAACCTGAAATTCGATTTCTAGTATTCTCTCTTAATATGCCTACAATCGCCAAGTTTCAGTCTTGTGGCATGAACCGTTCAAGAGATATGCATTTTATAATGTTTCAATTTCAGCTTTCGAGCATGTTCGTGTAAATTTTTTGGCCCCCTCCATCCCTCAATTTGTTTGCAATTCAAGTTTCTATGGTACGTGGTTCCAAAACTCTCTCCCCTGAAGATATTCATGACTTAAAGTTCACCCAATCTACCCTATTAAAAAAATTATTTTAATAGCTCAAAAGAAGGGGCGGACAACGTATGGTGGACAGGCCATAATCTGTTAGTCCTACAACGTAAAAACAAAAAATATCAATGTAGCATTTTTTTAAAGTCGAATACAATACACCACTATTGAAGTAGTGCAGTGTATAATTACATAATTGAGCCATAATACGATAATTGTCCTAAAGAATATTATATCTGTACAAAGCCACAATATTATTAAATGCGTCGATTGACTTCCGTTAGTGGCATATCTAGCATTTTGAACGTTTTGTTTCATAAGTATAATTACACATAAAAATAGATAAAATCGGAATTTCAATGTAAAAAAGAAATTTCCGATGCTCTAGATTCTAAAATTATTGTTGTTTAATTCCAGCCACATATAATATCACCTGTGGAAATTAATTTCGTTTTATATTGTAAGAACCTGACATGTACAGACTATAAATCACTAATGCGCGTCCAACTTACCGAAACGTGTCCCTATGACGAATTTCTTTGTTCGTCAATCCAATGGAATATTAAACATAGTCCCAGTTGGAAAACTAAAAGGATATGCAGGAAATGGTAAAATCAATTTTCCATCTGTCGAGGAAAATATCGAACACGTATGAATGAGTACAAAGATAGAAAAAACCATGTATCGCGTATGAGGTGGTGGAATATAGTCCTTAATTTGTATTTATTTGACCTACTTTCTCAGTAACTCTGAGCTGTATTTATTGATGAATTTATTTGTAGTATCCATTGCTGTGTAAACGCTTCGCTTTCCTTTAATAAAAGGGTACGCAATAATAATACATTTAATATTAATTAGCACGGAACTGGGTCATAATTATGAAAATAACAAAAGATATAAATTATTTTAATGTCTCTAATGCAAATTAAGGTAAGAAGGATAATAAATTAAGTTACTCGGTTTCATGGATAATAGCATTTCAGTTGTAACCGCAGGGACATGGACGGTGCTGCTCAATTACATCCATTAAATTCAAATAAAGGTACACCGTGAAGGACTAATGCTCCTCGCATCCGGTTAGTAATGTCGGAACTATGTAATGCTGGTGAAGATTAAATCAACAATTACCTTTATTTTTCATTAGATTAAATCGCTGTAAAAGGGTTTGCTGTATTAGTGTTTCTTAATTATATGCTTTATATAAATGGCTTCGTTCCGCACTCACAGTATCGGTGAATAAGCGCATTACTTTTCATTATCTTATAAAATTATTCCTATACACTCCTCTAATTCAGTAATATAGCAACTGCTAATCAAAGAAACCTGAGGATACCGGACCTGAAAACGCAATTAATATAATTAAAATGTTAAAATAATTTCAAATTTTCCGTGATTACTTTGTTGGACTATGCAACGATCAAAATATTTCGATTGCTCACTTTTGAAATTTTATAGCACTCAGCAAAAATCCAGATCCACCAGTAATTAAGTAACTTACGTAGATTGGGTACAAATACCGGCTTCGGTATCAATCCACTACGAAATGAACTGATTTTTCGTATACCAGGTACGGGATGGGGGGTGATTTTTATATATCAGAAAAGGCTTGTGCTAGAAAGTTAAAACTTAGTACGTATATATATATGTTATACATATAGGTGTAATTAAAAAAAGAGGTCACATTTTTTAGAGTACAAGAGATGGAGTAAAAAAATCAATGAACAACTTTTTTTTCCATATTTTCACGAATCTTGTTATATATTTCGGGCAAGTCGAGTTATTAAATTAACTTTACTTCTGCGGGATCTTTCCACAAGTGCCTAAAAAGGTTTTTCCAAATTTTTCGATATCAAACCCCTAAGGGGGTGTAAAGTGGTTGTGTACATTTTTACGAATTTCGATATATTTCATAAAAACCGGGAAAAACCAATTTAAACATTTTTCGATATTAAACCCCCTGGGGGTATGAGATATTGTTTAATTTTTTGGTGAATGTTTTCACAGTACATTTTGAATTGAAAATACAAGTTTTCCGGGTTCAACACTGTTATTGTTTATTTTTGCGTGACGTTTCGTAGTATGTCCTCCGGGCTTAATTTGAATGTTTTTAATATTTCTACTGAATGTGTAGAATTTTTTATCGACCTGGGTGTGTTTCCAACGAAGGGGCGTAGCTCAGCCGCGAATGCTTTGGCTAAACCTTGCGTAATTGATCCGATGGAACTAACAATAGGGCGAATTGGAGCATCTGGTTTATGGATCTTTGTTCAACCATACATTTTCGGAGTATGTGGATCAGAAGGGATCAATTTTGAATATTTTGACGTCAAGTTAGGGTCCTTTTTCATCAATAGTAATAGTTTTCGATGGAGGGAAGCAGTTGGATCTCTTTTTATTTTGGTGTATGGTCCTGTTTGTAAAATGTTCTGGAGTTTAGCTTCATATTGCGTCGTGTCCATAACTATATTGTTTGATATTGTTGATATATTGTTTGTTTGGTATTGATTAAGTTTTCATGAATTCTGACAAATCTTTTAGGTTTATTGAAATCAAATTAGTTTTTACTTCTATAGACTATAATCACATTAAAAATTTATTTCCGGATTTTACGACATTCAACCCCTAAGAGGGTGTAAAATAATTGTGTAAGTTTTAATGATTTCAATCAAAATATCACTTACTTCTGATGATGTATTGGATTGTTTTTAATTTAAAGGCCTTTTTTATAATCGCCTAAAAAGTGGTTTCAAAACTTTTTGATATTCAACCCCTAAATGGCAATATCGATATTTCATCCCCTAAGTTTTTATTAAAACTGAAAAATATGTAAGAAAATACAAAAACTGCCAACAGCCTGGGCCCAACTTTATCATTCCTTGGGTAGAAGTCCGGAACGCGTTAAATGCTGAAATGCGGAGTAGGTAACTATGCGACGGACAATTTAAAGAATAACCACGCGGCTATTTGGAACGTTATTTTTTAGGTTGTCAGTCGCAGTACTAGTTCAAGCTTTTGTTCTAGTGATTTTGAAGTAGGTTTATCGCATAGGCTTATCGTGAAACGAATGAAAATTTCTTGCACGTAAGAATGGAAAATCATGTTAATTAATTGAATGAATTAATACTAAAAATTGCATTATTGAACTAGAAACAGATTTAGTTTTGCTCTGAGGATTGCGACTACGCGCCTGGTGGGTATGTAGTTATATCGCAGTTACGATAGGCTGCAAGCCTTGTTTTTGAGAAAATCGAATTACCTTTCATTTGATGTAAGCATCGACATTGTAGCTGTGCCCGATCTACCGAAATTTAATTGAATATACAAATTTCTGCTACTGTGACCCTAAACATTTTTTGATCAATGTATTTTTTCTCAGAAAACGAAAATACTCTTCTTGTTTGAAGGTACACTGTACAAACATTTTTCCATAGCACTGTATGACGAGGGTTATTGCGTGCCCATAAAGCGTCGGTAAAAATTACCGGCAAATTCATTCGTTAATAATTAGCTGCAAAGTGGTTTTCAGGATTATATTTCTGGCCCTGTAATATGATATACCTACCGTGCGCGAAACTAGCCCCCAGGAAAAAATTACACGGCACCGTGAATAAAACAAAAAGGTATGTCATGCCTGGGGTATAACTCAATTCTGTGGCTACCCTTTATGAATAAAACAAATTGTGTAATCCATTCCGCGCACCATCCGCCACCATAGCGACACCACACTTCATCCTTTGCAGCCACGCGGCGTTTAAATCTTTCTCGCACCTTGGCAATTATTTTCAGCGACATGGTTCCATGGTTGTAGCGTTTGACTTAACCGTACACCGAGAAATGGACCATTTCCGAGAAAGATTTTTACCCACATTTACTTAAGCTTTGCATTTAAGGGTTGAGGTGCGGGTTGTTCATCTGGAACCTGTGGAACGGTAACCGTAGCGGAAGAGGTGAGTAGTTGTCGTTTTCAAAAGCAGGAAATTGTGGACAGTGTAAAAGAAAACACGAGGCACCGAATTTAGGTGATTTATTTAAAAGCACTCAGTTGCCCATTCATTAGATACGCAAAATAAATGGCTATCCCCATATTGGATGGCCCTCCTAAGTTCGCCGTGTTTAATGACGGTGGGATTAAGTCATTAGTTTCCTATTGTGGGCCCTTGGCAGCTGCTACCAAAGTGTTGATGACTATGCTGGTGGCTCCTGCCTTGCCTACCTTGTAGATGGTAGCGGATACAATCGAAGGCCATAGTCAGTGATTTGCTAGTCCTGAGTGTCGCATGCATTTATTTCTAGCTCAATCCAAACTCGAGTATTTTCGGCTATTGTGTTGTGTCGTCTTGAGGAAAAGCCAGGAGCCGTGCCAAGGCGGACCCGGATGCGAAACATTCGATACATACAAATCGCTGCTTTATTCCCGAAGAGCTCTGGTCTGTCTACAATCAGATAGTCCATTAAAGGTCTTTGTCTGACGCGTGTTATCAAATTCATTGTTCGGCAGGATCCTTCAACATCCCATCTCCGTTAATGAACCATTTTGATGGACGTCCCACCAGCTACGTATTCCGATAGCACGATGGTTGGAGAACGATTCGATCGGAGTGGCTTAGATCATCCATCATGCGCTTGGATGTATCTTGTATCCTATGTCGGATGCTATACCTGGCAGGTATCTCCCTTAGTATGTGAATATTTGAGTATCTGGAACGTGCCATGACCGTTTGCTTCCTCTCTTACAGGGTTATAGAGGGTGGCACCTCCTGATGCTGTTCCTAAATTTATATGTAAGAAATCAAACCTGGTAGGTTTTTTTTGAATGACGGTTTACAACAAAAACATGCATTTGGCACAAAGGACAAACATATAAGCGGAATATAAACATATAATTATTTAAAGTACAGTATAGGAGAGTGCACGTAGAAATTTACTTAAATATGCACAGTAACTTAAAGTCTGACTAAGGCTGGAATGATTAGTGTTTAAGTGAAGTTGGTACCTGTACACATAAGAATGAAACATTTGTTAAACATATCATGACATTTTCGATTGAAACAAGTGACCAAACGCGGAACTTGACAACGAATTCTATTGTGTGAAATGTGTTAGTTTTCATTTAACGCATTTTAAGACAATATTCTCAATGCGAGGGGTCGTAGCTAAAACCGTACACAAGTTATCCGCCAATATTCTAGAACACGTGTTTTAAGGACTTTTTGTATGTGAGCTGCCCGAAGGAGTAAAGGAATTTTACTGACCAGTAAACACGAACTTCATTCTCCATTGAAACTAATTTGTACAAAATTATAACTTCGTGGCTACACGATTTCTTGAGTTATAGTACGTTCCGTAAATTGAGTGAGGATATTTACACAGAATTTTTGTATAGCAGCCACTCGAAGGACTCATGGGAACATTTTCAAATCAATTTCCAGATCCTAGGTCAAGGTCTTCGTGAGTTATCGTGAGTACGAACAGACAGACGGATGGACGAACAGACAGACGGACGGACGAACAGACGGAAATTAAAATTTTAATCTTTTGTCGACCGGTTTTTATAAATAATTTTTGAGAAAATTTGAGTTGCTTTTATTCTGATCTAAATGTATTTTCTAAGTATCTCGAAGTTTTGAAGCAAATTATAAAAAATCTATCAACAGTCCATCATTTTAAGCGCACCTTTATTATTTTTTGCGTAGAAGTAGAAACGCGTGTTATGCTACAATCCAGTGTAGGTTATAATGCCACTGATAACCTAAAAAAATAACGTTCCAAATAGTCTCCTAGTAGAGAAAGCGAATCAATATCTCATTAGACCTACACTCAAAGAAAAAATATGATTATTGCCACCATATTTTGGGAGAACCTTACTATGATTGAGGTTATAGTTTCCACAACCATGTTACAACTTGTAACACAGTTGTACTAACTGAATGTATGTTTGTAATAACTATAGGTCTATAGCAAAAATTTCACCATTTAGTTACTAGAACTATGGTTATGTTTCTAGGAAACATACAATGTTTGTCTCAAACAAAATTATGGTTGTGGAAACCTAGGTGTGTGATTCACGCAACCTTCTTTTTTAATAGAACGGTTACGACAATCATAAAAATCGTGTGACATGGTTACTTGAAACATGGTTATATTTTTAGAAAAGATGTTATGTTTGGCTCAAACAAAATTATGATTGTAAAAACCTAGTTGTGTGATTAACGCAACCATGTTTTTTATTAGAACGATTACACATAAAAATTCTGTAACATAGTTACTGGAAACATAGTTATGTTTTTTGGAAACATGTTATGTTTGGCTCAATCAAAATCATGGTTGTGTAAACCTAGGTGTGGGATTCACGCAACCTTCTTATTTAATAGAACGGTTACGCCAATCATAAACATCATGTGACATGGTTCCTAAATATATAATGAAAGTATAAAAATTACAAGAGATATGAATTTTCAAAGAGGACTCTGACACTATTTTTGAGCAAACATACATACAATAACTTACAAAAAAATTAGATAGAAACAAAAATTTGAATTTCAATTATTTTTTTCACAAGTTCTTCAAGTACAAAAATGTTCAAAAGAATCGGAGATGGTAAGGTCACAACTTTGGCGATTCTTGATGGAATGACCCAAATATGAACTCACCATATCTTAACAAATTCTAATGTCGCACTGACCGTATTCATGCTAATCACAATCACAGTATGGTTACGGCAATCGTAATATGTCAAGTAACATGATTGTGCTGACCATCTCTAATCAAATGAGTATAGTTGCACTGATCGTTCAAAGTTATGTCAATTATAGTATGGTTGCAACAATCATATCTAATATGTTACCTTACATGATTGCACACACCATATCTGGTATAGTTGTGGGAATTATTTTCTCAAATTTCATGGTTCCACTGATCATAGTATTTTGTTGTCGTGATTATAATATACTTTTACATCATGTAAAGAGAATGATTGGTACAACAATATTAAATTTCAGTACGGATATATGTTTAATGCAACCATACTATGTTTTTTATGAATTATATGCTATGGCTAGAAGCATCATATCCATGATCATTGGAAACATATCTGTTTTACAATAGTTAGAAGAACTTTAATATAATCAATGCAACCTTGGAATAAACATAGTTTTTCTTTCAGTGTAAGAATTATATCAAAATTCATGAAAACGTAACTTTACACACTTAGGGGTTGAATATCGAACAATTTGGAAAAAAGGTAAAATTAATTTGAAACGGACATTCCTAAAAGATATGACGAAATTCGTGAAAATGTGGAAAAACCGTTTTCACAGCTAATTTGTTTGCCCCACATCCGTACGCCAATACAAATCTGAACTTATTCTTGCTTTAATCACTTCTGTAGTATATCTACATATACGTTGTAAGTTTCAAGTTTTTAACACAAGCCTTTCCAGAGATACAAAAGACACTTCCCTACCGCCGTACTTTGCTCCCTATCAAACATTTTGTTTTTCTGGAATGACTCTATAGTATAGCCAACATTTTAGGATCTCTCTACTCAGCAGTTTTCGAGAAGCCACTGCTATCAGCGGGTCCTAAAAAAATTAACATGTTAGAAACCATTCATATGGATATCTCATATGAAATTATTAAATGCATCAAATTTCAATTTTCTATCGCAAACACCTCTTGAAATATACACGATTAAATTTGTAGCCCACCTTTTCCACACATACCCATCAGCTTTAAATATTTGATTTGACTCTCCACATATTAATATTTCGAGTTTCAATATTCCAGAATAGGTAAAAAAAGATAACGAATACTTTAAGAAGAGCTCGCATTATCCGTTGTTTTTTTTACTTGAAAATAAATATACGAGTATGCACACTCAACTACTCACCAACCTTTCAAACATAAGACGTTTCTGAGATAGGAAAAACACCCGCAGTAGGGAGCTATCTACCCCAATGAAAAATTATATTTTTAGATCGTGTCACCCTTAAGCTCTATCTAAATAACGAGTTTCATTCTTAGCGGCTCTCAAGATAGAAAAATTTAAATCCTTTGCTTTCAGGGAGCATGGTTTTTCGATCACGATACTTTATTTATTAAAATATGCAATAAAGTGTATGAAGCTTGATTTTACATTTTTTTTTCAACTGTAGAAGTACGTTGTTATTTTTATATGTAATATTTTGACAGTAGCATTCGCATGAAAAATCACTTTTCGAAATTTTAGCTTATTAATAATAACTAAAATTATAAATTAACTATAAAAGGGTTTTTTATTCTAAAGTATACAAAATGCAAAAAAAATAAGTTTTATTAAAAAATTCTCTATCAACCGAACGCTACCAATGGATGGCTCAATTTCAATTGGGAGTAACTGCCAACTAATTCACTCATTTCACTTATGAGAACGCTCTTTCGAACTAGTTCGTTCGGGAGCAACAAAAGCCTACTGGGCAGTACAAGAATGATTTTGTAATAATCTTTATAGGCCCACATACTCTATTAGTTACCAATAGAAAACATGGCGGACAACTTTTATACTATGTTCAGACTACGAGATTAACGCGTTTAAATCGAGTTAAACGCGTTGAAAACACTTCCCGAACGCGTTTTCGAAAACACATAGCTACAACGCGTTTAACCAAAACATGTACTGCGACTCTCGCGGAAATCGAAGTAAACTTTAAAAGAAACTATTTAATGCTGCAGAAACTGAATTTTGTGCTTGTGCAACGACTGCATTACCTAATTAATTCACTTTTCATTATTGCTATACAAACACTTTTGTTTCAAATAATTTAGAAACCATAAATTTGCTAATGGAACACAGCTGAATATCTACTTGTCAAATCAAATCACGTAAAGCTGTCATGTATCAAAATAAAACGAGTTGCCTAGTGTGAACACTACTTTTTTAACTCGTTCATTTTGCCTACTTAAACGCGTTTAAAACGCATAGTCTGTACAGGATATTAACATGCAACTTGAATTTCGCATACTCGATATCACCGTTCAGATTACTGTGAAACTGATAATTTATTTGTACCTGTTTGTTTTTTTTTGTTCACGAAAGTAATGTAGCCCATACCATCGAAGCTTGAAACAAATAAACGACCGATAGTTTTCAGGTTATGTACTAGGCTTGTGTAGTTCGCGAACGAACTAATTCAGAAGAGCGTTCTCAGAAGAGAAATGAACGAACTAGTTCGCAGTCAGTCCCGCTCCTAGTTCGTTTGTATTCATTCATTGCCGTTTGTAAGTATGTGGTAGAATATATAATACTTATACGCGGATGACCTTTTTTTATTTTTTTGTTAGCTCATCACATTCTATCAGACGAACTTTTCTACTTCTACAGTGACGACCTTTTTTTATTTTTTTAGGTGATCACATTGTACTTGAGGACCTTTTTTTTAGGTCATCACATCGTACCTGAGGATCTTTTCTTTTTTAGGTCATCACATTGTACCTAAGGACCTCATCACTCTCAGCACTGAACTTGAACTTCGTTCTTTTAGTTCAATAAGCTCGCGAACCACTTCGTTCTTTAGTTCTTTCTAGTTTGCGGCTGAACTACCGCGAACTAGGGTTACTGTATACGCACTCACACCAAAACAGCCTCTAAAGCCCGCCATAGACACGCGAGCATGTTGGCGCAAACAGAGGTTTGCGCGAGCCAATTCGCTCGTGTATGGCATAGTTGGCCGTTTGCGCAAACATGCTAGCCCAAAAATCAAAATATTTTGATTCTCACGTGTGTGGTGATGTTTGCGCAAACGGTTGTTGAATTGCAGTCATTGAAGGTAGTAGTACAGTCGTTATCGAGGCTTTAATTAAGGATATAACATAATATTATCCAATTCAATCAATATTTATTAGTTTTTTCTTCTTATGCCATCATTTTCTAATTAATAATGTAAAGAACATATAACTTAATTGTCGGGGCTTGTCCGAAACAACAACTCATCTGCGCACGGAAGAGTTTTAACAAGGTTGTAAGTTTGAATGCTTGGTATGGCGTTACATGTGCCTTGTTTCTTCTGCAGCCTTCCGATAAACAAGATCGGGTTAGATTTTATATTTTAAATTATTTTTGAAATAAAAGAGGATAGTTTTATTTCACTGTAGTTTTTATTTGAAAGTTGGCGAAGATCTCTCTTACATATTGGTTAGTTTCCTCTTTATAGGATATGAAAAACGTGTTATGAAAATAAAATGCATTTAAGTAATAACTGAATATGGATAATGAAAAGGATTTGGGTAATAAAAAGAAGGGGAACAAAAACCCTAAAAGGAGGGACATAAAAGGATTTTTGTCGCCCATAATTTTCGTTTTCTCTTTTCTTTTTTTTACTCTACAAGTACAACTAGATCGGCACAGGGACACGTTGTTACCATGGTGGAATCCAATAAGCAACTGAGGCTCGCCAACATGCTCGCTGGTGTATGCGCTATAGCTAGTGTTTGTGTAAGCCTATGTTTGCGCCAACATGCTCGTGTGTCTATGGGGGGCTTAAGAGGTGTTTGGCAGATGCGTACCAAGGTGAAAAACCAGTAAATTTAAATTTTTTTCATGTTTCATTGGAACATTAGCTCAAAGAGTTTGGAAGCTACGAGCCTTCAAACGATTTTGCGTACAGCGGTCGACGTACGGTGTATGGCGTACGGCGTACGGCGGACAGACGGACTGAAATTTTTTTTTGCTTTTTTCGTGTCTACTCGTCATGAAACGTGAAAAAAAAAAATTTTGAGGGTAGCAAATTTTTTTTTTTTAAAAATCGATAACAATACTGTATTATTGAAATAATAAAGTAAAACAGTGTTTTCAGCTAGTTTTATAATATAATAGTTTGGAAAATAGGCCCACAATGCATTCAGTCAGTATTACACTGTATGCCATGCTGTCAAATATTTCAAAAAAAAAAAATTTGACGAGAAGTTCAGTCACATTTTTTCTGTCAAAATAGCGAAAAAATAAATGGGGCAAAAAAAAAATTTTACCATAACACTATTTGACTGGATTTGCCAGAATAATCAAATATTTGATTTAATGAGGTAATTATGATCGAACATAAAATGATATTTGGGAAATCGATTGAAAAGAATTATTCCGTTGGATTTCCGCACTCGGAAACTTTCCTTTAGTTCAGCTAAAAGACAATGATGCCAAACTCTATCAAACGCTTTTGCAACTCTGGACATCATTGAATTTAACGTTGCGTGTATGACTGTTCGAAAGAGGCAAATGTGTTGAAGGTTTACCATTCAATTACAAAGTACCAAGCGGAATCTTATTTTGCTCATTTTCCTGTTTTAATACATCAAACGCATCATAAAAAAACATACACTCCAAGAACATGTATAGGTAGTACACATTTATGTAGAGGTTACTATGCTACAATTCCGGACATTATGCGCCAGTCCTTCAAAAGAGGGAATATGATTACTGGAAGGAATTACAGGGAAAACGACACAGACGTAAATCCATTTTCCTTTTTCATGCAAGCAAAACACTAACAAAAGACATTACACATAAAAGCTTGAACCGCCTTCCATCCCTAATGTACTTTTCAGGGAAGGAAAAAAATAAGATATGAAATAATAGCAAGTAGAAAAAGAAAAAAATAATAGCAACAAGAAAAACAACACGGCTACGAATAGATTATATTAGAGAGCATATGCATGTACTCGAGAACATAAATCAACAATCAACTTCCGAAGGACCAACTAAAAAGATACACCCGAGGCTACAAAATCCAATAAGCCAATGCCAATGCAACAAGTGTTTCCTATTTTCTTCTACATCGCTTCGAACAAGGACACTAGAATGGAAAATTTCTATGTCATAATTTCGATGTGTGAAGAAAGCAAGATCCTTTTCCAGCTTCCTTGAGTTTTTATAGACGCACAGAACAATGTCCCTTGTGACGTGTTGATATGACGAATTTTTTATCGATATTTGCAGATCATACCAGCTACCAAGTTATATCGCTCTTTTATCTTTACCGCCCAAAACAAGCACAAACCTCAACAATCTCTTAGTCTAGATGATGTTAAATAACAATAAACCGTATGCACAAATAAACAATATCAAACGTCAAATTACGATCAATGGACTACCACAAAAGCTCCTTATTCCCCAGCTGTCGATGATAAGAACAATTTCCGTACACGGTTGCAGTACGTTTCACAAAAAAAAAATTTCACAACATCCACTAAACAAAACGCCACCAACTAAAGCACTTAATAAATTGCAATTAAATGAAATAATACACGGTTAAACAAGCGAAATATTTAGAGTGAAAACAAATTAAAAACACTATATAAATAAAAAATGGTTTTTGTTTAAACAAATACTCCAAAAGAAAAATCCAGAAAAAAAAACAAAAACACGCAAAGTACGAACACAAGTTCTTAAGACAAGAAATTCTGACGAACTGAATCGATCGATCTCTCCACCATTTTACAAGATCATTAATTTTGATAGTGGCTGGGTCGTGCTGCGATCACTTCGTCACTTTTCAACCCAATGAAGTGATAATGCACGATCGGTACGCCACTGTTCAACGCTATCGAATCCACACACTTCATACGCTCGAAACAAAAAAATTTAATTTTAGCGTACGATTTGATAAGAGAGCAGAACACCCGCCGTTCGGTTTCGATCGTCTTCTCGAATAAGAAAAAAAATCGTACAAAAAGCAACGTAAATAAAAACGTGTAATAAAATTAAACAAATTAAATGCAGTGAAAAGGAAAGACGATTTTCAATTATTTTTATCCGCCGGTCATCGGGGCAAAATCGCGAAATTCTAAAAAGTTCAGTGGACACCCCACAACCCACAATGCTTCTATATGTTGTATGTATGCATTGAATTTGCATTCATAGATTATAGGGCAGGTATAGTGATAGGTAGGGAACCCTTAGCCTTAGCTTAACGTTTCTAGCACTTAGCATTAGCACATGTGGCTCGATTACGATCGATTACTTCCTATTAGCCACTTGTCTAGCTCTAGTTGAAGCGAATACCGAATCATTTCCGCACGAAGCTAGACAAATTAAACTAATGCGTTCTAATTTTGGAAGTAAATTAAATTAAACTTTAGAAGAAGTGTTATTCTTGTTTACGCTTGCCTTCCTGTGTGTGCTCGTACGCAACGCAGTGCCTACTCTACATTGCTGCGGATACCGGTCTTGTTGATCATACAAAAGCCAATAATTCCCAAATACAAGTATTTATTTAAGTATAGTACTGTGTTCGGCGAAACGAAAAAGGTACCATCGAAGTAGAGTGAAATAAATTATACAGTTCGCTACTAGATGTCAGTGAAATAAAAGCGCGCGAAATTTTAAAGAAATTAAAATATTGGCTAGAAATTACAATTCCGGCACACAACCAATGTTGCTAAGTATTTTTCTTGGTTGAGCACTAAAATATGAAATTTTGAGCGTTAATTTCAACTTAAAGGCACTAAAACTAAATTTGTTGATATCAATCGCAGGCATTAACTAATAAAGTGCAAGCGGTAAAACTAATTTTTGACCGCTGAGACGATATTCTGAGCACCAAATTTAACGCTGAAAGCACTAAATTGGCATCACTGCACACAACACAACAAAATATAACTCACAGAAAATTTCCCGAGCACAAACGAACTGAATTGACAGCGAACGGTTGAAAATTTTGAATTGTCAAATATTTCGCTTGTCATAAAATAGTACCCTACCCTTTGAAAACAAACCTTAACGAAACCAAGCGCCATCTATTAGTGACTACTGCAAATGTTCATTCCGCCCATGTACACAGTACTGAAAAACGAACGAAATATTTCGTCGCGAAAAATTAGCGAAATATTCATTTTTTTTTATGGAATTTGACAGTCCATTTCGTTTCGCTCGGAACACAGTACTAGGCTTTAGTCAGCGGTAAATCTTGTTGGCAACATCGTAATTATATCGACTTTAAAACAAGGATAATCAGTCAGGTGAAAATAGTGTTGTACTGTTCGGCTGTGCCAATTTAAAACCGAGTAAGTGATTTTGAGAAAATTTTAAAGTAGAGTCTGAAAACTTACTTATACTCAGCGCTGAAAAATAATATACTGATATGTAGCGGTCCTTCCAGATAACCTTAAGGAACTCCTAACATATCGGGATAGCAACATTTATATATGAGGGCTCACTTTTGCGTAGTCTTTGGGCACCCCTATACCAGTGGCTTGGCGTGATAATTCAACAAGGGGAAGCAATTGGTTAATATCCAAAATTTATTATTATTATTCTACCTACAAATTTACTGCGTATTAATTGAACCTCCTCCATTAACTACTTTTAACATTACTAATATAAAAGCACCCAGCAATCACGAACGGGAAGCAGGAAGCTATTTGAAACGTTTTTTATAATTATAAAGTTATTTTTATTTATGTACGTATTTTTTTGAATAGAAGAGTCAGTAGAAGTAAAACCGAATTTGATCTCATTAACCATATAAGTTTTTTGGAATTCGTGAAAACCCGCAGGGGTTTAATATCAAAAAATTCTTGCATCAGATTTTTCTTCGATTAAATTTAAAGCCTTTAGAAATAAAAGTGAATTGAATATCTCATTAAACCCAATATATGGAAATTCATGAAAATGTACACAACCACTTTACACCCCCTAAGGGGTTGGATATCGAAAAATTGGAGAAAAAAAACATTTCTAGGCGCTTACATAAAGAACCCGCAGAAATAAAATCTATTTCGGCTTGTCCAATATATATAATAACGAAATCGTGAAAATGTAAAAAAATTCCTTTTCACGGACAATTGTTTTACTGAACCTCTATGCCAATAAAAATCTGAATTTGTTTTCCTTTAATTTCTTGAGTAGCATACGTACATATACGTACTAAGTTCCAACTATCTTCTTCATAAGCCGTTTCTGAGATTTAAAAATCCACCACCCAACCCCTGCCCTGCTACCCATATTAAAAAATTGTTTCTAGGATACCACTTTATTGGCTCTATGTAGTCAATTTTTAGCTTTCTACGGTTTGTGGTTTTTGAAAAATAAAAATCGATATTATTTTCTTTCCACCCCCTCCCACCATCAGCCCCTTCAGCAGTACCTCCAACGTTTTTTCCCTGTTAGAAGTCTACTGGGCCTAACTCCTGTAAAATTTCTAAGATTATATATGGTACGGTTCTTGGGATATACAAATTAAATTTTATTAAAATTAGCTATCGCCCTACTTTTGTGCTCCACCTCCCACCTCAAAAATTATAATGGGCTCCACTTGTAATCTCATATATACACAAACCAAATTTTACCTTCCTGGTAAAATTGGTTTGGAAGTTATTCTAATCCAAAGTTTTTTACCCCAACCCGTACAACACCACCACTTGATTCAAAAACTTTAGCTTTTGATTAATCTCCTATTATCCCTTAAGACAACTACAAAGTTTCAATTTTCTGACATCAACCGTTCAGAAGATACGTATTTTGGAATGTTTCAACCCCAGCTTTCAAGCACTTCGAACACATTGGTTTTCCCTCCACTCCCACACTCCTCAACACTTATCGCCAATTTTTTTGCAAATATGTCCACTTCTACATAAATTCCAAGTTTCAGCCTCCTAGAGTAAGTGGTTCCTGAGATCTAAAAGCCAAATTAAATATAATTCAACTATTTACCACAATTCAATTCCAAACTTCGATCAGAATTCAATTCCTATCTTACTCTGGTAGAACTTATTTCTTATCAGATCTCTGCTTGCTGAAAGCTTCACCGCTGCAGCCAGGAATGTGTGGAAGCAAATAGCGTATTGCATCCACCGTGTCGTGTACAACATTTTTTTTTCATGACGTCACAGTGGGCTTATTACGGAATGAAATGAACGCTTATAGATGCAACTTTCAAATTGCTTCCATGTGTCTTCTTCTTGGATTCTTTTCGCTTGACTTTTTCGTGGTGTTGCCAAATCGGCTGTGTGCGATATTCGCGTGTAGTTCCTTGCGAACTTTTATTTAGACTGTGTCAAAGAAAATGTTTGAAACATGAATTTTTTCGCGATTTTTCTGCGCGATTTAGAAAACGGATTTTAGATATAATATTTTTCAGTAAAATGTAAGGGAAGCAATGCTTCCCTTGCTTCCATGGATGCCACGCCACTGCCCTATACGATTTTTTTAAAAATCTCATACTGGGTTTTGAAATTGGACAGCCGTGTTTCTAGAAAGGTAATCGCAGGGTGGTTTTAAACCATCCCCCACTTCAGTAGTATGAATTCAGTACTGCATAGATACTATATTAATGGTGAAATATTAATAAATATTCTAAATGTGGTTTTCTATAGAAGTTTATTTTATATTGGTTGTTTTTCTTTTCTATTCATTGAAACAATGTATACTTACATCTACGAGGATTTCAACCAAGGACTCTTTCTGAGGACAATACTGTACGACTAATGCTATCCAGCAGTCAACATATTATTAGCAAATATTGTCGTTTTAGATATTGATACAGTATAGTACTAGTTTTATGAATTCGGAAACAGTTAGAAGACATGATAAAGAAAAAGATAAAAGAAAAATGGCATCAATTTTAATATTTCATTCAATTTTCTTATACATATTTGTAAAATAGTTTCATTTTGCAGCTATGATATACATTGCCCACAACTCCACAATTCAAGTTTCATTCAGCCGCTGTATTAAATACTCAAGAAACGTTTTTTTTTACAGTTCTGCTTCGGTACTGAAAAACATAATTCGGTCAGACGTAGAGCACTCTTTAACATTTTACACTGACGCGAAACATTTTAAAAATATTAACTTTGGAAGAAAATGCTTTATTGGGACATTTTTACTCCATGTAGAAGCTTCCTTAGCTTCGCTAAAAGATTGACGAAGTTATCCCTGAACTACTCCATTTCCGCCTGAGCGAATCTTGTTATTGTGCTTTGTAACGTGGGGGGAGGCGGAGTCTGACAAATAAGTGTGGTGGCGTTACGGGTAGCATAAATCGTGAGATCGATTCACCAACATGCGCTATTTAATTTTTCTTTACATTTCAAATTTCAGCTGCACTGGGTCCTTTTCGTCCATATCGGGGGTAGGTTAGGTTAGCTTAGGTAGGTGGCAGAGATAGCTAGCACATAGACCGCTATATGGGTCCATTGTGATCACACTGCACCATGGCAATCCAAGCCTTTCTAGCAGCGGTTTTTTGCACACGGCTGATGGCTGTTTTTGGCTAATTTTCAAGAACAAACTGAGCTCAATTGGCCACGGTATTCTTCTGTCAAATATTTTACCGTGTTTTCGGTGCGAAGGAGAGGAGAGTTCCTTAAATATCGGGGGTAAGAAAAGAATTCTTTTATTTTTATAAATAATTTTTTCAAATCATCAATATTCCGGGCCATTCAGCCAGAAAGCCATACTGTAAAAAAATATCTAGGATTGTTTGGAAAATTATCCCAAGAAGTTGCCACAAACTTTAAAGCCCGGTGTAGTTCAAGGATAGCGTGTCGGTTTTGAAAGCAATTGTTGTGTTGCGGGGCGGATTGTATTCACACTCGCTGCTCAAATTGTTCATATGCATTTTCAGTTGTTTTTGATCTGGATAATGTTAGTCGTTCGATATCGACTATTATTTGATTTGTTTTAGACAACTTTGCCGTTTTAGTAAATCGAATCAGACGTACTGAATAATGACTTGATACCTGCTACAGAGCACATACCCGGATTCGCCCCCCATTTCCTTAAGATTCCTTTTTAATATTCTCACCTTTGTCCCAATCTCAGAAAGTATCCAATCCGAGGGTTTCTCCAAAAGTGCGTTCCAGAACTGAAATTTATTTCCACGAATTATACCAAACTAAAACTTCCCATGGTGAATTGTTTCTGTTCAAATCTAAATACAACGAAGTAAATCCCATAATTAAATAAATTTAGTTCTTTTCCTTCTGATGAATCAATCCAAGCCGGTGATGAAATAGTTCTTTTGGACCTCAATCAATCTTTGTGCCCAAAACATCTGACTGTGATAGTTGTTGAGCTTTATAGCTGACCGCGTTCTCAAGTTGTCGCGGGTTTAAGCAACTGCAAGCATCCAATGTTCAACGTCCTTTGCATGCGAGGATTCATTCTGATTTTACTTGTTCTTACTCCCGTAGTTTCAAATAAGAAAAATTATCATACATTGTACAAAGCTAAAAACTTTTTATTGTTACCAACTTTCTGTCCATTTTATTCCACGATTGTGAAACGAATTTTAGCAAATTAATTTTGTCACCTAGAGTAATTGCAAAACTATTAGGTACAAAATTAATAAAATCCATTCTTCTGAAGTTATTCGTACACACGTGATTTAAGGACTAGATTCGTGCAAAATTTCGATTACCTGGCTCAACCATTTCTTCAGTTAAAGTGGATTCCGAAAGAAGAGTTCAAAAACTTCGAATGAAGGACTCGCTATAATTTTTTTTCTGCAACCCTATTTATGAATACTGTCACGTACTCCCCATTCATTTTTTACTCCCAACTACAATATAAATCTGTCATTATTTAATAAAGAGTACTATTTGATTGGCTGCCCCCTGCCGAACAATATTTTACTGACTACAATCCATATTAAATTTTTTTCGTTCTCGCCGATTTTCGAACATAAATCGTATTTCCTTAATTGGATAAATTTTTCAAATTAGTCTTTCGTAATAAAATAATGTTAGCAGGTTGGGTAATTCTAAAGATGGAAATCATGGACCCATGTCGTCGTTTATCTCTTTATAGAGCCTCTCCATCTGCTTGGCCCAGTGCACACAGCCTATACCGCAAATAATTAAATGGGGCACACAACACAACTGAAGGGTAGATTCTCAAAAGGGCCGAGTTCTACACCACAAAATTTATGGGACGACATTACAAAGAACAATGGCGTGCTTATGATCCTAAAGTCTAGCGAAGAAAAAAAAGGGATATGCTTTTATGCAGAGGATTCGACGGGGTCAGCAAGCAAGGATACGCACTTCCTTTACTATTCTCCTTTTTTATGTTTTGATTTATATCGGGGGATGTTACTATTTAGTAAACTGATGATGCTACCTTATGTTGCGAGGATGCGAAGCCTTACGTCTGTCTATTAAAGACCGATCAATAAGCTGGAGGAGGTTGAATCATCGCCTTAATCTACTTTACGAGACGAAGGAAGTTGCTGGACATCCGTATGTGAAGGAAGTGGAAAAGAAAATCCCGTCATTACATTTTCTTGTTCCAAAGCAGAATTTAAACACTTGAGTGCACACGGACAAAATATAGTAGGTACAAGCTCATATACCTTAAAGTACAAGAACATATAAACCTTCTTGGATTTTACGCTACCGCCGTCGGAATTCCATTGTAGAAACCAACCCTTAGCTCAACGTAGAGTACAATCGATGGAAGAACCGTAAAATTGATAATAATGTCACTTTAGATGATTTGATAAGGCATTATGTCCGGGATGTAATTTATTTCTAGAAAAATGTCGACAATGCACGTTAGCTCTTAGCTGTCTGACCAATGTCCATGATAGGAACATGGTGCACTAGGACACAGGAATTTCACCAAAAAAAAAAAATCTTTGTAAAACCTGAAATAATTAAAAATCCATTCCACTTCGTAGAACAGGACTTTCCAAGACGATACTCTGGCGCTGGATAGAAGAAGGAAGATGCCTTGTGATTGTCTTGAACGGTTCCTTCGTGGGATTAGTTCTTTTCATCCGTTCATTCCTCTCGAATTGAAGTGATAGAAATGAAGGCATTAATTGCTTTTATTGATTGATGGAAGTTTATAGAAGAAAATTGTCTACTAGTGGTACTTAGGGATGTGATTAGATAAAACCATCGGTAATGGTTTCTCCATCATACCGAAGATTTTTCCGTAGCTCTATTCTTCAAGCACTACCGTCGTGAGTGGCACAGTTACGTAAGAGAATTCAAAGATTTCCCTTTAATTCAGTTCGAACGTTGGAAAAACTATTGTCGTAATTTCAATTGTTTGGGATGCTTTCGAAGGATTCTCGGAATGATGCCAATTAGAAGATAATTAGTGCAGTGGTTCTGTGAAATGGAAGCGAGTCTAATTGAAAGGAAATCTTAAGGTTAGTAAGTAACTGCAGTTGTGGTTCGATTCGGATTTATAAGCGAACTTTACGTGTATTCGTTACAAGTTCTTATTTTACTTTTATGTGAACAATATCAAGAAAATAAATTAAGCCTTGACATTGCTTTTGTAGCAATTTATAGTTTTGAATTTTACTATGAGTGGCGGGAATGACGCGAACTTCCGAAAAAGCAGTTAACGCATTCAAAAGACCCGTGAAGGAAGGAAAACGGTTTCTAGGTGCTTAAAAAGTAAAATTAATTCAATACTTCGACAGACCTCAAAAGATATGATGAAATTCGAAATGTATCATAGAAAAAAACCCTTTTACGGTCAATTATCTTTCCACACCTTCGTATGCTAATGCAAATTTGGCCGTTTTTTTTGCTTAAATTACGTCTGGACCTCTAAATATACAAAGTAAGTTTCATTTTTCTAGCGTAAGGCGTTCCTGATATACAAAAAAACAAACCCCTTCACCATACTTTGCTTCCCCTATTTCTCAAGAATGAATGAATGAATCTACGTTCACGGCGGACTGACGGATTTTTTTCGTTTCTTCTTTTAGGGTGTGCTAGTCCTAAAACGTAGAAATACAAAACTATAGAGTAGAAAATTTTCTCTTGAATTTCAGGTGGATCACATTAAAAAATAACTTAGAGACGCCTTATTAGGATTCAAAAGTTAGAGTTAAATTACTAAACCAGTTTCTGAACCTGAGCGTTAAAATGTTAATAAAACTACAAAGTAACTACAAAATTATAAATTTGGAGAATTAAGGTGTAAGCAAAATTAGTTTTAAGGCAAAATTAATGTTAGTTTTGTAAGTAGTCTCTATTGATCTTATTTGGCCAATAACATGTTGTTTCATCGATTTAGAGGCTTTTGCCCACATCTGGGCGCTCTAATTATTTTGCCAAATTACATTATACATTGAATTAAGCGGAGGACTTCTAAACCCAATTTTATTTTATCTAATTGAGTTCAGAAGTAAAAAGATTTCAAGTTTATCATTTAAATCTTCTGCAAAATTTAAAAATCAGCTACGCCATTTTCTTATTTTGACTAATATCTCAAATTTTATACTGCCCCTCAATTTTTATGAAATAAACTCAAGATACAAACACTCAAAGAAAAAATATGACTTTGGTAACCATATTTTGGGAGAACCTTACTATGGTTGAATTTATAGTTGTGTGAACCACGCTACAAGATGTAAGATAGTTCTGATAACTGATGTTATGGTTGTACTAACTTTACTGTATGGTGTTTATAGTATGGTTACATCAATCATGAAAATATTTGTAATTTGATTATTACAACTATAGTTACGTTTCTAAAAAATATGTTTTGATTGAATCAAACAAATGTAAAGTTGTTGTATGGTTAACGCAAACATTGTTTTGGTTGTATCAACCTACCTAATGTTCTGTTGAACATTCAGTATCTTATGACTTGAGTTATAATAAACATATTCTAATTACGTCAATCATATAAATGGTTATAACAATTACAGAACATGGTTGTGAGAACTATAATTACAATTCTAAGAAACATTAATATATTTGATTCAAACAGAGCTAAGGTTGAGACAAACAATGATGTATGGTTCTTATAGCCAATAACCATAATGCTGTGGACACTAAGATACTATCATATTATAAAAAATTGCACTGGGGATCCTCACTCACTTTAAAATTCGATTCACTTCTCATTACAAACTTACTTTCTTATTTCTTGTCTCTGTGTGGTATCAAGTCCCGTCAAATGCCAGATAAAATGTCTTCTCAGATCGCTGAAAATTTATGAAGTCCACATTTCTGTACAGCTAGAGGATTTTCTCATAATAAATTATAGTAATTGAAAAAACTGCGTATTTTCTTATGAATATTTTTATTTTGCAAATCTTCAAGAGTTTTTCAAATTCAATACATATACATAATTCTTAATTATTAACACTTCAATTTTAAAATTTCAACTTCACTTGAACCACAGCTATAAATGAACCAAACTCACAAACGATACCTTGCATTGTGAAAGAAATTGTGGTTATCGTCTTTTAATGACACATTTGTTTAATAATTGCGATAACCATAATATGTTTGTATTATAATATCATCATACATAATGGTACCAACCATAGTTTAGTTGTGAGAAATATTCAACAAATTTCAATAGTTGTACTGATCATGGAATATAGTTGCTGTTATCATAAAATACTTTTACATCATGTAACAAGCATGGTTAAGCCGACCTTATTAATTTAAAATCACCAAATATTTTCATTGCAACCATAATACGTTTATATGAATTATAAGCTATGGCAAGGACAACCATCACCATTTTAATATAGTTATAATAACTAAATTATGGTCACTGCAACTATGGAAGAATCATTTTTTTCTTTCAGTGAAGGTATAATTTTCGGATGACAATGACAATGATTGGAATGCCAATAAAAATGATTAAAAAAAAATACTGCAGTCACGACAGACTACAGCCTATCGAAGATACTTTAGAAGAAAAACGAAACTGCAATTTATATTGTAGTTGGGGATAAAACAGTGCTCCTGGTGCGTTTGTAGTTTGCACTTTTTTTAGGACAAACATTTGGTTGCTACTTGAACTAGAATAATATAACTGGTAATTCCGAAAAATCACTGTATGGCAAATTTCAGATGATTTTCATATCATTCAAATAAAGTATATGTATGTAAGCAACTTATCTTGTACCTTAAACTGACTCTTACAGTTGTTTAGCTTTAGAGTTGAACATGTTCTTGGTGGAAGAAATAAGTGTAACTATGTGATTTAAGGACATTTGAATGGGTGTACCGGAAGCAGTGACGGCATATTGTACACTATTCGTGGAGACCCAAGTAACAATTTGAATACTTTTTAGTTGTTGCAAAATTTTGTAAATGTTGTTTGTGGATTGTAGAATTGTTAAATTAATAAAGATGCTGACTTTAACTAAATGTTCTTAAAAATCAAATTTGTTTACACATAGTTTTACGATCTAAGACTAATACTATACCCAAAAGCATTTTGCTATTATATTATACTACAAAAATTTGCTATTTCAAATAAGTTTAATGGTGCACTTGCACTATTTTATAAAACTCTTACATGAAGCTCCTTTAAAGATAATTTCATATTCAAATAAGAACGAAAATCATATTATCAAAATAAATCGCTGAAAGTGGACACTTGTTAATAGTAACGTAACTTCTGCGCTAAAGAAGTCCGAACATTTACTGACAATACCCACATTCAAAATAAGACCCAAGTAATATGAATCCGTTATGTTTGCATTTTCATATGAATATTTTTTCTTATCAGTCAAATCGAATTGCTTCTTATCAGAACAAGCCCGTAAAGGTCACGTCAATATTCAATAATTTAATTTGATAAATGCATTTTTCTATTCAGAATATAAATCAGTAGCGTGGTTTAGCCCCGGGTAAAGTTTTATATATAAAAAAAACATTTTAAAAATGTAAAAAGAAGGTGTCGGGTTCAACAAAAAGGGATGATATTCACAGAGTCGGTTTTCTTTTTATTAATATTTCCACTTACACTTGTATACAAATTTGTGATATTCATTTTTCCAAGAAACTCGACAATCGCTCGTCGTGGCATAAAGATGATGTGCAAAGTTTACTTTTTGGTTGCTTTTAATCTGGAAAATTTTGGGGGGGGAGGATATTTTTCCGAGCGATTGTCGGGTTTCTTGGAAAAATTAATATCACAAATTTGTATACAAGTGTAAGTGGAAATATTAATAAAAAGAAAACCGACTCTGTGAATATCATCCCTTTTTGTTGAACCCGACACCTTCTTTTTACATTTTTAAAATGTTTTTTTTATATATATATCATTTCTTTTTGTTGCTATAGATTTAGGAAAAAGTATTACTGGACACTAAAACTCCAAAATGAAAATTTACATTTTTCATTTGTGGTATTTCAACTTTTAAGCCAATATCAATTTGTTTCATTCCCCGCTCGATCTGAAATTAATAGATATCGTTATCTAAAAATTTGCAGGGTTAAAGGGATTAAAACTCCCTTTCGCGTTCATATTTGGCTGACGCGCGCTACGCTCCAACTACCTTTTACGCAGTACTGCGGGGCTAATCTTTAATCTTTAATCTTTCATTTTTAATCTTTAATCTTTAATGTTTAATCTTTTATCCTTTATTCTTTATCATTTATCTTTTATCTTTTATCCTTGATCCATGATCCTTGATCCTTGATCCTTGAACCTTGAACCTTGATCCTTGATCCGTGATCTCTGATCCTTGATCCTTGATCCTTGATCCTTTATCTTTTATCTTTTATGTATTATCTTTAATCTTTAATCTTTAACCTTTAATCTTTAATCTAAATCCACCATTCTACACCCTCTATCTTATATCCTCTATTCTTCATCCTCCATCCTTTATCCTCCATACTTCGTTCTGCATCTTCCTTCCTTTATCCTCCATACTTCGTTCTTCATCCTCCATCCTCTATCCTCCATCATCCATCCTCCATCCTCCATCATCATCCATCTGCCATCCTCCATCCTCTATCCTCTATCCTCCATCCTCCATCCTCCATCCATCATCCATCATCCATCATCCATCATCCATCATCCATCATCCATCATCCATCATCCATCTGCCATCCTCCATCCTCTATCCTCTATCCTCTATCCTCCATCCTCCATCCTCCATCCTCCATCCTCCATCCTCCATCCTCCATCCTCCATCCTCCATCCTCCATCCTCCATCCTCCATTCTCCATCCTCCATCCTCCATCCTCCATCCTCTATCCTCCATCCTCCATCCTCCATCATCCATCCTCCATCCTCCATCATCCATTCTCCATCCTCCATCCTCTATCTTCTATCCTCCATCCTTCATCGTCCATCATCTATCCACCATCGTCCATTGTCCATCGTCCATCCTCCATTGTCCATCCTACATCGTCTATCATCCATCGTCTTTCATCCATCATCCATCCTCAATCCTGAATCTTCCATCGTGAATCCTCTATCCTGAATTCTCTATCCTCCATCTTCCGTTTTTCATCTTCTATCCTCCATCCTCCACCATCCATTTTCCATCTTCTATCTACATCATCTCAAAAATTCGCAAACCTTTAAGATCCACGAGCCGTGATGATCCGCGAATCGCAAGATCTGCCGTGAAGATCTGCAAACCACAAAGATTGGTAAAGATCTGCTGAGCCGTCGAGATCCGCGAACCGCGAAGATCCGTAAAGATACATCGTTTTTTTCAATAGTGATCTGATCCAGTTGAAAATAACACACCTAATAAGAAATTAAATTCATTTGAGCTTTGCCAGTTTTCACGCATACGCGCGTACTACCATCTAGCGGTAGTAATTTGAAACCCAGATTTCAGTTCTCAAAGTGAGTCATCAGCGTCTGACTTGAAAATTTTATAAAAATTCATATGAGCTTTTGCTAGTTTTCACGCATACACATGCGTGAAATGTATGGGGAGCTTTTAGAAAACTCTCATGTACGCAGCATACAGATAGAGCAGCCGTGTCCATGTGAGTTGGCTGCAGTAAAGATACGTAGCCGGTGCTTGGGGTGAACCCGACAATCACATTCGACTGAACGTTCTGATGGGTGCTAATCGATTTTTATATTGTGAAATCGATAAACTGAACGATCCGCTATTAAAATATATAGATAAAATCGCGCAAAACTACCGATTAATAACAAAGATTAATTCATAATAATCAGAAACAAAGTAACGTAAGGCTTATGTCGGAGCATAGTAAAACCATACAAAACACAAGTGCAATTTTCATGCGGGGGAACCAATGTAAGGTGAAACAATATTTAATTTCCGTTTTTGTTCCCAATTCCATAAAGCAATTTTTACCTTGAATGTTTTACGACGGAACAGAACATTGCGATTATGCTGAACTTAATAGTAAATGAAATGGTAAAAATTTAATGACATTTTTCTCGATTACATTTATGAGTAGTAAAACTTATAATCGCCGATATAATTGCAGTGTATTCGAGACAGTCAGAAAAGTTCCACTCCTTTTATGCAGTTTGTTATTAGAAAAACAGTACCCCACGGTATTTTTAGCCCATGCTCAATTCTATTTTGTCCAAAAAAATCTGTATAAAGTTAAGGCTCTTGTTGCTATCGATCAGATTTTTGCAATTTAGCGATTCGGTAACTTCTTAAGGCATCTCAACAATGATTCTCACTAGTTCTTCACTTTAAAGTAATAACTGCCCGAAAACTGCAAATGAAACGACCACTTTTAACTTCTGATTGACCACTAATTTTCCAGTGGCGGATCCAGACTTTGCTGTTGGGGGGGGGGGGGGCGGAAATTTTTTTGATTTGGCTATTTTGTTTGATCAAGTTCTGTGTGAATTTAGCTACATAGACTGCACTTAGCAAAAACGGGATCATATTGTTTTCATCTTATTATGGGTCATTCCATCATGAATCGCCAAAGTTGTGAGCTTACCATTTCCAATTCTTTTGAAAATGTTTGTACTTGAAGAACTAGTGAAAAAATTAATTGAAATTCAAGTTTTTGTTCCTAGTTATCTCATTTTTTAACTAACAAAAACAACAACAATCTTTAAACTAAGCCCCTCTTTATTATTCAAGGATAAAAATTACCAGATATATGAATTTTCAAAGAGGACTCGGACATCTTTTTTGGGAAATGTTTAACATACTACAACTAACAAAAAAAATGAGATAGAAACAAAAACTTGAAATCATCATTTTTTCACTAATTCTTCGAGTACACAAATTTTCAAAAGAATCGGCGATGATAAGGTCATACTTTTGGCGATTCTTGATTAAATGACCCTTTTCCTATGAAATAATTGAGAACCACTATAATGTTCTTCGATTTTTTTGACCCCGATCTCATTGAGATCCCAAGTTAATTTTTTGGTATGTTTTGAAAAAGGCTATAGCCTAAAAAATATAAAAAAATAAAAAAAAACTATTTTGAGATATTCAGGGATAAAGGACAAAATCATTATTCTTGAAAAAATTCAAGAATAATTTTTGTTGCGACAACCTTCCCCTTTAAAATAAGCCATATTTTATTATTCCAGGATAAACATTACCAGAGATAATTTTCAAAGAGGACTCGGAAACCATTTTTGCAAAAACATTAACATACTATAACTAACAAAAAAATGAGATAGAAACAGAAAATTGAATTTCAATTATTTTTTTCACTAGTTCTTAAATTACAAAATTTTTCAAAAGAATCGGAGATGGCAAGGTCACAAATTTCGTCATTCTTGGCGGTTCTTGATGGCATGACCCTATTACCTACGCAATATGTTGTCTTGTAGTCTTTTTATCATGGTGCGTTTACACTCACCCTTGAGGCTCGCCTCTACCCCCATCAGGCCATTGCAAACCGGTTTTCGTCGGCTGTGTTCTTTGCTGTGTTGAAAGCAATTTACACTCAACATGCCTTTGCGGCGCAACTTGCCCATAAGTGCGAAACGACGAAATACGATGAGCTGCGAATTATGTGGTACCACAGTTCATTGTATGTGTGTACACATATGGAAGCGTGCGTCGGAGAAAAAGTTGAAGAATGTTAGACTCTTGCGACTGCACGAGCCATCTGATTGGTTGATTTTATGGTGGGGATAGAGGCGCGCCTCAAACGTTGAGTGTATGGTTCTGTTCTGTGCTTTGCATTGCTCCGCCGAACTACAGTAAATGCTAATTACAGTCCACATTGCAGTGGAGTAAAAAAAATTGGAGAACGGTTGAAGTAGGTATGTATGTTTAGAAAATTCGGAATTGCTCTTGGGGGGAAGGGGGGGGGGGGGCGGCCGCTCCCTCCCTGTATCCGCCAATGTAATTTTCTTTTATCAAAAATGAAAACTTGACAACTAATTCCAATCTGAGTTCGTATACAAAAAAAACCAATGGGCGCAACTTCACTCTTTTTTGGAGAGAAGTCCGGAACGCGATTAATACTGAGATGTGGTGTAGGTTACTATCCGATTGACAACCTAAGAAATAACGTTACAAATAGGCTCCTGGTTATTCTTATAAATTTAAAATTTAAAGCATTTAGAAGTAAAAACGGATTCGATGTCTCATTAGACCTAAGAAATATTTTGGAATTCGTGAAAATGAACACAACCACTTCAAACCCCTTTAGAGGTTGGATATCGAAAAAAATGAAAAAACTGTTTTTAGGCACGTATAAAAAGAGCCCAAGAAAGTAAAATCAATTGCCTAATTGGTAAAAAATTGGTGAAAATATGAAAAAAAACATTTACATGGAAATTTATTTTAATCCACCTTTGTACGCCAATAGAAATCTGAACTTTTTCTTGCTTTGATTAATCCGGTAGTACATCTAACATAAGCCATTTCTGAAATACAAAAAACCACTTTTACCCACGTACCTTGCTACACAACCTTCTGACGTCAACTGCTCAGGAGATATGGATTTTAGAATTACTACGTATACATGAAGGATTGAATTCGGATTGAATCCAGATCCAATCCTTTAAAATCGCATTGGAATGAGATCGACTCGATCCGTTACAACTTCTCGACCTGGATCGAATCGAAATCGGATCGAAATTTGTCATGTAAACGCGGATCGAAAGATCGAACGGAGCGCCATTTGACATTTTCTGTTGACCAAAGAGTTGTTTTGTTGGAAAACATAACCTAGAGAAAGCAGTTATTCACGACGCGGTGTTCTTGAAGCGTGTGTATAAAATGTCGTGTTCGAGAGCGATAATTTACACAGATTTCAGGTTATGTCGTTCGTCATTTCAATCTTCTCATGTTTCGATCTTTCGATCCGGTGCTGTTATATACCCGATTCAAATTTCGATATTTCAATCTTTGGATTCTCCATGTATACGTAGAAAATGATTCGATCTCAGCTTTGGGGCTTTCGGACTCATTGTTCTCCCCCCACACCAACAGTTCTCAACCCCTGTCGATCACCCTTTTGCAAATGGGTCCATTACCATGCTTTTACGTAAATTTCAAGTTTCAGCCTCCAAGCGTAAGCGGTTCCTGAGATCTGGAAACCAAAACTTTTTGACTAAAACGCTACCCCACCTCCCTTCTCATACAGCCATCACTGCAAAAGGTACCACTCGCAGGGGTTCACTCAATCCCAGGGTTGCCAGATAGTTGGCTGCAGAACCCGCCGTGTAAGCTTATGAAATTGCCCAAAACCCGCATGAAGACTTGTAGCCCAAATACGTACCGCGCTCAACTTTGCAATTTTAATAGACCTACTTAAACGTGTTGGAACACAATTGCGATTTCGACGACGAACTGTGTTCCAGAATTCATAAGAAACACTGTAATGTAAATTTTGTGTGAATACATAAATTCGTATTTATCACCATTTTAAAAATCTTATTTGAAAAACATATTAGGTGCAAATTAAAGGTAAAATTATAATTGAAAAATAATTTCGCCTGGTTTTCAAGTAAAACATAATTCGATTTCATTTACTACTTGATCGCTTTTATCGATAAAAATCACTTTAAAAATACGCTTTCGCGTAGACCGTCATTTCACTCTCGCAGTAGAAAAACTTACCCCTAGACTTTGCGGCGTTTATATACTGCATTTGTTGAGTGTGGAACGCGGAAGGTTTATTACATGCGAGAAGTGTCTAGAACACGCGAGAAGTATATAGAGCTCTCTAGAGTTGTTGTTTTTTCTCTGAAAACTTTAATATCAATAATAAGTGAGTTCTGGTTATCAGAGTTCACATGTAACAATAACTTTAGAGGAACTGACATTTTTGCAACACGTGTCTGCAAAAATTATAATTAATAAATTATGCAAAATAAATTGAACTCTGTGACAGTCATCAATATTAGTAAATCTATTATCTCTTGTATGTTATATTTCTACGGGTGTCTATAACATCAAAGAAAGTGGTTCATTTGTAGAAAGTCCACAAACAATGAACCGATTCTAAATTAATTTTACTTTGAAAATACCAGATAGATATCGTGTGAACTATTATTTTTCAATATTATGATTGGAGAACCGAAATTTAGTAGTAAAAGTATTTGTAATATGACGTAATTTGCGAACGTTGTAATTGAGCAGATTTAACCCAGAGACGACTGAAATTCAGTTTTCTAATTTTTCTAATTTAATTTTTTCCTCGTAAATCGGTTCTGTTGTAAACTAGCAAAATAACCCAATGTGCGTTGACCGAATAGCCCAAAAGGCTATAAGTAGCTTTTTGAAATTTATACCCGCGAATTGAACATTTAAATAGCCTAAATCGCGGAAAATTACCCAATCTGGCAAACTTACTGAATCCATCTACCAAAAAAAAGTCAACTTAATATCTCAAAGGGCTTTAAACGCTTTTGCGTACGGCGTCTACGACAGACAAAGGAAAATTTTGTTTTTTGCTTTTTTGTGATTACTAGTCCTAAAATGCGAAAATACAAAATTTTAAGGCAGCAAATTTTTTTCAAATTTCACAATACTTTATTATCAAAAAAAAAAGTTAAATACCTCTTAATCACGTCAAGAGAACGCTTGACAAGAAGTCAATGAAGCAGGCGAATTGTAGAAGGTTTAACCAAACGACGTATGAAGCCTCTAAGCAGGTATGGCCGATAATACACCCAAGAAGAACTGCCCACTTTCTGAAAAGTAGTCGTCTGGAAACCGGTAATAATCCGACAGTCGCATTAGACACCTTGATAGTGTCCTCAGCTAGCCAGATGCAGGTTCAGAACTAGTGCAGCTACTTCTTTTCCAGTTTCGGGGACATAGCTGAACTAGCCAAATTTATTTGCGCTTGCGGCTGGTTTAACAAGCTATTCGCCTGTAGTAATACTACGATAATTCCCTAATGGGACTTTATTCTGGTGTAGTACCATATGGACCAATCGAATGGTCTCAGTGAGTTGACTCAGGGCCGGATTAGCCCGGGGCTATTTCACTTTTGGGGGCCCCTAACAACTAAGGCTTATGATTTTTTTTAATTTTTTCCTAATCGGAAATATATTTGAAAAACAATTTTTTTTTCGTATCACATAATGCCGAAAAAAAATTTTATTCTCCAAAGATATCAGTTTTCTTCCATTGCGTGCCAATACCACAACTGCAAAAACTTTGCCAGACTCTCATTTATTTCACATACTTCATTATTTTTTAGAGGATCCCACTATTTTCAATAATTAATTTTTTCCCAAGGATTCTATTATAACTATGACAATATAAAAAATATGTATCTGGCCTTAATGTTGTCTGTCGGTTAAGTTGCTGGTTTAGGTTTAGGTTTAAACCTAAACCAGCAACTTAATCGACAAACAACATTAAGGCCAGGTACGTATTTTATATTGTCAAGTTTCTGGTACTGCACTATAAATTTCAGAAAGCTTTGGATCCATTGAATTTTTCTAAATCAAAAGATCTTCAATTATTTATTTCACTGGTACCGAACTTATTTAAATAAACATCAAAATATCACCTTCTTTCTCACGATTATCATTGGTGGATTGAATGGTAACTGCTCACTGCTTCTTTTCCTCGAAGTGGAGATCAAAACGGATTTTACTTAGTTTTTCTGAAGTGTATCATCAGGGCTGCCTTATATGATAAAATTGGATTTTGAACTGAACCAGATGATATCAAATTATGAAGACTATGGTAAAGAATTTTGAAAATATTTATCAATACTTTAATTGCTTACTCATCTTAGCTCCTTTTAAAAATATGCTCATTTATATGGGAATATTTCGTGCTTTACTTTTAGCGAAATCATTTATTATTTCATCAAAGTCAATCGATTTTAGTACGTCAAACTCTATTGACATTAGAGAAAGTGAGTTCAAACGATTTTCGCCAATTGTATTACGCAAAAAGTTTTTAATCCTTGCTAAAGTAGAGAAGGATCTTTCCCCTTCACAATTTGTTGCAGGTATAGTTAAATACATTCGCAACGAAATCCTTACGTTTGGAAACGTGCGAAGAATTGAACTACCATCCTCAAGTAATTCGCTCATAAATGCGAGCTTAGTTTTTGCAATATTTTTGTTCTTAACAATTTCAGAAAATTGTAAGAATTCATAAACGAAACCAATCTTCAAATCATTGGGATATGCACTTATAAGAGCTTTACATTTATCTTGAATTCTGAAATTAAAAACCAAATAAATTTTCAATGCTGTTCTACGCTGCGCTTATCTTCTCTAATTCCTGACAGTCGATTATCGGCAGAAAGGTTTCTACGCGAAATTTTTTACGTGCAGAAAAATCCGTTTCTATTGCATCGCCTTCATCAAAAAAACGTGCTCTTTTTCTTGTTCTTCTATTACATCTTCTATATTGATGATCATCTACAAGTTGCTTTGCTTTGGACTCTATATTATTAAAACAATCTCGATATTTATTCAGAAAACCTGACAAAGACCTATATAGTTGACATACGAGTATAGTCAGTAAATCAATATCAGCGCTCTGAAGCGATTCGCTAGTTGTATGGAAGCGTTCTAAAATTTTGTTAAAAAAAATAGCCATGACACCAGTATCGAATTCTTTCATTTTATTTAGAATGCCATTTGCTTCATTTTTGGTTATCTGATTTTGGGTGCTATCACACGTCAAATTACTAAGAGTTGTCATAATCTCAAAAACCCACGTCGGCTTCTATTACCTAACGGTCCTCCCGTGTCCGGTGTTAGATTGGAAGCAGTTGCGGGTGCGCTCAAATGTCAGCGAAGTGCTGACTTCTGAACACACTCGCAACACCCAGCAGGGAATACAAACCTCGCCCAGCGGTAACTCAACAGGATTTAATTCTATTGTATTAAATATATGAAAATTTCGGGCCCCAGTAAAATTTGTTGGGGGCCCTGTGCTACAGAGCCTTTTAGTCCTATGGGAAATCTGGCCCTGAGTTGACTTGTAGTTTAGATAGATAGATAGATTTTTATTCAACATAATATACATTTTTACTAACAGTATGTGAAATTTAGTGATAAGAGATTAAGCTACCGCTTTTACAACTTTAATATGCTATTTAGAATTCGATATATGTTTTTTATACTCTAGATGAAATCATATAGAGTATTATAAGTTTAATCCAGCCCAAAAGTTTGTAACGCATAGAACCAAGCCTCGGACGAAAAAAAGTTATATATTATTTTTTGTTTATTTGTGGCCAAAAACCTCAAATCCGCCTGACGTCCGTCCGTCCGTCCGTCCGTCCGTCCGTCCGTCCGTCCGTCCGTCTGTCCGTTAGCACGATAACTCAAGAACGCCTTCACCTAGGATCTTGAAATTTTGAATCTGGATGTTTGGTTGAATTTGTAAGGCTAAGTTCGTTAACGGGCAAAATCGTCCTACTCCTTCGGGTAGCTGCCATACAAATGTCCTTAAAACACGTGTTCAAGAATATTGGTCGATAACTTCAGAAGGGTTTAAGCTACGTCTTTGAAATTTTGTATGTGTTATTTTTCCAATAGTTGGAGCTAAATATATGATTATGAAGAAAATTCTTTTAGTCCTTCGTGTAGCTGCCATACAAATATCCTGTCAAAATGTATTCACTTAATTTACAAAACTCACAATAACTCAAGTAATCTTTTAGCTACGAATTCGGAATTTTGTACAAGTTAGTTTTGAGTGAAAAGGAAGTCGGAGTTTACTAATCAGCGAAATCCTTTTACTCCTTCTGGTAGCTGC
The DNA here is from genome assembly GCA_951812415.1 of Beris morrisii. Classification (NCBI taxonomy): domain Eukaryota; kingdom Metazoa; phylum Arthropoda; class Insecta; order Diptera; family Stratiomyidae; genus Beris; species Beris morrisii. The sequence continues at coordinate 31,622,671 of OX638311.1, forward strand.
CATACAAAATGTCCTTAAAACACTTCTTCAAGAATATTTGTGGATAACTTCAGAAGGGTTTAAGCTACGTCATTCAAATTTTGTTTGTGTTATTTTTTCAATAGTTGGAGCTAAATATATGATTATGAAAGAAATCCTGTTAGTCCTTCGTGTAGCTGCCATACAAATATCCTGTCAAAATGTATTCAATTAATTTACGAAACTCACTATAACTCAAGTAATCTTTTAGCTACGAATTCGGAATTTTGTACAAATTAGTTTTGAGTGAAAAGGAAGTTCGAGTTTACTAATCAGCGAAATCCTTTTACTCCTTCTGGTAGCTGCCATACAAAATGTCCTTAAGACACGTGTTCAACAATATTTTTCGATAACTTTTGAACGCTTCAAGCTACGAATTTGAAATAGTTCCAAGGAAAAGGATAAATATGTAAGAAATCGAGTGAGTCCTTCCTGCACCTCCCATGTGAAAGTCCTTTAAAAAGGACATTTTTTTTCAATGACTTACCCAGTTCAAGGTATGAAGTTAAACACTGAATATTGTCTTTTAGTTTTGAGTAGCAATCTAATAGCAGTCCTTAATAAAGGACATACAACATGCACACACGTAATTATACTTTATCCCCAACTACAATATAAATCGGAATTCAGTATTCATCTAGAGTATTATACGATTGGCTTGCAGCCGATCGTGACTGCAGTATGTTTATACTCTAGATGAAATCATATAGAGTATTATAAGTTTAATCCAGCCCAAAAGTTTGTAACGCATAGAACTAAGCCTCGGACGAAAAAAAGTTATATATTATTTTTTGTTTATTTGTGCCCAAAAACCTCAAATCCGCCTGACGTCCGTCCGTCCGTCCGTCCGTCCGTCCGTCCGTCCGTCCGTCCGTCCGTCCGTCCGTCTGTCCGTGAACACGATAACTCAAGAACGCCTTCACCTAGGATCTTGAAATTTTGAATCTGGATGTTTGGTTGAATTTGTAAGGCTAAGTTCGTTAACGGGCAAAATCGTCCTACTCCTTCGGGTAGCTGCCATACAAAATGTCCTTAAAACACGTGCTCATGAATATTGGTCGATAACTTCAGAAGGGTTTCAGCTACGACTTTAAAATTTTGTATGTGTTATTTTTCCTATAGTTGGAGCTGAATATATGAATATGAAGAAAATCCTGTTAGTCCTTCGTGTAGCTGCCATACAAATATCCTGTCAAAATGTATTCACTTAATTTACGAAACTCACTATAACTCAAGTAATCTTTTAGCTACGAATTCGAAATTTTTTACAAGTTAGTTTTGAGTAAAAAGAAAGTTCGACTTTACTAGTCAGCGAAATCCTTTTACTCGTTCAGGTAGCTGCCATACAAAATGTCCTTAAAACACGTGTTTAAGAATATTGGCCGTTGGTGTTATTTTTACAATAGTTGGAGCTAAATGTATGATTATGAAGAAAATCCTATTAGTCCTTCGTGTAGCTGCCATACAAATATACTGTCAAAACGTCTTCAATTAATTTACGGAACTCTCAATAACTCAAGTAATCTTTTAGCTATGAATTGGAAATTTTGTAGAAATTAGTTTTGAGTAAAAACAAAGTTTGAGTTTACTAATCAGCGAAATCCTTTTTCTCCTTCTGGTAGCTGCCATACAAAATGTCCATAAGACACGTGTTCAACAATATTTTCCGATAACTTTTGAACGCTTCAAGCTACGAATTTGAAATTTTGTACTCGTTCATTTTTAAATGGTTCTAAGGAAAGGGATAAATATGTAAGAAATCGAGTGAGTCCTTCCTGCACCTCCCATGTGAAAGTCCTTCAAAAAGGACATTTTTTTTCGATGAATTACCCAGATGTGAAATTAAACAATGAATATTGTCTTTTAGTTTTGAGTAGCAATCTAATGGCAGTCCTTAATAAAGGACATACAACATGCACACACGTAATTCTACTTTATCCCCAACTACAATATAAATCGGAGTTCAGTATTCATCTAGAGTATTATACGATTGGCTTGCAGCCGATCGTGACTGCAGTATGTTTTTTATTAGTTTTTATCAGTTTATTGTCTATAATTGTTTGAGGAAAAATTTCAATAAAAAACTTGTAGTTTAAATGACTGCTACCATAACCTTATCTAACCTAATCTTAGCCTATTCTGTCAAGGCTTTATATCGACGGATGTAATACTGGAGCGTGAGAATTTATATGCTTTCGTCCTGATTCTGAGTATTTTTGTTAGGTTCCAAAAAACGAGCTGTCATTTTAGTGAAGTTCTGTCGAAGAACATTGTACAGTGTTGAAAATGTTGAAATTGATACGTTTCCGCCCAAATTTACACAGGAAGGTTGTAAATAAAACTAAACTCATTATGTTATATCTGTGGTCACAGGGAATAACTTGGTAAGTCGAAAAATAGTAAAATGGGATAAGTGTACTGTGGTCATCTCCCAAGACTTACACGCACTGTGAAGAAGTTATTGTTATATGTTATTTGATTCACAAAAACTGGATTTACAGGAATAATTCAATAGTAAAAATAGCAAGAAAGTGCTGCCCTGAATAGTTTCGTTTTTAGACTTACCTACATATTCCCTATGGCCACATATTATGTAATTTGTGAAAGATTTTTAGGATGTATCAATTTCGCATTATAAAAGGAGATAAAGAATCATCCCCTTAACATTCCAAGTCAAAAATGAAGGTAGTGTTCATGAGAATGCGTCCTTCTCACATTCTAAAGAGCGGGTGGAGAACCATTAACATTCCAAGTTATCTTGGGATGTGGTGTTGATATTTTAAGAATATGTTAAGAATCCTATAACCTACGTTACCAGCCTAGAACATCAATGTTCAAAATGAAATTAAGCGTGATTACTATAATAACGCCTACGAAATTCATTCTTTTTCCGCTGGATTTCGAATGGTTCAGTCTGAATTTTGTTCAGACTAACCTGCACCCTGCAACATCGCGCAAACCAGAACTATTTTCTTTTGCAGAACCTTATTCGATTACTCGTATTTTAAATCCATACGAATACGATTATAACACGTCATACTGTTAACTCTTCATCAAAATTTCAAATTGCATATCTTAAGAATTTCTACCATTCTGAAGGTAGTACTTGAGGTGTGTTTCCTGGAAATATTCACATAATGAAAAGGGGCTAAACGAAACAAAGAGCGACTGCCGGCTAAGTGGAACCCGGTAACTTTTAGCAGCCCGTTGCTCATGTTGTAAGTTTTCACGTGTAGCGTAGCCATGAAGGGCTGTTGTAGGCAGGCCCGACAATACTACAGAGGCTTCCGTTTTACTAACAAATACAACTCTGTATCGGATTGTTTCGCCCTGAATTACTCCACATTACCCTTTGTTCGTTCAACAATATTCCTGAAGGTTCCATCAAAGTTAAAAACAAAAGAAATCCATTCGTTGTGCAGTGAACCCCTCTATCCGAGTACTACTAATTCTGAATAAAACGGTATACAGCCTGAAAATACTGCTCCATTTAAATCCACCCCGGTTCCGGAGCGTATAGGGAGCTTAATAAAACAGAAATAATTACGGCAAGGACGACGACATGACGGTTTAGATTAAAACTTAACCCCCGCTTCTCTTGTAGTACACCTACTTAGGTTAATCCCAACGACCTGGAGCGGTATGTGTATAATCGAAACGGAAACATGTTGTGATTTATGTTTCTTTCTAATGGCCGCCCAGTAGCCATGCAATTAGGGACTGTATTGATTTTAGCGCCTCCGCTGATTTATCTGCCATTATCTATTGTTCACTTGTGAATGTACGTGAAGAACGCATTGTGTTCGCCTTGTAAGGACCACCTTCATCCTGTAGATCCCATTGTGTGTATTCTAATTATATTTTAATGAAGCACATATGTAAGGCATTCTATCAAATTACAATGGAATTAAGCGAATAAATCGAGGGTAATTATTCATGGAATTTGATTATGAAGATTGGAATATTTTGTATGACTTGCAAACAGTCATTTCTCTCTTCAAATTGAAGTTACCTGCCGTGAATGATGACTACTGAATCTCGAATTAATTTATAATTGTAGAACCAATCGAAGAGTTGTGTAGATCGATCGATCGTCTATTTGCAAAGTTGTGATTAAAAATTTAATTTCCAATTCTAGTGACGATTTTTCGTTTGTGCAATCTACCCGAATTCTACTTCATTGCTAAACCCATTGAAGTTAAAAAATCTTGTGCAACTTTTAGCGTTGAAAGTAAATAAACCGCACTTCGCACTCCGATTTTCTATCGATTTTCAATTCAGAGGATTTTCAAAGCTGTAACGAGCCTTACAAGTTTTGTGTGAATTTCCAATTTATTTGTTAAAGGGTAGACAGAGGCATGAAAACTTTCGATATTAAAAGCGCAATGGAAAATACCGTGATTATTACGGGGACATGAAAATCAGTTAAATTTACGAGAAAATACTTTATTTTCAGTTAAATTTGAGATTCAACTGCAGAAATTCAATCAAACAGTGTATCAGAGGAGAGTTTTTTTTAACAATAAATTACCGATCTAATATTTCTAAATTTTTTTAATAAATTTTTCAGTGATAGTAGTCCGTCTCTCCACCGTATACGCAAAGCTGAATTGATGTGAATGAAAGGTTTTGAAAAATCATTTTGGTTTTAAAAAGTCATGGTACAGAAAATTACGTTTATTCAGTTGAAACTTGGAATTCATATCTAGATTTAATAATAGAGTCTTTTAAAAAAAACTGCCAATCGAATTTTAGCGAAAAAACCTATGTAGACGTTTCGAATTTTGTCATATCTTCGTGAAAACGACTGCAACTCCTATCCGCTCTTCTAAAGGATGAAAGGATTTGTGAAACATTTCCTCGACACGTACTTGGAGTTGAATTTTGAAAAATCAATAAATTCAAATTCAAAGGCAAATACATGAAATGCCAGCAGAAGTGTGAATTAGTTTTAATATTTAATATGTCGTCACACCTAAAGATGAATTGTGAATTTTTAGGCGATTATATAGAAAGCCCGAGGAAGTAAAAAACCATTCAATATCGCAACAGACCTACAAGGTATGTTGGAATTTGTGAAGACGTATGCAACCGCTCTAGATTCATTTGGGGGTTGAATATCGGAAATTCGTGAAATCGGTTTGTAGACTATTATATGAAAAGTCCGTGGCAGTTTTGATATCTCATCAAACCTAAGAAATAAAGCGAAAACTGTGAACACGTGTACAACCCCCCTACACCCTTTGGTGATGAATATCCAAAAAATCGTCAAGCCTTTAAAAGTAAAAATCAATTCTACAGGGTGTGCGGTACCTAGTTGCGCACTTTTTAAAGGGTGATTTCTCGATATATTTTGAGAAAATAAAAGATCTACAGGATGGGTCAATTTTTTATAGTCGCGGGGATATAAGGTGGTAAAGAAAAGTCGTTCCGACATGTACTCTCACTCACGCAAACTGTTATATCTTCAAAACTAATAATCATAAGTGAAAATACAGTAAAACCTGTCTAAAACGGAATGCTGTGGTACCCAACTTTTTGTTCCGTTTTAGCAGGTTTCCGTTTTATACAGTTTTGTTCAGCAAAAGTCTTGATTTGAAGTACAGTACATATATAATAATGTTTTTTTTTGGGTACTTTAAAAATAATGAAGAAAAAAAAAATAAAAATATATACAGTTCAAATAAAGGGTGTTACAATAACGCGTTCCGAAGTTATATCAAAATTGAAAAAAAGGGGATGATGGATTTAATGAAAATTTTATTAAAAAATATTATTTGGTCCATGGCAATTAAGTATGGGAAAGAATATTTGTTACTCAAATGCTCCTACGGCACACCTCGACCCGTTTGTCCAAATTTTTGATGACATCACGGCATAATTTATCCTTAATTAGACCAGTAGATCCTTCAGTTGTTGAATGGTGTTGAGTTTATTGGGGTAAACCATGCTTTTGAGGTAACCCCAAAGAAAGAAGTACAACGGAGTCAAATCGCACGATCTCGATGGCCAATTGATTTCGCTGTTTCTGGAGATTGTTGGCCCGGGGAATTTCAGCTGTGTGGCACTTCGCTCCGTCTTTCACTTGCAGTCAGTCATACTTAAATCCACTCATGTCACATTTCAACTGTTTTCCGTTTTGAGAAAAATTTCGTTCCGCAAATCACGTTCCGTTTCCGAGTTAGACAGGTTTCCGGTTTATACAGGGTGTTTTGCATTGGAAAATGCTCCGTTCCCAGTTTTTTTTCCGTTATGGCATTTTTCCCGTTTTATACAGGGTCCGTTTTAGACAGGTTTCACTGTACTAGTTTTTCGGGCAAAATACGGCTTATTTTACTTTATTATTTTCTAAGAATACAGTATTGTAATCGATTTTTAAAAAAAAAAATGTGCAACCCTGAAAAAATTTTTTTTCACGTTTCATGACTAGTAGACACGCAATAAGCAAAAAAAATTTCAGTCCGTCTGTCCGCTGTACGCAAAATCGTTTGAAGGCTCATAGCTCCCAAACGGTTTGAGATATTAAATTGAATTTTTTCTTATGAATAGACTGGGTAGGCCGTTTGAAGTGACTAAATTCTGAGGGGTGTGGGTGTGAGGGCGGAGCAGGGGGAGCAGGGGGAAGCGTTTCTAGATCTCAGCAGCCGCTTATGCCAGGAGGCTGAAACTTAGAATTTGTATAGGGCTTTGACAGTGGACCCATTTGCATAAAAATTGTGGGTGAAGGGGTGTGGGAATGGGGGAAAAATAATACGTCCAAAACGCAAAAAAGCCGAGATCGACACATTCTAAAATCCATATCTCCTAAACGGTTAACGTCACAAAATTGAAACTTAACGAATATCTGTAGCTATACTAGGACAATAGATCGAAATTTTTCAGTTGGGACAGTGGCGTACAGGAGTGGGGGGTGAACAACTTTAGATTACGATATCTCACGAACCAATTGCACTAGATAAATAAAATTCGGTTTGTGTATAAAGGTTGACAAATGAAGCTGGCTCAAATTAAAATTTTTTAAGGGGCGGTGGAGCATGGAAGTGAAGGGGATACGAATTTTTCAAAAAAATCACGTCACATATCTCAAGAACGTCAGATAGATGCTTAAAATTTTTACCAGATGTAGACCTAATATTGATGGTGAGGGTGTAGAGGGTGAGACTGGGGGAGGGTGAAAAGGAAAAAGTTCCGATTTTTATATCTCAAGAACCTGTAATGATATAAAGCTGAAAGTAGGTATTTATATAGAGCTATAGTAGTAGCATGTTGGAAAAATATAATTTCTTATAGTGTTAGTATGGTACGGGGGTGGGGGATGTTTTTTCCCATCTATAAAACGGCTTATGCTACAAAGTTGAAACTCGGTTGTATATGTAAATTAACTAGAAAAGTAATTTAGATAAAAAAAAATTTCAAAATATTTATTTGTGTGTGGAAGGGGGTGAAAAAAATTATCATTGAAAATGGAATGCATATATTTTCACGATTTTCATCATATCTATTAGGTCTTCTCAAATATTGAATTCATTTTTATTCAACGGCTTCTTCATATAATTACCTAGAATGTATTTTTAGAATTTTTTTGAATTCTACCCCTAAGGGCGTGTAAAGGGGTTGTATAATTTTTCACGAATTCTGCCATATCACCCAGGTCTGATTAGATATCGAATATCATTTCACTTTCACGGGTTTGCGTAATAATCGCCTAAAACCTGTTTTTAATTTTTTTCCTTTTTCAGCCCTTACGAGGGTATAAAAGGGTTGAACACGTTTTCACGTTTTCACGAATTCCGTAATTTCTTTTATGGTAGAAGCGATAAGAAATTGAATTAGTTTTAACTTTCTCGTTCTGTCTTAATATTTATCTATTAACTCCATTTAGGATTTTTGGATATTCAACCCCCAAGTGGGTTTAAGAAGGCTGGGTACGTTTCCACAGATTTCTACATATTGCTCAGATCTGATGATATTTCGAATTTATTTTTACTTCCTAAGGTTTCTTATATAAGGGCAAAAAAGTCAATATCAGTAGTTTTAGATATTCAATCATAAGAGGTGTAAGGGGGTTGTATGCTTTTCAAAGCTTCGACATATTTCTTTGGTTTCATCAGATATTAGATCGCTTTTCACTTCCACAAACTCGCCTACAAACCTATTTCACAATTTTTCGAAATTCAACCCCCAAGGGTTTGCATATGTTTTCACAATTTTTTCCATCTCTTAGTTCTGATGAGATATAAAATTGGTTATTTCTATATTAAATATTTTTATCTTAGGAACAAAATTAACTTTCCAATAAAAGTCATAATCTCGAAACATCTGATGATATACTCCGACTTTGACCGCTCCCGAATTTTGACCCGAAAAATAGTAAAGTTTCGCCCAGACCATTGGCAGATTTTTTATTTTGTGCCACGATAAGGACTCGACAGTATTTTTTTTTATCAAACTGTTTGTGATTATTTTTGTGCCTCTACAGTAATGTGTGAATCTTAAAACTAACTATGGCTGGAGTGAAATAAAATCAGTACTTTATTTTTTTTTTAATAATAGGATTTAAGGATTTTTTGATGATCATAAAAACGCAATTTTGAATTTTATTTACTAAAACATTAGTAATACTAACAAAGTTATCGTGACAATCGTTTTGATCAAGCTCGCTTCATTTTTCTACCAAAAAATTTTTTCTATAACTCTTTCTATTTTCATTAAGCCTACAAAGTCATATTTTAAATTTATTCAGGACTCAAATATTTATTATGATTTTCTATTAAACTTGGCTCCATCATTTATGCTTACATGAAAAGAATGAGCAAATCCTCTATACGTCATTTCCTTAATGTTTGAAAGGAAAATTTTCGGAATCAATGTCAGAGGATGAGTAGCATATACAAAAATTTGACAAGGGTACATGTAATCAAACGCCTCTAAAGTGTTGGAAAATTGCAAATCCCTAGGAATACCTAGCTCACTGATACGTAATCCCAACCCACTAAATGTAGCTATTGATGTGAACCCAGATTTCGAAAAAAAGGAATCATTTTTTTTTCTTCTTTTCTTACACTTTGAAACCTTTACACTTTCTAAGCAACACGTTCATTTATTTTCGGTTCAGGAGCAACCATCCTGAAATACAACTGACTGTATTGAGTTTCTCGAAAACGAGGGAAAAACTGGAAAATGCGAGCATTTGGAACGTTTTATTGGTAGCAAATTTTATGATTTCTGATAAAGTGATTTCCACTGGGAAATCAAATTTTGTGTTCGAAGCTTTTCCTTTCGTTATCGAACGGAGGAAGTGGTCATGTCTCTTGAGACAGTCTGTAGAGTGTTGAACTATTTACGCAATCAAACACCCATATCTTATACTCAGAAAGCAGAGACACATTCACAATTTTGCCACACTATTCCCAGCGAAAAAAAGGACGTAGGAACAGAAGCTGAAACCATATCTTATTGACAGAAAGGACGACTAAAACAGTTTTACGACTCTGTTCAATGAAAAAAAGGTTCGACTATTGGATACTGAACCGAAATAAAGTTAGTGTTTTCAGCATGACCCGCTTGTGTTAATTAGGATCTGTAGGGTTTCGTATTCAATTAATGGTTGACTGATTGGATAATTGCTAAAGTTTGAACGAGAAATGAAGCGCCCCGAGACAGGAATTTATTTTACGAGGATGCTCCATTGATGTTGAGAGGTTTCCACCATATCGGATTGAAAACAACAATACGCGTTTGATGAATGGCAGAACTTTAGATTTTATAGCTCATTGCTATTATTCAATACTAATTACTGCCTTTTTGATAACGAAGTTTGAATGTGTAAATAAGTTCCATATCAGCACTCATATAAATTAATTTGATGGTGCCGAAACGTATGAAATCACACAATGTTAATACTTAAAAAGGGTGGCGAATTTTTGAACGTACCAATTAAAATTTAATTTTGTTTTGGCGTAATTTTTGCAAAAACCAAGTTATACAATTCGCACAAGATTATCCGATTTCAGTTTCCAATTAATTTCCACTATGAACAAAGAAGTTGAAATAATAATAGCATTACTTGAGCTGTACCTCATTATTAAGCTTATACACATTATGTATATAATTAAAACTCATTGACGTTTCTAAGAAAACATATGAACTGCTATTTTAGTAACTCAAAAAGGTAGTGGATTCTTGTAAGGATTCGAAGTATGTATAAACAAATATATTTCAAGAATTTTTACTTGTAAATAAAGTAAATACTGGTATTGATTGTTGTTTTGGTTACTAACATTGAGGACATGACAGTTCAAATAACCTTTTATATGACAGCTTCACGAAGGATTTGACGGATGTTACTATAATAATCATAATCATTTATTTCATCCGTAAAATTAATTTATGTTTAGATACAATAAGGTGCTTAAGTGATTAGACATGTTTCTATATCTTTACAGCTACTATATAACTACAGTGGATGCCGCTTATTGTAATCACTTTGGGACCGGCCATAATCAATAACATTAACCGGATGATAACAATAGCCGAAGGGGAAAATTTTTCTCATTTATTTTCCTACGCTTGAATATAGATTGCTCGAAGCATCTAATATTATTTTTTTTATTCATTTTTTATTATTTACAACTCTAGGTTCAATGTTTCACAAAGTTACAGAGAATATGAAATACTGTTTCCTCTTCCTCCTCATCCAGGCAGCTTCTGCAGAAAGTCGTTTGAAAAGAATCACCGTCTTTTAGCATGCCGGATTATAAGACAGTGTCTGGTCAGGACACTTACTGTGGTACCGATTCTCTCCATTTTTAACAAATTCAGCCTTATACAGTTTCGGTCATGTCTGTTAGCTTAGCGCGCCATTTCTATTAAACTGTCTCGAAAACTTACTCGAAGTTGAGCTCATTGTGTTGAACGAGATCAACATCAATAGTTTTAAGAAGCTACGAAAAGACTGAAATTTCTCATAGTAATCTATGATATTGTTGCGAGCTAGGGGTTCGCCGGGATTTCAAGTAAAACACAATTCGGTTAAAATAAAAATAAGTGATTATTTATTAATCGCACTTTAAATTCACAGAATTATAATCGCACAATAATTCGCACTGTATGGCAATACCGCCCGCTTATACCATATATCGCTTGACTCGTTCACTTTCGTTCTCTCTCAACACGGTCGCGTGTACCCGCTGGCTGTCACAGTCGACGTAATCAGAATTACTGTGTCTTCGCTGAACGCTTCACCTGCTTATATACTAGGCGGTTGCAGTCTTGAATGTTCACCGGTGTACTTGAACGTTCGTTCAGTTGTGGAATCTTCTCGAAAGCTTCAGAGCCTTCGATTTTGACCTTCGTTCAGTGGTTTATGTACAGGGTTCTAGTACATTGGAGAGCATTCGATAAGAAGAGAGATACAATCGTGTTGTTTCGGCTTATCTTCAGCTAGGTTTCTGATTGGGCTATTTTGCAACTAGGTATTCGATTGTTGTTGTTTTTATTATGTGAAACGATCGAGTTGCACGGTTGCGCGGTTGCCAGGTTTACATGTAACAATATGTATCGCCTTGTGTTTACATAAATGTTAAATCAAGAGCAATCATCTTTAATTTTGAGATTGTTTTTATTTTGCCTTTTTGATCACATTCACATGAAGAAAAAAGAGGAGCGATTAAGAATACAGTCAGAAAACTTGTTATGTTGTATGGAAATCTGGCCCGAATGATAACATAAAGCGAATTTTTATTCCAATAAGCGATGAATTTCGTTTGTGGAAAATGGGACTAACTTGTTTTGATAACAAAATGCGGCTTATAACATTATCCGCGATTACTATAAGCGGCATCTACTGTATAACTAACTATAACTATAACTACTTTAAAGTTTATGGCATGCAGCAATTCCAAATTGTTGTATGATTTAACTAAAATTTTTAATTAATGGAAAATTTCCACATAAACCTTCTACGATTAATGATTAGACGTTTTAGATAAAAAATTTTGGTTTTCAGATCTCAGCAACCGCTTATGCTAGGAGGCTGAAACTTGGAATTTATATAGAGCTTTGATAGTGGACCCATTTGCATAAAAATTGTCAATAAGGGTGAAGGGGTGTGGAAGGGGGGGGTAGGGGGGAAAATAATGCGTCCGAAACGCAAAAAAGCCGAGATCGGCACATTCTAAAATCCATATCTCCTAAACGGTTGATGTCACAAAATTTTAACTCAATGAATATCTGGAGGTACACGAGTACTAGGAGAATAGATCGGAAACAAATTTTCGAGAAGGGATAGTGGCGTACGAGGGTTGGGGGGTGAAAAACATCAGATTACGATATCTCACGAACCAATTGCACTACAGAAATAAAATTCGGTTTCTGTATAAAGGTTGACAAATATAGTCTGCTGAAAGTAAAATTTTTTACGGAGGCGGTGGATAATGAAAATGGAGGGGATACGAATTTTTCTAAGAAATCACGTCTCATATCTCAAGAACAGTGTAAGGCAGATGCTTAACATTTTTACCGAAAGTAGGACTAATAGACCCCTAGAAGAGAAAAAAATGTTGGGGGTGAGGGTGTAGAGGGTGAGGGTGGGGGAGGGTGAAAAAGAAAAAGTTCCGATTTTTATATCTCGAAAACCTATAATGATATAAAGCTGAAACATGGTATTTAGATAGAGCTATAGTAGTAGCATCTTGGAAAAATATAATTTCTTATAGGAGTAGTATGGTACGGGGGTGAGGGATGTTTTTCCTATCTTTAGAAACTCGATATGTATATGTATGTAAATCAACTAGAAAAGTAATTTAGATAAAAAAAAATTCAAATATTCATTGGCGTTTGAAAGGGGAGGCGAAAAAATTTATCAGTGAAAATGGAATGCATATAATTTCACGATTTTCGTCATATCTATTAGGTCTTTCCAAATATTTAATTAATTTTATTCTACGGCTTCTTCATATAAATACCTAGAAAGTGTTTTCAGGATTTTTTGAAATTTGACCCCTAAGGGAGTGTAAAGGGGTTGTATACTTGATTCTGCCATATCCTCCAGGTCTGATCAAATATCAAATATCTTTTCACTTTCACGGGCGTGCGTAATAATCGCCTAAAACCAGTTTTTAAGTTTTTTCCCTTTTCAGCCCCTAAGAGGGTTTAAAAGGGTTGAACAAGTTTTCACGAACTCCGTCATATCCTTTAGAAGTGATAAGTAATTGAATTGGTTTTTACTTTCTCGTGCTGTCTTCATATTTATCTATTAACTCCTTTCAGGATTTTTGGATATTCAACCCCCAAGTGGGTGTAAGGAGGTTGCATATGTTTTCACAGATTCCTACATACTGCTTAGATCTGATGATATATCGAATTCATTTTTACTTCCTAAGGTTTCCCATATAAGAGCCAAAAAGTCAATTTCAGTTTTTTCAGATATTCAATCCTAAGGAGTGTAAGGGGTAGTATGATTCGACATATTTCTTAGGTTTGATGAGATATTAGATCGCTTTGCACTTCCACATATACTTTTTATATAATCGCCTACAAACCCATTTCTCAATTTTTGGATATTCAACTCCCAAGGGTTTGCATATGTTTTCACAGATTTGGCCATCCCTTAGTTCTGATGAGATATAAAATTGGTTATTACGGCATTTTATGTAGTGACCTAAAAACCAATTTCACGATTTTTCGAATTTCAAGAACCAAGGGGGTGTGAAGAGTTTGCTTACGTGTTCACAAATTTTTGAAAATCCCTCGTGTCTCATGAGATGTCAAGTTTCTTCTTATGAAATCGTCTAAAAACCTGTTTCCTGTTTTCGAAATTCAAACCCCAACTGGAAGTAATGGGTTTGTATACGTTTTAATAACTCGTCATAACTCTTAAGTCTGATAAGGTAACAAATTCGTTTTTACTTCTATGGGCTTTTAGTGTGCGTAATATACCGAAATTCGAATAGTCTACACGGGCTTTTTAATGTTTAATCGGCTAAAAATTTTTATTTTAAATATTTTTATTTTAAGAACAAAATTAACTTTCCAAGTAACGTCATAATCTCGAAACAACTGATGATATACTCCGACTTTGACCACTCCCGAACTTTGACCCGAAAAATAATAAACTTACGCCCAGACCATTGGCAGATTTTTTATGGCAGGTTGCACATATATTCCATATTGGGGCAGCGTATAAGCATATTGGTTGCATGACCATTTTGGATGTTACTAATTAATGAACTTAGTCTTCCTCTTGACATACAACTAATTCCTTTAAAATATTACTATTATTTCCTGGTTTTACACGTTTTAAGTTATAATGGATTTTGTAATTTGCATACATTTCTGAAGAACTTCTGAAGGCTGCTACACGAAGGTCTCATTCGATTTGTACCATATTCAGAATTTAAGCTTCAAATATAAGAATGTTTATGTGTGCAAAATTTCAAGGTCTTAACTTAGAGGATTCAGTCAATAATACGTTTTAAAAGGACTCTTATATGGGAAATACCCAAAGGAGTGGACGAATATCACTCATTAACGAACTTAGGCTTACCTTTTACGGTCTTGAGTTATCGTCGTACGGACAGACAAACGGACGGACGAACAGATGGACAGAGGGCCAGACAGACGGACAGAAAAGTGATGAATGGCTCGGCCTGGATTAGTTATAAGAAAATTATTAATGTACAAAAAAACTGTTATATTTAAGGAATATTGTACTAAATAAAGCGACTCATATCCCACCTATATAATCCTTTTTTCAAGCATTATTAAATGCAAATATTGTATGCTGGACTGGGCTGTCCACGGCCGGGGACGGTGGCTTCTGCTTTGCTATGCTTGAATAGTGGAGCAGATTTGATGTGATGTAATATTGTGTTTTTTGCCATTTTTCCCAATAGTGCAAATACTCACGAAGTCCAGTCGGACCTCCAACATAGTTGGATGAACTCCTGCGGACTTCGTGGGTATTTTATTCGATAGTATACATTAAGACTGCAAGCAAATAAACGATACTCTGATCCTCCCCAAATCATCCCCCCCCTAAATTTTATATCTTAGAGTGCCCATTGAGGCCATTAAGAACGTTAACAGAATAGAGATTAATTTAATTTTAGCTTTAGATTTAAGACGAAAAATTGTTAGGCACAAATCAAGCACTTTTTAAAACTTAAAAAACTGACGGACAGACGGACGGACGGACGGACAGACGGACGGACGGACGGACAGACGGACGGACGGACGGACAGACGGACGGACGGAAGGACGGCAAGCGGATTTGAGAGCACCAAATAAACAATGATGAAATAGTGCATATAACCTTTTTTCGTACCAGGTTCGGTTCTATGCGATACAAACTTTTCGGGCTGAATTAAACTTATAATCTCTATGATGGTTCAAGGGGGTAGGGGGTAGGAAATGGGGTTTGAAAATAAAATCAAGTTTCAATTATTTGTAAACCAACTTTACTGGCATGTTTTTTATTCACTCAAAATCCTTCCAATTCTATGATTCAAAGAACTCATAATGAACTGATTGTGGTCTGATTTCTCCGCAGTGGAAGGAGTCTTAAGGGTGTCCAAAGTAAAAGAAATAAAAGAAAAATGAAATGACGAAAATGCTAAAATTTAAAACAAACAAATTAGTCATATACACTTTTTCTAAAAAACGGCGGATTTTCTATTCTCGGTTCGATTCAATTTCCATTCCCGGCAAGCGATCAAAAAATTGCTTTACCGATCTCTTGCCGTGTGTTTGAAACCATATTTTTGGGTGAAATAATGTCTAATATCTTTTTATATCAAATACGAGAGAAGGACCACAAACTATTACTCTTTGAAAAACTTTAAAAACGCTACGGTTTCATTTCGGATTTTGACAGTAAAATTTTCTAGAAAGTGACCGTTCACTCGTCAATAATTTCAAATTGGGGAAATCCGAGTTCGCTTTTCCCCAGGCGGGTCCTAGAACAAGGACGATCAAATTATTTAATTTATTGTTTTATTTATGGGTGTGCTTGCTTTAATATTGAAATTCTTTTGTTATAACCCAGTGTGAATTAAAATAGGAAAACTAATGCAAAAAGTTTTTTTTATTTTGCAAAAAAAGTTCGATGAGGCATAAACCGTCAATATTAATTTCCATACTCAAAACAAATTTCCGTACCTCATCTTTATACCCGATTTCTTTGTGATTGCTTCTTTAAGTGACAATAGATATGTAAGATTGATTTCATCCTATATTTTACTTGGATTTCTATTAGATTTACCAATAACCGTACTTAAAAAAAACTCTACTTTTGGACTAAGTTTAACCCACAATCAAATTAGATAGGCATTACGTCCCTCAGTTTTATCGAGTTTCTCATATGCAAGCTCCGACATTTTTAGGTCATTTTTAAAGTTGAAACTCAGTAGAGTGGTTTCCTACTTGTCCACATACTTTCAAATGCCAAAGAATTGCATTGTACCTGTAGAAAATATTTAAGTTACAGATGAAGTGCAAGGTCCTTTCCATTCTAGTGCACAAATTTTTTGAACATCCAATTAAATGCAAGTTCGTTCCGAATTTAGCCACTAATGCGGACATGTACATAGGGCTAGACACATTCCGTATTTCAAATAGGTATCTGATAGATGTCGAAGATTCAAATAACATTGAGCTTTATTTGCAGTTAACTATAAGTTTTTGGTTAACAAATGGATTTCCCGTAATTAAACGTGACATAGTTAATAGACTAACACGGTGAAGCTTTTAGCGGATGAATAGTCGATCCACATTAAATATGCACCGCCGGTGTTACATCAGTTTGCTAAAACGCTTTCCACTATCATCAACCTTTGTGCAATTTACAATTTCATGTATTTCGTTTGGCCGTGGTTAGCGCAAAAACACATCATTTCTGTCCCAAAGCAAGGACCTATTTTAAGAGATGGATGCATTTTGTGTAACTATCGCGTAATTTTCATATCAACCGCTATACCTTTCTGGAAAGTTTAAATTACTTTGGCTTCAACTATAAAGTCGCTGGGGAAGCATGAAGTGCATAAGCCAACATGCCACATCAAAACTGGATGACAATAAACAATTTTGTAGCTACATGTCCTGAGGAGCAAAATTTTCGGCAAGAACCAGCCACAAATTACACATGTGCATGTATGGCGCTAGAATTAAGCCAGGTCGCATTTTTAGATACGGTACAGGTGAAGAGATATGTCCTTGTACCTAAGTATTTGTACGTAGTAAGGGCTATCTCCCTAGTGGGCCACATATGTGATAACAGTTAAGTGTATGCTGGGGACAGGAATTTTGTAGACGTGCTCCAACTTCAGGTTATAGCGTTCTCCGAGGTCGAATAGCTTCGGGTCTCATATGAGTTGTTGACGACATCAGCAATAATGCTTTGAGTTCTGTGACGATCCTGCTTCCGTTTTACACGACTGATAGCAGTGCAATTTCGAAAGTTTCTGCTGAACAAGACAAAAACTCCAAGTAATAACTATTTGCATACGGAATGCAGGATGACGGTGGTGTGCATTGCAGCAGAATTCGGTAAGATTTAAAATGCTAAACTCGTGTATATGAAGTAGACTAGCCACTACTCGTACCTCGCCGATTTTGCAAGACTTCACTTTCTGATTATGAATTTTTAACTTGAGTGAACATTTTCGAGCTCCCAACCAACCAAGCCAGCCAGGGATGCTTATTATGGACCCAACATATGCAAAGATTTTCTACATTTTACGGAAAGCAGTGTTTTGTTACAAATGTAAGGTGAAGTGGTTGTAAAACATAGATCAAATAAATGCATGTAGTCTAAAATCACGCACTAGAGTGGATAAAGGACAGTATTGTGATCGACTTTTAAAAAAGATATTTGCAATGCTACCCTGAACAAAATTTTGTGGGTAGATTGGTTCGTCTTATTTAAGTGATGACTTAGAAGGTGGTGGTGTGATTTCTTATAAATTAAACTAATGTTAGGCCCGATATACCTCTAGCAGGGAAAAATATGTTTTAGTGTAAAGGAAACAATTCGGATTTTTACCATATATCTTGACAACCGCTAATGGTCGATAGCTGAAACTTAGAACTTGGGTAGAGTTATATGTTAGTGGCCAATTCTAAGAATATTACTTTTAAATGGGTTATTATGGTACAGCCTGGTGATAAGTTGATTTATTCATTTATTTAAAACATTTCATTTATTCAACTTTTATATTATATTGTTTATTTATTCTGATAATTATCACTGTTATTATTTAATAAATTTTTATGCATTAAAGAATATAAATGATTTTATTAAATTTATTTATTTTACAACCATATATGCTCAAGTTTAAATTATAAGCTTAATAAAATTAATTATAATTATAGATATTTTATTCGATTTTAAATAATCTTAATAGATTTTATTGATTGAGCGGTTTTTATTAAACTGACTTTTTCTTTTTCTATATTTTATTTTATTTCTTCAAAAAGAATTCCGAGTACTTGATCTCTATACTATAATGATGACATCAAGTACTCTGAATATAATTTAATAATTAGGCTACAGTGAATTTCTCAATTTGCAAATGTGCAAAGTATTTGACAACGGCACCACCACACTGGGGAATGTATATACTATATATATGTATATATCTTTGAAACGATTTATGCTACAAATTTCTTGGGTATATATGTATATGTATTAGAAAAGTAATTTAGGTAAAAAAAAATTCATATACCCAATAGCGTTTGGCAAAAAAAAGGTCAGTGAATATGGGCTTTATCTACTATTTTCACGATTTTCGTCATATCTTTATCTATATCAATTTTTTGATTTTGACCCGAAAAATATAAAGTTTCGTCAAATAATTTTTCTAATTATAGTCTATTATAGTTTTATAGGACAGACAGAAGGAAGGTAGGAAGACACTTGAAACACTTGGTTTTAATAGATGACAGTACCTGGTGCACTAATCTCATCATTTAAGGCTGGCGACAATAAGACAACACCTCACCATTCCGGTAGAACTTTATGATATTTATGTAAAAGTACATGCCATGCAACCAAAACATTTTTATCAGAAAGGAAATTTGGTCAAAAATGTCAGTTACGTATTGTCACATTATTCCCAGGGTTATGATTCTTGGCGAATATGCACATATACTGAAATATTTCGATTACTTTTATTACAATTACTTTTATTACAATTACTTTCTATATTCATATCTTTTTACCAGTGACAACCCTTTAACAAAGCTCTTTTCCGTGATAATATTTACATCCTATTATTTCGCTGTAGTAACCATATTCGTGTGTGCGACTTATTTTCAATTGAGTATGTGAAAACACTTGGCATGTTGTTAAATTTTAAATTCCACCCTTTATATGTTGCCTGTTAATGGAGCAATTTGTTTGACCACATGTTTTAATGACTTTTAAATTTGAGCTTCCCGTAGGAGAACATAGCCTAACGAATTGCGACAACAATACTGATTCAAAAAATTTTAACATTTCAAGTCAATTTAGGATTTTTGTTTATTCCTCAAAAAAGTATATTAAAACTTTTTCGTTCGTGGCCACAAAACACATATTTTTCCGATGAGTAACTTTTACACACTTTTTACACACTTTTAACTTTTAGACACTTTGTCTAAAAGTATAAACCACGTCTATTTTTGAACACTATTACTCTAGGCATTATTATTATTTATTATTCACAATCGCAAACAAAACCACGATTAAAATAAAAATAAAACAAGCGAAAACAAAACCTTTTCAAAAATAACCTTAAAAGTATAAATCAAATGCTTAACTTTTGTTGTAATTTTGGAATTTTATACTTAAAATTGCTAACCAAGGCGTATTGGTTTTGCAGGCATCTTTTATATTATCTACCGTTGTACAGAACTGAAAGAGATAAAAAAAGCTCATAAATCTAAATTTTTAATCTGGTACTAATCCTAAACAGAGATATTTACCTCAAAATACTCAAATAAATATTTATAATTTTCATTGAAATAAGCAAACAAGCTCTTTATGATATCGATATCATCATTTTTGTCTCTAATTTGAGCAGAAATTATTGACTTCTGACTTAGAAATATTGCCATCACGTCGTTTTCTAAAAATCTGGGACCTGAATGAAACTACATATTAGAAAATATTTTTAAACAGTTTAATATAAGACACGAAATTAGGTTATTAAAACTAATGTGTTTTCCAATATGCGATAAAAATGTTGTAACACTATTAGTTATAAATTTACAGTTAATCATGCTGCACTTAATTTTACTTATATGATTGAAATTTATACTTATTTTTTTTAAACTTTCTATGTGTGTGTACCTGGAAACTTTTTTACGTTAAAAATTCTGTGGTAAAAAACGATAACAGCTTATGTCGAGATAAGAAAAAATAATTTTTCAAGTTTTCAATTGCATTTTTAAAAAAAATTGCCATTCTTTGATAGATTTTTATCTCATATAATATATTATTATTAGGTTGTATTATTAAATTAAATAAAATAAGATCTTCTAATATATTTTTTATTAGCGTAATTATCAATTTTGATACACGTAATCGCCTAATGTTTTGTTCGACTTAAGCTGTTATCGCTTTTTACCACAGAATTTTTTGTTTCTAAACACGCAAATAAAATATTATTTTTCCCTCTGTAGTCGTACAGATGTTTGTTATAATTTGTTAAACAATTTGATTTAAAACTGCAGCTACTGCACTTAAACATATTCAAACACTTAAACCTTTTAAATCTATTATGTCGATACCGAAACCATTAATATTATAATTTTTTAGCAATTCATTACCTTTAGCATTTTCACGTACAATTTTACAGCACTGATCACTAACGGCGCAACGACAGACTTTTGCAGACTGAATTCCGTCGATATGTTGCGTAATTAAAAAAAAACAGAAATGGTCACGTTCTTACAACTTTTTCTGTGAAAAATGCAACATTAAGAACACATTTACGTCGTTGTTCGCAATATTTAAGCAATTTGGTGTAAATTTACATCTTCTGTCGTATAGGCTACGCAGCTTAGAATGTATTTCCAAATTCTTTCGGATTTTTAAACAAACATATCTAAAATTTATTAGTTACGACTTTTTGGTTGAAAATTCAATGTGTGGTGTATATTTACACCATAAAAGGCGTAAAACTGTCATTATTAAGGAGGTATATTTACAACTCGGATATTTCATTTTTTAGAGTGTATGTATTCTTCAAAATTCTTCACTAAATCTCTTTAAATTGAGTGTTAAAACAAGCCTACAAAGTTTGAACTCGATGCGATTTGCGGTTCCTGAGAAAATTGTTCTTTAGTTAACATGGGAAAGGGTCTGCGTTGACGACCCCCTTAAAGACACTTGTCGAGAATCGCCTTCTTCGGTTGGCAATTATGTGCGATGGCCGTGATGTTCTCCTAGGATGCCAACTTTGAAATCCTGTGCCTTAAATAATGCTGAACACTTGCCGAATTATTCTCAATATTATAAAATACCTGCCAACGGTGACAGCCTTCAAGCCCTTATTATTTTTAAAGCTATACTCATTCCTTTTTACAGGATGAATATGTATACACTACGGTAACATACCCACACTGTGCTGACACTCTTTAAGTAAAAAGTTATCACGGAGTTAAGCGCTATACACACATATGCAAATGCATCTTGTAGCTTTAGTGTTATGTTCTTATAACAATATATTTTGTTCGTTATGAAGAGAAGAATCTGAGGAATTGCAGACCGTAAAAGCGGAAGGATTAGTGGAAAAAACAAACATTTTACACCACATGCACTATATCTGGGAACCGTTCGTTTTGGCCGTACGTACATTTCTCGTACGTAGTACTCGTATGGATGGGTAGCTGTTTATGAATGACTAAAAGCTGCCACCCAGTCCGTTTGGCTGTCGAGAGAGTTTTACATAAATTGCGGAACCCTGTCGATCCGACGAACCGGTTAGTAAAGGTACTCCTCCGCACATCGGTGAGTGCTTGATGCTAAAATAAAGTGAATATTCTTGTTGCGTTCAAGTACTCGAATGTAACTTAAATGCCAGTAAACTCGCTGGATTTGAAGGTACGAGTATATGCTACTCATATCGAGTTAGTGTACACACGAGTCTAGTATACGCGCTCCAAGAATTATCGTCGCCCCAGAATAGAAGACTTGAAAAATATTCTAGAAGCTTTAAGTGTGGACATGTGTGTGCTTACCATGGGAAACTACGGTAAGTACCCTACCTATGCCAGTACTCAGCTTGCTATACCGTCGTTTTAATTAGTCGACTACCAAGGATGTGAACCATCCCTCCCCTTACCGCTCAATTCTTCCTTGTTCACGTAACTTGGAGTTTAATTTCTAATGAAATTTTAGGCATAGGTAAAATATACGTGGGACGGGACGTGCCAATTACACTCTTGTTATATGGGGTGGCAATTCAAGTGAATAGACTAAATGAAAACCTCATTATCTCGTTAAATTATTTTGAAACACTTTAGACGAACGTATGCCGGCATGTTATCACTTCTTTCACTTTTTGGCAATGAATTCTGCTGTCTGCTCACTTTCACTGATTCCATTTGTATTTTCTTCACGGCAGAACTAGTAGGAATTTCGTATTCATAGCACATGCTTAAATGTACATACATAAATCTACATGTTCTGTAGAGGATCCTAGGAGATTTTTTTTGCCTTTGATGTTTCAACTCTGAATCAACGACATACGGCGTTTTTCTCCCTCAAATATTCCAATTTTTTAACAAATACGTTCAGTTAGCTGTTTTTTCTACGTGAATGAAACATACACATGTATTTAATTAAATCGTAAGTTCAAGGATAGACACTAATTATTTACCGAGGATAACGTGAAAAAATGTAACGTCGAAACGACAGCAAAAAGGCGAACTGATGCGACTATAGAACTTCAGTCGCTTGGCGGTACTGGCAGAACGCTGATCAGCCACAACTGGTGCAGTACAGAATAGAGGTATCAAGACGGATCCCAATGTCATCACATGAAGGCGGAGAAATCAAAACGGATTTCAAATGCATGTTCTTTCTTAAATTGACCAGCACACAATGGATGCAACGAGTTGCAATCGGTCGCAACCAAGTAAATGCAACAAAATGTCAAGTTACAACTTTTTGAAAAGTTTCTGTATGTAAGGTATGTTTTTATATGGACTTCGGGCTGCTAATCATGATGGCATCGTTCAAATATAAAAGTTTGTTCAGTTTATCAATAATAATAAATTCACATTTATTGTTTCCAATTTCAAATTTTAACATAAAACACATATTTATTACATTTTTTTTCATAAATAACTCTTTTCTTACATTTCACTTATTCTGCAGCTGAGAAGCATATCTGATAAGAGTCCAACAATAGTCCGCTAGCATTGTAAGATTCAATTTCCCCTGGTATCACTTTTCCATGCCTGAAATGTCCTGATGAAACCATTCGCGGTGTTCATCACTAACACAATTCTCTGAAAAGAATTCTAGATGTGAGTGAGGAAAATGAATCTACAAGGACATATTACAACTCATTTTTTTATATGATGGCAACAAGTTTTTCACAAGTTGGGCGGAGTTATCAGCTCTTCTGTTTTCCAAAAAATTGGTTGCTACGAGGTGGAAATCATTCCAGACAGTCCTTTAATTGCCTGTTAAAATATTGGCAAAGCTTAGTCTCCAAACAAATTTAAACTGTCGCTTCAAGCGTATCAGAAACTACTGTGTCGTATGCAAGCACTGACATACTTATATACTGCCTGCGCCACAGTCGAGAGCCCTCCCGAATATTCGGTAGTGTATGAAGAACTTTTCGCAAATATCGTCTGCATACGAGAAGAGTCGAGAGACTTCCACACTGTACTGGGGTATGCGTATGTTTATGGCGGATCAACCGATTAGGGGAAAAGTGATGTGATGCGATTACAATGCGGGTATTATGGTTAACAAAATCACAGATAAACCATTGACCAAGATAACTTGACTTATACCACATATTTCCAGTTAAGAAGCAATGGACCTGTTCTTCTGAGCCCTTATCGAGTGTAGAGCAGGTTAGCGTCCTGGGGAAACAACAACGAAGCCAAATTTTATGCCTGGTAAGTCATTAACTATCTTGTTTAATGCATTGGAATGATAAGAATATATAACTGATCTGTTTGTTATTAAACAAGAAAACAGCTTTGTACCTCAAGCCGGTTCCTGTCCTGTGCGATGATTTTCTTGCAATCGGTTGTGGTCCTCCAATCCTATCATTGTTTTTTTTATCAAAATAGCGCCGTATATATATTATCATATATTGTTAAATCCTTTAGATGAAAATACTAAATCTAAACTTTAACTTCTTCAATTAACTTAATACGCTGAGTATAAAAACGACATTTAATTATTATTAACCGCATTACCATCAAATCACTTAGATAAAACGATTTATTCGATTACTGCGGAATCGCAGTGTCCATTACTCTCACTTATAATTGTTCAAAAAAAAAGTACGAACCAATTCCTTCAAATTAAGTCTTAATGCTACCATCGATAATAATCTTTCTGTATGCGGCAAGGACAAAAGGCGTCTCATTTCCTCTTGTCGTAATTCACTCCTTTCAAGAAAAGTTCAAAGCTCAGTTTTATTCCGTCCTTCCTTTGGGTGACTGTGTAAATGGAAAGTTTGGAGAAAATTACCGCCATGAAGAATTTCATATTCAGCCAGCCTTCTATGTTAATAGCTCCATTTTCACGCATTTACTTCCTCGTAAACCCTTTCAGTGCTATAAGTTATCTTCCATCTCAGTAAATTGCTTTTTAAGGTTTTGTCTCTTTAGTACGGAATGAATTAACGAAACATATCATTTGCAGGTGAATTAAAGCAGGAAGGAGCTTCCTCGAAGTTGCTCCAAAGTGCTTTATGATTATCTTTGTTTTACATTATTTGACTGCAACTGCTCCGTGCGAAAGGAGTGAGGTGTCCTAATTTCACCACCTAATGGATTAAGAAGTCCTGGAAGGTAAAATCTGAAAGACGCTAGTTTCCTTTAAGTTATGAACTGTAGAAATTAAGCGTCATTGTGTTTTTAATATTCTGCCTCGAGTATGCGGAAAATGAAAATTGGAGGCAAACGTATAGTCACTTTTATCTATGAAAACTCAATTCAACAGTCTAGCCTCAACTTTATTATTTTTCGGGTAGAAGTCCGAGACGCGTTTTAGGCGAAGATGCTGTGTAGTTTACTATGCGACTGACAACCTAATTAATTTTGGGTTTACGCCATCGCGCAAACAGCAAGATCGCATTAGTTTGGAACTCTAGTCGAGATTCGCATAGTTTCGCGCCGATGGCGGTTTTTGGACGCGAATCAAACAAACTCGCATTAAACTCGAATGCAGTGTTTACACATTCGCCTCAGAAGAGACACTACTGAACTGAACTGAACACCTGCCACTAGTGCTACTCACATTCGCATTAACATTCGCGTCGATGACGGTTTTCATGCCGCGTTTCCACTATGTGGAAACCTTTATGTGCATTGGATGCCGAGAACTAGCGCGTATATACGTAAGTGGAAACGGCACATTCGCATTAGTTTGCAACTCAAGTCGAGAATCATGATCGCATTTGCGTCGATGGCGGTGGTGTTTAAAGGCACATCAAAGCGATTCGCAATGAACACGAATGTAGCGTTTCCACTATCGCCTATACAAAGACACTACCCCAGCGGGAAAAAAAAAGAAATTGCTGAAGAATGCATTTCGTAAACATTCCGATTCAATGGATGGAAGCAGTACCATACTATTCGTATTTAATTTTTTCTGGAATGTTGAAGGAATGACTCTCTATACATTTTCAGAATGCGAAAAAGACACATTCTAATAATCTTGCATAAACTATAATATTACATACAGTTCATAATACATTTCTCGTATTCCCGCTTGGACTGAACTGAAAACTTGCTAGCCCCCACCGGTGCCACTAACATTCGCGTCGATGACGGTTTTTGACGCACATCAAAGGGATGTGCATTGAGCACGAATGTACTGTTTCCACTATCGCCTAGACATTCGCGTTCATCGCACATGTCCAATGCACATGAAGGCGATAGTGGAAACGCGAATCAAATAAATTTGCATTGAACACAAATGTAGTGTTTACACACTCGCCTATACTTTCGAGTGCTATACGAATGTAGACGATGCGCGAATGCGATGATGGAAACCGGACAAAAAAATGAACGTTTCTATTTGCGATATACAAAAAAAATCCCAAACCTTTTATCTTACTATCACTATCAAAAGGAAAGTTAAGGATTCCAAAGTTTTTCAAACCCTACTCTCGTACACCTCCTCAACTAAAAATATTTTTATTTTTGGTATACGCCAAAAATAGATTATAAAAAGACACTAGAAAAATTATCGATCTTATTGGTGTATGAAAAGGACAATGTTTCAATATTAACAGACTTAATCTATAAGGCTGTAGAGTATCATACTGTTTTAATATAATAAAATATTCAGTATGTAAAGTTGAATTTAGGCAGGTATGGTTAGACCGGGAATGTTTCAACGCAAGACAACTTATTTACAACCTACTAAATCTATTCATGAGAACTAAAAGGGAGGCAGTCAGGAAAAGGTATATTGATGCAAAAAGGAACTATGGGGGGCTTTGTAGATCAAATCGGAACCTATATTATAGTCAAGCAGTAAAGCAGGGTCTAGGTTTTTCGTTTTGGAAATGACATTACTGCTGAAGATTTTTTGTCATATTTTCGGCAGTTAATAGATGTCCTGAACGTTAGTTGATCAATGCAATTCGACGAGCCGTTAATCGGCTTAAACGTCATGACCTTACAGACATAGTTAGTGCTTCAAAAGGTGGGAAAGCTGTGCTAGTTAGAATACCGATGGAAGAACAGGCATCAGTTAATTTCTGGAAATGACTCAGAAAGGTGCTTAATGATTTTAACGTAACAGGCACAGTTCCAGAGTCATTCAGGAAAAACATTCTCTTTCACATTTTAAAAAAGTTAACAAAAACGCGGTAGCTAACTAACTATAATCGGATCTCTTTTAAACATTTACTGGCATTTTTGAACAACGATTGTGTAAGTGGGTAAAGCGTAGTAATGCACTTAATGCATTCCAAGGCTTTAGAAAGAATTACTTAACTATAATATTGTTAATCTATGTAGGATCGTAAAATTAAAACAAAGTGTCAAAAGGGGAAAAGTATATGCCTTCTTTGTAGATTTTAAAGCTACCTACGATTATATCGATCGGAGTTTATTATTCAACAAACTTTCAATGATCAGACTGTTGACGAAATTCATTCGAATTCTCGAGGCTTTATATGAGCGCACTTTACTAGTCCTAAAACGTCAACATACAAAATATTAGGGAGAACAGAGAGTATTAAAAGCTTATTCAAGCTCACAAAGTTTTTAACGCAAAGAACCGAACCATGGATGAATAAAAGTCATTATTTATTTTGTTTTTGCATTCAAAAATCCCAAATCCGTATGCTGTTCGTCTGTCCGTTTGCATGATAACTCAAGAACGCGTTGAGCTAATAATTTGAAATTTTGTCACCATCCGTAAAATAGAAAAATTAAGACTACCTTTTTTAATGGGCTATATCCCTTGGCTCCTTGGGGTTCCGCCAATACAAAAGTCCTTGGAACAAATATTCAAGATTTTTGGCCAAACTCATTAAGGTAAGAACATGAAATTTTGCACACATAAACTTTACAATATTTCCAGCTGAAAAACCGAATAAAGCGTCTTTCGTGTAGCCATCATGTAAAATTCCATTAGAAATGAGTACAAGTGATAGAACGAACTATAACTCAAGAACACTTTAAAGTGGAAAGTACAAATTTTACAGGAATTAGTTTTAAGTCAAAAGCTAGGCTGAGTTCATTAAACAGTAACATCATTGAACTCCTTCGGGAAGCCTCCGTACAAAAGTCAAAAAGTTTGATATTATACTTAATTAATCCAAAAGTTGCAATTTCGTATAACCGCGGTAAAAAGTTCTTCAAAAATGCACTTATTAAACTTTCGAAACCCAGTATAACTATAAAACGAGTTAAAACGCACAAATTCTTTTGAAATTAGTTTTACATCAAAAGCATGGTTGAGTTCTTTAAAGAGTGACATCATGGGAAGCTCCCATATACAAGACCTTAAAAAATTTGATGTTGATAACATCTGAACGCTTCAAGCTAGGAGGTTGAAACCTCTTGAATACATAATTTCTTCAATAGTTGTTGCAGGCACTAAACCTAGTGTGGTGAAAATCAAGTCTGTCTTTCGTGTATCTGCCAGGTAAAAGTCCTTTAAAAAAAGTTTGGATCTCACGGAATCCACTATAACACGAAAACGTGTTAAGACAGTAAATCCCAATTTTATGTGAATTAGTTTTATATTAAAAAGAAGGTTGAGTTTATTAGTGAGTGATATCCATCAACTCCTTTGGGGGAATCTAGTAAAAAAGTCATTGAAACACGTGTTCACGAATAATGGCTAATGACTTCTAAATAGTTTAAGTGGAAAATTTCCTTCGTGTCCTTCGTGTCACTACAATATGAAATCTTGAAAGTACATATAAAAACATAAATAGGCAAAATTTGGCAAAAATTGGTTATTTCATTCGTCAAAACTTTTAATTCCTCGAGAGCGCATTCAGCTATAAAGCAATAACTTTTAAACACGATAACGTACTATTAGTAGTCCAAAATTTACCTTTTTTTATAGAGTCCCATCCATCAATTAGACTCCATAAAATAACTAGTCTTTATCTGTGATCAAGAAGAGCGCACTATACCATTATGTCCAGTTATCATTCTATTTTTATATCCCCAACTATACAATATCAATCGAAGTTCAGTATTTCATCTATACAGGCTTGCAGCCGATCGTGACTGCGGTACACATTGTTGTAAATATTGTTGCGAGCTAGGGGTTCGCCGGGATTTCAAGAAAAACATAATTCGTTTGAAATCGAAATAAGTAATAATTTATTTAATCGCACTATTGTTCTTTTCGCACAATAATTCGCACTGTATGGCAATACCGCCCGCTTATCGCTTGACTCGATCACTTTCCAGCACGGTCACGGATACACGTTGGCTGTCACAGTCGATGTAATAAAAATCGCAGAAAGCTTCGCATGCTTTTATACTAGTTGGCTATAGTCTAGACTCTAGACTGTTTTTGAATGTTCGGTCGGTGATGTGTGTGGATGGTTCTCAAAAGCTTTACAGTTTTCGATTTTTATCTTCTACGCTGTTATGGTTTATATGAGAATAGAAGGTGTTCCCCTTCGAATTGTTCCACACCTTATATACTTCAACCCGGCTCTGATTGGGTTACTTTGCAACTAGGTATTCGGTTGTTGCTATTTCCATTATGCGAAACCGATCGAGTTGCGCGGTTGCCAGTCTTACATATAACAATATAAATAATAAATAATGCCGTTTTTTAATCAAAATTGTAATAAATTCTTTTTTATAATGTAAAGGTTTTTTCATTATAGAGAGAAAATATCTTAGCTCTAGAATTACTTAGTTTCCAACTTGGGAAGAAATGCATTATAAAAAACAATTTCGTTAAAAGCAGACTGCGATATGGAGAAGATTAACTGTGATTGTATAAAGATATTATCGTTTTCTTATCTTTATTTCAGGCAAAGAGCGTATTCAACTTTCTTCGTGATACCCATTTTTCTTAATCGGAAGAGGACTGGCCCGTAAGCTGGATACTCTCGAAACCACGACCTTTATAGATTTGTCTCTAGCGCATTTACCACAAGGATTTTGCAGCCAAATATATGCATATCGTATGCAGATTTCCAAGTGTTTTATTGTGTTTCGTATATCACCATGTGTAGGTATAGATTGGTATGCCAAGAAAGAGGAGGATGCCGAACGGGAAAAGCAATTGACAGTACACAAAGGACTTTGCAATGTGTTTCTTCTCGAATATACAGCAGTTATTCCGAAGGTGCCATTGTACTCACAAAAGGATACTAAATGGCTGTAGTTTCAATATAGTGCACTGCAAAAAATCAAACAATATGTTCCCCGAAAAGGCACAAAAAAGTACAGAGCTTTGCTGAAGAAGCACGTAAATATTTACCATACTATCGAAATCCCAAAGGTATTCCGTCGCTACATCAATGAGTTTTCACCCTTCGGTTAGAATATCATCCCTGAAAAGGTTTGAATACGCGATTTGCTCCATATCGACATCGCAGACTCTCCGGGCTACTGTAATAGTTCTTGTATACCAATGTCAAAAGTCGAAAAAAAGCGGAATCGGCGTCTGCCATATTTCATTTCGTGGCGATGTGAGCTGCGTTCCATTTGCTGTTTAGTTTGACTTGCATTTCGATTTGTACTATGTGCAATTTATAGTGGAAGGTACCTACCCTAAAGTCCTGACACCAAGCTACAGGATTTTGTTACATAGAGTGCGAAACTCGTTTCAAGTAATTTATAGCCAGTCTATTGTAATCGCACTTGCTGCGATATGCCGGCTCGCTAGCGGCCTCAAGAGCGGGCCCAGTCGCAAATGAAATGAGCTACGGCAGCCATACGGCAAACGCTGAAATTTTCTTCCAAATTGCATACGAACATTTCCCGCAAAAACCAATTCTAACATAAATTAAGTGACATCGAGTGACTGGAAATGCAGAAAATTGTTTTTCCAGGAATACCACTTTCAGTTGAATTTATGGGGTTGGTTTTCACCCGGAACACATACGACTGGGATCACAGTCAGCGACAGAAGCGTCCTGAGCTTGAACACAGTGTTGCAGTGCAGCTCCTTTTTGTGCACGACTCACTTAATGTTGGCACTTGACTTGCTATTTTTGGTTTTCACAAAAAGCCAAATTTTAGATTGGTACTCGCAATGTAAATGTCACAGAAGTCTCGGTAAAAAAAAAAACATTAATGTCGCAACTCGTTCTCTTCATGAAATAATCCCTCTCCCACCCCCAAAAAAAATGGGGAAAAAGTCGTTCAAGCCAAGGGCAATTTCAATTTGTGTTTGTCAAAAAAGGGAACTTTGGCGTCTGTTTGGAAATGAGTTGTTCGCATTTTACATTTATTGGTTATGGTTACCAGGTACACAACATGCCATGCAATTTTCATAATTAAAATGTTCGAAATTCGGAAATGGAGAAAAGCCGGCTTATAGGACGAAGTATTATTTGAATTTAAAATAAATCATGTTATGTAGAAAACGCAGATTGCTTCATAAAAGCTAAATGGAATAATGTACTCCAATTTAAATTGTATGTGGTGATAAATGAAATGATTAAGGCCGATTTTTAATGAGAAGTAAGGACTACCCGAAGGAGAGTGCGCTATTGCATCCATGCAGACATTCTGAATAAAAATTTTCTTTTACTGACCCTAAATTCTAGAAAAATAAAAGTGATAGCAGTTACTTTCTATCTGCACTTCAATTCACTAGATTTTCCATGGTTGCTCTTTCCAAAAAGGAGTATTCAATTAGTTGATCATTCGATGATTCTTTTGTTTTCCGTCTATCATCAACACCATCTCAGACTATTCGATTAAAATATTTTTGAACATAACGTAGTCTTAAAAAAATCTTTTTAAGATTTAAATTTTTCCTTTTTGTCTGTAAAAGCTGTAGTTTCCTGCGATCGGAACGAAGATTGAAAAGAGTGGTTTGCCATACTATTACCGAAAAAATTATAATAAAGTTACATCCAGACTATTGGTTATGACATTTGCCAGACTTCAATTATTTAACAAATTAGACCAAAAAATATGGACTGATATACGAAACGATTGGCATTCCCTTGATAATACTAAGATAGACTTGAATATGTTCCATTGGTGAAAACCCTTCCTTTTCGGTAAGTTCGGTTTAAGATACAACATCCGTTTGTAATTTTCACTACCTTTTTCTTAAAGATATCTCTTTTCAATGTCTTGTCCGAAAATATGATTTTTTATTCTATGACGTGAAGCCCAAATCGAACCTTGCTCATATTTCTTATAGAATTTCGATATTGTGGTTATCCATTTGTCCGATCTAAGTTTTCTCTCGAAGCTACTCAACATGGTTTTTTCTTTTCGGGGATAGGTTGGTACTCTATTCACCAACCCTAATGAGGACGGAAGTAGATTACTATACCGGACCCAAAATGTTGTAAAAATCAAAATATTCTGCACGGCAAAAGTATAGAGTAGAGGATTTATCGTATATGGTTTTGATGTACTCTTTTCTCATTTATATCATTGCGAAGCTTAGATTTATTACAGCATACAAAAAGTTTCGAAACTATATCCTAAAGACTTCTTTGCAAGATATTATCTATCGCGCGAGATCGATTACGATACGATAAAGTACAAAATATCTATTCGGTGCGATAGCTTCCGGATGAAAAAAAAAGTATTTTCATATGTGCACATTCTTGAATTATCACCATCTGGATACAAAAGTGAGTGTTTCTCGCGACAGTAATAAGATAGATAATCGCAATTTTTTCATATATGTGAGTTTGTCATATACATATGTGATATTAAACAAATGTAGTATTATAATTATTTATTTTACTTTATTATTTCAATAATACAATAAAAAACGTTTAAAAAAAAAATTTGCTACCTTCAAAATTTTTTATTTCACGGTTCATGACTAATAGAAACGTAAAAAGCAAAAATCCGTCTGTCCGCCGTACGCCGTACGTCGACCGCTGTACGCAAAATCGTTTAAAAGCTCGTAGCTGCCAAACCCTTTGAGCTATTAAATTGAATTTTTTTTGAATAGAGTGAAGTGACCACATTTTGACATGTGGTGGGGGTGTGCGGGGCCCAACTAGCAAACAAACTTCGTATTTAGATTTTCCGGTGGCTATTACTTCGATTAGGCTTCGGTAAGGCTGTTGAGCGCAGGTAGTGGATTTTTAACTTCAATAAGACTGTTGAGCGCAGGCTGGGCACTTTTAACTTCGATAAAGATTCCGTAAGACTTGCGAGCGGAGGCTGATCTTTTCAGAAGCCATAGCTTCGGTAATAACCTCTATAAGGCCTAGTGTGTAGCGTAGCGGACTAATATGTGACGGGACCGTGGTTCGAATCGGAGAGTGTGCAAGGTGTAAGTAAAATCAATTCACATTTTTCAAACAAATAATAATAATTTGCAGGAAAATAAATTCGTAGTTGGAAGAAAACAAAGGTAAAAAAATTGTGAATATTATTTTTGGTTTTTTTTCCAAGTTTCCATTCGAAGTACATACATATTACTACCCGTGAAAGTTCAGAAGCAATGTAAACTTCCGTTCGGAAGCAAGAACAGCTTCGGCAAGGCCTTATACCAACTGTTGACGCTTCGCTGTTGCTGTTGAAACATGGGGAAATGTGCGCCAAATTAGTTCGGTAAGACCTTATCGAAGCTTTATCGAAGTACGAGAATAGCTTCGATAAGGCCTTATTGAAGTTAGTTGGCTAGTTGGGGGGAAGTGGGGGAAGCGTTTTAGACGGAAAATTTTGGTTTTTTATTATAGATCTCAGCAACCACTTATTTTAGGCAGCTGAAACTTGGAATTTATATACATAGAGCTTCGATAGCAAAAAAATTGCCGATATGGGTAAAGGGGTGTGGCAGTCGTGGAAAAATAATGCGTCTGAAACGCAAGAATGCCGAGATCGACACATTCTAAAATCCATATCTCACAAATGTCACGAAGTTAAAACATAAGTCACATTTCTAGATACATATACTAGGAGAATAGATCGGAAGAAAATTTTTGAGTTGGGCTGTGGCGTACGGGGGTGAGGGTTAAAAACTTTAGATTGCGATATCTCGCGAACCAATTGCACTAGACAAATAAAATTCGGTTTGTGTATAAAGATTGACAAATAAAGTTGACCTCAAGTAAAATTTTTTAAAGAGGCGGTTGAGCATGAAAGTGCAGGGGATAAGAATTTTTCTAAAAAATCACGTCTCATATGTCAAGAACAGTGTGAGATAGATTCTTGAAATTTTTACCAGAAGGAGGCCTAATAGACCCCTAACAGAAAAATAAATTTTGTTTGTGTGGGTGTAGAAGGTGAGAGTGGGGGAGGGGGAAAAGGAAAAGGTTCTGATTTTTGTATCTCGATAACCTATAAAGATATAAAACTGAAACTTGGTATTTAGATAAAGCTATAGTAGTAGCATGTTGAAAAAAGTTTTTGAAGGGGTTGTATGGTACGAGGGTGGGGGGTTTTTTCCTATCTATAGAACGGCTTATGCTACAAAGTTGAAACTCGGTATGTATGGTACATATATGTAAATCAACTAGAAAAGTAATTTATATAAAAAAAATTTTCTAACATCCATTAGCGTTTGGATGGGGGGCGAAAAAAATGATCAGTGAAAATGGAATGGCTATATTTTCACGATTTTCGTCATATCTATTAGGTTTTCCCAAATATTGAATTCATTTTTATTCTACCTAGAAAGTGTTTTCAGGATTTTTTGAAATTCGACCGCTAAGGGGTATAAAGGGGTTGTATACTTTTTCACGAATTCTGCCATTGTAGCAACCGAAACACTACGTTCTGCTTCCACGAAATATACTTCGATAATAAACACGAAACAATGTCGTAGCACGAGCTCATTGTGCATTATTTAGTATTAAGTTAACAGTTAGTTTTAAGTTTAATTTTACATAACCATGAAATATAGAGTTAGTTGATATCGAACCAATGCCCAACTCGGACTCTTTCATTTAATTTCACGTAGTGGTACAGACTGCCATAGCGATATCCCCCAGGCCTGATCAGATATCGAATATCTTTTCACTTTCACGGGCTTGCGTAATAATCGCCTAAAATATTTTTTTTAAATAATAAAAAGGGTTGAACACGTTTTCACGAATTCCGTCATTGAATTGGTTTTTACTTTCTCGTGCTGTCTTCATATTTATCTATTAACCCCTTTCAGGATTTTTGGGTGGGTTAAAGAAGGTTGCATTTGTTTTCACAGATTCCTACATATTGCTTAGATCTGATGATATATCGAATTCATTTTCACTTCCTAAGGTTTCCTATATAAGCGTTAAAAAGTCAATTTCAGTATTTTGATTAAATATTAGACTTTTTATATAATCGCCTACAAACCCATTTCTCTATTTTTCGATATTTAATCCCCAAGGGTTTGCATATGTTTTCGCAATTTCTGCCATCACTTAGTTCTGATGAGATATAAAATTGTTTATTTCTATTTTAAATATTTTTATTTTAAGAACAAAATTAACTTTCCAAGAAAAGTCATAATCTCGAAACAACTGATGATAGGAGATGAACAAAGAAAGCGGTCAGTGAAAACGGGTGCATATATTTTCACGAATTTCGTCATACCTCTTAGGTCTTCTAATATATTGAATTATTTTTATTTCTTCGAGTTCTTTAGATAAATAGCTAGAAAAGGTTTTCAATACGTTTTTAAATTCGACCCCTGAGAGATTGCAAAAGGGTTGTACGAATCCCGTCATATACCTTAGAACTAGTAAGATATTAAAATCACCTAAACATTAATTTCGAGTTTTTTGGATATTCAACCCAATTCAATTCTAAGGAGGTGACGGGGGGTTGCATCCGATTTACAATATTTTCCATATCTCTTAGGTTTGATGAGGTATAAAATTGGGTTTTAGTCGTCTATTTCAAAATTTTTTGGTATTCATGAATTCAAACATATCTCGTAGATTCGGTGAAATATCGAAATGGTTTGTACTTTCTCGGGCTTTCTTTATAATTGCCTAAAATAATGTCAGTATTTTTGGATATTCAACCCGCAAGGGGGTGTAAGGAAGTTGCATAAGTTTTCACAATTTCGTCATATCAAAGGTATAATGAACTTCAAATAAATAGGCTTCAAAGATTGACATTTTTGGGCTTTTTATGAAATCACCTAAAAACTAATTTCAGTCTTCTTTGATGGGTTACATACGTTTTCACGAAGACATGGCGAAATTCGAAATGCCTGTTGGCTGATTGTTTTACCAGTGAACATGAATGCCAAAGAGTTGAGCAATATTTGTTTGGTAAATTATTCTGTATCTCTCTTCTGTATTTTATAAAAAATTTCAGATTAGTGAAATATAGGTGCGGGCAAGTGCGCCCTCATTCTGAGGATCATTATTATATTGTTTTGAGCTAGGGGTTCGCAGGGATTTCAAGTAAAACACAATTCGTAGTACAAGAGTACTGTCTGTCGCTTTAACACTAAACCTACCGATACTTCATGTATACCTATTCCTACCACAGCGGGTCAAGTGACCCGTCTTTAAAATGTTATATATATATTATACTATGTATAGTGAAAAATGTAGCACAATTTGGTACATGAATTAAGCAATTTTTCCAAATAACGATTCAAAAATATTTATTTATTAAATTTAGAAATGTGATAATGTTATTTAGAAGAAATTCTGACAAAAAGTTTAAAATGGGTCATTTGACCCGTCGTGGTAGGTTTAGTGTTAACGTAGTAGAAACTACTGTGTCGTATGCAAGCTCTGAGACACTTATATACTGCATACGGCGCCGTCGAGTTTCCTCCCGAATATTCGATGGTGTGTGTGAAATTTCCCTGCATCCGAGAAGAGTCGAGAGACTTCCACCCTGTTCTCGTGGTGTATGTGGATGTGGTATGTAAGAAAAACCGATGAGGGGAAAAGTGATTCTTCTCGAACACTATCGAACTTTGTTGAACATTTTGCCACACCCTTTCTCATTGAGTATTGCAAGGCCATTTGGGTGTTTTGCTCCGCCTTCCAGCTAGATACGAGTATTTGGAGGTTGTTGTTTTTCTAAATAGAAATCGGAGGAGCAGTGCGGGTTGCCAGAGAGATGTACCACATTTGTATGTATGGCCACGATTCTCAAACCAAGGTAACATTGCAAATTGTGACAAAAGAAATCATAAGAGCCACTTATAGCATAGGTTAATGTATTTGTCATAAATTCGAGTTACACTGAATGCAAATTTTTACATAATTTAAAACAAACTAGCCAGCTGTGATAGCAATTTATAAGAGACTGCTAGAGTTTAGAAACTGCTTGCTTCTTTAAAATACTGTTCATAACTTTGAATACAGCATATTGTATTCGTCTTGATAAACTCTTGTAATTTGGGAAAATAACCGGGAAAAATACGAAATATTCTTGAAACATGGAGAAGTTAAAGTGCATCGTTCCCTTCGGCGTGCAAACATTTCCGAAGTTAATTCATATTACGAGAAAAAGCGGATGAAATCCGCACACTCTTGAAAGTAATGAAAATGTAATTTCATTTGCGCAACGCCGTTAAAATCGAAATTTATGTCATCGGAAGCTGCAAGCTTGATAAAATTTACAGCTACAGTTGTTCCACTGTAACCGTCTGCTAGTCAGGAAAATGGATGTGCCGTACCCCCACCCCCCTCCCTCTCACTCCTTGCCAGCAAACGTCGAAGAAAACTAAAACGAAAATTTATTGCTTTGTTTGCACCGATAGGTGAAACTCGAAACAAACACCATGTGTCCCTGTTCGCTTCGCAGGATCTATTGGTAACGGATATCGATAGATTGCGACACAAATATATCCTTTGGCACCTACACCTATATTTGTACAGGTATTCGTACGTTATGCGGTGGTCTAGAGAGCTTCAAGTTGTAGACATACCTGTCCGTCAAACTAAGAACTGAGAAGATTGTAGCAAACAAATAATAAAACCAGGCAGATTTCGGAAATTTGTGTTAATTGTCTTCCCAGAAGACTGCAGGAGCCTCAAGCGCTTCCACCTGCACAATGTATTTCACTTAATCACGTATACGTCTGATGTATGTAACGAACGAATTTACCTGACTATAGAGATACTCGTATCTTTGTCTTCTGTCGCTCCGTGCGAAGATGCATATCGTGCATGAAGTTGTTTATAATTTCGCCTGTTCATCAAAATAGGATTACCGGATTAGTACTTAGAACAAGTGGGTAAATCAGAATGTGCCAACTACACTAGACGGATTAGTGCAAGTCTCTTGTACTCTGATTTATGCTTCCCGAATAGCAACGATGGGCTGAATGTAGATTACACGAGCTACTCGTATGTACGCGTTAATGCTACACATGTAATTTCTGGCACTCTTTTATATCCTTTTTTTTCGAACAAAATTAGGAACGTGAAAGTAGCATAGCTAGAATAATGTCGTAAACTTGGCACATGGAGTTTAACTTGGATTAGAAATTGGCACATTATTTTCCATATTAATCAAGTTTGTTGCGAATATTAGTATGAGAATATTCTGAAAATATTCATCAGACCTAAGTGATATGACGGAATTCGTAAAAACTCTGAAGGGTTGAATATATAAAGCCCATAGAAGTAAAAGCGAATTCGGAATTCATGCAAACTTGAAGAGTACCTTAACATACACCCAGAGCAGTGGCGGTCATATTGCTTTTCCAAGAGGGGGGCCACTGGCGTTCAGTAGCTACCTTAGAGAGACTAG
Organism: Beris morrisii; assembly: GCA_951812415.1. Taxonomy (NCBI): domain Eukaryota; kingdom Metazoa; phylum Arthropoda; class Insecta; order Diptera; family Stratiomyidae; genus Beris; species Beris morrisii. The sequence goes on from OX638311.1 coordinate 31,661,227, forward strand.
GTGTGGTGGTTAGCCGCTAGTACAGTGAGGATGGAATCCCAACAAGCATTAACATCGCTCTGAAGACATTCCTTTGATATTTTACTTTATTATTTTATAATAATAAAGTATTGTGATCGACCTGAAATTTCAAAAAAATTTGCTACCCATAAATTTTGTATTTACACGTTTCAGAACTAGCAAACACCAAAAAAGAAAAAAAAAAAATCCGTCTGTCCGCCGTAGACGCCGTACCCCGTCCGCCGTACGCCGTCCACCGTACGCAAAATCGTTTGAAGGCGCATAGCTCCCAAACCCGTTGAGGTATTAAGTTGAACTTTTTTTGGTGTGTAGATTGGGTAAACTCCTACGACTGGAGTGGGGGTGTAAGGGTGATGAGGGGGAGCGTTTTAGACGAAAAATTTGGGATTCCAGATCTCAGGAACTACTTATGCTAGGAGGCTGAAACTTGGAACTTATGTAGTACTATGATAGTGGACTCATTTGCAAAAAAAAAATGGTCTATAAGGTTTGAGGGGTGTGGAAGTGGGGGGGGGGGAAACCATGAGTCCAAAACGCTTGAAAGACGGGATTGAAACATTCTAAAATCCATATCTCCTGAACGATTGAGGTCAGAAGATTGAAACTTTGTGGTTGTCCTTAGGGATACTTCAAGATTAGACAAGGGCTAACATTTTTTAGGGGTGGGTGTTGGGGTGGGGGGTGAAAAACTTTCAATATCTTCCGAACCAATAACACCAGGAAGATAAAATTTAGTTTCTGTATATAAGGATCACAAGAAGAGTCTACTGAACGTAAACTTTTTGAGGGGGGAGGTGGACCACGAAAGTGAGGGATAGCAATTTCTAACAAAATATAATTTTTATATCTCAGAAACCGTATCAGATATGATCTTGAAAATTTTACAGGAATTGGGGTCGGTAGACCTGTAGCGTGACCAGTTTTGTGGTGTGCCACACTAGTGCACAAAAACGGCTAGCGTCGCCGGCGGCCGGAGGAGAAAGAGGCGTGAGAGGCGAGCGTGGGCGGGCTATGGCGCTTACACGTCGCAGATGCTCGAAGTCGCCTGCGTCCGGGGGCGAGCGTTGCGTCAGGCGTTGACACTAGTCGCCTGCGTCCGGGGGCGAACATTTGCTCAGCTCTGATAAGAGCTGTTGGGGGTGCCGAACGTTGAGTGAGATGCGGTACCAGATGGGGTGTTGGGGGTGATTTTGAAAAGGGGTAGAAAGGAAAAAAATTCTGATTTTTATAATATAAAGCTGAAAATTTAGTATTATATAGAGACATCCTAGAAAAATAAAATTTTTTATAGGGGTGGCAAGGTACGCGGTGACGGGTGGTTTTTTATATCTCAGAAACGGCTTATGCTAGAAAGTTTAAACTTAGTACGTACATGTAGATGTGCTATTAGAGTAATTAAAGTAAAGAAAAGGTTCAGATTTTTATTGGCGTTCAGAGGTTGAGTAAAACAATGTCCGCGAATCCACGATCCACGAATTGCTAAGGAACTTTATTTTTTAGGTTGTCAGTCGCATAGCAATCTCAGCATTAAACACGCTTCGGATTTATACCCATAAAATAATAAAGTTCCGCTCAGACTGTTGGCAGATTTTTTTTAATATATCAGCTGACTATATGGTGCCAAAAGTTTGAATCTGTATTGTATTATTATAAGTCTTTAAGCAATGGAAAATTTAATAGCATGAGCAGGAACTAAAAAATAAAATTATTTGATTCCAAAGCATGGTGAACAAAATTCCAAGGCTGCTCGCTTTCAGTAGAGTTCGATCTCATTTTCGACAAAGTCAAAAAATACTTTAATATGTCTTAAATGTATGAGAAATCTGGAATATTTTGATAGTTTTATCAAAATCTCGCAATTTCGTCAATCAATGTAAATCAGCAGTTTTTAAGACCGCTAGAAAAGTAGTGTATTCAATTTTTAATAGTTTAACCATACATATTGAAATCCGAAGCCTGTATCGTAAAATCCAAAGACTTCAGGCCGACTATGAAGAAATGATCACCGCAGCTGTTAAGTTATCCTACAATACTTAAAATCTTAATCTTAAAATCTTCTTATTGAGTTTAGATGACTGCCACCATACCCTTACCTAGCCTACTCTCCTTACTCAAAACTTAAAAAAAGCCCGAAAATTCTCTAATACTATTTTAAATTATAATAACTTTACAAAAAATCTCGAAAAATCTGTAATACTATTTTCAATTATAATAACTTCACGAGTAGTCTCTTATAGCTGATTTACATCGCAAGATTTTGGCAAGTAGATTTTGAAAACTCGTAATGCGTGTACAACGCTCTGAAACATTTCTTTGACCATGACTATGATGATAAATTTTTTAATTTACTTTGTAAGATTTTGCTTTTTAAAGCTTGCATTATTATCAAGTAATTTCAAATATTTTAATATTTTGTACAGGTAATTGTGATGAATGAAAGACAATTTCAGGGCTGTACACTAGGGTGGTTATTATTTGTATGGTGAATCTGTCCCCAAAGATTTCTTTCGCTATTCCACTCCATGTAGTGCTCCTAATTAGTGAACAACTATATGTTTAACATTTTATCCCGATCAGGTCGATAATTTTTTAGGGGGGGTGGGGACATGGCCCCTATAGCCCCCCTCTATGACCGCCACTGCTCCAGAGGGTTTAATATCGAAAAATTCTTAAATCGGGTTTTCCCCAGATTATATTTAAAGCCTTTAGAAGTGAAAGTGAACTCAATATTCCATTAGATCTGAGAAAAATATCAGACTTCCTGAAAATGACACAAACACTTTATACCAATTTTTATGAAAAATTTTATTTTCCAGGATGCTTCTTTGTGAATTTATATAGTCGTAATTTTTAGCTTTCCACTCTTGGCGGCTTATGAAAAAAATTATAATTTTTTCTTTTCTACCCCCTTTTACCCTACACCCTCATCCTAAAATTTTTTTTCTCTGCTAGAGGTCTACTGATCCTAACTCCTTTAAATTTGTTAAGACTATATCTGATATGATCAACCCTTCAAAAGGAACAGATTTTAAAATGTTTCAATTCTATGTTTCGAGCGATTCGAACGAATTGTGTCCCCCCCCCCCTACTTTAACACCCCTCAACCCCTATCAACCATTTTTTCGCAAATGGGTCCACTACCATAAGCATAAGTTCTTAGTTTCGGCATCTTAGTGTGGTGATATCACAATTCGCGACATCTTTTGTAATTGTTTATTATTAAAACAGAATTGTTCAATATAATTGAGTGTTTAGTGATCTAATGAACATGAACGTCGACTTTGATTGGCGATATTTTTCGAAAATCTGAGTCGTCGTTGATTATAAAAAAATTAAAAAATTTTAAGAAGATTTTCAGTCTATTTAAAATATTTGAATTGAAAAGTTCAATTTTGAAATTGGAATATAAACTAATATTGTTAAAGATTACTTTTATATAAATAATTAATAATTAACACGTTTTAATATAATATTTAAATAAAAACTGTGATGATCAAAATAATAAAAGATCAAAATAATATAAATAAAAACTGCTGAATTTTTTTATTGATATTTATAAATTATATTATAATAAAATTGTGAATATCGAAATTCGGTATTATTACTTTTTTAATCCATTGGATTAAGAGGAGGATTCATCTGTACTAAATCCTCTACACTAGCATTGGCGGTTTCTGAGATCTAGAAACCAAAATTTTTTGTCAAAAGCCCTCCTCCCTCCCCCCACCACCCTACTCACATTGCCACCGCCCCAAGAAATATCACTCATAGGAGTTCATCCAATCTATCCACCAAAAAATTTAAACTTAATATCTTTACGGGTTTGTGAGCTACGCGCCTTGAAACGCTTCAAACGGTGTACGGCGGACAGACGGACATTTTGTTTTTGCTTTTTTGAGGTTTACTAGTCCTAACACGTGAATATTGGAAGTACATTTTTTTTTAAATCTCAGTTCGATCACAATACTTTATTATTAAAAAATAATAAAGTAAAATAATAACGTAAAAATAATAGACCATCCCAACTAATTCGTCAGACGAGTCATAAAATAGAAACGTTTGCATAGCTACAATAAAAGCCTCATACTGCCTGAGATTATGGCAGAAATAAATTTGAACAAACGTTCGAAAAACTTTCTAGTACTATAATTGCTAAGCTTCTCAGAAGGTAAGAAGTAATAACAGTAAGTGAGATCCCTTAAGTTCAAGAAGTTGAAATTATCGAACAAACAAGAAACTTCTAGAGGTAGATATAAGCCGCCAAGTAAAAGTCCAAACACAATAAAAACTAAAGACAAGATAAACATTTGTAAGGATATCCAAGGAAATCTTTCAACTCGTAGACAATACGAAAGCCAGAGTATACCCACTACTCGTATTTTTAGTATATGCAGTAGGAAACTTACGCTGGAATTGCTAAGAAAGGAAATTGTAAGGCAAAGGATTAACCCGTAAAACTTTTCATTTACTAGAACTTGAAATGGGATCGAAACTGAAATCTCTTCTCTAGCCATGCTAAAACAAAACAAAAAAAAAACGTATATACGTACTATTTTCCATCTTATAGTCCGGAAAGAAAAATCTCAAGATTGTATGTATGTAACTTAGAGCTTCGTACAGATACTAAAATCGCATTGCATATTCGAATTAATCGCAATAACAAAATTCGTTCTACAGTAAAACTCATTAGCGCAACGCGAATTAACCGGAAAAATGGTCTGGTTTTTTACACCCTGGTCGAATCATTTTGTCCGCTCTTCAGGATGTTTTCGCCTAGAAATTGAGTTTGCAGTTGAGTAATTTAGTTAATTAGCAAACAATTTTAAAACAGTGTGCCTCTAATCGGTGTAAGATGATTCTAGGCGAATAGCTTTAATTGCTGGTAATTTGTCTTTACGCTCAACTAGTGCTGAACGGGATAATTTTTCGTAGGATCTGATAGAAAGTGTCAATCAGAAGTTGCAAACTTTTATAGGTCATCAGGAAATAGGAAGAAGGTATTTCCGTTGAAGTTTATACGTCCATATAGTCAAAGCGACACTCAAATTACATCCTTTTGTAATTATCCTTTATATTTCTAATTAGTTCACTAGTCGCTAGCAAGATGTTAACTATTAATCGGGACTCATATCTGATCGACACTCTCCGGGTATTCCTACAAGTATAAGGACATGCAGATCTCGGAGCCAAACATTTCTAACACTGATGAAATTCTGTTAAACTTAACTCATTCAGTACTGAACAGAGATATCGCATCCGTATCACGAATTCAGTACTGCATGGATATCGTATTAATGGTGAAATTGTATATTAATAGGGGAAAATAAAAAGACAATAGTCCGCCGCCAATGGGATGATACTTTAAATGAAATGCTGAACAGGGATTTATATTGTAGTTGGGGATATAACAAAAGAATGAGAAGTGCACAAATGTTTCAGGTCTAATGAGATTTTGAATTAACTTTTACTTCTATGGCCTTTATATGTATACAATAGCCTAAAAATTTATTTCAGCATTATGCGATATTCAACCCTTAAGGGAATGCAAAATAATTGTGTAACTTTTTACGAACTCTGACACATCTCTTAGGTCTAATGAGATATCGAATTGGGACTTTCTATAAACCTTTTCGAAAAATATCCGCCCAAAGGCAAAATTCATTAGCTTACAAGGTTGTAAAGATTTTGATTTCTGATCTCCCATGTATTTCAAATTTAAATGACACATGTAACAAATTTTGATCAATAAAGTATGTATGTATGTAAACCTTTTCGAAATTTATATCGGTACCATTTCTGTATAATAATATGTTCAATTCCTCGTAATTCGTCCATGCTCTCAACTATTGATGGGATAAATCGGTCATTTCATTAACTCAGTATGACCGAGTCATTTCGTTGAAATGACCGATTAAAAAGATTCGGTCATTTGCGTCGGTCGATCGGTCAGCGGTCACTAGAAAAAATATTCTCGTATCGTAACCGATGTTGATAGCCGTACAGTGGCAAAAGTTTCTATTCGATTTTTCCTGTCGGCTACACGGTGCTCGAAGGTAGAGAATAATTCCATTATAGACACTTTGGGGGAAAATGCGTCAAGAGAAAATCGAAATCGAAACTAAACAATTTTCCTACTGATTTTACGAATTCAAAGAATATTCAAATTCATTCATTAAGCGTGCACTCTTTATAAATTCCAAAAGTTAAATCATTAGAATTGATTTTTTTCCTCGAAAACCGACCATCGAATTCGATTTTCTCTTGGCGCATTGTCCTCCTAAAGTGTCTGAAGTCTAATCATACGCTGCCTTCGAAGTTCGAATATACCGACCATAGAGATATATGTGAATATACTGGAGATGGCAAGCAGCGATTGAGTTGAAGGCAGACGTTGTCGCATTCACTCACACGCAAAACAAGAACAATTGACATAACGACCCTGTTTTTTCTCACTCACATTTATATTATGTCCCGCTCTTGAAACAGCAACAATTTCATATAAGGACCCTGTTTTGTCTCACTTCCAACCAATTCTAATAAATGAAGTTCAATGTTCTTTGAATTCGTAAATTCAACCAGAAAAATTGTTTTGTTTCGATTTCGATTTTCTATTGGCGCGTTTTCCCCTAAAGTGTCTTTAATGTAATCATTCGCTACATTCGAGAACCGAGTACAGACAGACCGACACGAAGAGAAACTTTTGGTGCTATACGGCTCTCAACATCGGGTACGATACGAGATGTAGAATATTTTTTCTAGTGACCGATTGAACGACTTGTTTCATTTCACATGACTCGAGTTAATTCGTTCATAGTACTGACCCGGTCATTTCGACCAAATCGTTCGCGACCGACCCATCTTTACTCTTAACTACTGCTTAATGGGATAATTATTGTACAATCTTAAAGCAAATATCAATCAACAGTTCTTGTAACTTTTTATAGATCCTCTGAAACTGAAGAAAGATATGCTATGCTAGAGAACACACATCTATTATAACCAAAGCAATATTCAAAATACATCCTTTGAAATATTCCTTTAGATCTTCAATTAGAGTTTAAGAAAATACGTAGACATTAGAGCCACTCAAATATCTTTTGACCACAAGCCTTAGAAGTAAAAACGAGTTTTCTTTCGATTTACTTGAAATTGCTTACTCTATTCTACAGGCATAGCCCCATATTGAAATAAAATCATGATATAAATTTTGCAGGTGATCCTTCCACTACACCATAAACTGCTTATCGACTACCACTACAGCATTTTCAGCATAACGACATCAAAGATTTAAATTCGCATACGGCATCACAAAACTTATAAGCGGAATAGGTTAAAGTCAACCTTGCTATGCTCGTGTACCTTTTTGATATTCCGGAGAATTATTTTTCCATTCTTCCTCGATTTGGTGATTGGATGCGAAGTTACAAATTTGATCCGATTACGTTTTTCAATTACGAGTATAGAATGAAAAAATGTTGGAAAAATTCGTTGCACAATTGCTTCTCCATCGCTTCGGAGGAATCGTCGATGGATAAAATGATGAGTGGAAGCAACTTGCTACAAAAGATTCTACACATAGTTGAAGACCGTAAGGACAAATGCTTGAAGGCATCCTAAACTCGAAAAAAGGAGCAAAATTCACAAGTCAGCAAGCTGTCTCTTGTTGATGACACGGCCAAAATTGATAGCAGAAACGGGGTAGTCTATGGGGTGCAATTAACACTTTTCTCTACGAGCCAACTGAAATCCATATATCTGCGCTTTATAGTGATTGCCATTAATTTTAGACAAGGACTAATCAGATCCGGATGCAATTCCTTGTAGTAAATCCAAAAATCGGTTTTGCTGTGGCAAAAGTAATAAATTTGAACATCAATCGGCCAGGATATGTGAAACACCAAAAGCCAGCACCCTATGTGTTGTAAAGTCAGGGCTCAGGTACTTCCAAATAGGTACATACCAGGACCAGGACCCGAAAGGATATGCTCCGATTTCTCCAAGTGCTGGCAGTTCAAATTTCGGGTTCGTACTTAGACAGTAACAAACGGATTTTGTGGTTTATTCATTATGAGTTCTATTAGCAGATTAATAGCAGAAGCAGTTTAACATGTGGAAATCGACCATACCGCCTCCTCCTTTGATGAATACACAACTCTGCAAAATGTTACCATTCCTTAGTTTAGGGCTGTTTCAATATTGCTCCACGGGCTTTGATTTGCCAGTCGAAAACAGGTACTATCTGTGATTAGTTTTACCAATTGAATCGATTTTCGTACTCCTTGGTCTACGATTGAAGTCTTTCACATTCGCTAATACGTCTAATATCTAGTGATTGTGATATGCAATTAGAGTGGGTCCGTACTTCAAATTGTTGAAGTCTCAATAACGTTACACAAACATTTCGCTCTCGAATTCACGTTTGAGTGACCTAACCGATAAATTGCAAGCTCAACTCGCTTAAAGGTGATCTGCTTCGAAATCAGAAATTTCAATCTCTAATGGTCAGGTACAAGAATCGTTGAATACTCGCACGAGACGTGATTTGTATAGTGAGACGGGCGGAATCGAACGAGTGAGCGAAACCACTTGTTCAGGTCACGTTCTTATTTTTCTGAAAATTAAATTGAAACTTACTTTTGGTTGATCGCAGAGCACTCAGATGTAGGATTTTCAGCTGAAATTTATTGACCGTAAAACTATCCAAAAGTTGTAGAAGAAGTTCTCGGGCTCGAGCTAATATTTACGACGTGCAAAGCGGATAAAGGACGAATCCTCTACAAAGGGACTTCCTTGAAGACTGCTACGAAGATATGCAATTCGCATGGGGACATACAAGCTTCCACTGCAGTGCTTTTCTTCGAAACCTTTGTATCATAGATCAAGAAGTCCTTGTACAGTTGCATACAAAACGCAACCCACTTTAGTTTCACGCTTGCAACTATGTTCCAAGTGTTCCGGAGATCTCTTATCGTTTCCTTCGGAGATGTCTTACTTTGTTTTGTGTTAGACGAAAAAGGCTTTAAGGAAAAAGGTATAGCTATCGTCTTTTCTATAAAGCCGATATTCCACATGTAAGATAAATGTATTCAAATAAATAGATAAAGTGTGTTTTGAAATTGTATGTGAGTCGAATAGTTAAGAATTGAGATGTCGATAGTTATTATCAAAAACGGATAAAATCTTTTGGTTAGAGAAGGCCGGAACATAGGGGCCGAGGCAGGCTGAAAAGCAAGATTTTACAAAGCAACAAACGCAGTTAGAAACGTTTCGTTTGCTTCATTTTACTTTATTATTTTTACTTTATTATTTTTTAATAATAAAGTTTTTATTAAAAATTGGGGGGAAGCGTTTTAGACGAAAAATTTTGGTTTCTAGATCTCAGGAACCGCTTATGCTAGGAGACTGAAAGTTGGAACTTATGTAGTACTATGATAGTGGACTCATTTGCAAAAAAATGGTCGATAAGTGTAGAGGGGTGTAGAAGTGGGGGGAAAACAATGAGTCCAAAACGCTTGAAAGCCGGAATTGAAACATTCTAAAATCGATATCTCCTGAACAATTGATGTCAGAAGATTGAAACTTTGTTGTTGCCCTTAGGGATACTTCAAGATAAGACAAGGGCTAACATTTTTAAGAGGGGTGGTGGGATGTGAGGCTGGTGCTGAAAAACTTTGGATTACAATATCTTCCGAACCAATTACACCATTAAGATAAAATTTAGTTTCTGTATATGGAATCACAGGAGGAGTCTACTGAAAGTAAATTTTTTGAGGGGGGAGGTGGAGCACGAAAGTGGGGGGACAGCAATTTTAAAAAAAATTTAATTTTTATATCTCAGAAACCGTATCGGATATGATCTCGAAAATTTTACAGGAGTTGGGATCGGTAAACCTCTAGTAGGGGGTGTGGGTGTTGCGGGTGATGGTGAAAGGGGGTAGAAAGGAAAACATTCTGATTTTTATTTCTCGAAAACCATAATGAATAGAAAGCTAATAACTTAGGATTATATAGAGCCACTGTAGAGACAACCCAGAAAAATAAAATTGTTGATAGGGATAGCAAGGTACGGGGGTGAGGGGTGGTTTTTTATATCTCAGAAACGGTTTCTGCTAGAAAGTTGAAACTTAGTACGTATATGTAGATGTGCTATTAGAGTAAATAAAGCAAAAATAAGTTCAGATTTTTATTGGCGTTCAGAGGTTGAGTAAAGAAATTATCCGTGAATCCACATTTTCACGAATTTCGTTAAAACTTTTAGACATGTCGAGCTATCAAAGCAATTTTACTTCTGCGGGCTATTTATATAAGCACCTAGTAACGATCTTCAAAATTTTTTGATATCCAAACCTTAAGGGGGTGTAAAGTGGTTGTGTACATATTCACGAATTCTGATATATTTCTTAGGTATATTGAGATTTGGAATTCACTTTTACTTCTATAAGCTTTAACGGCTCACATACCCCTGCATGCGCTGAAAACCGAGTAAATTTGAAAAATTATTACAAAGGTTTTATGGTGAAAAAAAATTTATTTGTTGAGTTCACATATCTTATTAACTATTCAGCTATAAAAAAAAAGAATTTTTTTTTTTATTTTTTAATATTAACATTGTTTTTTACGGGTATAAACGGACTACTTATGAAAACCATGGCGCCTCCTGGTCGGCATCATAACTTCACCAAAAATAATTCAATTTGCAAAAATAAAAAGGAATCTTGTAAAATAATGTAGTAGTTATAGTCTCACGGAGGGAATTTTTTTTTTTTTCAAAAACTAATAAGTTACAGGATTTCAAACTTTAGTAATCAGTTTTTTTTAAAAAAAATTTCCGTTTAATAATTTATAAAAAAATTTCCAAGCAAAAAATTAAAAAAAACCTCTCGACAGACTATAGAGAAAATAGTTATCAATATTTAAAAAAAAAAAAGTTGAAAAATATTGAAAATTGACTGAGTTATCGTGCCGACCATGTCTAAAAACATAGTTTCGAGAAAAATGCGTTTAAAATTTTTGATAGGTACAATGTGAACTTACGGCTAGTCTCCCATTCCAGCTTCGTACTGTACACCTTCTTCCTCTTGTATCTTCGTGTTTTTCACAGATGGTACCATAAATGACCTTGTTTTCTATGAAACCCAGCTTTTACGAAAAAATAAATGCTAAACGCTGCTGTTGAGAGTGGCGCGGCAATTAGCCAGGAAGCCGTTCCAAACCGATGTTTGGTGACATTTATTGCTATAACTTTGTAATGGAGTGGAATTTTCTAAATTCAAATTTTTTTTTTAATTCTTAAAAGTATAAAAAATAAAAATCAGTAAAAAAAAAAAAATAATTTTTTTGAAAATTTCGGGGGTATATGAGCCCTTAAACGTAGTCGGGGAAAAACCGATTTAAGTATTTTTCTCAATTAAACCCCCTGGCGGTTTTGTTCAAGTTTTCACTGATTCCGAAAATCTCTTAGGTTTAATGTGATCGAATTCGCTTTTACTACTATGAATTATTCTATTGATAAAAAAAATACGTAAATAAATAAAAAAAATCTGCCAACAGTCTGGGCGCAACTTTATTATTTTATGGTTAGAAGTCCAAAACATGTTTAATGATGAGATGCGGCGTAGGTTACTATGCGACTGACAATCTAAGAAATAACCAGGAGGCTATTTGGAACGTTATTTTTTAGGTTGTCAGTCGCAAAAAAAACCTACACCGCATCTCAGCATTAAACACGTTTCGGAATTCTACCCATAAAATAATAAAGTTGCACCCAGACTGTTGGCAGATTTTTTTTAAGGTTTCATTACATTTATTGAGTTATGTCAGAAACATATTCTAAAGAAAAATTTTGAAAACTTTTATTGGCTCCAAAAATGTGAAATGACTGATACCGCTGTACTTGTTATTGTCGATTATCTGAAAATTCTGTCAGCTGGTTTAACAGAAAAGTTTTCTGATTTGAAAAAAATTGATTTTCTAAATTGGATGATGCAGCCAATGTTTGTGTATTTGTCCGATATTTCAAATATCCTGTATCAAGAAGAACTTGCAGAAATGCAAAATGATGAGCCAGTTAAAACTTTATTTAATATAAAAGGAGTGATGGCATGGTTTTGTGAGGAAACAGAAATGAAATATCCAAATTCAACCAAATGTGCAAGAAAACTATTGCTACCATTTCCATCTCAATATTTAGCTAAATGTGGATTTAGTGCCATAAATGATATGCTGCTAAAAAAAAGAAATCGACTGTATATAACGCAACGGAGAGATTTGAGACTGAATCTAACTTAATTGGAACCCAACATAAAATCTCTTTGCAGCAAGCATCAAGCGCAAGGATCTCACTAAATTTAAATAATTACTAATAATTAAAATACAGTGGATGCCGCTTATTGTAATCGCGGATAATGTTATAAGCCGCATTTTGTTATCAAAACAGTTGGGTTCCATTTTCCACAAACAGAATTCATCGCTTATTTTTTTCTTCGTTTATTGTTATCACCCGGTTAATGTTATTGTTTTTGGCTGGTCCCAAAGTTACAATCCCAGTCCCATTACAATAAACGGCATCCACTGTAATATAAAAAAAATTTCATTAAAATTATTTTGTTATTGAATTTCAGTTCTACAATATATGTTTTTAAAATTTACTTACTGCGTTTTCTCAACAATTGCCTAGTTTTTTCTTTCTAAAACCTATAATTTAAGTTTCTTCACTGAAGAGTTTAATTTTTGAATATTTAATATTAAAGTATATGTATGTTACAGGGGGGCATAATAATTTTTGAAAGACTTAGGTGGGGCATGGCACAAAAAAGGTTGGGAAACACTGCTCTAGATGAAATGTAATAGAGTATTATTAGTTTAATAAAGCCCAAAAGTTTGCAACGCATAGAACCAAGCCTCGGACGAAAAAAAGTTGTATATTATTTTTAGTTTATTTGTGCCCAAAAATCTCAAATCCGCTTGACATCCGTCCGTCCGTCTGTCCGTGAACACGATAACTCAATAACACCTTCACCTAGAATCTTGAAATTTGGAATCTGGATGTTTGGTTGAATTTGTAAGGCTAAGTTCGTTAACGGGCAAAATCGTCATACTCCTTCGGGTAGCTGCCATACAAAATGTCCTTAAAACACATGTTCAAGAATATTGGTCGATAACTTCAGAAGGGTTTAAGCTACGACTTTGAAATTTTGTAGGTGTTAATTTTCCAATAGCTGTAGCTAAATAAATGATTATGAAGAAAATCCTGTTAGTCCTTCGTGTAGCTGCCATATAAATATCCTGTCAAAATTTATTCACTTAATTTACGAAACTGACAATAACTCAAGTAATATTTTAGCTACGAATTCGGAATTTTGTACAAATTAGTTTTGAGTGAAAAGGAAGTTCGAGTCAGCGAAATCCTTTTACTCCTTCTGGTAGCTGCCATACAAAATATCCTTAAAACACGTGTTCAACAATATTTTTCGATAACTTTTGAACGCTTCAAGCTACGAATTTGAAATTTTGTACACGTTCATTTTTAAATGGTTCCAAGGAAAAGGATAAATATGTAAGAAATCGAGTGAGTCCTTCATGCATCTCCCATGTAAAAGTCCTTCAAAAAGGACATTTTTTTTCGATGACTTACCCAGTTCAAGATATGAAATTAAACACTGAATATTGTCTTTTAGTTTTGAGTAGCAATCTAGATAGATAGATAGATATATATATTTTTTCCATAGTATTAACATTTTGTGCTTAAGCTAACTTATAATTATTCTGTGCTCAGACTTTCGTCTCTACATCAATTGTTATTAAATTATAGCACGGACGCTTATGTCTCTAACGATTTATTGTGGCTTTTTGAAGGAAAATGGAGCAAAACCTTCCTGCGTATAACTAATCTAACTTAAAACTACTTAACTACTACATAGGAACTTAACTTAAAGGCTCTTGCTATGGTTGAAGCGAAGAGAGGATCAATGGATTTTCCGCGGCTGTGCAACGAAGCAAGAAACGTTGTTTTAATGTCTGTACGGTATCGTAAACCAAAGCAATGCGCTCATTTTCGTGTAGTAATCGGGTAGAGTAGTGCCACGGTTTGAGTAGCAATCTAATGGCAGTCCATAATAAATGACATACAACATGCACACACGTAATTCTACTTTATCCCCAACTACATTATAAATCGGAATTCAGTATTCATCTAGAGTATTATACGATTGGCTTGCAGCCGATCGTGACTGCAGTATGTTTATACCCTAGATGAAATCATATAGAGTATTATAAGTTTAATCCAGTCCGAAAAGTTTGTAACGCATAGAACCGAGCCTCGGATGAAAAAAAGCCATACATTATTTTGTGTTTAGTTGTGGCCAAAAACCCCAAATCGGTTTGCTGTCCGTCCGTTTGCACGATAACTCAAGAACGCGTTGGCCTAGGAAGTTGAAATTTGGTCACCACCTGTAAAATGGAAAAAGTAAGGCTAACTTCGTTAATGGGCGATATCCTTCTACTCCTTCGGGTACCTCCCATACAAGAGTCCTGAAAACACGTATTCACAATTATTGCTCGAATGCTTCAAGCTTCGAGCTTGAAATTTTGAATACTTAAAGTTAACCATGTTTGAAACGAAAGTTCCGAATATGATGCAAATCGAATGAGTCCTTCGTGTAGGAGCCTACAAAAGTCCTTCAAAAATGTATACATGTTACAGAATCCACTATAACTCTAGTACGAGTTAAAGCAGGGATTCAAAATTTTACAGGAATTAGTTTTATTTCAAAAGCAAGACCGAGTTCATTAATTAGCGCAATCCATCAACTCCTTTGGGTAGCTGTCATACAAAAGTTCTTAAAACACGTGTTCAACAATATTGAACGATAACTTTAGAACGCTTTAAGTTACGACTTTGATTTTATAATAGTCGCAGCTGAAGGTATTAACATGAAAAATATCCCCTAAGTCCTTCATGTAGTTGCCATACAAAAATTCTGTAAAAACGTCCCAACTTAATTTATGGAACTCACTATAAATCAAGAAATCGTTTAACCATCCTTCGAGTAGCCACTATACAATACTTTCTACCTGTAAATAAAAGGTCATGCAATAATTGTATGTGCACTGCTCATTCTTTTCCCAACTAAAATATAAATCGGAGTTCAGTATTTCATCTAGAGTATCATACGATTGGCTTGCAGTCGATCGTGACTGCGTTATGTTTTTATATTAAATTTAATTTCGCACTCACTACACTGCCCTGACATTTTTAAAGTTTGAGGATGGGATCTATTATTAATTTTTACAAATTCAAATTACCTACTAATTACGAAAAAAACAACCGCTATGTTAGCTGTTCAATATCCGCACAAGAAATGATAAATCAACTCACGATTGCATCATCTCCCTCAATTTACATTGTGCCGAAATGTAAAATTCCATTGATAAGTGGCATTCACTGCAATTTTGGCCCTTTTTCATATTTTTTGCATGGAATTATTTTATTTATCCATGTTTTGAAATGTAGTTTTCCATACGAGTTATTGTAATTTTTATTTCTATGTAATTTTACATAATATTTCACGTAAACAACTGAATTTCATAATGTTAATAGCGTTTATGCATGAATTGGGTAATTTTACCAATGATATGGGTATAATTTTATTACAATAAATGTTGTAAAATTACAAATAATTTTTAGTGTGTACATGTTTTCTGTTAGACGCGTTGTAGCAACGTGTTTTCGTAAACGCGTTCGGGAAGTGATTTCAACGCGGTTAACTCGATTTAAACGCGTTTAACTCGATTTAAACGCGTTAATTTCGTAGTCTGAAGTCTGAAGTGAAGTATCTGAAATTTCGTTAGTGTGCCATTCAGAGTATCGAAAACTTGTGCTCTGTTGGACTGTTTACCAATTTAAACATTAGTAGTTACTATTTTTGGTACAATTCCCCAAGAACGGATTCATTTCACAAGACTCGTTGGCAACTCTGTGCCCAAACCCTGATTAAATTGTCCAGAATTTGTTCTCGCTTCTCGGTGTTTTGACTTTGGAGATAACTTGACTGAAGAAGTGGTGAAGTTATTGTGCTCTTAATTTGATTCTTGACATGGCAGACAACGGATATGGACGGCGCAATACATTGAACTAAATTGGCGAAGCTTCTAATCGCTGACTGAATGAAGTCAGCGCTTTCTGAAAATCTGGACTTGTATCTCTCTATTAAATTTTGATTTATCTGATAACGTGGCATGTGAATATGACAGTTCATTGAATTTTATCCTGCAGTATATCAAATTGTTCGTTCACACCATAAGTGACATCAACATCTGCTCTTGCACATTCACGTATTCCGAAGAATTATATTTTCCGCAATCGTTAGAATTTATATGAATGTCATGGGGATTTAGGCAAACACTCGTATTTGTTATTGCAATATAACTCTCTGCGGAAATTCTGCAATAAATTAGAACCCATTTAGACTTTGCAGCCTAATATAAACCAAATAGTCACACCGGGATATCGCATTGACCGGGGCCAACATTTATCACCATTTCACGATGGGGAGAGAAAAATATGAAATTTATAACCCGATACTATGCCTTTCAGGTTAAGACCCTTACACATCCACGTCCCTATTACACTCCTCATTCGTGCGCCTAATCAGATCAATAAGGCAAAACCTCATATTCATATATCATACACGTACATCTGTTTCCCCGGGGGGTGATATAAATCCCCTAGAACCCATTCGGATAGTCCCAACATAAATTATAAATTATGTCAGCTCCACTTTTACATCTGATTGAGTAAATCCTTCGATTTATGTGGCTGTCCTGGAGGAATCGAATCCGATAGCCAGCATCACACTTGACATCTCAGTTTAAGCGGAAAACAAGAGATTCCACTGGATAAATCGCCCGAAAGGGATAAGGATTTCACTCCTAGAAGGATGCTCACTATGTGGAAGTGTACAACGTGGTAACACAATTACGAGCTGCATTCATTTGGAGCTGTCCTTCTTCTCGGGGCTGTCGCTGTCGTGATGACGTGGCAAATTTTAACAAGTGCCAAGTTCATTATGTCGACACGGATGACAATTAAGGGAATTTCTTTTAGGGTCGTACAGGGCTGTTTGTGTCTGCTATTGTGTGCCAGTGCCAGTGAAAGGAGCACCGGCACCCGTACTTTGCTGAAGGTGAGATTCTGGATATTCTGTAAATTTGCTGAGTCAAATCCCTTTGGGCTCGAATATGGGCTGACTTGTCAGCTGTGACACGGCGAAGTTAATAATATGCTAACATGATGGTATAGTCATAGGTTCGAATAGGGCTTGCAAGCGTTTTTTTTTTGCCGCCATATAGCGTACTCTGCAAACAAGACTAATGAACAGAACCAAGATGAGATTCAGTTAAAAACGGCGGAGTGATATGGGGATCAGCTACCCTTAAATTCGTTTTGTTAATTTTGCCGAGTCAGGGACGCATTTCCCCGGGTTTCCTCTTTTTTTATTTAAATATTCTATAAAAGTAAAGTGAACAAGGTGAGTACATACAAAAGGACTTTGCCAAGTGCTTTAAGCTTGCACAGCGTTTGTTGAAATTGATTTTGTTATGCAAAGACGAATTATAAGGATTTGTAAGCGAAAAAAAGCTGACAAAGAAGGTGTAGGTATACTTGTGGTATTTAGGAATTCATAATCGCGTACTTTTCAAATATATTTCTTTTGTAACAAACGCAAATATTTTTCCCAATTACCTATCATTTCAGGTGAGTGAGGAAACGCCATCAAAGCAAAAAAAATCTGACAACAGTCTGGGCTCAACTTCATTATTTTTTGGGTAGAAGTCCGGAACGCGTTTAATGCTGAGAAGCGATATAGGTTACTTACTATGCAACTGACAAAAAAATAACGTTCCAAATAGCCTTCTGATATTGTTCAGGTTTCACGAGATCAAAAAAGAAAAGTTGAAAAAAGAGTACTTTCCAGGTTAATTTCTAAGGAAACCTGGATAGACATAATTGGTGTAATATTTCGACTTTATAAGTAAAGTTGCGCCTATACTATGAAATCATAGAGTATATTAACCCTTATTCTGGAACTCGCTGGCGGAACAGTGAACTACGATTCACTCAATTTGAAATTATTTGAAACGCGTGAACGATTCATTTTCTCGAACATTTCACAGTTGAAATCTGCAATGAAATAGTCGCGTTTTTAAATTTTCTTCAGAAAGTAATTGGCAAGAGAAATTTGAGGTGGTCCATCTCTCACATTTACAGTATTATAATTTTGGAAATTTTTTTGCCTTAAAATATGGTTTCAAATACATGGAAAAGAAGTTTTTAAAGTATATCGATAAAGCAGTTTCCGATCATTTTCAATAATCGCAAGTGCCGAAAAGGGGAATCGAATATGAACCGCATAGTCGGCGGGAATAAAAATCATCCGTTTTCCAGAATAAGCGCGATTATAAGTTCAATCGGGCACGAACAATTTATAATGCATAACAGAGCCTCGAACGAAAAGTATTTTTTATTATTTTACTCCCAATCCGACTGCTGTCCATCAGTTTGAACGAAAACTCAAGAACGTGTTTACCTAAGTAGTTTAAATTTTGTTACCACCCGTAAAATGGATTTACACCCCAGGGTGCTTAATATCATAAAATCCTTAAATGGTTTTTCCCCCAATTACATTTAAAACCTTTAGAAGTGAGAGTGAATTCAATGTTCCATTAGACCTAAAAAATATAACGAAATTCGTGAAAACGTAGACAGCCACATTACACCCTTTTAGTGGTTGGATATGGAAAAATTTTGAAAAATCTTCTGGGCGATTATATAAAGATTTCACAGAAGAGGTCTACTGGGCCTAACTCCTGTAAAAATGTTATCATCATATTTGGCACGATTCTTGAAATATAAAAACTAGTCTCTATGCTCCCGCTTCCGTGCTCCACCTCCCCTCTCAAAAATTTCACATCCAGTTGACTCCACTTGCAATTTTATATAGAGTAACCTAATTTTGTCTTCCTGGTGCAATTGGTTCGGAAGACATTGTAATCCAAAGATTTTCACCCTCACATCTCACATTGCCCCTTCAAAATTTTAGTTTTAGTCTATGCTAGGCTAACCATAAAGTTTTAACCTTCGGATATTAACCGTTTAGGTGATATGAATTTGTCGAACGTTTCGGACGTTTTTCTTGCTTTTTTGGAGTTTACTAGAACTTTCACGAATTTCGTCATATGTCTTAGGTCTGTCGAGGTATCGTCTTCTGCGTATAAGCGCCTAGGAACTGTTTCCTAATTTTTTTAAATACAAACCAAAGGTGGTGTAAAGTAGTTGTGTACGTTTTCACGAATGGCGACATATTTCTAATAAGATACAGAATTTGCTTTTACTTCTCGCCTGAAATCTAGTTTAAACATTTTCCGAATTTCAACCACTAAGTGGGTATAAGATCGTTGTACAAATTTTCACGAGTTCCGACAAATCTGAGGTATCGAATTCGATTTATTTCTATGGTCTTTTTATATAATCTAAAAACTAATTACAGGATTTTGCAATGTTCAACTCCTAGACTAATGTAAAGTGATTGTGTACGTTCTTACGAATTCTGACATATCTTTTAGGTCTAGCGAGATATCAAATTGTGTTTTGCTTTATCGAACTTTCAATATAATCGCATAAAAAACGATTTAAGAATCTTTTGATATCAAAGCCCTTAGGGGTTATGTCAATATTTTATTCCCCGTTTTGAATCAAAATTGGAAAAATAAAGATATGTAAAAAATATGCCAACAGAGGTACCGGTATACTAAAAACCAAACTGATATATGAAAGAGTTTGTGAGCAGGGGAAGCGGCGAAAGCAGTTTTTTTTTTGATCAGGAACATAGATGCTGTAATTTTTATGAAAAATCAGAGAGTTTGTGAAAAGAGAATGCATATATTTTCTTCCTTAGCTTTAAGGTCTGATGAGATAATGAATTAGTTTTTACTTTTACTGGCTTTTAACACGTCTTTAATGTCTAGCAATAATTTTCAGGAGTTTCCCGATCCATTTCGGGATTTTTCGATACTCAGCCCATTTTGCCTAACTATTTTTCTAGTAGATGTAATAACATGTCTAAATTATATTTCAACTTGCACGCTTTTAGCCCTAATTACATGCAAATTCAAGATTATTTGCGTTACAATATTGTTATAACAGTAAAGAGGGAAATGACTCAAGCAACTATTATCAAGCGACAAATTGATAATCATATTGCGTTCAGCATCAGAAGAATTCGAAATTAAATGAATTACTTTTGCTTTAAAAAAATAAATAAGGATGTAGCTCAATAAACATGACATGAAATTTAAAATTGTTCCAACAACAGCAATGACAGCCTATATCACATCACACCAACTCAAAGTGGTACCTCCATAAAGCAGAAGTCAAAACCTACGTTTATTAATGTGACATGGAGGGATGAGTTGGACATTACCCTGAGGGAGATCCATCAACGCGGTTGCTGTGATTGCCTGAATCTCACCGTGACACATGCCGTCATCAAATAACATTTGAAGCCTGACATTCACATATAAACTATAATTAACATATCAGCATATAGCTTAAGGAAATTTAACTTTCAAATCAACCAATTGGAACATGTATCAAACGAAAAGGGTTCCTCTCGACCTTATGCCAACCCCCCATCTGCTATTTTCTGTAAATGTAAAAGGAAGCGAGGTGTTTCCTAAAGAGCCTAGCCAGTGTAAACATTTGCACAATACTATTTTTTGTTAATGTTTACAAGACCAACAAGAAAAAAGAGTCTAAAGCTAGTGTTACACAGTTTGACCAAGTGGTCCAATTGCAGTAATAAGCAATGCGAAATATCGAATTGCAATTAATCTCACAGTATCCGCTCGATCAAATTTGCTATTTCGTATTTCTTATTACTGCAATTTGAACACTTGGTCAAACAGTGTAATACTATCTTTACTATAGATAATTTGAATACTATGTCATCTTCTGATTATTTAGACTACTCATTCCAAAAATTAGAAAACAACCAAACTGTTACTTGATCTCATTTTCCAAATGGTATTTAACTTTTTCTGAAGTCAAAATCATGCCAATGAGCCATGCGATATGAACGTGCGATGGATTTCCTTGTAGTGTTCTATCGCCCCGTTACACCCTCAAAACTTTTGTGTACGTTTTGTATGAAATTATATGCAGCCGTTTAGTTTGAGGGACGCAAAATGCACACTCTCCGCATGATGTTTCGTCGGTTGGTTCCAATTATTGTTCTTGGTTCATGTTTTAGGTAGAATTAGGTTTTAGTTTATGATAGATGGGAAAGGCTAACAATGCGCTTTTTGCGTATAGACAGACCATTGGAAAGAGCTGGGGTCTGAAACCAAATAGGGTACATTGGCTTTATACGGCGGTTGCAAGACCCATTCTGACGTACGAGGCACTGGTATGGTGGAAAGCCACAGACAAAAAGTATATCCAAAGGGAACTGAGTGGAGGGCAGCGGAGTGCTTGTGTAATGATCACAGGGGCCCTGCGCACAACGCCAACAGCAGCACTGGAAGTTTGCATGCAGCTTTTCCGCTTGATATTTTCATTATGCAGGTTGCGTCAACTATTGAGCTGTTGCCTCTTTAGGGAGAGATCCATAGGACACGGCTCCATTCTTAGGGAATTTCTTGAGGGTCCGGTCAACTTTTGCACGGATTATATGATCCCGGTGATTTTAAAATTATCGTTCAGGGTTGTATACCCAAGCAGAGCGGACTGGGAAAGCAACAGGATAGTAAATGAGGGAGAACTCTCCGTGTATACGGACGGTTCCAAAATGGAATGCGGCACTGGCGCTGGAGTCTTCTCGGAGCAGTTGAGTGCAAGGGAGTCTTTTAAGCTGCCGGATGCCTGTAGTGTATTCCAAGTGAAGATTCTGACAGTGCTCCAGGCAGGTAACATCATGTTGATGGAGGCGATATTCGGTCGTGATATCTAACTCTACATTGACAGCCAGGCGGCTTTGAAGGCATTGGAATCGGGGACTATTAAATCCCAGCTAGTAAAGCGCTGTCGAGAAGTGCTGAAGGTACTTTGTAGTCAGAACAGAGTTCGTCTATGCTATGTACCAGGGCATAGTGACGTACCATGCAACAAACGGGCCGATGAGCTGTCGAGACTAGGATCGGCGTCAGACAGGATGGTAGAGGAGGTGGTTAATCCGCCATTAAACGAAATTAAAACACGTATCAGGGATTGTGCAGCGGACGCAGCGAACTCTAGATGGGAGGCGCTAACAAGCTGTGGGACTTCTAGGGCACTCTGGTCAAGGATGGATAGACTGAAGACTAGGGAGATATTGACATGCAGTAGGGGAAGTCTTCGGCTACTTGTCGGAATACTGACAGGGTACTGCTTGCTAGGGAAGCATGCTATGCGTATGGGGATCGCTGACTCTGACGTCTGCAGGTATTGCTTTGACCTATATGCTGAGGAGGACATCACCCACATTTTGTGTGAGTGTCAGGCGGTTGCAAGGAGGCGACTGAGGTGGCTGGGCAGTCTTTTCTTTGACAATTTGGAGGACCTGAGATCAATAGGCCATGATAAGCTAGTCAAGTTCGGTAGGGATCTGGGTTATTTAGAGGATGTTTAGTGACCTACAAGGTTCTGAAGGGATCGCTATGGGCCCTTTTGGTGTCAAGTGTGCGCGGTGACTCAGCGCTTCGACCCTTCTTAAAACTAAAACTAAAACTTATGATAGATGGGGTGCGAACAAAAAATCTATAACTGCTGCTCATATACTAAATTTTTCGCGTAAATTTGAAGAATTAAAAATTACTGCTTAGTGTTACAGTTCAAAAAATCTTTCCGTGACATTTTCAAAAAATTATAATTGAATAAAATTGTCCTGAGTCGAATTTAGGAAAAGAAGATGATTGAGGTGCGGCTAAACGGACCGATTTCAAGATACGTTGAAAATATATTTCGGCAAAAATATATTTCTAACAATATTATTTGCGCATTTCACGACAAGATTGGTTCGATTGCACATATTTCGTAAAAGTTTACGTTTGGTAACTTAAGATAAATAACATTCAAAATAATAAAAATGTAATGAAATAGTGCCAAGACAGTTGGAAAATTTTATATAAAACCTTTTGCGAACCACACTTTACTAAGATTTCAAGAAAGGAGTTAATAGCAAATTGGTATTGGCGAGCATATTCTGTTTTAAAGATAATTTTCCATTCAAATTTCCTATGTATGTAACAAACATAATAATTCGATAAGTTTTCAGACTATAGCCCATGATCCAATCAATGCAGCACTGCATTCATTACTACATTGAAGGGCAGCGAAATGTTTTCCATGATCCAATCAATGCAGCGCTGACAAATTCGAATATTTGTCAATGTTAGGCTGCGGTCCGAATTACGCTTTCTGCGCTTTTAGCACGCGTACAACCGGTCCGAATTGCGCTCACGATGCATACAATTTGCATGGAGGGGTAATTTTCTGGCGCTTACACTGCTCACGGTCTCGAGGATAGGTCCGAATTATATGCGTCGTAAGCGTGCATACAATTCGGACCGACTATAAGCATTGTTGGTAATGTAAGCACCGTGAGCGTAATTCGGACCGCAGCCTTGATTTGATTGATTTTCCATCAAATAAAATTTTTAATTCAGTGTTTCTCTAAGGCTACTATAATTTTCTGGATCTAAAACTGTAAAAATTCAATTTTCTAATCTTCCCTATAGAAAAATTTGATTAGTTTAGTACGTTTCTTATTTGACTGTCGGCTGGCCTTACGCAGCGCTGTGCAAAATGTACACACAGAGCAAAATTTGAGTTACTGCATACCGGAATGTTTACTGCAATGCATTGATTGGATCTTGGGCTTTACTCGGAACAACAACAAATAGAAGGGGCTTTCAACAATGTTACTACAGAGGCAATTGTTGAGGCTCTGGGCTCTGCAAACGTCCACAGTACTATAAGTAAATGGATCGTGACACTGCTTAGAAGAAGGTCTATATCGTCGGAATGGGGTAGTGCTCGTTCCCACAAAATTACAAATAAAGGTACTCCACAGGGAGGGGTATTATCACCACTTTTGTGGATACTCACTTTAAATGGGGCACTGAAGGAACTTAACGACTCGGGGGTGGATTGTGTAGCCTATGCCGATGACGTGGTGATACTGGTATCAGGCAGGTACACAAGCACGCTGTCTGAACTTACAACGCGGGCTCTAAACAAGCTAC
Source organism: Beris morrisii (assembly GCA_951812415.1). Classification (NCBI taxonomy): domain Eukaryota; kingdom Metazoa; phylum Arthropoda; class Insecta; order Diptera; family Stratiomyidae; genus Beris; species Beris morrisii. The sequence goes on from OX638311.1 coordinate 31,685,527, forward strand.
TATACTGGTCGGGAACCAGAGGACTCAATGTTAACCCATCAAAAACAGAACTGGTTCTTTTTACTAGGAGAACTAAGTCTCAACAGTTTAAGCTGCCCAAGATCGGTAACACTGAGCTAACCCTAAAAGGCCATGCCAGATATCTAGGAGTAACCCTGGACAGCAAGCTGACATGGAAACTCAATACGGAAGAGCGGGTGGCTAAAGCAACCATCGCTTTCTACGCGTGCAAAAGAATGTTCGGTAGGAGGTGGGGTCTAGAGCCAAAAATCACTTACTGGATCTACACGGCTGTTGTAAGGCCAATCCTATTATACGGTCTGCTAGTATGGTGGCCAATACTCGATAAAGTAACTTACAGGAAAAAGTTAGAAAAGGTACAGAGACAGGCTTGTCTGGGGATAACAGGCGCCCTTCGCACCACTTCTTCAGACTCTCTCAACGTACTCCTTTCTCTGCCATCAATTGACCTGTTCGCTAAATATGTGGTAGGCAAATGCGCCCTAAGACTCAGAGAGTCAAACCAGCTCAAAACATGTCCATACGGGCACAGTAACTTCAGCCTACCTCCAGCAGAGGCTACGGACTACGCAGATCCTAAGCTCTGGTTTGACAGGAAGTACGCCATAAACATACCAAGCAGGGAATACTGGGAGGCAAGAACCGGTGACTCTGCGGGGTCGATTAACATCTATACGGACGGTTCAAAGATGGAAGACGGAGTGGGCGCAGCCGTGCACTCTTTTGATCTTCCAACAAACTCTAGCTACAGACTGCCGAATAATTGCAGTATTTTCCAAGCGGAGGTACTGGCGATTCAGAAGGCGGCGGAGATAGCTCACAAATCGCGAATAAGGGATAAGGCAGTTTGTATCTATACGGATAGCCAAGCAGCCTTAATGGCTCTGAAATCCTGTACTATCAAATCTAAGGCGGTACTCAACTGTCGACGCGCTTTACAGAAACTGTGCTCAAATAGGAAAGTGGAGCTCTGCTGGGTTCCAGGGCACAGTGGTTTCTTAGGTAATGAACTCGCCGACGGTCTTGCTAAAATAGGTGCAAACCTTGGGCAGGAAGCCGCGGTCTCGGTTCCACCGCCTCTTAACGTTATTTACAACTTCCTAGGGAGGAAGATGGTAAGCCGGTCCGAGGCCAGGTGGCAGGCTACGCCAACCTCCAGAACCACGAAGCAAATGTGGAACACCAACAACGAGAAAAGTACTAAACTCTTGTTAGCACTACCAAGGGCGCAATGCGCAACTTTAGTCGGTATTCTTACCGGCCATTGCCTGATTGGGGCGCATGCGTACAGATTGGGGCTAATCACTAACGATATTTGCAGGAACTGCAAACTTCCCGCGGAACGGGAAACACTAGAACACCTCCTGTGCAGCTGCCCGGCTCTGGCTAGGAGACGGGTGAAGGCTCTAGGTGCACCGTCTTTCGCAAATCTTGGACAAGTCTCGCGTAGCAGCATGCAGAGCCTGCTAAACTTTGCTACGGCAACAGGGACCTTTGATTTGAACGAGGAACTCTCAACACAGATCGATACACAAGCGCACCTACCTTAGGCACATTGGGTCTCCTTTTTATGTGGTATCGCTATGGACCCTCGAGGGTCTATGCGAGGTTTTTAAGCCGCCACTGATACCTAACCTAACCTTACTCGGAACAAACATCTCGACAAATCGAAAAAATGTTCCCAATTAAATTCATAAGAAAGAAATCACGTATTCGTAATTATTTCCTGAAAACTTGAAAAGAGAACCACCCAAACTTTCCAGAAAATTTATTTTACTACTACTACAGCCCCCGTGAAACATTTCTTTCTATTGGTTTATAAGCATTAATTAACAGTTAAGTAACTCAATACCTCTTTAAGCGATATCTTTGCATCTGAGACTCATTCATTTCTTATTTGTAATTCACGCAAGTAACAATTTCCTACCACCAAATTATCCCACAAAATCGATTCTTAGAAGCCTTCAGCTACTACGTACCTATTGTGGGGCATCATGTAACAACGGAAGTAATTTAATATGATGGCTATTTCGCTTTCTCCCAGCACCCAGAACACATCTGGAGGATGTATGCGGCTATGATGTGCTTGGAGTACTTCCGGTAAACACGTCCACAAGACCATTAATATCGGTTGCAGGAACTGCAACAAATATCGTTAAACTTTTCACATAAATTCATGTCATGGGGAATCATTAATTAGCAGGATACCTGAAAATGTCGAAACTTGCGTAACGTTATGATAGGATTACTCTTTACCCGATAGACTTGGCTTCAGATCCATTGTACTCGTATGTTGCACTTCCTGGAATTATATTACAAAGCCTTTTGCAAATAGAAATTTATCTACTACATTGAAGAAAATTTGCCTAAAGTTGGCACAACTTTATTATTTTTTGGGTGGTGGTTTGGATGGAACGCGTTTTATGCTGCTGATAACAAAAAAAAACATGTAGTTCCATTAGCATCTTGATTATTCTTTAGGTTGTCAGTCATATATGACTAGCAACATACACCGTCTCTCAGCATAAAACGCGTTCCGGACTTCTAACCAAAAATAATAAAATTACGCCCAGACTGTTACCACTACTTTAATTTTTTTTTTTAATTTCAAAACACATGAGGATAAAATAACGACATAACCCATTAGGGCTTGCATATCAAGAACTCTGAAACCGATTTTTAGGCGGAAGTCCTTTGAAGTAAAACAATTCAATATCTCATCAGACCTAAGTGATATGTCGGAAATCGTGGTAAAACGTACACAATCATTTTGCATCCTTTTAACAGTTGAAAATCGCAAATCCTAAAATGGATTTTTAGATCATTTGATATAGAGTACATAAAAGTAGAAGCGAATTTGATCTCATTAAACCTAAATGATTAGTTGGGAAATCTTACACACCTGGGGGATTGAACGAAAAATGCCTAAATCGGATTTTTACCCGATTATATTTAAAGCTTTTAGAATTCGATATCTCAGTAGACATAAGAAATAAATCGGAATTCGTGAAACATATACAACCACTTTACAACCCTTAATAGTTGAATACCGAATAATTTGGAAAACGATTTTTATGCGCTTATATAACGAGTCCACATAAGTGAAACTAATTTGATACCTCGAAATGCCTAAACGATATGACGAAATTCGTGAAAATGTGAACAAAATCCTGTTCACGGACAATTTCTAGTTGTTGTACCAATCCACTGAAGAACTTTCTTCCTAACTGGGTAGTTGATGTTTGGTACAACTTACCAAGCGCAACGTCTGCAAATGAATTTTAGAATAGACTAGATACCTACACGATTCAATCATAATTAACCAAAAACAATTATTTTACTTATTTTTGAATTTCTTACTTATAATATCTTCTATCAGTTTCTTTTATTTCTACTAACTTGATCTTTCCTTTCTTTATTTTTCATTTTTAACTTTATTATTTTTTAATAATAAAGTATTATGATCGACCTGAAAAATAAAAAAAATTTGCTAGCCTGAAATTTTGTATTTTTACGTTTTGGGAATAGTAAACCCCCAAAAAGCAAAAAAAAATGTCCGTCTATCCGCCGTAGACGCCGTACGCCGTACGCAAACCCGTTTGAAGGTGTGCAGCTCACAAACCCCTTGAGATATTAAGTTGAAATTTTTATGGTAGGTAGAATGGGTGAACCTCTACGAGTGGTATCTTTTGAAGTGGTGAGGGGAAGGAGGGGGGAGCGTTTTTGATGAAAAATTTTGGTTTCTACATCTCAGGAACCGCTTATGGTAGGAGGCTGAAAGTTTGAACTTATGTAGAACTATGATATTGGACCCATCTGCAAAAAAATTGTCGATAGGGGTCGAAGGGTGTGCGAGTGGGGAGAAAAACAATTTCGTCCAAAACGCTTAAAAGCTTTGGATTCAAACATTCTAAAATCCATATCACCTGAACGATTGATGTCAAATGGCTGAAACTTTGTATTTGTCTTAAGAGATACTAGGAGGTTAGAAAAGAGTTACAATTTTTAATGGGAGTGGTGAGCTATGGGGGTGAGGGGGGGGGGGGGTGAAAAACTTTGAATTACAATATCTTTCGACTCAATTGTACCAGGAAGATAAAATTTGGTTTCTTTATATAGATTTACCAGTGGAGTCTACTGAATGTAAAATGTTTGGGGTGGAGGAGAAACGCGGAAGTAGAGGGACAGCCATTTTTCATAAAATTAAATTTTTATATCTCAAGAACCGTATCAGATATGATCTTGAAAGTTTTATATGAGTTAGGACCAGTACACCTGTAGCGGAGAAAAAAAATTTTTTGAGGGTGTTGGTGTAGAGTGAGAGTGGGTAGAAATGAAAAGAATCTGATTTTAATTTCTCGAAAGCTGCAAAGTATAGAAAGGTAATAATTGACAACTGTATTGAGCTACTATAGAGACATCCTAGAGAAATAAAATTGTTGATAGGGGTATCAAGGTTCATATCTCAGAAACGGCTTATGCTAGAAAGTTGAAAGTTAGTACCTTTATGTAGATGTGCTAAAAAAAGTTTAGATTTTCATTTGTGTACAAAGATGGAGTGAAAAAAATGTGCGTGAAAAATGTTTTTCCCACATTTTCACGAATTTCGTTAAATCTTTTAGATATCTCGAGCTATCAAATCAATTTTACCTCTACGGGCTCTGAACATAAGCGCCTAGAAACGTTCTTCCAAATTTTTCGATATCTAACCCGTAAGGGGGTGTAAGGCGGTTATGTACTTTTACACGAATTCCGATATATTTCTTAGTTCTACTGAGATATATAATTCACTTTCACTTCTAAATGCTTTGAATATAGTCGGGTAATAAACCCATTTCATTATTTTTTGATATTAAACCCCCTGGGGAGTAAGACTTTGTTCAAGTTTTAACCAATTCCGAATTTTTTTAGGTTTAATGAGATCGAATTCACTTTCACTTTCATCTATTGAAAAACAAATACGTAAATAAATAAATAAAATCTGTGAAGAGTCTGGGCGCAACTTTATTATTTTATGGGTAGAAATCTAAAACGTGTTTAATGCTGAGATACGGTGTAGGTTACTCTGCGAACTATGCGAACCTAAGGAATAACCAGGAGGTTATCTGGAACGTAATTTTTTACACCGCATCTCAGCATTAAACACTTTTCGGACTTCTACCCATAAAATAATAGAGTTGCGCCCAAACTGTTGGCAAATTGTTTTTATTTATTTCAATTGACAACTTAATATAATTTCACTAATTTCTGTTATTAATTAATAATTTCCTTTTATTTACCTTTCTTTTGTTCTGTGTATTTGTTTTTACGTTGTACTTCCATATATGAATTTGTATATATATAATAAGATATTAGGCATATCAGCAAACGTGCTCCCTATTAATAAATAATAATAATAATAACAATAATAATAACAAAAAGAACTTACCTTCTATGCATAATAAAACCTTTAGATAAAATTCATTTGTACCTCTAGAGCATAACGATTTCTTATTTCCTGTGAGGTACTCGTTCATTGTAGCCTGCATGCCCAGGTATTAATTACAGAAATCGAACAAAAGTATTAAAAGCTAGTCGAGATTACCGTCCGAATGTTTGAACAAATCCGCCAAACAAATTAACATTCAGTGCCCTTACACTAACGCCGAATATCCCAGGAAAGAAAGTAATTAAACAAGAGTTGGACAAAGTTGGTCACGCAGAGCAATAGGTAAGATTTCAACGAGATTACGGGCCACAACTCCTTCAATCACGTACCTGCCTAAAGTTCTTGTCACATTACGGGAGTGTCGAGTCGACTTCCTATTTCCAATAGTCCGCTCCGGCTACTCACTGGGTCAAATCGGGCATCGTCCTTTCCAATCGGCCGGGCGTTTCGCAGCCCGAAAATAAATTTGTTTTCGTTTGGGTACCATAGTCGCAACCTTAAGCCCCGTACTCAACGTGAGACTTAGCAAAATGGCTGAAGCGGTGGAATTCCTCGAGAAGGCCAAACTTTAAGGAAACTTTGTTAAACTAAGCACATAACAGGTAACGTGACTGAAATACCTAGCAGTCGCCGCAATCATTTCATATACGGGCATCGCCCTGCTAAGGTGCTCCTCACGTACACTCTATCGAAGGACGAAGCTCTCTGATCGGTCTATTTTGACGGTCAATCCTCTCTGACCCGGGCTTCCGGATATGACGAAGTGATGGTTCGCGATGACCATGACGCTCGTCGCAATTACGACCCGGCAATAAAGTAGGAACGTGCGCTATCGGTTGATATACGAGATATCGCTTTTGTTATGATTGAATTACATTAAGTTAATGTTCGATTTGTGTTGTGCCTGGTGCTCAAGCTGTATTACAAGCGGGGCCGTTCGACTGCTCGAGGACAACAAAAGCTTTGATTGCAGGTGAATTGGCGCTGCCATTGTTGCTTACAAACGGGAAACTTCTCCCGGGCTCTAAAAGGATACTGAAAGGAGTTGGATTGAGGACAATGTGAGTTATGGCTCATGACGGATTAGGTTAATGCATTAGACATCAGGCCAAAGCGATTTCATATTTCTGCCTCTTAGAGGACAATTACGTCGTTTCATAGTTAAACGCGGCTTTGATAGGAATGACGATAAACACCAGAAGCAATGTATAGTACCTTGATGACGAATTATGCCTTGCTGCTTCATCCAGAGTTTCTGCAGACTAATTTGTTCGGTGACAGTTTTATGAATGAAAGTGGTGATGTAGCGTTAAGTAATAATATTTCAGAATGTAATGCATATTACGTTTCGATACTCCAGGTGAAATCTATATACACACGGTCACAAAAGTCTACATACACCGCTTAATTATGTTATATATAAAGAAAACAACAAAGACTAGATTCAAATCAAAAAAGCTAAAATATGCAATAGTATGAACCAAACAATAAAGTAACAAAAAATACCAAAAGAATCCGTTATTTCTTTAGAAAAAACGAAAAAAGGGGCGATGAGCACACCACCAAGTCTACATACAGCAAAATTAATTCAACGAATTGCATCTTTTTGGTATTTCACTATTTGTTTAGAGTTAGTTTCGATAAGCGCTTGAATTGAAATAGTGGAAAAATTAGCTCTAGAAAAGAAATTTCGAAGGATATACGCCATTTAGTTGTTAAATTGCGACAGAAAGGAAAATCTTTGGGCGAAATCGCCGGAATAGTTAAAGCGAGTTGTCCCACCGTCCAAAGCATTGTAAAATAGTTTAACTTAACTGGCAGTATAGATAATAAGCCAAGATCTGGGCGACCTAGAGTGTCAAGTGAGCGTAATACTCGATTAGTTTTAGAAAAAGTGAGAAAAAAGTGCACCTGAACTGCCGAAATATATTGAGAATGACTTCGGTAAAGTCCTACATCCTGAATCCGTGCGAAGAACATTACGATCTGCTGGACAAATCGCAAGGAAGAAGCAGTTTATATCTACAGTAAATCGGCAAAATCAACTTGATTTCGCTAAGATGCATCTAAGAAAGTTCTTCGAATTTTGGAGAACTGCACTTTTTACGGATGAAAGTCGCCTTAATATGTTGGGTGCGATGGACCAGGAAAAGTTTGGAGGAAGGCCAACACTGAAATGAAGAAAGAAAATCTCGTTCCTACAGTTAAACATGGTGGAGGAAATGTTATAGTTTGGGGAGCCATGGCGGCGACAGGGGTAGGAAAGTTACACTTCATTGAAGGAATAATGGACCGAAATCAATATTTGAATATATTGCAGGAAAACCTAAGACCATCGGCAGAGTGCATAAAGCTCGGAACCAACTGGGTATTCCAACAAGGAAATGACCCCAAGCACACCGCTATGATCGTTAAAGAATGGATCCTGTGCCAAAGCAATTGCATTCTCCACCCCAATCGCCGGATCTCAACCCGATCGAGCATATTTGGTATGAACTAGAGAGACGCGTATGTAAATATAAAATAACCAACAAGAACTCACTCATGGAAGCTCTACAAACAGCATGGAATGAAATAACGCCATCTATTACTGAAAACCTTATTATTTCGATGCCAAGAAGACTTCAAGCGGTCATCGATGCTAATAGAGGCCCAACTAGATGTTAAGTTTAATTTGATTTCTATGAAAAATCTATATTTCTTTATTTTACTTTATTATTTTTTAATAATAAAGTATTGTGATCGACCTGAAATTTTAAAAAAATTTGCCACCCTGAAATTTTGTATTTACACGTTTTAGGACTAGTAAACACCAAAAAAGCAAAAAAAAAAATTGTCCGTCTGTCCGCCGTATACGCCGTACGCCGTACTCAAAATCGTTTGAAGGCTCGTAGCTTCCAAACTTGTTGAGGTATCAAGTTGAAATTTTTATGGTGGGTAGATTGGGTGAACCCCTACGGATGGTATCTTTTAAGGGGGTTGGGGGGGGGGGGAGGAGGGAGAAGCGTTTAAGACGGAAAATTTCAAATATCCATAGGGGTTTGGAAGGGGGGCAAAAAAAAATTATCAGTGAAAATGGAATGCATATATTTTGACGGTTTTCGTCATATCTATTATGTCTTTTCAAACATTAAATTCATTTTTATTGCACGGATTCTTCATATACCTAAATACCTAGAAAGCGTTTTCAGGATTTTTAGAAATTGATTGTATACTTTTTCATGAATTCTGCCATATCTCTCAGGTCTAATCTGATATCGAATATCTTTTCACTTTCAAGGGCTTGCCTGCTAATTGCCTAAAACTCGTTTTTAAGTTTTTTTTGTTCAGTTCCTAAGAGGGTATAAAAGGGTTGAACAAGTTTTCACGAATTTCGTCATATCTTTTAGAAGTGATAAGAAATTGAATTGGTTTTTACTTTCTCGTGTTGTATTCATATTTATCTATTAACTCCTTTCAGGATTTTTGGATATTCAACCCCCAGGTGGGGGTAAGGAGGTTGCATATCTGATGATATATGGAATTCATTTTTACTTCCTAAGGTTTCCTATACATATAAGCGCTAAAAAGTCAATTTCAGTATTTTTAGATATTCAATCCTAAGGGGTGTAAGGGGTTGTATGCTTTTCAAAGCTTCGACATATTTCTTAGGTTTGATGACATATTAGATTGCTTTTCACTCCCACAGAGTTTTTATATAATCGCCTACAAACCAATTTCTCAATTTTTGGATATTCAACCCCCAAGGGTTTGCATATGTTTTCACAATTTTTGCCATCCCTTAGTTCTGATGAGGTATGACATTGGTTATTACGGCATTTGATGTAATGATCTACAAAACAATTTCACGATTTTCCGAATTTCATTTTCCGGTTTGCTTACGTTTTCACAAATTTTTCAAAATCCCTCGTGTCTCATGAGATATCAAGTTGCTTCTTATGAAATAGTCTAAAAAACTGTTTCACAATTTTTTCGAAATTCAAACCCCAAGTGAATGTAATGGGTTTGTATACGTTTTAATATTTCGTCATATCTCTTAAGTCTGATAAGGCAGCAAATTCGCTTTTAATTCTATGGGCTTTTAGTGTACATAATATACCGAAATTTTAATAGTCTACACGGGCTTTTCCAATGTTTAATCGGCTAAAAATCTCTATTTTAAATATTTTTATTTTAAGAACAAAATTAGCTTTCCAAGAAATGTCATAATCTCGAACCAACTGATGATATTCTCCGACTTTGACCGCTCCCGAACTTTGACCCGAAAAATAATAAAGTTTCGCCCACTTACTTTATTATTTTAATAATAAAGTATTGTTATCGATTTTAAAAAAAAAAATTTGCTACCCTGAAATTTTATTTTCACGTTTCATGACTAATAGACACCAAAAAAGCAAAAAAAAAATTCACTCCGTCTGTACGCCGCCGCCGTACGGCATACATTTTCACGATTCTCGTCACATCTTTTAGGTCTTTCCAAATATTGAATTCATTTTTATTCTGCGGATTCTTCATATAAATACCTAGAAAGTGTTTTCAGGATTTTTTGGAAATTCGATCCCAAGGTGGTTTAAAGTGGTTGTATACATTTTTACGAATTCAGCCGTATCCCTCAGGTCTGATTAGATATCGAATAATTTTTTACTTCCACGGGCTTGTTAAATAATCACCTAAAAGTCGTTTTCAAGTTCTTTCTTTTTTCAACCCCTAAGAGGGTGTAAATGGGTTGAACACGATTTCACAAATTTTGTCATATCTCTTAGGAGCTATAAGACATCGGATTGGTTTTCACTTCCTCGGGCTTTCTTTATATATGTATATCTAAAAAGTCATTTCAGGATTTTTGGATATTCAACCCCAAAGTGAATGGAAGGGGGTTACATATGTTTTCACAAATTCTTACATATTTCTTAGTTCTAATGAGATACCGAATTCATTTTTACTTCCTAAGGCTTCCTACATAATCGTCAAAAAGTTGTTTTTAGTATTTTTAGATATTCAACTCCTAGAGGACGTAAGGCTTTTGACATATTTCTTAGGATTGATGAGATATCAGATTGGTTTTCACTCCACAGACTTTTTATATAATCATCTACAAACGCATTTCCGATTTCATGTAATGGCCCAAAACCAAATCACAAAAAACCTCCTAATCACGTAACAACTGATATTATACTACGACTTAGACCTCGTCCCGGAGTATGACCCAATTATGTAATTCATATGTTATATGTGGCAGCGGCGTAAGTATTCTAGTGCGACCCCATTATAACCGCTTCCCTAACTTTTTTTTAGGTTTTCAGTCACATAGTAACCTACACCGCGTCTCAGAATTAAACGCGTTCTGGACTTCGTCCCAAAAATAATGAAGTTGCGCCCAGACTGTTGGCAGATTTTTTAAAAGTGTTTTATTGGATTGGATCTTAAATGTAGCAATTTTTCATCTTAGTGCATAAAGCTTAAATTAGTTTATATCTAAATCTGCTATCGTATTGTTATATGCAAGCCAACCGTGCAAATCGATCGGTTTCGCATGATGGAAACAGGAACAACCGAATACCTAGCTGCAAAGTAACCCAATCAGAAACCTAGTTGAAGTATATAAGGTGGCGAAGCAACTCGATTGTACCTCCCTTCCAATCTAATGTTCTCGCAAGTATCAGAACAGTGTAGAAGATCAAAATCGAAAGCTGTAAAGCTTTCAAGAACCGTCCACACACATCACCGAGCGAACGTTCAAGAGCAGTCTAGACCATAGCCAACTAGTATAAAAGCATGCGAAGCTTTCAGCGAGGGACATAGTAATTTTTATTACTTCGACTGTGACATCCAGCGTGTATACGCGACCGTGTTGGTAGAAAGCGAAAGTGATCGAGTCAAGCGATATATAGGCGGGCGGTATTGCCATACACTGCGAATTATTGTGCAAATAGAATTAAAGTGCGATTAATAAATTATCATTTATTTTGATTTTAAACGAATTGTGTTTTAGTTGAAATCCCGGCGAACGCCTAGCTCGCAACAGTATTTCATGGCCTCAAGTCGGCACCCTGAGATACACGACTTTTGGTGTTACGTGGGATATGACGAACGTCTGCTACACCCATACCACCCTTAAGAGTTGAATATCAAAAAATCGTGTAAGCAATTTGTAGGTGTTTATAGAAAGCCTGATGAGGGAAAAATCAATTCGATATCATATCAATCCAAGAGTATATGGTGGAATTCATGAAAATATATCAAACTCCTTTGCAACCCTATTCATTTTGTTTATTTGATATATTGCAATTTTCAGCTTTCAATCATTAGCGGTTCTTGAAATATAAAAATCGGAATGTTTCCTTTGCACCTTTCCCAACCCACACCGTTTTCCCACCAACCACAAAAAAAATTTAATAAAGTATGGTAGTTGTTCTATGATAATTAATATTTGCATTGATAAATGTAATTTTTCATCGGCAGTGTACTGTCTTTACATCCTACGATATTTAGATGAATGTTGGGTGTCTTGGATATATCGTAAAACAAGTCTTAGTACATATTCTAACCAAATGGTTGCAACATTTAATAAGCAGTAAAGTAGCAACAAAGTATAGCTGAAGAGGAAATGTCCAGCGGGAAAATATCAAACGCATTGTTTGAGCCGAACCTTAACGCTCTCCAATTAGAGAAATTTTGAACTCTATTCGCTTTTGACAAAGTGGTTCAAAAACACCTTAATTGAGGCTGTTCAGTTTAATTAGTATACTCTGTAAAGAGTTTGCAAAAATACTCTGTATTCAAAGCAAAAATAAGTGGAAAAATACACAATCTATGTAATTGTACGTCAATAATTTGTATAATCATGTTTTAGCGCACAAAGAGGTAATATTACACAATAAGGTTGATAGCTACATCTATTGTGCTCTATAAAAAGAGTAAATTTAGACTTCATGATAACATTACACCATTAATTAGCTTAGTGTAATTTCACTTTAAATACTGCGTAATATTACGCCAGAATAAGCAAGTTCCCGAGAATTTCTTTCATCATTTCATTCTACTTCATGTTGTCAGGTTTGTTGAATGGTGTTAGAAATAGAAATCAGCCAAATCTTTTTGTGCAATATTTGTGAATTCGATTTATCTATCGTCCGTCCGTCCGTCTGTCCGTTAACACGATAACTCAAGAACGCCTTGACCTAGGATCTTGAAATTTTGATTCTAGCAGCTACCAGAAGGAGTAAAAGGATTTCGCTGATTAGTAAACTCCGACTTGGTTTTCACTCAAAACTAACTTGTACAATATTCCGAATTCATAGCTAAAAGATTACTTGAGTTATAGTGAGTTTCGTAAATTAAGTGAATACATTTTGACAGGATATTTGTATGGCAGCTACACGAAGGACTTACAGGATTTTCTTCATAATCATATATTTAACTCCAACTATTGAGAAAATAACACATACAAAATTTCAATGTCGTAGCTTAAACCCTTCTGAAGTTATTGACCAATATTCTTGAACACGTGTTTTAAGGACATTTTGTATGGCAGCTACCCAAAGGAGTAGGACGATTTTGCCCGTTATCGAACTAAGCCTTACAAATTCAACCAAACATCCAGATTCAAAATTTCATGATCCTAGGTGAAGGCGTTCTTGAGTTATCGTGTTAACGAACAGACGGACGGACGGACGTCAAGCGGATTTGAGGTTTTTGGCCACAAATAAACATAAAATAATATATAACTTTTAATTCGTCCGAGGCTTGGTTCTATGCGTTACAAACTTTTGGGCTGGATTAAACTTATAATACTCTATATGATTTCATCTAGAGTATAAAAAAAATTTTAGCCCAGGAGAGCGGAAGTTCATGGGGTGGTACGTGGGGGAACGTGCGGGGTACGTGGGGGGTACGAAACGTACCCCCCGCGTACCCCCCAATGGGTATGAGCACATAGGCTGAGATTTTTACAAGTGACCACTTAAATTAAAGTTAAAATGAAATTCAAATCCGCAAACAGATTTTAAAAAAAATGTTAGCCCAGGAGAGCGGAAGTTCATGGGGTGGTTCGTGGGGGGTACGTTTCGTACCCCCCAATGGGTATGAGCACATAGGCTGAGATTTTTACAAGTGACCACTTAAATTAAAGTTAAAATGAAATTCAAATCCGCAAACAGATTTTAAAAAAAATGTTAGCCCAGGAGAGCGGAAGTTCATGGGGTGGTTCGTGGGGGGTACGTTTCGTACCCCCCAATGGGTATGAGCACATAGGCTTAGATTTTTACAGGTGACAACTTAAATTAAAGTTAAAATTAAATTCAAATCCGCAAACAGATTTAAAAAAAAATTTTAGCCCAGGAGAGCGCAAGTTCATGGGGTGGTACGTGGGGGAACGTGGGGTGTACGAAACGTACCCCCCACGTACCCCCCAATGGGTATGAGCACATAGGCTGAGATTTTTACAGGTGACCACTTAAATTAAAGTTAAAATTAAATTAAAATCCGCAAACAGATTTAAAAAAAAATTTTAGCCCAGGAGAGCGCAAGTTCATGGGGTGGTACGTTGGGAAACGTGGGGGGTACGCGGGAGGTACGAAACGTACCCCTCAATGGGCATGAGCACATAGGCTGAGATTTTTACAAGTGACTACTTAAATTAAAGTTAAAATTAAATTCAAATCCGCAAACAGATTTTAAAAAAAATGTTAGCCCAGGAGAGCGGAAGTTCATGGGGTGGTTCGTGGGGGAACGTGGGGGGTACGAAACGTACCCCCCAATGGGTATGAGCACATAGGCTGAGATGTTTACAAGTGATCACTTAAATTAAAATTAAAATTAAATTCAAATCCGCAAACAGATTTAAAAATCAAAAAATTGAACCCAGAAGAGCGGAACTTCATTAAGAGGGACGTGCTGGTACGTAGGAGGTACGAACGTACCTCCTACGTACCCCCTAATGGGTATGAGCACATAGGGTGAGATTTTTACAAGTGACCACTTAAATTAAAATTAAAATTAAATTCAAATCCGCAAACAGATTTAAAAATCAAAAAATTGAGCCCAGGAGAGCATAACTTCATTGTGAGGGACATGCGGGACATGCGGGTACGTAGGTACATCGTCAACTTACGGCTAGCCATTCCAGTTTCGTACTGTACATACACCTTCTTCCTCTTGTATTTTCGTGTTTTTCACAGATGGTTCTATAAATGACTTTGTTTTCTATTAAACCCAGCTTTTGCGAAAAAATAAATGCTAAACGCTGCTGTTGAGAGTGGCGGTCTGGTGGTGGTCTGGTGACATTTATTGCTATAACTTTGTAATGGAGTGGAATTTTCTAAATACTAAATTTTTCTTAATTCTTAAAAGTATAAAAAATAAAAATCTGTAGAAAAAAAATTAATTTTTTTTTTAAATTTCAGGGGTATATGAGCCCTTAAAATGAAACACATTAAGTTTTAGTTTAAAGTTCTTTCTACTTAACCGATGTACTACTACTACATTTCAGATTTAAATCAAATCGGTTTAAATTGAATTTAAATTCATTTCCGAAAAACGTTAATTGTCCTACTTTAAATACGATGTTATTAAAATTTAGCTTGTGATTTTTTCTGAGTGTAGGTACAAGTAAAGAGAAAATGTCCCATTCGAACTCAATTAAATTGTTAGTTACGGTAGTTAATGGCAAATCTTAAAGTTTGAAACATATTTACGGATCCCAAAAGTCGTGTGTATGTCTATCAATCAATCTGGTAGATAACTCGGCACGACATGCTTCTTAACTACCGAAAGCGCAAACCTCTTCATAGCGTCCTATGCTCGCTCGCTCGTACCTTCCGAGCACAGTAGCGGCTAGAGCTGCTAGCGTCGGCCGGTAATTCTTCCATTCTCCCTGGTAACTTCTTAATCTTGACTAGCGCTGGGTTGACAGAGTGTGCACCACAGAAGTCTCACATCGCTTCACCTCATCTCAAATTCGATTGAATCACCTGACCGCCACAGTTATTGCAGTTTAAATGCCCGTACCTACCTGAACATAGGTGAACTGTGCGCCTCCACGATCCAAGTCCTTAGTAGGATTTCTGTTATTTTTGCTTCCGATCGGGACCAGACAGCGTCTCCTCAGAACTTCAACTTAATAAGGGTAAAATGATCTAACAATTCAATTAGCTCTTATCTTTCGATTCACCAGCGGACCTCATTACTATACATTTCTCTTTCTGTTCCTTCGCTCCTTAGTTGTTTTGACAAGTTTATCTCCATCTTGTATCTGCTGGGAGAGTGATGTCAACAGTGGAAATAATAAATGTACACGTTTTAATTCAGCGTCTTGGCTACGACTTGAGCCGCGCTGTCGTAGCGCACTAGCTACGCTAACTTTAAGGCCTCAGTACTGCATCCCATTGGCATATTGAATCTTGCGATGTCGATGCGCAACTTTGACCAGATCTTTGAGTGTCGTCGTGCCTTTACATGTTATATCTGCCGCCTTAGGATCCGAAACCCAAGTCCCCTTAGCCAATTGGCAATTCAATTAAAATACTTTGTTAATTATAACATTGACAGTTTAATGACTTTATTTGCTCGAGATCGAGATGTGAGCTTCTTTGCGAACGAGTTCATTAGAAAATCTCGGCAGCGTATTTCCTTACTGCTCCACATAATTTACTTTGGCTTGCTTCCGATTGGAATTTGATTTTAATTTTAATTTCATTGAGTTTCTAAGATATGTACGAAGCCTTATAAAACTCGTAATAAATACAGCATTATATTGAAATTACTTTTACGATAAGATATTAAATTTACTGTCGTTGGGTGTAAGATCTTGGAACGTATTCGGTGATGATGATGACCACTAAATTTTTGTAAATACGAACATAAGTATTCTCCGTATATTAAAACCTATTGGCCATTTTCTGCTTCTGTTTAGTTTCAATTAAATTTTGTACACGTGTAAAGATATATATATATGGTAAACTTAAATTATATTTATTTACTCCCTTGAATGCATAGGGTCCAATAGAACCAGATTCGTAGTTGATGCATGCACCATTTAATTTTTTTGAATAAAACGACCAAATACTTCACTCGAGGAAGACAAACTCGTTTTCGGACCTTTCTTTTCAACTCTCAAAAGGAGAATATTTTAGCAACGGGTAAACATTTGTTGGCGTGTAAGAAAGTCTAGTCATTATTATTGGTGTAGGCAGTGGCGGTCAAAGAGGGGGGGGCCATAGGGGCCATGGCCCCTCCCTAACAAATTCTTCGCCCATGGTTATTTTATTACGTCTGACTTAAAGAAAAATTACATGAGACTATTAGATTAATAGATACACTTAATAAAGAATAATGCAATTAAATCTGATTTCCCCTTATGACTTTCTTTAATCTTTCTTTTGTCTTTTATCTCCTGGTTGAAAAAAAGACTGTATTAATTAAAAATATTTCAATGGAAAAGTAATAAAATTTCGATTGTGGTGTGTTATGTCCAGGAAGTAGCTTTTACTATTTGAAACTAATTTGGAAAATTTGGATTTGGATTATGCTTGGACAATTTTTGTTATGTGCATCCTAATCCTAAATTGAGACGCAAATTGTAGTAAATGCAGTGAAACACAATATCATTGCCGTCCAGGTCGTTTTGAGTTTGTTTTGAACTATGTTTTCACAAAACCTATTCACCAGAGCAGATATCAAATTTATTCAAATTTACGGGTAAACCAGCAAATCGAGTTTGAAATATTGTGTTGTAAATCAGCTATAAGAACTGAACTATGAGTGTTTTTAGTGACTACTACTTGGATTTACATAAACAATTTAAAACGCGATTTGCCGAAATGTCGAGATTTCGATAAGATTCTATCAAATTCTAATATAGCATTACAATTTCCCATATTTAGATGAATTTGAAATCTACTCGGGTAAAAAGGGTAGTTCAAACCCTATCAAAGCAGCTTGAACAGTAGGGGGACTCTATTTAAAAATTTTTATTTTTTTTCAGAGCACCCATCATAATGGCTCAAATTAGTGTAAAAAAAGTAAAAAATACGTTTTAAGTTTCATCTCGATAACATAAGGGGAATACGTGCCTCAAGGTCCTTAAAGAAACCAAAATTGTATAAGATTCCGAAAACTCCCAAGATATCGATATAGGGCGATTGTAACTGTAAATATACCCATGGTGCACCATCGAAGATGCGATCAAGTGCCGATATTCAGTAATATAAGTTTTTTTTAAATTTGCTCGTTTCAAAATGTTAAGTCCTACAAAATAAATTAAAAATTTTATCATCTTTAGTCGTTCTCAAACAAATGTCTTCAGAGCGTTGTAAACGCTTTTCGAGATTTCAAAATCTACTTGCCAAAATCTTGCTATATAAATCAGATATAAGATACTGCTTATGAAATTATTATAATTGAATAATAGTTTTAGAGAATTTCCGGGTTTTGTTTTTTAAATTTTTGAATAAGGAGAGTAGCTTATATTAGGTTATGGTAGCAGTCATCTAAACTATAGATCGACTCAATAAGTAGACTACGTGAATATGTATAATATAATAATAAATAACATTGACATAAAATATTTCTTTCGTAGATTTTAAGTATTGCAGGATAACTTAATAACTTCGTCGGGCCTGAAGTTTTTAGATTATGAAATAGAGGGTTCGGATTTTAATACCCAATATTACGTTTCATCAAATATGTATGATAGTAGAACTAATAAAAGTAATAATAAATAAACTACTTTTCTAGTGGTCTCAAAAAACAACTAATTTACATCCAAAGATTTCAAACGGGATTTGGCGAAATCACGAAATTTTATCAAAACTCTCAAAATCGACTAGATTTCTCATAAATGTGAGAGATCTAGATGTCTGTTTGGGCTTCTAAATTTTGTCGAAATCGAGATCGACATCGAATTCTACTGAAATCGTAAATTATGTTCACCAAGCTTTGGAGTTGATTAATTTTGTTTCCTAGTTCCTACCGATGCTATTCAATTTTCTGTTGCTTAAAGACATACAATACAGGTTCAAATTTTTGATATCATACAATCAGCTGATAAAGTGAACAATATTAAAGAAATCCCTCCAGAGCGATGTTAATGCTTTTTAATATTCTGAAATTCGGTTGCCTAAATCTGGCGATTGAGATGCGGAAATGAAAAGTTGATATTTTCAAGTATGTAGTACCAACCGCAGCGATCATAGCATTTGCACAATTTCCATCCTCGCTGCATTAGCGGGTAGCTACCGCACCTATTTTCTCTACAGTAGTTACTGGCCCCCCCCTTGAAAAAGCAATATGACCGCCACTGGGTGTAGGTTTCTTAGGAATGCACGGATTATATATCCGTCTTTCGCCACTTGAGCTTCAATGTACTGCGCAAAAGATATATATTTAGAAAATGGTTTAGTTATGTCAGAAATTTTTTAAAAAAATCGTTCTGGAAAAATAAAAATGAGGTTTTCTTTTCTTTCCAATTCCTTTTTTGCTCACATCCCAATTGCTAGAACTATTAGCACTAAAAATATGGAAATATGAAAAAATTCCATTATCATTAATATTAGCAAAAATAAAATTGCTGTTGGCTGGATTTGTTGTGGCGCACTTAGTGTGAGAATTAATATATCCTAGTGAACAACCAAAAATTGCACCAAATTGGTTGAGATATAAGATGATCTTCAGAGCTACCTACTATGATGCCAAATTTCGCCAGTTTTTAATTCGTGAAAGTCGTATTAGTCAAAAGTAGTATTGTCCGAATGCTTCAAGAGAGGAACTTGAAATTTCGCATATATTATTTCACCAATCCTTACAGGTAAAAAAACCGAATATAAAGGAAATCGAGCGATTAAGCAAACTCGTTCTGAACCAATTTCGTTTTTCAGTATCGAATTAAAATTGTAAACATACTGCAGTCACGATCGGCTGCAAGCCAATCGTATAATACTCTAGATGAATACTGAACTCCGATTTATATTGTAGTTGGGGATAAAGTAGAATTACGTGTGTGCATGTTGTATGTCCTTTATTAAGGACTGCCATTAGATTGCTATTCAAACCTAAAAGACAATATTCAGTGTTTAATTTCATATCCTGAACTAGGTAAGTCATCGAAAAAAAAAAGTCCTTTTTGAAGGACTTTCACATGGAAGGTGCAGGAAGGACTCACTCGATTTCTTACATATTTATCCTTTTCCTTGGAACCATTTAAAAATTAACGTGTACAAAATTTCAAATTCGTAGCTTGAAGCGTTCAAAAGTTATCGAAAAATATTGTTGAACACGTGTCTTAAGGATATTTTGTATGGCAGCTACCAGAACGAGTAAAAGGATTTTGCTGACTAGTAAACCTGAACTTTGTTTTCACTCAAAACTAATTTGTACAAAATTTCGAGTTCATAGCTAAAAGAATACTTGAGCTATAGTGAGTTCCGTAAATTAAGTGAAGACTATTTGACAGGATATTTGTATTGCAGCTACACGAAGGACCAACAGGATTTTTTTCATAATCATACATTAAGCTCCAACTATTGGAAAAATAACACATACATAATTTCAAAGACGTAGCTTAAACCCTCCTGAAGTTATCGGTAATATTCTTGAACACGTGTTTTAAGGACATTTTGTATGGCAGCTACCCGAAGGAGTAAAAGAATTTCGCTGATTAGTTAACTCGAACTTCCTTTTTACTCAAAACTAGCTTGTTTAAAATTCCGAATTCGTAGCTAAAAGATTACTTGAGTTATAGTGAGTTTCGTAAATTAAGTGAATACATTTTGACAGGATATTTGTATGGCAGCTACACGAAGGACTAACAGGATTTTCTTCATAATCATATATTTAGCTCCAACTATTAAAAAAGTAATACATACAAAATTTCAAAGTCGTAGCTTTAGGCGTTACGAAGTTATTGGTCAATATTCTTGAAGACGTGTTTTAAGGACATTTTGTATGGCAGCTACCCGAAGGAGTAGGACGATCTTGCCCGTTAACGAACTTAGCCTTACAAATTCAACCAAACATCCAGATTCAAAATCTCAAGATCCTAGGTGAAGGCGTTCTTGAGTTATCGTGTTCACGGACAGACGGACGGACGGACGGACGGACGGACGGACGTCAGGCGGATTTGAGGTTTTTGGGCACAAATAAACAAAAAATAATATATAACTTTTTTTCGTCCGAGGCTTGGTTCTATGCGTTACAAACTTTTGGGCTGGATTAAACTTATAATACTCTATATGATTTCATCTAGAGCATAAAAAGTGATACTAATTTCTTGAGAAATTATTACTGCGACAGAACTGAATAATTTTTGGAAAAATAAACAACAAATTGTATAACAAAATTATCTAAAACTTAGGAATCCCTAGCATTTTTCTGTTCACTTTCTTCTCATAATGTCTTAACGTTTTTGTATTGTTAATCGATTATTTACTCATAACATGTACAGCTGTTTAAGCTCGGTCTTATTTATTCATAAAAAATTCATCAACAAAATGATTACTACCAAAACAAAAATTTATTTCAAATAGAAAATAAGTTAAAATAAAAGTGCGGACATATTATATATATATTTACTTAGAAGACAAAATGAACTAAACTTAGCTTAAACTATAAAAATTAAAATAATAATAAAAGAAATTAATTTGTAATATAATAATATTAAAGAAAAACAAATATCAAAAAATATAAACAGAAATAAAATAAATACCTAAGTAATAAATAACAAATTAGAATATAGCAATGGCTATATTATCAAGGCTGATCTTATTTGACCACAGGTTAAATAATTAAAAGTAATTATACAGAAGAGTAATTAAGAAAATGTTATCATAATTTTTGTAAACTAGTATTGATATAAAAGAAAATTGGTTCATGCTAACCGTAATTTGTCGAATGTCACGAATTACTAAGAAGTACATAATCTTTAAAAAATCGAGAAGGGATGTTGAAAGACAGAGCTCCTTACAGATTTTTTCAGTGAATTTATACCGATATTAACTTTACAGCAAAAATGGTTAAACTTACAAACCAAGTAGCTTAGGAAAAGTTTTTCTTAAAAACCACGTCTCTTATTTTAAGAACTATTAAGGATGGGATTCTGGAAATTTATGCAAGAGTTAGTACTCTAGCAGCAGAATGGTTGAGAGTATGAGGAGTGAAGAAGGGTACATTTTAGAATCTTTCATAATCCAGCCTTCTCTACCACTCATAGTTGTTAAGATTGATTGATCCAATTTATCTCAGGAACGGTTTATGCTTGAAAGTTGAAACCTTTCCTTGAATGTATATGAACTGGACCAAGCATATAATTAAAAAATTTGGGTCAGTTAGGTTTGAAATTTTTTTCGCTTTTACAGATTCTATGAATTTTACTTTATTATTTTTTAATAATACAGTATTGTGATCGATTTTAAAAAAAAAATTTGCTGCCCTGAACATTTTTTTTTCACGTTTCATGACTAGTAAACACGAAAAAAGCAAAAAAAAATTTCAGTCCGTCTGTCCGCCGTACGCCGTCCGCCGTACGCAAAATCGTTTGAAGTCCTGTAGCTCCCAAACGGTTTTAGATATTAAGTTTAAATTTTTTTTATGAATAGACTGGGTGGGCCTCGTGAAGTCACCAAATTCTGAGAGGTGAAGTTGTGAGAGAGGAGGAGGAGGGGTGGATAGATCTCAACAAACGCTTATGCTAGGAGACTGAAACTTGGAATTTATATAGAGCTTTGATAGTGGACCCATTTGCATAAAAATTATGATAAATTATGAGTGAAGGGGTGTGGAAGTGGGTGGAAAAGTAATGCGTCTAAAACGCAAAAAAGCCGAGATCGACACATTCTAAAATCCATATCTCTTAAACGGTTAATGTCACAAAATTGACACTTAATGATTATCTGTAGGTATACTAGGAGAATAGATCGGATTCAATTTTTTGAGTGAGGTCAGTGGCGTACGAGGGTGGGGGTGAATAACTTTAGATTACGATATCTCACGAACTAATTGCACTAGACAAATAAAATTCGGTTCCTGTATAAAGGTAGACAAATGAAGTTTGATGAAAGTAAATTTTTTTAAGGGGTGGTGCAGCATGCTGGAGGGGCAATGGAGGGGATAGGAATTTTTCAAAACTCCTCGTGTCTCATGAGATATCAAGTTGCTTCTTATGAAATCGTCTAAAAACCTGTTTCTCAATTTTTTCGAAATTCAAACCTCAAGTGGAAGTAATGGCGTTTTAACAATTCGTCATATCTCCTTATTCTGATAAGGCAGCAAATTCGTGTTTACTTCTATGGGCTTTTAGTGTCCATAATATAACGAAATTCGAATAGTCCATACGGGTATTTTTCAATGTTTAATCAGCTAAAAATTTATATTTTAAATATTTTTATTTTAAGAACAAAATTAACTTTCCAAGAAACTTCATAATCTCGAAACAACTGATGATATACCTGGACTTTGACCGCTCCCGAACTTTGACCCAAAAAATAATAAAGTTTCGCCCAGACCATTGTCAGATTTATTTTTATTTGATTTCTACACTTATAGCCGTCTGATAAAACCTTTTCCAGCCCAAAAGTTTGTAACGCATAGAACCAAGCCTCGGACGAAAAAAAGTCATATATTATTTTTTGTTTATTTGTGGCCAAAAACCTCAAATCCGATTGACGTCCGTCCGTCCGTCCGTCCGTCCGTCCGACCGTCCGTCCGTCCGTCCGTCCGTCCGTCCGTCGGTCCGTCCGTCTGTCCGTTAGCACGATAACTCAAGAACACCTAGGATATTGAAATTTTGAATCTGGATGTTTGGTTGAATTTGTAAGGCTAAGTTCGTTAACGGGTAAAATCGTCCTACTCCTTCTGGTAGCTGCCATACAAAATGTCCTTAAAACACGTGTTTAAGAATATTGGCCGATAACTTCAGAAGGGTTTAAACTACATCATTGAAATTTTGTATGTGTTGTTTTTCCAATAGTTGGAGCTAAATGTATGATTATGAAGAAAATCCTATTAGTCCTTCGTGTAGCTGCCATACAAATATCCTGTCAAAACGTCTTCACTTAATTTACGGCACTTACTATAACTTAAGTAATCTTTTAGCTATGAATTGGAAATTTTGTACAAATTAGTTTTGAGTAAAAAAGAAGTTTGAGTTTACTAATCAGCGAAATCCTTTTACTCCTTCTGGAAGCTGCCATACAAAATGTCCTTAAGACACGTGTTCAACAATATTTTTCTATAACTTTTGAACACTTCAAGCTACGAATTTGAAATTCCAAGGAAAAGGATAAATATGTAAGAAATCGAGTGAGTCCTTCCTGCACTTCCCATGTGAAAGTCCTTCAAAAAGGACATTTTTTTCGATGACTTACCCAGTTCAAGATATGAAATTAAACACTGAATATTGTCTTTTAGTTTTGAGTAGCAATCTAATGGCAGTCCTTAATAAAGGACATACAACATGCACACACGTAATTCTACTTTATCCCCAACTACAATATAAATCGGAGTTCAGTATTCATCTAGAGTATTATACGATTGGCTTGCAGCCGATCGTGACTGCAGTATGTTTTTATATAATATTTTATAGGTGTAGAATGTAGTACCTATAAATGGTAAGCGGGTGTAATGGTTAACCACTATTCGCTGACCAGTGCTTATCGTTGTTATGCAGGCGTTGATGATGTACCTACTTTCAACTCTCAAAAGAGGTTTATTACAATTTTGATTTTAGAAAATCGGCTGGAATTGTAAATTATATTTGAACGCGTTTCGGTGTGTTTTAAAATGTTCGCTAGGTACGGGCCTAGCTACCTGGCCAGCTACCTGGGCAGCTCCCCAATACGATACTTCACCTTAATTACTATCTGTGAACCACTGTATTCATCTCGTAGCCCAAAACCGCCAATAATAAATTCATAATTGACTTACTACTACCGAACATTAACAGCTTCTATCACTCGAGCACGGCTCGCTTTGATTCAAAAGCTTGAAAAGACGAACTGATCGCCGTCAGTCAAATGTGTAATTTCCGCACCTAGTAGGTACGGCACTTGGATGTGTGCTATTGAATTCCGTCGATAAATTCCAGTGCACGAAACCTTTGCGCCTCAGCCTCTCCATTATCCCTTTTTCCAGCAATCACGCGGGCTACGTCTGCAATACCTGAAGCCCGGCGAAACATATTCATCGCGCCGCAAATTACACCTATTGTCGTTTCTTCAACAAGCAATTACGGATAATAAGCGACCAATCCATCCACGTCGGTCCACTTGATATTCTCTCGCAATCGGCTATCGATGTGATTATTGTTATTACTCCGGCGTACAAATTCAAGTTCAATTGTATCATATTGGAGCGATACGGGCTTCAAGCTACGATCTACGTGGGGCTGAAGAACCTTGCCCAGCGCCTTGCTTGACCATCGCGCTCCAAGCTCAGTGTCAGAGTCGGCTCCTTCCGTGCCGCCTTGGCTCGAACTTGTACAGTGGCGAAGATACGAGTGGATGGGCAGGTGAGCTAGCTACCTTCTGCCGAACTGTGGCTTTGTGACCCAGCAATAGCAGAAATCCGAACTGAAAATCGTACAATGGCATGCGGGAAGTGGGAAAAAAAGTGGAGCACAACAATAGCGAAAATTGTCTGGCAGTAATTTACTTTGTGTAATGACCACTCACGAGCATAATGGCCAGCTGGAAGACTCCTTCTGCTTTATGCCGTTGTTCTTCAGGTTGTGCCTTCTTGAATGGTGGTGAGCTGATGACCGATGCGGTGGCCCGTAATGATGCCCATGCTTTTGATCCGTAACATTTCCTATGCAAGCAATTGGTCCAATGATTGATGATGATAGGCGCGTGCTATCATACCGTCATTTTCCGACCATTAGCAGTAGTTCAATAGTTTGGGCTACGTAATCGTATTTGGCGCGCGAATCCGACTTACAATCCTCCCGGCCAGGTAATGACGACCTGGGCTTAGCCCCATCCATTCAGGTGCTATTCAGATCGGCCAGTTTTCATAACCAAATCCGAAAAGTATAAGATGCGGCCTGCAATAGTGCGGATGCTCGGGCTAAGATTGAAAATTGAAAATGAGAAAGCAATTGGCCAAGCAGGAAATTTCCTATTCAAGTTTCTTCTTACACTTCCAGGTTTTTATAGGAAAGTGCGACTCCTATTGATCCGACAAGACAATAATATTCAGCACCAGGTCGATTCTTATGTCGAGCTCGCTTTATGTTTAGGTAGTGTTTGTTACACTTCTTCAATGTAACACCGCATAAAGGGGCACCGTTATTGTTCGATGTAATTGGATTTATATTGAAAGGAGCTCTATAGCGTGTACTACTTTCAAATCATCGCACTCGAACCGTTAACACAAATATTACTAGATTATAAATAATAATAGAGTATGAACTACTATATCCAGCGTGGTAGACTCTTATAAATCATATTCTGACGTAGAAAAAATGTGTAAATATATAATAGGAGCACGCGGTATGGTAATCTTCAGGTCGCATCTGTTCCAATCACACCCAAGTCGTGGTAATCCTCTAGAACCTAGATGAAATCTGTAGACTATTAAAAATTAAATCCACCCAACGAAACAAAAAAGTTAATTATTTTTTGTAATAATATTTTTAAATAACTACACTTGGGGTTGTGTGGGGGGTGATAGTGGATGGGGATGGAAGGAAAAAATTCTGATGTTTATTTCTCTAAAACCGCAATGGATAGAAAGCTAAAAATTGATGGCAACTGTAAAGGAATCATAGAAAATAAATTTTTTTTATAGGAGTAGCAATGTATGGGGGTAGTAGTGTTTTTTTTATCTCGGGAACGGTTTATGCTGGAAAGCTGAAACTTAATACGCACATGAAGATGTATTTGAGGAGTAATTAAAGCAAGAAAAAGATTAGATTTTCATTGGCCTACTGGTGGGGAAACCAAATTTTCAGTGAAAAAGGTTTTTTTCACATTTTCGCGAATTTCGTTACATTTTTAAGGCACATTAGTCTTACTACTCTTTATAAAATTTTTCAATATCACCATAAGAGGATGTAAAGTTATTGTGTACAATTTCATGAATTCCGACATATTTCTTAGGTCTAATAAGATATTGAAAAGCCTTCACTTCTAAAAGTTTTAAATATAGTCGGGAGAAAAATTGATTGAAGCATTTTTCAATATGCAACCTCCTAGTTGGTGTAAGGTATTGCTCAAATTTTCACGAATTCCGAAAAATCTTTTAGGTTTAATTAGATCGGATTCGATTTTACTTCTATGGGCTTCATATATAGGGTGTCCGGTACTCTGTGTGCCACCTTGTAAGGGGTTATTCCTTGATATATTTTGAGACAAAAATTGTCCTTCAATTCTACAATGGGTCAATTTTCAATATCCGTGGAGATACAGGGTGGTCAAGAAAAGTGTTGGACCTGTACCCTCTCTCACTTAAAACGTTATATCTTAAAAACTAATAATTAGAATTCAAAGTGTTATAACTTGTTTTTTAGGGAATCGAATTACCTTCCACTTGATGTAACAGCTCAAATTGTAACTGCACTTGATCTTGAGATATTTACTTCAAAACACAAATTTTTGCCACTTCAACGCTAAAATTCCGTTTTCTCAGAAAACACCATTATAAAAATGTAAGTTTAATTTTATTTTTTTATTTGTCATATTATTGCCTACAAAAGTTGCATACACTTGCATTGCATAAGTTTAATAATTAAGAAAAAATTATGATTCCAAAAATAATTCACTTTTATGCAAAAAAGAAGAGCATGTTGATCTACACTCTTTGCACGAACTGAAAGAATTTAATAATAGTTTTTATGGTTTATTTCAAATTTTTTTAATGACAATAAATGTTCAAAATGGCCACCTTCATTTTGAATGCACGCTAAAGCTCGTTATGCCAGTGTTCTCTTGGTATTCTCCTCAACTCCTGCCTTACTTCTGTTGCTGCCGCATCGATCCTGGTATTTAGATCTTCCAATGTTACTACTACCGTTGCGTAGACAAGGTCCTTCATCCGTCCCCATACAAAGAAATCCATAATAGTAAGATCAGGAAATCTTGCAGGCCAGTGTATCGGTCCATTTCTACCGATCCAGCGATTGCTATAATTGGAATTTAACCAATCTGTGATCTATCGGTCGTAATGAGCTGGAGCACCATCGTGTTGGTAAAACATGGAAGCCAATCGTACCAGTGGAATATCATCCAAAAAGTCCTGTAGATCATTTGTTAAAAAATGTAAGTAATTGGAACTATTGAGGGTAGGCGGAAGCATAATAGTTCCAATGAAATCGATAAATCTCGTTACCAATCACACCTGCCCCGTTAATTGACACTGAATCTGTGCTGAAATGATGCCGCTCTTCTTGTGTGTAGATTGCTTTCAGCCCACGTATGTAGGTTGTGGAAGTTTGTGATACCGTCTCTGGTAAATTGGAACTCATCCGTCCAAAGAATGTTGTTCATAAAATTCTCGTCGTCTATTTGTCGTTTAAGGAGCCAATTGCAAAACTCCATCCATTTGGACAAATCAATGGGTAGCAGCTCCTGCACTGGTATGTGATGGTAGGGTTGCAAGTGTTCTTGTTTTCAAAACACTCCAAACTTTCCACTTAGAGATGTTCAACTGCAATGCCAAGCGGGGGATACTGATTGATGGATCATTTTGAACTTCCTGCAGTATTCTTTCATCGATCTGAACAGCGATTATTGGCACAGGATTTGCATTTACTCTGCTTTAGCGCTCGTGTATTTTCCTGACATTCTCCATAGATGAACGTAATGTCTCCATATTCTTCATTGGAGTACTCAGGTATTTTGAAATTATTTTCTAAATTCTACTGATACCTTCTACTTTTAGCAATGTAACTGAAACTGATAAAAATATGAAGGTAGTTTAGCTTTTATAGGCGTTTTATTTTATTTATCTAAAAAAGCCAAAGTACTGTACCCAGTTTTACCTACCACATCCAGGTAAGTGCTTCAATCATATTGAAACTCATTTACATTTTATTGATTTCCTCGATACTTTAAATAGAAATAAATGAGCAATAAAAATTCTTAAGTAGAACCAACAATTTAAACAGACTTTTTGAACGAGGGCCACTTTATGTCATATTTAATTTTTAAGCGATATGTATTTTCGCCTATTACTTCCAATATTCATTCATATGTATGCAGCTTTTGTAGGTAATAATATGACAAATAAAAAATAAAATTAAACTAACATTTTTATAATTGAGTTTTCTGAGAGATACTATAATACATTGATCACGGAATTTTAGTGTTGAAGCAACAGGAACAATTTGTGTCTTCAAGTAAATATCTCAAGATCGAGTGCAGTTACAATTTGAGCTGTTACATCAAATGAAAGGTAATTCGATTCGTTTGGATCGAGTCGATCTCATTCCAATCTGATCAGCGCTTACATGAGATTTTAGAGGATTGAAACCGAATTGAATTCGGATTCAATCCTCCATGTAAACGTAGTAATTGAATTGTTTTTCACTCTACCGGGCTTCCTACCTATATATAATCGCCTGAAAATCGGTTAAAATTTTTTTTTAAATTCAATCCATACAAAGTTATGTCGATATTTTATCCTCTGTGTCTAAATGAAATTAAAAAAAATTAAAATCTGCCAATCAGCGAAAATTAATTTTTTTTTGGCTAAATTTCGGGTCTTTTGATTTTTATAAAATAATTGTCAAAAAAAAGACTGAAATTCAAATAAGTTGAAGCTAAGAGCAAAAAAGTTTCCTCAAATTTTTTAACGAGTTTAATTTAAACTAGGTGCAATTTTAATATTTTGAGGGTTGAAGTCCGAAACGCGTTTTTTTTAGGACATCAAAAATTTTAAACTGTGGTAAGAGTGAAATAGTCAGCAGTCGTGGTCGGTGTTCTATTTTGTACTTTACTTGCTGTTCTGCGTCATAAGATTTATCCTATGGGTATACAGCGTGGTAAATTTACTAGTCAAACTATCGGCGTATATTCACTAGTTTTAGTCTGGGTAATTTAGAAGTCAACTATTGGGTATTTTCACTGGTAGTACTACTGGTAATTTAGTAGTCAATTATCGAGTAACGTTAAAGACGGCAATATCGAAAGAAAGATGTAAAGAATCACAAGGAGTTACATAGATTCAATGTACATAAGTGGATTTTGTGACGAGATGAATATGTTTTAACTGAAAGATTAACCACGTTCGACACGACGGTAGTAACTCCGATCTAACTGGTAAAGATCTTGTATGTTCGGTAATGGTTATGATTTTATGAATGACTGGCGAGTATCGCTCACCCAGAGAGACTTATCTTATAGGCGTAAGGTTTCCAATTGCATTCCAATTAATACAATCACCAACCATTTGATATTCTGTAGTTGTAGATAAAAAGGAATTTTTGTCGATTCTAACTTCAGCGAGTCGTTCAAGTGCACGTTTTGCCCTTATGAAATAGGTATCCCTGCGCTAGATGTCATTTAGATAGATAGATGTTTATTTTGTTCCAATAAATATTTATAAAAGTATTTGTACAATATTTCTGTTGATTTGGTGCTCAGATCGCATATCTTTTCAGCCATATTAATTCAAAGTGTTTCTTTTGTGCATAAATTGAAGCTATTTGTGATTAGAAGATGTCATTTATCATCATCCGAATGGACTTTTATCAATTTGGGGAGCTGTGTATAATGGGTTAATGGCTTGGGAATGGTTCACATATCTCCATGATTCTTATTGCACGGTATCTTAATCGTAAGACACCTGCACTCATATTTCCAATTGCTCACTCTGGCTTACAAGTGCGGGGTGTTGCATTTTGCGCAACCAATATGTACAACATTGTCGCAACATTAGTTCCCTGACTCGCATGACTATTCTATCGGAACCATTCGGGATTTGATTTAATTAAATTTCGTCGCGCCAACGAATCACTTGAACACTTGTTTGTGGTCAATTATCAGCAGCCAGCATCCAGATGATGGCAGATAAAGTGGGCTTGTGACATAAATCATTTTTCATAAATCATAATCGCGCAGACAGTGGACAGCGCAGCGCACAGACCGGCGTACAGTCAGTCGTCCGCGTCGGACAGGTAGATGAAAAGAGCATTCCAGTCGGTTGCAAGGAATTGACGGGCCGACAACAAGGCCGACCTGTGGGCGTACCACGGGGCTCAAAATCGTTAATTATCTTTCAGTGTTTATGCAGAATAAATAAGCCATCAATAATACGGAGTGGCGTGGCGGGACAACGTGTTTTCTGTCACACCGTGAAATTCTGGATATATGGCACCGGAGCTATATGCAGAATTGCAGAACAACCAGATGACTGGTCTGTGACTGAATCTGAGTTATTGGTTCTGATTTCTTAGCATGCACATTAGTGCAGTGCGTGGCGTGGAGTACCTGGTTTTTTTTATGCTATTATTAGTATTATTTTCGTTATTTTATTAGCGAATAGACGGGTACTGGAACCGGGGTACTTTACCTGGCTTATCTGGCGACATTTTCAGGTGGCAAAACATACGACGCAGTTGAGCTCCGTCGTCGGGAACTGGTTGTGTCAACAGGTTTCAGCGTCGAGCGCCTTTTGCAATTTGTTATCGAACTCATTGCTCCCATCGGCGTGAACTATTGCTCCGTATTTGCTGCTCTGGAGGTGAGTATCGAGTGCGGACTGTACTTCTCTATGGAACGCAATATGGAATGCTACGTTCCGAATCGAATTAGAATGATCCGACGGACTGAGTGAAGGTTGAAGCATGCAGATAAACGCTTCCAGCCATATGGCAGTTAAATTGCAGGTACATACTTGAATTGCACGATTTAATTTACATGTTTATTCCGCAAGGTGACTCGTTTGTCAAAAATTGAAAATAACCGTAAGGTAATTAATTGCTTATCTGAATTGAATATGTCAATAAGATTAAGGTGAATTAAATATGACTTACTTTGTGGGAAGCGGTTAGAATGTTCCTTTATAGTGTATCTCTGTATATTCGACTAGCTAACCTTAGAAGTTGCAAATATATTTTTGATATTGGCAAATCACATGTGGCATAGATGCTGGAGTTGAAAATAACATACGTGATTAGTGCTTGTGATTTTTTAACGACACTTTCATTCTGAAAAATATTTTCCTGCATTACTGAAAATTAACTTAGCTTTTATGGAAAAAAAGGACATGCCGCAGGCAAAAAACGAAAATCCATAAATATTGCTTAAATTCAAATATAAACATACCGCAAGCACGCCCGGCTGCAAGCCAGTCGTATGCTAGTCTTGATGAAGTACTGAACTCCGATTTAAATAAGGCGTGTTTTTTGTGACTTTATCCAAAGGAAACTAGGAGTTTTAAGTTCTGATCTTTGAGTTTTTCATGTGCCAGAATAGCTACACTATTAGATGTAGTTGCCCTTATCGCTTTCCCTTTGTTGGTGTTTTCCACATCGCTAACCTGCTCTGTACTGGATAAGGAAACAAAACATACGCCTACTATGGTTAAGGCCATGACACATTAAAAGCAGAAAGCAGTGGCAGAACCAGAATTGGTTTAGAAAGCACAGGATCATATGGCGCCTGTTTAAATGAAAGCAGCGGCAGAAGCAGAGACGAAAACAGTGCTGCTTTTTCGTTCTAAATTCTAAAATTCTACCTCTGCTTCAGTACTGCCAACGTAAATCCCTTAAGAATTGGGCATGTTGTCAGTAATGGAAATGTTAAATGTGTCAAAATTGTGTTCATATACTCGTATTTAATGATCATTTTAAACTGAAAGCTCAGAAAAATTAACGGAATCAAGCGGAATCGTCCGCTCAAACGAGAGAATAAAATACTTGTGACTGTTGGCAGTTAGCATGGACACATTAGTCCGTGCTTCTACCTTCGGTGGCAGTTAGCATGGGCACATTCTTCTCTGTTTATGCTTTTATTTAAATTCATAAAGCAGAGCAAAAAGCAGCACTGACGACGCTGCTGTTTCTGTCGCTGCTTTCTGCTTTTAATGTGTCACGGCCTTAGGAATAAAGCAGAATAAGAAGTACGCATATTGTTGGCCCGTTTTTAGCGACCCGCATTTAGTTGCTCGAAAGTGAAGCACAATATTTTCCGTTTTAAATTTCATATCTGGAATTTTAGGTAAATCACTGAATGTAAAATTAAAACAGGAATTTTACATGGGACTGCAGTAAGTACTCATGCGAATTCTAGTGGACTTATCCCTACTACACAGAGAAAAATATCTGTAACAAATTCTAGAAAACAGTGTAATGAATTAAAAAAAATATCGTTGCAATAAATTTGATTACAAATGTGGTCAAATTTGAACAGGTGTAGTACTATTGTAGTAAAATTAACGAACATTTAGTTCATCATGAAGTAAAATTTACTAAAAATGTAGTAACCTTGCTAAGGTAATAAAATTGACTATACAATTGTAATTAAACTGAAAGAAAATATTCGAATTACAGTATGAAGTAAATTTGACTAAAGTAGTAGTGAATCTGTCGAATGTAGTACATTTCATAATGATAGCAATAAATTTTACTAAAAAAGTAGTGTGATTGACGACGGTAGTAGTAAATTTGACTAAAAATGTAATGAACTTGACTAATGCGCTAGTGTTTTTGACTACAAGAAGTAGTAAGTTTGTAGAAGTGTGACGGCGCCAATGGATTGCACATTGCTTACTTGTTGAGTTGAATTGTGAATAGTGATCGTTTTTGTTAAATTTTGGTTTTATTTTCATTATTAAATTTTAAGCTTACATGTTATAAAACAGGATTAAACTTACACAAATAATATGATATATTTATTTACAAAATCTGCAATATAATTGTAAATGAAGACAAGGTATTAGTAATATCAGAAAAAGTTGAGTTTTATTGTGATGTAAATTTAAATACTTTTATCATTAAAAATAATACAAAACTTTTCAGTTTTAACAATATACTTGAATTTAAGTGATGGCAGAAAAGCATTTCGTTTTAAAATAATTTAATTGTGAATTTCTTTGTATTTGTGCTATGAATAAAAACTGAATAATAATTGATAGAGTATTTTTATTTAATAAAATATACATATGTAGTTTACTACATATGTTATAAATTGTACAGTAAAATTAATAAAAGTGTTACTACACTTGGAAATAAATTATACCATCGTTGGTATAATTCTTTATACCATTCTTGCACCGAAAGAAATTCATTGGTAAAATCAAATACAAACCTTATTTGATTTTGCGTCAAATAACCAACGTTGTTAATTCAAATATGGTTTAATAGTTAATTATGATTTCATAACATTACAACTATCATTATTTGATTCAAGAATTTCATTGTCAATTTTGTCGTTAAATAATCATGTTCATATTTGAGTACAAATATCAATTTTCAAAATAAATTAAATATTTCTGTGCTTCAATTATCATGATCAATGCTTGTGAAGTACTTTAATGATTCCCGAAATATGTGTATTATGCAAGTGGTCTTTTAAACACAAATATTTTTCGTTAAACAGTTCGATTTCACCCCTTTTAAACATGATACGCTAACAATGTGTGTTGTTACTTATACCATGGATACACTGCTTGTATACAAATTACATTATTCAAATCATGATATGCGATACAAGATGGCATGATACACAGCCCATACATGTTATACTTGTAGAAACTGGACCATCACATCGCACACAAAAATGAAAACACGCTCAAACAAATCTACTTGACGGAAATTCAGTTGATTTCAGTTTTTGATGCTGATGGCAGTTAAAAGAAGGCTATATCAGCTAAAATTATCGAATTTACATACAAGGAAACTGGTTGGATATTATGTAGATATCAGCTCGTTGACGTACTATATGCGTATTATTGGGTGATAAACTGGTGATATTGACGATATTATGATTTGTATACGATCTGTATATCCAAGGTATTACATTAAAATCGATTGCATTGAATTTTAAAGATGAATAATTATTCTTATTTCATTTTATTACATAAATATGATATAGCTGTCCAATAGTGCTAAAGATTGCTATGTAGTTTCCAGAAATTTTTAATAAAAAACATAACTCCCCTTAGATTTTTTTATTACAAAATTATATAGTTTCACATAGCTATAATTATATATTAATATGTACGTATAAACATTATTTTAGAGTATATTACATTTTATTTTATATTACATTTATATTCTATCAATGCAACTTTTTCGAGGGACTAAAAAAATCTTTATAAACGGATATCATGCCATTAGGGTTTGAATATAAATTAATAGCAGACCCATCGAATTGATTACTTTTATAAATATTATATAACATTTATCAGTAATATTTAAAACTTCAGATGAATTGTAATGTTTACAATAGTCTGATATTAGAAATTTTTCACAAACTACATACGGAGTATGGTCAAATACTTTTAATCGGATATATTTTTATACCATCGGTAATATACTTACATACTGACCGTTTTTGTACAAAATTTTGGAATAAATCAAAACAGAAAAACAATACTTATCGTTCAAATATCCGAGGACGTCACAATAGGCCCAA
Organism: Beris morrisii; assembly: GCA_951812415.1. Taxonomy (NCBI): domain Eukaryota; kingdom Metazoa; phylum Arthropoda; class Insecta; order Diptera; family Stratiomyidae; genus Beris; species Beris morrisii. The sequence goes on from OX638311.1 coordinate 31,720,543, forward strand.
TTGAGTCGTCACTGACAGAGGTTTCAAAATTGGTTGCGGAATTCCTTCTCTAGAAACAAATTTTTACAGTTGCAGTGACAAAAGACGGGATTAAAAGAAGGTTATTTAAGGATATTTAAAAATTTTGCTATTGACAATGCTTCATTAGTTGATTTAAATACGTAGCCTTATTTAGTTTAACAATGTTTGTGTTTGATATGAACATTTTAAGCTAATTGTTAGTTAACAATGTATTATATTTGATTCAAATAATGATTTTTCTTTCGGTGTGGTAATAAAGTAAGCTGTACTTGATATTGAACTTTACTATAATAAGTAAATACATAGTAAATACTGTTCTTAATAATGAATTTTACTATACGAAGTATTGAATTTTATTTTCACTATAAGTAGTTGGTAATAAAATTTACTATACTTTTTAATTATTTTTACTACACTGGTAATACACTTTACTAAATTTTACCACACTTGTTAATGAATTATACCGTGCGATTTGAAATACAGTGGATGCCGCTTATTGTAATCGCGGATAATATTATAAACCGCATTTTGTTATCAAAACAGTTGGGTTCCATTTTCCACAAACAGAATTCATCGCTTATTTTTTTCTTCGTTTATTGTTATTATCCGGTTAATGTTATTGTTTTTGGCTGGTCCCAAAGTGATTACAATAAGCGGCATCCACTGTATTTGTAATTAATTTTACTAATCTGTAATAAATGTAACATCAACTCTTTACTACAGAATTTCATTACATGCCATACATAGTTTTCATTACGGGTGTAATGGGTTGGAATTTCATTGCATTTGGAATGGCAATCATTACATTTTACTTTATTATTTTAATAATACAGTATTGTTTTCGATTTTTTAAAAAAAAAAATTTGCTACCCTCAAAATTTTTTTTTTCACGTTTCATGACGAGTACACACGAAAAAAGCAAAAAAAAATTTCAGTCCGTCTGTCCGCCGTACGCCGTACGCCGTACGTCGACCGCTGTACGCAAAATCGTTTGAAAGCTCGTAGCTCCCAAACCCTTTGAGCAATTAAATTGAAATTTTTTTGATGAATAGACTGGGTAGTCCCCTTGAAGTGGCCAAATTTGAAGGGGTGGGGGTGTGAGGGGGAAGGAGGGGGAAGTGTTTTAGACGGAAAATTTTGGTTTCTAGATCTCAGCAACTGCTTATGCTAGCAGGCTGAAATTTGGAATTTATATAAAGCTTCAGTAGTGGACCCATTTGCAAAAAAATTGCCGATATAGGTGAAGGGGTTTGGGAGTGGGGGGAAAAATAATGCGTCCGAAACGCAAAATAGGTGAGATCGACACTTTCTAAAATCCATATCTCCTAAACGGTTAATGTCACAAAATTGAAACTTAATGAGTATCTGTAGGTATACTAGGAGAATAGATCGGAAACAAAAATTTGAGTGGGGGCAGTGGCGTACGGGGGTGGGGGCTAAAAAACTTTAGATTACGATATCTCACGAACCAATTGCGCTAGACAAATAAAATTTGGTTTCCTTATAAAGGTTGACAAATAAAGTTTGCTGAAAGTAAAATTTTTTACGGGGGCGGTGGAGCATGAAAGTGGAGGGGATAAGAATTTTTCTAAAAAATCACGTCACATATCTCAAGAACGGTATAAGATAGATACTTAAAATTTTTACCAGAAGTAGGCCTAATAGACCACTAGCTGAAAACAAAATTTTGGAAGTGTGGGTGTAGAGGGTGAGGGTGGGGGAGGGTGAAAAGGAAAAAGTTCCGATTTTTCTATCTCGAGAACCTATAATGATATAAAGCTGAAACTTGGTATTTGGATAGAGCTATATTAGTTCCATCTTGGAAAAATATAATTTTTTATAAGGGTAGTATGGTACGGGGGTGGGGGGTGTTTTTCCTATCTATAGAACGGCTTATGATACAAAGTTTAAACTTGGTACGTTTATGTAAATTAACTAGAAAACTAATTTAGATAAAAAAAAATTTCAAATATCCATTGGCGTTCGGAGGGGGGGCAAAAAAAATTATCAGTGAAAATAGAATGCATATATTTTCACGGTTTTCGTCATATCTATTAGGTCTTCCCAAATATTGAATTCATTTTTATTCTACGGATTCTTCATATAAATACCTAGAAAGCGTTTTCAGGATTTTTTAAAATTCGACCCCTAAGGCGGTGCAAAGAGGGTTGTAAACTTTTTCACGAATTCTACTATATCCCCACGTCTTATCAGATATCGAATATCTTTTCACTTTCACGTGCTTGCGTAACAATCACCTAAAACTTGTTTTTAAATTTTTTTCAGCCCCTAAGAGGGTATAAACGGGTTGAACACGTTTTCACGAGTTCCGTCATTTCTTTTAGAAGTGATAAGAAATTGAATTGGTTCCTACCTTCTCGTGCTGTTTTCATATTTATTTATTAACTTTTTTCAGGATTTGTGGATATTCAACCCCCAAGTGAGTGTAAGGAGGTTGCATATCTGATGATATATCGAATTCATTTTTACTTCCTATGGTTTCCTATATAAAAAAGCCAAAAAGTCATTTTCAGTATTTTAAATATTCAATCCTAATGGGTGTAAGGGGGTTGTATGCTTTTTAAAGTTTCGACATATTTCTTAGGTTCGATGAGATATTAGATCGCTTTTCATTTCCACAGACTTTTTATATAATCGCCTACAAACCCATTTCTTAATTTTTGGATAATCAACCCCCAAGGGTTTGTATATGTTTTCACAATTTTTGCCATTCCTTAGTTCTGATGGGATATAAAATTGAATATTACGGCCAACCAATTCACGATTTTTCGAATTTCCAGAACCAAGGAGGTGTGAAGGGTTTGCTTACGTTTTTTTCGAAATTCAAACCCCAAGTGGAAGTAATGGGTTTGTATACGTTTTAACAATTCGCCATATCTCTTAATTCTGATAAGGCAACAAATTCGTTTTTGCTTCTATGGGCTTTTAGTGTACATAATATACTGAAATTCGAATAGTCTACACGGACTTTTTCAATGTTTAATCGGTTAAAAATCTCTATTTTAAATATTTTTATATTAAGAACAAAAATAATTTTCCAAGAAATCTAATAATCTCGAAGCAACTCATGATACACTCCGACTTTAACCGCTCTCGAACTTTGACCCGAAAAATAATAAAGTTTCGCCCAGACCATTGGCAGATTTTTTTGTTAGATTTCATTACACTTTTCTCTCTGTGTTCGTGAAATTATTTTGCTCAATGGCACACCGATCTTACTTTCTCAAAGGTCATCTCTATATCGCGCATATAGAGAAATCCCCAGCAATACCAGTAGTTGTAAGGGTATTTCGAGGTGGCAGGCTACGTCAACCTCCAGAACCACGAAGCAAATGTGGAACACTCACAACGAGAAAAAGACTAAACTCTTGTTAGCACTACCAAGGGCGCAATGCGCAACTTTAGTCGGTATTCTCACCGGCCATTGCTTGATTGGGGCGCACGCGTACAGATTGGGGCTAATCACTAACGATATATGCAGGAACTGCAAACTTCCCGCGGAACGGGAAACACTAGAACACCTCCTGTGCAGCTGCCCGGCTCTTGCTAGGAGACGGGTGAAGGCTCTAGGTGCATCGTCTTTCGCAAACCTTGAAGAAGTCTCGCGTAGCAGCATGCAGAGCCTGCTAAATTTTGCTACGGCAACAGGGACCTTTGATTTGAACGAGGAACTCTCAACACAGATCGATACGCAAGCGCACCTACCTTAGGTACATTGGGTCTCCTTTATATGTGGTATCGCTATGGACCCTCGAGGGTCTATGTGAGGTTTTTAAGCCGCCACTGATACCTAACCTAACCTAAGGGTATTTCGGATAGTAGGCATAATATACCCTCTGATGTGTCAATGCCATCCGATGACGGAACATCTCCTTCGGACTAGGCCAACATAGTTTTAAACTGGCATCTCCAGCCAAGTTTTCTCAATTATCATGTTCTCAATGGCAGTATCCAGGGCAACGATCGATCCCAGTAGGAATTTTGGTGTTGGTGTTTCACACAAGAAACTCATCTGACGTCGAAACATAACCAAAAAAAAATCTTAAAATTAGCTTCTATGAAAGCTTTACCATGTAAAAACTCCATTTTCGACAACCTTGTTTTTGATATAAAACTAATTTTCGTAAAATTAGGACTACATGTCTCAACACATTTTTGAGTTATAGTAGGAGGAGATTTATACAAGAGTTTTTAAAGGACTTTTATATGGCTTGCTTCATATTACGTTTTTTGCCTGAAACTATTGTAAAATAATACTTACACAAAATTTCAACTCCTAACTTAAAGCATTCAGAAGCTATCAACATCTAGTGTTTGAAGGACTATAATATGGGAGCTTCCCGAAGGAGTTGATACATGTTACTAAAGAATGAACTCGATATCGCCTTTGACTTAGCACTCATTTCTGTAAAATTTCTACCTTCTCCTGCTTTAACGCGATCTTGAGTTATAATAGGTTTTGTAACTTGAATACATTTCTGAAGGACTTTATTGTGGCGACTACACGAACTTGCTCGATGTTCTTTTTATTCTGTTTTTTAGCTGCAAACATTGGAACGTTAATATTGCAAAGTTCCTAACGTTGACCATTAATCATGAATACGTGTTCTGAAGACCTTTAAGGATATACCCGAAGGAGTGGACGAATATCGTCCATTGACGACCTTAGCCTCACTTTTTTCATTTAGCAGGTGGTGACATAATTTTAACTTCCTAGATAAATTCGTTCTTGGGTTATCGTGCAAACGGACGGACGGACCGACAGTGATAGGATTCGGGGTTTTTGGCACCAGCTGAACCTACTGTGCCTAACTCCTGTAAAATTTCTAAGATCATATCTGGTACGGTTCTTGAGATATAAAAAATAATTTTTTTTTAAAAATAGCTATCCCTCCACTTTCGTGCTCAGGGTAGCAAATTTTTTTTTAAATTTCAGGTCGATTACAATACTTATTAAAAAATAATAAAGTAAAAAATGAACCTAATATCTCAAAGGATTTGGAAGCATGAGGCTTCAAACGCAGGGGGTGACGGTCAGATTAAATTGTTTTCCCTTTTTTTGGAGGCTATGTATGTATGTTTTTCCAAAACGTGAAAACCATTTTTCAGGATAGCAATTTTTTTTCCGTAAACCAATCCTAATTTTATTTTAATAATAATGAAAAATTATTAACTGCTGCTGTTAAGATGAATATTTAATCTCTAATTTTACTTGTTTTTATGCAACATTTTCAAGTGGATAAAGCTATTTATCAATCTATGTTATCGTTAAATAAATAAACAATCTATGTTATCGTTAAATAAACTTAAACTCCTACTAAAATTCACACAGAAAACCGCGCTCCTAATCGGTTTCCAAGTTTGGCTAACACTAGAACTCAAATCCAAAAAGTAGAGTTCGTCTGTAACCTTACAAAGGGTTGCAAGCGTAGTAACATTTTAGTATTTGACTATTAATCACACGATTACATTTAGAAAAATTTACTCAAGATTTTTATATGCCCATTTACAACATCTTTAATAAATTAATATCACGTATCACACCTGTAAAAGCGGTACACTCTCTCTGTACAAACTCTACGTTCTTTTACAGACTCTACGTTCTTTTATTATCCCCCCACAATATCATACGATTGACTGCTGTATGATTGTTCTTAATCTCGAAATATATTTTCGTTCCATCATAAGTTAATATTAGGCTGCATTATAAATATACAATAAGAGAAATACATTGATCGAATAATCATCATGAAATAATCAGTGATAACGACCTTGCTAACAAGTTCATAAGTTGAAAATTATTGAGAAAAGCCCTAATGAGAAACAATGTTAGCTGGAATTTTACGGTGCTAGATTGTCAACTAGAGTTCGAATAGACAAGAGGTCTGACATGGACAAAATTAACATATTGAACTGAAACACGATCTGACAAATTGATTACCTCCGTCGTCTATCCGAAGCCATAACTCATTGGAGTCTCAGGTATAATGCTCGTGTTTATACTCAGCATACCATTCACCTCAAAAGTGCTTGTTCTAATCTGTAATTTAATTTATCAACTGCCCATTAACTCGCCATGGAATATAGTAGGTGAGGAAGATATCCGGTGCATAGATTCCGAGTGGTGCATCAATTTCTGGAGTTTCTAAACATTTTGCAGACTATCTGCTTAGTAAACATTTCGTACCTATTAATTGGGTTGACCAATTTTAATGACTACGTAAAAGTTTGGTCTGCCACGCGCAATCTCGGCAGGGGCATAAATTTTATTGTGCTCGGGGTGTCACGTAAATTGGATTTGCGTGTAGGTATCTCTCATTCAATAAAATTTATTGAGTATTAGCGTTTTATGATAGGAATTAAAATTAAAAACATTTAGATTGAACAGTGCGCTGTTGGTGCATGCCGAGATCAGGACAAGTATAAATATTATTATAATTTGTAGCGCTGTATGTTTGTTATTGTCCAATGTCGAATAAAGTTCTTACTGAACATTAATTATTCTGGCAAAAAAAATTTTAATTGATTTTATTACATATTCTTGGAAATAACGAGGATTTTTTAGTAACCTACGTATAAATAACGTTCCAAATAGCATCCTGGTTATTCTATAGGTTGTCAACCGCATAGTAACCTACACCGCATCTCAACATTAAACGCGTTCCGGACTGCTACCTAAAAAATAAAAAAGTTGCACCCACTGTTGAAAGATTTAGATTTAGGTATTTTTATCAATTTCATTAAAAAAATCTGCCAACAGTCTTTGCGCAACTTTATTATTTTATGGGTAGAAGTCCGAAACGTGTTTAATGATGAGATGCGGTGTAGGTTACTATGCGACTGATAACCTAAAAAATAACGTTCCAAATAGCCTCCTGGTTATTTTCTAGGATGTCTCCATAGTGGCTCTATATAATCCTAAATTGTTAGCTTTCTATTCATTATGGTGTTCGAGAAATAAAAATCCGAATGTTTTCCTTTCTACCCCTTTTCACCATCACCCCCAACACCCACATCACCAACATTTTTTTCCCTACTAGAAGTTTACCGATCCCAACTAATGTAAAATTTTCAAGATCATATCTGATACGGTTTCTGAGATATAAAAATTAAATTTTTTGAAATATTGATGTCCCCCCACTTTTGTGCTCCACCTCTCCCCTCAAAAAATTTAGTTTCGGTAGACTCCTCTTGTGATCCTATATACAGAAACCAAATTTTATCTTCCTGGTGTAATTGGTTCGGAAGATATTGTAATCCAAAGTTTGTCACCCCCCACCCCCACCACCCTTCTTAAAAGTGTTAGCCCTTGTCTAATCCTGAAGTATCCCTAAGGACAATACCAAAGTTTCAATCTTCTGACATCAATTGTTCCGGAGATATCGATTTTAGAATGTTTCAATCCCGTCTTTCATGCGTTAAAGACTCATTGTCCCCCCCCCCCCCACTTTCACACCCCTTAACCAATATCGACCATGTTTTTGCAATTGAGTCCATTATCATAGTTATACATAAGTTCCAAGTTTCAGCCTCCTAGAAACCAAAATTTATCGTCTAAAACGCTCCCCTCTCCTCTCCCCTTGTACCCCCACCCCTCTAAAATATACCAGTCGTAGGGGTTCACCCAATCTACCCATCATAAAAATTTCAATTTAATATCTCAACGGGTTTGGGAGCTACGCGCCTTCAAACAATTTTGCGTACGGCGGACGGCGTACGGCGTATACGGCGGACAGACGGACATTTTTTTTTTTTTTGCTTTTTTGGTGTTTACTAGTCCTAAAACGTGTAAATACAAAATTTCAGGGTAGCAAACTTTTTTGAAATTTCAGGTCGATCACAATACTTTATTATTAAAAAATAATAAAGTAAAATAAGAAATAAAATGTCGACCTTCAAGGGTTGAATATCAAAATATTCTGATACTGATTTTTAAACGGTTGTATAGAAAGCTCATTAAAGTAAGCAACAATTCGATATTTCTTCAGTCCTAAGTAATATGTCGGGTTTCGTAAAAACGTCACAAAATCCTGTAATTAATTTTTAGATCAAACCGAATTCGTTCTCATTAAACCTAAATCTTTTAGAATTTCGAGAAGATTTGAACAATACCATACGCCCCCAAGGGGTTTAATACCGAAAAATGTTTGAATCTATTTTTTCCATTACATTTGAAGCCTTTTGAAGTGAAAGTGACTTCTATATCTCAATAAACCTAAGAAATATATCACCCAGAGAAATATGTCAAATTTACTGTAGATTATACATATATTTGCTTTTAAAATCGACCCTACAGCCCGTGCTGCAATTTTTACAAAAACCGAGTTGTAAAACTTACATCAGCTGTAACAGATACTGTTGTATTTTTGATAGCAGTGTTTTGTAACAGAATTTACTGTTTATTGAATGGCATTCTTGTTAAGTTTATAACATAAACTGTAATATTTCACAATAAAATTTGTTAAAATAATGACCAAATTGTAGTCTACCCTACAACGTGTGCTGTCATTGCTAATATGATAACTGCACATTTTACGAAACCTTGTATAGGCTGCTATACGTAAAAATTTATAATTTTTTATAGTTAAAAAATAAATGGCTTAAAACCAATAAAACAATATAAATAAATCAATAAATTCATATTTATTTATAAAAAAATCATATTACATACAATCCTCAAGTGATTTAGTTGATCTTTTTTCTTCAAAATTTTCGGTATTTAATGACTGCACAGTTTTATTTGAAGTTCGTTGGCGACTCCATCTACTTGAGTTGTAATAGGCATGGTACAACATCCATTTGGAATGTCCATATTTCTTTATGGCAGGAAGAAAATATGTTTCCTGTAATGAACAGAGTATTTGTATGGTATACATAATTATATTTTTACAAATAAGATTTTATGGCTTACCTTATCTTCTTGAGGAAAACTTTTTACAAAATCCTTTGATATTATTTCCAGTTCGAATATTATTTCCAGTTTCTTTGCTGTGTGTACAATATATTCTTTCCAGTCAAAGATTTCAATAAAATATCTTTTACTAACTATTTATTTTTCAAAGAAACAAGTAAATTGTGTTTAATTTTAGTATTTGTTAAAAAACAAAGCACATACCGTAAGTGAACTTCCCGGTTCGGAGGTAAGTGAAATAGTCAACTCAAGTGGTGATTGAGATGCTGGTGATGAAGATAATGGTGACGACGCTTCTTGGTGATCCACCCATCGAGCCACGGAAGAAAAGGATGACGATGCAGAAATCGTACTGCATTTTCCAAGCTATTAAAATTACTTCCATTAAGTATTATATATAAACAGTTTGATAAAAGACTCCGTCGAGTCCGAAACGGCACCCAAAAAATTAAATTTAACAGTACTTTACCCGGAAAATTAGTCTTTTTAATTTAGAACAGTACTGTGAAGACATTCACCAAACCATTATTTAAGGGCTCACATACCCCTGCACGCGCTGAAAACCGAGTAAATTTGAAAAATTATTATGAAGGTTATATGGTGAAAAAAAATTTAATTGTTGAGTTCAAATATCTTACTAACTATTCAACTATAAAATTTTTATTTTTTTTTAATATTAACATTGTTTTTACGGGTATAAATGGACTACTTATCAAAACCATGGCGCCTCCTGGTCGGCATCATAACATCACTAAAAATAATTGAATTTGCAAAAATAAAAAAGAATCTTGTAAAATAATGTAGTAGTTATAGTCTGATGGAGGGAATTTTTTTTTTTTTTTCAAAAATAAATAAGTTGCAGTATTTCAAACTTTAGGAATCAGTTTTTTTTTAAAAAAAAATTGCGTTTAATAATTTATAAAAAAATTTCCAAGCAAAAAATTAAAAAAAATCTCGTCAGACTATGGAGAAAATAGTTATCAAAATTTAAAAAAAAAAGTTGAAAAATATTGAAAATTGACTGAGTTATCGTGCCGACCATGTCTAAAAACATAGTTTCGAGAAAAATGCGTTTAAAGTTTTTTGGTAGATACAACGTAAACTTACGGCTAGTCTCCCATTCCAGCTTCGTACTGTACACCTTCTTCCTCCTTTATCTTCGTGTTTTTCACAGATGGTCCTATAAATGACCTTGTTTTCTATGAAACCCAGCTTTTGCGAAAAAAATAAATGCTAAACGCTGCTGTTGAGAGTGGCGCGGCAATTAGCCAGTAAGCCGCTCCAAACCAATGTCTGGTCACATTTATTGCTATAACTTTGTAATGGAGTGGAATTTTCTAAATTCTAAATTTTTTTTTAAATCTTAAAAGTATAAAAAATAATAATTCGTAAAAAACAAAAAATTAATTTTTTGAAAATTTCAGGGGTATATCAGCCCTTAATACCACTGACCAGGGCCGTCCTAATATATTCGGCGCCCGTGGGCTACTAAAAATAATGCGCCCCTCGTCATAAGAAAATACAATTTTAAAATATGAAAATTGCAGGACAATAAAAGTCTATTTATTACCATTAATTATAATAAACAAAAATATAAAATTCATACAAAATTTAAAAAAAAAACGATATGAATAAAAACAAACTTTATAGTAAACCAAAAACAAAAGTAACCTATATATTTATTTTCCTAGCTTTTTCTATTGCAAAAAACAGGTTTTTGAGAATTTTTTTCCATTTCTGAATGGATATAATTAATTTAAAGTTTTTGCACATAAAAAAGTAAAGTTTGAAGAACATTTCGGAATTTTTCTTTAAAAAATATTCGTAATTAATCCCATGGTAGCAGTGGTTCGTCGACGCTTGGTAAAAAAGATGACTTGCAGTGCGTAACGTACGTCATCACAAGATTATTTGAAATAAAAAGATCGAAAGGATTTGGTTAATATATTAGCGTCTTTCGCGGATGAACGAATTTATTTCGAAAAATATGAAATTTTCAATTTTTGGCATGGTTTTGAACCAAAGAGAACGATTTTCACTTAAAAAATCAGTCTATTATTGCTTGTAAAAAAGGATAAAAAATAAAAAATTTAAAAAAAAAGTCGTTCATCCGCGAGTATTATTCATATCAAAGATGCGTGGAAAATTTCATGAAGATCGATGCCGCAGTTTTTGAGTTTTGTTACGCACGGACTTCAAAAATCTAGTTTTGAGAAAAACGGGATTAAAGTTTTCGGTGTAAATATAAGTATTCGAACTAGACTTTTACGACGACTTCGGACACGACTGCAAAACAACCGGTATCTTTGCGAGTTTTGATCCGATCGTCTTGAAATTTTCAGATATTATACCTGAGATGTCATACTTTCATATAAAAAAATTTCCAAAAAATGATTTGATATGAGAAATAAAATCACACCAACACAGCTTAATCGTGTCCGCCCTTGTTTGTTTTGCAATTTTTTATGAATGGACTTTCTTGGACGACCTGGTTTAATGTCATTGAATTGGCATATGCCACACATAGTCAGTTTAATGATCACAGGGTGTATTATTTTAATGAAAACAAAATGAAATTAAATTATGGTATAAATATTAAGGGACCGTGTAATAGGTTGTTTCGTCGCGCCTATTTCATTTAGAACAGGTTAATTGGTTATTTCTGTCAAGAATAAAAATAACAAATAACTAATAATAACTAAAAAATACTTGATTATTAAAATAATCAAGTAATATAAGATCAATAAAAATTGCCGCCCTCAAAAGGCTTGCGCCCCGGGGCTATAGCCCATTTAGCCCTGTGCTTAGGGTGGCCCTGCCTCTTACTTCTTCCATTTTACCAACTGCTCTTCAAATTCAATTTGAAGTCACAATTCACTTGGATGAAAAATGTTGTCGATATGGGTACTTTTTTAGTAATAATAAACTCTTTTTTGTTATTCCTCGTCCTGCCACAAAGAGGCATTAGTTAAGTTGAAAATTTTTGATCAATTAACTGACCTGCAAGAAAAGGCACTGCATCTTTCCTTAATTGAAATGTTTTCACAATTTTATAAACTTCTGCATCTATTAATGCTACAACCTTTTCACTCGTGTTTATAACTTTATTCTGTTCCTCCATAACATGTACATACAAAATATTCTAGGATAACTAGCATTAATAATCAGAATTGGAAAAAAATCTTGCACTAAAAAACTACGAAGTTTATTATAAAATTATGCGTCAGCACCGAATGGGATGACTTCCTTCAATAAATGATGTAGAAGTAGTACTTGATCCGAACGGAATAAAACATTTCTTAGAAACATTTAACAGCAAATATGTTAAAAATTAAAACTTACTGTAAATACGAATGTTTTTCTACAGAGTATTGACAGTATTCACTGTAAAATTCACAATGATTAAGTTATTTCTTTTACAGTTAATTATTACAATTAGTATTCAATTTGAGAATTAATTCACTTTCGAATTTGTTGTAAAATCGTATCAAATGTAGTCATTTTGTTTGCATTAACTTTCTCTTTTACAGTTAACTGTAAAATTAACATTGTTAGCTGTTGTCTGTTTACATATTTTTGCGGAATTGTTATTATTACAGCGACAAATAGTTAAATAAACGGTTAATATTTTTCTGGGTGTGGAAATTCGTGAAAATATACCTAACCACTTTTCACCACCGTAGTGGTGGATATCGAAAAATTTCGAAAAATGTGCCTAGACGCTCATAAAGTGCCCGCGGAATTAAAATTTATTTGATAACTCGACGGGATTAAAAAATATAACGAAATTCATGAAAATGTGGGAGAAACCATTTTCACTAATTTTTTTTACTTCACATTTGTATGCAAAAAAAAAAAATCTGCCAATGGTCTGTGCGAAACTTTATTATTTTTCGGGTCAAAGTTCGGGAGCGGTTAAAGTCGGAGTGTATCATGAGTTGCTTCGAGATTATTAGATTTCTTGGAAAATTATTTTTGTTCTTAATATAAAAATATTTAAAATAGAGATTTTTAACCGATTAAACATTGAAAAAGTCCGTGTAGACTATTCGAATTTCAGTATATTATGTACACTAAAAGCCCATAGAAGCAAAAACGAATTTGTTGCCTTATCAGAATTAAGAGATATGGCGAATTGTTAAAACGTATACAAACCCATTACTTCCACTTGGAGTTTGAATTTCGAAAAAAACGTAAGCAAACCCTTCACACCTCCTTGGTTCTGGAAATTCGAAAAATCGTGAATTGGTTGGCCGTAATAATCAATTTTATATCTCATCAGAACTAAGGAATGGCAAAAATTGTGAAAACATATACAAACCCTTGGGGGTTGATTATCCAAAAATTAAGAAATGGGTTTGTAGGCGATTATATAAAAAGTCTGTGGAAATGAAAAGCGATCTAATATCTCATCGAACCTAAAAAATATGTCGAAACTTTGAAAAGCATACAACCCCCTTACACCCATTAGGATTGAATATCTAAAATACTGAAAATGACTTTTTGGCTTTTTTATATAGGAAACCATAGGAAGTAAAAATGAATTCGATATATCATCAGATATGCAACCTCCTTACACCCACTTGGGGGTTGAATATCCACAAATCCTGAAAAAAGTTAATAAATAAATATGAAAACAGCACGAGAAGGTAGGAACCAATTCAATTTCTTATCACTTCTAAAAGAAATGACGGAACTCGTGAAAACGTGTTCAACCCATTTATACCCTCTTAGGGGCTGAAAAAAATTTAAAAACAAGTTTTAGGTGATTGTTACGCAAGCACGTGAAAGTGAAAAGATATTCGATATCTGATAAGACGTGGGGATATAGTAGAATTCGTGAAAAAGTTTACAACCCTCTTTGCACCGCCTTAGGGGTCGAATTTTAAAAAATCCTGAAAACGCTTTGTAGGTATTTATATGAAGAATCCGTAGAATAAAAATGAATTCAATATTTGGGAAGAACTAATAGATATGACGAAAACCGTGAAAATATATGCATTCTATTTACACTGATAATTTTTTTTGCCCCCCCTCCGAACGCCAATGGATATTTGAAATTTTTTTTTATCTAAATTAGTTTTCTAGTTGATTTACATAAACGTACCGAGTTTCAACTTTGTATCATAAGCCGTTCTATAGATAGGAAAAACACCCCCCACCCCCGTACCATACTACCCTTATAAAAAATTATATTTTTCCAAGATGCTACTAATATAGCTCTATCTAAATACCAAGTTTCAGCTTTATATCCTTATAGGTTCTCGAGATAGAAAAATCGGAACTTTTTCCTTTTCACCCTCCCCCACCCTCACCCTCTACACCCACACTTCCAAAATTTTGTTTTCAGCTAGTGGTCTATTAGGCCTACTTCTGGTAAAAATTTTAAGTATCTATCTTACACCGTTCTTGAGATATGAGACGTGATTTTTCAGAAAAATTCTTATCCCCTCCACTTTCATGCTCCACCGCCCCCGTAAAAAATTTTACTTTCAGCAAACTTTATCTGTTAACCTTTATAAGGAAACCAAATTTTATTTGTTTAGTGCAATTGGTTTGTGAGATATCGTAATCTAAAGTTTTTTAGCCCCCACCCCCGTACGCCACTGCCCCCACTCAAATTTTTGTCTCCTAGTATACCTACAGATACTCATTAAGTTTCAATTTTGTGACATTAACCGTTTAGGAGATATGGATTTTAGAAAGTGTCGATCTCACCTTTTTTGCGTTTCGGACGCATTATTTTTCCCCCCACTCCCAAACCCCTTCACCTATATCGGCAATTTTTTTGCAAATGGGTCCACTACTGAAGCTTTATATAAATTCCAAATTTCAGCCTGCTAGCATAAGCGGTTGCTGAGATCTAGAAACCAAAATTTTCCGTCTAAAACACTTCCCCCTCCTTCCCCTCACACCCCCACCCCTCCAAATTTGGCCACTTTAAGGGGACTACCCAGTCTATTCATCAAAAAAATTTCAATTTAATAGCTCAAAGGGTTTGGGAGCTACGAGCTTTCAAACGATTTTGCGTACAGCGGTCGACGTACGGCGTACGGCGTACGGCGTACGGCGTACGGCGGACAGACGGACTGAAATTTTTTTTTGCTTTTTTCGTGTGTACTCGTCATGAAACGTGAAAAAAAAAATTTTGAGGGTAGCAAATTTTTTTTTTTAAAAAATCGAAAACAATTCTGTATTATTAAAATAATAAAGTAAAATCTGAACTTTTTTTTGCTTTAATTACTCCTGTATAATATCTACATCTACGAATTAAGTTCCAACTTTCTAGCATAAGCCGTTTCTAAAATATAAACCCCCACCTCGCATCATGCTCCATATGTACTGGAGATGACAAGCAGCGACTGAGTTGAAGGCGGACGTCATCGCATTTACTCACACGCAAAATAACAACAATTGACACTAGGCCCCTGTTTTTTCTCACTACCATTTATATTATGTCCCGCTTTTCAAACACGCTAAAGACAAACAATTTGACACTAGGCCCCTGTCGCATCTCACTTTTCTGGCATCAAAGCACTTTAGAAAAAAACAGTGGCATGTCGTCTCCAGATTTCTATGCTTGGTACCCTTCACCAGGCTCGCCACTGCCAACTTCAAAAACTCAATTTCTGATATACTCTTCTAGTTCATAGCTCATTTATTTCAATAATACTTAAATATATATATATAGACACAGTTTGTAATTTTTTTAGAGAGTAAACTGGAGCCTTTGCAACTATAATATTAAGTTTAGTACAAGACAAGAAAATAATGTGAAACTTTGTAAAGTTACGAAAATATTGTTTGCTTAAGGAAAAATTGAATCAACTAAAAAAAACCTAATTAACCTAATTAACCTAACTTATAGTACCTTAGAACTAAATAAAAACAAATAAAATACATTCGCTGAAGGAACTTATAGGATAGATGTAATCAGAGGATTTGTAACATATTGACATCTGCTCAAAAATAAAGATTGGGCTTTAAGAGCCATAACATTGATCATTGAAACTTCAGCCTCCTGGTGAAGACGTTTAGTCGAATAAAAGAATGGTTTGTCCGTTATAATTTTAAGGCATTTGTTTTGTATTATCTGCAACTTTTTCTTGTGCACGTTTGCACAGTCATTTCATACTGGAGAACCATATAAGATGATAGGCTACTAGTATGCCTATACCAATAACCAAGTATCAACCTTGTGGTGGGAGACGCTCAGGAGATATGGATTTTACCTTTTTGTATGGAAGCACTTCCACATACTACCAAAATGAAAGGTAACTCTGACTTGAGCCTAAAACGCCAGTGCCAAGTATGTACTTGATTATAACACATTCTTAAATAAAGTCATGAACTTGCTTGAAAGTAGAAATTATTGCCTAATTAGTAGATATACCTAATGTAAGTCTGTAACTAAAAAAATCAAATTAAGCGCTCTTTTCATGGTCGATAAATAATTTTAAATTGCGATAACTAAATTTGAAAATCGATAATGCAAGATTACCTTATAAATTATGTGATCAGAAATAAATCAATGCAAAACCGCGTACCGCATTCGCAATGGTAACGTAGGTGTTGATATGCCACCCAAGGTATCATAAATTTTGACGCTCAAATCCACTTTAGTATCGGCAATAATTCATACCAATCGACCTGATCATGGTTTATGCTACCAATTATTACGTACATTGGTTCGAGAAAAAAACCTTAGCTTTATATCAGTCCCGAGATCAATCAAATCTCGTTGATGAATCGATATGATCATTAGAATTTTTTTTTTATTAATTTTTGCATTTTGAATGGATTGGATCAAAGTTTTCACTAATAAAAGTAGCTTCGCCGGAGCAAGTCTATGTTCCAGAGGAGCCTATGATTGCTTTTATTTTGGTTTTGTTTCCATTTAACAATACCCTCGAACCGCAGATGAACACAATCACTAAGTTGATCATCATGACTTCGTGCACTCGATTGATGGTTATTAAAGGCGAAATTCAATCAAAATCTAATGACCTACATCACATATCATCCTCACAACGTGCACGTATTGTCTGTCAAGTACTTAAGGCTGATTAATCTCTCGCTTAAATCATATCGAAACCACAATATAGTGGGATACCTGGGCTTGATTGCTGCCGTATGCCAACTCGATCACCACAAGATCGAATTCGTTTCTTTCAGTTTTATTTTTTTGGTTTTGTGCATTTTATTATCGAAATATTCCGATAGAGTACTCGACTAGCGGTTGGACATACTCACAGTAAATGGCCACTGTGCGCGCACACATTTCTTACTTTTTTCCTTTGATTAATTACGAAGAGTTTAATGGACATCTAACTAATTATCCCGCGATAAATTTCATGTTTTTGTCTCAGCGCAATCCGGGGACGTATATGAATATTAACAGCAGGTTAATAAATTATTCATGTTGGTCAATAAATTTGTCAAAGATAGGAACATGTTTATGTGGCTATCGAGACTCGTAGCTGGAAATATTTTGTGTCTACGCCGTATATCGCGCGTACGATCGTCGATCGTATGGCCGGTGCCCCATTAGGGATCACTTGACTGGATTTATTGGCGCGTAAATAATCACGCGAATTCCGAATTAATGCATAACTTTATGACACGGGTCGTGGTCTATTACGGAAATGCATTCAATTGCGGACGCTATTATAACGTTGGCTCGTGGTGGCGATATCGGGATTAATTCCACCTTGCTTTAATTAGCATTCGATTCCGTAGCCGCTTAGTTCGGGATAATGGAGCCATTTACTACTCGTAGTGGCGTAGTTCACAAGTACTCTGACATGATTCATATTTGAGAGGCGCTAACTGCTAACTGGAAAACGCGTACTCGTTCGTCGTAAAATTTCAGATTGATCACAATAAATAAACATACTGCAGTCACGATCGGCTGCAAGCCAATCGTATAATACTCTAGATGAATACTGAACTGCGATTTATATTGTAGTTGGGGATAAAGTAGAATTACGTGTGTGCATGTTGTATGTCCTTTATTAAGGACTACCATCAGATTGCTACTCAAAACTAAAAGATAATATTCAGTGTTTAATTTCATATCTTGAACTGGGTAAGTCATCGAAAAAAAAAGTCCCTTTTGAAGGACTTTCGCATGGGAAGTGCAGGAAGGACTCACTCGATTTCTTACATATTTATCTTTTTCTTTGGAACCATTCAAAAATGAACGTGTACAAAATTTCAAATTCGTAGCTTGAAGCGTTCAAAAGTTATCGAAAAATATTGTTGAACACGTGTCTTAAGGACATTTTGTATGGCAGCTACCAGAAGGAGTAAAAGGATTTCGCTGATTAGTAAACCCAAACTTCGTTTTTACTCAAAACCAATGTGTACAAAATTTCCAATTCATAGCTAAAAGATTACTTGAGTTATAGTAAGTTCCGTAAATTAAGTGAAGACGTTTTGACAGGGTTTTTGTATGGCAGCTACACGAAGGACTAATAGGATTTTCTTCACAACCATATATTTAGCTTCAACTATTGGAAAAATAACACATACAAAATTTCAAAGACGTAGCTTAAACCCTTCTGAAGTTATCGAGCAATATTCTTGAACACGTGTTTTAAGGACATTTTGTATGGCAGCTACCCGAAGGAGTATGACGATTTTGCCCGTTAACGAACTTAGCCTTACAAATTCAACCAAACATCCAGATTCAAAATATCAAGATCCTAGGTGAAGGCGTTCTAGAGTTATCGTGCTAACGGACAGACGGACGGACGGACGGACGTCAAGCGGATTTGTGGTTTTTGGCCACAAATAAACAAAAAATAATATATAACTTTTTTTCGTCCGTGGCTTGGTTCTATGCGTTACAAACTTTTGGGCTGGATTAAACTTATAATACTCTATATGATTTCATCTAGAGTATACAAAATATGGGTAGAAGTCCGAAACGTGTTTAATGATGAGATGCGGTGTCGGGTACTTTGCGACTGACAACCTAAAAAATAACGTTCCAAATAGCCTCCTGGTTAATTCTTAGGTTGTCAATGGCATAGTACCCAACACCGCATCTCATCATTAAACACGTTTCGGACTTCTACCCATAAAATAATAAAGTTGCGCCCAGACTGTTGGCAGATTTTTTTTATTTATTTACGTATTTTTTTTATCAATAGAATATTTAATAGAAGTAAAAGCGAATTCGATCACATTAAACCTAAGAGATTTTTGGAATCAGTGAAAACTTGAACAATACCCCCAGGGAGTTTAATAGGAAAAAATACTTAAATCGGTTTTTCCCCGACTCTGTTTAAAGCTTATAGAAGTAAAAGTGTATTCCAAATTTTAATATACCTTAGGAATATATCAGAATTCGTGAATATGTACACAACCACTTTACACCCCCTTAGGAGTTAGATATCGAAAAACTTTGAAGAACGTTACTAGGCGCTTATATAAATAGCCCGCAGAAGTAAAATTGCTTTGATAGCTCGACATGTCGAGCGAATTTTACGAATTTCGTAAAAATGTGGATTCACGGACTTTTTTTTTACTCAACCTCTGAACGCCAATAAAAATCTGAACTTTTTTTTTTGCTTAAGCTACTCTAATAGCACATCTACATATACGTATCAAGTTTCAAGTTTCTAGCATAATCCGTTTCTGAGATATAAAAAACCACCCCTCACCCCCGTACCTTGCTACCCCTATGAAAAATTTTATTTTTCTAGGATGTGTCTATAATGGCTCTATATAATCCTAAATTTTTAGCTTTCAATTCATTACGGTTTTTGAGAAATAAAAATCAGAATTTTTTTCCTTTCAACCCCTTTTCACCAACACCCCCTACACACCAACCACTAAATTTTTTTTCCCTACTAGAGGTCTACCGCTCCCAACTCCTGTAAAATTTTCAAGATCATATCTGATACGGTTTCTGAGATATAAAAATGTAATTTTTGAGAAATTGCTATTCCCCCACTTTCGTACCCCACCTGCCATCCGTAGGGGTTCACCCAATCTACCCACCATAAAAATTTCAACTTAATACCTCAACGGGTTTGGGAGCTACGCGCCTTCAAACGATTTTGCGTACGGCGTACGGCGTACGGAGTACGGTGTACGGCGTACGGCGTATACGGCGGACAGACGGACATTTTTTTTTTTTGCTTTTTTGGTGTTTACTAGTCCTAAAACGTGTAAATACAAAATTTCAGGGTAGCAAATTTTTTTGAAATTTCAGGTCGATCACAATACCTACTTTATTATTAAAAAATAATAAAGTAAAATGTATATCTCTAATAGCGTACGGAGGAGGGGAAGGGGAAGGGGAAGGAGGTAAAAAATGATCAGTGTAAATGGTGTGCATATATTGTCACGAATTCCATCATATCCCACAGGTCTTTAGAAATATTGAATTAATTTCACTCTAACAAATTTTTCAGACTTATGCCTAAAAAGTGTTGACAGGATTTTCTTAGATTCAACCGCTAAAAGGGTGTAAAGTTACATAGGACATAGGACTGATAAGATATTGAATTTATTTTTCCTTTGTCAAGCATTCCATATAATCACCTAAGGATTTTTTTCAGGCTTCTTGGACATTTAAACCACAAACGGATGTATGAGGGTTGCATGCATTTTCACAATTGTTGCTATGTCGCATAGGTCTGATGAGGTAGCAAATTGGTTTCTACTTATTTGGGCTTTTTATGTAATCGCCTAAAAACTGGTTTCAGGATTTTTTTATATTCAACTCCGAAGGGAGTATAAAGAAGGTACATACGTTTTACGTCTACAATGCCCTTATGTATAAGTGTAACTACTGGTACTTCTGGAAAAAAAACCGTTTAAATTATATGAATTATGAATTGGAAAAAATTCAATATACTATGACTTGGAAGAAAAATTTATTTTTGTTTTGAATAAAATTTTTTTTAACAATATAATCAAAAATGATAATGAGCAATGAACTGGAGAGAATATTATAAAAATACAGTATAGTATTATACTTTAAATTTGTTCCAAAATTTTCGTAGATAAAGTATTACATATCAGCGCAATTATAATCAACATTCGAGTATACAAACAGCTAGAGAGTATGTTTACTATTTCATAACATTATGAAACATGTGTTTAGCTTTTGGAAATATTCTCTTATTAAATGCTTAGCTTTTTAATTTTTTTAATTACAATTTGCAAAAATCTCAACTGCTGTTATCAATAAAAATTAAAAAAAGTATATTGCTTTTCGATAATTCGCTAAGTGATAGATAGGGCTATCAGTTATAAGACAGCGAGTTTATGCTCCCAGTGATCAATTCGTAAAGTGCCGTCGACAAAATCAGACGTTAGACTAAGAAAATGGTGATAGCAATTTCAATTATTTGTTTAGTTTTAAGTATTGTGGTTGTGCTCTGGCTCTGGATCAGAAATAAATACTCCTATTGGCAAAATCGCGGTGCACCATGTATCGAGCCAAAAATTCCGTTCGGAAACTTAAAAGGTGTAGGGAAAACAGTCCACCTTAAGGATTGCATTGGGAAAATCTACAAACAGTATAAGGGCACTTCGCCATTCATTGGCACGTACTTCTTTTCGGACCCGGTTGCGGTAATTCTCGATATGGATCTTATCAAAAATGTCCTTATCAAGGATTTCGCTTATTTTGAAGATCGGAAAATGTACTACGACGAAAAAAATGACCCGCTCTCGGCCAATATGTTCAATATGGAAGGTGAAAAATGGCGGATCGTACGAAGAAAACTATCGCCGACTTTCACGTCGGGACGACTTAAGAAAATCTTTCCAATGATAACGGAAGTTTCGGACCGGTTTATTACGACGCTCAGTCCGATAGTGGGTAAAAGTGCCGTGATTGAGATCAAGGAGCTATTGCTGCGATTCACGACCGACATAACCGGAACAATTATTTTCGGAATCGAATGCAACAGCTTGAACGATCCGAATACCGAATTCCGGCTTAAAGGTAAACGTGTAATCGATGAACCGCGTCACGGTGAACTAGTGCGACTTTTCATGGAAACGTTCCCGGAAGTGGCACGTTTTTTCAAAATGAAACTCTTCCCCGACGATGTAAGCGAATTTTTCATGGGTGTTATTCGCGAAACTATCGACTATCGCGAAAAGGAAAACATTCATCGAAACGATTTTATGGACTTGTTGATTCAGCTGAAAAATACGGGAACTTTGGAAGGATACGATGGCGAAATTGGACGACTTTCCTATGAAGAAATCGCTTCGCAGGCTTTCCTATTTTACGTTGGAGGCTTCGAAACGTCGGCTACTACAATCGAATTTACTTTATACGCGCTGGCTATGCATCCGGAAATTCAGGAGAGACTTCGAAACGAAATCGTCCAAGTTATCGCTCAGAACGACGGCAAGTTCACGTATGATGCCATGATGAGCATGACCTACTTGCATCAAGTTATCAACGGTACTTGCACCAAAAATCGAGTATGTAAATCTTTTGCACAATTAAAGCCTCTGTTTAATTTTCAGAATCGCTTCGACTGTATTCGCCAGCTTCGCATGTGGTACGCAAGGTTGGCCGTAACTATTCCGTTCCAAATACAAAACACGTTTTCGAAAAGGACACCGTCGTAGTTATTCCGATCGGTGCAATTCAAACTGACGCGGAATTCTTTCCGAATCCCGATGAATTTAATCCGGAAAATTTCACAAAGGAAGCCGTTGGAAAACGACATCCGCTTGCTTTCATGCCGTTCGGTGATGGACCACGGAATTGCATTGGATGCAGGTTTGCAAAGCACCAAACGTACGTTGGATTGGTCAGTCTTTTAAGGAAGTATCGATTTAGACCGTCCTCTAAGACACCAGTTCCGCTGGAATATGCACCGAATGTACAGATTTTAAAATCGAAATCGGACTTCTATTTTCAGATTGAGAAATTGTAATTTGAAATTGGGCCTTATTGTTTAAATAAAAAAATTGGTTTAAGGTTTTGAAAAAAACGAGAACGTATTTTGCTACTAACTATGAGTGCTTCAAAGTGAACAATTTGGTAAATCGAAACGGCGAAGAAGTGGGTAATATGGAAAATGGAGAGAAAATAGATTTCAAGTGAAGAACATACATCGCACACTTAAAACTTTCAAGTTTCATATCGATATGTTTTAGCACAACATCCACTTAAGCGATTCACTTATGATCCATTTACATGATTCACTTATGATAATAATAATCAATGGCACAACAGCCCACATTGGGCCTAGGCCTTGAAGTAGTGCTAGAGTTACTTCATTACTAGACCAACGGAACACTAGGAGGTGAAGTGGTCAGCCACACGCTCGTCCGTGATTATTATCCCGATTCGAACTCAGGTACTCATTTACAGCTGAGTGAACTGGTAGTCCGGAACCCAATCCCATTCTCGAAAATTACTTGTCGCCAAGCAGATTCGAACCTGGTACCAGGTGCATCGCTCCAGCCACTAAGCTCACTTTACTTATGATCCATTTCCATAATTCACTTATGATCCATTTCCATGATTCACTTACAAATAACAGAACGTTCAGTGATTTACCTAAGAAATGCAAATGAATTCATCCTTAAACGGACACTTCACTTAAGTAAATTGTTAGTAATATCTTTGCCGTCTTCCCAGCAAAAAGCTGATGAATATTTGCTACAGGTGAATCAAAACTAAATTTTGTGTTATGTATATCAAAAACATATCGTAAATACTCAGCAAAAAAAATTTAATTTCCACTCTACTGGAAGAAAAATAAATCGAAGCTGATAAATCTTTTTCCGTTTATTTTAGAAGAAACCATTTTGTTTTCAATATCTGAGGAACTACTTACATATATGCTAGGAAGTTGAAACTTTAAATTTATGAAGAGCTATGTGTAAAAAAAAAAATTAAAAAAAAATATGACATACACAATCTTCCAAAAAAAAAACGAAACTTAAAATACCGAACTACCAAGATAAAACATTTTTTGCGAATTCTGCGTTAAAAAAATTTCTCTAACTTTTATTATTTTTGCTACGCTTAAAAAAAATATTTGCAGTTTTATGCATCTTTTTCTATTCAATCGAAAGTAATGGTCATCCTTTTATGTTTAATAATGACACGAAACAAATTCAAAAACAAAAGTTAGGTTAGGTTAGGTTGAGAAGGGTGGACTAAAGCGATGTGCCCCAGTCCATCACGAGAGATCACTGTGGATCCATTGTGGTCCCCTCGTATAAAAACCGGGCTCTATACTACTGATTCCAAATATTGCTCTTCCTTATGAAGAGAGTAGTTCTCCATAAAGGAATCATCGCAAGTTCTGATAGATCGGTTAAGGAGAATTTCCCCAAGTACCGATGCCTGGTACGTGCCAGACTTTCACATTCACACACTAGATGCTCCAGTGTTGGCTCAACATTCTCGTCACCACAGCGACACAGGTCAGCCATGGGTATTCCCAGCCTTTCTCCATGCCTCCCAAAGGGACAGTGCCCGTTAGGACCCCTATAAGTTGTCTACAAATTTCCCTGCCCAGAGACAAAATGAAGCTAGAGTTCCTCCTATCAAGTTTCGGCCAGCAGATTCTTGCTTGCCGGCATCCCGAGAGATTCACCCAGGCCCCCTCCATCTGTCTGAGCGCTTCAATATCAATCATTCCCTTTACACATTCAATGGGACATAGAACCGACTCGTCGGCCAGCTCTATGCTCATCTCCGACCTGCTTCTGGCGAGCTCGTCTGCCTTTCATTTCCAGGGAAGTCACTGTAACCAGGAATCCAGCTAATCTTAAGGTTGTTATTCATACCCACCATCTGCAATATTCTTTTACATTCTCCCACAAGCCTGGATTTAGTAATGTGCGCCTCAACAGCCTTGATGGCAGCTTGGCTGTCAACATAAATAGTTATTGTACCATTCACGCACTGTTTTCGCACAATCAACTCCGCTGCCTTTGTCAGCGCAAAAATCTCGGCCTGAAACACGCTCGAGCTATCCGGTAGCCTAAAGTTAAAATCTAGAGTTAAAAAATCTGTTAATATCCTGAAATTAAAATTTTCGAAAGAGGAAATTCAGCAATTTAAAATTTGAAAGAAGCAAAACCCTTATATTCCAAGAAATTAAAAAAAAAATTATCCAGAAAAGAACAAAATGACTAGAAGTGTATTAATCGAATTTTTCCTTTTTGTTCAGTCTGATAAAAAAACTAGATGAATACTGAACTCCGATTTATATTGTAGTTGGGGATAAAGTAGAATTATAATTATTAAATATTCAGTGTTTAATTTCTTATCTTGAACTGGTTAAGTCATCGAAAAAAAGTCCTTTTTGAAGGACTTTCACATGGGAGGTGCAGGAAGGACTCACTCGATTTCTTACATATTTATCCTTTTCCTTGGAACCATTCAAAAATGAACATGTACAAAATTTCAAATTTGTAGCTTGAAGCGTTCAAAAGTTATCGAAAAATATTGTTGAACACGTATCTTAAGGACATTTTGTATGGCAGGTACTAGAAGGAGTAAAAGGATTTCGCTGATTAGTGAACTCGAAATTCGTTTTTACTCAAAACTAATTTGTACAAAATTTCCAATTCATAGCTAAAAGATTACTTGAGTTATATTAAGTTCCGTAAATTAAGTGAAGACGTTTTGACAGGGTATTTGTATGGCAGCTACACGAAGGACTAATAGGATTTTCTTTATAATCATATATTTAGCTCCAATTATTGGAAAAATAACACATACAAAATTTCAAAGACGTAGCTTAAACCCTTCTGAAGTTATCGAGCAATATTCTTGAACACGTGTTTTAAGGACATTTTGAATGGCAGCTACCCGAAGGAGTATGACGATTTTGCCCGTTAACGAACTTAGCCTTACAAATTCAACCAAACATCCAGATTCAAAATATCAAGATCCTAGGTGAAGGCGTTCTTGAGTTATCGTGCTAACGGACAGACGGACGGACGGACGGACGGATGTCAAGCGGATTTGAGGTTTTTGGCCACAAATAAACAAAAAATAATATATAACTTTTTTTCGTCCGAGGCTTGGTTCTATGCGTTACAAACTTTTGGGCTGGCTTAAACTTATAATACTCTATATGATTTCATCTAGAGTATAAAAACGCGTTCTCGTTCTTCGTAAAATTGCAGATCGATCACAATAAATAAAACACAGTCTGGGCGCAACTTTATTGTTTTTTGCGAAAGAGTCGGGGAAGCGTTAAAGTGGAGATAGGACAGAAGAGCTGACGCTACTGACACCCCTAAAATACCAGCTACAATTTTGGGTTATGGTTCGGAACGCAGTCAATGTCGAAATGTGATTGTTTCGTAACAAGGACACTTAATAAATTAATCGGGATTAATTTGGTAAGGTAATGTGACTAGAAAAGTTCCCAGTAAAATTTAAATTTCATTAGTAGCCCTTCATAAGAAACAAATAAAAATGTAGAATAAAAAAACCGCTCATAGAAAAAAAGTCAATTCGATATCTGGTCAAACTGAATAAATATAGCGGAATTCATTAAAATGTTTACACCCACTATACAGCCTCTTTGTGTGATGAATATAAGAAAATCCTGAAATAAGTTTTTAGGTCATTTATTACATATTACATAGAAGTAAAAGCGAATTCAATCTCGTTAAACCTATAAAATCTGTCGAAATTCGTGAAAACTTGAAGAATACTGTTACATGTAAACCTGGCAACCGCGCAACTCGATCTATTACGAATAAGGGAAACAGTAGCAACCGAATACCTAGTTGCAAAATAACCCAATCAGAAACGTGGTATATAAGGAGAAACAACACGACTATATTTCCCCTCTAATCGAATGCGATCGAATGTATTGGAACAGCCTAGAAGATCACATGGAATGCTCTCAAGCTTTCCAGCATATTCTACACACACCACCGAATGAAGATTCAAGAACAGTCTCGACCACAGACAAATAGTATAAAAGCAGATAAAACTTTCAGCGAGGGACATAGTAATTTTTATTACGTCGACTGTGACAGCCAGCGTGTATACGCGACCGTGTTGGTAAAGAGCGAAAGCGATCGATTGCGTGTGATCGAATCAAGCGATATAAATAAGCGGGCAGTGCTGCCATACAGTGCAAATTATTGTGCGAATATAATTCTGTGAATTAAAAGTGCGGATCAATAAATTATCACTTATTTTTATTTTAACCGAATTGTGTTTTTACTTGAAATCCCGGCTAACCCCTAGCTCGCAACAATACTTTACACTCCACTATGGTAGAGGGTTGAATATCGAAAAATGCTTAAATAGGTTTTCCCCGACAATATTTTAAGCCTTTAGAAGTGAAAGCAAATTGGATATCTCATTTGACCTAAGAGATATATCGGAATTCGTGAAAATGTACGCAACCACTTTACACCCCCTGAGGGATTGGATAAAAAAATATTTGGAAAAATGTTTCTAGGTGCTTATATAAGGACGCCGGGAGGTGAAAATAATTTGATAACTCGACATGTCTAAGAGATATAAAGAAATTTGTGAAAAATTTCACCGACGATTTTTCTGCCCCACCTCCGTATGCCAATGAAAATCTGAAGTTTTATTCACTTTAATTAGTCCTGTAATACACACCTACATATACGTACAAGGTTTCAAGTTTCTAGCATAACCCACTTCAGAGATACCAAAAACCACCTCCACCTTCGTGCTTTGCTACTCCAATAATTTTTTAATTTTACTTTATTATTTTTTAATAATAAAGTATTTCTGGTATGCCTCCATCGCGGCTCTATGTTGTGGACTTTCCTGTTTTCAAGATATAAAAACTAACATTTTGTCCTTTCCATCCCCTTCCATCATCGTCCCCTAGACCCTCACTACCAAAATTTAGCTCTACTAGAGATCTACTGGGCCAAGCTCATGTGAATTGTTTAAGATCATATCTGGTACAGTTCGTGAGATATATTGCACTAATTTATTTTTTAAAAAAAATGGTAACTGGTAAATTCCGTTGTATTCTGGTGATACCTCCAGAATAGGGGGATTATCTGGAAACTTGTCCTTGCTTGGACATATCCTAAAAATGAAAAAAACAGAAAGTCTTGTAGTTGAACTGTAATATGGATCATCAGTTCATTTTAGAGGCCACTAGTATAGTTCATATTACGAGCACACTGTATTTCCTAATTTTAGAAGCTATTAAAACTGTTCCACAGTAATAATTGGCTAAACATTCGCGGTTATAAATACTAACAACCTAACTTGTTTCATTTGTTAAACACTGCAAATCACACAAGAACTTTTGAATTATAATTTTCCGAAATTTACCGAAAAATTACATTTTGTATACATAACATATATCCATTGGCGTGCTGAAGTGGGGCAAAAAAAATGAACAATGGGTTGCATATATTTTCACGAGTTTTGCAATATCTCTTAGGTCTTCTAAGATATCTAATTACTTCTACTTCTACAGGTTCTTCAGATAAATGCCCGGTTTCCAGATTTTTTTTTTAAGTCAGTACCTAAGTGAGTGTTAAGGTGTTTCATACATTTTCATGAATTCCGGCATATGACTGATAAGATATTGACTTGGTTTTTCTTTCATCAAAATTTGTACTTTATTATTTTCTAATAATACAGCATTGTGATCGATTTTTAAAAAAAAAAAATTTGCTACCCTAAAAATTTTTTTTTTCACGTTTCATGACTAATAGACACAAAAAAAGCAAAAAAAAATTTCAGTCCGTCTGTCCGCCGGACGCAAAATCGTTTGAAGGCTCGTAGCTCCCAAACGGTTTGAAACATTAAGTTAAATTTTTTTTAATGAATAGACTGGGTACGCCCCTTGAAGTGATCAAATTCTGAGGGGTGGGGGTATGAGGGATAGGAGGGGGGTGCGTTTTAGACGGAAAATTTTGATTTCTAGATCTCAGCAACCGCTTATGTTAGGAGGCTGAAACTTGAAATTTATATAGAGTTTTGATAGTTGTTTGCATAAAAATTGTCAATATGGGTGAAGGGGTGTGGGAGTTGGGGGAAAAATAATGCGTCCGAAACGCAAAAAAGCCGAGATCGACACATTCCAAAATCCATATCTCCTAAACGGTTAATGTCAAAAAATTCAAACTTAATGGATATCTGTAGATATACTAGGAGAATAGATCGGAAACAAATTTTTGAGTGGGGGCAGTGGCGTACGGGGGTGGGGGTGAACAACTTTAAATTACGATACCTCACGAACCAATTGCATGAGAAAAATAAAATTCGGTTTCTGTATTAAGGTTTACAAATGAAGTTTGATGAAAGTAACATTTTTGAAGGTGGTGGTGGAGCATGAAAGTGGATGGGATAAGAATTTTTCTAAAAAATCACGTCTCATATCTCAAGAACAGTGTAAGACAGATGCTTAAATTTTTTACCAGAAGTAGGCCTAATAAACCACTAGGAGAAAGAAAAATTGTGCTGGTGAGGGTGTAGAGGGTGAGGGCGAAAAGGGGAAAGTTCCGATTTTTATATCTCGAGAACCTATAATTATATGAAGCTGAAACTGCTGGTATTTAGATAGAGCTATAGTAGTAGCATGTTGGAAAAATATAATTTTTTATAGGGGTAGTATGGTACGGGGGTGGGGGATGTTTTCCTATCTATAGAACGGTTTATGCTACAAAGTTGAAATTCGGTATGTATACGAGTATGTAAATCAACTAGAAAAGTAATTTAGATAAAAAAAATTTAAAATATCCATTGGCGTTCGGAAGAGGGGCAAAAAAAATTATCGGTGAAAATGGATATATTTATATTAGAAAGAATTTTCAAGATTTTTTTTAATTCGACTCTTAATGGGTTGTATACTTTTTCACGATTTCTACCATATTCCTCAGGTCTGATCAGATATCGAATATCTTTTCAATTTCAAGAGCTTGAGTAATAATCGCCTTAAACTCGTGCTTAAGTTTTTTCCTTTTTCAGTCCCTAAGAGTGGAAGTAATGGCTTTGTATACGTTTTAACAATTCGTCATATCTCTTAATAATTCTGATAAGGCAGCAAATTCGTTTTTACTTCTATGGGCTTTTAGTGTACATAATATACGGAAATTTGAATAGTCTACCATACACGGGCTTTTCCAATGTTTAATTGGCTAAAAATCTCTATTTTATATATTTTTTCTTAAGAACAAAATTAACTTTCCAAGAAACCTCATAGTTTTGAAACAACTGATGATGTACTCCGACTTTGACCCGAAAATAATAAAGTTTCGCCCAGACCATTTGCAAATTAAAATCTGATGTCAGTATTCTAGGATATTCAATCATCAAGTGGGTGTATGGAGGTTGCCACGATTTAACAATTTTCGCTATATCTCTTAGGTATGATGAGATATCAAATTGGTTTGAACTTCAACGAACTTTTATATAATTTAATTTAATAATTTCAAAATGTTTGATTAGCTACGTCCGGTGAGATCGTTACCTTTTCGAACTAAAGGTGTAGATTACAACTGTTTTCAACATACTTGAGGATTTCATTTAAGAGTGAAAGCCGAAGACAATTTGACATAATTAACTTTAATGATAGTAACATGTGATGCATTTAATTTGTAAATTTCAAATTCCTGCATCACTTTAAGTCCATATCCTTTCTCCACCTAGCGCTCATACACTCAATGTACTCATATCTGAAGATGTTATGAGCTATGAGACCTTAAAGAAGTGACTGTCGAAAGACAGATAAATTTTTTACATTTCGAAAAAGTTCTGTGCTTTTATTATAATTCAAAATACTTAGTTCTGAACAAAACTATAATAAATTTCCCAAAATTCGTAAAATAATCTTACGAAACATTATCAAAAAATTGGTGCCATGAATTTGTCTGCAACAACCGAAACTGAATCCTTTTCGCCATTCAACAGTCGATTCAAATGTATATGGACATTTTGAAATATGAATCCGCAACAACTGTTTTGGAAATAAATGACCATCCTATTAACCATATTTCCATATGCCGCAGACGCTGCCAGTACACTGCAGTCACGCTATTAGACTGCGAAATGACTGAAGAATAGAATGGCAACGAGTGAGTTACTTTGTGCACAGTAGCAGTTTTCAGTTCAGAGTCAATATGCAGCCCGAAGATAAAAAATCGAATAAACATCAAAGACGCCGTGTGCCGAACAATAGCCCTTTGTCCCTAGAGCCGCCACTATACTACTTGACTCCGAATATAACTTTTATATTCATTTCAATTCGACATTTTTTAGGCTTTTTAGAAAAATAAGGTTTATGGGTAGAGGAGAGCGGAACTCGAGCCTCGACTAAGTGGAACAGCTTCTGTTTCGATTTGTATTTTATTCAAGTTGACTTGACTCCATTCACCTTATGGTAAGGGATTCTATTATTGTCGGATTTTTTTAAAGTCATATTTCGAATCTGTTCTTATTTAGTGTTTATTGTCTCAGCCGGAGTATATCAATGTGTTTACATACTTTCACTTTTCACTCGAATAATATTGGGAGTGAAAAAATATAATTGTAAGATTTACTCAAACAGACAATTTCTACTACATCCGTTTAAAGAATTACTTAAGTAGTAGTCTGCTTCAACAACGAAAAAAAGCAGCCCTACAAAAAGTGTAGCCTCCGTTGGGCTACAGGGTTACCCATATAAACCCCTGTCATTAGCTTTGCCATGGCTTTGATAAAAACGGGTTGTGTTTGTCGTTTTTTCAAGGACTTCACTATTAATTCCAGTCAGTATTTTTCTATGGACATATTACTAATTAATAGTTTGCTTCGTCCAGTTATAACAGTTTGTGACGCCTGATATTCCTCTCGCAATTAAATTTTTGTTGGTATCTTGGCTTAGCTTGGCTTGTTTTAAAACAGCTGCCAAAGTCAAGAAGAGAGTAAACTTATGATATTTGATTGAAAAAGTGCAGCATATTAATTTTTCTGCTTTAAATATCACGAAAGAGTTTAACTTTCAGAAACGCTCAAGCGCTGAGATCGAGACATTCTAAAATAAATAACTCCGAAAATGTTAATGTCACTAGGGAAATAGATTGGAAAAAAAACTTCAAATATCCATTAGCGTACGGGAGGGGGGCAAAAAAAATGATCAGTCAAAATAGAAATGCATATATTTTCACGAATTTCGTTATATCTCTTAGGTCTTCTGATATATAGAATTAATTTTACTTTTACAGGTTTTTTAAATAAATGCATAAAAAACGTTTTCATTACTTTTTGAAATTCAACCTCTAAGAGGGGGGGAGGGGAAAGGTGCTGAATACTATTTCACGAATTCAACTATATCCCTCAGGTCCGAATTACTTTTTCCTTCCAATGATTTATTATATAATCGCTTAAAATCAAAAGGTTTTTCCCTTTTCAACCCCTACGATGATATAAAAGATTTGTACACGTTTTCACGAATCTCGTCATATCTCTTAGGAGTGTTACAAAACATCGGATTGACTTTTACTTCCTTTTCTATATTCAACTAAAAGCGGATTTTAGGTTTTTTGGGTATTCGGCCCCTAAGTAGGGTTGAACACGTTTTCAAAATTTTCGCCATATCTATTAGGTTTGATGAGATACATGAAATTTACCTTAATTTCTACACAGTTTTTATAAAATCGCCTACAAATCCATTATAGGATTTTCTGATATTCAACCCCCAAGAGGCAAGAAAGGGTTGTATATATTTTCACGAATTTCTTCATATTTCTTAGATTTGACGAGATATCCTATATAATCGCATAAAAGTTGATATAAAGATTTTTGGATATTAAACCCTAATAGGGTGTAGAAATTGCATACATTTTTATAGTTTTCGACATATTTCATAGGCTTAATGAGATATCAGATTGGTTTTTATTTCCACGGATTTTTTATATACTCGTCTATGAATCCGTTTGACAATTTTTTGATCTTCAACCCACCCGTACGTGTAAAGGGGTTGCATACGTCTTTACGAATTCCGACATATCTCTTAGATCTCATGAGATATCGAATTGTTTTTTTCCTCCTCGGGCTTCCTTTATAATCGCCTAAAAACCTATTTCCCCATTTTTCGAAATTCAACGTCAAGTGGATGTAATGGGGTTGTATACGTCTTTACAATTCGTCGTATCTATAAGGCCTGATGAGACAGCAATTTAGTTCTTCCTTCTATGGGCTTTAAGTGTAAATAATATTCCGAAATTCGAGTACTTTTAGTATTTAGTCGAAAAAAATTTATATTTTGGAATTTTTACTTATTTTGTAAGGACAAGATGAAATATTCCAAAAACCTCCTTGTCTCAAAAGAACTGATGTTACATTACGACTTTGACTGCGTCTCGGAGTATGACCCAATAAATGTGGCATTGGCGTAAGCATTCTATGTCGACCCAATTTGAACCGATTCCTGAACTTTAAATCGACAAATAATAAATTTTCGCCCAGATTGATGTCAGATTTTTGATTTGATTTTTGACCCAGGGGCAACTTTTATATAACCCAGCCTTGGGAAAGATGATATTCTGGTTTCTCAAGCAAAAAGGTTTCATGTGCTAGTAAGGTCGTTGCTCAAAAGCAGACGTAAAGGGCGCAAATAAGAAAGATTTATCGGAGCATTCGAGTATCTATCGGTGCCTTAACTACGAGAATAAAATTAAATTGTATTATTGATCAAATTTGCAAGCTGGACGAATTTTTCCCTAATACGTCACGGACGTCCACTCAAATTTTTTTTTATAATTATGCCTGAATTCTTCAAAGGCACTTGTCCTTCTGATTTCTGAAGTCATCACCTTCCTGGAACTGGGGATTTCTATTAGCTAATGTAGTCAACATTTTCCGAAACTCCATACTCGTATATACCTTCATATTGGAAAGTGAATTCAGTCCCAAATCGTTTATTGCAGACATACGAGTAATTCCCAATCCTCATTATCAGTCGGATATGTACGCATATCAACAAGTTAGAGGCAACCGACTCAACAGTACATCATGGTCCAATCAAAGGACTTGATACTCTATAAAATAATTGACGTTCCGTATCCCTTGTCCTCCATATTCCTCGGGCCAGAGAAGCCCTTACCGCGTGCAGTCGGAGGCATAGTCTACAGCTTAATTCACTAAACCACTGGGAAATGTCAACTTAATTTGGATTGAAATTTATAAGAGCGCGGGGAACAAATATGTCAGTCACAGACAGTCCCGAATCATTTAATTTGACAGCCCGAAGGAAACTAACTTGACTGCACTTATAGACTCGTTCGGTGTGCACATAAATGCATATCGCTAGCCCGGTAAGCATATCGATGTATGAGTGCATGGTGCATCTGGGTGTCTATCTACGTTCTTAAGGAAAAAAAGGGCACCAGAATGCACTAAGCTTATGCGACGACGAAACATATATACGTACCGCTTCAAGTATTATACCGACTGGATCGGGATTAAATTGACGACCTACCTCAGCTCTTAGTTTTTGTCTTGGGTCTTTCGATGTGGTCTTCAATTCTGGAAGAATCAAACTCGTACATTCTGTGGCTTACTTCGTTATGGCGTATTTATTGGACGGAATCGTCTTAAGTGGTGCAGTTTATTTGTGCGTCCCGCTTAACATATTGGAAAACGATGCTATCGTGGGAACACTGGACATACTCGTATTGATCACAAAACATAATCCTCGATATCTTATCGAGAGGTGTATCAGATTTTACGATGAAATCGAATCCTTTTATCCCGTCTATCTTCTATCCCATAGAATCAGAAATTTCGATCCTTTTCAAATTTAATTATGATATCTTCAAGCTGGACGTGTTGATAATGTGATTTTAAAAATATGTATAAAAATTTTGAGTGCAAAGTATCAAAAAGCAGTAAGTTTCTAATATATGTACATATCAATACCGATAATGCCTACAGGAATTTTGTATGTTTGCAGTATTTGCGCACTTAGATTTCCCGCTGTCCTAACCTGTCCTACATGTTACAGGCCTGTCTCCTTGCATTTTGAATAAAAAAACAGAAAATTTTACTGTGTCCATAGTTCAAGACATTAAAGAACGATTTTCTTTCTAATTCTCTCAGATTGCAAGGTTACCACAAAAAAAAATCTACGCTAATGATGCAGTATAGCCTTGTTCAAGAATTTTAGGACAGCTCCGTTTTGTGCATTACATGGGCTGACAATATCGAAGGATTCTTTAGTCATGGCTCATAGGGTGGTTTTTATCTAAACATTTTTAAATTATTTCCAAAATTGTTCCAATTAGTGTCACAAAATATGTTTTATCAATTTCACTAAAAACATAGGTAATAAAATATCGACATAATGGGTTGAATATGAAAATATTCTGAAACTGATTTTTAAGCGATTATATAGAATGCAATTTACGGTAAAACACAATTAGATATCTCATCAGACCTAAATGATATGCCGAAATTCGTAAAAACGTACACAACCATTTTACACCCTCTTAGGGGTTGAATATCACAAAATCCTGATATTAATTTTAGATCATTATATCCGAGTATATACCCCATAGAAGCGAAGCGAATGCGATCTCATTAAACCTAAAGAATTTGTCGGAATTCGTGAAAACTTGAACAATTCCTTGCACCACGAGGGGGTTTAATATGGAAAAAGCTTAAATCCGTTTTTCACCGACTATATTTAAAGCCTTTAGAAGTGAAAGTGAACTCAATATCCCATTAGACCTAAGAAATACATATATCGGAATTCGTGAAAATGTACAACCGTTTTTTACTTTATTATTTTCTAATAACACAGTATTGTAATCGATTTATAAAAAAAAAAATTTGCTACTCTGAAATTTTTTTTCCACGTTTCAAAACTAGTAGACATGAAAAAGCAAAAATAATTTTCAGTCCGTCTGTCCGCCGTCCGCCGTACGCAAAATCGTTTGAAGGCTCATAGCTCCCAAACGGTATGAGATATTAAATTGAATTTTTTTTTAAAAATAGAATGGGTAGGCCTCTTGAAGTGATCAAATTCTGAGTGGTGGGGGTGTGAGGGGGGAGGAGGAGGATGCGTTTTAGACGGTAAATTTTGGTTTCTGGATCTCAGCAACCGCTTATGCTAGGAGGCTGAAACTTGGAATTTATATAGAGCTTTGATAGTGGAGCCATTTGCATAAAAATTGTCAATATTTGTGAAGGGGTGTGTGAGTGGGGTGAAAAATAATGCGTCCGAAACGCAAAAAAGCCAAAATCGACATATTTCAAAATCCATATCTCCTAAACGGCTAACGTGACAAAATTGAAACTTAATAGCTATCTGTAGGTGTACTAGGATAATAGATCGGAAACAAATATTTGAGTGGGGGTAGTGGCGTACGGGGGTGGGCCGTCAAATACTTTAGGTTACGATATCTCACGAACCCATTGCACTAGAAAAATAAAATTTGGTTTGTGTATAGACGTTGACAAATGAAGTTTGATGAAAATAAAATTTTTTAAGGGGCGGGGTATCATGAAATTGGAGGGGATACGAATTTTTCTAAAAAATCACGTCTCACATCTAGAGAACAGTGTAAGGTTGATGCTTAAACTTTTTACCAGAAGCAGGCCTAATAGACCCCTTCCAGAATAAAAAATGTTGAGGGTTGTGGTGTAGTGGATGAGGGTGGAGGAGGGTGAAAAGGAAAAAGTTTCGATTTTTATATCTCGAAAACATAAAGCTATGGTAGTAGCATGTTGAAAAAATATAATTTTTTATAGGGGTAGTATGGTAAGAGGGTGGGGGATGTTTTTCCTATCTATAGAACAGATTATGCTGCAAAGTTGAAAATCGGTATGTATATGTAAATCAACTAGAAAAGTAATTTAGAAAAAACAAAAAACATAAAAAGTTTCAAATATCCATTGGCGTTCGGAAGAGGGGCGAAAAAATTTATCGGTGACAATGGAATGCTTATATTTTTACGATTTTCGTCATATCTATTAGGTCTTTCCAAATATTGAATTCATTTTTATTCTACGGCTTCTTCATATAAGCACCTAGAAAGTTTTTTCAGGATTTTTTGAAATTCGACCCCTAAGAGGGTTTAAAGGGGTTGTATACTTTTTCACGAACTCTGCCATATCCCCCATGTCTAATCAAATATCGAATATCTTTTCACTATCACGGGCTTGCGGAATAATAGCCTAAACCTCCTTTTAAAGTTTTTTCCTTTTTAAGCCCCTAAGAGGGTATAAAAGGGTGGAACACGTTTTCACGAATTCCGTCATATCCTTTAGAAGTGATAAGTAATTGAATTGGTTTTTACTTTCTCGTGCTGTCTTCATATTTATCTATTAACTCCTTTCAGGATTTTTGGATATTCAACCCCCAAGTGGGTGTAAGGAGGTTGCATATGTTTTCACAAATTCCTACATATTGCTTAGAACTGATGATATATCGAATTCATTTTTACTTCCTAAGGTTTCCCATATAAGAGCCAAAAAGTCAATATCAGTATTTTCAGATATTCAATCCTAAGGAGTGTAAGGGTTTGTATGCTTTTCGAAGCTTCGACATATTTTTTAGGTTTGATGAGATATTAGATCGCTTTTCACTTCCACACACTTTTTATGTAATCGACTATAAATCCATTTCTCAATTTTTGGATATTCAACCCCCAAGGGTTTGCATATCACAGATATTGCCATCCCTTAGTTCTGATGAGATATAAAATTGGTTTTTACGGCATTTGATGTAATGACCTAAAAACCAATTTCCGAATTTTTCGAATTTCAAGAACCAAGAGGGTGTAAAGGGTTTGCTTACGTTTTCACAAATTTTTCAAAATCCCTCGTGTTTCATGAGATATCAAGTTGCTTCTTATGAAATCGTCTAAAAACCTGTTTCACAATTTTTAGAAATTCAAACCCCAAGTGGAAGTAATGGGTTTGTATACGTTCTAACAATTCGTCATATCTCTTAAGTCTGATAACGCAACAAATTCGTTTTTACTTCTATTTGCTTTTAGTGTACATAATATACCGACATTCGAATAGTCTACACGGGCATTTTCAATATTTAATCGGCTAAAAATCTCTATTTTAAATATTTTTAGTTTAAGAGCAAAATTAACTTTCCAAGAAACTTTATAACCTCGAAACAACTGATGATATTCTCCGACTTTGACCGCACCCGAACTTTGACCCGAAAAATAATAAAGTTTCGCCCAGACCATTGGCAGATTTTTTGGTTTACTTGTCCCAATTGAGTATGGCAGTGACTGTCCTCTCTTTCAAGTATCAACCATAACATAGTCATTTTATTCCCGACCACAATATAATTAGGATATTAAAATTAAATTGGCTTTCCTTAAATAGTAGTGTTTTTGAAGTTTTCTATAAAGTAAGCGCTGGTGCTGTACCTCTAGCAGGGAATGGGGTTGCTCGTAACTCCAATGGTCTAGCAATTTAAATAGATTCTGGAAGTGGCAGTAATGCCTTGATCGAAGAACTACTCTATGCGCCAAGTGGTTCACGCAGGAAATAAAAATGAATATAAATAAGCCTGGAAGATCATAAAACCGTTTTATTTTCTTCGCGCCGATATTACCAATAGATAAATTTAAACATGGATGAATAAGAAGCAAATCAACGTGCGATGAAACCTTGTCGAAAGACGCGATCTTGTGCCATCGAAATGAAAAAAACACCTTAATGTAAAACACAGACACTTGTCAGTAAACGTTAATCCAGGTGACAAGAGCAGACAGCGCAACTTGTATTCGTCTTACATGGCTTGAATAAAATGGGAAAAAGGCCCCGAGTATGTGCCCCTATGAGCTTCAATAGGACAATTTATTTATGGTGCGATATAGTGTTAATAAATTCTAGTGTACCTGCCTCTTCTTATATTCGTTTACCCGATCGGATGGAAGAGTGCATTAAGAAATTCTTGATCGTTTGGTCATGATCATGGACATTGAATATGAGACACACATAAGACATAATACTAAAACCTCCACTTGGACGCATGAGAGTGGGCTCAAGTTTTATATTTGCACACAATCTCAAAAGAAGTTTTACTGATTATGTAAAGCAGCCAATATTGCTTGCTAAGTGCGAATTGTTAATTACCTTTATTGGCAGCTCGTTGATTTATTGGTGGTGACATTTTTTACTAAGATAGTGATTAGAGGTGCTCGGTGTGACAAGAAACTATGATAATGTTAATGGAAAGTTTAAGAATATTATGATCGTCGGCCTGCATAGGTAAATTCATTTGAAAGCAATTTCAATATATTTTTAGAGGCTTATTTACATTAGCATACCGGTATCCATCATTGTTACCTTTATAAAATTAATATTTTTTTGCGTAGTACGACTCAGCGATACTACAGACTCGTATACGTTGTCCTTTTTAATTAATCGACTTTACTGTGACAAGAAATTGCGACTAAGACTTTTAATTAGAATAAATCAAATGATATTTATGAGAAATTAATTAGAATATGAAACGAAATAATGTAGACCTACATATAAATCGAAAGTAGAGCAAACCGGTTAAGGAAATATGTAGTGTAATAGAAACTTGCATAATTGTCATATCGCTGCGACAGTATTTTTATTAGTTAAGTAAGTGACTAAGTACTTCTCGAATACATTCCATTATAATTTATACATAATAATGAATATAATTTCATATTTTAATGATATTACAATAGCATTTTTATTGCTGATCTATTATATTTGTTTAGAGAAGTACTTATTAGTCGAATGCCTAGTTTTTATTCGAAAGTAAGACGTGGGCAGGACTGCATGATTTTTTCTA
The DNA here is from genome assembly GCA_951812415.1 of Beris morrisii. Classification (NCBI taxonomy): domain Eukaryota; kingdom Metazoa; phylum Arthropoda; class Insecta; order Diptera; family Stratiomyidae; genus Beris; species Beris morrisii. Next base: position 31,760,254 of record OX638311.1, read on the forward strand.
TAAAATGGAATTACGTATATCAGTGAAATCTTTATTTGAAAACATGTTTATTTGCAAATAATAATATATTAATGCAAACAAGTATTCTCAACTTGTTTGCGAGTTCCGAGTTAGATAATCCTCTCACTTTTAGTCCGAATGTTCATTCATGCAAATGTTTGAGACTGAATATTGCACCTAGATATGCAGTTCAGTTAAATCGATAATCCAAGCTACTTTGCTTTCCTTTCGGAAGCACACACCCTTCTTTTCAGATCACTTGTAGACTTTGGTTTCTGGAATTATATTTCAATCCAATTATCCAACCTGGTAAAGAAGTTCTTTAGTTTCCAGCTATTTCAAAGCTCAGCGAAATTAATCTCAAGATCAGATTACTATTATACTTTAGATGATATCCAGCCTGCACAGTTTATTATCGATGGTCAAAACCCATATCCTTCCGTTTCTACCAGTGTGTCCGTCCGTCTGTCCAGGATGTTAATATTTTCAAACCGGATATCGAATTTGTAAGGCTAACTTTGTTAACAAGCGAATCGTCGAATTTCTTTGGGAAGCTACCATACAAATGTCTTTTGATCACGTGTTCACGTATATTATCCGATAATTTCAGATAAATTAGAATATGGACATCGGATGACTCGTTTGTCTAGCGGCTATAGAAAGATCCTGTAAGAATTTCAACACTGAATTTACTCATCCTACGATGTCGGAATTTTATACAAATTAGTTTTAGGTACAATAAAGATTTTGTTCGAAATTCTACCACTTCACTACAAGTTCAGAACGCGTCAACCTTGTAATTTAAAATTTTTATGGTATCAACTTTTTAATGGATCCATGTAAAGATATTAAGATGAAGAAAATCGAGTAAGTTCTTCATGTAGGTGCTAAATAAAAGTAATTGAAAAATTTGAAATTCGTGTTTCAAAATACGCTATAAACGCTTAAAAAATCGTAGATTCAGCAATGAACATTTTACGCTAGTTGATTTAGAGTTAATGACGTTTTTCGGTGTAAGTGGAGTCTCGTGTGTGAACACCACATGAAATCTTCAGCCTGGGATTGCGCTGCCTGTGAGGACATACCAGCTGAAAAACCTTTTTTTGGAAAGGTCAGGTTGAAAACTATATTTGACTAGGTCCGGTGGCGCCGTTTCATCATCGGGGTGCATTCAGACATCGGAGGGTGTATGATGAAATTATCATGGTACAGCCAAAAATCTAGAGAAATTAAAATCAGAATTTTTACATTTCCACCGCCTCCCACCATCACTCACTACACCCACACCCTCAATTTTTTTCTCGGCTAGATCGAAAATTTTTTTGCAAATGGGTCCACTATCATAGTACCTACTCCATAAGTTCCAATTTCCAGCCTCCTAGCATATGCGGTTCCTGAGATCTAGAAACCAAAAATGTTCATCTAAAACGCTCCCTCCTCACTCTCACACCCCTACCTCTTCAAAAGGTACCACTCGTAGGGGTTCACCCATTCTACCTACCATAAAAATTGCAACTTGATATCTCAAGGAGTTCGAGAGCTACGCACCTTCAAACGGTTTTCTTTACGGCGGACGACGTCTACGGCAGACAGACGGACAATTTTTATTTTTACTTTTTTTGGGGTTTACTAGTCCTAAAACGTGAAAATACAAAATATCAGGGTAGCAAATTTTTTTTTAAATTTCAGGTCGATCGCAATACTTTATTATTAAAAAATAACAAGGTATAACTCTTAAAATATAGCTTTGATGGTAGTTTTAAAAAAAAATATTGCATTGTCTTTAAATACTTTTGGAAACGTACATACGGAATTTATGTGGAAACAGTGTGCTGTCAGGCGGACAGCATGCGTACATGAGAGGGAAATCTGTAGACACAGCACTGCACGAGGTAGTGGGGTCTATAGAATCTAGTCTGGAGTATAAGGAATTTGCTTCAGCGGCTTTCCTGGACATAGAGGATTTTCAACAACGTAACAGTGGAAGCAATTAGGGTAGCGCTGTATAGTATAGGATTGGAGGAGGTATTGACAAGCTGGCTAACGACTCTTCTGAATACCAGAATAGTGCGTTCTAATATGGGGCAAGGCAAGGTTATAAGACAGGCCTCGAGGGGAACGCCTCAGATGGGGGGGGGGGGGTGATATCGCCCCTTCTTTGGCCACTCGTTGTCAACGAGGTTCTCCTGCATATTGAAAAACAGGGAATAATGGTCGTGGCATATGCAGACGACATTGTTGTAATAGACAAGGGCAAGTTTTTGGATACGCTTTCTACCATTTTGGAATCTGCACTCCGCACACTCAGTCAGTGTACCGGGAGATGCGACTTGGGGGTGAACGCTTCTAAAACAGAAGTCGTGCTTTTCACAAGGAAGCATAGAATTCCGGCATTTAGGCTGCCGAAGCTCGAAGGCGTGGAGCTTAGACTATCGGAACAAGCTAAATACCTGGCTCTAATTCTGGATAAGAAGCTCAGCTGGAAATTGAATATTCAGAAGCGCATTAAGAATAACGCAAAAACCGCGCTTTTTGCGTGCATGCAGATCGTGGTCAAAAGCTGGGGTCTCAAACCAAATATAGTACACTGGTTGTACACGGCGGTTGTAAAACCTTTTCTGACCTATGTGGCAGTGGTATGGTGGAGAGCCATGGATAAAAAGTACAATCTTAGGGAACTAGGAGGAGTGCAAAGGACTGCCTGTGTTCTGATCACGGGAGCCCTTCGCACAACACCTACTGCCGCGTTTATGCATCTATTGCCAGCGGATATCTATGTGAAACAGGCAGCGGCAAATACAGCAGTGAGGCTATCGAGCTGTACCCTCTTTAGGCCGAGCTTAGGGCATAACTTCATTCTCAGCGAATTTCTGGGAAGCCCGGCTGATATTAGTACGTACTACTCGATCACAGTGATGGATTTTGCGACTCCATACGAAGTGGTTTATCCTAGTAGAGTGGACTGGGAGAACAATAGGGTATTATGTGAAGGAGATATCTCCGTATATAGGAACAGATCGAAAATAGAATGCGGCACTGGCGCTAACGTCTTTTCTGAACAGCTGAGTGTAGGGAAGTCGTTCAAGCTGCCAGATGTATGCAGTGTTTTCCAAGCGGAAATTCTGGCTGTGTTGCAGGCAGCAAACATCCTGTTAATGGCGGAGACATGCAATCAGAATATATCACTCTACATTGACTGCCTGGCGGCCATAAAGGCACTGTAATCGGTCACCATTAAATCAAGGCTAGTAAAGCGCTGTTGAGAAGTGCTGAAGGTACTTTGTAGTCAGAACACAGTACTGATTTGCTGGGTGTCAGGGCATAGTAATATACTAGGGAACGAAAGAGCGGACGAGCTGGCGAGATCGGGATCGACATCGCATGGTAGGGTTGAGGAGGTTGTATGTCCACCAATATGCGGCATCAAAGCGCAAATTGGTGAGCGTGCAAATAAGGCGACCAACTCTAGGTGGACAAGGCTGGCAAGCTGCAGGATTTCTAGAGCCCTGTGGCTCGAACTGGATAGACAAAAAACGAGGAATATATTAACTTGGGATAGAGGAAGGCTGCGACTGCTCGTCAGCGCACTGACGGGTCACTGTATGCTGAGGAAACATACTACATACTAGGGGTAGCGACAAAGACTGAAATGTCTGGGAAGTCTTTCCTTCGATAATATTGAGGATTTGAGGTCGGTAGCGGATGACAAATTGGTCAGATTAATTAATGTTACCCTTTTTTGATGTATCGTACTTCAATGCATATACCCTAATCATAAAGCACTAGGGCAAACTTTAGCCTTTTGTAATTCGCAGTAAAGAATTTCGGTGTAGAACCCACTTCCTCGGTAGCGTCCACACAAAAGTCGCTGAAATACGTATCCACGAGTATTGGCCGATAAGAACTCTTCCAGCTGAAATTTTGAAATTATGAAAATGGTTCCAGGATTAATATGCAAAAATTCACAGCTGACTTTGTCAGTTAGTATTATACTAACATACTTCAAAAGTCTAAATCTTTCTAGAATAGTTAAAGTGCCAAAGGGTCGGACATATCTTAAGTCAGCCAGAGCAATACATCAAGCAGATTTTGGATTGGAATCCAATAGGAAGGCCTGGGATCATTCGGCTAAGAAACACATGGATATGAACAAAGCGACAAGAATATTCGAGGAGGAAATGAGTTCTAACAGGTAAAGGTAATCCTCCAGAATGTCTTTTGGAGGAGCACTGACCAGGGTGAGGAACTGAAGATAACATAGTAAAATTGTAGTAAACCAATTTAAAACTAAGCGAAGCCAAACCAGTACGATCTGAATTTCCATTTTATTAAGTTCTTCCGATCCGGAGCAATAAACCAAAATCTGCACTACATCTAAAACGAAACTACTCGTACCTACTACTGTCGCCAGAAGCCATTGTAAAATCATCCTTACAAGTAAGTTACAAGCTTAATGATGTTAAACTAATTTATTTCGTTCGAATGAGCTCCCTGTTTTGGGATCATCGCGAAAGTCAAGAAACAAACAAAAAAACGCTCTTTAACCCTTACATGGTTTGTTCGTATAGCCCTTGTTCGCATTCAGCTGTCGCCAGACTCTTATGTGTGCGTGTTAATCTTCGGATATGGATAAAATTTTTGCGCAAAGCCCTTTTAGCTTCAATCGATTCGACTTTACGTATTCTTCCGTTCAAAGAGATCCGACATGGATAACAGTTTATCGATGAATCCAACAATAGTGTTGCACACATCAAAAGCGGCCTCTGCATCTTTTGCAGATAAGAAACCGATATCCCGGTATGGCAACATGTGGCAAAGGAGTTTTAATTGGTCTAAAGCATGCAGCATCCATTTAGATGCAACATCTCTCGCGATATACTGCACTTTTAACTCTCATTACAATTTAATTAAATTTATTCGATGGAAAAATTAAATCATTAATTGATATATCGCTGGCTGGCTATCTATTTGACATGTAGATACATTTCTTCGTTATCAGAAATGTTGAGAGTTGAAGTACTTGTATTAAACCGGGTGTAGGTATATCACAATCCGGTTGTTTATGAATACGATCGTTTTATAAGTGCGATGAGATCGCACGTTTCCCTAAACATCTTTCGCGGTCGTTTACCTTCTGACTTTCTTTAAATATCGGCCATAAGTTAGTTAAACAGCTTTAATAGTTTCTTGTTTGGTTAGTTCCTGAGTAACTCCTTTGAAGCATAGGACAGCAGGAGTCTTGGTGTGGAGGTGGAATGAATAAATAAATCCTTGACCAGTTTAGAATTCTATTTATTTCATAAGACCTGACTTAGGGACACTTAATAGCAGAAAGCCAAATATTAAACTTAACAAATAATTCAACATTCGAAATTTATCGAAAATTTTTAAAAAGATTTTAATTTTTTTGTTTTATTGCCATAGATAAAAATTTGTTATATATACGTACATAATAATTTTGCTTAAGAGTTCAGTCTTACTAACTACATAACTTTTGAGAATATAATGTTTCAAGTTATTTTTCTAAATAATTTTGTAACCTACGAGAAAAAATATTTATAGGAAAATGGCAAGCAAAAAACCTAATTGATGAATTTTAACTATAACTAAAAACTTAACCTAACTATTAAAACTACGACTTATTCAAAAGAAAGGTACAATTTAAAACTGTAAGTTTTTAATCAGTCTATTATCAGCTAGTTCTAGTCTAATTCTGATTTTATTTATTAGTGTAAGAGCTTTAGCTTCAATACGTATATTTAAAAGATTTTAATTTGTCTTAGAGAGTTCCACGTCATATCTTATTGACAATACTTCCGTAAAAAGCTGTAAGAAATATGTTAGTAATGTGGATGGCACTTTATTATTGTTTTTTTGTTCCCCGTTTTACATTTGTGTGTTATGGGACACAATTTTGGGGTGTTTTGTGTATAAAATATTAAAATGTCACCCCAATTTCTAACTACTTTCATTGATTTAATGCAACATTTAATATTTTTATCGTTTCATATTCTTCAGTTGTAATATAGGCGGTTAAGATGCAATAGCGCAAAATTGTTAATTTTACACGATGTGGTTTAATTTAATTTGTTTTAAATTTGTAGTAATAAATAACGTCAACTATATGTAAGAATACGCACCCTGCAACAAACACTATTACGGTGAAATATTAGTAAAATCACAGGGTGGATAGTAGACTCCTGTTAGATTTCTATAAAAACATAATTTTCTGCAAAAAAAAACTTGTGTGTTATTGCATCTAAACCGACCATACAAACAATTATATACCCATGATATATTTTTGAATTTTTTGGAAAACCGATGTGATATCGCGGGCTTAATCGACGTAAAACTATTTTTACCATATTTCAGAAATTAGTATTTTTCCGGTGGCCAATTTTTCATATTTTCAGAATGTTAATTTCAAAAATTTCAAATTAATTTCAAGTTTGTAACACGTAGTTTCATTTGTGATAAAATTGCAGCGTTGTATACAAAGGCCTGACTATATTTAAAGTTTATTACAAATAATGGTTATCCAAAATTTTCTCGTCTTCTGATTGGGGTGAAAAGCTACGCTTCACAATCGTTAGAACTTCACACAAAACTAAAATATTAATAAAAAAATATTGCCATAGAGGACGTGACAGTTGAAAACCTGCACTGGAATGGTAGTTTGTGTGTTGGTCGGATGAAACTATTTCAACATCGGTTTGTATGGAATCATCAGAGGGTGGATCAAGCTGCTTTCCGATAGGTTTTAAAAACTATCGATAAGGCAATTGGCATATACAGTGGATGTCGCTTATTGTAATCACTTTGGGACCAGCCAAAAACAATAACATTAACCGGGTGATAACAATAAACGAAGAAAAAAATAAGCGATGAATTCTGTTTGTGGAAAATGAAACCCAACTGTTTTGATAACTAAATGCGGCTTATAACATTATCCGCGATTACAATAAGCGACATCCACTGTACTACGTTTACATGGAGGTTCGAAAGATCGAAAGATTCAAATTTGAATCGCGTATATGACTACACCGGATCGAAAGATCGAAACATGGGAAGATCAAAATGAGATCGAAATGACAAGTATCATAACCTGAAATCTTTCTTTAATCGTACAAGTTCGAAGTGCAGTGCATAAAAGTTTCAAATTTAGCAGTTTTGTGTGCTAATACCATGAAAATGATAGAAAATCAATTTTTACTGTTAATGAATATGCGATGATCGAACTTTCGATCTTTCGATCCACGTTTACATGAGAAGTTCGATTCGATTTCGACTCGATTCAGGTCGAGAAGTTCGTTCGGATCGAGTCGATCCCATTCCAATGCGATCTGCGTTTTCATGATTTTTTAGAGGATTGAATCCGGATTCAATCCTCCATGTAAACGTAGTAACAAAGATGATAAACGGCATTACCCGTACGTCGTAATCATCCATCCCTTAAGGGCCAAAGACATGCATGCGAAAACAGATGAATGTGTGTTTTTGCAATGAGTGTGCCGATGACTTCAGATTGCGTATACATGACTGTATAAAAAAAGTCTCCTGCTTTCTATTTTTTAAGCATTTACAACGAAATGGAGACACGTATGGAGCATGGTGCTATTTATGAATATGTGGTCTAAGCAAGATTCATTAGTTATGTTGAATGTACATGCTGCGAGTGTATTGTCCCTTAACGTCAATTATGAAGTTTGAAATCGTGGGATTTCACCGAAAGAATCTTGTAAATGGAGTTTACAGTAATTTTTTAATAATACACGTCTTTTATTGGATCAAGGCAAACCAACGCGGAATTCTAAAAGCAATATTTATGTACATAGGTATTCCAGCTACATCAGTTTTTGCGTAAAGAATTTTTCCTGCATATAACTAATAAATAATATCCTTGCAATAATTTTTGTATTATTCATGACTTTGTTAGTATTTTCGTATTATTTAAAATAAAATGACCATACTGTTGAAATTCTACACAATCTATGATTAAGAAAAACTCTACCACACTTTTGATAGTATCGATTGTTTAGTGAAAAAAAAATGGATACTATCGAAATGCGACACTATCGATGTTTAAGCAACACTACTAGGCTTATCCTAAATTCGATCATAAATTCGATGGATTTTTATGAAATTTGATGAAAGTAGCTTTTTATAGTTTACGAAATACAAACTATTTTTTTCGCCAACTTTCAAACCAAAGAAATATCTTACAGAAAAATAAATTTATTTTTTAAATATGACATTTCTGGTAGCGTTACTGCAATTTAAAAAAAAATCTGAGCGAAATTTGATTATTTTTTGGTTCAAAAGTTCTGAATGCGGCTGAAGTATGGGGATGCGACAGAAGTGCTTACAGCACTGCCATCCTTAATAAATGAATAAGGTTTTGGGATTATAGTTTGGGACGCGGTTAAAATCAAAATGTTACATCGGTTGTTTCTAGACAAGGAGGTTTTTCTGGCAAATTAATTTTGTCAATGGAATAGCTCCTTTTAAGTGTATTCTCAAAATTCATCCCGCAATAGTCTTTCAGACTACTATACGTATTAAAAGCCTGGAATTAGTTTTTGGACGATTAAATGGAGATTGAAATTAATTTGAAATCTATTCCGAAGAAGGAGGTGTGTGGAAAGTCGTAAAAATATATGCAACCTCTTGTTTGAACATCATAAAATCAAAAATGATGCAATTATATAAAAACACCGTAGAAGTAAAAACAAATTCGTTATACATATAATCAGTCCTAAGAGATATGACGATATTCGTGAAGACGTACATAACTCCGTGAAGCCCCTTAAAGGTTGAATTAAAAAAAAATGAAAACAGTTTTAAGATATTTATCTGAACAATTGATAGAAGTAAAAATAATGCAATGTTTCTGAAGACCTAGGTAGTTAGACTAAGAGATAAATCGAAATTCGTTAAAATGATGCTCCAAATTTTCACTCTCTTCTTTTGTAGTACATTTACATAAGCCTTCCCCTACCAAACACTTAAAAAAAATTCAATCGGGAATCTATACAGATATCAACTTTTAGGTCTCTATACTTAGTGGTTCTCGAGAAATGAAAATCAAAATTTTTTCAAATCACTCTCTTCTACCTTCACTCCTTACACGCTACCCGCACATTTGTTTTCTTTGGTCAAATTTTCTCCTTTAAAAAGATCTCAAACGTTTCCTGAAATATAAAAATGGTTTTTTTTAAGATAGCTATCTCCCCACCTCCGTACTCCAAAAATTTTACATTTCTCGTTCCACTCTCAGACAACTCAGCTCATATCACCCCCTTTTTGGAATATCTATAGTGGATCTCCACTCCGTCTAAAACGCTTTTTTAAATTAAATTTGTGGTCAATCATAAAAGTTTATTGTAAAAGAATAACCCAGTAAAATAAACTTATAGAGAGATATGGCGGAATTCGTGAAAGTACTCAAGCTGTTTTCACACCCGTAGAGATTGAACATCGAAAAATCAGGAAATTAGTTTTAGGCGATTATGTAAAAGACGCATGAAAATAAAAACCAATTCAATATCTCATCAAACAATGAGCGGAATTTGTGGAAACGTGTGCAACTCCTTTAAACACCTGTAAGGTATTGAATATCAAAAAATTCTGAAATTAGAAAGAAGATGACAGAACCCCCGAAAACGTAAACGATGCCATTGTACCCACCTGAGGGTTATATATCACAATCCTGAAATCAACATTTAGGCAAATATATGAAGGCCGTGTAAATAATATGATATTTGATATCTCGTCACGCCTCAGAGAAATGTCGGATTTCGTGTAAATGTATACAATACGGAGTTCAATATCAAAAAATTCTAAGAATAGCTTAAGGACGTTTATCTGAAAGGCTCGAGCAAGTGAAACAAATTCAATATCTTAGAAAACCGAAAAGATATGAAGAAATTGAAATAAGTCGTTTTAGATATAGGAAAAACACCCTCACTGTGCTACCCCTATCAAAAGTTATATTTTGTGGACAAGCTACTACTATTGCCCTATATAAAAATAAAAAGTTTTATCTGCCTACCGTTAGTGTCTCTCGAGATATAGAAATCAGATTGATTCACCACTCAGCATCCCCCACTCTCCTTGATTTGAAATTTTAATTTTTTTTCAAGATAAAATTTTGTTGGAGTTTAGGTCGAAAATTTTAAGTTAATCTTTCTTATGCGCTGGGTATATATATTTTTTTTTTCGAAAATTCAGCAACCCGAAATTTTGTATCTTAAATCCCGTATATCAAAATCGCGTGTTTCGAAAGCCTGTATTCATATTCGAAAATTCCGAGTTAATCTCGTCACATCGGCTTAAAAAAGTTCTTGATTTTAACCTAACTTGTCAATGTGCTATGATTTTTGTGTGATTTTGTGTGATTTTGTGCGACTTTGTGTGATTTTGTATGATTTTATGTGATCTTTTGTGATTTTGTATGATTTTGTGTGATTTTGTGTGATTTTGTGTGATTTTGTGTGATTTTGTGTGATTTTGTGTGATTTTGTGTGATTTTATGTAATTTTGTGTGATTTTGTGTGATTTTGTGTGATTTTGTATAATTTCGTGTGATTTTGTGTGAATTTGTGTGATTTTGTGTGATTTTGTGTGATTTTGTGTAATTTTGTGTGATTTTGTGTGATTTTGTGTTATTTTGTGTGATTTTGTGTGATTTTATGTGATTTTGTGTGTTTTAAATGTTTGTATTCTTTGGCATTCGAGCATGTCAGTGTCTTATTCAGCAGTATCCAGTAAACTGTTAAATTTTTTACAGCATCCATTAGTTGTTGGGTTTCTTCATACCAAAACCGCACCTTGCATTGCCAGCTCATTTTTTAATCCCACATGTCTACCCATAATCCACATAATAACATCAATTTCCCATAAATCAATGCGCCACTGAAATCACGGTATCGTTTAGCTGTCCATTTTCATTGAAATTAGTAACAATTTAATGTAATCATCTTTAAAGTCAGTAACGGATTTCCTAAGCAACCTGCGGCAGGTGAATTGCATGACATCACGAAACATATACAAAGCACCGAACAAAAGGATCAAAGGGCACCTGTTCATTAAGGACGAACCCTACCTGAATCGTTGATAAGGGTCAGCCCGGGAAGAAGATCGTTAAGTAATTTAGAGTATGCCTGCTTTGTACGATGTTTTGGGAGAGACGGCATTTGGTCGATTGCACGTACGTATCGAGGGTGAATCTTCAATTCCGCGCCAAAAAACGTTGGAAAAGAAACCTGTCGTACTGGACACTTAAGGATATCTCTAGGTAGATCCTTTTCTTGAGGGTTTTTTCTCAACTCTATAGGAATATAATGGAACTCAGTTTAAAGTCAATAAAGATATTGAAGAATAATTTAAATCATATACCGATGGAAAGTAATAATAAAATTCAGTCGTTGACTTCCGCTCTGATTGGTAATCGGCGACATATGCTGTTGGTCGTCCCCATATGCTTCTTTGTGAATTTTTCTGAACGTTTCTTTATACCCTCTGTCGTCCGCAATCTTGATAAAGGCTTTTTAGGTCTCCTTGATGTATTCAGGATTAAGATAAAATCGAGATAATATCAATTCCATAAAGTCACCTGATCTTTTTTCTAGGTGCCAGACTATAAAAGAAAGCTAGATTTGTTCGAAATGGATATCTATCGGAATTTGAGAAATTTAATATGCAAGTGCCTTTTTGATTGCATCTTATACCGAGATGTAGATCATCTGTGGCATGTGGGTTTCGGTGATGGTAGTTTGTTAGATATAAAAAATGTCTAATGTCGGTCTTAAGTGTTCAGTACGGAAATTACTCTTTTAGTCCGGCACAAATTCAACTCGATAGAAAATCTTAATTAGCACAACCGTTCCTTTCTGTACCAGAAACAAATTTATGCTGACTTTAACTTATCTCGTAAATTAAGAGCCACAGGGAACTGACTGGGGTTCGGGGTGCTTTATGCGAAGCAAAGTGCATTTCTTTTATTATTGCAGCACCTAACTAACCGTTAGCAATCGGCACGGGCAATTTAATCTGTGCTTGCCCGCTTCAAGTTCAAGAGCTCAATTACTTTAATTTGGTTTTATGCACCAAATCAAGCAGTGCACTGCGGCAGTAGTAAAAATTGAAACTGGTTGAGATGTGGCAATTACACCTCTTCTTGTTTCCATCCTTCATGAAGAGCACATACTTCAGGTTCAGGTGAGCTATAGGTAAGTCTTATATCTTTGCCCGGTCGATCCTCTTATTTTCGGGCTCGGGCTTTTGTAGGCAAGTCAGAGCTGCTCAGATGGAAGTATATCGTCTGGCAGACACACGTCTTAGTATAATAACACGTTGAAGAGTTATAAAATTAAAACACACAGAGATATGGAACAGTTGCTACTGTACCTACTATCAAGGTGCTCTCTAAGGAACATTCCACCGCCCTGGGTCGTCGTCGTAGTTGGTAACATATGTGTTGTAGCTGCTGCTGCTGTTGCTACTTCTACTGATGATAAAGCCGGCCAGTATGCGATTAAATTCTTTTTCGTTTTTGTAATTTTCTTGTCGGTTTTTGTTCCTCGGCTATTCAGTTTAGTTGCTAGCTTCTCTTGCTCCTGTAGATGTAATTACAATGTTCCCTTATGGAAGTTAATGGATACTCAGGATGAGGATGGTCTGATCACCTTGGGGGCATATTTGAAATGACAGCAGCATGAAAACTGTCTTCGTTTCGTGATTTTAACCCGAACGGATTTTTACTGATATTTCATTCCAGTTTGCAGACATGCCCCTTAGCTGAATATATGGAAAATTTCAAATTTTAGTTGGAATGATCCAAAGCAACTTCACACATTATTTGTTTCTGTAATTTCGCTAATGATACCTAAATTGATATTGGATTGTTAGACTACCTTTTTTCCACGTTGTACATTCATAATTATAATCTCGTTAACCAGATTCTTACTAATTTCCGGTTTTATCGCAAGTCTGTTCCTGATCTTGGACATTTAACTTGTGTTGTGCTGTATTCGTCATTAGTCTGTAGTAGCCTCGAGTACTTTTAAAGTATTTGATCTCCAAGATACAAGTCCCGCATTGGGGGCTCTTGACTCTTTTCAGCTTAAATTCACCCGTTTTATTCAATATAAATACAACAGATCGTTTTGTCCTTATGGTACTCGTCTTGTACTTCCGAGAATACCGAAATTCCGAGATTCTAACTTATCAAATACTTCGTTACTGAACTACACTTTTATCGTGTAATAAGTGGAACCACATGATTTAAGAAGTGTTGTAGGGGTGCTACCCAAATAGTATAGGAACTTTGCTCACTAATGAACTCAATCTTATACTTAACTCGAAACTAATTCTTGTCCAGTTTCGACTTCGTGTCTAAACAATTTTTTGAGTAAAATGTGTACATACACTTTTCCAGCACTTCTGTAAGGCGGCTATGCAAGAAACGCACACCATTTTCTTCATATTCATTCCTCTGCATACAACTGTCCAAAAAAGAGTGTCGAATTTCAACGGCTTAGCGTCAAGAGATCTGAAGTTATCGACTAATTTTAATCAAATCTTAAGGACGTTTGTCTATACACACATCTATTTACCTGTATACTACCTAAACGAGTGGATGGACTTTATTCTCATCCAAACCTCACATGAAATCCATTTGTGTTACATTTAGATTTTCCAACTCAAGTACTTTTTTAGTTATAGTGTGTTCTCAAAGTTTTCAAGGGCTTTTGTATAACAGCTACAAGAAGAACTAACTTTCTTTTGATATTCAATTTTTTAACGTGTGTCAAAATTGAAATTCCTAGTTTTGAAGTTGTCGACCAAGAGTTGTGAAAATGTGTTTAAATTAGTTCTGTATGCGAGCTACCGAAAGGAGTAGGTCAATTTTATGAATACAGACCAAATTTCAGTTTTCTAGCTCAAAGCATAGTAATCGAAGCGAACAGACAACCCTTAATAGAACAACTTTACGATTGCCTGGCACGAGGTCATGGCGGACCAGAAGGCCTGGCAATAATTATTCGTTACTCTGAAAGATATGAAATTTGATAAATCAAAATATTAGCCTTAAAAAAGCACCTTATTTTGACCTTTCTTCTTTCTGCAAGTTCTAAAATTGGATATGTCGAGGCGCCCCTGTCCAACATTGACCTACCAGGTCCGCAATAGCTTTTTGTATTGCTTTGATATATCGTTCTAAAGACTTTGCAAAATCGTTCACCAGCTCTGTATCATTTTCTACACTAAATTTAATTCAATAATTGTTTCCCAATTATATAATACAATTTTTTTTTTAATGAACAATAAACTTTGTTTCACGATATCTCAGGAATCAATTACGTAGGGATGATGAAAGTTTGTTTGTATACATAGGGGTATGAGCGCAGTATACAGTATGTAAAATTTTTCAGAAAGGAGCTTTGAAATGGGAATGATAAAAATCACGTCTCATAAATCAAAAACTGTTTGAGCTAGGATTTTGAAATTTATACAAACGGTGTGCCGTATAGAATCCTATCAGCAGAAAAAGTTTCAGATTTTTATATCTTGGGAGACGCTAAAGACACGAAGCTAAATGGATTTTGTAGAGATACGCAATAATGTATGATATAAACCCGAAACAGCTTATGATAGAAAGTTGAAATTTGGTGTGTATATCTAGATGAAATAGAAAAGTAATTGCAGTCCAACAAGTTTCAGGTTTACATTGGCGTATTGGCGAAAAAAATTTTCGGTGAAAAGAAAGGGTTTATGATTTCACGAATTTTGTCATATCTCTCAGGTCAGTTTACTTTCAAAAAACTTCTTATAGAAGTTGAAAAATCTTTCGATTTAATTCGAAAGGTAATGAAGACATACTACATAAATGTTTCGAATCGAATTCATCGTTTTTTGTCATCCAACCCCTAAACAGTAGTCTTGGGGCTTCAAAAGTTTTAACGAATTTTGCCTCTTCTGTTAGCAGGGCCATCCTAAGATATTCGATGCCAGTGGGCTACTAAAAATAATGCTTCCCTCGTCATAAGAAAATACAATTTTGATGGCTAGTGGAAGCGGCAAATACTAAATATAAAAGTGTCAGAATTAGAAAAAGTCACATTATTACCATTAATTATAATAAACAAAAACATAAAATTCATACAAAATTAAAAAAAAAAAAACTGTATGAACAAAAACAAACTGGGTTCTAGGTTATTTCGTCGCGCCTGTTTCATTTAGAACAGGTTAATTTCTTATTTCTGTCATGAATAAAAATAAGTAATAATAACTAAAAAATACTTCATTATAAAAATAATAAAGTAATATAACATTAAGAAAAATTGCCGTCCCCAAAAGGCTTACGCTTCGGGCCCTGTCTGTTAGGTCTGATGATCGCATTCGTTTTTACTTTCGTGAGCTTTTTATATTATCGACTAAGAATCGATTTCATGAATTTTCAATATTCATCCCCTTACAGGTGTGTAAAGGGGTTGTAAATTTTTTTTAGAAATTCCGAGATAACTCAACTGAATTCATCTTAATTCCACGATCTATTCAATGACGTAAATCAATTTCAAAATTGTTCAATATTAAATCCGGACGTGGCTTTGAGGTGGTTGAATACGTTGTTACTAGTTCTATAATATCGCCCATTTTCAAGGAGATATTCAGTTAGCCTTAACTTCTGCGAGTTCTTGTTATAAATACCTAGACGTCGTTTTAGGGACCTTTTAAGCGGTAATAAAGGAGTCTTTTAAGTTTATATCTCAATTGATTTGATAGGTTTGCGTGCTAGTTCCACAAAGGCAAATATTGAATGAGTAGTGTATATAATTCCTATGTTCTCGAAGAGCTGTATCAGGTTCACATCTTTCTGACACATATACTGATGGCTAAATTCTAGAGTTTAGCTTTGGGCTTGGAAGAAACATACCTTATCTTCAGGTAGAACAAGCACACATCATCGCAGTCAAGATAAACAGTAGCCAATCGTTTGATATTCTATAAGAAATCCTGAACTTGAAGTTATATTACAGTGAAACAGTAGAGACCGCCATTTATATGCATATAGTAGTTGAAATCTAATTGTTTGGTCGAATTTTAAAGCTAAGGTTATTAACGGGAAATATCGTCCTACTCCTTCGAGTAGTTGCCATACAACAGTCTTTAAAAGACGTGTGCACGAATTGGTCGATAACTTCAGAACGCCCATAAGCTATGACATTGAAAATTTCTATACGTTGATTTTCCAATAGTTGCAGATAAATGATTGACAGAAATTGGATGAAGCAGCAGCTCCTTCTTGAAAAATGGCTTCACTGATTTACGGAATTCTAATAGGCGCGACTTCCACCCAAAACCTAATAAATTTGCTCCCAATTTTTTTCCTTCAAGCTCAAGTTTCCACATATAAATAAATATTTTCACTTTTTTTAGCCTTCCCAGTACGCAAATGGCATGCCCTCTCAAAAATATATTTTTAATTTGTATACTAAATTTAATTTTCTGCCTATTTGAGCTTTTGAGATATGAAAATCAGGAGTTTTTTCTGAAGAATTCTCAAAGTAGTCGCTTTAAAAAATATCAATTTTGGAAAGCGGGTTGACCTAAATAAATATAATATCAATTTTTAATAATAGAAAGTTTCTTTAAGATTTTGAACTCAGTAGATTTTTTGTTCCGATCCTTAATATAGAAAAAATCTGAGAACATGCGAAACTTCATTATCAAAGTCCTGGAAGCGGTTATCGTGGAGGTCCAAAAGGTAATATTGGTCGTTTCAAGACAAGCAGTTTTTTCGGCAAAAAAATGTTGTCACTAGAACAGCTCTTTCCTAGATGCAATCTTCAACATTCATCAGTGGTTCTTTATTCAAATATTGAAATAAAAAAGCTGATCGTAGAAGAGAAAATATCGAAACATTCTAAAATTAATTTTTAGCAGATTATACACTTAAAAAAATTCGAGACGTTTAGATTTCGTCATATCTTCGTGAAAACAGGGTCGCACGCATTTTTCAATTTACACTCACTTAGGGGATGAATATCAAAAAAATTATAATTAATTTTTAGACGATTACAGACGATTAAATTTTGTAGAAAGGCAAAAATCAAATTTTCTATCTAATAAGACCTAAGAGATATGACAAAATTTGTGAAGCCATATACAACACTTTTTGGGTGATTTGATGAAAGTATATAAAACATGGGACCAGTTTGGTATCTTAGACATATTGCCAAATTTGTGGGAAAGTATGCAACCACTTGTCACCCCCTTGCTAAATGAATTTTGAAAAAATCCTAAACCCATTTTTAGGGTTTTATATCGAAGGCCCGTGAAAGTAAAACCAATTCGATATCTTATCAGATCTAAGACGTATATTTGAGTTCATAAAAACAGACCCTTAGGGATTGAGTGTTAAAAATTTTTCAATTAGTTTGTAGTCGATTATATATAAAAAGCCCATGGAAGTATTCGTTATCTGACCAGACTTCAGAGATATAACGGAAATCGTGAAAACGTGTGCAAGCCTTTCATACCCCTTTAGGGGTTGGAAAACAAAAAATTCGTAAAACGATGGTTAGGCGATTACATAAAAAGCGTTTGTAAATAATAACTTATTCGATAACTAATCAGACCTACGAGATATGACGAAATTCGTGAAGATTTATACAATCCCATGTACTTCCCATGACGGGTTGAATTAAAAAAAGTAATATACTAAGTAAGATACTGATTTTACTTAATAAAATTTTTTCCACGACGAGATACTTGGACTTTAAGATCGAATTTAGTAAACCTTTGGATTATGGAATGTTCTAATTGGATGCTACTGTCTATTCTACCGCATTCATAGATTTGAATGGGAAATTGCCATTTACTAATCACGATTTCATTAGTTGAAATAATACAAGCTAAAATGCGAGTGATACCCTGCATTACCGCACGGCGCGACACTATGCCACCACTGTTTTATCATACGTTGAATCGGATTTTTACCACAAACTATAAAATGATTGTATCGAACAAAAACAGATTTTTAAGATATTTTTAGACACATATTTGTACTCTATAACCAGAAGATCGAATATTAAAATTTTGAAAATTTTACACCGGGCACGAAAAAAGAACAAGGTTTACGTTTTCTGTTCTTATTTTTGGCGTGGCAAATTACATTAAACATTTTTTTCTTCTAAAAGTAAAGAAAGGAAAAAATATATAATGTAGTATTGTTTTCATCTTTAAAGTTAGGTTTTAAAATTATAAGGTCGTAATTACTAATGCGACGTGCGAGGCTTTATCCGGACTTCCAACTTGTCATTTTAGATTCTTAGAAGAACATTAAATTGATGAAAAATATTTTTTTAGATGTATGACATTATGAAAATCATAATAACTTATTTTCACAAAAAATGTGACAGATCATTAGTTGTAATTGTAACTTACCGTCAGCCACTTTCAAAAAATTTTACTGTGAATCTCGAGTATATTATACTAATTAGGACCATTCCAAATGAATTAAGAAACTCGAGTATTCCAAACGAATTAAGAAGTAAAGGTTTATTCAATAGGTACATATCAATTTTGTATTTTAAAACAAACGCACCCTTAAACTTCTTTGGAAGTCAATGCCAAAACGTCAGTCAAGGTTTACATTTTTATCATGGTAAAGTTCACGATCGAGCAACGTTGGAAATTATCTCAATTATTCTGTGTTTTATTAAAATACATAATTGTTATATCTACATAATTATGTTATAGCTAAGTTATTTCTGAAACAAATGTGAGTAAAATATGGCCATAGTTTTATGTGCTATATAGTTTTTTATATTTAGTCGATTGGATTAACTATTAATTTATTATAATTATATTTATTTTTGATGGAGGAGTTGCCAAGTTGGATATGAAATGAAAAACCCGTATTTTTTTGGAAAAATCGGCTAAAAGTGATATATAAAAATTATCTATCTCGGAAGCTATTAAACATAAAATAAATCACAGAAAATTTGACAGATACTCTATAAATTTAAGCTAACCATTTTTATCTAAAGAATTGTGGAACTGATATATTCGTAAAAAAAGAATTTTAGGCGTAGCGAGCGGATACATTCGAAATCGCAAACTTAGTAAAGTTTTAAGATACAAATTTTTCCGTGGCTATAGCAAGAGTTGCAGTTATCTATTTCCTGGGTAAGTACCCTGTAAATAATATTTCGACTCAAATTAAGTTTTAATGTAAATTTTCAAAAGCAATTTAATAACGGATCAGTCCAAGCTAGAGGCTTAGATGCAAACGCAGTGGTAAAGAAAAAATATGATTTTTGCATTCTGGCTGCAATGACCATAATAAAGTTCTTCTAACAATAATAAAACAGATCTGGTTACAATGATAATGGTCATAATGCTTCTAGTCATAGTATGTATATAATCTGTGAACTCTATAAATTTATATTTGTGACTTCAAACTGATTAATTAATTAGATTTGCACATAGTAAGTACAAATACCGCCAAGACAATTATATCTGGTTTAATAAATTATTATTCAATAGGAAAAAAAAATAAAATTGCTTTAAAAAAGAAAGAAATTAACTTAAATATATAATGTTAAGAATTACATGAATGTACAAGTTCAATGAAACTATTCAGCTATTTCTGTAATTTCACTTGCCTTGAATATATACAAACAATGGAAGTTTCACATGTCGTTCATTTCAAGCAAAGCGCTACTAGGAAGCCAACTAACATAGGGACGTATTAAACGTACAAATATGAATAATCGGCTCTAGTCCGAAGCTTAATTAAATTCTGACTTAAAGCAAGATTTGCAAAAATCAGTATTCAATGGCGGTAGCGTGCTAGCTTAGCCAATAAAACGCTCATAAGATTAAAAAGAAAGTGCTAACCCGACTTAACTAAATTATTAAATCACGTTATTACTCACAATAAAGCACATTTTTTTGCTTACAAATTTTACTTATGGAAATTATGGGAAGCTACCTACGACATGTAGGTACTGTAAATCGAAAACACGAAGGTTTAGTCGTCAAGAAAACGCATACGGAGTACAGACGTTTAATGACTACATGATTATCCACCTAAGCTTATTGTATTCAAATCGCGTTAATTAGCCGAGACAATTTCCGTCGTGGTAAGGCACCATTACGGCATATACACACCTCCAATCTCAGGTATGTTCGTTTGGAACGCCTTCCGTGAAACCCCGCCACCATTCATTTTGTACCACTGGTGGGAACATACTCGTTTACTCTCGCGATCTCTTTCAATCGAAAGTAAACGTTGTATGCATTTCCTTCATTGGCCAAGCAAAGAAACCTCAAGCCGTTCATTTTTCAGCCGTGATTGGCCGAGATTTTCTTATGTGAAACGTGCTTTTATTGTATTGGTAGGTGGCTACGGCTAACGACGATATGTTGGACTAAGATTTAAGTGGTAAATTAACATAACGATTGTATATAAGATGAATAAGAGGCAGTAATTCACCGACTAAACAAGAAAAGATGCTAAAAAAAATTTCAGGTTTCTGGCTTGAGTCTTTCGTTTTTGTCGCGTTTCTCGCTTAAGTCTTTTGATTTTACACGGGTTACAGACTGAACTGGTGGTGAATTAATTGATCGGCGTGGATCGGTGATTGTGTGCACCTTGCGTTATATTTTTGTAACGAACAAATTATGTAAGCAAGCGCATCATCATCCACCTGACATGGACATCAGTTAACGATTTTGACAGCATATGCTGCTTGCCAGTTCTACGGCTATAAATTGTGGAAAAAACAGAGCAAAAAAAAGTGGTAGAGTCTTCCGACGTATGCTGGATATAGAAGAAAAGACGGATAATTCCAGAACCTAACTGAAATGTTCGTTAAATAACTGCCAATGATTTCCTGAAGAAGGTGCCCTCCTTCCGCTGTCATACCATTGTTTATGTAGCTACATAACGAGAATATAAGCCAACAGGTTTACCTGTACTTCACATATGAGGCGGAGTTGAACTCACATAACTTCTTCCTCTTTTCTTTTTTTTTTCAAGAAGCCGATCTTCGGGTCTTCTCGATCATTTTCATGTAGTAGTAAAAACCGATCTACATATACCAGTGAATTTCACCTGTACGTCGTTAAGACATTGGAATCGTAGCACAAAAACTCGAAGCAAACAAGTGGATATGGTTTTATACAATCGGATAAGTCAGGCTTACCGTGCCGCTTCGGATTCAGGTAGGCAATGTGATCTTTCTGTATGGTGAATGAAAAATTGTATAACAGATACACGAACGATCGATGCCATGGTAGTACCTACTCGAGCTTAAGGTGATCGCAGGTGAACTCGTTGTGGTACGCGATCGGTTGGCGGTATGATCGACTTGGGCTATGGAAGAAAAGAGTCAACGGCAATCGCGTTTACAATTCGAAGGAAAAGAACACCTTATTGAATTCATATACGGAGCTTGTGTGTATCAAGTGTGTGCGCTATTTTCTTTCAGAAGGTCATGGTTAGATACTGGCGATCTTAAACGGACAGTATTAGCTGATCTGTCTGAAGAAATGGGTCTTCTTCTTAATGTTCGCGATTTAATTATAATACCGTCTTTACATGGTTTCAGTTCAAAGTGGTTTATGGCTACTTAAAAAAAAAATAAAATGTTTAGTGCGAGACTTGTTTTGACCGAAATTTTTTATTAATTAGTGAATCAAAGGGGATCTTTTTCTGCGAATTTTTTTCCGGACTTTTCGCGTTTTAAAAAATTAAATTTATAAGAATATAGTTTGTGATTAGTGAACAATATATTCTGTTGTTTTGTGATTTACATTTCAACTTTAATCATCAACTGAATAGATAAAATGGAAACGTGTGTTTTAATACCGCAAGAGTTTTCGCTTGCTCTGACTTCTGGCTTGAGAAGTTCCGAGCAACAAGTAACTGTTTGGACTACTACAAAACTACAGCAAGGAACACTCTTCTATCCGTTCCAAGGAACAATTCGTATCGACAACTTGGATATATTCAAGTATTTGGATGACGAGGATGTAAGTACCATTTTAAATCACACGTTAATCTGATTAAGTACCTGCCTGACGATAAAGAACATGAAAAGAAAAAATTTCATAAATTCAACTGACTGTGACGATAAAAATCATTCTCCCAGAACGGTGGGAAAAACTTGAAGAAGCCGACCAAGAAATACGTCTTGACGGTTAAATTCTTCCTGTTTTTTTCTTGAACGAATATCCGCCATTCATTACCATATAAATAGTTTTACACTTGTTGCGCAGCAACTAAAATGCGGGGTTGGTTTGACGTTCGTGTGGTGTTTAGTAACCGTGAAACCACACGTGAGCGCATCCATTACCGCAACCCCCTTTCATTCGCTAAACTACCTGTTGATTTTCGAACACACAATTATAGGAATCGTGAGAACTTTCCCATGGATATGAGGGTAATTTCGTTCCTTGGAACTCTTCACGTAATCCTTCAAATTAGACGCCCGAAAAAAAAGGTTGAATACCTGTCCCGAGATGGACTATGATGGAAGGTAGGCATCGTAAAGTTGAAACTATCATTAGTTCTACAGGTGCAATACCAATTTCTGGACCCTTATTGAAATCTAATGATCTCGTAAATTTCAAGGGTCGCGTCGTCGGCGAAGGTTCACCGGTATTTTAATCCAGGTACAAAGGCATAATGTAAAGCGCATTCGGACTTGACTTCGAACCTTTTAATGCGCTCGACGTGTCTTGTGAGACACTTTCATTTTCATGTCAATGACTTCGTCTTCTAATTGTAATTTCCGATGAGAGTAGTTGCAGCAGAAGAAAAAAAATGCAAGTTGTGGAAAAATCGAGCACATCATCCAGTTTTCATATTTGTACTGTATCAACTGTGGCGATTGCGTAGAAATGCGAACGTACGATATGTTCAGAGTCAATCTCGTATGCAGCTTACGTGTATGATAGAGATACCTTTGATAGATGTGGCGAACATTGAACTAGATGAAGTGATTTTTCCTCTTGATCCAAATTAAATTTTCTTGTCGCTTTCACTTTGTACTCCATTAGTGCATTTTCAAGATTATGAGTGGTTCGGTTCACTTGAAAGTAAAAGTGCACTTTTCCACTGTATCTATACTTGATGAAATGGAAAATTGTGGTTTGGTTGTAAATACGACATTTGTTTGTATTTTGTTATCAATTCGGATCTCAAAATTTTCAATCTGTACATTCATTACTTCTAGCATAAAGTTGACTAATACGCACAGATTAAATCTATGTTTTTATGAATAATTAGCGGAGTGAACAAGCAATTTGCTAAATTTTTATGAAAAGTGGATTAAGTTTGACTGTATAATATGTTGATCTGCGAGATAGATAGATTGGATTAGCAATGTTATTAGCATTAAGTTTACTGTAGCCCAAAAAGATTGTAACGCATAAAACGAACCTGTAAAAAAGTTAAATGTAATATTTTCCGCGGTGAATTCCGAAATTCTGTAACACCGCATGATTTCTTGACTATTACTACTTACTGACTATGATATTGAGATTTGGTATCCCAAATAAATAATAATGATAAGTTCGCCGAAACGCCAAACTGTCCTATTACTTCAAGTAGCTTCCATAACAAAGTCCTTTAAATACGTATTCGCAAATACTAGCAGAAATCTAACTTCGAAACTCCTCAAGCTAAAATTTGTATTCGCTTCACGCTAATATTTAAACAGTTACAACAGTTAAAATAATTAATAAGAAAATCGACCATGGATTTTGTGCTGCCGCCATACCAAAGTCTGTTAAACGTCTGCACATTCACCTTTCGTAAAACACTATAACTAACTCAAGAAGTCGTTCAGTCAGAATTTCAAAATTTTATTTGCTTTAGTTACGAGCGAAGCGTAAAATGTTTTTACTAGCGGAAAATAGGTGGTTTATCTTTGGATAGCTGCCATACAAAAGTATCTAAAATACATGTTTTTGATTCTATTAGCTAATAACTTCAATCTGAAATTTGACTTAAGTTAATTTCTCGATAGTGACAGGTAAAAATATAAGACGAAACCGAGAGAAACCCTTAGACACCTACAAATTTCATGCTTTCATTTTTCGAATCTCGCTATAACCCAAGAAATCTTTCAACACTGAATTAAAATCAAACCTAAATTAGTTGGCGAAATCTTCATGTAGCTCCCTGAAAAAATTTCTCTAAATCACACACTTGCTTTTATTACACGAATCCTACAGAAGGATCAGAAGGAAAAAGTTAAAGTCTTGCAGATTATAATTTTTCTTCATTTGAAACGGCATGAATAAGAACAAGTAAAATCTAGGTACTTCCTCGTCCTACCATACAAAGGTCTATGAAAAAGAAAGGTTGAAAGAAATTTAGTTTCGACTTCTGCGTGTTAATTTGCAACCTTCGTCTTCGGAAACAACAACATATTTTAACTATCTGGATGTGCCACAGATAAACCAGAGATTAAAATATACCAAACATTTCGTTAATATTTCATCCAAAAATTTTGAACTCAAACTTTACGTCTTAAAATTTGTGTGCTTTGGATATGTGTACATAAAATAAGAATTAAAGTAAATTTTCTTATTAAAAATGTATTATATATTAGTACAGTACAGATTTAGGGTTCTTTTAATTAGATGTTCAGATTTCTTAGAGTAGAATACTTCTCCTGAGTATTAGAAAGAAATACATTAATCTAGTTTTGCATGTACATACATATATATTGTGTATTGAGGAAATCTTATTGTCAAGTAGAAAATTATTTGTACAATTATGTCAAATTTGCGACAAGTGTCATTAAAATATGAAGCAACACACAGCAACAATAACAACAGGCGATGTGGATCAACTTTTCATCAACTCGTTGCTGAATTGTAGTGAGCGATATTGACCAATATCTAGCAATTCGGGAATAAGGGATTACACGAGCAATTCAGTCTATGAACAACACGAAAACAAACTTGACAAACAAATCTAAAACTTTGAAATATTTGAATTCTAAGCCCTTATAACACGAAACTTGACAAATAAATGCAAAATTCAAAACAAACCTTGACAATTGAATCACCGAACGAGGACAATTGCTCGGCATTCTCCAAGTCAATGGAAATACGGCAACTATAGGGCGTGTAATACCAGCAATATGTGAAAACATTGCCACATTGCCGAAATATTGCCACAACTAGCATGATATTGCCCTGTATTGCTCCATTAATCGCTCCTCTAGTTTTGGCAATAGTCGTCGGGCAATCAATTGCTTGAAAAATTGCTCGTGTAAGAGCAATTTATCAACACGTTTTTTTTAGCTGATGCTTATGACTGTAGAAATAAAAAGTTATCTTTTACGGGATAATAGTTTCCGATGTGTTGAAAATATGCATTTTTTAAAATTAGAAATCTAATGTTTCAATATTTTTATCGAACTATCGATCCTTTTTAATCTTGATCACGGGACTGTGTAAAAAATTAGTTAGGGATCTTTCAGCTACGTATCTAAATCTTAAATTTCATTGGAATTGAAGACGGATATATAGTTTTCAAGCGTTCCTTAAGCCCGTCCAAAAATTAGGTCGTAGTATAGATGTAAAAAGGAGAGTTTAAGTATCTTCAAGCCCACAAATCTTCGCGAGACTAGTGTACCTACAACATACTGGAAATGACGAGCAGCGACTGTTTTGAAGCTGGACGATTCATCGCAAAGGACCGGCAATTAACACTATGCTACTATTAGCATCTTACTCACATTTATATTATACCCCGGTCTTAAACACGAAAAACACCAAACATTTGAATACTAGGCTACTATTTGCATTTCACTGACACCTGGCATCAATCGCTCCATACAAAATGTTCAATCTGGCTTCAAAATGCTTCAAAGTGCTTCATACAAAAACGACGTCTTGTCGTCTCCAGTATTTATATCTCTATGACCTACAGCGATTTTAAAAATATAAATATTGTGGTATCTCTCGTGTAAAAGAGGAATTTATAATGCATTTAGAGTAGAGAGACTAGTAGTGCGCAAATATGTAAAATACTATCGATATTTTCTTATTACCTCTACCAATGTGGGTGGAGGATGCATCAACTTTTTCGTCATTCGAAGACAAATTTTTTTCTTGTCCTCGTATTTAACTATGTCTATGCAGATACTCCTTATGAGTTATCATTGAACAACCCAATATGGAGCGTTCATTATTCCCAAAGTATCTCTACTGATCGGTATCCATTCGTTCCTTGCGGGTTTTTGTGAACTATCGGATTGTTCACAAAAACTCAGTTACATGCGTTCCGTTAAACCAACTGCTAGGCGAGTGCAGATTAATGCAAGGTTACCGAAACAGTTATGCTAGTTTTCATCTTCCTTTTTCTTCGGAATAAATTTAAAGGATCAACATTAGTAAGGATAAGATGTTTATAGCCTTTACAAATAACAGTTTCATGTTGCAAATTTGTAGACTTCTTACAGAGAAGTTACGTACCTAGAACCACCCGTCGGTTATTAAAATTGAAACGTCTCCCAAGCGGTTGGAAGACTCAAATCGGTATTATATTTAGTACTCAACTTTTCAGCAGTACTCGAGTTCGAGCGGCATACGTGTCCATGGACGAACTCGAGTTCCAGTACCTGCGATTAATATTATGCCAATATTTAGATTACCCTCCAATCAAATTAAAGTCGTAGTTCAAGCCAAGATAGTCAATACTCAAAATATGGGAAATTAAAATCTAGAGAAAGTCGATGCGTTCATCTACTCAGAACTCTATAACTTGGTTAAATCTGCAATAAACAACGACATTCAACGAAGAATAACCGTCGCAAATGGGATCTATTTCTTTGGTCCTCCCAATAATCAAATGAAAGAGGGTCGACTCTACGAAACGTGGACTTCTACATAAGTGTCTGAAATAAACACATATGTGATCAGAGAACCCTTCGTAGAATCTTCAAATTAGAATCAGAATACAATGAACCAACAACATCAGTCCTAATAATGCTTCTCGGTTTGCAATTGGCTTGACGTGTCAAGCGGATGGACAACAAAAGAGTAACCCTGTATTTTGATGGGCAAATCTCATAGCAATCCGGAAAACCACTTCAACGATGAAACAACTCAATTGACGCAAATATCAAATCGCTCTACTGCGTGATGCAGCCGCTGGATCGATATATCCTGGAGTCCAAGGCTTGACTTGGGCTGTTGCGTCAAATATGTTGATTGTTCACAAAAATTTGACTGTCTGCACAAAAAATGTTGAAAATGTTGAAAAAATTCTATTCTTCAAATTTTGAAAAATTTTCATTTCGCTCCCCTGCAGAGTTATTCAATTGTTCATGTTTTATTTTAAAGTAAAGAACGAAGATGGGGCTAATTCAAATCTGCAACAGTTCGGGAAGGTTAGTTCACCCTGCCAAGCCAAAAACATATTCGATGACTCAGTTAGATTACACTAGGTTTTAGGCGAAACGAAGGATTTTCTCAAAGCTCTGCAACTGTCAATTTTTTAAGTTAAAATTAAGACATTTTTTCCAATTGGAGGAGGTCAGCTTTGTCATTCCATAGCCACTGCTGACTTCATAAGATTCTCTCCTAAAGATCTGTAGCGGTGAATTTTTGATCAGAAGTTTTAGCCTCATTTGGGTATAACATGCACAGGTAACGTTACGAGGCAACGTAAGTAGCCCATTCATATCAGTACCTTTTTTCACTCCCCCAGCTGATTTATTCATAATATCTTGGCCCCTTTTAATCTGAGAAGGGTGGTCCAGTGTTGGCACTTCTTTTTCTCCAAATTTGAGATTCTACAAAATAGTTTTTATTCAGTCAATCCAATACTAGACTATTTTATTGTGGTTGGAATTTTAAAATCACGTCAATTCAAAAGTCCCTTAACTTAGTTCAGAATTTTCTACATCTAAAGCCTGGTTAGTATTATCCCATGACTTTATGCATATCGAATACCTAGTGCAGTTATCAAATCCTGATCAACCGTATGAGATACCTAAAATCAGAAGTGGAACATATTACATTACCGCAAAAAATAAGGTGGAAACAACGCTGATGAATGCATCTATGTGTAAAGTCCACAATCATCGTAGTCCATTTAGCTTTAAGAAAAAAAATATTGAACCTTAGCATGGCCTTATAGTTCACACAGTACCCACCTAAAGCCGGTATCTACATCATCTTTTTTATTGGCCCATTGTGATGCCACTTTAAACGCAATTGGCCAAAAATTTAAAAAAGGTCTTATACTAGTTTGTCTTTCCATCTTTAAAGTATTTTCTTTAATTCAATCAATAAATTACCCCAAGCAAATAAAATTCAGTTACTTTAAATTTATCAATAGATACTCTAGCTCACTATCTAGATATTACGCAGTTTGGTTTACTTGTTCATATCATACAAATCGCGACAATTTTGTATGGAGGGTGCATGACTTGGATGATAAAAACCAAGTTTTCAATTAAAGTGCAAGCTTTTGTTAGGCAAAGCAAACTTAAATAGTTTATAAACACATTTAAAAAAAATCCTTGCCGAAGGATACTGGAAACAAAACTATTGAAAAATGAAAAATATTTTGCGCATAATACTTGTTACTTTAAATTCCATAACATTATAATTACTATTAGTTAAGAATCCAATAATTGCCTATCTATCAATAAATTATAGGACTTTGAATAGCTTATCGTTGATACTTCATAAATTGTCGTGCTTTAAAATATGCAGTGTAGTGATATAACACTGAATTGTTGGCATTTTTCAACACGCGACGATATAGTATCAACGTTCTGCTATTTAAAATATTTATGATAAATAATTATTTGCATAGTTACAATGTTTTTTTACAATAATGTACACGAGTATTAGACCAATTATCTAATAACTTATTAACAATCAGTCTTAGTAATTCGTACTCTGGAAAAAAACATGTAAAATCGGTAAGCGTTTCGTTTCGTTTATAACAATGTAAAATATTTAGCATATTAGCATTTAATAGATTAATCGATAGCATTTATATTTATGTATGAGCGGCAACAAAAACATGATTTACGCAAAATAATAGGTCTTGGCATTGGGCGGGCAGTATCAATACGCACAGGTAAACTTAATGTAAATAAAATTTACTTTCAAGAGCTTTCGAATACTTACAGAAATTCATTAATTTAAAATGAAGCTATTGATTGATGGACTGCTGGCGGGCCGACTGTTTGTTTTAAGTATAATGCACTTTTTATTGATGCGATACAATCGTTTTAATATGAACAGGTGTGTACGGTTTTTGGGCGTTGATTGAGAAAGTTTGTATTAAATTGTATTTATACTTTTTTTTTTTCCTAAAATTCGAAACGCATTGAAATTTTTTCGCGTATTGAATATTTTTTAAAGTTACCTATGAAATCTGTAACGTGATATTAGAACCGATCATCGGATAGCACGGGCGAAAAATCTTAGATTCGATTTCTGTCCGTCCGAAAACAGAATAAATCCAGATTGTGATATGCTGGGCAGTTGAAATTAACGTTTTCATCATTTTCATATTTTCCGAATAGGTGAAAGTAAGTCCTGAAAATCCAACTTTTCTGTGGAGTATGACTCGTAAAATGTCCTGCGTATGTTTCCTTTAAGATTGGTGCAGCAAAGTCTACCGGCGAAGTCGAAAAGATAATCGTCTCAGGCTTATAGACTCAGTAGAACATTCGACCGTACAAAGAGGACTTATATTCTTAAGAAGAAAATTATAAATAATTAAAAAAGGTGTTACAAAAATTAGAAAGTGATCCACCTCCATATAGTTGCATGTTTTTGGGAATTAAGAATAAAATCAAATTCACTGAAATCCAAAAAACATATAGATGTAGATAATATTGAATTTTAATTATGTCTTACAAACTATTTTTTAATAAATAAAATAATTAAAATTAGAGCTCAGCATTCCATTTAGAGTATCTCACGATCGACTTTCGTTAATATCGCAGTTTATTACCCCTTTAACATTTTTCTGTTACAACTTTGACATCTTTTCCATTCAGTGTGCTAATTTTATTAATCAATATGTTTAAAACTCAGTTTACATTTTAATACAATGCTGTAACAGTGTCAAAATTTAGTATTGTGGAATTTCAATATTAATTCATACCTATTTTAATGTTTAAAACTCCAAAAATGACATTGCTATCAATTTTGTAGAACTTATTGTATGTAAATTCTACCTACCATTTGCAGCTTCCGAAATCAATTTCATTTTCTTCATATACCTACCTAAATAAAATAAACCACAAGAAATTAAAGTCGTGTTGTATTTTTTTTTTATAATACCTATAATTAACATCTTATGACCGACGAAATAAACTTTATAGCCCGCAACTAGCTAATAGAATATTTTATGAAGGAAACAATTTTTAAAGAACACTTAGGGATTGTAATAAAAGAATAACAAATTTAATACATCATATTACCATAATATCGAACACGACATCAGTTTATCCAAGTCGTAATCTTATCTTTCTAATGCATATTTGGAATATTAATCACCAGTCTTTATATGTTTAACGATAAACCGGTGATTTATTTAACTAAATAAGAACATTTTGTAGCTTTTCGTTATAATGTGATTGAGTGTTATAGTTTTGCAATATTGTGTTACATTGCAGATTTTTGTTCTGATATCTAGCACAGAAAAACTCAATTTATTAACATATTGATCTATGCAAATTAATTGTGGAATTTTGCAATGAAATATAAATGGAGAATTAATTACAAAAAAAATTAAACTTTGCACTACTAAATTTACATGAACTACAAATTTTTAAAACGACGAGTGAAATTTATTCGTGTCATTTTTAGCTTCATTCCAGTTTAATATAAACCGCGGTAATGATTCGATAGTGGTGTATTAGAATGGGGATGAGACTTGCAGACTAGGGGCTAATGCGTTAAACATACATTGCATTTGTTCAAACGACTTTGTTTAGACACAATATATTGAATTCTAAAATTAATTAAAATTATTATTAATCAAAATACAAAAATATATCTATCTATCTTTATTGACTATAAAATAGTGAAGATTATAATACAGTCAGTAAAGAAGAATTCAAAATGAATTATATGATTCTATTCATCGATTTAGCAGCAATACCAACACCGACTTCAACTCAAGCCGCGCACATATGACAGTTCGTCTCGAGAAATGCTTCAGTTTTTAGCTGATGTGTGACGTCACGGTTCGAAACGAGAAAATATACTAGTTCATTGGAGAACCTTTTTAAGAACTGACTCGTAACAATATTTTATAATCCCAAAGGCATGAACCTTTCTAGGGTAGATACTGAATAACAAATATTCAGAATCATAGCTATATGCAATGTGTTTCATATAACAAAAATTAACTTTCAAGAAATGAGCAATTTAACTGCACATTTTTTAAATGACGGAATGCCGACATTGCTGAAAACTGCGATATTTTTTTTCATTCTAATTTTTTCTATGAAAACTTAATTCCAGATGAGAAAACTAGTGTAATTATCATTTTTAAATGTGTTTAAGCCGAAGGTCCTAGTTACTAGCGCTTTTAATAATTCTTGTATATTTATATATATTTAATTATATTAAAAAATAAAAAAAAAGAATGTGTTTATAAACAATTTAACTTTGCTTTGCCTAACAAAAGCTTGCACTTTAATAGAAAACTTGGTTTTTATCATCCCAGTCATGCACCGCCCATACAAAATTGTTGCGATTTGTATGAAGCTGTTATGTTTGTGATGACTCTGGTTTTAGATGTTCAATTCATTTGCGCGGCTATAGTTCAGAGGGCTTTGGCAATACGAATCAATAGCCGTTTTTGGCAAACCTTATCTCTATTAGTATACTTACATATCCAGTCTAATATGAAAAGAATAAAATTACCACAGTAAATAACTATTGACGTCATCAGCATCGAAGAGCCCCTTCAGGGCGAAAGGGAACAATTTGACAACAGTCTTAGTGTGACTTTATTAATTTTTGGATAGTCGGAACGCGTTTAATGTTTAGTGTGATCCAGATTACTATGCGACTGACAACCTAAAGAAAACGCCGTTCCAAATAGACTCCTGCACTACCTCTATAGTAGCTCTATACGTTGATTTACGTTTATCAATAAAAATTGAAATGATTTACTTTCCACCCGCTTCCAGTCTAAAAAAAATAGTTTTCTCTACCAGAGATTTACTGGGCTTAACTCCTGTAAAAATATCAAATTCAAATCTAAGACAGTTTTTAAAGTATGAAATTTGATTTTCTTGGAAAAAATGTACATGCTCCACCATGTCATATACTTAAATACACAAACCAAACTTTATATCACTGACGTAATTGATTCAGAAGATATCGCAGTCAAACGTTTTCCATCTTATGACGTGAACCGTTGATATGGATTTTTGAATGTTTTGGTCCCAGCTTTCGAGCATTTTGTACGCATTGCTGTTGCCGTACTCCTTTGAACTCGTATCGATCATTTTGCAAATTGATCCACTATCATAGCTCTATATAAATAACAAGTTTCAACTTTCTAGTATAAGTGGTTCATGAGATAGAGAAAACAAAATTGTTTGTCTAAACCGCTCTAACTCTACTGCACCCTGACCCTCAAACGTGACCCCTTAAGAAGTTCCAACCAATCTACTAACGAAAAAAAATTTGGTTTTAATAGTCGAAATGGTTTAGAAGTGGTTACGAGCCTTCAAACGCGATTGCTTACGACGCATATACCGGAGACTCAATTATTTTTTGTTTCGTTGAGGTCGCCCTGAAGGGTGAAAATACAATAAATTAACAAAAATTTCTTCACCTTACAATTTTAGTACACAGTCTCGGTAAAGTATTGACGTAGTTATGACGACGTCTGTTCTACAACTTCGAAGTCTGAAGATACGGCTTAGTTATAAGTACCAAGGGTAGACGTAATACTAACTAGCTAATATGTAGTCATTATTAGTAACATTTTGTAGGCTTGACAACTTTTATACAACCTTAGTTTTTATGTTGGTTATATTCCCTATTTCGAGTACAACTGACGTTTTGATATCTGGATATATGATTTTATAGTCATTGTCGTTATTTAAGGTTGTAAGGACGTCGCAAAAAAGACGCATTAACTAGCTTGAAGTGTCAAGCATATTTGGCTCAAGAGATCATTATTAGATGGTATTAAAGAAATTTTAAATACAAAATGAAATAATAGCAAAAAAAAATTGAATCATGTGCATTTGAAATCACTTCAAGTTCGATATGTTCAGTCATGTAATGGTATGAAAACGAACTTAATTGGAGCGGGCAAACGAGTCAAATATAAAGAAGCACCCTATGCACTGACGTTTGGTAATATATAACACTTATATTGGTTTAAATAGATGACATTATTACCGAAATATGACTGAAATATTGTAAGAAGAAATTATTAGTACATTATAAAGGTACATACACAGTGCGACAAATAAGTTCCGAGACTCGAACCATATCTGAGTAACTAGTAGGGCCATCTATGTCTACAGAGCGGTGTTTGAAAGCTGTGACACTCCTCTTTCCGGTAATACCAATTTTGTTTAAATCGGTTGATAGGTAGCAAAGCTATGACAGTTCTCCCAAAACAACTTTTTTGTCGATGTTGAAATATTAAAATGTTGCTCAAACAACGCTCATACATTCTTCGATAGCAAAGGAATTGTCCACAGAGAATTCGTTCCAACTGGCCAAACAATTACTGGCGCATTTTATCTCGAAGTTTTGAAGTGTGTGATGGCCAGAATCCGTCGTATTCGACCCGAATATCGTGATCCAGAGAACTAGATAATCCACCGAGTCACACCTCACTCATTGTTCGTCAATTTCTTAGAATCAAGTCTGTGTGTTGAATCATCCACCGTATTCACCTGATTTGGCTACATGCGATTTCTCTCTATTTCCGAAATTGAAATTGAAGTTGAAAGGATGTTTTTTTAATGACATTTCGACCATCAAAACAGCTTCAACACGAGCACTAGAGACAATTCCACAAAATGGGCTAGAACACGCATTTGAAATACTGTTGAATCGCACTAACAAGTGTATTGAAACTGTAGGAGAATATTTTGAATAAAAAAAATGAAAAACATCCAGATTTTTTCTTTTAATGATGTTTTCATTGACTAGTCTCGATACTTATTTGTCCAACTGTGTATAACAGTTAATATCGAGTAGCTATTTCGCTACGATAAGAAGTTGCATATAAGTAGCAACTACTTTAAGGTCGTACGTCATGAAGACGCCATTTAATCGTAAATTTTTTTTGGCATACTGTTGGACTTTATAACAAAAACTTCAAAAGTTTTCCGCCCACAAGGTCTCTTAAGGGTCGTCCCAACTTCGTCAGTTGCGCATGTCGGGTAATTATGACGGTCAGGAGTAATTACTACAAGTCACACCAACCGACAAATATGGAATAAGCGACTATGTTGTGTACCATTGGATGATAATAAGAATAAAAATCGTCATTGAAAATAATTTCAATTTATCGCTGATAAAAATTTTAAATGATTGACTTTGGTAGCTGCAAAACCGTATGCTGCAATACATGATGGAACCAATAAAAACCCCGAAACTTGGACCATTGCGGGCAAAACTAAATATGGATTAAAGGGTAGCAAAACCATTAACTCAAAGGGAATCTGAGAAGAGGACAGGAGTCAAGGTGTGTATTTCGATTTGGACATTTCATAAATTTTATCTCATTCAACTGGTAGATTTTTCAAAAAACCGGAGCACCTTTGAAATAGTGAAGATGTTTCCTTAATTTTTTCTACTTGACAGGTTGGTTTAATTGGCATCTTCACTTGTCTACATTCGTCACCTCAATAGAGGCATCATTTGCACTAGTCTAGGAAATCATAGCTCGTTGTCTCAAGATCCATAATGTTTAACGCTTTTCTGCACACAAATTGTTCTAACTTAAAATTAACCATCAGATTCCGTCTTCTATGGCGTGATAGCTCAAATCCATCCGTGATCTTGTTATTGACAAGAAAGTTCAGGAACGAAGTTTGACCTCATCCCCAACTCATTACTAGTAACCTTTTCATTTGTATTTAGCGTTCATTTGTGTAGTTGGGAGTACCTGTTTTGGATCCCACAAGATAATAGATAATTGAATAAAGCCGACATTAAAATCTGCAACCGTCTTCTGAATTAATGATCCCTATTTTTAAATTAAAAAAAAAAACCATTGTTATTAATTTATCTGAGTTCGTTTACAAGGAAAATAAAAAACAATTTTCTTGGCTAATAAAATTTTCTCAACTTCTTATATGACAATTTTATGAAAGCTTTCAGATTACCATAAGTATGCCTTATCTTAAACACATTGTTACAAAATTCTTCTAAATTTACTCGTAAATGTTGTATCTGTAGAATACTTTCATTGTGGACATTCCACTCAAAATTAAAATTATTAGAAATTATTGAACAATCGAAAAAACCAAAGCAGGTTTTTTAAAAAAAATAGATCTTTAACTCTTAGAATTGATTAGATACGTGCGATTAGATCTTTTGCATGAAAGCTATTCGAAGGTATGGAGTATTTTTCATAGAGTTTATTATTTAATAACAAATTTTAAAAAAATGTATAAAACAACTTCCTTGTGCACATAATAAACATTTCGCCTTGGATTATCATTGAGTCTAAAGATGTGATACTTTTTCTTCCAACTGCTTTCTTAGACACCGTTACATACCTACTACTGCTGCTTCTACTAAGTACCTACTATTAGTTTTCTCAGATCAGAGGTGATAAATGCATGACTAGCTTAGTTAATTTTATTATTTTGTGTTACTTTATATACTTTATAAGCTTTTAACATGCTACTGATTACCGGTTAGCAATTTAGCCGGTTTTCATTAGTTTCATATGTTAAAATTGAATATTAAATATAAGAAATAAACACGACTAATTACAAAATTTATACCAAATTACTTGTTAGCAATATTTCATCGATAAAAAATATCTGTCGCTCACATTTCGAATCGTAGACCCTGTGTATCTGTACTCGCTCTTCCAAATAGAAAACAATTTGTCGTAATATGGCTACTTTATGCAAATTAAATATACTTAAAATGCAATCTTGTAATATTTCAGTACTAATTGATGTAGTGAACTGAATATTTATCGAGTCATATTGCAAGCAAGCGTAGTTCTGCTATGCGAATCGAGCAACACCTGACACGTGCTGTTTATTATAAGCATTAATTCGAATTGTATCATTTTCTACTATCAAAAGACTTTATTGTATAGTAAAGTAGTTACTATATAACGTCTGGCGTCTTGAAAGGTGTTGGTTGACAGTAAAATCGCTTAAGTTATAAACAAGTTATACAGGAGTGGGGGGGGGGGCATGAAATTGCATTTCATGGTTCATTAGGTTTCCCCGTCTGGGACGAATGGAAGGTTAACGTTTGTGTTGTGACGAAAAAAAAACCGGGTCGTTTTCCGTTTTCTTTTCTACTGGCCCGTAAGAACTTTTGCGTCGCTCAAAGATGACCATTGTTATAGATCAGAACGTAACGAAAAATTGTTGCCGCAGGCGATCATCAATGTCGCCATCATCATCATTATAGTGTTCGGTTTCGATATGGTACTCTCGTGTTAAGACGCTTTTTCTTCTAATCTTTCCGCAAGGTTCCTGATTGTCTTTTAATGGCAATCGGCTGGTAGATAGCTCAAAGTGTGCCTGGCAATGTAAATAGAAGCACTCAAGATCGAGGTCGGCTTTTCACCTGTTTCGAATCGAACTTTTTTTGATGTGTGGAGTCTTTGATTAGCCACGGTCAATGGGTCAGAAAAGAACACATGTACACAAACCTGACCAGTTCTTGTTTGAGCTGAAAGAACATTATTATAGTTTAGCTAATCTGAACTTAAAAAAACCCAACTAACAGTAACATGTCGGGTAGAATAGAACATCATGATGGCAGCACTTACCTTAGCAACATACAGGAGATCATCACGTCAGCAATCTGCTAAACATCATGCAGTGCCATCAGGCTTAAGCGGAATGCCGACTTCGACGGTGAACTTCGCTGCATAGTCATTACACACAGGATTCTATGCCGATAAACGTAATGACAACTTCAAGGGAGGCGCCAATACGACGATGAAGTTGTGCTTTCGCTCTATTTCTGAATATGCCGACGCCGTCGACCCAACGCACATTCAATTTCAAATCCGGTTTTTCAGCAACTGCGACTTTACCTACTGGTAATAAGATAAAGTCGCAGCTGGCATTCTGTTTCACTTGAGCGCCATGTCAAAAATCGCTTTCACAGTCAGAAGTTGAGGTTGGTGTTCTGTTGTATGTTTAGTGAATCCTACATGTATCGCCATCAAGTGATTTACTGAAACCCACCATTAAGCTGAAAACTTCAGTTGTTCCGCGAATTCAACGCCTTCAACACAAGTTCGAGCTGTAAGGACAAAAATTCCTATAAAAGAAGTGTCATGTGACAAACAGTCGCATTCTTTACCATTTAAGCATCGACTTAAGTCCAATAGAATGAAAATGTTAAACAAAATAAAGATTATTATAATGATACTACAATAAATTTTTTTAAATATTTGACTATTTTCCCTGGCAAATGCTGTCTATTGGAATCGTCAAATTTTTAATTTGACACATTATTTTATTGCTCTACACAAGGACCATTTTGACGGAAAAAATTTTACTGAATTTTTCGTATTTTTTTTTGTTAAATATTTGACAGCATCGCTTACAGTGTAATTCTAGATTAAGAAAGGTTTTTAATTTTCTTTTTCATGATTTTGTTGATATTATTTGCTAACATTACAATCAAAAACTTTTAATAATAGGTCCTCTAATCAAGTAACATGATTGTTTCAAACCTATTTTTACCACTAAATCAAACTTTTGAAATACCTATAGGGTCATTCCATCAAGAATCGCCAAAGTTGTGACCTTACTATCGCCGATTCCTTTGAAAATTTTTGTACTTGAAGTACTAGTGAAAAAAATGTGATTTAATTTTTTTGTTTCTATCTCATTTTTTTTTTGTTAGTTATAGTATGTTAAAGTATTCGCAAAAATGGTTTCCGAGTCATCTTTGAAAATGCATATCTCTGGTAATTTTTATCCTAGAATAATAATAAGAATCTGCGATGGTAGTACGGTCACAAATTTCGGAATTTTTGACAATTCTAGATGGAATGACCCTCATTGATCACAATTTATATCGCACTTTAATAATTGCTATAGTTCCTGCTATTTCTTTCGTGATCCCAAATGCATCGAATGTTACATAAAAAACAATTACATCTATTTAGTGACGCCGAAGTTCAATATCAATCTAAAAGAAGATTATACTTCCAGATAACTAATAATCTGCTCGAAAAGATACAAAAGACTTAAGCCAGAAACCTACTTAATGTGTTTCTTACATTTCTTATTTCAATTAGAAGGCCTCTGATTTCAAAAATATTCTCGGTCATGAAATTATGTTTTTTTTTTCAGTTTCAGTGGTTGCAGATACTAAGAAATATTGCAGTAGAACTTTATACTCAGTTGAATCATTATTTAAATATCTAAAAACAAATCTACTGACTGAATGAGTAGCTAGTCCACTTTTTGAAAATATTTGCATTTGCATCAATCGGAGTGATTTAATGTCCATTAAATTCATTTGAAAAAAATTAAAGCCACCTCCGTGCTCTGAAAATTATGTGGTTGTAGATTGGACGCAATGTCCACGTTTCTTTCTCATAGTTTGGATGAACTTACTATACTTTCCATTTCAGTTTGCTACAAGAAAAACTTAAACAGGGTATAATATTTAAATAATTACTATCTCTTCTATAGTGCAACAGAACTAATATTTATCTGATCGAATTTGGGATATTACGGTCGATTAAGATTCGTTCGATTTAAGATTCTTCGTCGAAGCTCCTGAACACAGCTTTTTTTCCGGGAATAAGATATTAGCCTACCGTTCAACCCAATGAGATGAGGATGAAAGGATACGGATCTTTGAGAAATGCATATTGTTAAAAAGAAAAGAAAACTGGGCTAGAATATTTTTTCATTTTTGTATAAAAAATTACAGCGCTAGTGGAAGAGTAAAGAAATTATTCTTTGTTAATTTCAAGACTTATACTTGGACCCAGAGATGCGTTTATGAGGGAAAGTATTTATAAAATAAGTTTTTCAGTAGCATAAACTCAGGATACATTAATCACACACATAACGTGTATTTGGTTCTTAATTATTTATTTTATTTATTTATAATACAATAAAAGGCATATACACATATATACACAATTATTACTTAAGAACTAGTGACTTAGACCATCATCTTAAATTAATTATGTGCGTTTTTGAGACAAGTTAGGTTTGTCATCTTTATTTCTAAGCTATTGTTTACTGGGCTTACACAAATGTAAAGAAGCTATTCCTTAGGTTCAGTACTTCTATTAATTCTTTAAATTTATTGTTATTGAGCAGATAATTTAAGTTATAGTTGAAGTTATTATTATGGGTTGGGCAGTCTAATAAGTGGCGAAAGTCGAGTGTCTGATTGTTGAGAAGATGTTTATGACTCAAGCTGCTATGTCCTAGTCTCATCCGTGTGATGACTATAGCTTCTCTGCGATGTATTGAAGTTGGCAGTGAGAAGATTACTTTGTGAGGGTTGATTTCTGTCGAGTAGAAGTTACGTCTATCGGGTTTTGTTGGGCATAACAGCTTTTGATTTTAATTTTTAATATCTCTAGAGGGTATGGCCAGGCTAGCCAAAATACTCTGCTTAGAGCTGTTGAAAGCAGTTTCGTTCGCGAACTCGTTTCCAGGTATTCCCGAGTGTCCTGGTATCCAGCAAAGCATGATTTACTTTGGTGAGTTATTAGTTTTTGCCTGATTTCTTTAATCATGGTATCACTATTATTTACGTTCGATATTGAATTTAATACTGATAAGCTATCAGAGAAGATACAGAATTTTCCTCTGTTTTTGGCTGCGAAGACAACAGCGTCTAATATGGCTTTTGCCTCTGCACTATAGACTGACGCCATTTTGGGTAGTGCGCCATGCGCTACTTTATGATGATTTTGTTTTATGACTGCAAAGCCGATGCCGTGTTCTGATTTCGACAAGTCTGTGTAGAGAAATTGCCATCCTAAGTTCTGTAAGTTGTTTGATAGTTCGCGGAATAGCTGAATAAAAGTGTCTCCAGGAGTAGTGTCTTTTCAGTGGGTTGCCAATTTCTTGCAGATCGTCTTTTCTAATAGCTACCAAGGTGGGTTAGATGTCAGCTTGCAGGATGAAGTTTTACTCGGTATTTCGATTTGCCTAGCAATCTGTAAGGAAATTTGCATGGTTGAAGCGATTCTGGAAGTTGTTTTTCTTTTGCTTAGCTTTGCGAATTCAATTTGAAATAAGTTGTTACCGTTGTTGGTGATCTTAGGGATGAGAAGAGCGGTAAGATATTCTTTTCTGGTTTCGATGGATGGAAGGTTTGCTTCAGCTAGAATTAGAGGTGGGCAAAGCAGTTCCTCTTAGTGAAGTACTTCACTCCGAGTCACTCACTTTAAGCACCGAGTTCAGTGAAGTACTTCCATGGAACTGTTCGTTCCATCGTTCGCTCGCGAACTAGTTCGTTTTTTTTCTTTTACTTGAGGGGAGTTCAGTGATTAGAACGTAGTCGGAAGACAGTAGTAGTAGATTTAGAAGATGATGACCAAAAAAAAAAGTCAGTAGATCTAGAAGATGATGAGCAAAAAAAAGAGAGCAGTACATTTATACTGTATATTGTCACACAGGTTTTGATATCAAATGTTCGTACAGTTCACTCTGTTAGTCTCTATTTTTCGGTATATCGCTTTTAATTTTTTTGTCACGTGTCCAATGGAACTGCATCTCACCAAAAGGAGTGAGTTACTTCACCCATTCACTTCAATGAAGTGTTCTTTTGGAACAGTTCACTCGTGAACGACCCATCTCTAGATATTGCAGTAGTACGAAACACCCATATTGAAAAAACGATTGCGATAATCTCAGAATTTGGTGAATGGTACGGTTGGTGCGCTTGCGTCTTAGTTGCCATTTCTTCGATTACATTTCATTGGTAGTAGATTCGGTTTGTTTTCATTAACGTAGACTTCATAGATTTCCATTTTGAAACCGCTTTCACTGCATTTGACGTAAACAGATATTTATTTTATTTTTATGCTGGTGAGTTGGTTCAAACCAGATGTGATTTGACAACGCCATCTGGATGTCGAAATTTCCATGAAAAATTAAATGACTCAGAAAATCTTGAAATTCTATTTGGACTGTAATTCCTATGTATTTTGTGATAATCAAGAGCCGGTGAAAAAAAAAACACGACTATTGAAAGCGAGTTTGAAATTATAGGTCATAGCCCAGCAAAAATTTAGAAATAAAACTGTTTCGGTGATATATGGCTGGTATCGCCAAGATACCCTGTATCAGAACTTAAAGCAAAAATACTGAATTGATTTCATCTTTATATCGAGTGGACGAAAAATATACGATGTTATAACAAAAATGTTTCTTGATTCTGTGAGTGAAAATTAATGGAATAATCCGAAATCCGTTCTAGGGCACTTGTCACTTTTCTCTTCTGTTTAAAATTATGAAAATAAAACAGAAATTCACAGAGTGTTTATTGAAAACTTTATTTTACGCGATTTCAGGTACGCTATCGTTTCGGTTTATACGACGAAATATCATACAGTTTCGGTAAACGAGTTCGACATTGTAATTGGATACGATTTTTGCGTGTGTCCGACACTTATGTGCCGCAAGTAAACTTGGTATGTACGAAAGTTAAAGGTGAACCGATCTACGAAGTCGTTAAACCTATTGCACCGCATCAAGAACTTGTGGTATATTTCTTACCAGAACGGCCCGAGGAGCTGTTCTTCGTACGTATGCGAACCTCGCTGTACCGTCAAACTATGGACTCAATACTTGAAGGTAAGATCGATCGCGCCTACATTGTCTTATTAACGATCAATATCGTTTTCACATAAATGCCTTATTTGAAATTCAACAGGATCTCCACTCGACTTATCGATGTCGCTACTCTCACGTGTACTGTTACCAATATCGCCGCCATCTAGCAGTGAAGATGAACACAAATCGATATCGAGCGATTCGTCTGGATCGATATCATCGCTGGTCGAGAACACTGCCGATATGCTTAGTACGTCATCTGTCCAACGGACACCACCGCGAGCCAGGAGCGGTCGTGGTGAACGTTCACTTTTACCATGCGAAGTTTGCGGTAAGGCATTCGATCGGCCCAGTCTTCTGAAGAGGCATATGCGTACTCATACAGGTAAAACCAATTAACCGTCAAGATCACTTTACAATGTAAACTTGTTTTTTTTTTTTGATGTAATATCCATCTTACCCATATATTTCTTATTCTTTTTTTCCCTTCCATGTTCTTGCGCTATCCTAAAAAAAATAATATATAATTGTTCAGGCGAAAAACCTCACGTTTGCATGGTATGCGGCAAAGGTTTTAGTACATCGAGTTCGCTTAACACACATCGGCGGATACATTCCGGCGAGAAACCTCATCAATGTCAAGTTTGTGGGAAACGATTTACAGCCAGCTCGAATTTATACTACCATCGGATGACACATATTAAGGTACATTTGTTATTGATATTCGACTTTTACGACACTATGAAGCATAGCGTTATCAGGCCACTATGAGGGAATCTATATCACCTGCCACTTGTTAGCCGTATCGAATTTCTTCAAGGATCCTTTACCTGTAACATCTACATCTCATCGACATTGCTATACGGATCATAAGATTATGTCGTTATCTTCAGGTTCGATTGATTACCGTTTTCTTTGCATTACGCTTCGAAAAGATATCGATCGCGATCGAAACGCTCCAAATGAATTTATCAGAGCGAAAGGAATTAGAAAGACGGTACGAGCGATGGAAACAAAGTTATATGTATGACCAATAAGGCACTAAATTATCTGCGTAAGAAAATACTCCGGCTATTTGGCTATTAGTGAAATATGCTTTGTTGTATCCGCGGCACAAAGGAGCCGGAGTATGTGAGAATTCTTGGGATGATTACCTCTTGGAAGTTCTTCATATAAGACCAACATAAGTTCAAAACAAAGCTGAAAATATTTCTGTCCTGTTTTCTCGTCAAAGATTGTTAAAAGATCTTCAAAGTACGATCGAATTGGCTTGTGTGAGCACATTTCAAATCGACGATAATTGATTTTGATATTTTCCCTCAAGTGGTATACGTTTTAGTATTTCTGTATAACGCATGATCACCGAAGATCACTTTGGAATTTAACAGCAAATTGTCTTTTTTATATATAATTACAGGAGAAGCCCCATAAATGTGGATTATGTTCGAAATCATTCCCTACGCCCGGTGATCTAAAGTCGCATATGTACGTGCATAGCGGATCGTGGCCTTTCAAGTGCCATATCTGTTCTCGCGGATTCTCAAAGCATACGAACCTAAAGAATCATCTTTTCCTTCATACAGGTAAGTCAAAACGACATTGTAGAGTACGAAAAAAAAAAGACAGACCGACAGTCCAGCCACCTTATCAAAGATCATTTGCATATTACATGAAACCGATCGAGCCACTGCATTAAGTCTTAATTGAACACAAAATCGATGGCATGATCGATTCAAGACGCAACGGAAAAAGCCTTCCAGCTTTTCGACGTTGACATGAGTTTACCGTCATTCGGATCTCAATTTCTGACATAGAGCGAATGATCAATCTGAAACGTATGATCAGTTCTCACAAGAAACGATCGTGCTACTGTTCCATAGAAAGGTATTTTTCTACCTGTCCAGTCAGTGATCGTGCCAGACTCGATCGCAAGAATTTCTTTTGAAATCCCGAAAAAAAAATCAATCAGTTTTGTCTTGATGATATTTCATTTCAATAAAAAAAAAAAAAAAATTAAAAGAGTGTACAGATTGAGATGCTAAAATGGATTTTTTTTTTAATTATAGGCGATAAACCACATGCATGTG
Organism: Beris morrisii; assembly: GCA_951812415.1. Lineage (NCBI taxonomy): Eukaryota > Metazoa > Arthropoda > Insecta > Diptera > Stratiomyidae > Beris > Beris morrisii. Next base: position 31,804,370 of record OX638311.1, read on the forward strand.
AATTGTGTAACAAAAAATTTGCCCTAGCCTGTAATTTAAGGGCGCATATGAAAACGCATGAAGGTTAGCACTTTAAAACAACCCAACTGACCATTACGAGCCGTGTCTAAATACCTATGTTTTTTTTTCTTATGTAAATTACAGGTGATCCTCAAGATGAATGTGTTCGATGCGGTAAAGTATTTTTAACATCGTCTAGTGGCCTTAATCAAGGTGTTTGCATGAATTGCACGAAAGAGCCGACTGACAACATGAAGACCGGTTTTCGATCATCCGGCGAATCAACTACGGAAGACGAATCGTCAAATGGTGGTACTGAATTTAGTGACAAATAAGAAAATGCATTCGCCATGGTTCGTATAAAGATCAAAGTTTGATCATTAACTCAGATAAAAATAAAAGACTTCTTGTAAATAAACTCGTAATAGAATAGATGCTGGCACGTCTATTGAACTTTCTTGAATTGGTAAAAGACGTGTTTTGTGAAATTCCATCTGTGCCCAATTTTTTCAAATTGTAAATAACTACAAATATAATTACACGATCTCGTATAAGTCGCAAACACCATGAAATTATAATAACAAAAAAAAACCAAACTACTTATACTATCTATAATTTAATAATGATATTAAAGTTAATAATTTATTTCATTTATTTTTTTACGAACTTTAAAACTCAACATAATGAATGTAAAAATAAAACGAATTTAGTAATGTTAGGAAAGTCGTATTATAGATTTTGTAAATATATTTGCGTCGACACCCTATCGATAGCCCTCCGTCCAATAGAATATTACTTTAACAATCGTTCTAATGAATAACACAAATTAATGTACTGTCGCTAATTTTAAATTATATATTTTATAGTATTCATTTTATTCTAGTCAACAATTTTGTATTTAATAAATATAATAATTCATTAAATGTTGGTTGTTTTTATTTTTAAATAAACGCTTTATTGTTATAAAATAATAAAGTGGTATGGTTCAATATTACTGTAGGTTAATTTAAGGCCCGACAACTTTGCGCAGAACAGAAGATAGGGAAGGTAAGTACAAAGAATTCTAAAATAAGCATTTATTTTTCAGAAAAGATGCTTCCAAATGTCCACACTATGTTTATGGTAAGAGAAAAAATTTGGTTTTGTCCGTCTGTCCACCTCCTTCCGTACTGAAGCGAGTTGGATTGCGCGTAGCTCAGAAACACTTGGAATCATTAAGATCACATTTTCTTTGCGATGGGGTGAGGTATGATTTATGACCGAAAATATAGTGAATGTCTTGCGCGAAAAACTATTATTTCTTTTACAGAAAGCGCTCATCAGACCACCTAGTATATTGCAAAATTTGTGAGTATGTGTACAACCCCATTGCCTTCACTTGGGGGATGAATTTCGAAAAAAATTTTAAAAAATTATTTTTTCGGCTTTTGCATAAAAAGCATATAAAAGATAAAACTAATTTGTTATCTCATCATTGCGAAATTTGTTAAAATTTGTAACCCCTTCCCTCACCCCCTTCCTTTGGGTTGAATTTCGAAAAATCGTGAAATAAGTTTTTGGGCAATTACACGATCTGCCCGTAGAAGTAAAAATCAATTTTATATGTCATAATTCTTAGGAGATCGCGAAAATTGTGAAAGCGCAAGCAAGCTCCCATACTTTTTTGGAGGCTGAAAGAAAGATAGATAGAAAGCCCGAGGAATTACACACCAATTCGATATCTCATCAGATCTAGGCGGTATGTTTTAATTCATAAAAACGTATGCACCCTCTTTGCACCCCCTTGGAGAAACGAACAAATTTCATATCTCATCAAACCTAAGAAATTTGGATAAATTGTGAAAACGTATGCGACCCCCTTACTCTCCCTTAAGGCTTTTATATCGGAAAATCCTGAAAACGGTTCTTGGGTGGCTTTCTGTGGAAGTAAAAACAAATTTGATATCTCATCAGACCTGGCGAAAATTGTTAAAAGTGCGCAACCCCATAAATCCACTAGGGGATCGAATATCCAATAATCGTGAAAGCGCTTCTTAGATGATGATGTAAAAAGCCTGATGTTGGAAAATCCAATTTGATATTTTTTCAGTTCAGAGGTTAACCCACTCTAGGGCTGAAATTTAAAAAAATCTTGAAAACGCCACTTAGTTATTTATCTGAGGACCGCATAGAAGAGAAATTAATTCAATATTTCAGAAGACCAAAGGGATATGACGAAATTCGTGAAAATACATGCACCTTTTTTTTACTAACCATTTCTTTCCTTACCCTTCGCATGCCGATGAATATACGAAATTTTTTCATTTCTAAATTACTTACCTAATTCATCTACATACATTAACCAAGGCTCTTTCCAATACTGAGAAGAAAAAAAAGATCCCCTCTCCGTACCATACTTTCATCTATTAAACACTTTAGATAGTTCGACTTTCAGCTTTCTACCTTTAGCGGTTATTGAGATATTAAAATTGGAATGTTTTTCTTTTCACCCTCCTCCACTATTAACCTTTACATCCCCACCCAATTTTTGTTCGTTGGCATATTTTTTTAAATTAGTTTAGCAGTAAAGTTAAATTTATTAAAACACGCTAGGGTTATTCATAGAGACATAACATTTTTGTATTTAAGGGGGTAATCCCGTGTGAAGGCTCTTTTTTACACTTTTTTTTGGGAATTTTTATTGGCGTACAAAATAAAGATACAACTGTGAAATTTTTACCACATATTTATACACATTTTGAGCACACTTTACAATTTTTTCAGCCTGAAATTTTCGCTCATTGCTGAAGTATACGCCAACTTAGCTACTCTTTTTCAAAAAAACTTTTTTTCAGTAGACATGATTGCGGGCGTTCTGCTTATCTCAAATAAAAAAATTAAGCATTTTAATCTGTGAAGTTTGAACTAATTTCGGAACTATCAAAAAATATTGAAAAGTGAATTTTTGGCAACTTGTTGAACTCTTTATCGTCAATTTGGGTGTTTTTTTACGACTTCATCAGCTCGACAAAAAAAAAACGGCTTGATGAATCACAATTATTCTAGTTTGCAAAGTGTCTACATGAGTACTGAATAAGTTCACCAAATTTCAAAGGAATTCGTTCGATAGATTTCGAGATATCGTCTCTACCGATTTGAAAAATACCGTTTTGAGAAAAACGCGACTAAACTGACTATTATATTCGAAACAGCAAAGGAGTTTAGAGAATATACCGGCCTGTAACTTCCGAATGGCTTCGAATATCGGAAAATCACTTCGCCCAAATATTCTACACTGTATTTGGATGCATTTAATGCGATGCGATTTTTTAAACCAGTCACACGGGATGACCCCCTTAAATAAAACACAAAATAATTGAGATAATTTCCAAACGTTGCTCGTGCTTCACCACAATAAAAATGTAATCCTTGACTGACGTTTTGACATTGACAGACCAGCAAAAAAGTTTAATAGTGCGTTTTTATTAAAGCACAAAATTGTTATGTATCTATTGAATAACCCTTTAAGTGCTAAATTTTAAATAGAATTGCAACTTTCACGCGTTTTGAGATTATTAAATAACCTTTTTAAAAGAAAGAAGTTTGAAGAAGTAGAGCGGTTTCGTCCATTCTCAGGTCTACGCATACTTCAATTAAAGTGCATTTGGGCAAGCAGTAAGCGGAAAGGGTTTTTTGGCCATATTCTTTTCGTCGATGATGAAACACTTATTATATTAAGCTCTTTTATGACACCTGTTCCAATATTATCTACTTCTCTGTAGTAGAATGTATGATTCACAAAGTAGGGGTAAAATTTAGCCTAGAACGTTCTTCCAGTTCCCCTGTACTCCAATTTAATAGTGCCTGGAAAAGGTGTTGTCCATGGTCTAGTTCTTAGAATCCATTTTTTGTTTTATCGATTCCTGACTGGCCTGCACCTAACTATCGTTGTACGAATAGTTCTGGTCATCCGTTTGCCCATAAAGACGAATGGACTACGACAAATTTAATATCTATCGCTACAAGAAATGTGAGACATAATAATTTCTCTAAAAGAGTTGAACATACAACAGGTTAGATACTCCCCGAACCACAGTCGGACATTTCACTCCCATGGAGACTAAATCTTACCTGATGTACTCGTAAAGATAAATCAAATCATGACAGTACACTAGCCATCCCACTGTACATGAAACTCGAGAAATGGTGCCTTAAAGTACATTTTAATGTAATTATTTTGCAGTTTTAATGAATCTACCAAAGACTTAAGGTATATGGGAAACATTACACTGATCAGCGTCGCCAGAACCTGAAGAAGGCCTGAGAGTGCCCGAAGATTTCTTTCAATTATGGAACACTTAATAAACCACCTAAGCTGGGTAGTGGGCGTAAATGAATTCTTAACGGCTCTATCAGCATAAGGCGTTCGAATCAGAAGCACCAGTAGACAGTACCAGCAGCGGCAGCAGTCAGTAATGCGGTTAAGGCAAATTAAAACATTCTCGAAGAACCAGTTGGACACTTTTTAATCGGTCCATTTGGATTTTTATCTTTGGCGCAGTTAAACGCTTTTACGAGCTCCGTTGATTTTGGTTTAACGATCACTTTGAATATTTTAATCTCATTCCAGGAGAAGATAAATCGTGCCAGTACCAGTACTACGATGTTTTTGTCCTAAGACTTGTGCTAGCCATTTTTATGCGATCGCTTAGTGCGCTCGAGCCACGATCGAAGCTCTGATGTTCCTAGTGACATTTTTACTGCACTATAAACTGCGATAACTCAGACCTATGACTTCATTCAGCCCATTAAGCTCAGTAATTTAATCCGAAATACCGTTTTCGTATGTGATCTATGGCTTTATTGCTTATTATAAAAAATCACTATATGAGAATATGGACATAACCTTGACGATTTGAACTCCGCGTTGAAAAATGCCGAAGCAAATTATATTTTTTAAAGTATCCGGTATCTTTATTTTGCAATGTGATATTATGTTAATATATTTTAAATCTAGTCTGACGCATACTTCTAATAATTCACCGGACAGGTTAAAGATTTCGTATGTAAAAACTAATCCACAGGTTTTGAAAAATTGGATTACCTATTTAACTGCCATAGTCGCTTTCGTGCAATGCTCTCTTGATATATGTACCCTAGAGTTCACAAGCCAGGAATTTAAAATTTAGTAAAACGGTAATTTTAAGGTACAGGTAAGGAAATTAATACTCGTAAGGAAGGATTCGGTCAGCCTTTAAGGGGGAACATCCGAGTAGAAAGCAGAAAAAATAGGTGAATTTTAGAAATTATTATCTCAAAAACTATTTGCTCGATTTTATCCAGGATGGTTTTATTCGAAAGTACAGGGTCCGGCAGTGAAACCTGACTGTTTTTGAAATGGAATAATTCAATGAATATTCAAGATATTTTGTTATAATTTTTTTTGTTTTAAAAGGAGAGAATGGAAGTTTAAGACGTATACAAAAAAAATTTGAAAAAGCTATATGAAGCAAAAATAAAATCACTCAAATGATGACCTCCATTTTCTCTGCACTGCTTAAGTCTGTTAGCAAAGTTAGTCATCACTCTTCCCAAGGTTTGGCGCGGGATCGCACGCATTTCCCGCTGAATATTCGGTCGCAATTCTGCCAAATTTTTAGGCTTATCAAGGTACACTTTTCCCTTGAGGTAACCCCACATCATCATCAATCATTTCAGGGTCTTCGTTCATCATTCCCAACATTTTTTCTGCAAAAGCTAACCTTCTTGGGAAATCTTGAAGCTGTAATTCTTGAACTACAGCAATTTTGTACGGGTGAAAATGCAAGTCTTCATGAAGTATCCGCCGAACAGTCCTATCGGACATCCCTAAAGCCTGAGCATGACTAATAGCTGATCGCCGGGAAATCCGTTCAAAAGCAACTCGTACAGCCTCGATGTTTGCAGGTGATCTTGCCGTCATGTGGGACCCCCCACTTCCCAATGTTGTTCCGAAAGCTGTATTGCGAAAGTTCCGAACCCAGAAAAGAATAGTGTTCCGAGATGGAATCGGCCCACGAGGAGGAACATTAAAACGTAAACGAAATTGCAGCTGTGTTAGGGTCACAGAATCGTTATTTCTGAAGAACGTCTCGACGACAAAGGCACGGTGTTCACTGGTCCAACACTCCATTATAACTAAACATCCACATCAGGTGAAGGGAACGAGACCGACCCCGACCGACCGTCAGGTTTCACTGCCGGACCCTGTACATATGTTTAGGTACGCTAATAAATTTTTTTTATAAATATATATCAACCGGGGCACTGCTGTCATGGTCGGCGTAAAGAATGTCCGTCGCTCGCACGGTCTGCGGTTCCCAAGATTACATGCAGTCGGTTGATCCAAAATAAAAATTTCAAAAAGATTCTGAAAATGTAAAGTATGATGCCCTTCTCTACGTAGTATTTTTTTTGAAAAAAAAAAATTTTCACGAAATGCCGATTGATCTTTATTTTCAGTTTTTAACCTCAATTATCGACCTTTCTGGCTTGACAAAAAAAGAGTAAAACATATCCAAATATGTTGTGTGAAATTTTGGAAGCAATCGGTCAAGCCGTTATCGAAAGATTTTGGGGACCGTCTTTGGAAAGTATGTTTCAAGATAATCGCGTTTGAATTACGGTCTATATAGAGAATTCACGAAGGGTCCATTCCGGTTAATTGCCCATAACTTTCACATTTATTGGAATTTCAATATGAAATTTACACACAATGTTCTTAAGACTACAAACTTTAAGATGAGCAAAAAAAAAATTTTGATAAAAAAAATGTTCTACTCGTATGTTCCTCCTTAAGAGTTTGTGCTTCTTCTTCCACAACGCAGTAATGTATGGGAACAAATGTTTAGCCAAAAGTCGTTACTGATCAAAATTATCCACTTCTTTTCGTAGCTACCATACAACAGCTCTTAAATACTGCGATTACACGCGTTTGAGTAGGTGAAATGAACGTGTTCAAAATTTTTCAAGAACAAACTGAGTTCGTTGGCCACGATATTGTTCTGTCAAATATTTTTTCCGTCATTGGAGCGAAGAAGAGAAGAGTAGGAAGGTATTGTGGGGAAACAAAAGAGATACCGAACTGGATCAGTTTTAGAGATCGTAACATCAAGAATCGAGCAGAGTGTGGCAGTGTACTAGTAAGTGTTAATTATTTTAGTGCTATTGGCTGTGATGCAATCCACTAGAACAGCAAAGGTGCCTATAACAAATCAACTACTGTCTGGTAGCTCTGATGGTACTTGTGAATCTGACAAGAATGTAAGCAGAAGTCATCTACTCAGTTTTAAATCCTTTACCAGTGACCCTATTAAACATTCCACATTGACCACTATTAACATTATTATTCCGAAGCTAATAGCAACCTAAAATGCATATAAATAAATTATGCGTTGAGTGGGAATTGAACCCAGAACATCGCCGGAGTAATGTTTTCAAGACACACTACCACTGCACTACACCCGGCCTTACTCGTTTTGGTAGCTTCCATGTAAACGTCTTCAAAGCACGTGGTGACATACTTTTGGTGTTATTAATAGCATAGCGGTATCTCAGTAAGCGGATGAAGAAGCCTTGTGGTCAAACCAAATATTAAGTGAATATATGGTGGATATAAATGTTAACAAATATATTTCTCGGTCACCCTAGGGGTCAGATCGGAAGATTTGACCAACTCTTACTATCTGCTTTCTATTATGTTCGGTATTTGGAGATTTGCGCATCTTGGCCTAAAGTTAAAGTAAAATACAGCAATCTGCTTCCGTTTACGAATTATTTATATCGACAATCATAAGTGGTTTTCAAATTAAACCTTAACTTTCTAAAGACAATCTCGAGGCATCCTCCAGTTCGAGTATTGAACTGATTGTTTGATTTTCTCGATTATCCAAAATACTTAAATTCACTGCATATTTCTTCGTGTAAATGCACCTATCGATTTATTAGACACCTGTTTTGCAGCATGTAATTGTCAATATGGCGTGGAATACATGCAAACAGTACTCGTTTAACATATTCATACTGTAATGATCCTTGTGTTTATTGTAGCAATTGCCTGTTGAAAACTATTTAAACCTTCGATATGTAGGTTTTATTTCAGTTCAGTTACAGCTCTTACGAATACAGTACCGATATCAAATCTCTTAAAATGAATTGTCTTCAACAATTTGATAGAATTGTTTTTTTTACCGGTAGATTGTTAGCAATGTGTGGACTGGAAATTGTTAATTTCAAATTTAATTATCGTACTTATATCATTATACTGCTTATATTCAATCTTCATATTTGTTTTTTTACAACAATCTTTTTTTATCAGGGAAATAATTTTATCTTTATTTTACGGTGCTTGTGTGTAACCGTGCAGGCTCCTATAGTAAGTCTAATTGAACTATGGCAGCACTACGAAGTACTAATATTTTTAATTTTGTTAGAGTGCAGTTAAAGTGTACAACATAATAAAACACCGAGACTTTCTATCTTCAGTAATATTATTCCTAAGGAGTGTGTACGAAAATAATTTAAATGAAGGGCCGAGAAGGCTTCAACCTCTTCACACTTGTAATAATCAGTTAATGAAATGTTTAAAACTTCTAGTTACATCCTTTATATTTGCATTTATAATTTTTGCAACTTTCCCACTATATTCGTATTTCATTTTGAATAAAAGGGAACTACTGTGCGAGGTGATTCATTACAATTTGGATCCGACAACTAATTTCGGCTATTTCGTTAATATGGTTTTTCAATTTGTTGAAACCTCGTTAGGCTTTATAGGAAATTGTGCTTCCGATATCACGTTTACAATTTTAATTGTGCATATTTCCTTGCTGACCGGATTATTAAAAGCTACTCTAGATGAAATTGAAGAGTCGATTGCAAAAAATTCAATAATTGTGGACAAATTGCTACAAAATTTTATAAAAATGCACGAAGATTTGATCAATTATATCGACATGTTTGAAGAGGCATTTAACATGATAATAATTACTCAATTAGGAGCATCATCTGTTTCAATTGCGCTTGCCTTATTTTCTGTAGTGACGGTAATTATTTAAATTTTTCATGTCTGTGATTTCGTGTCAAGTCTTAATTGTTTTACAATTTTACATATTAGTAAACTCGTTTTAAAATAAACATTTAAAATTTTTAGGAATTTTATTTTACGCAACACATTTGTGAATTGAAAACAATTTTTTTTTTGGAATAATACAAACCTAATAATGTGTCAATGTGAATCCTGAAAGTAGGTACTTTGTTTGATCTTATTTTCGATTGTGTCACTATGGACACTTCAGCACATTTTGAACTTCTCGGAATTAACAGTAGTAAAAAAATTATTATTGGAGCTAGTACGTTTATAATGTAGATTTTCATGCTTTTAAGCACGTAGGATTTCGCCTAAGGTACAAAGAATATATCAGACCAACAGATCTTGCCGAAACCAAGTCTCAACTTGAGTACAAGTCGCATATTTGGGCCGTAGCACACAAAACCAATCTCTTCTTACTGTACATATTCAAAGATTTCAGTTCTGTCTTATTGGAGACGATGCATCCATAGACTCCCTTGCAGATCGTTATTGTGTCAGAGTACTCAGTATCTACAACATATTGTTACATGCGTAGAGGTAAAACCTCTACTGACCTATACCTTTGCTTTGTTTTCTCCCACCAGACCTATACATACTTCTACACATTTCTCGAATACTGCACACATACAACTGAATATGCTAGAAATCTCTCGACTCAACACATGCAGTATAAAAACGCAGCTGGATCAAATCAATTTTTTTACTGTGAAAGTGAGACGACAATTAGTTCAAAAGTGCACACACTACGGATAACCGGCTTTTAATTGATAACAGAGATCGAGGAGTAAACTAAATAGGGAAGAGTTGTCAAAAGGATGATATTTAATTGCGATTTAATTAAGCAATGTTATTTCTATTAATTTGAAACGTATAGTATTTTATCGAGAATGGATTTTTTTCATAGTGAAGCTACCATAAAAGCTAATTTTAAGAAGTTTTAGTTATTTTCCGGCATCAGGGGAGTTACTGGTGTGAAACCCTATGATACACCCTCTGAGGAGTATATGCCATCCGATGACGAAACAGCTCCTTCGTACCTAGTCCAACACAGTTTTAGGAACTGGATTCTCCAGTGAAGGTTTTTCCAACTGTCATCTCCTCAATGGCAGTAGCCAGAACATCGAATAATCACCAGTCGGGAATTTTGTGTTGGGGTTTCACACCAGAAACTCCTCTGACGCCGGAAAACAACCAAAACTTCGCAAAGTATTACTTTATTGAAATTTTAATAAAATTTGCTACCCTGAAATTTTGTATTTTCACGTTTTAGGACTAGTAGACCCAAAAAAGCAACAAAAAAAATGTCCGTCTGTGCGCCGTAGACGCCGTCCGCCGTACGCCGTACGCAAAACCGTTTGAAGGCGCACAGCTCACAAACCCGTTGAGATATTAAATTGAAATTTTTATGGTGGGTAGATTGGGTGAACCCCTACGATTGGTAGCTTTTTGGTGGTTGGGGGTGTAAGGGGTGAGGAGGGGGTGCGTTTAAGACGAAAAATTTTGGTTTCTAGATCTCAGGAACTGTTTATGGTAGGAGGCTGAAATTTGGAACTTATGTAATACTATGACAGTGGACCTATTTTCAAAAAAAATTGGTGTTAAGGGTAGAGGGGTGTGGGAGTGGGGAGAAAACAATGTGTCCGAAACGTTCGAAAGCTGGGATTGAAGCGTTCTAAAATCCGTATCTCCTGAACCGTTGATCTCAGAGGTGTGAAACTTTGTAGTTATCTTAAGAGATACTAGGAGAGTAGAAAAGAGCTAACATTTTTAAGAGGGGAAGTGGAGTGATCTAATATCTTCCGAACCAATTGTGCCAGGAAGACGAAATTTGGTTTCTGTATATAAGATCACAAGTTGGGTCTACTGAATGTAAAAATTTTGAGAGGGGAGGTGGAGTACGAAAGTGTGGGGATAACCATTTTTCAAAAAATTTAATTTTTATATCTCAAGAACCGTATCAGATATGATCTTAGAAATTTTACAGGAGTTAGCCCCAGTAGACTTCTGGCGGACGAAGGGGATGACGGTGGGAGGGGGTGGAATGAAAAGAATTTTGATTTTTATTTCTCGAAAACCGCAAAGCATAGAAAGCTAAAAATTGACGACTATATAGAGTCACTGTAGAAATATCCTAGAAAAATAAAATGTTTGATAGGGGTAGCAAAGTACGGGAGTGGGGGTGGTTTTTCATATCTCAGAAACAGCGTATGCTAGAAAGTTGAAACTTAGTATGTATATGTAGAAGTACTGCAGGAGTAATTAAAGCAAAAGTTCAAAATGTTATTCATGTACAGAGTCAGAACAATGCGGTGTAGGTCACTATGCGACTGATAACCTAAAGATTAAACAGGAGGCTATTTGGAACGTTATTTTTTAGATTATCAGTCGCATAGTGACCTACACCGCATCTCAGTCTTAAACACGTTTCGGACTTCTATCCAAAAAATAATAAAGTTGCGCCCAGACTGTTGGTTTGAAATTGCGGCAATATCCTAGATTGCAACAATAGATTTGCACGATCGCTGCAGTAATGAAATTAGGCTTCTAGTTCAATTTCTTCGTAGTACTCGTTCAGTTAATCGCGCCCACGACTATTTGGCCAAGCTACTCAAATTTCATACAGTTGAACTTACGCAGCCGTTTCTATTTGGTTGAACTAGAATTTTGATTGTATTTCATAGCGGGTATAACTTACAGTCCTCTACATATAACATCCACCGACTGCTTTCTTCCGGTCCCTTACTTTTAATAATATTCAATTCGTCTTTTAATTTTTCTCTCTTCAAGGAAGTAAAAACCAATTCGATATCTTATATGAGTGGTTGATTGGAAGAATTGCCTAAGCCACATTGAATTTTTTGATGCTTAGGCTTTTTCAGTTTGACCACAATAACCATATCTTTGTGTTCCAAACTTATTTATTCACCATTATCAGTATACATTGATTGACAGTATAACAAAATAGAAATTATTTCTTTTTGAGAGTAATTTTTCAAATTACGTCTAAGTTTAGAGTCCGATATCTCATTTTGTAGGAATTGTTGGCTAGACAACTCTTCCACTGAACCACTCATATGGCCTAAGAGATATGACAGAATTCGTGAAACAGAGTTCAATCCCTTGACACCTTTACTATACACTTTTTAAAAAATCCTCATTCATAAATATATCAAGGGTTGTTTGGACTCAACTTAAAGGGGATATTTAAAAACATTATTTTATTATCCATGCAATTATCCCTTCATTTGATGCTAATAAAAGAAAAGAACTGAAATTACAGTTCATCCACTTTTCTGTGATATTCGAACAGATACATAGACAAACATTTTTTTTATTTGATTCATGATGTATTAAAATTAATTAAAATTAATTAATATTATCGGGATGTAAAATTAAATTGCATTGACTTAAGAAACTCCTTGGGCAGACATTTCTTGACAACAGTCTTGTTAAAATCACGGTAAATTTTAGATTTCAGTCGAACGGAGTACCGAGCATAAATGAAGACAAAAATTTCTTTATCACTTATATCCTACAATTAATATCACATTATTATAATAATATATTCAAATCAAATATTAAATTTGTCCATAGGCTTCAAATTAAAGTAGATTTTTGTAAAAACCTTCTGTTTACGGCATAATTAAGATGAATTAAAATAATTTTTCCAGTTTGAGCTTCAGAAAAATGAAACCTCAACATTTTACAAAAACCTGCCATTGAAATAACTTTTTAATATTATCAGGTAACAGATTCTAAGGATACAAAAATCTAAATCTTTTTCATTGCATTCTACCGCACCTCTATTTCTATCTGGTCTATCGATTTTTCAAAAAATATTGGAAATATCGGACATGATTTTTGCGATAAATTCGGTATACTCCGTTCGGCATATTACTTTCTTTAATAAGAGGTCCGGATCAATTATTTTTACCACAACTACTACACAATTTTTAGTGTACTTTAATATTTTGCCTACATATAATCACATAGTTTCAACTTGGTTAAATAAGCCGTTCTGGAGATATGTGTTTTATAGTGTATTCATTCCAGCCTTCAGAGTCTTCTCACAAATTGTTCACGTACCAATTTTTGGAACTTTTTCAATATCATATCTCTGTATAGGAACCGGGTTTCCAATGAATTAAGTCCCAACTTTTTAATTAATCAAAATTTAGTCTAAGGATATGTATCACTCTAAATCACATACTCACAAATTGGGAAAACCTTTTCTTTGCCTCACCTTATTAGTTTCTTTAGGAGCACAGAATGGATTTCAGGTCACTATTCACGATTTCGCAAAACACAGTACTATCAACCAATCTCTCACACTCTATGCCAACAATGTCTGTTTTCATGCTTCAATAATATGAAGTAATTAGTGAGAGCAATTAAAGTTGAAGGACTTTTTTTATTACCTAATAGGCTACTAAATTATTCAAAATTGCCTTTTGTACCTGAAAGATATCCTTAATGTACTCCTACTACACATAATGATCCTTGCATTTAATACAACAATTATGTCTTCAACGGAAACTTAAACCCCGATATTGTCTTTTTACATTAGTTGAAGTACAGATTTTCTGACCATAGTACATGAAATCTTTTAAAATGAATTGTCTTCAACAATTTGACCGAATGATTTTTTTAGCCGGTAGAATATTAGCATTTTGTGGAGTGGAGACATTGAAACCAAATTATAAAACGAATTTGTTAACTTACTTCGTTATGCTTCTTATTTTCGATTTTCATATTAGCGGTCTTAGTACAGTCTTTCGTTACCATAAAAACAATTATATTTAAATTCTTCGGTGCTTGTGTTTTTTCGTGCATGGTCCACCAGTAAGTATATTCCAACCAGACTATCACGGAAGTACCAAATATTAATCATATTTTTAATTTTATTAAACTATGATAAAAATGTACAGCGTTCTAAGATATCAGCGTTTCCTGAGCTCTTGAATATTATTTCTAAGGAGCGTTTACGAAAAAAATTTAAACAGTGGACCTGAAAGACTTCGAACTCTTACCACTTGTTTAAATTACTTAATGACATGTGCAAGAATTGGAGTTATAATTTTCACAAGTTACCCGGTATATTCTTATTTAGTTCTGAATAAAAAGGCGCTAATGTTCGAGGTTATACATTACAAATTTGATCCGTCAACTGATTTCGGCTACTGCATTAATATGATTATTCAATGTGTTGAAATTTAATTAGCATTTATGGGAAATTGTGCGACCGATAGCACGTTTGCAATTTTAATTGTGCATTTTTCTTTGCTGACTGGACTTCTGAAAAAAGCCCTGGATAAAATCGAATAGTCGATCGCGGAAAACCCAAAGGCTGTGGACAAATTGCTTCGAAATTTTCTCGAAATGCACCAAGATGCGATCAATTATATTGAAGTGTGCGAAAAGGTATTCTATAAGATAATAATTTTTCAACTAGGAGGATCATCTGTTTTCCCTGGCGACAGTAACTATTTGAAATTTTTATATCTGTGTATCTTTTACGTAATGTTTTAATGCATAAGTTCGTTTTAAAGTAGTAAAGTACAAGTAATTGCATTATTTGACATCAGTAGAATATGAATATTTCGAGAATAGGTTACTTAAGGGAGCACGGAACGGAGACTGTAAGAAAACGACATTTAATATATCCAGAATCCTTCGAACTATGATGTTCGTAATTATTTTCCATTGCGAGTGATCACTTTATACCTTATGTATATTGACTAGTATTTGTCTCTACGATCTTTTCATTAGTATGTTTTTGTACTTTGACACTAACGAGTGGGGGGCTCACATTTTATTTAAATCCAAACAGAATTGTCGCATACATACATTAATTTCATAGCAAATACTTAACATCTTCGTATAAAGGTTTTATTCTTAAACGCGTTTTATAATTTCAGACTGATTGGGTTGGAGGATATGGCTTATTACTTTACTCGTTTGGTCAGATACTAATTTTTTGTTCATTGGGTACATTTTTGGAAGTTATGGTATTTAAAATATATTTTAATTGTATACCTTTCATTATAAGACTTAAAAACGCTTTTCAATTTCAGAACGATGATCTCATTAGAGATATTTACAATTTTCGTTGGTATTTACTTTCGGTAAAAAATCAAAAATTAATTCTACTCGCACTACTTAAATCTCAGAAAGCGAAAACTTTAACAGTCGCTGGTATCGCACCGTTAAATGTTACAACTGCAACATCGGTGGGTGATTCTTGTGCATACCTTTTTGTTATAAAATTTTCTTTACTCACAGATTATGAAGTCGATCTACTCCTATCTGATGCTCCTGCTTAACTTTGTTGAATGAAAGCCCAGCTGAATCACATGAAGTGATAAACAATATCATTGTATTCAATATTAGAATTTTTATTTGGCACGACGGTAAATTCAAGTTTATTGTAGTAGATATTTTCCTGCAGCTTTGCAATTGACTTTGCTTTTGATTCAGCTCAATTATAAAAGGATCACATAAAATAAGATTTAAAGTCTTGATTAGTACCTAGCATTAGTTGTGTTAAATAGAGAAAAAACCAAATAAATAAATTTTGTAATATAATCAGAAAAAAAGACAAAATGGAAGTATTGATTAAAAAAAAAAATTATACGTACATAGCTCTAAAGCAGTATAAAATAATGTATACAAACTTTAATTTATAGATAACCCCCTAATTAACTTTATCTAACCTATATATTTATTCAGGCTTATCATGTAATATCATCTTTAACTCTAGTTTTAGTTTAATTATTTTTAATTATTTTTATTATTTTATTTTGTGCTGTTAATTCCTTGCTTAGTTCTCCGAAATATTTCATATTCATTTGAACTTACCTCCATTCCATAGATCTACCATTAAACTAATGATTGATATCAAAAACAGCCGATTTTCATGTCTTCCAAATACTTTACGCTTGAAAGTTGAAATTCAATAACTATATGTGCGTAATAAAAATATTAAAAAAATTTCTGGGAACTTGTCTTCATGTTCTAAAATAAATTACGGATAGAGTGGAGGAGGTTGGGCATTGAAGAAAAGTTCAACTAAGCAATCTAATTACTTTTGTTTATGTAACAACTTTAGTTTTATATGACTATACCTTGGGTTGCTATAAGTTTTTGGTGAATCTTAATTCAATATACTATTGATTAACTGCTACTGCGGTAGGAAAACTCATAAAGAAGTTTTGCTTCAAAAAATTTAAAGAAGTGAATATTTCTATAGATATATGGCAAGTTTCAATTTTTTACCCTCTGCAGTTCGTAAAATACTGCAAGTGAGAAGATAACAAAATCTGTTTAACTAACTCCACCACGGTAAAAAAAAATTGAAATCTGAAAACTGGAAAAAACTATTGGGGATTACTTGGGATTTATAATTATTCTAGTTCGTACTGAATTTACAAAAAGGATATACTTCATTGGTCACTTTTTTTTATAAGAAAAATAAAAATTTTAAACTACAAACTTAAACAAGGCTTCTGAAAATTATTGAAAATCCACTTTAAAATAGTTTTAAAAATAAATTCCAAATCATAGTGTTTGAGTGAGTAAAGGGTCATTCCATCAAGAATCGCCAAGAATGACGAAATTTATGACCTTACCATCTCCGATTCTTTTGAATTTTTGTACTTTAAGAACTAGTGATTCTATCTTATTTTTTTTGTTAGTTATAGTATGTTAAAGTTTTCGTAAAAATGGTGTCCGAGTCCTCTTTGAAAATGCATATCTCTGGTAATTTTTATCCTAGAATAATGAAATATTTTAAAGGGGAAGGTTGTCGCATTAAAAATTGTTTTTGATATTTTTTTCTAGGATAATGATTTTGTCCTTTATCCTTGAATATCTCAAAACGGGTTTTTTTATTTTTTTTTTCATATATTTTGTAGGTTATACTGTTTTTCAAAACATACCAAAAAATTAACTTGGGATCTGAATGGGATCGGGGTCAAAAAAATCTATGAACATTATAGTGGTTCTCAATTATTTTATAGAAAAAGGGTCATTTAATCAAGAATCGCCAAAAGTGTGTATCATCGCCGATTCTTTTGAAAATTTGTGTACTCGAAGAATTAATGAAAAAAATATGATTTCAAGTTTTTGTTTCTATCTCATTTTTTTTGTTAGTTATAGTATGTTAAAGGTTTCCCAAAAAAGATGTCCGAGTCCTCTTTGAAAATTCATATCTCTGGTAATTTGTAAGTAGGTAAGTAGGACTTATTTTAAAGATTGTAGTTGTTTTTGTTAGTTTAAAAATGAGATAGAAATAAAAACTTGAATTTAAATTATTTTTTTCACTAGTTCTTCAAGTACAAACATTTTCAAAAGAATCGGAAATGGTAAGGTCACAACTTTGGTGATTCTTGATGGAATGACCCATAATAAGATGAAAACAATATGAACCCTTTTTTTGCTAAGTGCAGTCTATGTAGCTAAATTCACACAGAACTTCATCAAACCAAATAGCCAAATAAAAATAAATTCCGCCCCCCCCCCCCAACAGCAAGGTCTGGATCCGCCACTGTCTAAGATTCACGTCATTGTTGTAGAGGCACAAGCCTGATCACAAAATTATTACTACTAAATGTACATGTAATCATATGGTTCACGATAATAATAAATTTGAATATTTTAAAATAATTTAATATCATGAAATAAAACCTTACAATTTTCAGCTGCCAGCAGAAAAGTCCTGTCAGTATCATTGACCGACGATATTCGGGTGTTTTATGTCCGTCCGCCGTAGGCAAACGTGTTTGAAGAAGGCTTGTAGATCACAAAACTGTTTAGATATTAAGTAAACATTTTTTTTTTTGTTCTTAGACTGAGGAACCCCTTAAAGTCCCTTTTAAGGGAGGAAGCTGGGGAAACGAGCCTTGTAGAAGAACAGTTTTAGATTCTAGATTTAAAAAACCGCTTACGCTAGGAAGCTAAAACTTAAAATTTACAGAGAGTTATGATAATTATTACTAATAAATAATAACTATCGGATTTAATGAGCCTGAGGTAACACAACGGACCTTTTTAGTTCTAAGTGTATCCGTGTTCTCGCGGGCACCTACGCTGCTACCAACGATAATTAAGACATTTGTGAAAAAATGTTCGAATTGTGGAAAATAATACATCCAAAACGCAAGTTAGCTGTGACCGATACATTGTAAAAACCATATCTTCGAAATTCTTACTATTAAACTAAACGATTTTAACAGATTTTATTTGACGTAGGGAGGTCGGGCTAAAAAGGGATTTGTTTACAATTGCACGAATATCGTCATATCTTTTAGTTCTCTAGAGGTACCGAATTATTTTTACCTCAGGCGGCTCTCAGAAAAAGTTTTTCAAACTTTTCGGTATTCAAATCCTAAGGAGGTGTATACGTTTTCACGAATTCCGACATATTTTTTAGCTCTAATGAGATATAGAATTCGCTTTTATTTCTAAGTGATTTAAATATATTCGCCAGAAAAAACAATTTAATCATTTTTCGATATTCAACTCCCTAAGAGGTGTAAGGTGGTTGTACAAATTGTCACGAATTCCGACAAATCTTTTAGGTCTAATGATACATCGAGTTCGCTATGCGATGTGTGATAGTGTAGATTTTAATGTTATATCTCATTACGTTACGTTATATCTCTTACACTTATTATACTTTAACTAACATAAGCTCCAATTCAAGCAGAAAAGTCTTGCTATGAGCACAGTCGTTAAAAGATTTTAAAAAATTTTTCCCGTTCTAAAATTTCAAATAATTGAGTAAAATTTAAATTTTGTGAAAAAAAACACAAACTGGCGGATAACTTAAAAATGGAGGGTGGTTGAAACACACTTACTGGATAATTTTCTAATCTAAACTGTGAGCGGATTTGAATTCAGAGCAAAAAAACAATGGAAAATTGCGTGCACATCTCTGATAATTTCAGAACCATTAATTTTGTCGACCAGTGTAATTTAGGGTGCCCGCATTGGCACAACCAGTGTTACATTTTGACTTTCAGCACGTTCCCGATTATGACGCTATCCGTGTGTCCGTTCGTCTGCCCATCTGTCCATCCGTCTGTCCGAACGCAAGATAACTCAAGACCGCCTTGACCTTGGAGGATCTTGAAATTTGGAATCCGAATATTTGGTCGAGTTTGTAAGGCTAAGCGGCCAAAATCGTTCTACTCCATCGAGCAACTGCCATTCAAAAGTCCATAAAACACGTGTTCACGAATATTGGACTATACCTTTAGAACGCATGAAGCTACGACGTTGAAGCTTTGTTAAGGTTGATTTTTCAATAGTTACAGTTAAAGGTATGAATATGAAGTAAATATTATCATGCGTAGCTACCATACAAAAACCTTGAAAAATGTCTGCACTCAATTTACGACACTCCTGATTAAAAACACTATATAAATTATACGCACTACCTGAAACACGTCCATTGTGACACTTGACTCTCGTTCTTCTTCTTGCTTGCATTGAATCGAAGTCGCAGTCAGTGTTCTATTCAACACCAACTGCGTAGTCGAACCTCACGCCGAAAGATAGGCAAATCGTGGTCGCAGTCGCAGTCGAAGTCCGTGTTGTGTTTTGTACTTAATGCTGAACTTTGTGATTCATTATACTGTACATTTCTCCATCCAACACTCGTTATTAGCTCAAATTGCTCAGACTGAATATTTAATTTCGCACCAAACCAGGACTTGAACTGTAAGGAAAATACTTTATTATTAAGAAATAGTAAAGTAAAATTATGAACAGTGTACGTAAATTCAGAATTATGTTGAAGGTCCGTGAAGACGGCTTTCCGTTATTTGGCTTGGAACACTCAATAGGTTCACTACGTTACCGGCAATTTCATAAGGTACATACATACACTCGACTGGACGCTCCACGGGCAGCTTCATGTTGCTCGCAATACAGTTTCCAGCCTGAATATTTTAATAATGATTAGACCGTTCGCAATCCTTTTCGCAGGGGCCATATCTCTGTCGGCAGAATTCTTTAAATTCAATTTCGTATCAATATGAACGCCGTCCGAATAACAATGATGTCGGTCTGAATCTTAAGACCTACGGAACAGTAGCCAAATGTATGCCTCATCCTTATAATCCAGTTTCGTTCAGACGAAAGACAATACCGAAAGTATAAAATTTATGGCCTGTCCCGAAATATACCGTTTCACCTGCCATCTTCGTCTAACGAACGGTTCCCATTGTTTTTTGTTCGCTTGGCAAGATGTCCGTTTTGGAGACTCATCTTTATGGGGATGTCGGCTATTCTCTCGCCATCTGAAAATTCTAATGTTGCGATTTTTCTGGCATTCGATTGTTACATAGTTTCATTCAACAGGTAGACATATCTGCCTCCTAAATTACAATATTTACTTGGGTTATGGCACGCACGCACACACCTGAATACCAACGTTTATGCTAAAAAAAAAGTTTATACCCTTCCATGTACACCCCTGCATTGCGTGCAAGACCCGCAGTACTGTGCACTTCTTCGTTCACACCAACAAGAAAACGATAAAAATTTTGGTTCCCATCCTTAAGAAGAATAGCACCCAGTGACTCAGTTAACGAAAACATCTTACGGTCAGTTTGTTTCACCCTAAAGACGAATTCTAAGACGTTCGTGGCTACTCTCCCATGACTACGTAAAACCAACACCGGCTGAATATTTAAGAAAATGATTGTGACTTGTCTAAGGAGAGTCGCCCGTATCTTTAAATAAAGAAGTTAATTTGAGCATATTTTATATGCTTAGTGACCATAAAGCCCTCTTCGTCTTGAGAACGAAAAGCTCGTGGGAAAGTAGCGTCTTAAGATTCAACTGCGGGAGGAGCGTATGTCGTTTGCATTATTCTATTGCGTAATTGGCATGATACGGGAACCATTTTTCCCACCCACATTACAATTCCAAGTAGTTTTCCGAAAAAAAACAATAGGCTACAAAACTTATTCATTATTTTCGGCTCATTTATATTATAATTGTCATTATAGTTGCTTAAAGAACTTACTGTAGGTAGCACTAGGTTCACTGAACTACTCCATTAATTTATATGGGAAATTTGTAAATTAAATGTGATATGAAGATATTTATGATTTACCCTTTGATTAATCTTATAATTTCTCTTTAATCAGATATTGATTTGTTTGCTCCTGCCCACTAATAACAACAAATAAAGGCTTTCGACTTGGTTATGTTTCTGACGTACACGAAATACACCCTTCAACATACTCCCTTCCAATTTTCACTGCCAAAGACAAAATCCAGCACTTGTTATTTCGAGGTAGTTACACTAAAAATTAACTTTCTTAATAGCCTCCATGTTAACATTTTCAGGATTCCTGCTAATATCTCTACTAATATTATAAAGAGACAGTTTGTATGTTCGATTGTTTCCGTGCGCTAAGCTCAAAATTCGCTGAACGCATTTTGGTGAAAATTTCACTGATGTTTCTTAAAGGAAATCATCACTTTTCATTTTCATAACTTTATCATTTTACGGGACAAAGTTCGGAAAGACAAAACTTTTAAAACACCAATTACGATTTTGGGTCATAGAATAGAACCTTGTTTGACAACTAAAAATATATGGCAACTCAAAAACCACATTTTCACATAAAATTTGTGATAATTTAAAAAAAAAATTAAGGGATAATTTAAAGGGAAAGTTATAGCGAGTTAAAAAAAAAATTTGTTTATAAAAGGCATTGGAAGTAAAAACCTATTCGATATCTCATCCGAACTAAGAGATACGTAAGAATTCGTGAAAACATATTCAACACCTTTATACCCCTTTGAGGGTAGAATATAAAAAATTACTGAAATTGGTTTTTATGCGATTACATAAAAAGCCCGTAGAATTAAAAACCAATTTGCTACCTCATCAAACCTAAGATAGGGTAAAGAACCCAGTTGCGAGCCCTACGCCAGTTCCGAGCCACCATCTTTAATTCCACAAATAGCTAAGAATTCATGACAGTTTTTCCTTCAGTACCATTTTTAGTAATCACTTTCAACTGTTTTTAGTAATTCAGCTATAGGCTTGGTGTGAAATATTTTCAATTGTTGTCAGAATTCGTAAAAAACACACGTGTTCCACAAAACGGCAAGTTTCTTATAGTTTTCGTTAAGAAACTTCAGTGACACCATAGTGCTTAAAACATTAGTTTTATATAATTGGTGTAAGTATTGTGACAAAATGGAAAGTGTATGTTACAAATATTATTATGTAATTTATTAAACATTGCAAATTTTATATTTAATTAAAATAATAAGGAGGCTCGGGACTGGTACTGTATTTCTGATAATTTTCATTTTCGAGCCGGGTGGCTCGCAACTGGCATTTATGTATCTTTTTCATCAACCCTGTTGCGAGCCCCAAGTTCTGAGCCTCCTTCGAATTTTAAGACAATTTCCTTAAAAATACAATTTTAATTAAACATATAATTATGCCGAAAATATTTTAATATAATATTGTTATAATGAATTATTATAGATATTTTTGGTTACGAAGTGTGCTTATTATGAGAAAGTTAAAAAATATTCACTTGTTTTAGATATAAGGTAATTGAATATGCCAAAAGCGAAATGTACACAGGAGCAATTACAGGTTGCTTTAGAGGAAATAAGGAAAGGGTCAACAATTCGTTCTGTAGCTCAGAAATATGGGATTCTGCGCGGTACAATACAAAACCGTTTGCATAATAGAACGCATAAACCAATCAGTGTCCCTTCACCTATTTTAACGGATGAAGAAGAAGAGAAAATTATCGACTGGATATAACAGTGTCATCTCAAAGGCTTCACTAGAAGAAAAGAGGATATTCTATTTGCTGTAAAGGAATTTTTGGATGCCCTGCCTAGAGGAAATCCATTTAAAAATAACACTCCCGGGAATAAATGGTACAAGAGATTCCTCCAGCGACACCCTTCTTTGTCAGTTAGGACACCTGAAGCAATTACTGATGCCAGCTCCAAAGTTGTATATAGTATATTTAATTGCTATATAAATGTGATCTTAATATTTTTCATAATTATAGAACGTTGAAAACTTCAATATATCTGAAATGCCAATTATTTTTATGGGTGATTCAAATGTATCAGACATTACGTCGTTTCTTACAAAGCCTGATACTCCTGCGCGGTTAGCGATACGACAAACCGAAAAACAAAGTTTTACTATTTCATCAACACCTTTTCGACAGGCTGAAAAAATAAAAATCAACAAAAAAGTAGAAGCTGAGGCTTTAAAAGAAGAAAGAAGACTGAAGAAGATAGAGAAAAAGAACATTATTGAAGAAAAAATAGCTGCAATGCTAAAAAGAAAAGCAGAGAGAAAAGAAAACCAAATTAAGAAAAAACCTAAAATAGATAAATCACAGAGAACTTATCAAAAAAAAAAATTATTTTTTAATATTAATTTCAGTCATACATATTTACACATATGTACATATTTTTTTATATTTATCCTGAAAAGTTTTTTTTGTTAAAATGAAAAATATATTTATTTTTATTTAAAATATTGGCTTCTTTAAATAATGTTAGGTACTATTTGCTATGAGAGCATGTGAGGCTCTGAACTGGCACATAATGGCTCGGAAAAGGGATCAGAGCGGCTCGGAACTGGAACAAAGGCCATTATAAACTTTTTATTGATTTTATTTAAACTATTATAACAATTTTTTGTTGAATAGGTATTATAACAAATAAGAATAAAATATTAAATCAGAACAGTAAAATATCAGATTGGTTACAGCATATTCTGATTTTTAACGATGACTCAAAGTCAACATTTGTCTTAAGGGGCTCGGAACTGGGGTCTTGAACCCATGATGAAATTGGTGAAGATATATACAACCCAATTACTTTCCCAGGGAGGTTGGGTTTCAAAAAATCATCAAATTAGATCTTAGGCGATTATATAAAAAGCACATGGAACTGAAAACCATTTTGATATCTCATCAGATTTAAGAGATTTGCGACACCTTTACACCACCTTGGGAATTAAATATCCAAAAATACTGAAATTAGTTTTTAGGCGATTACATAGAAATCACGAGTACGAAACCAGAGCGTATGCAGCCCCTTTATACGCTCTTGAAAGTTGATTATCAAAAAATCCTGAATTCGGTTTGTAGGAAAAAGTCAGTGGCAAGAAACACCAATTCGACATCTTATCAGACCTAAGAGATATGAAGAAATTCGTGTAAAACACTATTACATCCTTTTAGGAGTTTACAATCAAAAAATTCTGAAAACAATTTTTAAGGCTATTATGTATATGAAAATCCCATCGCAGTTAAAACTTATACGATTTCTAATTAAACCTAAGTGATATGGCAGAATTCGTGAAAAAAGATATGGCATTACTTAAAACGTTTTCTACACAGCAAAAAATTTTTTTAAAATTACTGTCCTTAAAGCAGTAAAATATTCCGCATTGATGTAGTAAATTTACGAATTGTCATTAAATTTAACAAAATTGAGAGTAATTCTTAAAACTCCTTATTTTTACACATTTAATTCATAAATTTATTGACTGGGAAGTAATATTGCAATACCGCATGAAATTTTCCACATTTAATGTGTAAAATTGATCGTTGTGTATAAAATTACGCATTTTGTATGTAGTTTTGATACTCTATGCGTAATTTGTCATTGTGTATAAAATTACGCATTTTGCATGTAATTTTGATACTTCAAACTTAGTAGTTTGTTTTTTGTGATATCACCGTTTCGTTCTTTAATTCACTTGTTTCGTGTTGTGTAAGGCGTGATTTAAAATTTAAAAAGAAAATAATTTTTATAGTGTGTGAAGTTTGTGGCTTTAAAACAAATAAATTAAATTTGTATAATAATAAACATGTATAGTGTTTTATATTCCACACCGTGTTTAATTTTGGGGTTTGGTTTGGCGATTGATTTCCACACTTATGTGTGATTTTCCGCATTAATAGTAAAAATAACAAGAGTGCATAAAGAAATTTGACAATAGTAATTTTACTGCTCTCAGAGTAGGCACTAAATTGCCTACTCTGAGAGTAGTAAACATTTTTTACTGTGTAGACATTTATCTGAAGTACTCGTTAAATTAAAATTAATTCAATATTTCAGAAGACCTAAGAGACATGACGAAATTCGTGAAAATATATGCGCTACATTTTCCCTGGCCATTTTCTTTGTCCCCACCCGATTCCAGCTTTCGGGTGGGTCGAAAGCATTGCTTAGCCTCTACTTCCGTACTCTTCAACGAAGCTGACAATTTTTTTTAAAAGGACTATCATAGACCTATTAGGTTTTAAGTTTTAACTTCCTATCTATGCGGAAAAGTTGGATATTAATTTACACCGCATCTCAGTATTAAACACATTCCGAACTTTTACCCAAAAAATAATAAAGTTGCGGCCACTGTTTGCAGATTTTTCATTTATTTATCTCTGAAGTACAGTACTTAATTTAGTGATCAAACGCTGTACTACTAGTACTCAATCTCAAAAAGGGATATCAATCTCTAAAAGCAATAACTATATTCAGTACTGAATAAATTAAATTTAGCTGAAGTACTAGAAATATTTGAATACCGTTACGCTTTGTGGGAATACGTATATTATTTGTTTTTTTTTGGCGTTTGGCTCGCAAATCAAAAAGTTTTCAAATGTTTGTCTGAATATTCGCAACACACGTATCATCTATATTACAAGTATATGTTTCATAGTAAACTGATATTTGTAATACAGCAAAGTCAATAAATCGAGGAACAACTGAACTAATACTCTGTTTGAAGCCTTAACACATTGATTTGACAATTTTTGATTGACCTCAACGGCTAAGCTTTATAGTTTACCTAAGAATAATCCAAATTGCTTGATGAAGCAAACTAACCAATTCCATGATATCTAGTGGGATGTGAAAATCCATTAAACTAAATCAGGACATACTAACTTCAAGACAAGACCGTGTAGACATCTCCATCAGGATAACAGTTCAGGCTTTTTCGAATTAGAGATTATGCTATTAACTGGCAATCCTGCACTCAGAGAAAAAGCATGGTAGCATTGAAAAAAATTCTGTTCAATTCAACAAAACTACGGTCAATATACGTCCAACAAAATACTTTATCGAATTGACAAATTTCATTATTATTTGATAAAAACCCACATTCTAGATTACAAAAGAAGTTGTTGAATTGAGAACAATTTTACAATAAAAATTGGTAGCTTTTGTAATCGAACTTTTTGTCAATTTAATAAATCGTTTTGTATATATAACAAAATCTTGTAGTTGACTTTTGGTCACTCTGACTAAACTTTTATCAAAACCTGTTTCAGAGACAACATTTAATACTTCTTTCAATACAATAAAAAATACTTTATTATTAAAATAATAAAGTAAAATGTTTATTTGATGAAAATATTTTTCAATATGAAAGAGCGGACATTATAAATTTTGTCATTTCGATAATACATGTTTTGTTAAAAAACCGAACTGGAATTTCACCGAATTTTTATCAATTTGACAAAAATTTATGAACCTGAATAATTTTTATTTGTTTTTTTTAGTTGTCTGTTGAAATTCAACCAATACTTTTTGTCAATGTTACTAAGGATTTTTCTTTGAGTGTGTTCAATTCTTAAGCAAAGTTGCACGGATGCGAGAGGTCATTCTTTTGCATACTTTTGGAAGTTGTCAACATTGCATACTAGGCAGATCCTTCGGGGATATCAAATAGGTCTCGATGGAAAAAAATACAGGATTGCTATTCTTTCTAAATATTACAGGATGAGAATGATGGATTAGCAGCTACAGAAAGAGCGATTCAAAAAGTCCTTTCACAAGGATCGCACTTAGAATATGTTGGATAAGCGAGTAGATGTTGAAAATTATACCATAAATATGATCAGTACAATCAGCAGAACCTAAATTTTACGAAAAATATTAATTGGTAATAGTAACGGTAATGTAAATATAAATAAAATATTTTGATTTTTCAGTTCTATTAGAAAAATTCAATTGTAATTTTCCATAACAAATTAAATAGATTTACATTTCTTGTATTTCAAAATCGTTTTGAACACAATTTAACTAATACGGCAATCATATACCGAGATCAAACACCGCATTGTACCATCAATATCCAAAATAAACGCTGAACGTTTCCATTTTAAAATCGGACTTCGCTTACAAGAATAAGACGTACAGGCGCACTGCGTCATTTCATCCTCCGCTATTCTCATTGAAACTAACCCTAGTTAACATAAAACACACAATTTTAAATCGGTTAATTAAGATGTACGAAACTCCGTAGCAAGATCTTGTTAAATGCAAATCAGGCAGCCAAGTACATGGTTCTGGCTTTTCAGTTCGTTCCTGGTTTTTGCGCATATGTAGTTTTGCCCCCACACATTTATATTTATAACAAAACCTTACAGAATCTTTTCGGTTTAATTGCGCGCCAGTATAAATCAATCGGAGGGGGCTGTGTCCAGTAAATGGAGCCTCCATCGTGCCTTGAAAAGGGAACTCTACACATTTAAAAATGTCGGGTACAAACGAAAGAACGAAAAGGGAAAGAACCGATTTCTTAACAAAACAGTCTTAAGTAGCTGGTTTTTGTAGTACATTCCTCATATGTCCATATCGTTAGGTTTTCAGATGATTGATGTTCATTTAATGTGTCTGGAACGATTTTGTATCTTTACTGATTCTGTGATCATTCAAGGAAATTAATACGATCGTTATGGAATAATTTTATGTGACAGATGCTTGCTTAGACATTAAATTTTTTTTTAATAAATTTCATTAGTTGTTTCTTAAGAAAAACAAATAAATGCACATGAAATCTAAAAAAACATACATATAATAATCAAATTGAGGCCACTGTCTACAAACACTAGATAAAATACTGGATTGCGAAATGAATTTTCGTTGAGGATAATAACCAAGATTGGAAGATCTCAGCTAATAATTGGAGGTATAAAAAAGGAATGTTTTCTACTTAATATAAAAGGCAAATGCTACAAAGACGGAACTACTTGTAAGTTCCAACGTTTATATTAAAAATACTATTTCTTAAAATTTCTATGTAGCGCAAGAATAGGGTTAATATATATTGCAATTTGGTTTAATGCTACTCGCCCCCTAACTACTACACAAAAGTTCCAGGTACCATAATTAGGAAATATGATCAAAATTTATAAAAACTGAGTGATTTTAGTATGACTTTGCTATAACTTTTCAGATTAAATTAACGTTTGTTTATCTAAAACGCATACCAGCAACCCATTCAGTTCTTTGATCTTTTTGAAACAACTGCGACCAAAATCAAAAATTTGGGCGCAACTTATTACTTTTTGGGTAGTAGTTCGGAACGCGTTTAATGCTAAGATATGGCGTTGGTTTCTATGCGACTGACAACCTAAAGAATAACCAGGAGGATATTTGGAACGTTATTTCTTAGGTGGTCATACGGCAAACCTAACTTATTGCAAAATAATATGTGGAAGCTACACATTAACCCGAGCGAATTTCTACAAAATATAGCATTTCCTTCGGTCAGTGGTTCTCCTAAAAAGGTGTAGAAATCGATTGACCTTCCATTTTCTAGTTCTTGTATGACCTCAGTTCAGGACCTCAGACAGTTTTATGATTCCAAATATCTTTTGTTTTCCTACATAGACCACAGGTGTCTAAACCCATTGTTTGGAGTGATTTTAACCTATGACTTCGATATTTTTAGTCCTCCGCGTTTAAGCACCAAACCGCCGAAGAACCATTAAAATGCATCAGTCTTCTTTAAGAACGTCCTTTTCAAACTCGTTCTTCTACACGAGTGCCTGCATGGGAATGTTACACTAGTCAATCTAATTTCATTGGAATCAAACTTTCCAAATACCCATTACGCTTTTCACAATACTGCACCAGATTACTGGAATATCAAAATACTATTTTAGACTTTAACCATATCCGTAGTCTCTGTATTTCCTTTTATAATCTCACAATAGTCAGCTAAAAAGAATTCAGTCTCAATAAGAAGAAAAATTCGAAAGACTTAAGCCAGAAACCTAATTTACCGATTTATGCTGTTGTAATAAGAAAGTTTTCCAGCATGATTGTATCGCTTGAACTGGGGATAAAATAAAGATTCTCGGAATTGCGAAACTTGGATCTTAAGGAGCTATCCAAACCTCCAGTTTTAACAGTAACTAAGTAGATTTAGTCAAACCCAATTGTTGTCAGAAATTTGGGTGTTAAAGTTAAGGATCCACATATAAAATTTGCGCATATTCTAATCATGGTATGTTCAACCTGACATTCGATCCTGCAATTTTGTAGGTAATCTGGCTGTGATAAATCACAATAACCCATGAACATATATGTGCTTGAAATTTTGGAGGAAGTTCACTTTAACTTTTATTATTGTGGATATTTTTATGGAGTTTGAGGGAGTAGTAGTGTGGTGTAGGCAAATCGAAAACCCCAAAAATTTCAGATCTCTGAAATGGCTTAAAAGCAACTTGTTAGTTATAATATACCCCACATGCACATTTGCTTTTAAAGTATTAAACAAATACTCCTAAACTGGTACCGTACAAAAACTCTATGACATCGCACTAAAGAATACAGGTAAAATGCAATAGCTTGATTCGGTGAATTTTTACTTTTAGTAAACTTTTTGCTGATTGGAATATAAATTGAGCCGGAAAGGCGAAAATCATTTCGTATCGTATCAGGTCTACTTTATATTGAGAAATTTGTGAACACATATTTTGGGATTGCACATCGAAAAATTTCAAAGTGACTTTTTAGACGTGTACATAAGTATCCTGCTGAAGCCAAGAATCAACATGATGTCACATCCGCTCATAGAGCTCCCTCTAAAGAAGCCCATATATCGGCATGTATGCGTGCATGGGTCTAAAGATTGAGTATGTGGGTCTACCATCATGTGGCATGATGGAAATCAAAAAATTTGGATTTTTGTGGGTATAGCCAAAACGTATCGCGAAATGCATGACTGACATGCATGCATGCTCGTCTATGGGCCCCTTTAGAAAATGGGTATTGAGAAATTCGTGGGAAAGTATTAACACCATCTTCACAGCTTGTGGTTCGAGATTCGAAAAATCCTGAAACTATTTTACTGTGTTTGGAGTGAAAACCAAATTGCTAACTTATCAGCCCTAAGGGATTTTGAAGAATTCCTAAAAACATATTTAACTGGTTTTCACTCCATAGTCATTCAATAACGAAAAATCCTGCAAAAGCATTTTAGGAGTTGGAATCAGTTCCTTACAGAAAAAAATCCGTATCTAATATTGAGGAATATGAAGCAAAACGTATTTACTCTGCGGCTACACTGGCCATATACAAATTGACAGTGTAGGCGCAACAAACGCATATGGCAATATTGCTGTCAACATTGCCATGGCAATCATTGCCATGGCAATCATTGCCATGGCAATATTGCCAGAAAATGCATCGTTTGACAAGAGTGAGTGTCGCTTGTCAACAGGTAGGAATAAGTCTTTTTTTGCTTTGATCGTGAATTGACTGAAAATAAGTTAACTTAAGAGAAAACTATTGAACTTATCAATAGTTTTTTTTGATGCAATACTTCGAATTCACTTGCTCAAATGAAAATTATTTAGCAATCACATGCCCACTCATTACGATTTGACATTTAACGCAATGGAAATATTGCCATTCCCATTGCCAGATAAATTACCAGTGTAGACGCAGGGTTAGCCCTTTCCTACCATACAGGTTGAGTTCAAAACAATTGTTTTCTGAAACAGTGTCTATGTTTTCCAGCAAATGTACTGCCAAAATGTCACACTTCTAAGTGCAATGATTCGGGATTACCGTTGCTACGCATCTTTACTCTTTTGTACATTTACGGATATTTGGTATTTTAAAGTCAAGTACAGTGTAACCCGGTTATAACGTACCTCGAGGGAACCACAAAAAATAGAACGTTATAACCGATAGTACGTTATAACCCACATAAGAACTTTTCACATTTGTGCATGGGGATTGAAAAAAAGTACTTTATAACCGAAAGTACGTTATAAAAGTGCACTTTATAAGCGGGTTACACTGTAATTGTTTAGGATATCTGAGTGGATCTGAGAACTTTTTTTGATTTTGATTAATTTATCCAAGATTTCAGCGACAACACATAATATGCACCCACGGCACAACCTAATTGAAGCTTCAGTAATAAAGGAAGCCAAGCCCAGACTATAGGCTGAATGTTTTAAATTCATAGATACCACGAGTACGTGGTAAATATCTTGAAACACCATATTTGCCCGCATGCGTATTTTGTTTAAAAGCGAAGAAACCTTTATGCATTTATTTATAGCCAGAATCTACCATTTGTAAATAAGTAAATCTCTGAGGCCTCATTTCCAAGTCGATTAAATTGCTCTAAAAATCTTAAACAGCATGAAGCCGAACGTTTTATGTTGGAAAACAAACATTTTTGTTTTATGCGCCGCCAGAAGCAACTCCATCGCTCTTCTTTCGCTTGTCAAGCAATTACCCATAAATCACAGGAAATCGAAGAGTATTTTCCCCAATTAATTGTACACTCGGTATGCACATGGGCAACTATCTGGTTCAAATCTGGGTAATCGGTTTGCATGTTCAACACCAGTTAAAATCCATCCAACGAAACAAGATACTTATGCGCATCTCACATCGGTGGTATGATTGGAGGAGTACGGTCATAAATTCTGGCATAGACACACAGCAGGACCTCAAACAATTTATTAAGCCATCAATAAATTATTCCGCGACGGTTTACTTACGCTTAAGCTCGTTCACTTCTTGAATTTCCGCGCAGAGCGTTCTAAGTTTATTTTCCAGGCATAAATTTTTCGCGTTGGTGTCAGAAGCAGCATGAACCACGGAAGACTATTGTGGAATCTGGGACGATGTGCATGCAAAGTGCAACGGAATAAGAACAAAATAGAAGAGGGTTGTAAGCTACCGAAACAATAAAGGTGGGAGGTTTGAACGCGGATTTTATTTGCCTGCAACATGACTGATAGTTAGGTAAATTGCTTTGGATTGCAACAGTAGATAGCCAGCAATCAGTGTTGCATTAAATTGAACATTACGTATACATCGTAGTCTTGATGCCAACATTAAATCGTTTTAATTTGAGGAAATTATTTATACTCCAGATGGAAACTGTAGAAATCTTGTTACCTATAGACGTTGAAAAAGTATCTTTTATTTTTCTCAGTGATAGTCAGCAATCACAAATCCTGTTCGACTGACCGAGCCCACTGTAGCCGAAGAACGACTAGACCTAGGAAGTTAAAATTTGGTATACTCAAACACGCTCTGCTATATAAGGAGATACAGTAGGTTTTCGGGACGAAGGACATGCATCGTACTTTGCGCTCCTTGACCAGCCACTTCAGAAACACTGTTCGTAAAATAACGATTTTAAGCTTAATATTAGTTTTTCTTTGTCTAGTGCTCCATGTAATTTTGGACCTGTTTTGAATCAATCACTAATTTTTAACTAGAAAAGGTAAAAAATAGCAATCATTTTGAAGACCGTTTTTCTCCGAAAATCATACGGTGAATGCTTTTTACTCCATTTTTCGATACTCATTATCTTCTAAGTATGTTATAAAAAATTATCTCTAAAAATTCAAAACCACATATCAGTTTTTACTGTAGTTGAAACAGTAAGATAGATTTCCTCTGAAAGTTGGTCTATATTTTATATGGTCCTGCTATGGTTTCCCGTTGAAAGGACTCTAGAAAAATCTGCCAACAGTCTGGGCGAAACTTTTAAATTTTTCCGGTCAAAGTCTGTGAAGCAGTTACAGTTGGGGTGCAACAAAACTGCGTACACCACTGCAAACATTGAACATAAGTTACGTTTTTCGGTCATAGTCCAGACGCTGTTAAAGTCAAAATAAAATAATAATAATAAACTGGCATGAACATTTAAATATAGAAAAATAGTTAATTGAATCGATTTTTAGCCGATTAAACATATTGCGTAAACATCTCCAATTTTTTTTATATCTTTGTGAAAATGTATACAAACACGTTAAACCTCCTTTGGGTCTGAATATCAATAAAGTCCTGAACTCGAATTTTTATTCGATTACATAAAAAGTCTAAAGAAGTAAAACCCCATTTGCTACCTCATCAGACCTATGAAATAAGACGAAATTTGTGAACCGTATTCAACCCCATTACATCCCCTTGGAGGTTGATTTAAAAAAATTGTGAAATATGTTCTTAGCCGATTACGTAAAAAGCGTGTAAAAGATTAAACCACTCTGATATTTCATCGGAACAGATATTGCAAAATTTGTGAGAACGAATGCAACCACTTTACTTAATTTAGGGGCTGAATTTCAAAAAATAGTGTAATAATTTTTTAGTGATTACGTAAAAAGGCCGTAGTAAAACCAATTGTATATCTCATCAGACCAAAAATATAATATATGGATAAAATTGTGAAAACGTATGCAACCCTTCTACATCGCCTTGGGGGTTGAATGTCCGAAAATTCTGAAATTGATTTTCAATCGATTACATGGAAAGCCCAACAATTAAAAATTAATTCGACATCTCGGAATTTGTGAAAAAGTGTGCAACTCTTTAGGAATCACTTGGGGTTGAACATCAAAAAATTCTGAAATTAGTTTGTAGGCGATTATATAGAAAATGCGTAGAAGAAGAAACCAATTCGACAACTTATCAGTCATAAGAGATATAAAGGAATTCGTGAAAACGTGTACAAGCCTTATTAATACCCTCAAAAGGGTTGAAAAGGAAATCCCAAAAACGGTTGTTAGGCATTTATTTAAAAAGTCCTTAAAAACTTATTCCATATTTTATGAAATGAAATAAGGCGGAATTCGGCAAAATGTGTGCAATCCATTTACAACCCTCTCAGGGATGAAACTTAAAAAATGTCTGTCTTTTAAGGTTGACGTGGACCGCGGAAGTGGATTGGATAGCCATTTTTCAAAAAATTAAATTTTTATATATCAAGAACCGTACCAGATATGATATTAAATATTGTTATATGCAAGCCTGGCAACCGCGCAACTCGATTGGTTTCGCATAATGGAAACAGCAACAACCGTATACCTAGCTGCAAAATACCCCAATCAGAGAGCTAGTTGAAGTATATAAGGGGCGGAGCAACTCGATTGTACCTCCCTTCCAATCGAATGTTCTCGCAAGTACCAGAACAGTGTAGAAGATCAAAATCGAAAGCTCTAAAGCTTTCGAGAACCGTCCACACACATTACCGAGCGAACATTCAAGAACAGTCTAGACTATAGCCAACTAGTATAAAAGCATGCGAAGCTTTCAGCGAGGGACATAGTAATTTTTATTGCGTGGACTGTGGCAGTCAACTAGTACGCGAACGTATTAGTGAACAGCGATTGATAGCGTGTGATCGAGTCAAGTGCTATATAAAAGTGGGCGGTATTGCCATATAGTGCTAATAATTGTGCGAATAGAATTAAAGTGCGATTAATAAATTATCACTTATTTTGATTTTAAACGAATTGTGTTTTACTTAAAATCCCGGAGAACCCCTAGCTCTCAACAATATTTTACAGGAGCAAGGACTAGTATACCTCAAGTACAGGTGTGGGTGTAGGGGGTGATGGTATGGAGAACTTCGTAGACATAATTGAGAAGTCTCGCTTGAAATTTTAAAATGCTGATAAATCTTCTTAATAAACGGAAAATTCCATCACAGAAATTCTGGAACGAATATCTTCTTATTCTGCTCATAAATAATGCAGATTTGATCCAATAAAAGTATATTCATAACATTCGCATTTAGAACTGATATAATGATTTAAACTAATTAAACTTGAGGTCTTTAATGAATCCATTAAAATTAATGGAATCAAATAATAAACTTGAAGTGATTAAATATTTCGTATAACTTCGGTTAGTGAAAATAAATTATTTTTATATTCTAGATGAAATCATATAGAGATAAATTTAATCCAGCCCGAAAAGTTTGTAACGCATGGAAACGAGCCTCGGACGAAAAAAGTTCTTTATTATTTTTTTTTTATTTCTGGCCAAAAACCCCAAATCCGTTTGCTGTCCGTCCATCCGTCTGTCCGTCTGTCCGTCTGTCCATCTGTCCGTCTGTCCGTCTGTCCGTCTGTCCGTCTGTCCGTCTGTCCGTCTGTCCGTCTGTCCGTCTGTCCGTCTGTCCGTCTGTCCGTCCGTCCGTTTGCACAATAACTCAAGAACGCGTTGGTGTAGGAAGTTGAAATTTTGTCAGCACCTATAAAATGGAAAAAGTAAGGCTAACTTCGTTAATGTGCGATATTCTTCCACTCCTTCGGGTGCATCCCATACAAGAGTCCTTAAAACACGTATTCACAATTATTGCTTGAATGCTTCAAGTTAGGAGCTTGAAATTTTGAATACTTAAAATTTACAATGTTTGAAGAGAAATTTCCGAATATGTTACAAATCGAGTGAGTCCTTCGTGTAGCAGCCTAGAAAAGTCCTTCAAAAATGTATGCAAGTTACAGAATAGTAATGAGTTATAGCATGGATTCAAAATTTTACAGGAATTAGTTTTATACGAAAAGCAAGACCGAGTTCATTAATTAGCGCCATCCGTCGGCTCCTTCTAGCTTTCATACAAAAGTACTTAAAACACGTGTTCACCAATATTGAACGATTACTTTAGAACGCTTTAAGTTACGACTTTGAAATTTTGTATACGTTGATTTTTTAATAGTCGCAGCTGAAAGTATTAATATGAAAAATATCCCATAAGTCCTTCATGTAGTTGCCATACAAAAATTCTGTAAAAATGTCCTAACTTAATTTATGGAACTCACTATAACTCAAGAAATCGTGTAACCATCCATCGAGTAGCCACTATACAATAGTTTCTACCTGTAAATAAAAGGTCATGAAATAATTGTATGTATACTCCTCATTCTTTTGATATATTCCCAACTAAAATATAAATCGGAGTTCAGTATTTCAACTAGAGTATCATACGATTGGCTTGCAGCCGATCGTGACTGCGTTATGTTTTAAAATTGAATTTAATGAATCGAAGGTTTTTCTTCAACTGAAAAAATAAAAATTTTATTTTAGAAAAACCGAAAATCGTGTCGACTTCGATTGATTAAAATAAAAATCGAAGTTGACAATTTTTGCTGTATCTACAGTGGCGAAAACCTACTCAGCTAAAGTGAAAAACTGTACGCGTAACAACGCCACCACAATGGTAGGAGAGGTGAAAAGGAAAAATTCTGATTTTTATTTTTTGAAAACCGTAAAGGATAGAAAGCTAAAAATGGAAGACTATAGAGTCACAGGGGCATACAAACAAAACAAGTTTGATCGGGATATCAAGTTACTGGGTAGGGGGTAGGTTTTTCTATTTCAGAAACGGTTTGTGCTAGAAACTTGAAACTTAGTACGTATATGTACATGTACTACAGGAGCAATCAAATCAAAAAAAGCTCAGAATTTTATTGGTGTACAAGCGTGGTGTAAAAAATGTCCTTGAAATTTTTTTTTACAAATTGTCACGAATTTCGTTATATCTTTAAGGCATGTCGAGCTATCAAATTATTTTTAATTCCTGCGTGCTCTTTATATAAGCGCCTAGCAACATTTTTTCAAATTCTTTCGGTATCGGTTTCGGACTTCTACCTAAAAAATAATAAATTTGGGACTCTTGGCATGTTTTTTATGTTTACTTGTCGATATTTTTATGGAGGGCAACACACCCAGTTTAGAAAGTTTGTACTTTGGAATTTCTTCCCCCTGTTGACACAAATGATCAGGTATATTTTTATACCCCCCCCCCCCCCCAATTATTCGTCCAGGTCGCTGATAGTGGGGAAAAAAACCTCGACATAAGAATTGTCAAGTCTCAATTAAGGTGAAAAATTTCCCGTTTCTGTAAAAAGGAACATGTAAAAGATAGTTTCGTTTAACATATTGCTGGTAGTATATGACTCTTGAATAAAGTTGACATCAATTTGGAAACTGAAAATCACATGCTTTCTATCAAGCTTAACATCATTTCAATCCAATAGCATTGGTTTGAAGTTACGTGTAAAAAGATCATGAATTATACTGTAAAATTTGTGATGTAAAAATTTGGAGTCGCTGAAAATCGATAACAAACCGAAAACGTTACTTTGGTTAGGAACATAGATATTATTGGCTCTAAAATAATTATTGCTGGTACTAAGCTAGGTTTGACCGGCTACAAGGAAAAATATTCTTTTGCACTCAAGGTGCAAATCATTTTAACGGAAACCAATCAAATTCGTGTAATTCTAAGCAATTATTTCCAATGTCGAACGATCGGCAATTACGATAATTCTCGCAATTTAAATTTAAGTCCATTTACCTGTGTCCTACTTGAAATGTTTTCACAAGTCACCCCGATCGAACAATAAAAGCCACAAAACGCATGGTGCGCCGGGCAAAGAATTATCGCCTTATGCTCTCTAAGAAAAGCATCTTGGGCTGTCAGACGAAATGGCTTGGTGTATCCCAAAAAGACCTGTAGCCAACTGTTTGACCACTTAGGGCCTCTTTTATTCCTTGCATGCCACTCGACACCATTTGCAACTGTCCATTTGCACCGAATGCACACACGCAACCGGCAGCACCGCCTTTGGTATGGCCCTGGTATGGTGCAACTGCGCGAATGCAATCCGCAACGGATACAGACTGCACTCGCAGATGCGCATTATGCAAAATGGAATTCCTCCTGGCCGAATGCATTGCATTTGCGGTGCAAAGAGGTTCGGCAAAAGCCAGCAACTGGTTTGAGCCCGGCTTAATGGGAGCATTTGCATGCGCAGATCAAGGAAATAAAGTACGACCCAGCGTGGCTATTAATTACGGTTACATGTCATTACGTACGTGCAGAATTTCAAATGGATCTTCGCTTTATAAATGACCACTGCAACCCCTTCGAAATGAAAATAGGCCGTGGAAAGTGGAAGCTGCTAATGGAAATCGTTAGTTAGCGCGCAGAGCCTGGCTTCCAACCATTTAAAGGGTGCGCTTCATTAATTAGACTGCGATGCTCAGGTAAACTCAACACAGGCGTATGAGTGCATCTTCGGCACCTGTTGTAGCGTGAAGAATGTTTACATGCTCGCTGAATACTGTGTAGCGATAAATTTCCTATAAATGCCGGACCGTGCTTTACTGCGACAAGTGGTAGGATAGTGGGCGCTAGACCGTTACCATATATGATGGAGGGCGAACGGTATGATCACGGTAAGATACCTGCACTCTTTGCGTTCTAAGACCGGTAGTTTGAATAATCGCTCATTACTTATTTCGTTCCGCTACAGTTGTGCCTTACTCGATTCTTTTTTTTAAACCAAGTGGCGCCCGCCGTTTAGTTTTTATGGCTACCTGTTGTACCCATACGTGAATTTCTTTGATTTTTGTAACATTAAGATTGTTGTTCAGATTATAAATGCTAATAACGCCAATAACTAATTAGCTGGTCAGGTTAAAATTAAATAAATAACCCATTTATTAATTCATTTATGTCGTGGAATGAGGAATGGGTATTACCATCATAAACGTGTCATTCGGGCAAATTAATGTTTATTGGAGACCCCACTTAAAAGTTGTTTAAAGCGAGAAAAGATTTCGTTTAAAGGCATGCATATTATCGGTCTTTGGATCAGTCAGTAGACGGTATGCTGCAATTGCAGGTTGTCGAAATGCATGCTGCATAAAATAATATAAATAAATATAAAATAAAATACAACTTCCGACTAAAACATTGCAACATTTTAAAATCGATTTTTAACCGACATTTATGCATCGCGATTTTCGTCATATCTTCGTGAAAAGGTATACAACCCCTAAAGGGTTGAATATGAAATAATTCTAGAATTGGTTTTTAGGCGATTACATAAAAAGCGATAGTAAAAACCAATTTGCTTCCTAATCCCTCAGATATGTCGAAATTTGGGCTGCAAACTTTGCTCTGCTTATATACTGCATGTGATGAGCCCAGATCATTTTCGCATATTCGGTGGTGTATGTGGAATGCAAGAAGAACCGATAAGAGGAAAAGCTTTCGAGAAGAATTTTGAGCTTTACAGAATTTTGCACGCTTTTCTCATTGGGTATTGCAAGTTGGACAATCGGGTGTTTTTCTCCGCTTTTTAGGTTATTGTTCTTCTCACTGGAAACTGATCGAGTTGAACGGTTTGCCAGGTTAGCATGTAACAATATACAGGGTGGGCCAAATACAAGTTTCTTTTTAAAAATGCAATAAAATCAACAACATTAAATTTTTTTCCATGTATTATGGCTTTATTAGTAAGAGTAAACATTCAATGATGGAACACAACTTCGTTCAAGTGGCTGCCTCGGCTGGCTGCGCAGTAGCGCATTCTATCACTCCAATTTTCCAAGACTTTGTTGATGGTTTCGGGCTGTAGCTCACGGATTGCTTGGATGATATTGGCCTTAAGCGCTTGAATCGTTTCTGGATTGTTGGCATAACATCGGTCCTTCACGGTTCCCCACAAAAAAATCCAAAGGGGTCAAATCGCAGCTCCGAGGCGGCCAAATGACATCGCCAAGATGGCTGACAACATAAGAATTTGGTGCGTAAAAGATCGATTGTGGCATGGGCTGTGTGGCATGGGGCGCCATCCTGCATGAACCAGAGGTCGTCCAAATCCATGTCTTCAATTTCAGTAAAAAAAAAGTCGGATAACATGGCTCTGTAACGTTCACCGTTGACCGAAACGTAGTTCCCAGCCTCATTTTCGAAGAAAAATGGTCCAATGATGCCACCACTCCACAATCCGCACTAAACTGTCACTCTCTGTGGATGAATTGGTTTCTCGACAATAACGTGCGGGTTTTCCGAGCCCCAGATGCGGCAATTTCGTTTGTTAACGTAGCCGCCGAGATGAAAATGCGCCTCGTCAGAAAAGATGATTTTTCGCCCATAATCGTTGTCCAATTCAAGCTGCTCTAAGGCCCAAATTGCGAAGCGATAACGAAGCGGATAGTTGTGCGCCTTCAATTGCTGAGTCAATTGGACCTTGTAAGTGAATAATCCGAGATCTTTGTGCAGAATTCTCCTTAGGGTAGTGCGTGAAATGTTGAGCTGTTGAGATCGACGGCGAGTTGATGTTCGTGGAGTGAGTCTTACACTCTCGGCTACAGCAGCCACATTCTCGTCTGTGCGTACCGTACGACGACGGGGGCCATGAGTGTTGTCCACTAGCATGCCAGTTTCACGAACTTTTTGCACAAACTTGCGTACAGCAGGCGCGGTGGGTGCTTCATTTCGGCCAAAACTTCTTTTCAAAAAACGCCCTGTTTGGGCTACACAGCACTCACTTTGGAAATAAGTTTTCAATATTTCTTAACGTTTTTCAAGCGTAATTCCGCGGAGGTATGATACTGACTTTTTGTCAAGATTTCGAGCGGGAAACAGCTTTCAGTGTCAAAATAACCCATGATTTAAAAAAAAACCACTAGATGGCCCACCCTGTATAACCCCGTTACACTTCCTTGATATTCAATATCATATCAGAATTAAGAGATATGATGGAATTCGAAAAAAGGTGTAGAACTATTTTAAGTCATCTTACGAATTGAAAAGCAATAAATTCTGCTAATAGTTGTAGCCGATTATTAAAATTTCCCGGGGACGTAAGAACCTATTCGGGAAACATAACGCAGTCACGATCGGCTGTAAGCCAATCGTATGATACTCTAGATGAATACTGAACTCCGATTTAAATTGTTGTTGGGGATAAAGTAGAATTACGTGTGTGCATGTTGTATGTCCTTTATTAAGGACCCCCATTCGGTTGCTACTTGAAACTAAAAGACAATGTCGTCAGTGCTTAATTTCATATCTTGAACTGGGTAAGTCATCGAAAAAAAAAATCCTTTTGAAGGACTTTCACATGGGAGGTGCAGGAAGGACTCACTCGATTTCTTACATATTTATCCTTTTCCTTGGAAACATTCAAAAATTATTGCGTACAAAATTTCAAATGCGTAGCTTGACGCGCTCAAAAGTTGTCGGAAAATATTGTTGAACACGTGCCTTAATGATTTGTTTGTATGGAAGGTACTAGAAGGAGTAAAAGGCTATCGCTGACTAGTAAACTTTGAAGTTCGTTTTCACTCAAAACTGATTTCTACAAAATTCCGAATTCATAGCTAAAGGATTCCTTGAGTTATAATGAGTTACGTAAATTAAGTGAAGACATTTTGACAGGATATTTCTATGGCAGCTACACGAAGGACTAATATAATTTTTTTCATAATCATACATTCAGCTCAACTATTGAAAAAGTAACACATACAAGCTTTCAAAGTTGTAGCTTAAACCCTTCCGAAGTTATCGGCTAATATTCTTGAACATGTGTTTTAAGGACATTTTTTATGGCAGCTACCCGAAGGAGTAAGACGATTTTGCCCTTTAACGAACTCAACAAATTACAAATTTAACCAAACATCCAGATTCAAAATTTCAAGATCCTAGGTGAAGGCGTTCTTGAGTTATCGTGTTCACGGACAGACGGACGGACGGACGGACGGCGAACGGACGGACGTCAAGCGAATTTGAGGTTTTTAGCCACAACCAAACAAAAAATAATATGTAACTTTTTTTCGTCTGAGGCTTGGTTCTATGCGTTACAAACTTTTGGGCTGGACTAAACTTATAATACTCTATATGATTTCATCTAGAGTATAAAAAGACACAATGTAATTGTACGTATTATTGACGTATAATTGTTTTTTAGCGCACAAATTGGTAATATTACACAATAAGGTGAACAATTACATTTATTTTGTTCTATGAAAACAGTAAATTTAGGCGTATTGATTATATTACGCCATTATTAAGGTAAATTCAGGCTTTGTGTAATTTTACTTTAAATACTGTGTAATATTACGCCAGAATAAGAAAGTTCCCGAAAATTTATTTTATCATTTCATTCTACTGCACGTCGTCAGGTTTGTTCAATGAGACAAATGTTTTTCTGCAATATTTGCAAAATAGTTTTCGAATCAGTAACCGTAATAGCATTGTCAACTCAATTCAATTTAATACAGTACATGTATTGTGAAATTGCATTTTTAATTTATGATTTTACCGTATAATTACAGATCTGAATTAAATGGAGGATTTTCTCCTATAATAAAATGGAAATTTTACACAAAAGTGTGTAATAATTGCATTCTCTGTGTAATAATTACGCTACTTTTGTCTATTGATTACGCTGCTATTGTAAAATAATTACATGACTGATGTGTATTCATTAAGCATATGTTGTGTAATTATTACAACTTATTTGTGTAATTTTCACTGTAATTACACATGCATGTAATTTTACCATTACTATCGATGGAAAACAGTTGCCAACTTTAATAATGGTAAATTTACTCCAATATTTCTTAGAGTGTAGAACAAATATCATTCTTCCTTCCATCTTTTCTTCTTTAGCAGTTTTTTTTTACCTGGCCAATACGGAAGTGTTGAGAATTCAACGCTTTATTAAAAGCTCCAAATGGTTCTGCGAGTTTGACTGGATTTCAAGATCCTGTATTGTAACAACGGACCTTATTAGGTCTAAGTGTGCCTATTTGTTACTGGCAGCCACTAAACTCGTCCTGTAAATAACAATTTATTGAAATATTAAATACTGAAAATGTTCAACGTACTGATATTTAACTTACGACTGCCGATAGTAAGAAGTTCCTACTATTAACAAGTTCAAAGCAAATCTTAAATTAAGGCATGACGTGAGTAATCAATAAGTCGTCTTGTAATATATTGCAACAATAAATAACAGCACAAACGTATAAAAGTAATGATAACGATCCGCTAGACATTACTGCGCTACCGACTTATACCAACGTGGAAGGGTGGATCTGGACCAATAAAAAAGATCTCCTCTCAACGTAATACGTGATATTGCGATGCGCTCCTTACAATTTACTAGCAGAATCTCTTCCAGCTCAGAAGGTAGTAATTAATACGAGCAGGAACTTCAGTAATGCGGTGAGGCTGGCTGCCAATCCCGGTCGAATGTGGTCAACAAATGGTTCGTTCAATTGTCTTCGGACCATGCAGCGTGGACATGTGTACGCGTAATATGTTGCAACCGAACCGCGAGACCTTAAGAAAGGAGGAGGCGCAAGACAAAACAGCCTAAGCAACTTCTGATCTGGTAGCGTAGACGCGCACCCAGCAGCCCAGCACCAGCCATCCAGCCATACACAGGTAGGCTCTGCCAAAGAAATTGAAATTCATGTCTTGAGATTTATTCATTCATTACTTTAGCAGTGATCAATAGAATGGACGTGAGTAGAACGGAAACCGTAAATTCTCAATGTCGTTGTTTTATGGTCGTACACGACATCAACTGATTTGCATTGAACGTCGATGGACAGGAAGAAAAAACCACGTAAACCAGATTTAGGTTCCCACATTTATATCTGCAGATAAGTCCGTAGAGACGACTACTTGAGAGCAGTCAACGAGCCGTTTGACGTTTATTTGAAGTAATTGTGGCTTTTAGTCCATCACCGGTAGGCATTAGTTTCGTAGTCTTCCGCAGAATTAGAGGCACATCCAAAGATTCAGCAAGTTAAACTAAGACAAATGGGGACTACCAATAGACAGAACTATAATTGGTCAGTTTAACTCTATGAAAGTTAAAAATTAATGATTTCATGCCACATATGTTTTTATGACCTGATGTACGAACAACGCTTTGCAGTTTAAACTTAATAATTCAAAAATTATCGCTTTTAACAGATTAATTTGATATTCTTACCTGAACAAACTATCTACATCGACCATCAGGGTTCCTGCGTAGAGGACTAATAGCGAAATCGATGAACAACTTTCAAACATTTTGGACTAAAGTACATTTTTTATAAAACTTAATTTTTCCAAAACGCAATCTAAGAAAATTAACGCTATGGAACAACATTTTTAGACCATGACGTCTGAAGTCGGGTACACTACTTTTGCTCTGTACAATCCTGTGCTTTTTGGTTCCTGTTACCTTTGGAAAAGGGTGCAAAGCAATTGAGAAACTCTGCTCTATTCTTTTACTCGAACGTAGGGTAAAGCAGTCTAATTCCGGCCACACCCAGTTCCCGGCCACACTCTCAAAAAATGCACTCTGTTGGTTATATCTGAAACATTTGAAATCGAACTTATTTTATTTGATTACACCGAAACCCATCATACAAAGCACATAAAGGTTTCATGCATGTACTTCACTGGTTTGCAAAAATTATCGAGTTCAGTAGTAAGTGGATTATTTGACACGGGCATGCGTGAAATTCTTAAATTTTTTTTACAAGACGAGGCACAGAAAATAGGTAAATATTAATTTATGTTCAGGACTTCAAACTAGTTACTATATTTTTTTTTTTTTTTTAGTCTATTCTAATCATTAAAAATTGGGTAGAATTTTTCAAATAGGTAGTTATCTTGGCTTGTAAATTCCAACAACTAAGCCAACTTCAATAACTGGGTCCTCAAGAACCATCTAGCATGCCCTCCCAACTCGTCTAGATTTTAGTTTTAATTTTAAGAAGGGGCGAAGCACTAAGCTACCGCGAACACTAGGCATCAAAATAGGGTTCATAGCGATTCCTTCAGAGCCTCATAGGTCACTAAACATCCCCTAA
Organism: Beris morrisii; assembly: GCA_951812415.1. NCBI lineage: Eukaryota > Metazoa > Arthropoda > Insecta > Diptera > Stratiomyidae > Beris > Beris morrisii. The sequence continues at coordinate 31,849,227 of OX638311.1, forward strand.
ACAACCCAGATCCCTAAAGAACTTTACCAGCTTGTCATGCCCTATCGACCTCAGCTCCCCCAAATTGTCAAAGGAAAGTCTGTCCAGCCACCTCAGCCGCCTCCTTGTAACCGCCTGACATTAACACAAAATGTGGGTGATGTCCTCCTCAGCATATAGGTCGTCTAGATCTTCTTCTTCGGCATCGCCCACTGAACAAATCCGGAAAACATATTTTACTTTAATACGATTCTTCTCGTCAACATCATCCTCTGAAAGTTGCACTTTTTTCCAGAAGGCGTAACTGTTTTTCTGTTTCTCCAATCCTTTCAAAGCATCTTTTCTATCCAAAACTCATTCCGAGAAAATCTAGGGAGTCCAAAGAAAGAGCCCCGAGTGAAATTTCGTCCAAAGAATTAAGAAAAGTGCACGAGCTTAAAGAACAAGGAAAGCAGGCCAAAATTGGAGGCGTTAAACAAAGGAAAAAAGAACGTTTAAAAAGGAAACTACTATTAACTTAACAGAAAAATATAAAAAATAAGAAAAATAAATCTCCAAAAATCTCGTCATTAAAACCATAGCAGAAATATGCTTTTTCCCAAGAGGAACTTATAAGTGACGTAGAGGATGTATCCTTAAAAATTTTTGGATGCGATAAATGTACAAGACGGTATAACTTGAAATGTGCAAATATTGATTCATATTTATAAGCTGTTGAAAAATATTTTATCTGTAATAATTATCAGAATCAAAGTGATCCATAATATGTTCATAGAACTATGCCATACTATCAGTATTTAATGTGATTTTGTTATTAGGTTATTTTGTTTCATAACTTGAATTTGAATTAAAACTGAAACTGAATAAAAACTTAATTTTGAAAGAAATATACTATTAGAAAATGAACTGAATTTATATCTAATATTTTTTAATGTATAATAAATAAATTATTTGTCTAAAAATATATTTTTTTTTCCATATTGCTTCATAGAGTTCAACTTGGTCGGAAATTGAATAATTTTGGCTGGAATTAGAATTTTGGTGGCCGGGAATTGAATTTGTTACTGGTCTTTAGAAAAATTTAAAAAGTTAATAAAAATTATATTAATTGGATATTTCGAATATACTAACATACTCAAAAAAAAGGTCATATTCACAAATCAATCATCGGTTTTTTAATACTAATATTACACAATTTGCTACTGAATTTTAAAGTAAAAAAAAAGTTAAGTGGCCGGTAATAGGGTATTTTACCCTATATTCTATTCTATGGGATATGATGGAAATATGTTGTTGTTGCTTACCCTGTGTCTACACTGGCAATTATTATTTATATTGCGTTAAATATCAAATTATAATGAGTGGGCATTTGATTGCCCGGCAATTTTTATTTGAGCGAGTGAATACGAAGTGTAAAGGTCTGAAGAAAAGCAAAATATCGGACATGGCATCAATAAAAAAAAACTATTGATAAGTTCAATAATTTTCTCTTTAGTCAACTTATTTTCAGCCATTTCGCGATCAAAGAAAAACAAATTATGCCTACCCGTTGATAAGCGACGTTGAACGATGCGTTTTCTGGCAATATTGCTCTCAAAATTGACATGGCAATGTTGCGTATGTGTTTGATGCGTCTACTTTGTCAATTTTTGTATGGCAATATTGCCGTTGTCATTGCCATTGCCAGTGTAGACGCAGGGTTAGGAATTTAAAACTGTACGAATTAAGGACAATATGTACCACTATTTTCAAAAAAAAAAATAAAGTTTAAATTTATATAATTTATATTCTGAAAAGAATTTGAACATTACACAGAAAGGACAGCCAGATAGTATGAATATTAAAATTCACTCCAGTTAATGCCGCCGGGATTGCAGTTGCGACCATCTACAGAGAGTAACAAACACAAAATATCTGGGAATCATTTTTGATCACCTCATGAATTATGATATTCAAATTTTGAATATGAATAGCAGACTGACTGCTTCGAAGTCAGATCTTTTATGAAAAAGGAAACTAAGCGTCATGTCTACTTCGCATTAGTCCAGTCAATTCTACAATACGGAATCATTTCCTAGGGATGTGCAACAGACGCAATTTTAAAACCACTGCAAATCACGCAAAATACATTATTGAAAATCCTTTTGAAAAAATAACTTACCCAACTTCTCAACTATATCCCATTATAGATGTATGTACTTTCCCTTAGAAAAATCTTTGACTTAATTTCTACAATACAAACCTATAAAGAAATAGAAGGTAAATTTTTATGAAATTTAACAAAATTACAAGTAACTCATAAAACTTTGTACTTTTACACATTTACCTAAAGAATTTACTGCCTGGTAAGTAAAATTGCTACACCGCATGAAAAATCCCACCTTTAATGTGTACAATTTATAATTGTGTATAAGATTACGCATTTTGCCTGTAGCCTTGATACGTTATGCGTAGTATTTTTTTTTTTGGGATGTATTAACTTGACCGCTTCGTTGTTGGATTCATTTGATTGGCGGTTATGTATAAGTCGTCATTTACAATTGAAAAAAAAATATTTAAAATTAATAATAAAATAAGAAATCTCCCAAACGTCTAGACGCAACTTCAATATTTTTCGGGTCAAAATCCGGGAAGCAGTTAAAGTCGGGGTGTAACACAGTGCTAATACCACCCTTAAAATACCAATCACATTTTTTGGTCATAGTCCGGGACTCGTTAAAGAACGAAATGTAACATTGATTGTTTTTAGACAGGTACCTACCCTAAAAAACACACCACTATTTGGAAAGTTAATTTTGACACTAATATTGTATAATACATATATATACATAATATAATAAAGTAAAATTGATGATAATTCATATGAACCAACCCCTTAAAATCTTTAGGAAATTTACCCATTCTTAAATATAGTTTTCCACACTGTTTGTAATTTTACACATTGTAAAATTTTGCGCGTTCGAACCAGTAGTAAATTTGCATATTATTGGCGATTGATTTCCAACTTATATGTGAGTTTACGCATTAATAGTGATGTGTTTCAGGGTAATTAGTAAAAATTAAAGAGTGCGCAATAAAACTAGTTGTTTTTTCGTTGCTCCAAGCCATGATAACACGAAACTTGAAAAATAAATGTAAGACTCAAAACAAAACCTGACAATCGAATCACCGAACGAAGACAATTGCCCAAATTTTTCGAAGTTCAGTTGAAATACAGGCTGTAAAAACATTGCCACTTTGACAAAATATTGCGCAACTAGTATGATATTGCTCCACTAATCGCTACACTAATTTTGGCAATAGTCGTCGGGCAATCAATTGCTTCAAAAATAACGTGAAAACTAAAAAAATAACTTCGAATCAATTCGGGGTGGATTCGACTCTTCGCAGAATAAGAAAAAATCTTCCAATTACTACGATTCTTGAAATTTACAATCTTTTATGCGATTCCTACTTAAAACACACACCTTACTCGGAAGGTCCATATTTCGTGCTAAGACATTTCTTTCACTTTTATTAATATTCACCTCGGGGATATCACGTTCCACTGAAGCTGTGTTCGGTGTATTGCTGAAGCTGCAGCACCGGAGCAGAAGCATTAAAATTGGCACGAAATGGCCGAGCGTTATCTCTGCGCGGTGTTCACATTGGAACAAATGACGCTACCATTGAAATTTATGACAGTGGCCGCTACCAGCAGGTGCACTTGTACTTTTAGTGATTTCCGTGCAGAGTATTGACAACGCAATCGTACAGTTTTGGTAACAACGCAAGGAACGAACGACACAGTGTCCCGCTTCCCGCAACATCTTCAGCTCGAGTTCGCAGTGTTCACCACAAAAAGGAGTCACAGAAACACTGAAACTTGGCGGGTCATTTGTCAGATGGTGCGATTAAAATCAAGAAGTGGTAATCTAATGAGAATACATCAGTAAAATCAGCATGGAATCATTCATTGCGAGGAGCAAACTAAAATGCGTGGCTTTTCTTCGATTACTGTCTGTTTTTGTATCATGAACTTAAAACAAAACTCTCCTTTTGTTATATATTTGGAATAAAATACTTGTTATTAGTGGGGGACAGTTACCAAATTGCTTACCTATAACTAGTACTGATTGGGTACTGATTTTCAGCATTATTTTTTATTTTATAAAATTAGCGGCCCTTGAATAAATTAAGTTTTAAATAACAATTAAAATCACATTGCAATTACACAGACTTAATTCATTATATATTTGTCTGAAACAATTTTTGAATTTATTGACATTTAACAGAATTGCTGGGCTATTCTTACCATATGGAGTCCTAGGACAAGTGGTATAAAAGAGATCATTAGATCGTTTGCCACAGGAAAATTAATGTACATACTCGAGAAATTGAGGACTGTCTAACTCGCTGTTTAGGATTTCGAACAATGCGATCAAGTCAAATTGCTCATTCCGTTTCCAAAGATTGTTTAAGTTTAAAGTGGCAGGCAGAGAATTATAGTCGATTTGATCAACAGGTATGTGTAGTTTATGGGCGACGTAACGAAGAAACTTGTAGCGAACCGTCTCTATTTTAGAAGAATGAATTTGAAAATGAAAATTAAGGATCGATATATTTTCAAGGTAAAGACGCACAGGGGAACAGTAAAGAGCTTTTAAGCAGTGAATATTATGAAAATCTTGGGTATTTCTTATAACAAATCCAAGCATTCTGCGAGCTAAGCAACATACTACATAATTGTGCACTATGTGATGCGAACAAGAGTGATGCGTCAAGCAAAAGTTCCAAGTCATTTACAATTTGCACCAAGGCTTAGGGGAACAATTGTCTATACTGTACTTAAAGAAAAACTAAGTAATTGCACTTACATTTGTTTAAAGGAAAGCTGCTCCACTCCATTCAAACAATATTGTGTTGCTCACAACGGCGGGTTCAATGAAGTCTTTTAAAAATTTTAAGGTCATCCGTAAATAAAAGAAAATTGATATTATCCAATATATCGCAAATGTCATTGATGAATAGCAAGAACAGCGACGGACCGAGGTGAGAGCCTTGCGGTACACCCGATTTAACTGCAAAGGTCTCAGTTTTCGCAAATGTTATTTTATTATTTTATAATATCAAAAACCGTTTACAATAAAAGCTGCAAGTTGGAATTTATGTAAGGCTACTATAAAGGTAGAGGCAATAAGCGATTAGCGAACCTTAGGAACGATAGACACAATCAGAATCATTCTGGTACTGGGTCATTCCATCAAGAATTGCCAAAAATCGCCGATTCTTTTGAAAATTTGTGTACTCAAAGAATTAGGGAAAAAAATACGATTTAAATTTTTTGTTTCTATCTAATTTTTTTTGTTAGTACTACTGTGTCCAAAAATTAAGGTGACATTTGAATTTAAAATGCGCGCACAAATGGATTTGGGGCAGTGCTCTTATTTTTAGGTTGGTAGGACTGGCTTTGATATTCGTGCCAAGGGTCACATCAAAATATTCATTAGTGTTGGAGATAGGCTTCGTTTTGTAAGCTGCTAGAAGTGAATTTTTCGATTTTTATAATGTCTGCATTTGTTGAGCAAAGAATTTGCATTAAATTTTGTTTGCGGAATGAATTTTCTGCTGCTGATTCGTTGAGGATAGTGCAAAAAGCCTTTGGTGATGAGGCTATGTCGAAAAAAAATTTTTACAAGTGGTATAAAGAGTTCCAAAAAGGTCGAGAAAGTGTGGAAGACGAAGAGCTTCCCGGTCGACCATTAACCTCGACCGACGAAGCTCACGTCCAACAAATCAAAGATTTGGTGCTTGAAAATCGTCGATTAACAATTAGAGATCTTGCTGATCATGTTGGCATTTCAAAAGGATCAGCCCATACCATTTTGAAGGATGTTTTGGGCCTCAGACGCGTCAAATCTCGATTGGTACCGAAAACACTGAATTTCCCGGAAAAACATCGTCGCGTTGGAGTGTGTAAAACAATGCTTTCTGACTATCAGGACAAAATGAAACGCATTATTACAGGAGATGAGACATGGATTTATGTTTCCGACCCAGAAACAAGCGATCAATCAAGTGAATATCGTGCGAAAGGTGAGACAAGACCAAAAACACCGCGCCATAGTCGCTCAAAAATCAAGGTCTTGTTGACTGCTTTCTTCGATTATCGTGGTGTTGTGCATTTTGAGTTCCTTCCGCCGGGTCAAACCGTCAACAAAGAATATTATATGAGCGTTATGCGTCATTTGCGTGAAGCTATTCGCCTAAAGAGGCCAGAATTGTGGCGAGACAACTCTTGGTTTTTGCACCACGATAATGCACCGCCTCACACTGCATTGATTCTTCGTGACCATTTCGCCAAAAACTCGACCCATATCGTTCCACAACCGCCGTATTCACCTGATTTGGCACCGTGTGACTTCTGGTTATTCAACAAACTCAAAAGACCGCTCCGGGGACACCGTTTTGAGTCAATAGAGGAGATACAAGCCGCATCGAAGAGAGAGCTGAAGGCCATCCCGTAAATCGACTTTAACAACTGTTTTGAAGATTGGAAAATCCGTTGGCAGAAGTGCATTGTATCTGGGGGGGGAATACTTTGAAGGCGATGAAATTGATTTGGGAGAATAAATAAAGATTTTTCAAAATAAATGCTGAGTCACCTTACTTTTTGGACACAGTAGTATGTTAAAGTTATAGCAAAAATGGTGTCCGAGTCCTCTTTGAAAATTCATATCTCTGGTAAGTTTTATCCTAGAAAAATAAAATAGGGCTTATTTTAAAGGCGAGGGTTTTCGCAATATAAAAAAAAATATGAATATCATTTATTATCCCTGAAATTTTACTTTATTATTTCAATAAAAGCATTTTAGACGGAAAATTTTGGTTTCTAGATCTCAGCCTTTCTCAGCCTCCTAGCGTAAGCGGTTGCTTACGCTAGGAGGCTGAAACTTGGAATTTATATAGAGCTTTGACAGTGGACCCATTTGCAAAAATATTGCTGATATGGGTGAAGGGGTGTGGGAGTGGGGGGAATAATAATGCGTCCGAAACGCTCGAAAGCCGAGATTGAGACGTTCTAAAATCCATATCTCCCAAACGGTTAATGTCACGAAATTAAGACTTAATGAACATCTGTAGGTATACTAGGAGAATAGATCGCAAACAAATTTGCGAGTGAGGGTAGTGGTGCATGGGGGTTGGGGGTGAAAAGCTTTAAATTACGATATCTCACGAACCAATTGCACTAGACAAATAAAATTTGGTTTATGTTAAAGGTTGACAAATGAAGTTTGCTGAAAGAAAAATTTGTTGGGGGGGGGGGGGCGGTGGATCATGAAAGTGGAGGGGATAAGAATTTTTCTAAAAAATCACATCTCATATCTCAAGAACAGTGTAAGATAGATACTTAAAAAAAATTTGAGGGTGATGGTGTAGAGGGTGAGAGTGGCTGAGGGTGAAAAGGAAAAGGTTTTGATTTTTATATCTCGAGAATCGATAATGATACAAAACTAAAACTTGGCATTTAGATAGAGCTACAGTAGTAACATGTTGGAAAATATAATTTTTTATAAGGGTAGTATGGCATGGGGGTGGGGAGTGTTTTTCTTATATATAGAACGGCTTATGCTAGAAAGTTGGAACTCGGTATGTATATGTAAATTAACTAGATAAGTAATTTCGATAAAAAAAATTTCAAATATCCATTGGCGTTCGCAAGTGGGCGAAAAAAATTATCAGTGAAAATGGAATGTATATATTTTCACGGTTTTCGTCATATCTATTAGGTCTTTCCAAATATTGAATTCATTTTTATTCTACGGCTTCTTCATATGAATACCTAAAAAGCATTTTCAGAATTTTTTTAAATTCGACCCCAAGGAGGTGTAAAGGGGTTGTATACTTTTTCACGAATTCTGTCATATCCCCCAGGTCTGATCAGATATCGAATATCTTTTCACTTTCACCGGCTTGTGTAATAATCACCTAAAACTTGTTTTTAAGTTTTTTCTTTTTCAGCCCCTAAGAGTGTATAAAAGGGTTGAACACGTTTTCACGCATTCCGAAATTTTAGAATTTTTTTTCAAGGATAACAATTTTGTTATTTAACCTTGAATATCGCAAAATGAATATCTTATTTTTTTTTTAAATTTTTTACATATCGTATAATATACTGTTTTTCAAAACATATCAAAAAATTAACATGGGATGTTAAGTGGATCGGGGTCAAAGAAATCGAATAACATCAGTGGTTCTCAATTAGTTTAGTTCTCTAATAATTTAATTCGATTTGAAAAAAAATTTCAAGGATAACTTTTATTCGTATTTTTTTTTATATTGCGACAACTTCCTCTTTAAAATAAGCCCTATTTTATTATTCTAGGATAAAAATGACCAGAGAAATGAATTTTCAAAGAGGACTCGGACACCATTTTTGCGAAAACTTTAACATACTATAATTAACAATAAAAATGAGATAGAAACAAAAAATTTAAGTTAAATTATTTTTTCACTAGTTCTTCAATTACAAACATTTTTAAAAGAATCGGAGATAGTAAGGTCACATATTTGGCGATTCTTAAAATTTAAGTGGGCACGTACAAGAAAACACAACGTATTAATGAAATTTTCGATATCTTAAAAACACTTCAGATAACCAACTTAAATATTGAGCGATTTATTGTTTGTGGTTGACTTAATCAAAATATGTGTTACTTAAGAAGACACTACATTCTTATCATAACATAATAAGTTATTAGAATCAAATGTGTAGTTGCGCTAACCATACATCAACTTTTCACAACCTTTCAACTATAACATATTTCGTAGAAATATAATTATGGTTGGAATAACGAAATTACAGATATTTTCATGATTTATATATACACACTATGTTTAGAGCAACAAAGTAGTAAAGTTAGTACAACTATAACATCTCCAGAACTATCTTACATCTTGTAACGTGGTTGACGCAACTATAAATTCAACCATAACCACGCTATGTTTGTAAAATTCGTTGAGTGTACTATTGAACAACGTGAACATGTTAATAGCAATTTACACCCGATCATATATCTCTAAAATCAGCGAGCAGGATTATCAGAAGAAGTTTTGAACATTAAATTAATAAAACTTAATGTAAATCTACTTTTCTATGAAAAAAACACTAACTTGCATGACCCTTGAGTGCTTCTGCTGGGTAAATAGTAAAATTTACTTAATAATCAGTACCGTATACTGAGGCTACAGTTGAGGTAATTACCCGTTAATGAAAAGAAATCAAAATAGACATATCTACGCTGCTATCAACCTAAAAAATAACCTGTACGCTTTCCAATTTCTATCACCACCTTTACATTTCGACAGTGACAACCCGCTGTTAAAAAAATAATCAAAAAAAATAAAACTGTCAATAGTGCAACTACGAGCAGCTGATTACCGATTTTCACCTGTATTGCTGTTCCTAATGTGTAAATTAATTAGGACAGAAACCGAACGTAGGTGCTACCTTCGCATTAACTACAAAACCAGTTTCGTCCGTCAAGGAACAACTGCACCAATAAATTCTGTATCGTATCCATACAGCTCGTTCGAATGTCCGCCAATGAACGACTATCGATAGCAATAAAACTGGGAGACGGGCAGGTGATATGACCCCAATCAATTATACTGTTGCATTACGGATTATAGAAATATCAGCCGACTGTGGTATAAAAACGGTCAGGTGCAACAATCCGAAACTCTGACCCCAGGTAATAAAGCGATAAAAAAACGCCGATCAAGCACATCCTTTGTAAAATCGGCCGATGTTATGAGCACCGTCTAGGATTCCTACAAAATTTTTCCCTCCAATAAACAATATTTTTTTTTTCCCGATTTCAATGGCTGATTAATTGGGAAAGGAATGAAAAAAAAGACGTAAGGTGATCCGAACCTGTTCTACTCTAAGTGCTCGTTACTTAAAACAACATTGTCTCGCTTTTATTTTTAGAATGCCAATTTCAATTCCAAAGCCCTTATGGATTTCTTAAGAGCGTGTACCAGCTTGCTATGTGTGTGAACTGGATACAAGGTGCTCTACGAACGAAAATCAGGCGCCTTATTAAACCGTCTACGTTTCTTATTTACACCTGTCATAATAATTATAATTAATTAGCTCTCACGAAATAAAACATGATTCACAAGATGTCCGTTCGAGCGGCAATGACAACTAGTTCTGTTGACATTTTGGGCTCTTTACTTCGAATGATTTCCATAAGAAGATGCTTATCGGACCGTGTCAAATAGAAAAAGTTTTCACATTCGTATGATACATATGTGGAGGCTTAGATTAATCAATCAGACCCGTCCGCGCACCTGTACTGCGTTCAGTTGGATTGCAGAAAAATCTCGCTTGACATTATGCCATGATTATACTGATAGCTTGATTTCTTTGTCCAGTTATTTGCACAAATTAGCCCTTCGTTTCGAGTGTCCCCATAACGTTCGAATGTGATTTATCTTTGTCAGTTTGATAACAGAGAATCGTCCATTTGAAAATGTATTACTGGAGAGATAGAAGTTTTAATTTTTTTTTTTTATTAACTTTTATGCTGCTGACATGTCATACATCTTAATATCAAATAGTCAGACTAGTTTTACTTGTTTCGATACTCTCATTGAATTACACTTTTGTATCCTACACGTTTTGTATATGAAGTTGCAACTGGCACTGATTTAATTAATTAAGTTATTTGTGGTATACCTTAGAACAATGGTCGCCAAGGTATGAATAGTCACTCGCAACACCAATTTATATATAGCTTCCGAGAAGCCTTTAAGTTTAGTGATATGTAGCTAACTCGAAATTTTGTCGTATGTTAATTATAATTATATAATTTTGCTTAATTATTTTTTAATAATAGGGTATTGTGAACGACTTCATATAATATATATTACATAGAATAAAATAAAATATATGTACCCCGAAATTTTTCATTTGCACACTCAAAGAAAAAATATGACTGTGGTAACCATATTTTGGGAGAACCTTACTATATTTAATTTTACAATTTATAGTTGAGTGAACCACGTTACAAGATGTAAGATAGTTCTGATAACTGATGTTATGGTTGTACTAACTTTACTGTTTTGTTGCTCTAAATATAGTCATGAAAATATTTGTAATTTGATTATTACAACTATAGTTATGTTTCTAAGAAATGAGTTATAATTGAATCAAACAAATGAAAGATTGTGGAAACTTGTTGTATTGTTAAGGCAAACATAGTTTTGGTTCTACCAACTTAACTTATGTTCGGTTGAGCATTCAGTATCTTATGACTTGAGTTATGATAAACATAGTCTAATTACGTCAATCATATAAATGGTTGTAACAATTACAGAACATGGTTGTGAGAACTATAATTACGATCCTAAGAAACATTAATATTTTTGATTCAAACAAAGCTAAAGTTGAGACAAACAATGATGTATGGTTTTTATAACCAATAACCATAATGCTGTGAACACTAAGATACTATCATATTATAAAAAATGGCACTGGGGATCCTAACTCACTTTAAAATTGGGTTCATTTCTCAGTATAAACTTACTTGCCTATTTCTTGTTTCTGTGTGGTAGACAAGTCTCGTCAAATGCCGCATAAAATGTCTTCTCAGATCGCTGAAAATGTATGAAGTCCACAATTCTGTACAGCTAGCGGTTTTTGTAATAATAAATTATAGTAACTGGAAAAACTACGTATTTTTTTATGAATATTTTTATTTTGCAAATCTTCAATAGAAAATTGTACTAAAAATTTATAATAAGTTGAATATAAATATATTTTCATAACTGGAAAAAATACTTAATATTCTCAGTATATAAAATAAGAAATTTCAATACATATACATATTTAAAAATAACAACTTCACTTGAATATATTTCGCTTGTAAGTACAGCTATAAATGAACCTAACTCACGGACGATACCTTTCACTGTGGAAGAAATTGTGGTTTTCGTCTTTTTATGACATATTTGTTTAATAATTGCAATAACCATAATATGTTTGTAATATCATCGTGCATAATGGTACAAACCACAGTATGGTATAGTTGTGAGAAATATTCAATAAATTTCTGTAGTTGTACTGATCATGAAATATAGTTGCTGTTATCATAAAATACTTTTACATAATGTAACAAGCATGGTTAGGACAACCTTATTAATTTAAAATCACCAAATATGTTTATTGCAACCATAGTATGTTTGTGTGAATTATAAGCTATGGCAAGGACAACCATAACTATTTTAATATAGTTATAATAACTAATTTATGGTCACTGCAACTATAGAAGAATCACAATTTTTCTTTCAGTGCACTGAAGGAAAGGTCATACTAAATATTGAATAACGCTTTTCGTCAAATTTATTTCATCAATTTAATGCAAAATATTATCTGGATGTAGTTTTTTTTATAATGCTATTCCGCAAAATGTCGGAATTACAATCATCAACTAGTTCGTGAAGATATTTGTGAATGCTTGCCTAATTGATGAACTATTTCATCATCTGATAAAAATTGACACAAAAGATTATTTACTGCACAAAGTGTGTTCCAGTAGGGTCATTCCACCACACCGAAAGATATTCATTAGTAAAATCAAATACAAACCTTATTTGATTTTGCGTCGAATAAGCAACGTTGTTAATTCAAATATGGTTTAATAGTTAATTACGTTTTCATAACATTACAACTACCATTATTTGATTCAACTATTTTGTTTTCAGTTTTGTCTTTAAATAATCATGTTCATATTTGAGTACAATTATTAATCTTCAAAATAAATAAAATATTTCTGTGCTTCAATTATCATGATCAATGCTAGTGAAGCAGGTTAATGATTCCGGAAATATTATACAAATGGTCCTTTAAGCACAAATATTTTTCGTTAAACAGTTCCATTTTTCCTCTTTTAAACATGATACGCCAACAATTTTTGTTGTTACATACATTAATATCGATTGCACTGATTTTTAAAGATGAAAAATTATTTTTATATCATTTAAAAAAATTAAAATATGATATGGTTGTCCTAAAACCTGCCCTGTAGTACTTAGGAAAATTTAATAAAATACATAACTCCAAAAAGCCTGCCCTGTAGTACTTAGGAAAATTTAATAAAATACATAACTCCCCTTACATTTTTTTTTATTAGCAAATTATATAATTTCGTATAGATACATAACGTATGTGTGTACATTATTTAAGACTATATTAAATTTTAATCTATGTTACATTTATATTCTATTAATGCAATTTTTTCAAGGGACTTGAAAAAACTTTATGAACGTATACTTCTTGCCATTAGGGTCTGAATATAAATTAATGGCAGGTCCATCGAATTGATTGACTTTATAAATATAATATTTATCGGTGTTATTTAATACTTCAGATAAATTTCAGTGTTCACAATAGTCTGATATTAGAAATTTTTTACAAACTATGATACATACGGAGTATGGTCAAATACTAAAATAATATTTTTATACCATCGGTAGATATACTCACATAATGACCGTATTTGTGAAAATTTTTGCAATAAGTCAAAAAACGAAAAACAATACTGATCCTTCAAATATCCGCGGGACGTCAAAATAGGCCCAATCTGCTTCAGTGACAGAGGTAACCAAACCAACCTCAATACGAAATATCCGTAAGTGGCCGCATTTAGAATTTTATGAAAGAGCATATGATTTTTAAGTATTCTCTCAGATGTGGACATTTTTATAATAATTAAAATAATTGGCGGTTAACTCTAACCTTGATCTCATAGATTCTCAACAAGTCGGTACAATGTTAAATTATCGATTCAATTACGACCGAAATTAAAGTTGATGTGATTCCTTTATAGTAGCTTAGTAGAATTTTCTTTTCCTAGACCCATCTGCAGCTGAAGTCGATTGTCGTACTGAAGGTAGAAGTTTACCGTGCAGCAAGTTAAAAATAATAACGTCCTCTGACCCTTAAAATTTGTTAACATTTGTAGTGACCAAAGACGTGATCAAAAGAATTTTTCCTGTGAAAATTGTTTAGCAACTCTAAGCAATCTTTTCCTTTGATTTAATCATCGAAGATTGGAATAATCAATAATTTGAAGACATCCCAGCTCGCGATAAGACAATGTTCCAATATTGTACAAACTATGTACAAACTATGGGACTCAGAGCTTATCTAGAAAAAAATTAACTATTGAATACTAAATTGTGATAAGCATAATAAAAATTAAATTGCCAATGAAACTCCAGCAATATACTACACATTAACCAAAAAACTATTAAAACAGAAATTCACTCACCTTTGAAGTTGATGCACACATTTTTTACACAAATTTTAATCAACAATTCAAAATTAACTTCTTTCAACTGGAACTGTAGACAATTGAATGAAAATGGTTCATGATTTATGCTGCAAAACTAACAGTTTTGGCGTTTAGCATACAATGAATATTGCTTGGTCTATCACAGAAAACTGCCATTTTCAAATATTTTATTACATCAGTTAATAATTTTCGTGTTAGATCAAGATGAAACGTGGTAAGCAGGAGCAATATTCAACTGAACATATTTCTTGTTACCTAACAATTATTCTGACAATGAAATGTTTAATGTAAAATAAAATCATGTTTGAAAAAATCACATATATGTTAAAATTAATAAATTTTCATGATATTTAAAAATTTTGCTATTAACAATGCTTCAGTTGATTTAAATACATAGCGTTATTTAGTTTAACAATGTTTGTATTTGATATGAACATTTTAGACTACTTGTTGGTTAACAACGTATCATACTTGATTCAAACAATGATTTTTCTTTCGGTGATAAAAACTAATTTCTAAAATATTCCGGACGTATTCGAATATAAATTTACAAATTGTAATTTGTGCTTTAATCGCTCCCCTCCCTAATTCTTACAAAAGTGTGCAACTACCAGGAAATAGATAACACGGTTCTTAAGATAAAGAGAGGGTGTGTTTCCAGCAGTGGCGTGGCGTGATAATTCCACAAGAGGATGCAATTGGTAAATATCAAAAATTTACTATTATTATGCTTTCTACAAATTTAGCGTGTATTAATTGAACCGCTCCCATTAGCTAATCAAATTGTATCCACCCCACCACCCGATTCAAAAGTTTTAGCCTTTGTAAAATCTCCTATTATCACTTAAGCCAACAACAAAGTTTCAATCTTCTGGCATCAACCGTTCAGGAAATATTATATGTATTTTAGAATGTTTCAACCGCAGTTTTTAAGCTCTTCGGACACATTGCTTTCTCCTCCACTCCCACCCCCCTAGCCCTTCTCGCCAATTTTTTTTTAGATGGGTCCACTATCACAGTTCTACATAAGTTCCAAGTTTCAGCCTCCGAGCGTAAGTGGTTCCTGAGATCTAAAAACCGAATTAAACATAATCACGCTATTTACCACACATCCCCATAAAACATCAATTCCAAACTTTGTTCAGAATTCATTCCTACCCTACTCTGGTAACTCTTGTCAGATCTCATTTCCAAGTTTGCTGAAAGCTTCTCTGCTGCAGCCAAGCATTTTTTTCTACTACCCGTGGAAGCAAATTCTTCATTGCTTCCAACCTCCCGTGTTAGAATATTTTCTTCCATGACGTCACAGTGGGCTTACTATGGAGTGAATTAAACGCTCATAGATGCAGCTTTCAAATTGCTTCCACGTGTCTTCTTCTTGGTTTCTTTTCGCTTGCCTTTTTCGTGGTGCTACCAATTCGGCTGTGTGAGATATTCGCGAGTAGTTTCTTGCGAACATTTATTTAGACTGTGCCAAAGAAAATGCTTGAAACATGAATTTTTTTCACGATTTTTCTGCGCGATTTACAAAAAACCCATTTTAGACAGTTTTCAGCAAAATATAAAGGAAGCAATGCTTCCCTTGCTTCCATGGACGCTACGCAACTGATTTCCACAAATAGTTCCGGACTGCTACCTAAAAAATAATAGGTACAGTTGGCTCAGACATTTGGAAGATTTTTTATTCGAGGCTAAGACAAGTGATAGAACTAGTTAGAAATAAGTCTGTGAAGGTACTAACTGATTCTATATCAGCTATTCAATACCTACTCGAATACGTTTGTGCGAGAATTGGTCATTAATTATTAATCGGGTACGTTATCGTTCTTAAAACTTTTACCTTGATTCACCAAGAGATACGTTGGCGGTGCGATTGATTGAAAATTTCGTGAACGTGTAAAACCGATATTCTTCATATAATTAATTCATTAGAGTTTTCAGCAAAAAGCGCACAATATGTGTACGTACATCAATAAAAATATAAGTAACATGAAATTAGTGTAATATGATTTCCAGTCCATTAGGCATACCTAAGTGCTAGGAGAAGCACAAAGGCTGCCATTTAATGCTCAGCTTTTGGTATTAATTCGATTTTTTTAATCGTCTTATTCTCTTCCCGATTTGATTAAAACTCTCTGATAGCAGGGATAAATTAACTGCCAGATATAATCAAATTTAGCGATTTGTGCACGTCATCATCGCTATAGAACAGCGCACTCAATTCGGACCATATCAAAAAACCGTCGAGCATACGAGATCTTATTTCCTTGACTTCTTTTGCACGCCGATCGTTCGCTAGCTGATATTCTAAATGGGATAGAGATACATGTGCGTACGTAAGATACTGGTACCTGTAGCAAGAAGTAGCAAATCTTATAGTTAAAATCCAAACAGAATCTTTCAAGATGCCAGTCATTCGGCTGCTAACCGATTCAACACGCTACTTGTAGCCCATTAAGATTCGTTTATAAACAGTACATGGGGCCCATACCGAGCTATGTTGCTGTTCGCCTCTTAATTGGTTTTTAATTTATTTTCAAAGCTTCGTCTTATAAGCTGAGTCCGAGGAGATGAACAACAAAAAAGAAGGAAATAAAATTCGATTGCTCTCGTTTCACCTGTGGATTACAACTGAATGGAATTAGGAACTATGTTTACCTGAAAAGCGGATTAGGTATGACGTTGTTAATTTTTTTTTTCTTCTAAAAAGCGGTTACAGTTTAGATGTTGGCAAATTCCCATTCATAAATTTTTAGCGGAAGATGCGTATGTACGAAATCATTGTAATTCCTACTGATTTCCTGTTGTAAAATATCAATGAAAACGCTAAGTTTGAATTTAGTTTGTGCTCTGAACAAAATTCTCCTACAAAGACCGACGGAAAATCGAAATATTCATTAATGGCGTAATCAAACTGTAGATCTTGGCTGTGGTTGATAAACAGGTGACAGGTGGTTGTTACTTAAGGAAAATGAATTAGTGTTTGAGAAAGAAAGTGAAGACACATGGGGTACCTACTTGGATCAGGCAAATTCCATGGATATTACTAGAACGTTAGAACAAGCAACCTATGGTTAGAGAAAAAAAAGTTTAGCTATAGATTAGGTTAGGTTAAAAAGGGTAGACCGAAGCATTGTGCCACAGCCCATCACGAGAGTTCACTGTGGATCCATTGTGTTCCCCTCGTATAAACCGGGCTCTAGACTATTGATTCCAAATATTGCTCTTCTTTATGAAGAGAGTAGTTCCCCATAAAGGTATTATCGCATCGCATCTGTAGATACCCAGTCTGGTTCGAATCTTCGGTCGTTGATCCGTTAAATAGAGCTAATTTACTGCACCACTCTGTAGATCCCATTGTCTACATTACTAAATGATGGCACTCATGTCTACAACGATACTACCGATGAAGAAATTTCTATTCCAACTTTCATGCCTTTGAACGTTCCATTAATGATAAAAATTTGTCAAATGTATTTGATAACCTCACTGTCGTGTCCCGTCTTACATATTTTTACCAACTCTGCGACAGTCTCATTCTACAAGTGCCCTTAGTAGGTTTTCGAAGAAACCTCTTCTGATCTGATACAAGTCCGATGTTGTTAAACCTGTAAAACGTAAGAACGTGTTGTTTAATGTCCGGTTTTAATGAAGAAATAAAAAAAAAAATTTGACGATCATTGTGCTCTAGTCAAATCTTCCAAAAAATCTGCTATAAAGGAAGTGAGAGTTGAGTCCTTAGTGAATCGACAAGAGACCCAACTATTTACTCTACCAAGTCTTTCGTGTACCTTAAGACTCTCAGTTTTAAGTTTCGTTGGGTAACAAATCACGTAATTATACTTTCTCGCGATTAACATAGGTCCAAAAATGTAAAAATACAGACCAAGGTACTCACTTAAGGGGAGCAAAGCCTTTAGACGCCCAAAAATGAGTAATTTTTCATGAATTTTTTTTATGGTGATAAAATAATCTTATCACTTTCAAATTTAGACATGATATTATTACAACTTTCAAGTGTTGAAAAAAATTTACAAAACAAAATGGCGGTGTTAAAGGGTATTCCTTTAGGCGTCTTTTGCGTGACATCGAAAATGTCTCAATTTGTTATATAATAATTTATTTTATTATTTTAATAATAAAGTATTGTTATCGATTTTAAAAAAAAAAAAATTTGCTACCCTTAAAATTTTTTTTTCCATGTTTTATTACTAATAGACACCAAAAAGCAAAAAAAAATTTCAGTCCGTCTGTGCGCCGTACGCCGTCCGCCGTCCACCGTACGCAAAACGTTTAAACGCTTATAGCTCTCAAACTCTTTGAGGTATTAAGTTCAATTTTTTTCGACTGAGCAGACCCCT
Source organism: Beris morrisii (assembly GCA_951812415.1). NCBI lineage: Eukaryota > Metazoa > Arthropoda > Insecta > Diptera > Stratiomyidae > Beris > Beris morrisii. The sequence continues at coordinate 31,867,912 of OX638311.1, forward strand.
TCAAGTGGCCACCTTTTGATTGGTGGTGGTGTGAGGGGGGAGGTTGGGGAAGCGTTTTAGACGGAAAATTTTGGTTTCTAGATCTTCGTAACCGCTTAGTCTAGGAGGCTGAAATTTGGAACTTATATAGAGCATCGATAGTGGACCCATTTGCAAAAATATTGCTGATTTGGGTGAAGGGGTGTGGCAGTGGGGGGAATAATAATGCGTCCGAAACGCTCGAAAGCCGAGATCAAGATATTCTAAAATCCATATCTCCTAAACGGTTAATGTCACAAAATTAAAACTTGATGAACATCTTTGGGTATACTAGGAGAATAGATCAGAAACAAATTTTTGAGTGGCGGCAGTGGCGTACAGAGGTTGGGGGTCAAAAACTTTAGATTTCGAATTCTCACGAACCAATTGCACTAGACAAATAAAATTCGATTTCTGTATTAAGGTTGACAAATAAAGTTTGGTTAAAGTAAACTTGTTTAAGGGGGCGGTGGAGTATGGAAGTGGGAGGAAATAAGAATTTTTCTAAAAAATCACGTCTCATATCTCAAGAACAGTGTATGATAGATGCTTAGAATTTCTACCAGAAGTAGCCCTAATAGACCTGGTGGTGTGGGTGTAGAGCGTGAGGGTGAAGGAGGGTGAAAAGGAAAAAGTTCTGATATTTATATCTCGAGAACCTATAATGATATAAATCTCAAGCTTGGTATTTGGATAGAACTATAGTAGAAACATGTTGAAAAAATATAATTTTTTATAGGGATAGTATGGTACGAGGGTGGGGGGTGTTTTTCCTAACTGTAGAACGGCTTATGCTAGAAAGTTGAAACTCGGTATGTATATGTAAATCAACTTGAAAAGTAATTTAGATTAAAAAAAATTAAATAACCATTGGCGTACAGAAGGGGGGCAAAAAAATGATCAGTGAAAATGGAATGCATATATTTTCACAATTTTCGTCATATCTATTAGGTCTTTCCAAATATTGAATTCATTTTTATTCTACGGATTTTTCATATAAATACCTAGAAAGAGTTCTTAGGATTTTTTGAAATTCGACCCCGAAGGTGGTGTAAAAGGGTTGTATACATTTTCACGAATTCGGCCATATCCCTCCGGTCTGATTAGATATCGAATAACTTTTTACTTCCATGAGCTTGTTTAATAATCACCTAAAACTTCTTTTCAAATTTTTTCCTTTTTCGACCCCTAAGAGGGTATAAACGGGTCGAACACGTTTTGACGAATTCCGTCATATCTCTTAGGAGTGATAAGACATCGGATTGGTTTTCACTTCCTCAAGCTTTCTTTACATATATCTAAAAACTCATTTCAGGATTTTTGGATATTGAACCCCAAATAGTGTGCAATGGGGTTGAATATGTTTTCACAAATTCCTATATATTTCTTAGTTCTGATGAACCATCGAATTCATTTTTACTTCCTAAGGCTTCCTATATAATCGTCAAAAGTTGATTTCAGTGATTTTAGATATTCAACTCCAAGAGGACGCAAGGCTTTCGACATATCTCTTATGATTGATAAGATATCAGATAGGTTTTCACTTCCACAGACTTTTTATATAGTCCCCTACAAATGCATTTCCGATTTCATGTAATGGCCCAAAATCAAATCAGGAAAAAACCTCCTAATCACGTAACAACTGATATTATACTACGAATTAGACCTCGTCCCGGAGTATGTCCCAATTGTGTAATTCATATGTTATATGTGGCAGCGGCGTAAGTATTCTATTGCGACCCTATTCAAACCGCTTTCCGAGCTTTTTTTAGAGGTTTTCAGTCACATAGTAATCTACACCGCGTCTCAGAATTAAACGCGTTCCGGACTTCTACCCAAAAATAATAAAGTTGCTCCCTGACTGTTGGCAGATTTTTTCTATTGATCTTAAACAGAAAAAAAAATATTTTTCGAATGCTGACAGATGTAGGAGAAGATATACCTATAAAATTATAAAAACAATATAAAACAAAAAAGATAGGAGACTTTTTAATCAAATATTAAATTTTCGACTATTTTTTTGATAACTGTTACCCCAAAAAAGTAGTTTATTTACGCGATATCCTCAAAACTTTAGGTATATCCTTCTGATATTGATATAGACAGAAAGCTCCCAAAAAATCAGTCAAATCAATCTATAACTTTTTGAGCTACAGCACGAGCAGTTTTTGAATATGCAGTTTCGAGATAATCGCGTTTAAAGTTTCAATACGAGAAAATGATTAGTTTTAGTGACTTACCGATTCCAGGAGCATATAATAAACCTTCAACTTCTAACTCACTCACACCGTCACTTGTATTCTCCTCGCATTTATCTGTGAATTGATTCCCTTGATAATATCCTTTTTAGAACATTTTCGAGCGTTCCTTTAGGATAGTTTAGCATTTTAGTTTCGAAAATTCAACCGCACACGACATACTTTCGAGCTAAACTGACTCTATTGCTTGAGCAACGTTCGTTTCGCTTTATCCTTTCAAAATATGTGAAAAAAAAATTTAATTGTAAAAGGTTTGCTCCCCTTAAATACTTATTCGAAAAGCTACCATACAAATGTTTTTAAAAAATTGAAGCTTACATGCGTCCAAATTCGATGTAATTCGAGAACGTGTTAGGCAATAAAGCTACAAATTAGACTTCACTTGATTTGATTTAGCTACGTTATATTAGTTTCAATAAAAATGCAGTATTGGTCTTCTAGACTACCTCACGATAAACCTCTATCCTATCGTGGATTCTGTTAGATTTTCTTTTAAACTACCATTAAATGTTTCACGAACAACGCTTCAAACGAACGATTAAAATTGGTGTAATTAAAAAAAATAAAAAAATGTTATCACCTTAGTTTTGCACCTGCAATGCATTAAATGAGCCGAATGCATCTTAGCGGTCCGCTTGAAACGCAGGATTGAGTTGTAAAACGGTTATAAACTACAATCTGTAATTGAGCAGGTAGTGGTCAGACCGCGCGCACTATAATAACCAGGCTCCATATTTTCTCGTAAAATTTGACATTGATACCTGGAGGGCGCTTACCTAATGCACCGACCAGTGGCCATTATTATCTGATTGGTTTGTCATTTTGCGATCAAATTCGAACTTTTATTTGCTTCGTTTTCGTTCAAAATGAAATAATCAAAGTGTGATAGAAGGTGAGTAGCGACTGGCGGCTGACTATATGCCAGGGAACTACAAGTAGAAACGTATTATTTTGTTTATTAATGTGGAGCCCGTTATGTGTCATACGTGTTTAAATCGATCGCAATAATGTTAATAAGTTTATTGCAACGAATATGATTTCTCTGCACTTTAATGTTATCGAAACGCATATCTAATAATATCCGAACAGATTGTGATTTTTATTCAAATGCAACTAGTGTAACACGCGGCAGAAGGAATTCCATCGAGCACTTTATAGATAAGTCAAATACGAACCTTGTCAAATTCGATATGAAAATATTAATTTCAAATTCAAGCTTAAGTTGAAGCTCGAAAGCTGAAGGACGATTCGCTGTCACTGGCATTCAGGCGCCAATTTAATTGCAATTTCGCTATAACTTTGCCGAGGTGGTTGTAATTCTGTCTGCCTATAACCTCCCGCTTTGCGCATATTAAAGTTAAAGTTTCATTTCACTTCATTATTTTAATAATAAAGTAAATATTCCGACTGATTAAAAAAAAATTTTTTTTCCATCAAAATGTCTTTAATATCTTAGGATTAGTGGATACGCCGTTCGAACAACACCAAGCACTCAAACTCTTGTAAACGCTCGTAACTCACAAAATTTTTGAGCTGCTACGTTTTAATTTTAATTTATGATTGTTTTGAAAAAAAAGGATGTTGTCATCGGCTTGTACATTAAAACATACTGCAGTCACGATCGGCTGCAATCCAATCGTATAATACTCTAGATGAATACTGAACTCCGATTTATATTGTAGTTGGGGATAAAGTAGAATTACGTGTGTGCATGTTGTATGTCCTTTATTAAGGACTGCCATTAGATTGCTACTCAAAACTAAAAGACAATATTCAGTGTTTAATTTCATATCTTGAACTGGGTAAGTCATCGAAAAAAATGTCCTTTTTGAAGGACTTTCACATGGGAGGTGCAGGAAGGACTCACTCGATTCCTTACATATTTATGCTTTTCCTTGGAACCATTTAAAAATGAACGTGTACAAAATTTCAAATTTGTAGCTTGAAGCGTTCAAAAGTTATCGAAAAATATTGTTGAACACGTGTCTTAAGGACATTTTGTATGGCAGCTACCAGAAGGAGTAAAAGGATTTCGCTGATTAGTAAAGTCGAACTTTGTTTTTACTCAAAACTAATTTGTACAAAATTTTCAATTCATAGCTAAAAGATTACTTGAGTTATAGTAAGTTCCGTAAATTAAGTGAAGAAGTTTTGACAGGATATTTGTATGGCAGCTACATGAAGGACTAACAGGATTTTCTTCATAATCATACATTTAGCTCCAACTATTGGAAAAATAACACATACAAAATTTCAAAGTCGTAGCTTAAATCCTTCTGAAGTTATCGACCAATATTCTTAAACACGTCTTTTAAGGACATTTTGTATGGCAGCTACCAATAGGAGTAAAAGGATTTCGCTGATTAGTAAGGCCGAACTTCATTTTTACTCAAAACTAATTTGTACAAAATTTCCAATTCATAGCTAAAAGATTACTTGAGTTATAGTGAGTTTCGTAAATTAAGTGAATGCATTTTGACAGGATATTTGTATGGCAGCCACACGAAGGACTAACAGGATTTCTTTCATAATTCTACATTTAGCTTCAACTATTGGAAAAGTAACACATACAAATTTTCAAAGTTGTAGCTTTAACCCTTCCGAAGTTATCGGCTAATATTTTTCAACACGTGTTTTAAGGACATTTTGTATGGCAGCTACCCGAAGGAGTAGGACGATTTCGCCCGTTAACAAACTTAGCCTTACAAATTCAACCAAACATCCAGATTCAAAATTTCAAGATCCTAGGTGAAGGCGTTCTTGAGTTATCGTGCTAACGGACAGACGGACGGACGGACGGACGGACGGACGGACGGACGGACGGACGGACGGACGGACGGACGGACGGACGTCAAGCGGATTTGAGGTGTTTGGCCACAAATAAACAAAAAATAATATATAACTTTTTTTCGTCCGAGGCTTAGTTCTATGCGTTACAAACTTTTGGGCTGGATTAAACTTATAATACTCTATATGATTTCATCTAGAGTATAAAAAGCCAATGTACCCTCAAATTATACGTTTTCACGCGTTTAGGAGCCAAAGAATTTCGGTTCCTTTAACAACTATCTACGAGTACATGTACAAAATAAATGATCAAGAATTGATCCAGGGTAATTGTTCTGAACCTATTACGCAATTGATGTCGCTGTTGGCTTAAAATAACTAAATATGAATTTACCTTGAAGGAATAAGTTTCCACACACTTATTCCTTCAAGAAATTTTGAGATTTATGTTGTGACACTGATCACATTGCTTTTCGAAATAAGCTGTAATTCAGGTTAATGTTGAAATGAGCAGAAAAATATCTTTTTAGGATTAAGTTTGACCACAGGAGTAAAGAAAAGTATCACGAGAAACAGGCTATTTGGCAATTTTTACTGGACGTTGTTAAAGCTAAAAAAAAACCATCTGATTTGCTTACTCCAGAAACGGCTAATGCTACAAAAATGAAGTTTGGTAAGTAAATAATAGTACTGTTGGCCAATATACTTAAAATGTAATTATTTGCAGTAGCTTAGACGTACGGAGGTGGGGTTCCGAAAAGTTTACATTTGAAATTTGGAGCATATAGAATTAAAATTTTTGCTAAACAAAAATTGGATTCTATTTTACATTTACGTTTCAAGTTGCAACAGTAAAAAGCAGTATTTTGGACGCTATACCCTATATTTTTGGACCCGTTTCACATATTTCCTCTTAAGGGGTTACATACACCTGAGCCGGCTAAAACTACGCTATTTTTACTCATTTCTTTCGTGCATAAAACTGAAGTTAATTGAACAACCATTATATATCTCTTATAGTATTACATTTGGTCTATATTATGTGAAAATTTGGTTGAAAAATGTCAAACGGTGAAAAAGTTACAGTCGTTTTGCTGGGACGTGTTTTTGTTGAGAGCGATTTGGGTACCAGACTTTCCTCCGGCATTTTTAATCGACATTTTTTTTTCTGAAAGTAAATACATAGCTCCAAAGCTTACCAAGCCAAAATTTCAAAATTCAATTTTGTCGGATCATGGCAGCCTCTGGAATTCAAAATGCCATATTTCGCCTCAAAATTGTTCAGTAATTATGATAAAAATAACTAAGCAAGATATCGAAAAAATGGCTCGGTAAACGTAAGAGTGTTGTATTAACCACAATTGTGCAAAAGTAGGTCCCGATTGGTCCAGTAGTCGCGGAGATAATCCTGGTACCGTTTTTGAAAACGCTGTTTCGAGAAAAACGCATTTAAAGTTCAGGGTACAGTTTACATTGAAATAAGGTTCTGTGAATTTTAACAGTGGAACAAGTATACCTATACCTCAAAACATGTCCCTGCTATACAGAAGGTCATACATAAATACCCGGAATTAAAAAAAAGCTCATAGTCAAACAGATGGAAAAGGCCACGAACACCTACGCGCCAACCGTTAGTCGTCGGTTACAAAACGCTGTAACTTCATCATTACAGCGAATTTCTTTATGAAATTTTCAGGGTAGACACTTAAAGGATGGTACTTTCGAATAAGGACCTTTTTGAAAAATTGATTTTTTTAACTACCCAGGTGTATGTAACCCCTTAAGTTTTACAATTATTATGTCGATGACTAGTAGTAAATTTGTAGATACATTTCCCTAAGATGAGAGGTATGACGCGCTTAAAGCGACAATTTAGGATTTTTAAATTACAAAAGCGGCGAAACCGTGTCAGTTTAGCACTTTTATATACGTATGAAGAAATTGTCAAAATTGTCACGCCGGAAAACAACAAAAACTTCTTAAAATTTGCTTTTATTGTAGCTTACCATGAAAAAAATCCATTTCTCATTTAAAAATTGTCAATAGTTTGGACGCAACTAATTTTTTTGGGTGGAAGCCCAAGACGCGTTTAAAGTTTTTTTGCGGTGCAGATTACTTTTCGTTAAAAAGAACAGGAGTGAAATACCGACAAAACTGATTTGTAGGCATTTTTATAAAAATTCCCTAAACATGAAAGTCGATTCGATATCTCGTCGGACTTACGACATATGGCCGAATGCATAAGTCACCTCCGCCTCACCTTCTTGAGGGTGGAATAGGAAAAATCCTGAATTAATTTTTAGGTTATTCTACGAAAAAGCCCGAGAAAATAAAAACCAATTCGATATTCCATCATAACTAAAAAGATTTAGCAAAATTCGTGAAATGATAGATGACAGCTTTTAATCCCATTTGGGGTGATATTTGGCCCCTTAACCTTAAGGGGGACACTCCTTTACATGGTCGAAAAATACATGATTTTCAAGAATTATTTTCTGAGGTATAATAACTCGAAACGCTTTGAAATTTTTATGATACTTTAATGCATAATTCAAGAGCACAGTGTAATTTTTACACATTAAAAAATCGATGTTTAATTTAAAAATGGAACGATGTTAATATCGCTTCCTTTCTAGCTGCGTATACTCTAGCGTCCTTAATTTTGATCTGAACCAAAAAAACAAAAAGTTTTTGTAGTGTTTATGATACTAGCTTCAAGATGACGTCGAGTACTTTAAAGAATAAGTTGAAATTGCATGTTTTAACACAGTTTCAAATTTAAAGTGCATTTTTCGCTAAAAAAAATCGACTTTAAGATACGAAAAAAATATTTAAAAAATCGTTTTTTTAAAAAACAATTAACGTCATCTAATAGAGAATTTCATTATCTATAAAATGAGCCATCATAAAGCCAAATCGGTTCAGTAGAATTTTCTCAATCGTGTACACAAGAACGAAAAATGATGTTTCGAGAAAAACGCGTTTAAACTTTTGGAAACATAAAAATACTATATTTTCGTCACCCGACCCCTCCGCTTTATGACCTGTAACTCGTAAACACTGCAGATATCGACTGAAATTTTTTCAGAGAATATTCTTGAATAGTTTAGAAATCGAATAAGACTATTTCCAAAAAATCTATTTTTTTTGACCCGAGAAAGGAGTGTCCCCCTTTATTTATTTATTTATTCATTCGGACACACTGTACAGATTTAAGAAACCCAATTACACAATCTGTTAAATAAAACAAAAATAAAAAAAACAAACGGGAGCGAGAAAAAAAAAAGAAAAAATTTTATAAAAAGAAAAAAGAAGAAAGAAAGTAATAGTAAAAACACAGGTAGAAAATTATTGTGTTAATAGTTAAAGTTAAAAGAAATTAAGTTAAGATGAACATTAGCCTGTGAAAATTAATGACTTGACTAAGATTTTGAAAGCTAAAAAAGATGTGGACAGAGAACCAACCTGGAGCCTATCATGATTCCTTTAAGTTGACTTACAACCGAATTATTAAGTAAAAGTCGATTTGATATTTCATAAGACGTAAGAGATATGGCGAAATGATTAAAAATGTATAAACAGCAAATTTACACCTCTTTACACAATGGTAGTCCCAAATTTGGAACTACTTTCTGCAAGTTGAATGTGAGGAAATAGGAGGGCGCAATCAAAACTAAAATTATATTTTTTGTCTCTGGAACGAATGACCCCAAGATTGTGAAAATTTTAAGAACCATCCATTACAATATAAGATTTTTTTGGTTATTTTTTGAAAGCCCGAATGGGATCAAACGCTGCCCTGGCTACTGCCATTGAGGACATAATAGTTGAAAAACTCTCACTGTATAAGCCAGTTATAAAACTGTGTTGGACTCAAAGAATGGCACTGACTCATCAGAGGGTGTATCCTGCCTAATATCCGAAAAACCCTTACAGCTGCTGGTATTGCTTCCCTTTCCCTATATTTGATATAGAACTTGGGGAGCAAATTAAATGTTTATTTTAAAGTTAATACTAATGGTGGGTTCAGTTCTATAACTAGCATAAGTCGGTTGTCCTGAATTTCTATGGAAGTTACTTGAAGTAGGTGCTATATTTTCAAGATTTACGATTTTTTAAAGTGGTGAGGACTAAGGTTTATTACTTTAGTTTAGTATTTGCATTCTTCAACTTGTTCTCGAAGTCATAAATATATAGGTTCATACAAATTGTATGTTCTACATTCAGCAAAAGTGAATAAAACCACTTGGTGTCCTCCCATAAATCCTATCAAAGGAGGTAAAACAAAACGCCTGAACCGTTTGAAATTTATTTATTGCTAGCAATATGTTACGATCACCAAAGGAAAATATGATCAGCAGGCTGAAGAGATCATCGATCACTGCGACTGGTTGGTATTGTCCAATTCTGACATGAATACGATGTTGCCTCTATGGCGAGAGCGTGCTGATAGTTGAAAAATGATTCGATACCTTTGTAGGAATAATTCGGTTGATATTCATAAGGTCAGGAGTCATCATCATTTGGTTGATCTCGGTATTGTGAAAGGATTTGATCGGATCAGCATACAATAATAGCCACCGTAGCGAATTTAAGATTTCATGTTATTAGTGCCATTAGTTCCGGGCAGCATATTCATGAAAAGATCATCAACACGATCGTCCGATCAGACGAACGGGTGAGAAATTGTACGACTATCTAACAGCCTAGAAAAGATCATCAATTGGAAAAATATCATATGGTATTTTTTATTTTCAATATTCGGTTCGGGATTGATCGAATTCAAATTGTTTAAATTAGATACCAAAGAAGCATCACATCGCTAAAAGGAACAATACGACAGCAACATAAATTTCATTTCATCGTAGCCGGTGTATAAAACATAAACCTGAATTCATTTCGCAGGAAGAAAACGTCTGAAATGATAAAAAATGAATTCGTCGCCTGAAGGTTCTCAGGATCTCAATTTTAACTGCATTAAGGCATTCATCCTGTCTTACTGTTGCACGGCTTTATGGCCTTCGAATGCCTATCATTAGTCTAATAACAGATCCATTTCGAGAACTCTAATCAGACAAAATGTGCGTTACCTACTTTGAAAGGAGTAATTACCGTGCCCGGATATCACTCGAAGGGCAGTTGTCTTATGAAATGCATATCGTAGTCCAGACATCGCCCTGGGACAAATCCTATATATTTCTGGAATTCTCTCACTGCGACGACCTATCATTATTGCCGAGCAATACACAATATCTATTATTTCCTTTTCTTTAGTTTAAATCGCTAGCACTGTGTCGTTAATTCACTGGTATCCATATTGCATGGCGTTGGTATTATTGTGGTTGTTGGTTTAAACCCGTTTGCAGAATTCTGTACAAGTGGATGCTGCTCGGTATGATAAATGATACTTTGAATATTAAATTTGATGGGGTAGGTATGCAGTATAAGGGACCATGTAATTACTTATTTTTACAAATAAATAGTTTTGTGATCGAAATTTCTAAAAAAGGCTACTCGAAAATTTTACATTTTTACATTTTACGGGAAACATATTTTTCGGCCGAAATTTGATATGTGATCAAAGTGGGGTTGCGGCCGAATTTGTTTTACTATTACCATTTTAAGTGACAAATTTCCGAGGAAGTCATACCAGTAGAAAGCGTGTAGAGAAACCCCTGTCAAATGACTGAATATTCAAAATGTGTGACTAGAATAGAAATCAGCTTTATCTGTCGTATATGTATAAAGTTTATATGCGATGCATATTACTACCCAGGGTGGCCACCCTAAGAAAATTACAGTCCAAATAGCATCGTGGTTAATTTAAGTTGACAAACTCGTTGTATAGCAACGGAGTAGTAATCCGTGTCACATATGAATCCAAGCCTATCTCCCATCTATGGGATATGCATATGAAAAGTGCGAAGCTGCTAATTCTCCACACAGACTACTAACTATAAAACTTACAAGGATATATGTGGGAAGGATTTTCAGATATCGGACAAAACCATCATAACGTTTTCAGGTACTGGCCTATACTTCAGAAAATTTGTTCATATAAATTAATTTTTAAACCATGCTATATTGAATATCGATAACTGAATTCAATACCAGAAAGAAACCTGATATTCAATTTGTATGCTTTTCTATTGGACAATTTGTTCTATGAATACTGTATCGTAATTGCATCGGAATTTAACTGGACAATTATGAATAAATTCTGTGTTTCAGTACTGAAACAGAATTGTATTTCTTGAGATATCAGAAGTATGACTGGACTGAAAGAATTTTTTATTATAATTTATGACGTTTTGGATTTCATCACAATCCTATGCTACAGCTACTATTGTGATGGTGAAGTTTTGGCTAACAATCATTTTTAGTTCTCGGTACCACTATAAAATTAATTAAATTAATAATTATTAAATTGTGATAATAACAATTGAATTGAGAATGGGATTTTTTCATGGTAAGGAAGCAAATTTTAAAAATTTCAATATCAGACGAGTTTCTTGTGGAAAATAGTGACACGAAAATATAAAAAACAAATATTTTTTAAGACTCTTCCAAACTGATACAAACACAAATCTGTTGCGAGGAAGAGCGAATGTTTTCTACTGCTGCAATTTTTATGATAAACGTTTATATATCAAGTGTAAAAGAACTAAAAAATACTTCAAAAAATAATAAAATTGCTTCCAGATTTTTGGCAGATTTTTTATTTATTTACTATTTTTTTCAACTTCAACAAAAAAATAGGGGTTAAGATATCGACATAACCTCTTCGGAACTGAATATCAATAAAATCTGAAATCAATTTTTTGCAGATTCCATAGAAAGCCCGTTAAAGTATGAAACAATTCAATATCTCATCAAATATAAAAGATGTATCGGAATTCGTAAAAAGGTACTAAATAATTTTAAATCCCTCTTAGGAGTTGAATATCGCAAAATTCAGAAATTAATTTTCAGATGATTATTCATAAGGCCAATTGAATTAAAAGCGAATTCAACATTTTGTTAGACCTAGAATATTTCTCGGAATTCGTCAAAACATATCCTTCTCCTCCTTGTAGGGAGTGCAAAAATTACCATTTTTCAGACCTAATTTTTTTTTTTATTGTAAAACTCTTGATCGAAGCATTTTCAAAAAATCGCTTGACTTTTATTATAGCATCTGTTTAAAGATTGCTACTTTTTGAACAATTCTTTATGGCCTACAGCTTGATACTACGTTATTTAAATTTGATAATCTTCGATCAACTAATTCTTTTATCTAAAACAAATAAAACAAAAAAAAAGGAATGAATTCTGATAAGCGGTTGGTGAAAAAATGGGGCAAACGCTTCAAAATACATGATTTTTTACGAAACCCTTTTGTTTATGACTACAGTGTGTCAGCTACGTGTCGGCAGCAGTGTGACCACAAGTGCTACGAAGGTAGCATAATGCTACTATTGACAATTTTTTGCTACTATGTTACTACATGACTAAATTTGCTACCCTGGTAAAATTAGCCGTTATAAAACTTGTGTACGCCAAAAATATGGTACGTTGACAAACCATATCAAATGTAAAATTCATGCACGCCTCTGGTCTTGCATTCGAAATCGCGTACCATCGACAGCTGTCTAATAAAGGGTTTTCCAATAGGGACTTGACAACTTTGAATTCAATTTGTGAACGCACCCTTTCACTAATCATCGAACTGTCACTGTCAATTTATTCAGTAAACTTAACATTTTTATCATGGTAAAGTACACGAAGGAACAACGTCTGCAAATTATAAAAATTTACTACAGAAATTCGGAGTCGGTGACCGCTACTTTAAGAGCGTTAACTCCGATTTTCGGTCGTAATTCTCGCCCTAGTAGACAGGCAGTAACAAGTTTAGTGCAAAAATTTGAGTCTACATATTCGTTGTGTGATGTTGCCGTGCCAGTGAGACAACGGGTTGGTCGAAGTGTCGAAAATATCGCTGCCGTTGAAACGTCCGTAGCAAATGATCCAAATCAGTCAATTCCACGGCGTTCTCAAGTGTTGGGCATCGCCCAGACCACGTTATGGCGAATTTTGCGTAAGGATCTTGGTTTACACCCATACAAGATCAAGCTGACTCAAGAATTGAAGCCGATGGACCATTTGAAGCGACGTACGTTCTCCGATTGGGCTCTGGAAAAGATGCGCCAAGATGATCAATTTCATCGCAAAATCATCTTCAGTGACGAAGCTCATTTTTGGCTCAGTGGGTTCGTCAATAAGCAAAATATGCGTTATTGGTCCGGTGAAAATCCACATGTGCTTCATGAAAGACCACTTCATCCACAAAAAATAACTGTTTGGTGCGGTTTGCATGCTGGCGGCGTCATAGGGCCATATTTTTTCGTCGACGATAATGATCGTCACGTTACTGTGAATGGTAATCGTTATCGCGCCATGATTACCGATTATTTTTGGCCCGAATTGGAAGATATGGACTTGGACAACATGTGGTTTCAACAGGACGGTGCCACAAGCCACACAGCACACGTTACAATCGATTTATTGAAGAGTAAGTTTGATGAGCGTGTTATCTCAAGAAATGGACCAGTCGATTGGCCGCCTCGTTCGTGCGATTTAACGCCTCTGGACTTTTTTCTTTGGGGCCACGTCAAGTCGTTGGTCTATGCCAACAAGCCGACGACGTTGGAAGAGCTCAGAGCCAACATTGAACACGAAATAGCAGCCATTTCGGCCGAAATGTGTGGCCGAGTCATCGAAAATTGGGTCCAACGAATCGACCGCTGCAAACGTGCCCGCGGTGGCCATATGAACGAAGTCGAGTTCCATTCATAAATGTTTTGATTGTACTTCAACCCGATAATAAAGTTTTTGAAATATCTCAAATGGTTTGCATTTTATTTTGAAAAAAAGTTGTCAAGTCCTTATTGGAAAACCCTTTATTATTGTACTGAGAAATATAGTATAGTGCTAGCACATACTGCATACATAATCGCAATCGAAATACGCATCTTTTTCGAATCTATCACTCGTTCGAGCGAAGGGCAAAATGTGCATTTTGTGTTAATTTTGATTTTCCTAAATAAATCTTCACACTTTAAAATATTATTTTTTCTTTAAACATTTTAAATTTGTAGTGGATATACAGTGTTATGAGTAACAGATAAGCATGTAATGTCGTAACTAGTTCCGTTTAATTAAAAGAAGTATTAGAAAATATTTTTGCTACCCAAGCTAAGAATTGCTACCCAAATTTGCTACCCTGAGAAATATCAAAACGGTCACACTGGTCGGCAGTGCGTCATTTCTTTGAGAATCTTATGTTAATAAATTTATGTAATTTTTCTAGTCTTTTTTATATCTTGTAAAATAACTGTGGTAACACTGATTTTTATCATTTGACAATAAAATCGTCAGATGATACAAATATTTTAGATTTGATTAAGTTGAAAAATTTTTTGGAATTTTTCTATTTTAATTTCAAAATTTATTTTTAGGCACTTTCCGGCCCCAAATGTCGCGATTTTGGTATTGCTTTAACAGGAAAAATATAAGTTTTAATAATCAGTCGAAAACCAAAAATTGATTCTTTTTCTTTTTTCACCGTACAAGCTCCCCTTAAACTCCTTGGGAGTTGAATATCGAAAAACATTTAAAAACTCGTTTTGGCAATTATATTTAAACCTTTAAATTAGTCGTAAGACCTAAACAATATATCGAAATTCTTGAAAACGTTTACAACCCCTTACACCCTCTAAGCGGTTGAATATCAGAAAATCCGGAAACCGACTTGTAGGGAGGGGCTTATATGAAAAGCATGCAGTAGTAAAATTAATGCTATACCTAAGCAGACTAGAAAAATACAACGAAATTCGTAAAAATTTAGAAAAGGTGAAAAGATTTCACGTACGATAGAACATTTATAGAACATCTACATATGCGTACCAAGTTTCAACATTATAGCATAAGCTATAAAAAAAATATTTTTCTACTATGAGTATAATTTTCTATGAGCGATCTACATAGACATCAATTTTTAGCTTTCAATACTGCGATGTAAAAACCAAAATTTTTTGACGGCGGCTACGGCGGACAGACGAAAATTTTAGAAATTATAAAGTTATAAATAAGATTTGTAGGGTACACTAACTCATCTACACTAAGTGGATACCAATATTATATGTGATACATACGTCATATCCAGCTTGAAGGATTGGAATCGGTAATCTCATATTTTGTTCTTTTCCCACATAGACTTTCGTGCCGCCTTATAATGACCGGAAAACAATTACCATTTTCTTTGCATGATATGATTTCCATTTAAATCGTATATTTTGTGAACTATCGTTTTAACGCTACTCTCGATACTGAATAATAATAACCACATATATTAGACACAGTCAGATCGATTCGTATGTGGCTTAAGATGGCAAGATATTTCGACAAACACGATAATTTATGTGACCAGATAAGCAATCCACTGTATCATATTACGCTACACGGGAATGCATGTTTTCAAGTCTGTCACGCATGCTTGGTTTATCACACGCATATGTGCGACTACATTTGAGATACATATCAATTTACAAATTCCCAGTGTTTCATTTGAACTGATGACTCGAAAATAATATTATCCTTTGATACATGATCGGATAAATGTATGAAGTGATGACCTGCATTAGGGCTATGTTGTGTGATGGTTTATGATCAAGTAGAGACTAGAAATAATACACAAATAACACAAAAATGTAGAGCCGAAAATTTCAACTTCTCAGATGCTTGGAAATAAATCTATTCGCTTCGATTCACCTGTTCTTAATTCTCATATGCCTTCTAAATTGCCAGGATGGATTATTGTTATTTATCAGTCGATTGTATAGGTACCTATATGGAAAATTTTAAATCCCTGGAGCCCTCGAAGGTCATATTAAATCTTCCAATGACGTCTTATCAAAAGGGACGTGGTTAATTCGCAGTGCAGCAAAAAGAAAAACCATAATCAGCTTTACTGCTCAGACAGTAACGCAGCAACTTCTCCAATATGGCATTAAGCCACAACGTTGCAACCTGAACACCTATAGACTTGAAAATTGCCGATAAAATAAAAATTTCTTATTATGTTCCGACTGTCGCACAATTTTAATCGCACCTCGTATAATGGCCGCAACCGGACCGCCAAGCCCGCTTAGTTAGCTCTTAGGAATCGACCCTTCAGGTATTAAACCAATTTGCTGGAAAGCATATGCCTAGTGTCTATTTACTAAGTATAAGGCTAAGTGGACGGCACGACGTATCGCTAATCCAGCATCCAGCATATGCACTGTAATTCACTTCTAGACAAAAGTATGGAAGAAAAATATGGGCACGCATATTGCAGCTTGCAGGTCATTGGTGAAGTTCAAGAAGGAAATAATTAAACCTGTTGTACAAAATCCAATGGGCACGCAAATCGCACAAACAACTAGACTATTCCCGGTGATCTGGAGCCAGACTTAGTCGCTCGAGCTCCTACAGCATAACGAAATCGATATAAAGATTCAGATATAATGCATCTTAAGATACAGATCTGGTTTAGGCGGAACGCTAAATGGAACATGTAGTCATTGCGATTATTTCAGTTTGGTATAGTTCGTGGCAGCATGCTGGCATCCAGCAGCTAAGTGACATTATCATTGCGCAGTTTATGTGAGAGAATCTCTGGTGGCGTTATCTGATTACAAATTTGACAGATAGGAAGAACTACAGCAATATATCTCTTAAATTAATAATCGCCTCAGAATGTAATAAACTAAGATAGTACAGGTTAGAAGTATGAATTCCTAGAAGATGTAGCTAGCTTCATGATCCACCCCGTCGCGTATAGACACAATTAACAATTAAATAGTGGGATACACATGTGGAATCTTGTAAGCGTATTTCCACATACATAGCTTGTAAATTTTAATCACGCACTTAGAATATCGGGCACATGCCCGTGTCACCTGAACTCGAGGAAACCGTATTACGGACTAATGTGCAATTAGGATTAGATTGATTAGATTTCATCGACTTCATAGTTGCGGCAACACTGAGAGTTAAAACATGCAGATATAAACCACAGATTCAGCTTATATCAAATAATAAAGAAAATATTCATTCAAACCGGTGCCCGCAATATAAAAATCTGCCAATGGTTTTGGGCGAAACTTTTTTATTTTCGGATCAAAGTCGGAGTATATCATCAGTTGTTTCGAAATTATGAGATTTCTTGGAAAGTTAGTTTTGTTCTTAAAAAAAATATTAAAAATAGAGATTTTTAGCCGATTAAGCATTGGAAAAGCCCGTGTAATTCGAATTTCGGCACATTATTTATACTAAAAGCCCATAGAAGTAAAAACGAATTTACTGCTTTATCAGAATTAAATTTTGTGACGTTAACGGTTTTGGAAATATGGATTTTAGAATGTGTCGATCTTTTTTGCGTTTGGACGCATTATTTGTTCACTCTCACACCCCTCTACCCATATTGACAATTTTTATGCAAATGGGTTTACTATCAAAGTTCTATATAAATTCCAAGTTTCAGCCTCCTAGCGTAAGCGGTTACTAAGATCTAGAAACCAAAATTTTCCGTCTAAGACGCAACCCCTTTTTCCCTTTTCCAGGCCTACCCAGTCTATTGATGAAAAAAATTTAAATTTAATATCTCAAAGCGTTTGGGAGCTACGAGTCTTCAAACGATTTTGCGTACGGCGGACAGACGGACTGAAATTTTTTTTTCCATTTTCGTGTCTACTAGTCATGAAACGTGAAAAAAAAATTTTGAGGGTAGCAAATTTTATTTTTTTAAAAATCGATCACAATTTTGTATTATTAGAAAATAATAAAGTAAAACCGCTGACAGCAATATAAAAATAATCCAACAGTTTGGGAGCAACTTCCATGGGGAAGTTGATGATGATTTTTGGATAGAAATCCGGTATGATGCTGAGATGCAGGGTAGATTACTATCTGACTGACTGACAACCTTCAAAAATTAAAAAAAATTTCATGAAATACTTTTTTTTCCAAATTTTGTCGTATATTTTAGGCATGTCAGGGTATGAAATTAATTTTACTTCTGGGTATGAAATTAATTTTACTTTTACGGGCACTTTATATAAGTGCCTAGAAACATGTTTCCTCAGGGGGTTTAAGGTAGTTGTGTACGTTTTCACGAATTCCGATATATTCCTTAGGCCTTACGATATATTCAATTCGGTTTCACTTCTACAGATTTTATAATCGGAAAAAACCGGAGAAATAGGAAAAAACCCGATCAAATCATTTTTTGATATTAGCACCCTAAGGTATTTGTTTTCACGAATTCCGGCAAATCTTTTAGGTTTAATGAGATCGGATTCGTTTTCACTTCTATAGGCTTTATATATAATGATCTAAAAATTTATTTTAGGATTTTGCGATATTCACCCCTGAAAGGGTGTAAAATGATTGTGTACTACTTTACGAATTCCAACATATTACTTAAGTCTGCGGAAATATCGAATTATTTTTTTTACTTTAAAGGTCTTTCTGTATAATCGCCTAAAAATCAGCTTCACAATTTTTATATATTCAACACCTACAAATGTTTTTGATTTTCCATGTTTTTTGAAATTGAAAAAAAACTGCTAACCGTCTGGACGCAACTGAAAACTACGTTCAAGTTATAGGTACTAATTGCAATTTTTAATGTTAAAGGCTTTTATAAAATTTTACCATCGAATGGTATCGAACTAAACGTAACTTTGCGATGCATTAAATGTGACTCGATTGTTACTATCCCATGTGAGAATCTTGCTCACATCGAGGTCGACATACAATGAATCTATCAGTGCATGTTTCTGAAAGGAAGAAGTTCTCAGACGCGTTTCCGTAATATATCTATACTGTTAAAAAAAACACTTTATACAGGGAATTAAGGGCGTCAAAGGAACAATGACAATATGCCAAACACTGTCAAATGCTTTTAAAGTATTGGATGCCATAAATTTATTAGTATCTCCCACATAATATTTATGCGAAGGGAGAGAGACATACTTACGAAAATACTACTTCTTACCCAGACGTCCACCAATATTAAAGATTCACATATTTTATTTATTCAACTTTCTAACATGAGATACGATAGTTATGTCTAGTTATTTCTCACCGACTAACATGATTATCATCCTTAAAGAATATTTTTGAAATGTCTTACGGAACCGTAGCGATGCTCCTAATATGATTATTATCTATTTTTAAAACCCTCCTAACATCGACGAACTTACCCTCGCCGACAATCTTTTGTGACGCACTCAACGGTTAAGAACAATGAGTTCAATTATAAATCACCTTATTTGTAATATAACGCTTTACCGAAATCACTTAGGTTGGCGTTAAAAGGGACTAATTGCTCCCTTTCGTCAACTAATGTAGTAACTTTACAGTATTTCACGCTATTTAGCTCGCCCATTAGGCGCACCTTCAGTGAGACAAATTCACAATTTCACGGTGAAGTGCGTGTTTACAAAGTGTTACGATACCCAGTTTTGTTAGTTATTTGGTTGAGTGTACTTGTTGCAGCGACAAGTCACGCACCAGTTAGACAAATCGCTTGACTTTAACGCCAGTATAAATCCGAGACGTAAGTTGCATATACTTAGATCATTTATTGGTTAGTAATAGGAGACAAGTTCGACAACACCGAAATGGCTTTAAGTATTAAGGGAAAATGCTATAACCGGTAATAAAAGCGGAAAATTTAGTGCAGTATTTGAGTCGGTAGAGCGTAAGAAACATGTTGTTGCGATCAAAAACGATGAGCTCGGATCTCACTTTTACCTGTATAAACATGTGCATTTTATAATCGCGAGACACTGATCTTGCTTTCACTTGGCACTTTAAAACAACTTTATTTCCCTATGGACTAATTGATATCAGATCGAGCAATCTACTCTCCTTTTCACTATCGCCGTAATAAATTTCCATAACTATGCCTTTTGCATGGAAGTTCTGCATAATCAATTTAAAATTCGCCACAAGCTACTGAGAAACAGTTTAAGATGCTTTTTTTACAGGTACACTGTACTTTTATTCTAAAAATAGAGTACTACGGTTGAACTTTCCACTTGAACTAATTAATATTAATAAAATACATATTCGCTCTCGTCCCTGCCGCGAATGTAATTCTCATACTTACCACATTGCCTAAATCCACACTCGACATTTGGATAGAGTGTAAGGAAAATCTTTTAAAGTCGATTCAATCACTTGTATGCAATGGTGTCAAATATTTGACTAAACAAATTTGACAAAAAATTCAGTCAAATTTTTTCTGTTAAAATAGATTTTATACAGAGTAAATAAAAGAATATGGCAAACAAAAATTTGACGATTACACTACCTGACTGCATTTGCCGGAGAATGTAGTCAAATATTTGACAGCGTGGCTTACTGGAATTAGAGCTTATATTAAGCATCTAAAATTAAGGATGCGAAGAAATTCTTTCCAAATATCTATGGACGGAATATTCTGTCTCAAATGTTGATACAAAATGAAAACAAATCCATATGGTTTATAATAATTTATGAAAATTTAGTTTTATAATGAATTGCATGCACTAATTCTAAAATATAGCATAAAAACTTTCAAAGCATTAGCATCAAGATATATTTGACAATGTCAAAGAAGATCTGGATCGCTTTCTGACTTGAATTATAAGAGAAAGTAGGCAAACATTAGAAGATCATATCGGCTGCGAAACTAGTCATGACAAATTGGCTTCAATGTCCATTAAATTATTTAACATATCCACTTAACACTTTAAAACCAGGATTCGTTTGTCAGGCATTTAACATAAACATAAAACTAATTCGCAACTATTGGAGCTACCATAAGATTAGTTTCTCTCATCACGAATCTGTCTAAATGGCTTCTTCGAATCAATCATCGGCTGCTGTTTGCTTATCCGTTTTGCACTAATAGAGCCACCGCACTATACCTTCGTTCTCTACCTGTAGATGTACCTGTGCCATTTCGTCTAACTCTACTCCCTGGGCAAATTCCTCTAAAATTACAGTAGTCTGGCACGCATTGATGTGTTCAAACCGTTTCACGCCAATCTTATTTTTTGCTGCTCATTAGAGCAGTCAGAAATCAATCGTTCGATACAAATTTAAAGAAAATACCAAGTAAAAGATTTGAATAAAGTCGAGCCCGGGGGCACGCCGAGGCGAACAGTAGCCGAATTCGAGACCTCGTAATTGACCGATTTTCTATAATGAGCCCATGAAAGAGCGCATATAATCACTTTGAGCCGATACAAAAACCTTAACAATGCTATTGAATGTTTTTGGTAAAAACTAGGAAACTCTACAGAAGAATGGAATCGTACATCCGAAAGGAATGGATATAAATCAGAATTTATTTCAGTGGTGATTTAGTGACGCTGTCAGTAGGTTTGAAACCCTCTAGCATCGTAAAACCCAACTTTTATGACGCCAAATTGAGTTTTCTAGTTAGAACAACGAAAAGATTGGTCACTGATGAAAGATTTATTCGTTGCGATTGATTGCAACATTTCGAAAATGTTATTTATGGTCCTGTTAAGAAGGGAATATTTCGTGAGGATAAATATCTGTGAAGATTCCCATAAGGCGCCTCGTGGTGTTTCGTTTAATTGTTGACTGTACGTTATAGATGTTAATCATCGATCACTTCTCTGGTACTATAAAGTCGATAGGCACATCGCTTACTTCACATGTGACTGACTTAAATCGGTGTTCTTGAAATATTTTAACCACTCAAAAAAATGCGTTTACATGGAAAACATACCGCAGTCACAATAATTCAATCGCCTATCGCATTAATGCTCTGGAGGAAATACTAAACTACTATTTCAATTATTATATTATTTTGTAATAAGGTACATATATTAAAACTAGGTGAAATACTGAACTCTGATTTCTATTGTAGTTGGTGCTAATGCCGAATAAGGAATGCTCATGTAGTTTACCTTTTTTAGGGACTCTCGTCTTGTTCCTATCCGAATGTGAAGGACAATATTTTTCGTTTGCAATACCATATCTGAAACTTTTGCTAAATAAATTTTTTAACCTTTTCCAGAACTTTCACATGGTGGCTGCAAGAAGGACTCACACGATTTCTAGCATATTTATCCATTTGCCTTAAATCATTAAAAAATTAATGAGCACAAAATTTTAAATTCCTAGCTTGGAGTTTTTGACCAACACCCGTAAGCAGGTATTTTAAGGACTTTTGTATGGGAACTACTAGAAGAAGCGAGGAGATTTTGCTGACCACCAAAATTTTTAACTACATTTATTTGGGAACAAGTCAAAGGAAAGAATCTCAGAGTTAATACCTTCATATACCGTCCTTAATAACGATGACTGCACTGCCCCCAACTTATCATCTTCATTAAAAATGAAGTTAACAGCTAGCAGTAACACTAGTAGATATTCTATTCTATTATTGATTTATTTAATTCTGATACCTACTCAGTAAAAAAACATACTGCAGTCACGATCGGCTGCAAGCCAATCGTATAATAAGTAATAGTAATACTCTAGATGAATACTGAACTCCGATTTATATTGTAGTTGGGGATAAAGTAGAACTAAGTGTGTGCATGTTGTATGTCCTTTATTAAGGACTGCTATTAGATTGCTACTCAAAACTAAAAGACAATATTCAGTGTTTAACTTCATACCTTGAACTGGGTAAGTCATCGAAAAAAAAAGTCCTTTTTAAAGGACTTTCACATGGGAGGTGCAGGAAGGACTCACTCGATTTCTTACATATTTATCCTTTTCCTTGGAACTATTCAAAAATTAATGTGTACAAAATTTCAAATTCGTAGCTTGAAGCGTTCAAAAATTATCGGAAAATATTGTTGAACACGTGTTTTAAGGATATTTTGTATGGCAACTACCTGAAGGAGTAAAAGGATTTCGCTGATTAGTAAACTCGAACTTCCTTTTTACTCAAAACTAATTTGTACAAAATTCCGAATTCGTAGCTAATAGATTACTTGAGTTATAGCGAGTTCCGTAAATTAAGTGATAACGTTTTGACAGGATATTTGTATGGCAGTTACACGAAGGACTAATAGGATTTTCTTCATAATCATACATTTAACTCAAACTATTGGAAAATAACACATACAAAATTTGAATGACGTAGCTTAAACCCTTCTGAATTTATCGACCAATATTCTTGAAGACGTGTTTTAAGGACATTTTGTATGGCAGCTACCCGAAGGAGTAGGACGATTTTGCCCGTTAACGAACTTAGCCTTACAAATTCAACCAAACATCGAAATTCAAAATTTCAAGATCCTAGGTGAAGGCGTTCTTGAGTTATCGTGCTAACGGACAGACGGACGGACGGACGGACGGACGGACGTCAGGCGGATTTGAGGTTTTTGGCCACAAATAAACAAAAAATAATATATAACTTTTTTTCGTCCGAGGCTTGGTTCTATGCGTTACAAACTTTTGGGCTGGATTAAACTTATAATACTCTATATGATTTCATCTAGAGTATAAAAATTGCAATTTAGTGCCTACTCTGAAAGCAGTAAAATTACTATTGTCGAATTTATTTACACACTCTTGTGATTTTTACTACTTACGGTTAAACACATCACTATTAATGCGGAAATTCACACATAAGTGTGGAAATCAATCGCTAAAAATGTGTAAATTTACTGCTGGTGTGGAAAAACAAAATTTTACAATGCGTAAAATTACAAACGTTGTGGAAAAACTAATGTAAAACATATTTACAACAAAAATGTAACATGTTTATTTTTGCTTATTATTATTATTAATTTATTGATAATATAAATGAATAAACTTCAAGCGAATGATCGGCAGATGAAATCCCAGACGTATTTTGAGGGGCAAAGGACACAGCAAATCGACAATTGGTAAAATTCAATTAGATCAATCAACACATGATAATTGGAAAAAACAGAATATAAGTCAAAAATGATGGAATGTATAAAACATTACACATGTTTATTATTTAAATTTAATTTATTTGTTTTAAAGCCACAAACTTCACACTTTATAAACATTATTTTCTTTGAAAATACAAGTTTTTCGTGTTCAATACTGTTCTTATTTATTTTGCGTGACGTTTCGGACTCGACTGAGTCCTTTATCAAACAGTCGAGTCCGAAACGTCACGCAAAATAAATAAGAACAGTATTCAACCCGGAAAACTTGTATTTTCATTTCAACATGTACTGTGAAAACATTCACCAAAAAATTATTTTCTTTTTAAATTTTAAATCACGCCTTACACAAAACCACGAAACAAGTGAATTAAACAACGAAGCGGTCAAGTTAATACATATCAGAAAAAACAAATTACTACGCATTAAGTATCGAAATTACATGCAAAATGCATAATTTTACACACAATGACCAATTACTACGCATAGAGTCAGTGTTGTGAGGTGCAGGAGTTTAAAATTCCCATGAAAAAGGGAATGCCAGATCAATTTTTCCACCGATTGTATTGAAAATTCCCACACAATTCCCACAACCACTTCACTTGATTAATTGCGTTAGACATAATAATAATAATTGAATAAAACAAAATAAATTTATTTATTTAAATTAACTATAAAGCTTCTCTGTGATAATATAAATAAATAAAAATAAAAGCATTTTCATAAGGCAAAAAATCACATATGTCATAAATAAAATTGTATAGTAGCCTTTTGACTAGTACCTATAAATTTTGAGAGTTGTGCAACTTATAATGTTTGTCAGATGGCTCAAAATTGAAACAGGTGATATCTTCAGTCTTGAAAGTTGATCGGATAGAACAAGGAAACGTCGGAAACAATGGAAAATATTCTTTCCGAGTCGGCATTCGAATGCGGCAAAACCATAGTAAATTTTACAATTTTATTTTAATTTAGAAATGTATAAATATTTTAAAAATTTTTCATAGAGCCAATTTCGTTCCAAAATTCTTCTACAGTTAATTTCATTAACCGCTCTTTCTCATCCTTTGAAAAAGTAACTAACAAATCCCTCCATTCGATGTTTATAGCAGATTGTTTGCAATTATATTTAATTTCGTCGAATTTACGCATTTTTAACTGTCAAGGACTATTTGTGGATTCAAGAAAATTGATCTTCCAATGGCAATCTATTTTTAAGTTCCTTAAGAACTGTGATATAAAATTCATGCCTGTTCCTTTTATTTTTAATTTCAAAGCTTCATCTCGTATGTAGAGAGTAAAGTCATCACTCATCATTCCAGTCAGTAAATTCATGAATTAAATGTGTAAAAATACAAAGTTTTAAGAATTACTCTCAATGTTTTTAAATTTAATGAAAATTTGTAAACTTACTACGTCAATGCGGAATATTTTACTGCTTTAAGGACAGTTCATTTTACAAAAATGTTTACTATGTAAGAAATTATAAGCATGTAAATTAATCAACTTCTTCTCTTGATTAAACAAAAACAAAGCGTCGTTAGGACCCTGCAATTGTTTTATTAAAGAATCGCCATCAGTAAATTATAAAATTGCGGAAAACATTGTTTGGTTTGAATCAGTATTAATCCAATTTTCAAACAATTTTGATTGTTGAATATTAATTTTTAGTTATTTGCAGCGAAAAAATTGCTTTGAAACTGAAATTTAAATACATGCAAATATAAAACCTGCCAACAGTCTGGGCGCAACTTTATTATTTATTGAGTAGAAGTGCGGAATGCGTTTAAGTCTGATATCCGGTGTAAGTTACTAAAATGTAAAATTTTCAAGATATGTATGGTGCGGCTCTTGAAATATCAAAATTTAGTTTTTTGAAAAATGGCTTTCCTCCCACTTTAAAATTCCTTACTTTATGGATTGACGGTTAATCGTGCAATACGCGTAACCACGATTTAAGTAATTTCAATGAGAGCAAGCAAAAGGAGACAGGAGTGCTTGGATTGCATACAAAACATTACTTTGACTCTATAGATTTCATCCGGATTGGAAGCACATTTGTGGTGATATGCTAGCCGTAAGCCCTTGTCCTTATAAAAATATCCATGATATGTATTTTATAACAGACGGGGTCACTAGATTGATATACCTGGAGGCGCTGTATCCTAAATTTCAAATGCCGACTCGGTCTGTTGCGCCATCGAAGATGATGAACCATTTGTCTGCACGAAAAGTCCCATGCGATATAGTTACAAGGCTTTCGTGATAGTTTTGTACTAAAAGCTGCTACCTAAATATAAGTTGAAATCATTCAATTTATACCCGGTATTTTTTCCTTCAAATTCCAATCATTTTTGCAAAAGATAATCTCGACAATACCAACTAATGTAAAAGAATGGCGCCAGAAATCCAATTACGAGACAATTTAGGATCTACTTAGCGAGTATGCACACACAACACGTCCATATATCGTACGTAGCGCTAACCACAAACCAAACGCCGAAGTAGCAGAGTGCGCAGAAGTCACCGCTACGAGAGCCAGCGCTAGCTAAGGCCCCAAGACAAGGTTCGAGCATCAAATCTGTAACGTTTATCTATTACAACTTTTAATTGGAC
The DNA here is from genome assembly GCA_951812415.1 of Beris morrisii. NCBI lineage: Eukaryota > Metazoa > Arthropoda > Insecta > Diptera > Stratiomyidae > Beris > Beris morrisii. The sequence goes on from OX638311.1 coordinate 31,894,574, forward strand.
CGACTGGCTTTCCGTCTCCAGGTAATTTACGTCTCGAATTGAATTTTCTGTTGTTACCGATCTTCTTGCTTATGGACGTTCGACCTTACAACAAGCTTTCAGAGTCATTAGCACTCCTCGACCCATGCACACTCGTATCTTATTTCGAATGAAGACGCAAGAGAAATCGAAAAGGAACTGAAACTGCAGTTTATGTCTCAATCGAGCCATGCCAAAAGTCAGCGATTATCAAATGATTTGCATATTACAAGACCTTAATTTAAAGTACATTTGGACTTAATTGTTTTGTATTGTTTCTCCCCCAATGCCACAAGCTACCTGTATGCCGAGCTGAGCTGTTAAAGATCGAAGCTGATCGCCGTTCAAAATTGCTTGGCATGAAATGACAATTCTTTTGTGAACGCCTTAAACATCTCATTTAAATTCGTCTTCCGGCTTAGAATGAAAGACAAGGTTAATGTACGTCAGCGAGTGTATTTATGGCTTTTTGTAGAAAATGTTAACTATAAATAAGAGATTGTAAATTGAAATAAAAAAACTGCCCATAGTCAAGTCGCTACTTTGTAATTTCGCGAGCAAAGATTTTGATGTGGATAAAGTCGGGTGCAACAGTTGCGTAGCTCGATTCAAATTTTGGCCCCCTTCCATAAAAATCACCATGTCCTATCAATTGTATCTGGTGAAGAATAATTTACTAGAATAACTCACTGTATGCCATGCTGTCAAATATTTGCCAAAAAAAAATCTCTCAAATTTTTTCGGTCAAAAAGGTCTTTGTGTAGTGGCATGTGGCATACAAGAATTTGACGAACTCACTAACTGATAGAATTTGCCAGGAAAGAATAACTCACTGTATGCCATGCTGTCAAATATTTGCCAAAAAAAATTCTGTCAAATTTTTTCGGTCAAAAAGGTCTTTGTGTAGTGGCATGTGGCATACAAAAATTTTACGAATTTACTAACTGACAGCATTTGCCAGGGAAAATAGTCACATATTTAACAGTATGACATACAGAGTTGCATTGTTGTGAACGTAGGCCTTGGAGTAAATATTTTGACTTAAAAAGACTTGATGCTGTATTACCCTGTCAACCCACCCTCCCTCAGCCATGACCATCCAAAAAAGATAATTCTCGTCATGTCCCTATCTAGAGGTTCAGGGTCGGAGAACTCACCCGCGGAGTCCATTATAAAAAAAAATTGTTAATTAAAAAAAATCTTTTAGCACATCATCCAATTCAAAAAATGTTTTTTTTCAAATAAAATAAAAAAAACTGACCCGTCTTTTTAAATTTCAAAGCTTTGATTATATTTACTTATGTATTTATTATATGTATACATTTATTTATTATTATATTTAATTATATATTATTTTATTCATTATTTATATATTTCTTTAATTCTTATTTATTATATTTATATTATTTTAAATATTGTAATCTGATAACCCTAACTAACTAATAAAAACAACTATTTGTATATAGATATATTTAAAAAAAATTAATTAATTTTAAAAAGAATATAAATAAAAAAAAAATTATTTGTACAATAATAAAAAAAACTTGACAAGAAGAGATACTTGTCCGCCAGTTACATTACATTATGATAACGTATACGAATAGGACGTATACGAATTGGTTTGTGTCTTAGCTTAGCATGACTTGTTCTAAAACAGCTGACGAAGTCAAGAAGAGAGTAGACTTAACATTTTTAATTGAGTAAAAAAGAGGAAAAAAATGTATATGCTGAGCCGTGATGAAAAATATAAGTGAGTAAAATTATACATATATGTATTAATGTACAATACATACTTTTAAATTAAATTTATTAGTCATTCATTGCACAAATAATTTGGCTTAGGTGAAAAGCGCAGGCCTAACAGGGTGTAAAGTTGCACGGCAAAAAATATCATTGGTTACATTAACTATTTTGCATAGTCAATAGTCAAAATGCTATTCTTTTAATTTCAATTGAAATAGTATGTTCAAATAGTTTAATATTTGCTATAAAGAACTGAGAAATAGTTAAATTAAATAATTAAAAATAGTACCACTATTAAACAGAAGAATAGTTGACGATATTGTTTGATTTAATAATTTTTGTTGTTCGGTAGCTACGAAATTGTTATCTGACACTGTAAATAGTAGAAACTACGAATAACATTGTCAAATTAACAATGATTAGTAAAGATTCAAACACTGATACTGTTTTCTAGTATTCAATTTGAATAAGGATCGTAGTCAAAGAATCAGCAGGTACGAGAGTGATTGTTAAACCGTTGTCATTTTGCAGTGAAATACCACGTGCAGTAAAGTGTATAGTCATATGTGCGCGTGGTGTTACAAGTAAATTGGAGTCATGTATTTCAATATTTCAATTTTTGAAGTTTCTGAAAAATGTAAGTAGATATTTGGTTGTTTTCTCGTGTAAAGATATATGTATAAACTCTTGATTGCAGCTTCTAGCATCAGGAAATTCATTCATAAAAGATTTTCTGTCTGTGATGGCTATAGTTCAACCCAAATATTTTCAGCTCGCTACATTGTTCACTTTCCGAAGAAATACTAGATATAAAACGCTTTTGCTAGCAAAATCATTCTTATTACTTAGTAGATGCAATGTGGTACGTTGAAATCAATCAAAACTATATATAATATGTATGTAAAATGAAAGTGTTTTTAGTAAAGAATTTATTGTTAATTAATTTTCATCAATATTATTATATAAGTTACTCATAGTAAACAAATGGTGTTTTATTTAAAAAATTGAAAACTTTTATAGATTTGTATATTACTATTTATGTATTGACACGTATATACATATGCATTTATTTTTAATATTATTCAAGTGTTTAAATAAATACAATATATTATTTTAAATTAACATTTCTTACAATAATTGTAGTACAATTATATGAAATAAATTATTTCCTATAGTACCTACCAATTGATATTTATGTTTTAATATAATTATAAGATTTTATTCAAAGGTAGTATCTAGGTATGAAGAGCAGTGTACATCTATTTGTCTACATACGAAGAGAGAAAGATTCAAAAGTATAATATTATTTATTTTACAGATTGGAAGAGTACTTGAAATAGGTACGGTAGTATTATTAGGAAAACTACTGAAATTGTTGGGGTAACATTATGAATAGTAAACTAATTACTATTTAATCAATTTCGAGTCTCTACAACTATTTTTTCGTAGTCATATACTATTTACACTTGTTTAATATTACCTATTTCGTTGTTTGAGGCAAATTTAAACAACGTATTTGTTTTATTTTACCAAGGATTTTCTTTCCGTGTGTAAAATTTTTAAATTCTTTCTATGGCACTTCCGATTTTATCAATTTAATTTGACATATCATATACGTACTAATTATGTTCCAAAATGTAAGAGCTTTTTGCACATTAATCACACCTTATGTATTTAATATAATAACTTAGTGAAAAGAATGACAAATGCACCTATTATTAATTTTATCTCTAGCATGATATTAATTTCACAAGCAGGGAACTAACATTGGCTCAATTAAACAGTAGCAACGGATCAGAAATGTCTATATCGTGTTTTTTGTAAGTTAAACATCACAGCAGGGTAGACTTATACAAAAACACTGTCAGATTTTGATCTCTAAATTTTTGAGAGAAAACGGACAAAAAATGACCCGCAACTGCTCCATATTAGTTTTTTTTCTAATGTTTGTAATATTTACCATTTAATAGGAACTGATCAAAAATGCGATGCTGGATGGCTACCTACATAAGCTACAAGCTATTTTCGACTCTTTGTTATGTTGAGTGTTTTTTTTCCGATTTCAAACTCCCATTCAACCTAGGACTAGATTGTACACCGAAATACCAAATTAATCATTCGGCTCAACCGTTTTGAAACTCCAATCACTTCTCAGAAAGGCGTTTTGCCTTGAATGATTGACTTCCATTAGAAAATTGATAAAAGATCTAAACCGTCATCCTATCGGTTATAAACCGCATATGATATGCTAGTTGATATGTTCAAAAATTAAAACCCTTTCCGATATTCGATTTTGACAACCGAATGTGGAATTTTAAAATCATTCAATGTACTTATGAAGTAACGTGTGCGTGATTAAGAAAATTGAGCTGCTTTTTTGTTTTAGCTTTTCGAAACCTTGAACTAGTTCTTATTTAACTTTAAAAAAAAATTTATCTAAAAACAATAAGGAACCGGACACTTGTTTTGAATATGTTAATGTTAATTTGTCTTCATGTCGATAGTTTAATTGAACGCAATGTTAGACATTGCTATCTAGCAATGTGGGTAACGATAATTTGTAATTTAAAAACCGATGTGGATAAAATACTCGATATTATTAACAGAGAATGACGAACAGGTGACTATTTATTAACAATGTTAAAATCGATTATACTTTCTGTAATCAAGGCTTAAAATGTTTTGTTACAAATAGATTTTTTTTTTATAAAATTATAGATATCGGGTTTTCTGAAAATAATTAAATACATGTTTTCTTTTCAAATGAAGCTGAGAACTATTTATTCTTCTTTGTGAATGGCGAACTGCGAGTCCAGTCAAAAATTTTTTGAAAGTAACAGGCATATTTGGGAAAAAAGAGATTATCTTCAACCTATCCCGGACTCGGGAATGTGATGCATGGTATCCCCTAAGCACATAAAATTAAGATAAACCAGGACGTTATAATTGTACATGAACCAGCTTAGAGCAAAATTAAGGTCGAGTTCATAAGTCGCCGGAATTCCACCAAAATATTTTGAAATATGGTGCGACAACTCGTGAAGGTTATCGTGGAATGCAGCTACCTGCCTCTCTTTCTCTCATGTTGGTTCCCATACAAATGTTTTGAAAGTGAATTTGTAAACCATTTCAAAGAATTAGAACGAAAAAAGGGAAAGTACTACTATGCATATATCAAAAAAATCTGCCAATAGTCAAGGTTTATTACTTTTTTGGTCAAAGTTCGGAAAGCGTAAAGTTGGGGTGCGAAACAATGATTACGCTACTGCCACATTTAACACATGATCTATATTTTTGGGTCATACACCGGGACGCGAAGAAAGTCGAAATGTAACATCGGTTATTTCGAGACAAGGAGGTGGAAAGTTAATTTTGTCGAAAATATCGTGTTTTATGTCGTTACAATCCGTTGTAGACGTAAAACGTATGTCACCACTTTACGCTCCCTTCGGAAGTGCATACCAAAAAAATTCCGAAATTAGTTTTTATTCGATTACACTAAAAGCCAATATAAAAGGAAACCAGTTTCTGTCGATGAGAACTAAGAGATATGACGAAATTTGAAAAACGTATGCATCCCCATTAGATGTACATATATCAAAAAATAACGAAATTCATTTTTAGCCAATTATATAGGAAGCTCTTAAGGCGATATCTCATCAGATCTATGAAATATGTGGGGATTAGCGAAAATGTATTCAATCCCTTGTTGAATATAAGAATATGAAATTGAAATTGATGTGTATTCATTATATAAAAACTCTGCCAATTATGAGATATCAAATTCAAAAAACCCAAGAGATATGGCGAAAATTGTGGAAACACCATCTTGGTGGTGTTATCCAAAATCCTGAAATTAGTTTTTACACGATTATGTTGAAAGCCCGAGAAAGTAAAATTCAACTCGATATCTCTTCAGATGTAAGAGGTGTGTTGGAATTCGTAAAAATATAAAGAACCTCACTTGGTGGTTAAATATCGAAAAATCTGCCAATGGTCTGGGCGAAACTTTATTATTTTCGGGTCAAAGTTCGGAAGCGATCAAAGTCGGAGTATATCATCAGTTGTTTCGAGATTATAAGGTTTTTGAAAGTTAATTTTGTTCTTAAAATAAAACTATTTAAAATAGAGATTTTTAGCTGATTAAACATTGAATAAGTTCGTGTAGACTATTCGAATATCGGTATATTATGTACACTAAAACCCATAGAAGTAACAACGAATTTGTTGCCTTATCAGACTTGAGATATGACGATTTGTTAAAACGTATACAAACCCATTACTTCCACTTGGGGTTTGAATTTCGAAAAAATTGTGAAACAGGTTTTTAGATGATTTCATAAGAAGCAACTTGGTATCTCATGAGATACGAGGGATTTTGAAAAATTTGTGAAAACGTGAGCAAATCCTTCATACCCCCTTGGTTTTTGAAATTCGAAAAATCTTGAAATTGGTTTTTAGGTTATATAACATCATATGCTGTAATAACCAATTTTATATCTCATCAGAACTAAGGGATGGCAAAAATTGTGAAAACATATGCAAACCCTTGGTGGTTGAATATCCAAAAATGGAGAAATGGGTTTGTAGGCGATTATATGAAAAGTCTGTGTGAGTGAAAAGCTATCTAATATCTCATCAAACCTAAGAAATATGTCGAAGCTTTGAAAAGCATACAACCTCCTTACACTCCTCAGGATTGAATATCTAAAAATACTGAAATTGACATTTTGGCGCTTATATAAGAAACCTTAGGAAGTAAAAATGAATTCGATATATCATCAGATCTAAGCAATATGCAGGAATCTGTGAAAACATAGGCAACCAAAAATACTAAAAAGAGTTAATATATTTATCTATGAAGACAGCACGAGAAAGTAAAAGCCAATTCAATTTCTTATCACTTCTAAAAGATATGACGGAATTCGTAAAAACGTGTTCAACCCTTTTATACCCTCATAGGGGTTGAAAAAGGAAAAAAACAAGTTTTAGGCGATTATTACGCAAGCCCATGAAAGTGAAAAGATATTCAATATCTAATCAGACCTGGGGGATACGGCAGAATTCATGAAAAAATTACAACCCCTTTACACCCTCTTAGGGGTCGAATTTCAAAAAATCCTGAAAACGCTTTCTAGGTATTTATATGAAGAATCCGTAGAATAAAAATGAATTCAATATTTGGGAAGACCTAATAGATATGACGAAAATCGTGAAAATATATGCATTCCATTTTCACTGATAGTTTTTTTCGCCTTCTTCCGAACGCCAATAGATATTTGAAAAAAAATTGTGATCTAAATTACTTTTCTAGTTGATTTCCATATACATACCGAGTTTCAACTTTCTAGCATAAGCCGTTCTATAGATAGGAAAAATACCCACCAGCCCCGTACCATACTACCCATATACAAAATTTTAACATGCTACATACTACTATAAACTCCGCCCTAGCCGGTCGCAAGCCCAGGTTAAGATAAGGAGGAGCGAGTGAACATATCCTGAATGGCCAGTAACACCAGTGCGTCTCAGGAAGTAGGTCTGAAACCGGTGCAGTTGGACTCTCGGCATAGCTGTGAGAACTGCAACACACCATAACCGGCTGAAAGTTGTTCACATGTCTATGTACTATAGACCTGGCACTCCAGGTTGGAGGTTGGGTGATGGGCTAACAACTCATCCCCGGAAAAAACCTATTGTTCCGAAAGCAGGATTACAGCCTGGGATAAGATTGGATCAACGGCAACGACTCTGGCAACGCATTAAGGATTATTCTTTTGGATCTTGGAACGCTCGCTCCCTTTACATATAAAATTTCGTAAGCTACAATGCGCAGGCCATGTGAAGCGAATGGACGACGGAAGAATTCCCAAACGCACACTGAAAGGTAGAGCTCATGGCAAACGACCGGTAGGAAACCCACGGAAAAGATACGAGGACTCAGTTGACGCAGATTGCAGATCGCTTCTTAGATGCACAAATTGGAGGACGCGGGCGCTGAACAGAGATGACTTCAGACAATTTATCCTGCAGGCCCTGGCCTGATTTGGGCTGTCGCGCCATTGATGATGATGATGACATACTACTATAGGTCTATCCAAATTAGGCTTGTGTAGTTCGCGAACGAACTAGTTCGGAAGAGCGTTCCCATAACTGAAATGAAGGAACTAGTCCGCAGTCAGTCCCGCTCCTAGTTCGTTTGTATTCATTCATTGCCGTTTGGAAGTCAGTGGTACAATATACCTGTACACTGACGACCTTTTTTTTTAGCTTATTCACGGCCTTTTTTACCTTTTTTTTGCTCAGCACATTGTACAAGACGACTTTTTTTTGGTCACCACATTGTACTACAATCACTGAACTCCCGCGAACTAGTGAACTAAAAGAATGAACTAGTCCGCAACGGATCGCGAAGTGAAAATGATCGCCACTATGGTGGACTGAAATGCGCAAGCCTAATCCAAATACCAAGTTTCATCTTTATATCATTACAGGTTCTTGAGATATAAAAATCGAAACTTTTTCCTTTTCACCCTTCCCCACCTTCACCCTCTACAACCACAACCTCTGCTAGGATTCTATTAGGCCTACTTCTGTTAAAAATTCTAAGCATCTATCTTTCACTGTTCTTAAGATATGACACGTGATTTTTTAGAAAAATTCTTATCAACTCCACTTCCATACTCCACCTTTAAAAATTTTACTTCCAGCCAACTTTATTTGTCAACCTTAATACAGAAACCGAATTTTATTTTTCTAGTACAATTGGTTCGTGAGATAACGTAATCTAAAGTTTTTGACCCCCCACCCCGCACGCCACTGCACCCACTCAAAAATTCATTTCCGATCTCATAGTAGTAGTACCTACATATATTCGTTATGTTTTGATTACGTGATATTAACCGTTTAGGAGATATGGATTTTAGAATGTCTTAATCTCAGCTTTCGAGAATCTCGGACTCATTTTTTTTCCCCCACTTCTTCACCCCTTCACCCATATCAGCAATTTTTTTGCAAATAGGTCTACTATCGAAGCTCTATATAAATTCCAAGTTTCAGCTTTGTAGCATGAGCGGTTGCTGAGATCTAGAAACCAAAATGTTCCGTCTAAAACGCTTCCTCCACCTCCCCGCTCACACCCCCACCCCCTTAAAAGTTCCACCTCAAAAGGGGGGTACCCAGTCTACCCACGAAAAAAAATTCAACTAAATAGCCCAAAGGGGTGCTTCGAGCCTTCAAACAATTTTGCTTACACCGGTAGACGTACGGCGGACAGACGGACTGAAATTTTTTTTTCCTTTTTTCGTGTCTACTAGTCATGAAACGTGAAAAAACAAATTTTAAGGGTAGCATTTTTTTTTTAAATCGTTCACAATACTGTATTATTAAAATAATAAAGTAAAATTTGAGAAATAAGTTAGTAGGCGATCATATAAAAAGTTGGTGGAAGAAAAATCAATCTGATATCTCATCAAACCTAAAAACTATGTCGAAAACTGTTGCAACATATGCACCCCCTTACTCCCTCTTGGGGTTGATTATCCAAAAACCCTGAAATTAGTTTTGAAACGATTGTATAACAAGCGTTAGGAAGTAAAAATCATTTCGATATCTCATCAGATCTAAGAAATATGTTGGAATTCGTGAAAACGTATGCAAAGCCTTTGCACCCTCTTGGGAGTTGAATATCAGAAAATTAATATACTAGATGAAACGGTTATTTTTTGTAATTTACTCTTTTCTTAAGAAAATTTTCTAATAGTAATGGCACAATGTCTAATGTCTAGAACACTTGACTTGTATCTTAGTTTAAAATCCTCTATTCTTGATCTTGACTATTCCACGGTAATAAACTGGCAATTATCCATCAGAATTTCAAATAATCGTTTCCTGGTTTTATTCCGGATAGATCGATTTTTTTTTTCACAATTACCCAAATGATCTGTGAATGGCGAAACAATTCCAGTACATGACTTGTGGAAAAAATCCTTTTGAAAATCGTGTGATGTGAGCGACTCTAAAGAAATCGAGAAATCGCTTTCTTCGGAAACTATCCATTTGAGTACCATTAAGCCAATTATGGAAAATCAATTATTGGTCAGTAGTTTCGAAGATCATAAATTCTGTGTGTGAAGCAATGGGTCTTTTGTTTTCCCCTGGCGTCCTGGTAATTACGGCAAAAAAATACCAGAATAATACCGAAATCAAATAAATTTCTGGGCTCGATAAAAATTCCCAGGTCTGAAGTTTGAAGTCCCGAAGAGCGAAGAACTATTTTACCAGCCATAAACAAATATCGCATCTCATGCGGTTCGTTTGTAATCTTCTTTGGGTAGTTCAGTCTTTTAGTGTGCCGCCAATTCAACCTATACGAGCTGAATACCGACTAACTCAGGTTTATCGTTTGCCGGATCACTTTACAGAGTGCAGTGCGGCCAAATAAACTGTAGCAATGGTCCCATATAAGGACACGATGTACATGGAAGTCTTGTCTTTATGGTGCTTCGGTCAATTTGGCCAAAACACTGATTACCGCACAATTTGGCATTGTATTGCGCTCGGAATGAGTGACACCAAGTTTTTTATTTATTTATCGCAGAAACAGCTCCTTGTGCATGGGATTTTTCTTTGCATTTCTCTTGTACGGACCATTGTACAAGTTCACACGATTGTGTAGAAGTAGGAAGTTAGACGACATTTCCAATGCCGAAAGGACTCAAAACTTGTTACCATCTAGTTGCAATTACTTCAGGGCATGTTCAACTTTCTTAGCATTGCGTTTTAATTAAGATCTTTTCAAATATCTTCTCGTTCTCTGAAAATACTTTGTCGTGCCACAATTAAATCCTGCTTCCATAAAAACTGTCAAATCGAAACCAATTTCCTCTCAAAAACCAGATTCGTCAATACTTTTTGGTAAAATACCGGACTATCTCCAAGTTTCCTGATAATGTTGTGCGGTTTTAACTGCAACTTGTAACGTAATTCGTTGTCAAAGGTGACAGCAGAAATTAATCGATTTGTTGCTACCAAAGTCTGCAAAAACTTGACCAATCGATAAAGACGCGGCCAGTATGTAACAAAGAGCCGCACACGGCTATTAGTGAAATATGCTTTGATCACTGACCGCATCAAGTGGCCATTGTGTCCGAATTCCGTGAGTTCCTGATGCTCTGGAATTTCGACACAGTTTTTTGTTAGATTCGTAATTTGCACTCCTTTTCACTTTGGGTGATCGCTTGTAATTTTGTATCAACTTCAGAGCGGCAAACGGATCGAGGCCAGTGGCGATTGGCGAATCCTGAGAAATCTTTACTAGCTGGAAAAGTTTGAAGAACAGGAAACCGAAGCTAGAGAAATTAATTCAAGCGATCTGAAGTTATCATCTAATATTCGTAAACATTTGTTTTAAAGACATTTGGATGGGCGATACCAGAATGACTGGATAGATTTCGCTCACTATCTAAATCAGCCTTACTTTCCTCTTGAAACAAATTTTTGTTAAATTTCGTCTCCCTTGGAATGGCTTCTAGAAGTGGAGAGTATTAATTTTTTAAGGACTTTTTTATGGCGGCAACAGGAAGGCCTCACCTAATTTTGTTAACATTTATTCTCTTATAATATTATAATTCAAAATATTGGAAAATTATCGTTTGCCAAATTTAAGATTACTAGCATGAAGTGATCAGCAGACCCCATATTTGTGATGCGTATTCTAAGTATTTTACTATAAATCTATATATATAAAAGAGGATGTATGTATGTATGTATGTTCCCTATAGACCCCTTAACCGCTCAACCGATTTGGATCAAATTTTCAGAGATCATGTAGAATAATCCCGGGATGGTTCCTCTGACGTTTGGTACCGATCGAATCAAAAACAATTGTTTTTTTGACATTTTTCCATTTTTTTCGCGGTTTTAGTATCCTGATGCTCTAATTGTTTGTTTGTTTGTATACCATTCATCCGATTACGATGAAACTTTGTTGATATGTTGAACGCATGCCCGTGAAGCTTTCTGTATTAGTAAAATTATTCTACAATAGATGGCGAGCGACACAAACAAATGAGAGTGTTTCATTTAGTTTAGCGACAGTTCGTGTGTTTTCGGTGTGCACGTCTGACAAAATCGAACAAATGAAGCAACGGAAGCAACGTGAGTAACGGAAGCAATGGAGCAACGCGAGTAACGGAAGCAATGGAAGCAACGGGAGCAACGGAAGCAACGAAAGTTACAGGAGCAACGGGAGAAACGGGGGCAACAGAGCATCGGGAGCAACGAAGCAACGAAAGAACAAGAAGCAACGAAGCAACAGAAGCAATGGGAGTAACGGGCGCAACGGGAGCAACGGAACAATGGGAGTAACGGAAGAAATGGGAGAAACGGAAGTAAAGGGAACAATGGGAGCAACGGAAGCAACGGAAGCAACGGAAGCAACGGAAGCAACGAGAGTAACGATAGCAAAGGGAAAAACGGAAGCAACGGAAGAAACAAACGGGAAGCGAGATTGAAAACCACTGGGTTTGCAGTTTCGATAGTATAGCACCATACAAACGTATGCGTAGCCTTGGGACGCGGCTAGTATTTCGGACGTATTCGAATACCTTGCTCTGTCTACGTCTACGTCTATGTTGACGTCACAGCATTTCATTGCAACTATAACAGTTTGGAAAAAGCTTAGCTAAACCGTCGAAATGACTCAACTGATGCTTATTTGACACTTCATAAATCAAAAATTAAAATAAAGTCTATAGAAAAATTTTAAGTTTTTACGATTGCTAAGATTGACTGATAGCTCAGCTGTAGTAACAGTAGTCAAGACACGAACCGAAAGGGAATTGAGACACCGCTATGCTATGTCTGACGTCATTAACTCTTATAATTAGACGTAGACGAAGCAAAGTATTTGAATACGACCTTAATAAAATTGCTACTCCGCAATTTTGTATTTTCACGTTTTAGGACTAGTAGTCCCCAAAAAAACAAAAGAAAAAATCCGTCTGTCCGCCGGATACGCCGTAGATACTCTTCGATCCCAACGCTTTCAATGAAGCTTAGTATTTTTCGAACATCCTTAATCGTTTCTTTTCAGTTCAGTACAATTTCAGTTCTTTTCTTTTCCTTTTTTTAAATTTTCAAGTTCCATTTAAATTTTTAAATCGAAAGTTTCATTTCTAAAAATGTTAAAAAAATTGGGGGTGTAGTCCGCATTTGTCTAACGCCTAAAGACGGTGTATCGCGTATCGGAATGGAGAGAAATATGAAGTAATGTTTAAATAACTGAAAGATTCGATGGAGAATTAGCTTTAATTTATTGACTTGAGCTAATTAAAACCATATGTTGTTCACGTTTGCAAAAGTAGGTATCATTTTTTGCAGGATACGGTCTTAAAAATAATTTAATTTAATTTTTTTGTGTTTTAAAAAAAAAATTAAGATATTACAGGATTGTTTGAATCTCTTTCCATCATTTTAAACAGTTATCAAGGTAACGAAAGTTCACCTTGGCCAGGTATCAGTTAAAAGGCCCGAAATATGCCTCAAATTCAGGATTTTTTTTTGAATACAAAATAAATACAAATGGAAAAAACTATTAGCGGGTTTTATAGAGGTACAAGTGAAGAATAATTGTTAAAAAAAATATTGCAAAATGGCGGTTTCAGCTCCCATGACGTAAGGCCGCGATCGGCGTGAGTTGATACACGCGGTACCTTCTACATCTGAAACCAAAAATCCAAAAATTTTATGAAACTAGATTAAATTTGTGGGGCCCTATCGTTTTTCGATTTTGAAAAAACGCCTTGAGACTAAAATGGCAGCTATTTGAAAAAAAACCTTTTTTCACTCTTTTTTTGGCTTAAAAACTCAAATAAAAAAAATGTGCAATAAAAAAAAAATCGACGTTGGGGACCCCCAAATTTAGTTTACTTTCTTTTAAGCCTTTATTCATTAAAATCGGTTCATTCGTTGAACCTGTAGAACGTACCGCGCTCCGGAAAAAGTGGTTTAGAGAAAAATGCGTTTAAAGTTTGAAGTTATAAAAAAACGTATTGAATGTCGGCCGATCGTTCAATAAATCGAAATATCCGTTTGTCCACGTCTTCTCAATATGTTAAGAATGAAAATTAATAAAAAAAATGCATTTTTTATCGTCATGAACTGATACCTTGCCTTAAGCGGTTATACGCATTTGTAAAGACGTCTCGGCGCGTTTGAAAGTGTTTTTGAAACTTTGAACGCGTTTTTCTCAAAACTGTGTTTATAAACTCGGTGACCAAGATTTCTCGGAATCGGCGAAAACGATCAGTCTCAAATTTTTACACAAGCTTTATATGTACACCAATACCTCGCTTTGCGACGATAATTGGTTCCCAAAAAATTCGTCGCAAGCAAAACGTCGCAATTCGAAATCACTTTTTGTATGGAAGTGTGCTAAAATATTAAAGATGCATACGTTCTAATGCTAAATCCAAACGGTTATTTTATCAAAAACAAAGCAATTTTCAGTTTCTAATAAATTTATTTATTTATACAGAAAATTAAAACGTAAGAATTCATTAAAATTAAAATAAAACGTAACAATTCAATATTTTTTTCAAACTAAAACAAAAAATTTATTAAAATTCAATATTTTTTTCATTATTGTTAGAATCTAGATTGATAATTAATATTTATGAAGAATCAGAATCTAGCGTTATTGGAGATTCTGTATCGGACGATGCAGCAATTGTTCGATGTGTAGACGTAGATGCTGATGGCTGCAAATATTTTTCCAAAGTTTGTTGGATCGTTTTCTTTTTTTGTTCCAAATAAATCTCCTTGTAGCAACTTACGGAATCAGTTAAGGATCGTGCAACTTTTGAACTTCTTTTTTCGTCAGGGTCATTTTGTGTAAAAATAGAAGCGACTTCGTCAAGTAGGGCCATAGCTTTGCTAATTTGTTTTGAAGTAAGCATTTTTGGCTCAGGAGTTTCCATTAAATTTTTTATTGAATTTTCTTTATAGGCCAATTCTAAATCTAATTCCATCAAATCATTATTGGTCAAGTCATTTTGTGTTGATATAAGCTCTTTCACACCAGCTTCGTCCATTCCCAAAAATTCACTTTCTTCTGCCGGATTAACAATTTCTGTACAAACTGCAGATATATCACCAACATCTGCAATATGACTAGCGTTAGGGTTTTTACGAACACATTCTGGCCATATCTTCCGCCATACAGCATTCATACAAGTGGGTGTGACTTCATTCTACGATTCTGAAATATTGTTGATTGCATCCAGTACGTTAAATGTTTTCCAAAATTCTGGAACTGTGCTATTTTTTTGTGGATCATCAATAGCGTTTAAAAGCTGTTTGAACGTTCTTCTCAGATAGTAGCTTTTGAACGTTGAAATTACCCCTTGATCCATTGGTTGGATAACTGAAGTAGTGTTTGGTGGCATAAATAAAAATGTTAAATTGTCTGATAAATGATCAATGTAAATGGGATGGCTAGAAGCATTATCAACAATAATCAAAGCTTTAAAATCCAAGTTTTCTTTAGAGTAATACGATCTTATTTCATGAATAGCACATTCACAAACCCAGTCTTTAAACATTGCAGACGTCATCCACGCTTTCTTGTTTGATCGCCAATGTACAGGAAGGCTTTTTTTATTTACGCCTTTCATTACTCTAGGATTTTCTGAGTTGTAAATAAGAAACGGTTTAAATTTGAAATCTCCTTCCGCGTTTCCGCCTAAAAGAAGAGTGAGTCTATTTTTGCTTGGCTTACGTCCTGAAACTGATTTTTCTGCTTTAGAAATATATGTTCTGCTCGGTAGCCTTTTCCAAAACAATCCCGTCTCGTCAACGTTAAAAACTTGCTTAGGGGTTAGTCCTTTGCTATGAATAATGGCTTTTAAAGTATCGGGGAATTTCGCAGCTGCAACAGTATCGGCGCTAGCTGCTTCACCTTTTAATTTTACATTATGAAGGTTTTGGCGTACTTTAAATCTCTTGAACCAGCCTTGACTCGCTGAAAACTTTGGTTGCCTTTCATCAGCATTCTCGTTCTCCATATCATTTGGTATTGATTGTTTTTCAAGATCTTCATATAATTTCTTTGCTTTTTCCTGAATTATGCTCTTAGTTAGTGGAACTTGGTCATGTACTTGTTTTTCAATCCATAAAGCAAGTAAGGATTCCATTTTTACCAGCAGAAAATCTCTTGCACGAGTTATTTTTTTT
The DNA here is from genome assembly GCA_951812415.1 of Beris morrisii. NCBI lineage: Eukaryota > Metazoa > Arthropoda > Insecta > Diptera > Stratiomyidae > Beris > Beris morrisii. The sequence continues at coordinate 31,910,570 of OX638311.1, forward strand.
GCGTCTGACACAGTAGCAGCTTTTCCAATTTCTTTAATTTTACTGCCGTCGCGATCTCTTATTGTTTTCACAGTTGATTCTGCTAGTCCAAGTGCTTTAGCTATTTTAACAGCTCGTTCTCCTGCCTCAAAACGCTTCAAAATATTTCATTTAGTTTCCAGCGTTATTGCCTTTCCCGATTTCTTTTTTTCAACTTTTCCACTCATGATTATTATCCTTCCGATTAAAAAAAATAATGATTACCAATAGAAGCTACAAAAAATGATTACAACTTACGAAAACAGATTCCAAAATAAAAAATTTGCCTAATAAATTTTATTTTTCAGTACGTATCTACGAGAAACTTTAAAAAACACACTTTTCGTTTCAAGAACTTTTATCAAACTGAAAACAAATGTAAATTTCTTACACAGAATTGTTAACAAAAATTAAAATAAACTGTAGCTGGGATTTCCCTTTTTATATATGTAATTTTTTTGTTAGACATGTTTACACTGCATACTGCATTTGAAGACGTGTTTACACTGCATACAGTGGAATACATCCATTTTGATTTATATGAAATTTATGTCATAGTTTAGATTTTTGACGATGCAATGTGAAATGACGCAAATTTATTCGCCAATTTTTTTTCGACGCAATGTGAAACGTCGCAAACTGAAACGTCGCAAAGCGAGGTATTGGTGTAAATGTATTTTTTAGTGATTAATTGAAGGTTTTTTCTCGCCGATAAATATTATATACATATATTTTATAAAAAATTTAAGGACGACAATTTTATCGAAAATAAAAATTTTTTTTTCGAGAAGCCGCCATTTTGTTAAAAATTCATATTTTGCGTGTTCCTTCGATTAAGTACTAGATAATACATTATACTATCGAAAATTTTTTTGGTTATTTATTTTAGATGATCCTATCCAGAGATATCGTGATAACGCGTTTTTTTATAGGAGTTCCCGGGAATCAGCTATAGCAGTTTTAAAAATTATTATTTTTACAAATAAAAAATACCAGAATAAAGTTAAAAGTTACCATAATATATATATAAATTTTTACGCTAATAAATTAAAATGTCTTTCCAGGAAAAATTCATGAAAAGTCGTTTTTTTCGGCCTCCTGAATGCGTGCAACCCCCTTAATTTAGCAATATGAGGCCTCTTTTTCGTCAGTCCTACAGAGCTATGTAGGGTAGAAAATTTCCATATAAAACAACAATAACGCTGTTTTTGTGATTTTGATGATCCGATGATGAAACAGCTCCTTCGGACCTAGTCCAACATATCATAGCTTTCAAACAGGCCTTACCTGTGAAGGTTTTTTCAACCCCAGTCGGGCTATTTTGCTTAAAGTTTAAACAAAAATCTCCCTTGCAACCGAAAATAAAATCAAAATTCTTCAAATTTTATTACTGTTTTAAAAAGTCAATTACTCGTACAAACTATTTTTTCGAAATCAAAGTGAATCCTTTTATGAAGGTCAATAGTTTCAACGTAAGCTGATTATTGTTTTAAGCCTTGAGTAAAATCCAGTGCATAAGATGTATCCGGGCTAATGTTACACGGACCAAGATTACAGGAACAAATTTATAACCTGTGGCATGTTGTCAATAATCGCCGGCAATCCGCCACCATATTTTTCACATGATCGTCAATTCGATTCTTGTTTATATGGACTACATTGCGTTGACACATACAATGCACTCGACAAAGGTGCATTTCGGTTACTTATTTTTCCGCAAACGATCCCAAAGCCCGGCGAAACCTTCATACGAATCTTCGCTGTGGTTTGAGCAGAATGAACGCCAAACATGCAGGAGAGTATCAAAGCTGACAGGTGAGTTATATGATACCCACATGGTGCAAAAACATGTTCGCTGTTATGTTGAGAACGAATGAAATTGATCGCGACAATATTGCATACACGACTCGAATTTATAATTTCTTCTTGGGGTCTATCCTCTGATGCCAGTGTGCTGCATGATCTGCGGGATCTCATTTTTCTCTTGTATGGCCTGGCACTGCAATGCACTCGATGATCCATCAGGGCCAGTGTAGAGCGCCCTGGCACAGGTATGCCGGGCCGGTGTTGCGGAAAAAGACAATTTTGCATGCCCGAAGGAAATCAAGGAACCTGATGGCCAACTGCTGTGACCGCAGCCCTACATACCCATAAAACACGCCAAACGCTTGTTATCGTTGGATAATTTCTTGTGTCATAAGTCCAACTGATTGCAGGTGAATTGCCAAAGGACTTGTTTAATCGTTTTCAAAAACGCATTGCAATGTTTCGCAGCGAACGAAATTAGCCGTTGTGCTGATATCACGTACTACCAACATTTACCTGTAATTGCTTTCATTTAACTGACTATGTATCACGTACGGCAATGATCGTAAATTAAACACTGGAGGAGTAATGTATAGAGACTAGAAGCTCATAATCACTGAAGAGGAAACGAACAAATTGGATATATGGTATTTTATATTGGCGTAAAGTGAGTAGAACAAGTTGTCGGAATCGCCATTGCTTTTAATTTCGTGTTATGCGGTTTGTATGGATGTAGGAATTTGATAAAAGCGAGTGCAGCATAGGTACAGGTAGTAACCAACAAATTTAGTTGGCTTTATCGAGCAATCCGCATAGAATTTGCCCACATAACTCACTATTGTTGCAATTATTCCAGCAACACGTTGTTGTTGGTGCTAGACAACAGCATTGACAACATTTTGTGTTTTTCGTCGAATTTTCTTTTAATAATTTGTTATTAATATTTTATTGATACTTTGTCGAAGAAGATAGTAGTTGTACCAAAGAAACATATTACCAAAAACAAGATGCTGCTGGAAACTAGTTTAAGGTATGGAATGTAATCAATGAATTTGCTGGCAAAAGAAAGCCAAGGGAAAAACTTAACATCATGAAAATAAATAACAAGTCCTTCAAGAAAAAAACAACATCTTGATAATATACGAGTATGTGTGGAATTTAACACAATAAGTGTGTTTTTTTCAACTGGATCAGTTCACAATTGAAAAAAAAGATGTGAATCAGCCCAAAAGCTAGTTTAGCAGGGTTAACAATCCTGTTGGTACATGCCTTGGATAAACTGGCAGGGCTACATGTAGTTTCCCTTTATTGCATGTAGCGATGAAACTCTGTAGAAAATGCACAGAAATACAAAGGCTTTTTCAATAATTTTGAATATGCTGTCTCTATATTACACATAGCCTTAAATTTCCGTACAAAATGTATTGATTTCCCACGACTATTCTAGACTATTGGGTGCAAATACCTGTTACAAATTGAATTTACTGTTGTCATTATCAGCTGAATCGCAGGGCGCCATCTGTGAAAATGCTAAAATAGTAGAAATTTAGATGAATTGAGAAGCAGCTTTAATAGCGAAAAACTGATCCAACTTTGATCCCATTATGATTTTGGATTATCTCTTTGTTGTTGTTTTCAACGTAAAACGAATGATTTTGATCTTGATCCAGTTGAAAAAAACATACCTTATGTTAGCATTGCATTTGTCGAAAAATAATGGGGTTCAAATAATGGGGTAGACAAATGTATTTTGCTAACACCAATCACTAATGGCGAAGTTAAAGCCATAATTGCTAATCTTAAATAAAACACGGCTTCTAGTAATGGCAACATAAATAGTAAAATCTGCAAACAGTCTGAGCCCAACTTTATTATTTTTGAGTAGAAGTCTGGAGCGCATTTTATTCTGAGATGAGGTGTAGGTTAGATAGATAGATAGATGTTTATTTCGTTCCAATAAATATTTATAAAAAGTATTTGTACAATATTTCTGTTGAGTTGGTGCTCAGATCGCATATCTTTTCAGCCATAGTAATTCAAAGTGAAGAGGTGTAGGTTACTATTCGATTAATAAAATTAAAAAAAAAATCGTTATTTCTCAACTTAGTCTCCTTTTAATTCGATAGATACACTTTCCCAGCGATGTTGAAACTTTCGATACCCTGTTTATAAACACTCACTATAGTGAGAACCGTCGAGCTCCTCAAAATAACCGTCAATCGCAGACTCCACCTTTTCTCTTTTGGCAAATTTTTAACCACCAAGTTTTTTTATTTATTTATTTATTTAATTGCAACTCAAATATAACTCAATGAACAGAAAGTTTAAAAATTCTAATTATACATGCATGGTGATAAAAAAATAAAATAAAATAAAAACAAAATAAATGAGATTCATATTAAAATAGAAAAATATAAATGAAGAAAAATTAAAATTAAATAGAATTAAATATCTATTGTTTTTCATTTTTAAGGAAAATTAATAAAAATGATCCCATGCGCATCTCAAAAAACTGACGCCATAATCTTGCCTGAAAATGGGAATATCTTTGGGTTTTTTTGGAGTCTATTCTCCCCCTGTTAGTCCACAGTTTTGACTGTTCCTTCCTCTTAGGTGTGAAGTCATGGACCAATATTTCGTCCATAGTTGTGCATCGACGCAAAAATTTGGCTTTATTGCAGTGAAACATTGCCAAACACTTGATTAAAACAACATCACGACGCTGTTTTTGTTCCATTGTGAGAAATCGCGGCAGCCATCTTCCGCATAGCTTTCCCATATCCAAATTATCAGTCAATATGCGATGTACATTATACAGCACATTTTGAAATGTCTAACATGTCTGCTAGCTCGCGCACTTCCAGTCGACTGTCATCCAATACAATTTTGTGGATTTTCTTCAATATTTCTGTCGTGGTCACCTTATCTGTTCGACTACTGCGATGTTCGTCTTGGCAGCTCGTAGAACCTCGCTTAAACTCTGCCACCACATATGTTATTGCTGTAAATGAAGGAGCAGACTCTCCCAGAGTAGAATCAGGTTCGACTTTGATATTGGTTGCACTAAAACCGTTCAAATGAAAGTATTGTATCACATAACGATGACTAATTCTATCCATGTTTACAAATTTACTGAGAGCGTTCGCTACTGATGGCTGCCAAACATATACTAAACACATCACGTCTTCAAACTTCAAAATTAAGCTTTATAAGGTTGGTAGGTACTTCCTACCATAATATTTTTTTCAAATAGCAACCGCTATAAATACGTCAGGTCGGGTACGTCTGGAACTACCCTTGGGTTTGTGAGCTACGCGCCTTCAAACGCTTTCCGTACAACGGACAGATAGACAGATGGATTTTTTTTGGTTTTGGTAATACTAGCCGTAAAAGGTGATTCACTTGCCAATTAGAAACTTTAATATTGTACTTCGGTTTGATATTGGCGTTAAGTATGTATTAATAAATTCATGTCGAACATATCTGTGGTCACAGGGAATAACTAGGTAAGTCTAAAAACGAAACTTTTCAGGGCAGCACTTTTTCACTATTGAACTATTTCTGTAAATCCAGTTTTTTGAAAAAATGAATTGATGACATTCTAAATTTAGTGGTTTGAAAATTATTAATTTGCTGAAATTATGTTTAGGATTTACGTTTAGTTACCTGATTGTTCACCAGATCATGCCAACTTATTCACCATACTTACCTGATTATTCCCCATACTTTCCTAATAATAATAAGTTTCTTTGTCGTTATTTCCCATTTATTTTGTCAATTAGGGGTACTTCATTTAGTAAACAAAAATACCATTAAAACAAAAAGTTGCAGTTAAGAGAACTTTTATTACAAAATCATAGTAAAAAACAACGTAAGCATTAATATCTACTACAAGTGATACAAAAATATGAGCTACAAATAGAAAAATGAATGGAAAAATTCATAAACAATAAATACAAATGAATCCCTAAAATGAAGTTCCAAAAGGATCTTAGGTATATATAATATTATTACCTAAGATTAAAACTACCCCTTGATATTAATCGTCAATCTCATCCTGTTTGATTTGTACCAAATCTGGATCGATTGGCGGTTGATCATTGGTTGGCAAGTTTCGGTAGAAATCGTGGAAAGCAGGATCTATCAAAGGCAATAGAGAGAGAATGTCTTTTTTCTTTCCTATACTGATGAGGCTTGGACCAAGGCAAACCAGGGAAAGGCAATCAGAAATACAATGTTTTCCCTTTTACTTTATTATTTCAATAATACAGTATTGTTATCGATTTTTAAAAAAAAAAAATTTGCTACCCTCAAAATTTTTTTTTTTACGTTTCATAACGAGTAGACACGAAAAAAGCAAAAAAAAATTTCAGTCCGTCTGTCCGCCGTACGCCGTACGCCGTACGTCTACCGGTGTACGCAAAATTGTTTGAAGGCTCGTAACACCCAAACCCTTTGAGCTATTTAGTTGAATTTTTCGTGGGTAGAGTGGGCAGTCCCCTTAAAGTGGCCAAATTTGGAGGGGTGGGGGTGTGAGGGGGGAGGAGGGGGAAGTGTTTTAGACGGAAAATTTTGGTTTCTAGATCTCAGCAACCGCTTATGCTAGAAAGCTGAAATTTGGAATTTATATAGAACTTCAGTAGTGGACCCATTTGCAAAAAAATTGCCGATACAGGTGAAGGGGTTTGGGAGTGGGGGGAAAAATAATGCGTCCGAAACGCAAAAAAGGTGAGATCGACACTTTCTAAAATCCATATCTCCTAAACGGTTAATGTCACATAATGGAAACTTAATAAATATCTGTAGGTATACTAGGAGAATAGATCGGAAACAAAAATTTGAGTGGAAGCAGTGGCGTGCGGGGGTGGGGGGTGAAAAACTTTAGATTACGATATCTCACGAACCAATTGCACTAGACAAATGAAATTTGGTTTGTGTATAAAGGTTAACAAATGAAGTTTGCTGAAGGCAAAATTTTTCAAGGGGGCGGTGGAGCATGAAAGTGGAGGGGATAAGAATTTTTCTAAAAAATCACGTCTCATATCTCAAGAACCGTGTAAGATAGATGCTTAAAATTTTTACCAGAAGTAGACCTAATAGATCCCTAGCAGAAAACAAAATTTTGGAAATAAGGGTGTAGAGGGTGAGGGTGGGGGAGGGTGGAAAGGAAAAGGTTCCGATTTTAATATCTCGACAACCTATAATGATATAAAGCTGAAACTTGATATTTAGATAGAGCTATATTAGTAGCATCTTGGGAAAATATAATTTTTTATAGGGGTAGTATGGTACGGGGGTGGGGGGAGTTTTTCCTATATTTAGAACGGCTTATGCTGCAAAGTTGAAACTCGGTACGTTTATGTAAATCAACTAGAAAACTAATTTAGATAAAAAAAAAATTCAAATATCCATTGGCGTTCGGAGGGTGGGCAAAAAAAATTATCAGTGGAAATGGAATGCATATATTTTCACGATTTTCGTCATATCTATTAGGTCTTCCCAAATATTAAATTCATTTTTATTCTACGGTTTCTTCATATAAATACCTAGAAAGTGTTTTCAGGATTTTTTAAAATTCGACCCCTAAGGGGATGCAAAGTGGGTTGTAAACTTTTTCACAAATTCTACTATATCCCCAGGTCTTATCAGATATCGAATATCTTTTATTTTTTTAATATATCGAATATCTTTTCACTTTCAAATTATCATTTTGAATGGTTAATTTTTTTGAAGGGTATGTTTAAAAAATTCATTTCCCGGTCCTTGACGGTATTGTAACCACTGCACTGGTTTCCATAAAAAATTTAGATTTTCGGTATCCTGTTTTTTATAATGAAAGGTTCGCCTTTTTTTTATCATAGCATGCATAGAAACAATACACTTCACTTGGAATAATCTGGCACGATGAATAAATGGATAAATAAATAAACAGATACATAGCGAAAAACTAGGTAATTCGATTTATCTTGTTGTTCCCGTGAATGTTGACTAGAAAAAATTATAGTAAGTCGATTTAAAAGATAACAAACATAAGTTTTACCACTTACCAAGAAACCCCCACCCTTATAACTCGGCAACCATTAGGGTTGTGAGTTGCCAACTTCTTCACAGTGCGTATAAGTCTTAGAAGATGGCCACAGTAGACTTATCCCATTTTGGCCATTTTTCGACTTACCAAGTTATTCCCTGTGACCACAGATATATAAATCTTGATTGTTCTAATTCCATGTGATTCCGAAACTCTATCTTCGCAACACCAGAATAAGAACAAGAAGTTACTGTTGCGACCTCCATGGGTCGGTGCAGAAGTTGAGGTGCCGAAATAATAAAATTTTCTCAATCGCCGTACCTGTAACTAATAGAGAATAACGGTTATTACTGAGAGCCTATAACAATTACCTGTGCGATTCTTCTAATCATACAATTTCCAATAAATTGCATATTTCCCATTTTGAGATCCTGACGAGCGTCTGGCACTACCATCGTTAAATTACGAAACAGTAACGATAATAATAATCACCCTCTTGGTTAAGGAACGGGCCGGTATTAAGCATAAAACTGGAAATCAGCTGCGATTAACGCAAGTGCGCGAATGATGCACTGACCACCGCAGCCCACATTAAAGAAATGCATAAGGTTCGGGTTCGGACGCCAGCAGACCAATTAATCGAAAATCTCCTACTCTCGTGGTGCGACCGATGGTGGCAGAATGTGCAAAGGTGGCATCGCAAAAAAGCAGAAATCGGTGCTTTGCAAAACGGTACTGTCCGTCTCCGCGTCCATATGCCCACAGGTATGCTACAAAACGGACATTCCAGACCGACCATAATGTTGTGAAGTATTAACGACCGGATGCACTGCTATATATTTAAGGCTACATCACCTCCAGAACTGGTTTCCTGGCAAAAATAAAGTGCACCTTGCTACCTGAGTTGCAGTTAATGATTTATGATACCAACGATAATAAATACAGAATGGATTTATCTTGGAGGGAAATAAGAAGAAGACGGCCGGACAACGTCGACGATGATAGCGGAAAGGTGGAAGATTCGATTGCTTCACATCGCAATCGCACATACGATATGCTGTTGCTGTTGCTCATGTGCAGATAGAGTGTCCACGAATGGTAAAAAGGAGTTAGGCCAACTGTACGAATCGTATTAAGATGTTCTTAAAGGAGAAAAATTAATTTTATTGAGCACATCGAGAAAAAAAGCAACACGCTGAAGATATTCACGTATGAAGTGCACTGTACACTTAATGTCCAAGGATTAGGGTAGCGTGGACAAGCTGCATCGTCGCCAGTATACGGTCAAAGCAGTGCTAAAAGGTTTGATGATTACGAACAGTTTCATGGTAAATGTGGGCTTACTATATTAGTCGGCGCACTGAGAAATTATTATTACATATATATATTTCTTTTCAATTAAGATTTAGATACCGTTTTCGCACTAAAGACCGTGGGTATGCCATACGAATATAGCTGCAGGGAAACGGAAATAACGAAATGTATTCCGAGTAAAACTCATATTTTGATAAAGTCGTATTCTAAATATTTTTTCCCATTTTTCGAGGAATAATGTAGGCTATTAAAAATAGAATTTTTTAATCTTCCTTACTTAGAATGTGACGGACACTAACGTCTAAGAGAAGGAGGATGAAAACATCACCACCCCACATACCATACCATACCATACTTACAATATTCTTCCTTCTATACAAAAGGTAATAGTGGGGACTAGAATAACTTCCCACCGTTTCCCGACAGATGGTGTTATCTTAGTCTGTTTGCATCGGGCAATACTGCAACCAACTTCATCGCGAAGCTTCACCATTTGGCTCGAAATGACAACAGTGTATGTTGTTCTGCCGATGTGTAAACAACATATTTTGTGTAGCGTTATACCCTAGGCAGACGACGCATTCGAATGCACATTGGGGGAATGATCATTCGCATTCAATGATCAATGAGACACACGTCTATCGGAATTACATTCAATCTGTCAAAATATTTTTGTTGTGGAAATGCTGAATAAAAGTTGGCATTTTTGCATTGGCTACGTATTATCTTTTGAAATAGAGTGATAGAAAAGTACTAATATGTCAGCAATGAGAACGAAACGTTAGAAAGATTAATCGTAATTAATGCACATATGAAATAAATAGAAAAATTTGGACGGTGGAACACCTGATTTTCCACTTGCTCAACTAGTTTCATAGGGCTTGACGCTAGATGGCGTTGCGAACACTTGGACGAATTACGAATTTATCTCGGAATTATTATTTCGCAATTGTAATTCGAATGATCGAATGAATGACCAATTCGACAATTTCATTGTGACAGACGTGATGCGGAATGATCATTCGACTAGGAATGATCATTCGATTGCGTCGTCTGCCTAGGGTATTAAACATGTCGAGTTTCGTGCCTAAAAGAGAGGATTTGCAGGGAATTTTTTTGCGTTACTTTTTTCAAAGAGAATCTGTAGCTGAAGCACAGAGAATTTTTGAGGAGGCTTACGGCGACCATGGTCTGTCGGAAACAACATGCAGAGATTGATTTCGACTTTTTAAAAATACAGTGGATGCCGCTTATTGTAATCACTTTGGGACCAGCCAAAAACAATAACATTAACCGGGTGATAACAACAAACGAAGAAAAATATAAGCGATGAATTCTGTTTGTGGAAAATGGAACCCAACTGTTTTGATAACAAAATGCGGCTTATAACATTATCCACGACTACAATAAGCGGCAACCACTGAAATGACTTTGATGTTGAAGATAAAGAGCACTAGAACTGGAAAAGTTTGAAGACGAAGAATTGGAAGCATTTTTCGATGAAGACCCATGTCAGACGCAAAATAAACTTACAGAATCATTAGGAGTTCATCACACAACAGTTACTAAGTTGCCAAATGTTTTACAGCATTGAGAATGATTCGAACGCAAGGAAATTGGGTGTCGTACGAATTGAAGTCGAGAGACGTCGAACTGCGTTTTTTCACGTGTGAGCTACTCCAACTGCAGAAAAGGAAAGGATTTTTGGCTCGTATCGTGACTGGTGATAAAAGGTGGGTACACTACGATAACCCGAAAAATAGAACATTGTGAGGTAACCTGGCCATGCCTCAACATCGACGGCAAAACCCGAACATCCATAGTTCCAAACTCATGCTCTGTATTTGGTGGGATCAGTTGGGTGTAGTTTATTATGAGCTCCTTAAACCCAACGAAACCATCACGATAGGTTTCCTATCGACTACAATTGATGCGTTTGAGCCGAGGATTGAAAGAAAAATGGCCGCGATACGAGGAGGGATACGACAAAGTCATTTTCCAGCATAGCAACGCTCGGCCACATGTTTCAAAATCGGACAAAACCTACTTGGAAACGGTGAAATGGGAAGTCCGACCCGTTGTATTCAACGAACATTGCTCCTTTTGATTTCCACTCTACTACTAGTCAGTGTTTTCCCCTACTACAGTTGTAAAAGATCTGCTAATTTTCCCATGTAATGCTGCTTCGTTTAAAATAAAAATCTGCCAACAGTCTGGGCGAAACCATACTATTTCTCGGGTCAAAGTCAACGAATCGATTAAAGAATGGGTGCATCAAAAGTGCTCATGCCATTGACAGACAGCTTTAATACATGAACAAGAAAAGGAGGTTTTTGGAAAGTTAGTTTTATCACTTAAAACCAATTTGCTCAAATTAGAGATGTTGCAAAATTTGTGAAAATGTATGCAACACCTTTACATCTCCTCGGGGTTGAATTTTGAAAAATCGTGAAATTCATTTTTGGGCGATTGCATAAAAAATAAATTTCAGATGGCGAAAATTGTGAATACGTATGCAACTCCCTTACATCCCTGTGGAGTTGAATATCCAAAAATCCTGTAATTAATTTTTAGGCGATTATATAGAAAGACCATTGAAGCAAAACACAAATCGATATGTTATTCGACCTAACTCTGCGTCTACACTGACAATTTATCTGGCAATGGCAATGGCAACGACATTATTGCCATACAAAAATTGAGGCAATATTGCTCTCAGCATTGCCATGGCAATTTTGAGGATAATATTGCTTGAAAATGAATTGTTGGACAGAGGTTAGCGTCGTTTGTCAACAGGTAGACTTACGTTTTTTTTGGTTTGATCGCAAAATAAGTGAAAATAAGTGGAATAAAGAAAAAACTATTGAATTAATCAATAGTTTTCGAAGTTATGATTGCTTTGCGTCACAACTTGACACTTCGAATTAATTTAAATCTGGCAAGGGCAATGGCAACGACATTATTGCCATACAAAAATTGAGGCAATATTGCTCTCAGCATTGCCATGGCAATTTTGAGGATAATATTGCTTGAAAATGAATTGTTGGACAGAGGTTAGCGTCGTTTGTCAACAGGTAGACTTACGTTTTTTTTTGGTTTGATCGCAAAATAAGTGAAAATATGTGGAATAAAGAAAACACTATTGAATTAATCAATAGTTTTCGAAGTTATGATTGCTTTGCGTCACAACTTGACACTTCGAATTAATTCGCTCAAATGAAAATTGCCTGGCAATCAAATGCCCACTCATTGCGATTTGACATTTAACTCAATGGGAATATTGCCATTGTCATTGCCAGATAAATTGTCTGTGTAGACGCAGGGTAAGAGATATGACGGAATTCGAGAAAACGTGAAGAATCCTCTTATATCTTCTCAGCGGTCGAAAAGTGAAGAAATCTGAAGGTTTTTTCGGCAATTAAATTAAAAGCCCGTGCATGTAAAAACTTTTTCGATCTAATCAAAGCTAAGCGATGTGGCGGAATTCCCATCCCATGTACATCTACATACATCCACCAAATTTCAAGTTTCTAGCATACGCCGTTCCAGAGATAGCGAACTTAACACAAGGCTACTTTCGATGGGGCTAGTGATTTCTTATTTTTGCGGTCCTTCGATGGGGCTAGTGATTTCTTATTTTTGCGGTCCTGACTCATCCACCACTGTATTAAATTTTTGAGAAAGTTCTGATACATTTCGTATAGTAGCTCAGAGCACTCGCTAAGATATTGATCAGTTAATCAGTACTGATTTTTTCACTAATTAAATTCCAATACAAAACCCAAAATTGTTCGGCAAATTTCGTACGGTAATAAGATTACAAGAAAATTAATAAGATTGTAAGAAACGTCATCGAGTTTTCAGCGTCCTTGGAATGTACTTGCGCACTTGAAGATCGCTTTGTCATTTACCGAGTCAAAGAAGCCGCTCGCGACACATTCTCAACTCCTGTGCACAAATCGGTTTTTATCCGCCGCAGAAAACCTTATCGTCGGTAGCCTTTTACTAAGGCCACATTCAAGGGCCTTAGGCCGTATCTGTCGGGATAAATGTGATATGGAAGCAGACTGTTACGCGATTCTCGCGATTGGCAAAAGATCGACATGAGAATGTGTTCAACTGAAAATAATATAAATGCAAAATAATCGCGAATTTAATTAAATTTAATATCAAATAAACACCCTAAAGCAATTACAGGAACAACAGCATATTGGATCTTCGGAGCGATCCGATCGTGAACTGATAAATCTTCGCAACATGCCAGCGTTGTACCTGTGACCAGGTGAAACAGGTTTGTGGCATCGCGGTTTATTTTAAAAATGGTAAAGACCAGCTGGACTGAGATACTTCTACGTTCTCCCTAGTACTTACCTTTACACGTACCTAACCTATTCGTATGAGTACTAGTATGTCGTGTGCATTGCACCTCTGGCAAATCTTTGGAAGCGGACGCGGACGCGGTTCATGTGCGCTGCTTTTAATGCGCCAAGCGTATACTCTTTTAGTCTTTAGTCTTGACTTTCGAGATCTGCAAAATGAATGGCTACTCGCCGTACAGATGAATGAAAGGTAAATTACAGAACTGAATGAATGGGGGAGCCGTTTGCAATGGAGCACGGTAGTTATTTCTTGTCGTCGGTGCTCCTCTCGTTATTCATTGATTGAAAAGATGATTGACTTGAGGAATGCTGATAGAAGCAAAGATGCGTACTTTGATCTTAGGGCGATAAGTAACTGAAGAAGATTAGATGCTTTAGCATCATTCGATTATTAGTTGCCAGTACACTGTAGAGCGTTTTAATTTAAATAAAATCTAATAGCGTTACAGCCCGAGGCAGTGCCTTCTTCTCTAAGTAATTCTCCATAATATTCGCTTTGATTCTCTACGTGAAGAAGCTTAAATTCATTAAACACCAACAACTGTACAGAAATTGAAGACTGGATGCTATGCCTGACTACTGCTTAAAAACATAATCTGTAGCGCAATTACACAAATAACCTAAGGGCTAAAATAGGGTTGTCCAATTTGCGCGTTTCTAATACCTCAAGAAAGAACCTACGCATGTTATATAATTTATTTAAGTGGTTGTGTTCTAATGCACCTTGTAATGGTTGCTGTTGGCTTTGCATGCTCGTTGAAAAATTGTCCGTGAAAACTATGCGACTGACTACCTAGGGAATAACCAGAAGGCTCATTTTTTTAAGATAATAGTGTTGCGCCTAAACTGCTGCAAGATTTTTCTTTTGGAGATTGCTCCACTATCATAGCTCAATATAAGTTCTATGTTTCAACTTCCTACCTTAAGCGGTTCCCGAGATATAGAAACTAACATTTTTCGCTTAAATCAAAATGGTTTGTCTGAGAACTTGTTCTCTCTGTGGATCACGACAAAAGAGTTGAACTGAATTTGATGTATGTATTTCATTATTTGAGTGATCGATAAGTGCTGTGACGTAGTCTATTTTTTATTTGATATGGAGGGATTTACATACGTTAAATAAATCGATTATTATTAGGCATCAAACTGGTAATTTTAGAACAACCTATTTTGTAGGTATTAGTTGTTTTTTACGTAGGAACAAAAATGAAATGGTAACCGCAACTATTTCCTAGTAAAAAAAATTTGAAAAAAAGAACAAAAATTTTTGCTAATAACGAGGTCTACATTTCTTAATAGCGAGAACGAATGTTTCATATCGACAACAAATGTGTGGTCGAGGTCATAAAATACCCACAATATAATATTATGAGGGTACACCCATTTAATAGTAAAGGCAAGTAAATTATAAGAACACATTATTACGTGTAGAAAAAAAATATGCGCACTAAACATTCTTGAATTGCCGAAGGCTTTTTTGGAAATATTTTTTAACTTTACTCGTTGTGGAATGTAAAGAATAAAATAAACGCATGCGCACTTAAATTGTTCATGTGCTCCGTAATTATTCGGCTTATAGATTCCCCGGGGTACAATTTTAAAATTACATGTAGCTAGGTACTGCTAATTCAGTTGCGAATTTGTTTCCGTGCAGATTTTGATTTAATTTCCTATCGTTTGCATGTAACACTTGAACTTGTGTGACATTGATTAAATTTACGGGTTGTAATCATATATTCGAAAAGGATTAATAATAATCGATAAATAGCTGAAATTGTGAAATTTGCATTGAATAATGACAACGCTGACTGCTGTATGTTCAGCAGTAGAGGGTCTAAAATTTTATAACTCAATAGGTACATCACAATTTTGTATTTTAATACAAACGCACCCTTAAACTTTTTTGTTGGTTTGTCAATGTCAAAACGTCAGTCAATGTTTACATTTTTATTATGCTGAAGTTCGGGAACGAGGACGGTTTGGAAATTATCTCAATTATTCTGTAATTGTTATGTCCCTATTGAAGGGTTGCTATGTCCCTATTGAAGGGGTATTCAGGTTATTCATTTAAGTCTAATGCGATATCAAATTCGCTTCGACTTCTAATCGCCAAAAAATATATTTTAGGATTTTATGATATTTAACCCTCAAGGGGCTAAAGATGGTTGTTCAAATTTTAATGAATTTCGATAAATATTTTAGGTCTAATGATTTTCACCAATATTGGCCTATAAATTCAGAATGGTTCAATCAAGGAATCTTACATTTCGCCCAATTAAATACTTCAAAGTTTACAGAAAAAGGAGTTAGTATGAAGAAAACCAAGTGTGGTCTTTGTCTAGCTACCACTCAAGCTTTTTTCAAAAATATGTGTATTAACCTTTCGGGACCGTTGAGTCAGAAAGTCGAAATTTTACAAAAATCAGTTTTAAGTTAAAATTAAGGTTAAAATTTTTATTTAACGAAACACATTACCTCCTTCGAGTAGCGCACATACAAAAGTCTTTTAAACATGTGTTAGTAAATATTGGATGATAGCTTCAGGTGAACTTAAACTAATTTTGTACACATTAACTATGTATGGGAGCTACTTAAAGAAATTGGTTCATTTCACTGATCAACCAGCGTTTTTTAACGAATGGATACCATTTAGATTCAAGATTCAATCAATATTTATTAGTGTTTTTCGCTTATGTCTTCTTATGTCTTATGTTCATCTTATAATTTATCGTTTAGAGAACAGATAATTCAATATCTTACCAGCTAAATTAAACCTAGTTAGCACAGCAAAGCAAAAACATCTACGAGAATTTTTGTGACATAAGTTCAAGGAAAAATTTTAACAAAAAACCTTGGATACCATTTAATCTATTGTCTTATAAGGTGCACTTTGTCCGGAAATAATTTGTTTATCAAGTTCGTCTTCATAAAATAGAGTAAAGCTTATATTACATTATATGTCACTATGTCAAATATTTGACAATTCTGGCTGACAAATGCAGATAGTGTAATCGTCAAATTTTTGTTTGCCCCATTGTTTTCGGCAGAAAAAAATTGACTGAACCTTTCGTCAAATATTTGGCAGCATGGCATACAGTGCAATACAAGTTTAAGTAATGCATTTTTTTCGCCTGGCATAGCAAATGTTAGTTTGTTATAAGCATATGGAACTTGCGTTTAATACAGTCCATACATACAGTCCAGTTATTTTTAGAACGATAGGAAGGTTGGGTGATTGGACCCGGTATGCAAGATCACTATCAGGTGTTAACAATTTGTTGCCATTAGATGTGATACGATCTACCAGAACATCAAAGTGGCATATATGAAATAAATAAACTATGCGGAGCAATGTTTCTCGAGCTAGTAAGTATCCTACAATTGGACTACACCTGGCTTTAAACATCTTAGATAATGTTTTAAAAAATATTCACCTAAGTACGAGTATTACTTTATACATATTGGCATCTTAACTGCTAGAAATTTAATCAACATGTTCCGATTTGAGAACCTTTTCGACTAAAGGAAGCAATCAAACTTATCGCATTGTAGTTAATGTCCTGAAATGGGAACATTGTAACGAATCGTATACGTATCGGTACGCGTGATTATGAATATTCGAGCGCATCTTACCAATGTCTGCCTTGGCAATAAGTGACTTTGGCCATAAAGTTCGAGTGTACACACAATTTAATAAAGTCATATACCTGGTTCCATTAGCATAAATTATTTTACCTGAGCGAAATGAAGTGCAACCATGTACAGGGTGAACGGAAAAAATTATCACTCTATGAGAGAAAAAGAAAACTGTGCACTTCAGAATCTAGATGAAATCTCTAAAATACCATGAATGAATTTAACATGAAAAATGTGCAACGAGCAGTTTGTGAACTTTTAATTGCGACTTTACAATCCCGATTAAACTTAAATATTTAAAACCGCTCCGATTAATCTAGTAGCGTCTTACTTGCAGTTATGGCGTTGCAGTTGTCTTCCTCAAGGTCTGCACTTAAAGAACATATCCCTAATTATAGCCAGAATCCAGAAATACGCTGGTGAAGTCCGTTTACTCGAATAAACGAAAGCAATAAAACAGGGGTCGGTCAGCATGGAACTACAATTTTACTTTATTATTTTTTAATTAAAAACTTTTTTTAGTACTCTCATACTACAGAACTCTTCAAGCTAGGTATTTGAAAGTTTGCGTCTGTTTATTTTTTTCTAGTCTTAGGTAACCTAAAGTAAGTCTTTCATGTAGCATCCGTACAAAAGTCATTAAAAATTTCGTGCATACACTGTAATACAAAGTTTCGGGCGGCGGGGGTATATAAAGGTCAAGTTAATGAGCAAAAATCTTCCACTCATTCAGGTAACTTCGATACAAAAAATTGTTGGAAGTTTTACCACCGATTACAAAATTTGAAATCGAGTCCTTTACATAGCTTCCATACAAAAGTCTATGAAAAGTCTGTGTTTTCACTTTGCCGAACACATATTATGTACATACGGTGGCAGTCAAAAGTAAGTTAACAGCCAAAATATGACATGAAATATAACATTAAGTTGGGAATACTACAATTTCCTGTTATTATTCCTCAAATCCACTGAAATCAAAAATTACAGTTATGTTAGTCCGCTTAAGGAGAATTTGTTATGATTTGGTTTATTTGGATGAAAGATAATGCAATTAGTGCAAAGTTATCCTCTGAACGAACAAGTCAAAAGTAAGTGAACAAAGAAGTTTTTCTAATATATTTTGACTAAATTATTAAAATTTGGGATTCCAGTAAATTTTAGTATTGTAGCCTGCATCATAGTCAAATTAAAAATAATAAAAATTATTTAAAAATTAATTATTATAATTAAAAATAATTGATTTCTTAAAAATGATCAACTCCTTTTTTCAGTATTAACTATAGAAATTTTAACTAAAAATTATTAAAAAATGGTTAAATTCAACCATTTCACAACAGAAGAGAGGCAAGTAATTATAAAATTACACAATAAAAGCAAAACGTACAGGGAAATAGCCGAATTATTCAATAAATCACCGCCATCGATCTTCAAAATTATTAAAATTTATAAAGAATCTGGTCGACTTGCAGAAATTTCTAGGCCAGGATGTCCCAGAATCACCGATACTAGAGTCGATTTACGAGTTGTTAACATCTCTTCATCAGATCTGTTCTATCAGCTCCTGCGATTCGGTCAAAACTGGCTTCAAAAAGTAAAGTTACTCCTTCTGTTGAAACAATCAGAAGGCGTTTAAGGGAAAGTGGTAAAAAAGGACGTGTGGCTCGCAAATTACCATATGTCCGCAAAGCCAATAAAAGGAAAAGGCATAATTTCTATACCGAACATGCATTAAATCCTGATAGTTTTTGGTATTCGATTTTATGGACAGACGAATCGATGATAAGGATGCGATACAGCCATGGACAAATGTACATGGAAAGGAGGAAAGGTGAATCGCTCTCTTACAAGTGTACAAAACCAACATTAAAGGGTGTCGAGAAAGGGGTTATGGTGTGGGGTTGCTTTTCTCCATATGGTCTTGGTAAAATTATTCAGTTAGAAGGCAAAGTAAATGCACAAGTCTACCTAAATTTAATGAGAGAATTCATTTTACCTGAAGGCAAACGCTTGATAGGCGAAGATTTCCTACTTCAACAATATAACGCTCATATACATAAAGCCAAAATTGTCCAGAATTTTCTCAAGGATGAGAAAATAAATGTCCTGACATGGCCACCTCAAAGCTCAGACCTTTCGCCCGTTGAAAATGTATGGTCTTGGCTGAAAATTAAAATAAGCGAAAGAGCGCCAGGAAGAATCTCAGAAATAAAAGTGTGCATAGAACAAATTTGGCCAACTTTTTCGGAACAACAATGCAGGAAGTACGCCTTTTCCATGCCCAGTCGAATAGCCAAAATGTTTCAAAACAATGGGGGTCATTGTGGTAGTTAAACAAAATGTTTACTTACTTTTGACTGCTCGAATTACAAATATTTCCTTATCACTCGATAATAAAGTACTATTACTTAATATTTATTTTATAAATTTGTCTTTATTTTATAGAACATATGTTTAGTTATTGTTATTATTACAAGAAGAATAACATAATTTGGATTTTGAAGTATTAATTTCCATTTTCTTTCCAATATAACATATGTTTACTTACTTTTGACTGCCACTGTATGTAAAATGAACACAAAATTATATTTCGAGTAAACCAAAAAATTTCAATTGATTATTTTTTTTTACTTTCAAAGTTGGGATGCTAATTAATTAACCTATAGTAATTATTTATCAAAATTAATACAAATAAATAATATTACGAATACTTAGTTAAAAATTTAGGAATTCGTTTTTGCGCCACATTTAATAATTTTCTGTAATGACATTGGAAAAATCCTGTTTTTAAAATATTTTATTCTAGTATTTCAAAAGAAATCTGACATTAAGCTGCACCTTTTGTAACGACTCGATGTGGCAAACAATATTTGGGATCAACTACCACAAGGACTCTGTAATGTATTTATTAGACATACGTTCGTTGTTTCTGTATGCCAGAAAGGTACCTTTGGCCAAAAAACTGAGCTGTCCAATTTTTGAAGAAAGGCTTTGAATAATTTTGCATCATAGGTTGTAATCTGACTTCTAAGGTTTTTCCACAATTTCTTGTCATTTTTGGAAAACATTTACATTTTTCCGTATTTACGATCCACCCTGTATACCTTGCACTAATCTGAGCGCTGATAATTCCGTTCCAGTCGTACTTTATGGATAGTAGCCATCGGCAGTATAACGAATAACCAGTTCGCCTTAATCTCCAGTTAGTGCTGTTTATTCAAAGATTTTGCCGACATTTTTCGATTGTTTCTGTCTTATTTTCTTTCTTTAATGCTTGTTTAGATGCTATTATCTAGTAGAATTGAATGCATGGTGTCCAGTTAATAATTTATATCACCTACATTTTTATTATATCCCGTATATGAGCCATATTGCAGTGTTTAATTGAATTTCAATAAAGATTATAAATAAACCTTCAAGCAATGCGTTATTTAACGATATCTCCACGAATTTATAGCACAGATTAATCTAGTTTAGAGTTAGCTAGACATGGACTGTATTGCAGGTTATACCAGCCCAATCCCAGATTGAATCGAAAGAATTTTGAATGTTACCATCGATAAATCCATCTTACAAAACCTCAGCATAAAAACTATTGTAACTACCTTGATAAATTACCTAGGCATAGAACACTTTTTCTAGATCTCTTTTGATCCGCACAGAACCAACAAAGCACATTCTTCTGAGCCGAACAGCAACTTACAACAGACTCTAATGTTTTTGCCTTCAAGACTGGATACAAGGTAAAAGACGAAGAGATATGTTGGCATCACGCCAAAGAACTATCCAGAGATAATCCGATGATTACACCTTAACGCTTCAAAGAAGCTCAAGCCATAAAACCATACGCCAAATGAAGCGTGCAAATAAACACGAATTGCCATAGATAAATTTTCTATTACTCGTTTGACCCGGAAGATATATTGGGAAAAGAACACGTGCTATAGCGTATAGTTAAAGTTAGTATAACCGCATATGAGGGTGAAGAGAAGAACCACCACAAAATCATAGCTTGGCTAGGCTAACTTCAAGATACAAGAAACTATACCTACATATAGCACCTCCATAACACAAATCAAAGGAAATTGACTCCGAAATGCTTTGCATAGAACCCCGATATGGTGCGGTGATTTACAATAATAAGAGTCCGATCGAGGCTTTATTGAAATGGTTTCTGGTCAGATGGGTACCTGGAATCAGGTACCTGTACGGTAAGTACTAGTACCCTTTACGTTACATTCAAGAAATAACTCGATCAAAGTAAATAATACTAAAGATTGCGGACTTTAGAGCATTCTTGTAAAAGTGAGCCGGTAGAAACTATGGAAAGGTACCGCAAATGAGAAGACGTTCAATGAAACATCACGTGAAAAAGTAGACGGATTAGAGCCGTAAATTTCAATAAAAATTCGAACGTATAGTTTGTGATACTCGTAACCGATTTTTGATTTAGTGCACTAAAGCTATTTTTAATAGAACAATTATTTCTAAATTATAGTAGCAGTCAATTTCCAAATAATTGAAACCGTATTAGACAAAAATCATCGTTCTTCATTTCATGTGCGCACCTTCCTATATCTTTCTAGCGTCTTTGTGATAAGATACCCCTCACTCCCCCAATCAGGTGTTAATACCCGCATCGAAGTAATATCTCTACTAGTTACAATAATTGATATGTATGCACACCTTTAGTCGTATGTGTTCAAGTTTATAGCATTGCCCGCTCTTGAGAAATAAAAATTAGGAGGTATCGTTGCACTTCAGCAACAAAAACATCCAAGCCAACAGTCTGGCCACAATATCAACAAATGCTTAAATCTATGTTTTCCTGATTACATTTAAAGCCTTTAGAAGTGAAAGTGAATTCTATATCTCATTAGACCTAAGAAATATATCGGAATTCGTGAAAATGTACACAACCACTTTACAAAACCTTAGGTGTTGGATATCGAAAAATTTGGGGAAATGTTTCTCTGCACTTATATAGAGACCCTCAGAAGTAAAATTAATTTGATAGCTCGACATGTCTAAAAGATTTAACGAAATTCGTTTAAATGTGGAAAAACAAGCTTCACGGATATTTTTTTACTCTACCTTTGTACGCCAATGAAAATCTGAAATTCTGTTTTGCTTTAATTACTACTAGCTAACTTTACTCCTAGTACATCTACATATATGTTCTAAGTTTCAACTTTTTAGCATAAGATGTTTCAGAGGTATAGAAAACCCCCGTACCTTGCTAGCCCTATCAAAAATTTTATTTTTCTGGGATGCCTCTATAGTGGCTCTGTGCAGTTGTATATTTCTAGTTTTCTGTCCTTTACGGTTTTCGAGAAATAAAAATCAGAATTTTTTCTATTCCACTCCCTTCTACCACCTCCCCTTAATCTAAAACCTGCACCGCCAAATTTTTTTCTTTGCTGGAGATCCACTAGGCCTTACTCCCGTAAAATTTTGATGCGATTCTTAACATATAAAATGATGCGATTCTTGACATATAAAAATTAAATTTGCCACAATTTTTCTGTCTGCTGCCTCTGCTGCCAATTTTACAAAATAAATTTTGTCAAGACCATAAAACATTTATTTTGAAATTTGGTTATGCAATTGTAAGTTGAGCTAGTTTTAATGATTCATAGGTGAGACTGGTACACCATCTTTATATCCTTATTAATGTAGATAATGTACATATGTGTATATATAAATTTTATTTCATTTATTTTCTACTAATTTAAAACAAAAAATATGCCAACAGTCTGGGCGCAACTTCATTATTTGTTCGGTAGAAGTTCGGAATGCGTTAAATTCTGAGACGCGGTGTAGGTTACTATGTGACTGAAAACCTAAAAAAAAAGTTCGGAAAGCGGTTAGAATAGGGTCGCGCTAGAATACTTACGCCGCTGCCGCATATAACATATGAATTATATAATTGGGTCATACTCTGGGACGAGGTCTAAGTCATAGTATAATATCACTTGTTACGTGATAAGGAGGTTTTTCGTGATTTGGTTTTGGGCCATTTCATGAAATCGGAAATGTATTTGTAGGCGATTATATAAAAAGTCTGTGGAAATGAAAACTAATCTGATATCTTATCAATCGTAAGAAATATGTCGAAAGCCTTACGTTCTCTTGGAGTTGAAAATCTAAAAATACTGAAATCAACTTTTGATTATATAAGCCTTAGGAAGTTAAACTGAATTCGATATCACATCAGAACTAAGAAATATATAGGAATTTGTAAAAACATATGCAACTCCATTGCACACTCTTTGGGGTTGAATATCCAAAAATCCTGAAATGGGTTTTTAGATATATATATAAAGAAAGAAAGAGAAAGTGAAAACCAATCCGATGTCTTATCACTCCTAAGAGATATGACGGAATTCGTGAAAACGTGTTCAACCCGTTTATACCCTCTTAGGGGTTGAAAAAGAAAAAAATTAGAATACCAGTTTTAGGTGATTATTAAACAAAGTAAAAAGTTATTCGATATCTAATCAGACCGGAGGGATATGGCTGAATTCGTGAAAATGTATACAACCCTTTTACATCACCGTGGGGGTCGAATTTCAAAAAATCCTGAAAACGCTTTCTAGGTATTTATATGAAAAAACCGGAGAATAAAAATGAATTCAATATTTGGAAAGATCTAGTAGATATGACGAAAATCGTGAAAATATATGCATTCCATTTTCACTGATCATTTGTATTGCCCCCCTTCTGTACGCCAAAGGATATTTGAATTTTTTTTAATCAAATATACTTTTCTAGTTGACTTACATATATATACCGAGTTTCAACTTTCTAGCATAAGCCGTTTTATAGTTAGGAAAAACAACTCCACCCCGTACCATACTATCACTATAAAAAATTATATTTTTTCTACATGCTACTACTATAGTTCTATCCAAATACCAAGTTTCAGATTTATATCATTATAGGTTCTCGAGATATAAGAATCGGAACCTTTTCCTTTTCACCCTCCCCACCCTCGCCAGTGTGACCACAAGTGCTACGAAGGTAGCAAAATGCTACTATTGACAATTTTTTGCTACTATGTTACTACATGTCTAAATTTGCGACCCTGGTAAAATTAGCCGTTATAAAACTTGTGTACGCCAAAAATATGATACTTTGACTATCTAAATAAGTCGTTCAGTTGCAAAACCAGCCACATTTGTTTCAATTGATTAGAGTAGTGATTAAAATTTATATACAAAATAACAACAACATTGCTGTTTTTACGATTCTTTATAACTTTTTTCAATAGATAGTAGGCAAGATTAGAGAATTTATCGCGAGTAGTTCACCCAGTGAGCTTACTGGGTTAACTATTCCGGTTAAAATCTATATTCTAGCCTACTATCTACAGGGAAAAGGAATAAAAAATAACAAAAACAGCAATATTGTTGTTGTTTTAAATGTAAATGTTAATCACTACTCTAATCTGGATAAATGCGTAAAAAACACACCTATTATAGTTTTGAATCTAGATATGACAGGTTCTGCACCCGAAATACAAACATGAATGGTTTTGCAACTCTAGCGGTGTTGCTTTGCAATGTTTCTCCTCCAATCTTTCGGTTGACGTTTTCTTTTCCTGTACTTTGTAGTTTCTTGAATTCCTTGTTGTTCCTCGACCTGATGATCTATTCCTTGTTGTTCCTCGAGCTGATGTTCTATTACTTGTTGTTCCGTGACCTGATTATCACTAAAAACTGTTCATCTGTCTCTAAAATAATAAATTCAACATTTTCCTCCATTTTCACAACCTTAAAACACAAACGAAACACGGAAATTTTTAAAGGTTTAGGACTGGGTTTTATGCTCCTTTTAGTTTTAAAATTGTAGCCTGAGACGAGACGAATCCAGGGATACCGAAACCTTAAAATCAAAAAAATAGTCGTATGGCTGGTTTTGCAACTGGACGACTCAAATGTAAAATTCATGCACTCCTCTGGTCTTGCATTCGAAATCGCGTACCATCGAATTGAATTAAGCATCTTTTTCGAATCTATCACTCGTTCGAGCGAAGTGCAAAATGTACATTTTGTGTGAATTTTGATTTTCCTAAAATGTTCACACTTTAAAATATTATTTTTTCTTTAAACATTTTAAATTTGTAATGGATATACAGTGTTATGATTAACAGATAAGCATGTAATGACGTAACTAGTTCCATTTAATTAAAAGAAGTATTAGAAAATATTTTCGCTACCCAAGCTAAGAATTGCTACCCAAATTTGCTACTCTGAGAAATATCAAAACGGTCACACTGACCCTCGCCCCGAAAATTTTTTTCCTGCTAGTGGTCTATTTGGCCTACTTCTGGTAACAATTCTAAGCATCTATCGTACACTGTTCTTAAGATATGAGACGTGATTTTTTAGAAAAATTGTTATCCCTTCCACTTCCATACTCCACCGCCCTTTTAAAAAATTTTACTTTCAGCAAACTTTATTTGTCAACCTTAATACAGAAACCGAAGTTTGTTTTTCTAGTGCAATTGGTTCGTGAGATATCGTAATCTAAAGCTTTTCACCCCCACCACGCCACTGCCCCGCCCCCACTCAAAAATTTGCTTCCGATCTATTCTCCTAATATACCCACAGATGTTTATTAAGTTTGAATTTCGTGACATTAACCGATTAGGAGATATAAATTCTAGAATGTCTCGATCTCGGTTTTCGAGCGTTTCGGACGCATTATTGTCCAGATCTGGACACTAGGAGTCGACTCTCTGGCATTTGGAAGATGTTATTTTCAGAGTGCAAATGTCAAATCTTGTACTTGAAAAATCAATAAGCACTTTTTTTTTGCAATACTTAAAATTATCAAATCAAATGCATCGACGTAAATACGTACTGTGTGCATAACCGTGATTTAATTTGCCCTGCTCTAATAATAACCCGTAAATTTCTTACATCTTCCAATAACACGAAATTCCATCAAAACATAAAGACTGCAATCTTTTCTTTGATTTCATTTTATATCACAAAATTATCAGTTTGTTGTGATATGGGTTCCAGTCATCACTATAATGAGTTGCCCTATAAATTGAGCAGCTTGTCTCAATGTACTGCTCCGGAAGATTGCTACTGCTTCTTATGGCGTTCTTTGGGATCACCACCAACATATTTCACTTAATGACTTGGAATGGTTGTTGGTTGGCGATCGTTTTTTTTTTACGTTCCTTTGTCGAAGATCCGCAAGCAAATTAAAATGCACGTCGAACACGTATCGAGCTCCTGTTCGCGTTCAATATGCATAAATTTCTCTCGATAAAGATCGAAATCCTTGCACCGCCAAGCTGAATATTCGAAGAGTTATGAAAACCAATTATCTTGGATTCTGCACGTTATTAC
Source organism: Beris morrisii (assembly GCA_951812415.1). Taxonomy (NCBI): domain Eukaryota; kingdom Metazoa; phylum Arthropoda; class Insecta; order Diptera; family Stratiomyidae; genus Beris; species Beris morrisii. The sequence goes on from OX638311.1 coordinate 31,937,116, forward strand.
CTACAGCTCTACCTTCTACTGATGCAGGTAACCTAACTGATTTTTACCGAATGCCTGACGGGGAGATTTAGGGCTTCTGGCTAAATTGAAATAAGCTTCTGACCTCTCAGATAAATCGTTTCAATTCGCGCAAACATAAAAGCCATGTTGTGTATAAAATAAAAGGACTTATCATTACAGGTAGGGTTTAACCCTTTTATAATCAAAATATTCGAAAACCATATTGATCGAATGGAGTCGATCGAAATTTTATTTTCTTTTTTCCAGAGAAGCTGTAATTTACTGAAAGCGATTAGCCGCTGATTCATTTTGAGATCCTCGTACGTATGTACGGTTTGATTATGCAATTTAAAAGGAAAAACGTTTACGTACAGCAGTGCTATTAATTTAAATTTAACTTTGTTTTAATAATGAAGTATTGCCATATTTAGTATTTTCAAATTTTAGGAGAAGTAGACCCCAGCTGTCTGCTGAAAATTGCTGACAACTCACAAAAATTAATTTTCTCCCAGTTAATTATTTTGGGAATAGTCCCGAATAACAAACTGTAGTAACTCGACTTGAACTGGATTCCAGGCTTTTGCACGAAAAAATAAAAAGAAGTTCTGGCCGACAGCTGACCGACTTTAACCCAGTGGAAGTTAAATTGCTTAGCGTTTAATTCTTCTAAATGAACATTTTTATAATTTCCAGGCAAAAAGATCTATTTTAATCTAAGATGTATTAGAAGGAAACGCTTTACTCACAATTGACAAGATACGCATCTGGGATTTCACTTTAATAATCGATTTACTTTTGACAATCACGTCGTTCATATCGTCAACAAAGCTAACTCCGTCTGATTACCCTCATTTGCTGCGTGAACTATCCTTCAATGTTCCGAGGTGATCCTTAAGAGGGTATGCACTTTTTTATATACCATACAATACACTCCATATCTCATCAGACCTAAGAGATATGTCGGAATTCGTAAAAACGTACACGGTCATATAAGACCCTATAAAGGTTTGAATATTGCAAAATCTAGAAATTAATTTTAAGGCAATTATACAGGGTTTCCGATACTTGGTTGGCAACATTTTAAGGGGTGATTCCTTGATATGTTTTGAGGTGGTGTTACGAGTCTAACTCGTAATTAGCATACTTTTCTGGAAAGACAAGAACATTCGTTAGTTCTGGTATTTGCAAAAATCAAATGGTGAAAAGAATTACCTTTTCTGCATATATAATTCCTCCGATGAACTGGCGGACGTCCCTCAGTACGGCTCCACAGTTAATAATAGCCTACCTAAAAGTAAATGTAAAATTACGAATTAGTCAAAGTCAGAGTAAGGAAAAAGAAAACATACACTGGATTGGAGGAAAGTCTTAAAATTCGATAATATTAGACTATAGCATTTATTATTTAAATTAGGGTTAGTATTGGACTTATTTTTGTCATCTGAACTATAGGTATACTAGGTTAGTTTTTATTATTTAGTTAAGGTTAGTTGTAGTTTAGGGTTAGTAGATGAGAGTGGGGCAAAGTGGGCTAGCAAGGTAAAGTGAGTCACTTTAAAATTTCTAGTGTGCAATAGCACCATCTCTTAGCAAAATAAATTAAACGATAAAGTTTCATAAATTTACCACAATGCACTATAAACGAAATACACTTTAATTACAATTCCTTGAATTTTTCTCATATTACGATTTTGGTACCGTCTGATATAAATAAATATCAGTGAATAATAATTGCATTAAAAAGAATTGTTAGCGAGGGAAAATTGTTTGGAACAGTATCCTTGAGATCGACGTATGGATTGGGAAACTTGAAAAGTTAGCTTTGATGATTTTTTCTAAAATATATAAATTTTAGCAGATGCTTGCTGTTAAGCGTTCATTCGGGGCAAAATGAGCCCTGGGCACATTTTACCCCATACCAATATAATTTTATTTGACAATTAAAAAATTACTATTAAATTTTAGCATGGCTAGAACATACAACAAAAAATCAATGCAACAATCGTGGACTGAAGTTGCGATGAAAAATGCAATAGCTTCTGTTGCTGAAAAAAATGGACCTAAAGAAAGCCTGTAAATATATTGGTGTTCCCAGGGCTACTCTTCAAAGCAGAGTACGCTCTCAACACACTTAATTTCGCTTGAATTTATTAAAATCATATTATTTGTCTTAATTGATCCATTGCTCCAGTTTTCACTCAAGGTTTGTGGTGAAATTATGCTATACCCCTTGGAAGGGCTCACTTTACCAAAGTAGTGGGGCAAAGTGGGCACTTTGAAGTATGTATAGAAAGGAGTAGATATCTTTTTTATCAGCAGCAATAATTTAACTTCACGAATATATGACTAAGCTAACATCCTAAGCTATCGATTTTGCGAGAAAATGATTTTATAACTATTACCCATTTTACAGAATCTCGGCACAAACCTTAGGGGGCTTACTTTGCCCCACTTTCCCCTACTGGAATTATTTTGCCATCTTAGGTTAGTTTTATTATTTAGTTTAGGGTTATATTAGAAATATTAGAAATATTAGACAACGTATTTGCATTAAACATTATCACGTGGCGGAAACAACGCGAACAAATCATCGATCACACCGTGCTCGGTTATTCCGTCCTGCCAAACGGGTCACTCCATTCTGCGGTCGTCTGAATAAGGCGGCAAGTTGCACTGAAAAATAAAACAAATTACTTACTAGGCACTGTGCTCCTGTACGTATAGCATCACAAACCGTCTTGAAAATTCAAAATATATCAATAGTCAATTTTCAATAACCGCGAAGATACACGATGGTAAAGAAAATTCTTTCCAACACGTCCTCTGGGATAATCGACCAGCACGTTCAGCCTAAACTGCGGAGGCCACATAATAGATATCCGCACCTCAGTTACTTCAACTGGAACGGCAGCCTTCGTGGGTTAATTTGAGAACAAAAAATAGGATGTAGGTACTACATGTGAAATTTATTTATAAAATTCAAATCAATAATTAAAAATCTGCTATGAATTAGGCGCAACGTTTAAAATAAATAGGTCTCCACTGTGCTGCCTGCAACCGATACCTGTCATAAGAAGTTCAATTCCGAAATGATCTTACCATTTCGTAGTTAAATATCGGCCGACAGTTGGCAGTATATTTATTAACTAACTTAGCATAAGTCGTTTTTCGCAATTAAAAGAGCGCAACCAACGTACGAGTTGAGCAATTTTATTGGTATCAGTCTGCCTAAGATCCGCTGGGTGGTTACTCACTGGCATTCATCATACGCTAGGTATATGGGCTTTTGCACAAACCGTTAATGCGGCTTTAATTAATATAAATTGGGCTGTTGATTACCTTTACCTGAAAACGAATGAGACGTGATTTGCAAGAAGTCGTAAGCCTATTGGTGCGTGGACTGTGTGGTAATTGGATACCCAATAATATTCTTGTTGTCATATTCCACCTGGGTGGTACACGTATAATCACTTATGACAGAAACGGCTAAGCGCTTACCGGAAAGTTTTCACTTAATGTGAAAAGAAGATTAACGCGAAGTCGATGTTTCTGTGAGAAAGAATGCGAAATTTTGTGGTGATCATGCTTGTAAACCGCTTATATAAAATTTATTAATCCGGTAGATCGAATACGAGTAACAGGTGCTATAATGTAGCGCAACCGCTTCACTATAATTGGACAACAATTTTAAGAAATTGCAATTATCATGGGTTTCTTGCGACTCTCGCTGGAGTATAGATCACCAACCGAGCTCAAACACGAATGTCATGATCGTCGCCATTAAATTTTAATTGCCAACAGGACTTTCTTGTTCATTTTTCGAACGACGAGACGTTTACTACCTTGGACGAGGATTTAAATTGGTTCCACTCTCAGATATATACCAAATTTATAGCATCACGTTAGGGTGGTGTTCCTACTAAAACCGAGACAATATTCAAAACATCTATCAAACCACTACTCTTTGGGGAAAAAGCATGATCGGTCGAAGAGACGATCGTAATATCCCTAATAGGAATAGAATCCCTATTCACAATAGCAATAAAGGAAGGGAAGAACCAGAAGCTAAATGGGAGAGAGTTTCAAATATTACTGTGAACAATTCCCTTAAAACTCATTTGGCTGTATGTGCTAAAAAATTCGCTTAAAATTTCGTTTAAAACTCAAATATATTCTTGAAAATTTGGGATGAACAAGAGGGTAGGTTTCTGAGTCACAGCAGCAACTTTGTGCTGAACGATGTCTTGGGTTGAGTTCTGTAAATTTACAGAGGACATTTCTACATGATTTACAAGGGTCTCTGGGATTTTCTTCATTCTCATTCTTTTAACTGTAACTATTCGAAAATGAACGTATACAAAATTTCATGGTCGTAGCTTAAAGCATTATGAAGTTATCGAACAATAACAACTACTAGTTGTATGACAACTACTCGAAGGAGCGAAATTATCCGCCTGTTGACGACCTTAGTCTTACTAATTCGGTGAAACAACCAAACTCAAAATTTCAACATCCTAGGTCAAGGAGTTCTTAAGTGGTGGTGCATTCGGACAGACGAACGGGCGTATAACAAGCAATCGGATTTGTGTTTTTTGGCCACAACTGTGACGGTTTGACAAAAGTTTTTACGCCACTACCAAGCGTAAAACATTTTGTTTTTGGGTTATAATCCTTGATGTGGTCCAAATCGAAGTGTAACACTGGTTCTGTCGATTCGGTACTTGAATAAATAATTAAATAATAATTAAATAATTAACATTTCAAATATCCTAATATCGTAGAAAACAAAATTTTAGGGTTGTAAATATTTTTGAAATTTCAGTTCAATCGCCTTATCTTGTTTATTAAAGTTAAATCAGGCTTGGGAAATCTACAGTCAAAATGCTCAATACCCTTAAATAACTAAGAGTCCCTTTATTTAACTGCTCAAATTCAACATCCACGTCTCCGCCGCGGTCCCAAACACAAAAGCAACAAATTTCTATTCAATATGAACTTAGCAAAATAACTACAGCCATTCATCACCAACGGCTTCCCGACATAGTTGACATGTTTGAAGACACCCATGGTAAAGGCATCCATCGATATTGTGCCAAAATTTCTATCACCACGTTAAAAGTAACTCCTCTCTCAATCAACAGCCTCAAATCAGTAGATTGAGAAGCAAAATTCTGGAGTTAACCCACTACGACACCAACAGCAAGGACCACCAGCAACACCAAGGACCACCCCAAACCAAGCCATCACATTACTTTTTTCTGTTAATTAATAGCACTAGATGCAAGTGTCTTTTTAAAAATCAAGATTATAAGACGTTCAATATTATATTTTTTTATTTTCTCACAAAATAAATTTAGACAACCAGTTTTGGACGGACCATAATAATAATAGTGTTGTTGTTTGACATTATTTTCGGTCTATTATTTTTGAAATTTAAATTTATTTTTGAAATTTAAAAAAAAATTTCTTTCCTTTTTGTAATTTTATATTTACAAATCACGACAAACCGGGACTACTGTGGGATGATTCTAACCTCTTTGTACAAGGTAAGGTGGCGCCATACCTGACCAGGCACTATTGAAGCCCACAATATAAACTCGACTAAATTTTTTTTTGTTGCTATTTCTTAATTTATGAACAAATATCCCCTAGACTCCAATCATGTTCCCGCCTTCAAAAATTAATTTCCAATACTCCGCAGTAAAATTCTAATTACAAAAAAGGCGGAGTCTCGTCGAAAAATTAATCTTTTCATTATTCCTACGCGAGCAAATATTGGCCGCATTATATTTAAATTAAGACATCGACTCTAAGAAATTAATTTTACCTGTCAATCCAAAAATCTGTTGATTTTCCGTAGACAGTTTTATGTAGTGTAAAATGTATTTTGTTACAAGAAGAGGCGTTGTTTGTCTTATGAGATCCATATTTTCCGTCGATAGGGTACAGCGGTATGACTTGCATCTCCGCCGTCTTTAATTGCTTCATCTGATCTGTGGCCCAAGACGAAGATGAATGGAAACTTTGAAATCATTTACAAACTAATAGAGAACAAAAAAAATCTCGGTACAAGTTCGTAACCTGGGAGTTAGTTCTTTGTTACGGAAATTCAAGAAGACCATGTTTCGGTCAACTTTCATATTTTTGGGGTCTATGGTTTGATTTATTTTTCGAAAGTCATCAATCGAATTTTATTTCAGTATAAAGTGGACGTCGTTTTATTTCATCTTCAACTTGTTGAGCAAAAATTTTCGAGTTTTTATTTTGATTGCAGGTAAATAAAAGTTGGGACAATGCCCTTGCTAGCCTACTTCAGAATTCGATTTCCGTTTCAGCTTAGAAAATGAATTTATCAATAATAAAAATCTTTTGTCATTATTTCCAATTACTAAAAATATTTATTAAATTTTGCACAAAACATTGTAAATATTATGAGAAAAAAAAAGCGAAAAATTATTTGGTAAAAGGCTAAGATTTTAAAACTTCTTCCCAAATATTAATTCCATTTATTTTTTTTATGGATTTAAATCTTCAGCGCAAAATAAATATATTTTCATCTAAAAACAGGTGAAATTATAGAAAATGTTTACATTAATTAGGGTGCAGAGAAAATTATTCATTTTGTACTTTTGGGGAAACTGTAATCAATTTTCCAATGTTTACTCTGGGACTGTGATGTGGTGGGATAATAACAAAGGAAGACTATTGCTATGTTTCCACTACCCCTAAATCTCGAGATTAAGAGAACTGTGCTTGTTTGTTATTTAATAATTTAGCAGCTGATTGTTTTAAATTATTACTTAACCTACTCACACTGTATACCACGCGGTCAAATATTTTGACCATTTTCCCTGTCAAATGCTGTCAGATAGTGTAATGGTCAAATACTGTTTGAAAAAGGTTTCATTTAACCGTCTGACACCATTTGACAATCAATAGGACTACATTTGACCGTTTGCGATTTTTGGAAAATCAATTCTGTCATATGGGTCAAATAGGAAGTGTCATTCGTGAATATTTAATTTTTTGTGGCGATCGGTGAAATAGTTTAAACTACTTTCCTCCCGTAAATACGACATCATAATTACTGCATAACACGTTTTTTTGTTAATTATTAATACTTGCACCAACAACGCCAAACACTAAAACAATACCTTTTCTGATTACACTCCTATTTTTTGTTGAATTTGCTCACGTCTCGTTAATTAATCTGAGCGGAGTGGTATACTCGAGAATTTGATGCTCGGAGTGGCATACAGTGTAATATACGAGTACCTATACGCAAATATTTACAATGGATCTGACCTGATGGCGTTTGACCGTTTGACATGAGTAGAAAATTTGACGATGGTGTTAAATGTGTCAGATAATGTAATATCGCAATCGAACAGTGTGTCAAATGGATATTTGACTCAAATTCGGTCAAATTTGTATGGTTAAATATTTGATCGCGTGGTATACAGTGTAATACAAGCCTTAAGCTAGTATTACACTGTTTGACAAAGTGGTCAAATTGCAGGAATAAGCAAAGCGAAATAGCAAATTTGACCGAGCGGATATTGTGAGAACAATTGGAATTAGCTTTTTCGCATTGCTTATTACTGCAATTTGACCACTTGGTCAAACAGTGTAATACTGGCTTTAGTATTACACTGTATGCAATGCTGTCAAATATTTAACTAAAAAAATTTGACTAGAAGTTCTGTAAAATGTTCTCCTTCGAAAGATACTTATGTAGAGCAAATAAAAAAATCTGCGAAAAGTCTGGGCGCAACTTTATTATTTTTCGGGTAGAAGTTCGGAACGCGTTTAAGATTGATGCGGTGTAGGTTACAATGTGACTGAAAACCTAAAAAAAAGTTCGGGAAGCGGTTATAATGGGGTCGCGCTAGAATACTTACGCCGCTGCCACATATAAAAACTCGTATGAATTACATAATTGGGTCATACTCCGGGAAGTCGTCTAAGTCATAGTATAATACCAGTTATTACGTGATTAGGAGGTTTTTCGTAATATGGTTTTGGGCCATTACATGAAATCGGAAATGCGTTTGTAGGCGATTTTATAAAAAGTCTGTGGAAGTGAAAACCAATCTAATATCTCATCAATCCTAAGAAATATGTCGAAAACCTTACGTCCTATTGGATTTGAATATCTAAAAATCCTGAAATCAACTTTTTGACTATTATGTAAGAAGCCTAAAGTTAAAATTAATTTGATATCTCATTAGAACTAAGAAATATGAAGGAATTTCTGAAAACATATGTATACAACCCCATTGCACCCACTTTGGGGTTGAATATCCAAAAATCCTGAAATGAGTTTTTAAATATACGAGTATATAAAGAAAACCCGAAAAAGTGAAAACCAATTCGATGTCTTATCACTCCTAAGAGATATGACGGAATTCGTGAAACCGTTTATAACCCCTTAGGGGTTTAAAATGGAAAACAATTGAAAACAAGTTTTAGTCGATTATAAAACAAGCCCATGGAAGTAAAAAGTTATTCAATATCTAATTAGACCTGAGTGATACGGCCGAATTCGTTAAAATGTATACAACTCCTTTACACCCCTTAGGGGTCGAATTTCAAAAAACACTGAAAACGCTTTCTGGGTATTGATATGAGAAATCTGTGAAATGAAAAACAATTCATAATTATAAAAGCCCCAAGAGATATGACGAAATTCGTGAAAATGTATGCATTTCGCTTTCACTGACCACTTTTTTAGCCCCCCTTTCGTACACCAATGCTTATTTCAAAATTTTTTTTATGTAAATTACTTTTTTAGTAGTCACCAAGTTTCACCTTTTTTGCACATGCCGTTCTATAGATAGGAAAAACACCCCTTGCCCCTGTTGCATACAACCCCTATAAAAAAACTACATTTTTCCAACACGTCACTACAATAGCTCTATCTAAATACTAAATTTAGCTTTCTATGATTATAGGTTCTCGAGATATAAAAATCGAAACGTTTTCCATTTCACCCTCGCACCTTACACCCAGATCCTCAGAAAATTTGTTTCCTGCTTCTTGTAAAAATTCTAAGCATTTCTCTTACCCTGTTCTTGAGATATGATCAGTGATGTTTTTGAAAAAAACCGTATCCCCTCCACTTCCATACTCCACCGCCCTCTTAAAAAATTTACAAACTTTATTTGTCAACCTTTATGCACAAACCGAATTTTATTTTTCTAGTGCAACTGGTTCGTGAAATATCGTAATCTAAAGTTTTTTACCCCCACCTCCACACGCCAATATATTTTTCAAGTATACCTACAGATGTGCATTAAGTTTAAATTTCATGACATTAACCGTTTAGGAGATATGGATTTTAAAATGCCTCGATCTCGGCTTTCGAGCGTTTCGGACGCACTATTATTCCCCCCACTCCCACACCTCTTTACCCATATAAGCAATTTTTTTCCAAATGGGTCCACTATCGAAGCTCTATATAAATTCCAAGTTTCAGCCTCCTAACATAAGCGGTTGCTGAGATCTAGAAACCAAAATTTTCCGTCTAAAACGCTTTCCCCCCTTTCAAACCCTAACCCCTCAAACAGTAGTCACTTCAAGGGGCCTCCCCAGTCTATTCAGAAAAAAAAATCAATTCAATAGCTCATAGGGTTTGGGAATTATAAGTCCTCAAACGATTTTGCGTACGGCGTACGGCGGACGGCGTACAGACGGACTGAAATTTTTTTGCTTTCTTGGTGTTTATTAGTCATGAAACATGTAAAAACAATTTTCAGGGTAGCAACATTTTTTTTTTTAAAATCGATAACAATACTTTATTATTAAAATAATAAAGTAAATTGTAACAAACAAAAATTTGACGATATGGCAGCAGTCGCCAGGAAAAACAGTCAAATATTTGACAGCGTGGCATACAGTGTAATACTACCCTTACGCATTTTAAATTTGCTGAGGCAAATGTTTCGAAATGATTGTGCGAAGCTGGATAATAAAAGAAAATGCTGAACTCCGTTTTTTATTTTAGTTGGGGATTTAATAATTGGACATAATCGTATAGTGTGCCCTTCTTTATTACACAACATAAGACTATCAAGTGGTCACCAAATAATAATTTGGTGACCACTTGATGGATGTTGAACTGAAGAAAAAGCTAAATTTCAGAGTACGTAATCGTCTTTTGAAGCTATTATTAACAGAGTTTGACCAATTTTGGTTTCAACTTCCATAGACTCCCTCGGGCATGGCTGAAATGTCAGAGTGCTCTGTACTTACTATCGATATTTCCATGGTGAATGTAGTAAGGAACCAAAAGGAGTTATACCTCCGCTTTCAGTCGCTCCATGTAACACTCGTCAAGCTACACGTGCACAGAAGTACTCGTATACTGTTCGGCGGTTCAGCCCCTTTCGTGGACAACACAGACATTTAGGCAGTCTTTCCTCCCCCGAACATCAGTAATGTGTAACGCATTACCAGTCAATCTGTGTCCCGATAAGTATAATATTCAGCAATCCAAAAACAACGTCCACCGCTAGTTCAGATGCTCACGTTCCACCACTCCAAGTCCCCTACTTCACCATTTTATCACCAACCTATGGCGATCTAACTGTTAAATCGGATTAAAGGTGAACCACTTAATTGTTTCGACGGCCATCATCAGATCATCCGAATTGATTAAAAATAATTTGTTTACTCGAACGTTAAGATTTGTGTCGGTCGATAATTCAGAACCATGTAGATCACCTTAATTTAAAACTTGTCTTATACTTTTTACATTGATGTAACCCAGGTGGATCAAAGAAACAAACAAGGTTTTTGAAAAACTACATGTTAAGGACGCAGAAAACAAATTTTAATCCAGTACAAGTTGTCAAACTAATTAATACTGCTATGTTGCTGCATATCATCATGCTATACGGAGAAAGTTACTTCCCAAATGTTTCAAATTTTGGAAGATTTTGTGTACAACAACCTGAAGAGCAAAACATAGCAACAAAGTATCGACGGACGGCATAACTTTTCGATGCAACAAAATATATTAAGCGATTTATGTTCTGAAATAGATAGAAGACTATGCGATTATCCTTGCGGCGACTTCCAAGAAATTGCTATCTTGTCCGCACTCTTCAAGTGATCAAAACGCGTTGACACACTCGAGGTGCCTACATTATCTTTATCCGCATATGTGAACTCTTGTGAGCAGTTTTACAACAGATGTTAACTGAGCATTACAATACGTGGTACGAACGTACTGAAGCCTATCATTCCGCAGGGCTCAATATAACAAGGTGATTAGTCTAAGTACATGTCATCTAACGATCGAAACCACCAAATCCATCTGCATCACATCCAACACGAAATCTCTTCAGTTCTTAGCTCAAGTGGAATGTTTACATCGCATTTGGTTGGGTGTCTTTTCGAATGTTAATCTCAAGTTTGATTGATTTCCGAAAAGCAAATTCGGTATGGACTTCTCATGGTGGCCTTCTTAAGACAACCTTAAAGCGACCGAATCGGATTAGCGTTGTTTGCTCATGTTGTAGACCGGTGACAGCCATAAGCATACGTTCGGTCTTCGATGTCAAATCAACCGGTAATCGCATTTGACGCAAGACGAGTAATGCTTTTACACGGGGAAGGTGTTTTACCTATTTCCCTCGTCTCCGGCCATTTGAATTCAAATTTTTTTGGTATGACGATGTCAAATTAAATTTTTCATAAAGCGACACGATGTAGTTTATGTTTTGGCCGTAGCTACGATTATTCATCACGCTCGCCATTCATTAAGCGGAAATGTATCACATTTGTGAAACACTGCCAACTTACATTAGCATCCAGACAATTTGTCAATATGAGCTTTTCGAAATTTCGCCGTTCTGAGTATCGGCCTTTATATGGAGTTGGGTGGTTGACTTAGTCGGTTTTTGGTGTGATGACTATTATTGTGGGATTAGTGTCCTCTAAATGTTTAGGTTGCGCTTAAAGTCAGTTGGTGATCCAGTAATGGGATATGTAGGTATAAAGTAAATAAGTAATAAAATATTTGTCGTAAGATGTTATAATAATTCTTATGTTGGTTCGAATGTTAGCAGTTGAAATAGAGCACTAAACAAGAAAATAAATTAAAATAGATTACATATTTTAGCCTATATAATATGCGAATATGCCATTGGCTGATTGTTCATGCAATCTATAGAAATATATTTACATATATGTATGTTAACAAGAAAGGTCACGTATCAACGCCCAGACCATACATAAAAAACTTGAAACTTTGATAACATGACGTTGGGGATAGAATTCGTATGAATTTGAGAATTGAAGGGAGCGTGACCTTTCCATTTTTATAGAAAAACAATGTTCAAAGGAGTTTAAGGGGGTCGTTGCAAATTTCTAGCTCCCATACATTTTGTATGGCGAAACGCGTTATGTTTCGGTACCTGAATCTCAGCTTCCACTTAACTCACAACAGTCAGATTTTGCACACTTATTGTTTAGTGTATTTAAAAGCGAGAGCTATGAGAAAATTAAAAAATTTTCACTTAAAGTCAAGATATTTAAGAAAAAGGGAATGAATAAAAGTTTTTAATGTTTTTCTTCTTTCATATTTGAAAAAATGATAGTTTTTCATGAGATATTTTAATTTGCTCATGTATGAAGCTAGTCAATATTACCACAAAAATGATGCAGTGACATATTAAACTTCCCCACTTCAGAGTAAAATTTGAATCACTTCCCGTTACCCGAGAAAGATGATGTTTTTTGTGTGATGTGCACAAATGAGTGTAGAATAATAATATAAACTAAAAAAAAATAGATTTTTTTTCATATTTTTTGCACCGACCCCCTTAAACTCATTGAAAAGAGCGTAGATTTGATTCAATAAAATCGCCTAGAATGATTTTTCAGGGAGCTGAATAGCGACTGAACATGTTTTCATAAATTTTCCTTAATTATTTTTTAACAATGAGATACTCTGATCGACCTGAAATTTCAAAAAATTACCATCAGGTTTTATAATTTCGGGGCTAGTAAAGCCCCCAAAAAAATTGGTCGCAACTTTATTATTTTTTGGGTAGAAGTCCGGAACGCGTTATATACTGAGATGCGGTGTAGGTTACTATGCGACTGACAACCTAAAAAATAACGTTCCAAATAGCCTCCTGCGCGTCAAAGGTGTTTAATATTGCAAAAAAACTTAAATCGGTTTTTTCCCCGTATGTATTTAAAGCTTTTAGAAGTGAAAGTAAATTCCAAATATCAATAGACCTAAGAAATATATGAATATGTACAAAACCACTGGGATGTAAAGTGGTTGGTTTTAAGGGTTGGATATCAAAAAAATTGGAAGAACGTTTCTAGGCGCTTATATAAAGAGTGCGCAGAAATATAATTGCTTTGCTAGCTCGATATGTCAAACAGTTTTAACGAAATACGTGAAAATGTGTATTCACGGAAATTTTTTTTAATCAACCTCTCAACGTTGTACTAAGTTCCAACTTTCTAGCATAAGCCGTTTCTGAGATATAAAAAACCACCCCTCATCCCCGTACCTTGGTACCCCTATTAAACAATTTTTCAAGGGCGTCTCTATAGTGGCTCTATTTAATCGTAAATTTCAAGCTTTCAATTCATTACAGTTTTCGAGAAATAAAAATCACAATGTTTTCCTTTCTACCACCTTTCACCATCATCCGCAACACGCACATCCCCAAAAAATTGTTCCCCTACTAGAGGTATACTGGTCCCAACTCCTGTAAAATTTCAAGATCATATCTGGTACGGTTTTTGAGATATAAAAATTAAATTTTTTTTAGAAACTGTTACCCCTACTTTCGTGCTCCACCTCCCCTCTTAAAAAGTTTATTTTCAGTAGACTCCACTTGCGATCCCATATACAGAAACCAAATTTTATCTTCCTGGTGTAATTGGTTCGGAAGATGTTGTGATCCAAAGTCTTTCACCACCCACCCTCAAACCTCACATCCCTCCTTAAAAATGTTAGCCCTTGTCTAATTTCGAAGTATCTCTAAAGACAATCACAAAATTTCAACCTTCTGACACCGATTCAGGAGATATGGATTTTACAAGGTTTCAATCCCGGCTTTCAAGCGTTTCGGACTCATTGTTTTATCCCCCCACTCCCACACCCCTACACCTCTATCAAGCATTTTTTTGCAAATGGCTCCACTATCACTATAGTTTTCCATAAGTTCCAAGTTTCAGCCTCCTAGCATAAGTGGTTCCTGAGATCTAGAAACTAAAATCGTTTGTCTAAAACGCTCCCCTCTTCTCTCTCCTTGCACCCCCACCCCTCGAAAATATATCAGTCGTAGGGGTTCACCCAATCTACCTACCATAAAAATTTCAATTTAATATCTCAACGGGTTTGGGAGCTACGCGCCTTCAAACGATTTTGCATACGGCGGACGGCGTACGGCATATACGGCGGACAGACGTACATTTTTTTGGCTTTTTTTGGTGTTTACTATAGTCCTAAAACGTGAAAATACAAAATTTCAGGGTAGCAAAGTTTTTGGAAATTTCAGGCCGATCATAATACTTTATTATTCAAAAATAATAAAGTTAGATTTACAAAAAATTTCAGTTCGTAGCTCTCGAACCCTGAGTTATTAAATTGAAATTTAACAAATTATTTATCAGATTTAACAGATTTTTTTTTCAATTTTAAAGAAACGCTGGGGATAAAATATCAATAAAATTTCTGAAACCGATTTTTAGGCAATCACATACAACAGAAAGACATAAGTGATATGTCGGATTTCGTAAATAAGTACATAATCATTTTAAACCCTCTTATGTGTTGAATATCGCAAAATTCTGATATTGAATTTTTATTTCTTTATATATTATAATGTCGATAGAAGTAAAAGCGAATTCAATATCTCAATAGACCTAAAAGATTTGTCGGAATTCGTTAAAATTTGAACTAGTGGCTTAAATATCGAAAAGTGATTAAATCGGTTTGTACTGATAGCAATTAAAGCCTTAAGAGTTAAAAGCGAATTCGATATCTCATTAGACTTATGAAATATGTCGGAATTCGTGAAAACGTACACAATCACTTTACACCACTTTATGGGTTGAATATCGAAAAATCTTGAAAACCGGTTCTAGGCACTTATATAAAGAGCGCGCAAAAGTAAAATTAATTTGATACCTCAAGATACCTAAAAGATATGACAAAATTCGTGAAAATGCGAAAAAAAACTTTCTGGGACAATATTTTGCATCATCTCCGTATGCCAATGGAAATCTAAATACTTTTCAGAAAGATACCGAGGTTACAAGAATTCAACGCTTCAAAGAAAGCTCTCAATTTTTCTGTCAGTAGCTTCTGAGATTCTGCGCTATCACAACGGATCTTATTAAGTTGGTGTGCCTGTACAGGCTATGGGTGGCCACGCGAACCTAACCTAACCCTTAATTTTACTTGCACAGAAAGCAAAAACAAACATGCCCCAAGATTTATTGTTGTCATCAACCTCTACATCTCTCATATCTTTTTATAACAAGTGCGAACGCTGTAATCATTAGAAAGTATCATGTTCTCGCAAAATTAAAAAGAAGTCATCAGCCTTAGAAATTTCTTGCTTTCGACGCAACCATCCACCACACTGACAACCTTAAGCTCTTCAGATGTTACCTGATGAAAAGATCGTGAAAAAATTTATGAAGAAAAATTGCTCCAAATAAAATTACATTCATCCAATAGCACCTAAAGCCCGCTAATTACGAGCGAATGGCGAACGGGTGATAAAACCTGCTGCCTTACAACTTACAACCGATCTTTATATCGTAAAAAAGAGCTGACGATCCGTTAAGGTACGAAGCCAATGAAGAAGGAATGTAAAGCCCGCCCAAGCGGTTTCGAGGCTAATTATACATCTAGCACGTGTCTAATATTTGGTCTGCTCCGAAGTCTTGCTCGAACTTCTCGAGATATAAGTTTCAAAATCGTCTTTAAAAACTCGAGCCAAACCGGTGCGCGGTGGTGTTCGATTAAAAATTCACCAACATACTATACACTAACAGTCCAGCAAATAAAAGTTTATGATTGATTGATGAACATTTTCTTGATCTTCTTGATACACACTAAAAAAAAAGTGTTAACATTCTGATGAAAAAAGCAAAATGTAAAAAAATTTTATTTCAGGTACAAGTACCTATATGGACGATTTTTAACCACTCGCTGCACAACAAATATGAGCAACTTATGCGGGACATACATGCGATTACTTTCGACAGATACGGATTTTATTGATTGTAACATCTGACCAGCATTTTAGATTTACGGTCAACGCTCGCCAGGTATGCTGCCATCGATCTGCAAAAATAGAGGATCAGCCGGGCAACATTAAAATTATGTTTGTAGGTACGTACCTTACGTGGTCGCAGGTGAATATAAAGGTGCTACCACTGAAGTTTGCGATCGGTAACTGTTCTGTGGTTCTGAAATGGTTTTATTAATGTTGATAAAGCTCAATAGAATGCTATCGTACTTATTGTTCAATTGCCTTAAATAGCATTAAGTCCGAATGTTACTATTTAACTGTTCCATAATCACATCATCCATTGTCGGATATATTAAGAACAATTTTTAATCACCATCGTCAACGACGGAAGGACCATTTCTGATCCCTTAAAAAGGCTAACACATTAATTCGCTTCCTTTGCATATAATTCAATCCTACCTGTACCACCTCTCGGACTTCAAAAGAATTGCGCATACGGTTTATCCCAAGGACATTGGTTCTTTCATCAAAACGCGCGTGGTTTATGAGAGCCTTCAGAGTAAGCACCTGATAGCGTTGCTACTGTACTATGAGAAAGATGCGCGTCTCCTCCTCCTCATGAAAGAAGGTGTTTCCAAGCATGCAAAATTGTGTGATAGATTTAACAAAGAACCAGGATCAAAAGGATATTAGAACATCAGTTTTCGCTTTTAAGTTGCACTTTCTTAACAAAAAAAGAATTGCTCAATTACGAAAATGGTTCGAATTAAAGGTGAATAGCTTCGAAGTTCGTAAGCTAGAGAGATAAATTTACCTTCGTATAAAAGGTGAAAAAATAAGATTTTAAAATAATGAAGAAAATAATTAGATCAACGGTTTTTCTGGTTTTTAAGGTAAATGGCCTTTATTCACGGTTCTTTTGAACGTTGTTAAAAGGGCTGTAAATTGATTATTCCATTACGTAAAACAATAAACAAGAGCATTTCTAAGTATTTTTCCCAGTGGCGTGGCGTCCATGGAAACAAGAGAAGCATTACTTCCCTTACATTTTGCTGACAAATATCTAAAAAGCGTTTTCTAAATCGCGCAGAAAAATCGCGAAAAAAATGCATGTTTCAAACATTTTCTTTTGCACAGTCTAAATAAAAGTTCGCAAGAAACTAGTCGCGAATATCTAACACAGCCGAATTGGTAACACCAAGAAAAAGGCAAGCGAAAAGAAGACGACACATGGAAGCAATTTGAAAGTTACATCTATGAACGTTCATTTCATTCCGTAGTAAACCCACTGTGACGTCATAAAAAAAATTTTAGTCCATGGGCCGGTGGATGCAATAAAAGGAATTCGCTTCCACGGGTAGTAGAACAAATTCTTGGCTGCAGCGGAGAAGCTTTCAGCAAGCAGAGATCTGATAAGACATAAGTGCTACCAAAGTAGAATAGGAATTGAATTCTGAACAAAGCTTGAAATTTAATTGTGGTAAATAGTTTTAATTTAGTTTTAAGATTTCAGAAACCACTTACGCTAAGAGAAAATTGGGAACTTCTGTAGAACTATGATAGTGGACCTATTTGCAAAAAAATTGGCGATAAGGGTTGAGGTGTGGGAGTGGAGAGGAAAGCCATGTGTTCGAAGTGCTTGAAAGCTGGGGTTGAAACATTCTAAAATACATATCTCCTGAACGGTTGATGTCAGAAGATTGAAACTCTGTAGTTAATTTCAAAGCTTAATCAAAAGCTAAAACTTTTGAATCAGGTGGTGGTGTGTAGGGGTGGGAGTAAACAACTTTGGATTAGAATGTCTTCCGAACCAATTATACCAGGAAGGTAGAATTTGGTTTGTGTATATGGGATTACAAGTGAATGAACAATTTTTGAGGGAGGTGTAGCACGAATGTGGGGCAATAGCCATTTTTAAAAAAAATTCATTTTTATATTTCAAGAACCGTACCATATATGATCTTAGAAGTTTTACAGGAGTTAGGCCCAGTAGACTTCTAACAGGGAAAAATTTTTGGAGTTACTGGTGAAGGGGCTGATGGTGGGAGGGGGTGGAAAGAAAAGAACTTCGATTTTTATTTCTCAAAAACTACAAACCATAGAAAGCTAAAAATTGACTATATAGAGGTATCCTAGAAAAAATAAATGTTTAATATTGGTTGCAAGGCAGGGGTTGGGTAGTGGTTTTTTATATCTCAGAAACGGTTTATGCAAGAAAGTTGAAACTTAGTACGTATATGTGTGTATGCTACTAAAGTAATTAAAGGAAAAAAAATTCAGAGTTTTATTGGCATAGAGGTTGAGTAAAACAAATGTCCGTGAAAAGGGATTTTTTCACATTTTCACGATTTCGTTATATTTATTGGACATGCCGAAATAAATTTTACTTCTGCAGGTTCTTTATATAAGAGCCTAGAGTGTTTTTTTCCCAATTTTTCGATATACAATCCCTTAGGGGGTGTAACGTGATTGTGTACATTTTCACGAATTTCCATATATTTGGTCTAATGAGATATTCAATTCACTTTTATTTCTAAAGGTTTTAAATTTAATCAAAGAAAAATCTGATGCAACCATTTTTTGATATTAAACCCCTGGGGGTGTAAGGTATTGTTCAAGTTTTCACGAATTCCGAAAATCTTTTAGGATTAATGAGATCGTATTCGGTTTTACTTCTATTGACTCTTCTGTTAAAAAAATACGTAAATAAATATAAAAAAAATCTGCCAATACTCTGGGCGCAACTTTATTAATTTTTTTTTTGTAGAAGTCCGGAACGCGTTTAATGATGAGATGCGGTGTAGGTGACTGCGACTGATAACCTACAAAATAACGTTCCAAATAGCCGGGTCCCCGTTCGTGATTGCTGGGTGCTTTTATATTAGTAATGTTAAAAGTAGCTAATGGAGGAGGTTCTATTAAAGCGCAGTAAATTTGTAGAAATAATAACAAATTTTTGATTTTAACCAATTGTTAAATTGTTACCCTTGTTAAATTATCACGCCACCCCACTGATTTTTCCTCCAACTACCGAAAAACTCAGTAGTTTACTCAACTGAATGTCAGCATAATAATTCATGAGGGTTCTCCGGTGTCCTACAAAACAACTCGTTGACAATGAAGTAAAAATATTGGATATCGTTGAGGGATCAACTCAATTGAATCCACTTCATTTTCTAAGTAACCAGTAATGGAAATGGAAATATTAACTAGTATTTCTCGGGTAATTGTCTGAAAAAGTAATAACGGATGGACTTCAAATTGTTTTCATGAAGTGTAACTACATAAACCCCCTGCCCCTACTCCGTAATCACAAAATGTAACTTAATCACAAAAAAGCTTTTATGCCCAATAGGTTCCCGTGTTACTCCTCCTTTACAAAAAAAATATGAACCATTTTTATTAAGAACTTTCGAACGGTAGCTAATTGAAAGAGTACCGCAATATTGTCAGCTCTTTTTTCCTGAAATATTTAGTTAAAAAATCAAATCGTGCGAAATTTTTAAATTCCAGAACATTTGTGTCATCACATGTTTTAAGGAATTTTGTATGCGATGTACCCGAAAACGTTGGGTGATTTTACTCAGTCACGGATTCGAAATCAAATTTCTACTTCTCTGTATTTTCTCCTATCTCCCGGTGCGCTGATATTAGTTTGGTGTGGCAGAAAACGCTCAATGATTCTTAACTGAAAAAATTCACATTCATTCTAGTTGTCACAAGATATAGCTCCCGAAATTTCCAACTCCTTTTATAGGCCTTGCCTTGCTTTACCCCTCCCTACAAAATGCTGTATGGGAGCCCATGTGACACTTGGTTTCAACTTTCTCTTAAAACGTCCACAAGATAATTTCTCTTAAAACGTCCACAAGATAATTACATACTTCTTTTACTCTTACTTCTTTTACTTAATATATATATTGTCATGTTCCAAGGTTAAGCTCAAGTTTCTTACTTAATGACCACATCATATTCGCACGCATTTTTTTTGAATTTTTAGTGACAGAACAAACTGTGAAAACTACCACACGTATCACCGCCGGAATAAAACGCTACTATGGCCAGTGGATTTTCTTTTTCTCGAAGCTATCGTAAGCACTTGATAATATGTAA
Organism: Beris morrisii; assembly: GCA_951812415.1. Classification (NCBI taxonomy): domain Eukaryota; kingdom Metazoa; phylum Arthropoda; class Insecta; order Diptera; family Stratiomyidae; genus Beris; species Beris morrisii. Next base: position 31,957,467 of record OX638311.1, read on the forward strand.
GGAACTCTAAGTTACCTGTTGTAGTTCTGCGATGAAAGAATTTTACAATATAGAACTAAGCAATTTCATATTTATTTCAATTATTTAACATAAATCTAAGAAACCGTAAGCTAGCTGAATAAGCAACAAAGCTAAATCTATGGGAAAAGAACTGAAAATAAATGGATGATAATGCCTATGGTTAATTAAGACTTAATGCAGCTCAAATCAAAGTCTTGTTATATGTTAATAAGTCATGATGCATCAGTATCGCGTTCTTGTTCTCATCGTCGTTGTCGGTATCCCTATCCCCATAATGTATTCATGTGCACTATGCAATGCTACAGATATGGTCGCATAAATTTTTTAGAGTATCAACGTCCAGGTTTACTTTAGACAAGAAACCTGTTCCCAGTAATCCTCTTTGGCACAGCTTCATTATGGTATAAGCACATGCAAATTTAACATCAGACGTGATATGTTTTTTTTTTTAATTTTTTTATTGAAGATGAGTGATTACATACCTGGAAGAAAACTTGTCAATATGCGTTTTTAGATTAGTTTTTTGTTCAATTATTTGCCATATTTATGGTGTCATACTTATACGTGTATGTAATTATTATGCTCGTATGTATACTTATTATGACTTCGAAGTTCATAGAAAAAGATACATATAAAAAAGAATAAGTGAATTGCGTGACGCTTATCGGTTTATTTGATTAATAATAACTTTAAAAAATCTGCCAACTTTATGATTTTTTGGGTAGACGTTCGGAACGAGTTTGATTCTGAGATGCGGTGTAGGTTACTATGTGACTAAAAACCTAAAAAAAAGTTCGGGAAGCGGTTAGAATGGATCGCGCTAGAATACTTACGCCGCTGTCTCATATAACATATGAATTACATAATTGGGTCATACTCCGGGACGAGGTCTAGTCCTAGTATAATACCAGTTGTTACGTGATTAGGAGGTTTTTCGTTTTTGGTTTTGGGCCATTACATGAAATCGGAAATGCATTTGTAGGCGATTATATAAAAAGTCTGTGGAAGTGCAAACCAATCTAATATCGCATCAATCCTGAGAAATATGTCGAAAGCCTTACGTCCTATTGGAGTTGAATAACAAACATCCTGAAATTAACTTTTTGACGATTATGTATGAAGCCTTAAGAAGTAAAAATGAATATATCCCATTAGAACTAAGAAATATGTTTTTAGATATATATAAAGAAAGCCAGAGGAAGTAAAAACCAATCCGATGTCTTATCACTCATAAGAGATATGACGGAATTCGTGAAAACGTGTTCAACCCGTTTTTACACTCTTAGGGGTTGAAAAAGGAAAAAATTTGAAAAGAAGTTTTAGGTGATTATTAAATAAGCCCGTGGGAGTGAAAAGTTATTCGCTATCTAATCAGACCTGAGGGATACGGCTGAATTCGTGAAAATATGTACATCCCCTTTACACCACCTTGGGGGTCGAATTTCGAAAAATTCTGAAAACGCTTTCCAGGTATTTTTATGAAGCACCCGTTCAAAAAAAATTAATTCAATATTTGGAAAGACCTAATAGATATGACGAAAATCGTGAAAATATATACATTCCATTTTCACTCATCATTTTTTTTTTTGCCCCACTTCCGAACGCCAATGGATATTTGAATTTTTGTCAATCGGAATTACTTTTCTAGTTCATTTACATATACGTACCAAATTTCAACTTTCTAGCATAAGCCGTTCTATAGTTAGGAAAAACACCCCCCACTCCCGTACCATACTACCCCTATAAAAAATTATATTTTTCCAACATGCTACTACTATAGTTCTATCTAAATACCAAGTTTCAGCTTTATATCATTATGGGTTCTTGAGATATAAACTTCGGAACTTTTTACCTTTCACCCTCCCCACCCTCACGCACATCACTGAAATTTTTTTTGTACATAAAAATTTTAAGCATCTATCTTACACCATTCTTGAGATATGAGACGTGATTTTATAAAAAATTTCTGACTCCCTCAACTTCCATGCTCTACCGCCCCATTAAAAAATTTTACTTTCAGTAAACTTTATTTATCAACTTTTATACAGAAACCAAATTTTATTTCTCTAGTGCAATTGGTTCGTGAGATATCGTGATCTAAAGTTTTTCACCCCCACCTCCGTACGTCACTGCCCCCACTCAAAAATTTGTTTCCGATCTATTCTCCTAGTATACCTACAGATGATTATTAAGTTTTAATTATGTGACATTAACCGTTTAAGAGATATGGATTTTAGAATGTCTCGATCTCGCCTTTCGAACGTTTCGGACGAATTTTCTATTCAATAGCTCATAGGGTTTGAGAGCCTTAAGGCCTCAAACGTTTTGCGTACGGCGGACGGCGCACAGGCGGACTGAAATTTTTTTTTTGCTTTTTTGGTGCTTATTAGTCATGAAACATATAAAAGAAAATTTGCGGAGTTGGAAATTTTTTTTTTAAAAAATCGATAACAATACTTTATTATTAAAATAATAAAGTAAAAATCGTGCAACAGTTTGGGCGCAACTTTATTATTTTTGGGTAGAAGTTTGGTCTAGCTTACTAGGCCTCCTGTTTATTGTTTATGTTATCAGCCGCATAGTCAGCATTAAATGCTTTCCGGACTTCTACCCAAAAAGAAATAGAGTTACAACCAAATTTTTTATTTATTCAATTTTAATAAAAATATAGGGGATAAAAAATTGACATAACCCTTTAGGGGCTGAATATCAAAAACTTCTGAAACCGGTTTTGTGGCGATTATGTAAAAAGCCCGCTGAATTAAAAAAAAATTCTAAGCCCTAAGAGATATGTCGGAATTCGTAAAAAAATAATCAATCATTTTACACTCCCTTAGAGTCCGAATATCGCAAAATCCTGCCATTCTGTTTTAGATGATTATACTTAAGACCCATATAAGTTAAAGCGAATTATCCATCTCATTAGACCTAAAATATATTTCGCTTCAAGTTAGAAATTTTAAATTTCGTACACCTTAGTTTTTTATTGTTTATAGATAAAGGGATAAAGATGCTGAACGTCCTGTGAGCTTCAGGAAGGAGCCCTAAAATAAAAATCAATCATAAACGAAAATTTTACTGCACCTGCTCAGCAATTCAGGACTAAAACCCATTCCAGACTTCTACCCAAAAACCAATATATGTACTTGCATCAAGACTGTAGATTTTGGTACCTATAACAGTGTTAGAAAGATATTTTACTACAGTAGTACAGAGTGGTTTTTGATTTTTTTTTATATGGAAATATAGAAAATTGACTCAGTTGGTCAAGAAATGAGTCTTAGAATGTGTATAATAAACACAGAGTCGGTCAGTTTGAACGTAGGTTTTCATATAAATTGATATGTACGTAATGAACATGATTTACGAAGGACTGTATCGAGTAGTATTATATAATGTAATAGGTGTGTTTTTTTGCTCATTTATCCAGATTAGAGTAGTGATTAAAATTTGCATTGAAAACACCAAGAATAATGAAGAATGTTTTTGTTATTTTTTATTCCTTTTCCCTGGAATAGGTAATAGTATAGTTAACCCAGTAAGCTCACTGGAGGAACTATTCGCGATAAATTCTCTAATCTACCCTACTATCTATTGAAAAAAGTTATAAAGAATCGTAAAAACAGCAATGTTGTTGTTATTTTGTATATCAATTTTCCAAAATAATCTGCTCCGGATAAGTGCGCAAAAAAACACACCTAATATCATTAACTTTTTGAAACACAACAGGAAAATTTTAAACAACCCAGGAAGCAGTACATATAATGTAAAAATGGAATAATGTTTAAAATGTAAATTTTGATGAAACAAAATTTTTTTAAAGAAATTTTAGATGTTTTTCGTGGCCAGAGTAGTCTTTTTTAAAGACAAAATTTCCAACTAGGTAGATCGCTGATATGATATTTGAAAAACCTTCCCTAGAAAGGAAAATTTGAAAATTGTTTTCTATCAAAGGGTTGTATTTAAGTCTTCGGATGTTGTGTTATGCAATTACAAGGTGATGGTAATGGCGAGGATTCTTCAATATGTACGTTCTTGAACTGAAATTCATTTCTGCAAATTATAACAAACTTTTGAGCTGGATTAAACTTATAATACTCTCAGATTTCATCTAGAGTATAAAAAGAGACGATTCTATTGCCTTCCCGAAATGAACAACATTTATATTTCAAACAATAAGTTTGTACCCATTCATCGGCTAACGTAAAAAGGATCTTTTTTAATAATTTATTATAAATATAAGTAAAACAAGAAACCGGCTTTTTGTTAAGTCATTTTCTGGTATACTTTATTCGAAATGGTTTCTAAAATTAAGCTGTTATTACTGTTTAAGTGCAAAAGGAAACATTGAATTTAATAAGTACATGTATGATTTTAAAAATGGTAATTCTGAAGGAAAAGTGTAGATGCTTTACATACTTCTGTAAGTCGCCTTGTGTAAATCGTTCGTAGGATAGCGCTAAAATACGGTCGTCAAATTCTTTCGAACTACTTAATCAGTTGAATTTATCTGTCAAATTTATTTAGGAATAAAATTTCAACTGATAAATTCCAGTAGTTAATGTAATCAAACAATTTGGAGAAATTTAACATTTGTATTAAAACGCTATTCGGCAAAAGATTCACGCCAGGCTTATGTTCTGTATATTTAATCGTGTTATTTTCGCCCTTAATAAGTTCAGTACAAGGCAGATTCAGCTGCATGTAAGAACAAAATCAAAGCTTAAGGTTTAGCTTTATTGTTGTTCCCCCCCGTTACTAATCTGCTCTGTTCCTAATAAAGGTACAAAAGAACAGAAGGTATATTTTTTAAAACTAATAATCTACTTACAGTAAGTTACATAACAATAAGTAGTATTTCGTAAATATATGATCAAGTCTGCGCGTCAAGAAACGTGAATTAATCGATAAAAATTTATTACTTTTGTGCTTCAAATAAAAGTACCAAAAACCGTATTGATTTTAAACTGTATATAAATTGATTGAACAAATATTTTACACGTTCTTTTAATTACTTCAAATTCTAAATCCTGTTCATATAATTTTGACTCTTTTGTATACAAAAACTTTATATAACTTTGAACATAGTTTTGTATGTACCACGTATAAATTGATTTCCATTTTTTATCAAAATAACCACTAAATTTTCAGATATGTAGTAAAACGTAAAAATTTTAAAGTAGCAATTTTTTTTTGTAAATTGTAGGTCAATTACAATACTTTCTTGCTAAAAATAAAAGAACTAAGATAACACTAACCGAATTTGGTTGCAATATAACCTTTCCAACTTTATCGTTTTAAAAATAAATTAACGTAACCTACCTGAAATTTAAAAAAAAAAAAATTAACAGTTAATAGATCTTAAAACAGCGAAATAAGTCTAAAAACGGAACTATTTAGAGCAGCACTTTTTTGCTATTTTTACAATTGACCTATTCCTGTAAATCCAGTTTTTGTGAAAAAATTAAATTTGTTGACATCTTAGTGATCGCATAACATATAACAATAACTTTTTCACAGTGCGTGTAAGCCTTGGGAGATGACCACAGTACACTTATCCCATTTTAATATTTTTCGACTTACCAAGTTATTCACTGTGACCACAGATATAACCCCTTCTGGGCCATAGGACAGTAGTAGCTAACAACGCTTTCAGTCGAGAACAGCCTTAGCTAGAAAGTTGAAATTTGGTTCATATACATATATATAATAATTCTAGAGAAGTTCTTTGAATTAATTTGATTTAGATTTTCTGTGGCTTATGATGGCGAACTGATAATTATTATCCATTGGATCATATGTAATTGATTTACACTTACATAAATCGTGTGTTTAGAGAGGCAACGTCGGCAGCTTGAACCGCGTTCCGGACTTTGTTGTTAGCTTTTTTCTTGATATTTGACCACAAACTACAATTTAGTGTACGGCGGTATTTTTTGCACATTTTATAGTACGTTTGCAGTAGGGTCACTATATACACGGTCGTTTCTGTACTAGAAATTGTAATTTAACCTCACAAAAATCGCCTGTTTATGTACTAGTTCGCCTGTTTTTGTACTAATGAGAATTGCTATCAAATTGCGTTTTTGAAGTGTGTTAGTGCGAATATGTGAAGAGTCGGAAAAAGAGCTGTCGGTTCCCTTCCACAATTCTAGTACGTGTTTTTCTTTGATATGGAAGTGTGTGTGCGCGAAATTGTTGTTTTCAATGGAAAATTTCCCTATTTCTTTTATTTCTTCTATGGAAATTTACAATTTTGCAGCGAAAAGTCAATCATTTCGAATGTTTATAAAGCGAAATCCCATAAACATGGAAAAAATTTTAATTTACTGGTTTTTCATCTTGGTACGCATCTGCCAAACCCCTCTTAGAGGTTGTTTTGGTGTGAGTGTGTATACAGTAACCCTAGTTTGCTGTAACTTTGATATAACCAACCGGTTCTAATAGAGCAGAAGCTAAATTAACTAACTTGGGGTACCCGTGTTGTCTTTCCCAAGTTACCAACTGAAAGAGTTACGGATAAATCAAACCTGTTATGAAGACAATTGAAAAATATTTTATATTATATTTTATTAGGCTAACCCTTTATGTTGTCTCACACTAATACTGAGTACCGAGAAAACTCAATGAATGTCCGTAAAGTATCCCACCTCGTGCATCCTTTTCAGTTTGTTTTCAAACTCCTCAAAGTGTTTTTCCAATATTGGAAAAAGTGTATGCAGTTTTGATCATATTCATACAATTTCATATCCAATTTCTTCTCTGGGGTATTGGAAGTGTTTAATTCATAAAACACTACTGCATGACTGTCTCAACTATTCACGTCTTTGATCAGGTGGAACAAAAACTGTTAAGTGTAGGAGAAAGCATTAAATAAATTAAGATAGTAATTGTTGGCTGGCGGCAATATGAATATGAAACCAAATTCTAGATAATAATCAACAAATGTAAGAACATGCTTAAGTCCATGCCGATCAATTCATCACGGTCTCATATTTCTTCCTAATTAAATGTCAAAAGTTCCCATAGTTTAGAACGATGATTTACTGTCTGCAATTGTCTAGAAATTGCTACCTGTAAGGCTACTATCATGTCACAATTAGATTTTAATAAGTTCCCATTTCTATGTCGGGTAATAAAGCCAAAGACAGAAATTGTTTCTCGGATTATCGTTGAACTTCTATCCCATCTTGTAGCGAACCGGCATTGTCTCTTCCTGCGATCCGAACGATCAAACTGAATGCCCAACGCTTTATTTGACCGCAAAGTGGAATGCCCACTTGATTGGTATTCTAATATTAAACGTGTACAAAGTTACCTTAATAATGGACAAATGTGGTAATATGTGCTTAAAATTCCAATAACGAGCAACAATTGTAATTTTCCACCTCTTCATATCCTCAAAACCGCTCCATTATTTGATTTTGATTACTTCACGCATTGCTCGGTAGCCTTAATATGGGCATCGGCAGCAGCAAGTCATCCATTATAAATAAATGATCACTTGGGATCTATCGATCAGATCGACGAAAAAAAAGGGAAAAAAACGAATTTCAAAAAGATATGAAAGCGAATTTTAGGAGTAAGAATGAAAAGAGCCCGAAAAAATACCGAAGATGAAGAAAACTTCAGGAAAAAAAACCTGGCTATGGGGGTACATCACGCTATCAACTAAAAACAATTTCATTCAATAAAGTGCTCCAAGTGTGTACTAAGAAATATGAAAAAGGCGAAAAAAAAGCGTGAAATCATCATCGGAACTACAGAGCCATGTTTGATATTCCAGCACAGCTCCGCCACTTTTACTGCGTACAGTTGCTAGTGAATACCGGCAACTGCGACTGTGACTGGTCGCTGTTAGCCGAGGCTTTGCTTATGCCGCGTGTGCAATGTGTGCTTTACTAATCCGATACAGTCACGCCGGCAGTTCTTCAAAATGACAGTCCACTGAAGTGTAAACAGCTTGAAAAGACTGAAGCCGATCTCAAGGGACTTTGTGATTGAATAAAACATCGCGTGGAGAATGAGATCATTGTTTTTGTACTCGTCCACTTGTATCATTAAAAGCCCATTCTGAGTTCACCTTTAATACTAACCGTTCGGTATCGAGTACGGTCTACATCGAAGATTTTAAACTACAACTACTCAAACTCATGAATTCGAAAGTAGATGAAGTGCTTGAAGGTAACTTACAAGGCTGTGGTTCAGAGACACTCTTGTCAAAAAACCGCGGGAGAGACGGACAAAAAAAGAACCGAATCTTTCAAAAGTGTCCCGTTAAATAATGCCGACATTGTGCGGGGCTTTGACCAAATATTAACTCAAATCTCGACAGTAATTTTGATGTCGTTCAAGTAGTCGATGTTTTTTTCTAACTGCATTTCATTGTCGGTTTGTTTCGATTTACATTGTGTTTATTTTCATCTCCAGTTCGGTCAGTTGTAGCAATCTTTCCGGTTTAACACTTTTACTGAACCAATTATTGCCCCATGTGATAAATTCCTAATTTTCAACGTCAAGTATCGACAATCAATTTTACTTCATTAGCTAATCCTAATTTTTCAGTTATTATTTCAGTGACGGAATATTTTGTCAAGGAAGTCTGCATAACATAAAAATTAATGTAAATATAAATAAATGACTTTGTTTGTAATTGCATGTTCATTAAGCGTTACGAATTTATTATGTATAGATTTCGTCACGTGCACAACGAAGTTGTTACGGCTGGTGTTATGCAGAGTCTACTGAAAACGAACTTGTTGTTTGATGCGGAGGAAGACACGCAGGAAATCAGCGCATCTTGAGCTCTCAGACAAAGATGGCACATTATAGTCGAGTCCCCCAGTCTCTACCCGAACTTTTTCGTCCTCTTCACGAACTACAAGAGCTCGGGGAGCGATAACAGAGTTCCTCCATCCTCATAACATCAACGCCGTATACGTGCATTCTCGCAAAAGAGTAGGCTGGGGTGTGTTCAAGATGCCAGCTATAGCTGCTTTGAAAGCATAGCATAGCAAGACTGTAGCAAATGTCGAATTCAGCCATAGCAAGAAGTAGCTTCTTCGGGTTTTGGACAGCCAAAAGCAGCTTGTATAGCTTACAATAGCTGTTCGACACAAACATACGCAAGTTGGCGTAACATTTGACAAATATTATAATAAACTAAAGTGGAAATGAGCACTGCTAGCAGTGTCCTTAATTCTTTCGCTTATTTCCATTGTTAATAAAACATCATTTTCCATTTTAACCATTCAAAATGACGTTAAGACGAAACTATCAGCTACACACATATGAATATTGCAATAGCTAGCTGCTTTCTTGCTACAGTCCGGAGTATCAGCAAACAAAAAGCAGCTTTTTAAAAATCTTGGACAGATCTAATGTCAAATAGCAAGCACGAGAAAGCAGCTTTTTGGTTGCTTTGGACACAAAAGCATACTAAAACAGCTATAGCAGAAATCATAAACAGAGCCCTGGACACTCTAGAAGAAAATGTTCCGTTATGTCGTCACTCTCGTCGCAAGCAGTGCACATGGGATCGTCAATGATTCTCATTCTGACCAAATGTAGCCAACAAGAGTTATGCCCTGTGAGTACACCAACCAGACTGCCACATTCTCTTTCGGTCAGTTTGAGAAGAAAAGCAACGGTTCGTCCACTTGGTCCCCCAACAACGATTCTACGCTGCCGCATTCCCGAAAGAAGCGGCCATCTCTCAATGTGTGATTTACTCACCAATGGTAGCCCTAATAGAGGCAACAGACAGACCGAAAACCGGTTCTGGGGGTCAATTCTGGTTCTGTGAAATGATAAAATGAAAAAAATTAATTTCATTAACGTTTCCACGCAACTTTATCATTTTATCATTTCATTTACCTCAGCAACCCGATTATCTTTCTCAAAATGAAAAAATTTGCTGAATCGAATGCTGAATAATACTTTTCATTTGTCAAATGTCATTTGTCAGATTTAGTGTCAGAGCCCATTTGAATTGTAATTTTCTAGTTTAAAATCCTATTTATAATTATAAATCTTGTTAAAACATTACAAGAATGAGTTCTATTGCTATGATCATAATAGTTGAACGTGAAAAGCGTAACGCCGAAAGGTAAATATTGACATTTCTCTGAACCGTGATTGTAGGAACCATATAAGGATTCTAAGAAGAAGGATGCGAGATACTCAAAATCCTTTGGAGATGCTTTCAGACGAGTACTTTTTCAACTTGTATCGATTCCCTAAAAATGTGTGTAATGTATAAGTCCACATTTAACTGGAACGGAACGTATTCATACGATCCCATCACATCTTCGGATACTTTGTGTGCTTAGAAAAGTATGCCGGAGGTAAACGAAATTTTTGTCTGCTTGGGGATAGTGGATACCCTTGCAACCATGGTTAATGACTTCAATATTAACCCCAACGATAGAGAGTCAACAAAGTTATAATGCGGTACATAAAAAACAAAGAATTTCATCGAACGAAGCATTGGAGTATTAAAAAGCAGATTTCATTGTCTGTCAAAGGAAAGAACCATGTGTTATGTCCCTCCAAAAGCAGGATTGATCAATAACGCATGTGCGATACTACATAACATATTAATGATGAAATTGAAGATATGAAAGAACAAGCCTTGGAGGATAACAACCGGCATGTGAATACTTTTAACTCAGGAAATGTGTTAGAGGAAAGCAAGAGAATTCAATCAGATATTGTAAATACTTATTTTACTTAATAAATTGAAAACGAATGCACTGTTAATACCTACATGTTTTATTTTATTTTATTTATTATTCTAAATTCATGCAGCTGGTGAATTGTTGTCAGCTGGTGGATTGTCGTCAGTTGGTGGACCGTCTTCTTCGAGACCCCTTTTCAAAAAATTTTACAACTCACCTATCGTGTGCTAAATCCACGTATAGCTTCAAAAAATCTATTAAATACGCTTTTTGAGCCTCACTTGCTCTTTTCGCGCGAGTACTTTTGCCATTTTCCATTTTATCACGCAACGACTTTGCCGTGATAATTTTTTTATCAAATGAAAAAAGTTTGGCAGTTCTTTTCGTTTTTTCATTATACTAGAATCGGAAACAACGGCTTATCACTGAAAAGTCTTTTCACAGAACGAGAATTGACCCCCTGGTCTGACTAAAGTTGACTCCAACCCAGCCTTTGCCAATGCATCAGGTATTTCATCGCCATTTATACCCTGGTGGAATCCATATGAGCTTTAAGTCATTGAGTCTGCCAACAGAATTCAATCGTTCTTTACACTCCCGTACCATCTTTGAAAAGACGATTAGATTATCTTGGGACTGTAAAGTTGCCTGGCTGGCGCTGGAAATACAGACTACCCAGCCTCTCTATCTGATCTCTATAATCCATTCTGCTGCCTTAAGGATCGCATATACTTCAGCTCGAAAGGCTGACTGAGTGCTTGAGACCGTCAGTCTGCTGGTACAATCCAGCTCCTGAGCATAATGCGAACTACTGGCTACTGGGATTGGACTCAGTTGAAAAAAGTTACTCAAGATGGGCAGACGGTATTACATGTCATACTACGGGACAGATCTAGCCGAATCTGGATCCAAAACGGTCGGAAAGGCTGACTTTGTTCCAGGACAAATATCAGCACCACAGTCGGTGTCCTGACCGAACACTGTTTTATAGATCGGCATGCTAAAGGACTCGGCATCTTTTCGAACGACTTTTTTAGAAGGTGCCTGGATGAGGAGGAGGAGGAAACAGCCCTTCATTTTCTCTGTACCTGACCAGCACTATCTATCCGCTAGAAGGAAAGCTCATCTTGGAGTTTACTTCTTCAACACTCTTAGTGAACTTGCCGCAACGGAGGTCACAAGAATCCAACGCGTCATTGCAAGCTCTAAATGGTTTGACGAGTAGGACCGGACTCAATGATCCTGTGGTAACACAACGGACCTTTTAAAGGCTAAGTTTGTCCATGTTTTCACGTCTCACGGGCAGCCACGCGTACCTACCTACCTAGATACCTAATGGGAACTTAGTCTTATCGTCAGTGGTTTGGCTTTTTTCGGTCTTACATTTATGTGCGCATTTTCACAGTACAAGACTGGTTTGGTTTCATTTGGTCCGTACCAAAATCAAGACCAAAATCAAGACCAAAATCAGTCCAAATGGACTGGTTTGGTTTGCGTTTATGCGTACGACCAAACTAGTTTTTTTCGTCTATTCAGACTGGTCTGGTTCGCACGTAAACGCGACCAGTGGTACAACATGACTACATCAACATTAAAGGATCGTTTGTGTGAACGACCTTGCACGAGCTGGTTTCTGTATAATTTATTGATAAGCTGCTTTCAACAGGGACGTCATTTCAGTTTTTTCTAGGGGGGCAAGATGTTATGTTTGTATATATTTTTATATATAAATAAACATATGTTATATATAATCTATACAAATACATAATTCAGGGGGAGGCAAATGCCCTCCCTGCCCCCCCCCCCACAAATGACGTCCCTGGCTTTCAATAATAGGTGTGTTTTTTTGGGCACTTATCCAGATCAGAGCAGGTTAGAAAATTTTAATACAGGGGCAGCTATTCGCGTTAAATTCTCTAATTTAGCCTACTATCTATGGAAAAAAGTTATAAAAAAGTCATAAAAACAGCAATGTTGTTTTTATCTCGTATATAAATTTTCTAACCTGCTCTGATCTTGATAAGCGAGCAGAAAACAGCTACAAATGCAATCCGATGCAATGAACAATTTTAAATAAACGCTGTCAAAATGAAAAAGAATCCGTAGCAAATGGAATCTGAGCCATAACGCCTCGTTACACGACAAGGTCTATCATGATATAAACTATCGCAAAAGCTATCACAGTCCGTTTGCACTGTGCTTGCTTTCACGATAGTACTCTCATTTAGAACTATCACCGTGTAAACGAGGCTTTACTGTTGGAACTTTGTCAAATAGTTTATGCTTTATTTTTTCTTATATTACATTTGATATTTTTCTATTTATAACAATATAATAAATTTGATTTGGATTTTTATGTTTCAACTAATCAAGATTTTGCTTTTTTTCTGGAATTTACAAAACTCGTGGTATACACAGGAATTCTTTGGAACCCCGGTTAGAAAACATTAATTTAGGTAGATGTATTTAAGGACCTTTCGTTTACACCCATAAACTCCCTTTCTTGGTGAAGTGCGGAGTGGAAATTTTTCGGGCTACTGATGAGTACAGACTAAGCTGAAGCCCAAAACTAGGTTTAGTTCAAAATTTCTTCAATTTTCAGTGATTTTAGCATATCCTTTTCCGCACAGCCACAACAACGAAATTTCTAAAATAACTCCCTTAAATGCAGCAGTCGTCAAGACTAGTAGCTGCATATACAATTATCTTTTGATATTGGTATCAAGAAGCTAACCATCTTATAAAGCACAATACACCTTTACTCTTTGGGAGCAGAGGAAGCAGCATTCTGCTAGCTTATAGTCACTAACCATTCAAGGTAATGTACGCAGCATGTTGTATAGCCGCCTAGTCCGAAATTACTACGTTCGGCCTTTGAATAAGAACATTAATCTCCGGATTGGTACAAGCATCCCTGTCTGGGACAGATTGCTACCGTTTTGCCCTCGGGGTAATGAATATCGCAATTTAAAACACATAAACGATCGCACAGGATAACCAGTATCGCGATGTAATTTACTTTTCTAAGAACGAACGTGTAATTTAGTCAACGGCCAGCCACCATCAGCATTTTTATGAGTTTTTTCATCATCAGCATCGGGTCCGGATAGAATTCGAATCTGCGATGAAGACGATCCCGAAGAGGGCGCACAACTTTAGTGAGTTCCTCCAGAAAATTGATTGCTTCAGGTAATTCCAATACTTTAAGACATTATGAAGATGATCATCGGCCGGTGAGTTGATTAAGTTTTTCCTTTTCACTCGCATCTTAACGTAAAATTTTCTTTATAAGGTAGTCGAATTATTGTTGTTCACTGTAGACAAAGAAGTGCAGACATTATTCATGTCATCCCTGATTTAAAGCTTTTATTGTAGAAATTGCAAATACATTGCCGCGCTATAAAAATATAAATTAATTACATCAAAGGAACTATTTTGAAGTTCCAAAAGGAGAAACTTTGTGATACAGAATGGCGTCTATTCTCTAATTTTCAAAAAATTTTGATAATTAACAATTTCAACTTTGTTAAATTAAAAATTTCAGGAAGATTCTATTTCGAAAATTATTCATCAGAAAAGCTCTGGGTTTCCAAGAAATTGTGATTTACTTTGAAACTAAATTGAAGCCCTTGGTGTAATAAGGGGTCAACTCTTTTACTTTATTATTTTAATAATACAGTATTGTTTTCGATTTTTAAAAAAAAAAAATTTGCTACCCTCAAAATTTTTTTTTTCACGTTTCATGACGAGTAGACACGAAAAAAGCAATAAAAAATTTCAGTCCGTCTGTCCGCCGTACGCCGTACGCCGTACGCCGTACGTCGACCGCTGTACGCAAAATCGTTTGAAGGCTCGTAGCTCCCAAACCCTTTGAGCTATTAAATTAAAATTTTTTTTATGAATAGACTGGGTAGGCCCCTTGAAGTGGCCAAATTTGGAGGGGTGGGGGTGTGAGGGGGGAGGAGGGGGAAGTGTTTTAGACGGAAAATTTTGGTTTCGAGATCTCAGCAACCGCTTATGCTAGGAGGCTGAAATTTGGAATTTATATAGAGCTTCAGTAGTGGACCCATTTGCAAAAAAATTGCCGATATAGGTGAAGGGGTTTGGGAGTGGGGGGAAAAATAATGCGTCCGAAACGCAAAAAAGGTGAGATCGACACTTTCTAAAATCCATATCTCCTAAACGGTTAATGTCACAAAATTTAAACTTTATGAATATCTGTAGGTATACTAGGAGAATAGATCGGAAACAAAAATTTGAGTGGGGGCAGTGGCGTACGGGGGTGGGGGGTGAAAAACTTTAGATTACGATATCTTACTAACCAATTGCACTAGATAAATAAAATTTGGTTTCTGTATAAAGGTTGATAAATGAAGTTTGCTGGAAGCAAAATTTTTCAAGGGGGCGGTGGAGCATGAAAGTGGAGGGGATAAGAATTTTTCTAAAAAATCACGTCTCATATCTCAAGAACGGTATAAGATAGATGCTTCAAATTTTTACCAGAAGTAGGCCTAATAGACACCTAGTAGAAAACAAAATTTTGGAAGTGTGGGTGTAAAGGGTGAGGGTGGGGGAGGGTGAAAAGGAAAAAGTTCCGATTTTAAGAGCTCGACAACCTATAATTATATAAAGCTGAAACTTCGTATTTAAATAGAGCTATATTAGTAGCATCTTGGGAAAATATAATTTTTTATAGGGGTAGTATGGTACGGGAGTGGGGGGTGTTTTTCCTATCTATAGAACGGCTTATGCTACAAAGCTGAAACTCGGTACGTTTATGTAAATCAACTAGAAAACTAATTTAAATGAAAAAAAATTTCAAATATACATTGGCGTTCGGAGGGGGGGCAAAAAAAATTATCAGTGAAAATTGAATGCATATATTTTCACGATTTTCGTCATATCTATTAGGTCTTCCCAAATATTGAATTCATTTTTATTCTATGGATTCTTCATATAAATACCTAGATAGTGTTTTCAGGATTTTTTAAAATTCGACCCCTAAGGGGGTGCAAAGGGGGTTGTAAACTTTTTCACGAATTCTACTATATCTACGTCTTATCAGATATTGAATATCTTTTCATATTCATGGGCTTGTGTAATAATCGCCTAAAACTTGTTTTTAAGTTTTTTCCTTTTTCCACCTAGGAGGGTATAAACGGGTTGAACACGTTTTCACGAGTTCCGTCATTTATTTTAGAAGTGATAAGAAATTGAATTGGTTCCTACTTTCTCGTGCTGTCTTCATATTTATTTATTAACTCCTTACAGGATTTTTGAACATTCAACCCCCAAGTGGGTGTAAGGTGGTTGCATATCTGGTGATATATCGAATTCATTTTTACTTCCTAAGGTTTCCTATGTAAAAAAGCCAAAAAGTCAATTTCAGTATTTTAGATATTCAATCCAAGAGGTTGTATGCTTTTCAAAGTTTCGACATATTTCTTCGGTTCGATGAGATATTAGATCGCTTTTTATTTCCACAGACTTTTTATATAATCGCCTACAAACCCATTTCTCAATTTTTCGATATTCAACCCCCAAGGGTTTGTATATGTTTTCACAATTTTTGCCATTCCTTAGTTCTGATGAGATGTAAAATTGATTATTACGGCCAACCAATTCACGATTTTTCGAATTTCCAGAACCAAGGAGATGTGAAGGGTTTGCTTACGTTTTCAGAATTTTTTCAAAATCCGTCTTGTCTCATGAGATTTCAGGTTGCTTCTTATGAAATCGTCTAAAAACCTGTTTCACAATTTTTTCGAAATTCAAACCCCAAGTGGAAGTAATGGGTTTGTATACGTTTTAACAATTCGTCATATCTCTTAATTCTGATAAGGCAACAAATACGTTTTTGCTTCTATGGGCTTTTAGTGTACATAATATACTGAAATTCGAATAGTCTACACGGACTTTTTCAATGTTTAATCGTCTAAAAATCTCTATTTTAAATATTTTTATATTAAGAACAAAATTAATTTTCCATAAGAAATCTAAAAATCTCGAAGCAACTCATGATACACTCCGACTTTTACCGCTCCCGAACTTTGACCCTAAAAATAATAAAGTTTCGCCCAGACTATTGGCAGATTTTTTTTTAATAGCATGAGAGGGCTTGTTCGTTCTGACTCCTTATTGCATTCGAATGAAATTCTGCTGATGCAGTTAACTCCTTATGATTTAATAATATCCTTAATAGTTTTAGTGAAATTATAAAAAATCGATAAAATAATTTTAATGCAATAAAAGGCCAGAAAAGTCAAGTTTTCTCTGTTGTTAGAAAAAATGAGTTGACCCCTTGTTGTTCCAAGGGCTTCAATTGTTTTACGGTTCGGCCTGGACAAAATCGCGATGGGCTCCATTAGTTATAATCGGGCCTCATCCAATAAAATAAATAAATATTTTATGGTAAGCTCAATTACAAAAATAGTTTCAGATGGACAAGGACGAATTAGAACAATAATAGGGAAAATTTTTTTTTTTTTATTATTTAATTTCAATCATTTTTTCGGTGCGACTCGCCATTTCTGACTTATTTTCGAAAGACATATGCCATTCTTGTAAAATCAGCTTGGGTTTTAATTCGGCCATAAGATGTCTCAGCAAAAAGTTATATCCTTCGATATGTGATCCCGAGCAAATTGTTGTCGAAGAAGTTTGTTCTTGAAATGTATTGCTTCTTTGGATTGATGTATGCTTTTATTGTATTTATTTATTTATTATTCTATTTTCCTTTTTCTAGTATTAAAATCATTAATCGCCTGTTGCATGAATACTACTGGAACTGTGCTATCATCCCTTACCGACGTTAAACACTTCTTCCTTGTCCCGTAGCAGTTTTTAAATGTAAATATTTATTCCTTTTAGAAATTTGATAACCCACGATATTCTGGTGGCAATTAAACTTTTCTACAATTTTCCCAACGGGGGTGCCACATTAAAATTCAGCTACGGTTGTCGATCTAACTTCGAGGTTTAATTCGTTTTTACGCGGTATATCAGCTATGATCCACGATTAATTTCATGACACTATCATTAACTGCTTGATTGCGAAAAAAGTTGAAATTAACATAAGTTGTTGCTTCTGGGAACAATCAGAACACGTGCACAAATAATGTGAACAAAATTGAACAGTGCACAAATAATTTTGAACAAGTTGTATTATATAATAGTTTTCAAAAGTAAGTCATTAATTTAATTAAATCCTTTATGTTAACCTAAAAAGTGAATAATCTGATTATCTTGTCAGTCGTTATGATGTTTATACTCTCAACTACACCCTAGAGTATTATAAGTTTAATCCAGCCCAAAAGTTTGTATCGCATAGAACTGAGCCTCGGACGAAAAAACGTTTATTATAATATTATTTTATTTTCAACTCTGGCCAAAGCCCCCAAATCCGTTGGCTGCTTTTCTGTCCGTTCGTCCGTCCGACCGTCTGTTCGTCTGTTAGCACAATAACTCAAGAACGTGTTGACCTAGAAAGTTGAAATTTTATCACAAAATATAAAATTGAAATGGGTCCACACCTTCGGGTACCTCGCATACAAGAGTCCTTAAAACACGTATTCAAGTTTATTGGTCGAATGCTACGGAAAAAAATATTCTTTGCATACTTTTCTAGTCAATATCGGAGGGTGTTTCAGGGTAAAATCTCTATAATAATAGCAAATTAAGCGGTTTCAAAAAGCAACTATAATGGTTTATAATATTACCGATGAAAATTGCAAAATGTTGTTTTTCCTATGTACCTACATAGTTTTTAATACAATTATTATCAAAAACAAAAATTCTCATCCCATATCCAAGTCATAGAACTTCTTCTCGGAATCATCCTTCATGCGATATGCCTATGATCATACGAAAAAAAATCCAAAAAACATAGCATATTTTCCAATTTTCGGAAAAGAATCGTCTATGTGAACTTGAAAAAACACAATCCATTAGAACGAAATTGAAAAATTTCTGTTTCAATCGAACTTTTCGACAGTTACGTGTTCACAAGTCTATCACGAAAGGAGACGTCCATGCATTTAAGGAAATTTTTAAATTAAGTAAACTTTATATTTTGATTATCATATTTTTTCTTACGTAATTTAAAAAACTGAGCAATATGATGTTGTGAAATTAGATAAGAGTATTATTAAAACCTTTTGTTTGCAAAAATTTAAGTCAAACATCTGTGTTGTATAAAATTTAAGATAGGTATCTATTGCTTTGAAAATGTGAATTACTATTATATTTGTAATTGAATTGAATTGAGTGAATATACGACATTTTATATTTTTTATCTACTTGTTTTATTTTAACCATTGTGATACAATGGAAATCAAGGTGGAATGATACCCGATAGTACAAAGGATATTCGCTAATTCTATAGGCATTTTTCCTATTTCACTTATGAATCTTCATAAGATATTTTGCATCTTTTTGCAAGTAATATTGAAGAAAAAAAACTCCATTGGAAATTAGAAATTATAAATGATTATTGTTGAAATTTTAATTTAAGTATTGTGTAAAATACAATTTAATATAGTATGCAGAGCCACGCAACATAGAAAATAGTATCATACCATTGGAGAAAAACACCAAAAATATTCCTATATTTTGTCCTTTAGCATGTGGATATTTACCTAAGTAAGGAAAGATTATTGCCCTATAATAATATGAAATTGTTAATTGTTAAATATTCAACAAAATTAAACTATATTCCCATGTAATTTGGCAAAATTTAATAGACTTATTTCCAACTTTGAAAATGGTTTAATTTCCTATAAATTATCGTAAAACCAAATTAAGCAATGCCTACGTATATGAAAAATGGGAAATCCAGCTATATTTTTTTCCGTGTAGAAACTTGCAATTTTGAACCCATAAACTTTTCAATGTTTAAAACTAAAATGCGGAATATAATACAAATCGAACAAGTCCTTCATGTAGCAGGCTTCAAAAGTCCTTCCAAAACGTATTCAACTTACAGAATCTACGCGTTAAAGCTGGAAATGAAAATTTTACAGGCATTAGTTTTAAGCCGAAAGCAGGACCAAGTTCACTAATTAGTGACATCCGTCTACTCCTTTGGGTAGCTATCATACAAAAGTTCTTAAAACATGTGTGAACCAATATTGAACGATAACTTTAGCACACCTTAAGCTAAGTCTTTGAAATTGTGTGTACGTTGATTTTATAATAGATGCTGTTAAAAGTTTGAATATGAGGTTTGATAATGAATATTTAATTAGTTCCTTGTATAGCTTGCATACAAAAAACTCGAAAAAATGTTAATTTAATTTACGGAACTCACTATAACTTAAGGAATCGTTTAGCCATCAAGTCGAAATTTTGTACAAATTAGTTTTGAATGGAAATTAAGTTCGGGCTTACAATTCAGTAAAATTCCTTTACTACTTCGTGCAGCTAACTGACAAAAAGGCCTTAAAACACGTGTTCAAGAATATTGGCCGATAACTTCAGAAAGTTTCAAACTAGAAATTTTTCCCAACTTGATATTTCAATAGGTGCATATAGAGAAATTGATATGAAGAAAATTATTTGAGTTCTTCATGTAGCTGCCATACAATGATTCTTGGAAAATATGTGCATTCAAATTTCGAAATACTCTATAGCCCAAGAAATCGTTGAGCCTGGAAGTTTAAATTTTATAAGAATTAATGTTGAGCTAAACGTAAGATTGGTTTTGGTATTGAGCGAAATCCTCGCACTTTTTCGAGTAGCTCCCATACAAAAAAGGTTTTAAAACAGTTGTCGTGTTGGCCGATAACTAGGAATTTAAAATTTTGTACACATTCATTTATAAATGGTTTCAGTTTAAGTGTAAATATGCGAAGAATCGAGTAAGTCCTTTCTGCAGCCCACATGTGAAAATCCTTGGCAAAGGAACATTTTACTTTCTGTGATGTACCTAGTTCCAGATATGAAATTGAACACTGAAAATATTGTCTTTTAATTTCAAGTAGCAACCAAACGAGAGTTCTGATAAAGAACAAACTACATGCGCACTCCTTAGATCATTGTATTTCTGTTGGAAACGTAGTCCCGAGTAATTGCCAGGGTTCTCCTTTCTCACTATAATGTCGGTATTCTTTTTGTTTTCGCTTTAATTCTTCTTATTCCATAGATATTTTAAAAAATATATTAGAAGGATTGATCCTGTAGTTGGATTAATAAGGGAGTTCTGCATTCAAGGAATTTTCCCGGAAGCAAAGCGTTAGGTTGACACATCATTGAAGCAAGTGCATTCACCGCGATATAATTTAAGACCGGTTTAATTACTTTTCGCTTGCGTGCTATGCGAAAAGGATAAAAATCGTCCATCATTTCAGGAATAACTAGAAAGAAATGCGGAAGATTTATATTCTATCATCGTAATATCAGTTGCATCCATATGCAGGTACCGTAAGTGAACTTTTTCGATAGTCTCAAAAAAAAATAGTTATGAACTAATTACTTTCAACTTGGAAGATATCATGCATTACCTTTACGTGGGATTAAGTACTCGATTTTAATGCGATACAGGTAAATGTAAGAAATTTCCATATCACGAAGAGCACCCTGGACAGTTCACTTTCCCGTCGGTTCGAAGACTTGTTCGGAATGATTATTTTTTTCTCGAACGATAGATAGGCCGATCAAATGTCTGCGTGCATTTCTTGCAAAGATCTCAAAGTCGTTTTAGAAGGAAGTCGAAAGTGCGATTCGTAATACCGATAGGAGAAACATATGTTACTTAAAGTGAGAAACATCGTGCAGCGTCCAAAAAACACGCTCCAGATGCCGTCAACTACACTTCCGAGTAGTTACATCTTCCATAATAGGCGGCCGTTTGCTTTCATTGCAATGTCGTTTTCTGTGGCTGACTGCACCATGCATTTTCGCATTTTGGTGAAAGCATGATGAAACAATTTTCCCATGGAAAAATCTTCATTTTCATGACATGCAGCATCTCCAATTTTGGGTATTCTCGAACTGTATCAGATTCGTGATAGAACGTTTCAATTCACTTTTATCGGCATGTTGTACATTTGTCGTGCTGGTAGAAATGCCGTAATTTGTATTTACATCTGCTGAGGCGATCGTTGCACGAACTAATGTTGAATGGTTTTTTTCGTCTTGATTAAGCTATGAGTGGTAAATCTCAAATTTTATCAAATATTTTAAAGTTCTTCGTTTCATTACCTACCTACCCATGTTAAAATGTGATTTTCAGTTCAGTACTTGTTGAGTACCTACATGCATTAGAAGAAACCAATCAATTTAAAGACTCCAAACTAACGTCTATTTTCTCAGTAAAGGAAATCCTTCAACGATTTACTATGGATCTCAAAAACTTGGGCATCAGATCAATAAATAAGTCATTAATTATATTAAATTTTCTACTCTGATATAAACTCCCCTCTTCCTCCTTTTAGCTGTGTTCTACTTATAAATTATCATATAACAAACGGTTTAACTACGAAAGTTAATAGCACGTCATGATGATCTAGATTAAGGGGGTCGTACTATGTGCCGGGTCAGAAAAATCTTTTTTTTTTACTTAATTACTTCAAAATCATCCCTAAAATGGAGCAGCTGGTCGGAGCTCGTTCGGGCCACCACCGATCTTTAATTGCGTTTTTCTTAAAACTACATTTTTCAAATTGGCTGCTACGATTCAGAAAAAACTACTGAACTGATTGCGCTGAAGTTTTAATAACATGTTCAGTGGATCCCTACACTAAAAGAAAAAATATGATTCTTCTATAGTTGCAGTGACCATCATTTAGTTATTATAACTATATTAAAATAGTTATGGTTGTCCTTGCCATAGCTTATAATTCACAGAAACATACTACGGTTGTAATATACATATTTGGTGATTTTAAATTAATAAGGTTGTCCTAACCATGCTTGTTATATGATTTAAAAGTATTTTATGATAACGGCAACTATATGCCATAATCAGTACAACTATAGAAATTCATTGAATATTTCTCACAACCATACTATGGTTTGTACCATTATGCACGATGATATTACAAACATATTATGGTTATCGCAATTATTAAACACAATATGTCATAAAAAGACGAAAACCTTAATTTCTTCCACAGTGAAAGGTATCGTTCGTGAGTTAGGTTCATTTATAGCTGTCCTTACAATTTGAAATACTGTTAAATAATTGAAATAATGTATTCAAGTGAAGTTGAAATTTTAAAGTTGAAGTGTTAATAATTAAGAAATATGTATATGTACTGAAATTTCTTATTTTATATATTGAAAATATTAAGTATTTAATATTAATTTTAATTTAATATATTTATATTCAACTTATTACACATTTTTAGTACAATTTACTCTTGAAGATTTGGAAAATAAATATATTCATAAAAAAATACGCAGTTTTTCCACTTACTATAATTTATTATTACAAAGTCCTCAAGGTGCACAGAAATGTGAATTTCATTAATTTTCAGCGATCTGGGAAGACATTTTATCCGGCATTTGACGGGACTAATTAAGAAATAAGAAGGTAAGTAATAAGTTTGTGATGAGAAGTGAATCCAATTTTAAAGTGAGTGAGGATCCCCATTGCCATTTTTTATAATATGATAGTATCTTAGTGTTCACAGCATTATGGTATTTACATTATTGTTTGTCTCAACCTTAGCTTTGTTTGAATCAAACATATTAATGTTTTTTAGGATCGTAATTAAAGTTCTCACAACCATGTTCTGTAATTGTTACAACCATTTATATGATTGACGTAACTAGAATATGCTTATTATAACTCAAGTCATAAGATACTAAATGTTCAACAGAACATACGTTAAGTTGGTAGAACCAAAACTATGTTTGCGTTAACCATACAACAAGTTTTCACAATCTTTCATTTGTTTGATTCAATCATAACATACTTCTTAGAAACATAACAATAGTTGTAATAATCAAATTACAAATATTTTCATGATTGATATAATCGTACTATGTTTAGAGCAACAAGACAGTAAAGTTAGTACAATCATAACAACAGTTAGCAGAACTATCTTACATCTTGTAACGTGGTTCACGCAACTGTAAATTGAACCATAGTAAGGTTCTCCCAAAATATGGTTACCACAGTCATATTTTTTCTTTGAGTGTAGTTACAATCTTAGCGATATCTGTCATAGTTTTTTGTGCTAAAGCTAAATTCATCGAAAAAACGCGAAAATTTAAAAAAAAAATATCAAAGTTAGGCCAATTAATTAAAATTATTAATTCTGGTACCAGTTATAGCCACAGTCCTATAAATGTAGTATCAATTTAATTTTTTGATTTCAGAAGAGGAGGACAGCCGGAATCATGACAGCCATTTGACAACTTTTTTTTACAACGGTCACTTTCAAGAGCTCCGCACGCGAAAAAAAACAATATTTCTCCTTAAAAAAATATCTAATGTTTGCTGAAACATGAACAAATATGTGGTAAAATTCTCAAGAATGGGTAACACATAATCTGCAAAAAAAAATTCCGGAAAAGCACTGACTCTATTCCAGTACGTTCAATACTTATATTAGGTGTATATTAAAACTATATTACAAGAACAATTAATTCTCTCATTTCAGATCTACTCAAATATTAATCTTAACCAAGATCCCGATCGACGGATCAAATTTTTAGTTAGGTTTGTTGAACACATCACAGATGGATGTAACCGAAGACAATACACCGGGACGATATTTTTATATATCGAGAAAGTCTTCGATAAAGTATGGGTTAAAGTGGACGGGGAAAAATGTCCTCTGGGAACCCTTGAATCTGGTGTATCGCAGGGGTCTACTTTATCGCCTATGATATTTTCAGTTTGTAGCAGACGAAACTAAGCAACAATAATACTGCTTTCATGCTGACGATACCACCTTTCTGGTGTCTGTGAAGATCACTCAATATTTACAGAATGTTGACAACATGGAAAGGTGGTTTAAGCTCTGGTGTATTAGCGTCAATCCTACCAAAAGCGAGGCAATTCCTTTTGCGAAGATAAAGAAATCTTCTTGCGGTCATATTTTCATTTTTGGTATGCCATCCCATAGAAACCAGTTATGAAGTATCTCGGTGTTGTACTTGATAAGGGACTCTATTTTACGCTGCATATTCAGAAGCAAAGCAAATATAGTATTAAACCTACTCAATGTTGGTGGATGCTTGTTGATTTTTGTTTTAATTTCACGCCTTTTAAAAATTTGTTGAAAATTTAAACGTTCTCCTATAAGTCGTTCCAAAGGTATTATTTTCAGAATGTGATTCTCTGAGCCTTCCAGGCAGGATATTTAATCATTCTCTTCCGTGCTCTGATGCCCAAATTGCGAATTTTGCAAATGGCTCTACTATCATATATCTACATAAAATCCAAGTTTCAACTTCATAGTATAACCGGTTCCAGCGATATACATAGAAATCAAAATTTTACATCTAAAACCCTGAAATCAGGCTTCCAGTCTACCTTTTGTGAAATTTGGAAGAACATGTCTACGGGGGTTCTCGTCTTATAGAACGACAGAGCAGTAGGTTTAAAACATACGGCGTATGCAGCGTTGAAATTTCCGGTAATCACAATACTTTAACATTTAAAATAAATAGTAAAATAAAAATAATAAAGAAACTACTAGTACATTTTTATGTAGGTATGATTGAAAACAAACACAAGTCAATACGACTGTAGAATATAATATTCAAATAAAGTGTAATTAAATACTGAAAATAAACACCACAGGACCAACTCGTATTCTCAGTTCTTATGCGCGTGATCTCATTTCTTCGAATTTAGATAAATGATTCCGATTAGTAATTAATTAGGTAATAGAGGGACTAACTTCCATCTTGATTGGGATAAAACAACTTAATTTTCTTAATGCTCTGTGGATTGTCACGGCAAGACTTTGTCACGATATTAATTAACTGCTTTCAAGGTGAATTTCGAATGGCTTCCATTCAGTGCACTCTGACTGCAGATGGAAATGCATTTACCTAAAAATTAAAGCATCGATGAAACATTTTCATATGTTCGATCATGAAGATATGTAGTTCCTTATAGAGTAATAAGAACCAACATGTCGATGTTCGAAATGCATCTTGCTCGGATTTAACATATCCGTTGGTACCTTCATATTTTATTCTAATGAATTTTCAAATAGAGATTTCTGGAATATTATATTCACGATTTCGTTTCGCTACTGAACCTATGAAGATGCACGATCCTATACAATACAGGTGTGGATTTAGAGCATAAAATGGGTAAAATGGTTACAATGTGAAGATTTGCATGACTTTACGAATGATAGTAAAACCCGGAAGATGAAAACTAAATGAAGTTTACCGGGAAATGTAATCTAAGTGAGTCGTATTCCTAGAACGGTGAAATCATTGAATTGTAACAAAACTAACATTATTGTAAGTGGACGAGAAAAAAACATTATTTAATACAAGGTAGTTTAGTTCGAATTGCCTGTACCTCCAATTTACATAAATAAGTCATACAAAGTAGACATTTTCACACAATTTCATGTGCAAAATCTCAATAAATCAAGGAAGAAAATTAGAGAAAATGATAAGAGTACGCGTATGGTAACTTATAACACGATCATGATGACGCCTTTTTATACGCCTGATGCTGGCAGAAATTCATATAAATAACGATCATGTCAAACTCTTAACAAGTTCATTTCATTATTAGCAAGTTTTGATTTATAGTTCGAAACTGTTTGTTAAAAGCCCATATTCACCGTCAACCGGGCATAATATATGGCACGGTAACGTAATGTGTTGCCTCATAAATAACACTTTCGGCCGGTTATAATGAAATGGTAAGAAAAGGCGAAAACCAACTGCGATTTATTGATCTACTGTTAGCTTCTGACTCTTCTACATATCTTCCTTCCTTCAGAGTTCGCCAATTCGGATCGTCTGTAACTTACGAAATTTAACGGAAAAAATTAATTTATGAAATTATCAGCACCCACTTATTTGTCGTTTATAATAAGAAAATTGACGACTGGAAGTAATATCCGTATATCGTAGTTCAAGGGAAAAAAAAATTTATAGTGATAATCCCAAATTTATAGTTCTACGTTGTAAAGGAAAATTTAATGTAAATCAAACCAGACTTCAAGATCACAAATTAGTTTTGCTTGTAAATTATTATTTATTTCGCTTAGTCTAAAGCAAGGATTTAACAGGACTAGTTGGTAGCTGTAAGAGGTTTCAATTTGGCACCCAGATTTCCAGGATTCATTAATTAGGGAAAAGCAAATCCTACACAGAGTGTATGCTATAAAGTTAGAAGCCGGACATATTTTGTGGGATCGAAAAACCGAGTAAAACACGCATATAAATCCATGTTCGGAAGTTATTAATTTCAAATATTTTTTTCCATTTTACTGTATTATTTTAATAAAAAGGTAGGTATTGTTAGAATTTTTTCCACGTTTTCGGACAAATCCATAGACTCATAAAGGTAAAAAAATGTAATGTTTTATATGGAGCTGAGGCAAACATTTGTTGTAATAAGACTAAGACTATTTTCTCCAATCCCGTCATACCTCTTAGATCTTCTATCGAAGTAATTTTACCTCCTCTAGCTCTTCAGATGATAGCATTGAAACTATATTCAGGATTTTTTTTATATTCAAAGGGTTGTATACGATTTTAAGAAGTCCTTCATATGACTTAGTCTGGTCAGATATTAAACTGTTTTTACTTTCACTGATTTCTCACATCAATCGTCAATAAAAAAATTTAGGATTTTTCGATATCATACCCATAAGTTGTGTTGTGTACATTTCCCGGAATTCTGACAAATCTCATAAGTGTGGTGGATATCGATTATTGATTGTTCAACAAGCTTTTTATATAATCGCCTCAAAACTTTTATTAGGACTTTTTGATATTTAATTCCAAGAGACCCCCTTGTATACGTTTTTACGAATTCTGCCATATCTCTTGGGCTTAATTAGATATTGAATAGGTTTTTACTCCACGGCCTGTTATATATTGGTCCAAAACACAATTTTAGGATTTTGCGAAATCCAAGCCCTAATAAAGGGTTGTATATGTTTATTGTATTCTGCCATATCTTTTAGGTCTGATAAGATGTTGAACTGGATCTTACTCAAACGGTTTTTTACTTTATTATATTTTAATAAAAAAAGTATTTGATCGAACTGAAATTTCCAAAAAATTTGCTACCCTTACATTTTGTATTTTAACATTTTAGGACTAGTGGACCCCAAAAAATCTCAAAAATTGTTTGTCTGTCCGTCGCACATAGGGGTATTTTGCCAATCTAGACGGTCAAAATAATTTTTTTCCATTTTATCAGTCTAAATAGATTGTATAATTGAATTAACCTTTAGAAAGTGTTCTGCGACAAATATCTTTAAGCAAAACTATTAAGTTTAACTCAAAAATTTTCTTTTCGTGAAATTACATGTAAAATTATTATTTGAATTTCAAACTTATATGAACTGGGAAAAATTCACCATATTAACATACTCATGTTGTATATTGACATTTTGCTCGGCTTATCTTGGTGTGTTAGATGTGTTTCCCAGACAGTACGACATTTGGGGTAACACAAATGAAGCATACCTAAAACACATGCAAAAAATAAAAAATATAACAAAAGTAATAATAACTAAATTAAATTAATAACAGTAATATAAATAACAATAAATATTATGTAAATAAATTGGTGTTCAAAATTAAAGTGAAGAAGAAAAACGTACCTACCTCATAAATAAATAATAAACATAGTAGGTGTCTCAATTTGATTTTCAGATTTTTAAATGTAAGACAAGTTGTCTGTGATATATCCACTAAATTTTTTATTTGAAAGAATATGTTATGGCTTTGCTTCGTGGCATGTATTCGAGAGGTCCAATTTTCGACGACTTTGTCGCATAAATTTGGCTGAATTTGCTGGATTGCGTTCGTTATGTTGACTTAAATGTCATCAATTGTTTGCGGATTATACGCATCGACCTGCGATTTAAGATAGCCCCAAAGGAATAAGTTTAAAGGTGGTAAATCGCACGATCATGGTGGCCAGTACACTTCGCCGCTGCTGCGAGATAACCATACGATAACAATACGATAACCATACGATATCGCGGAACGTTTCTCGAACGGAGCACTGATTTTGAAAATAAAATTTGATGATTTCTTCCACCTCTGTTTGAATTCAGATTATATGTACATACGAAAATGTTTGCTTCAAGTGGTTTATTTGGTCATAAGAGTAGTCTTCGCAAGACAAAAGATAACTTTCCATTTATTTTAACTTTTCTTCAAAACTGGGTGAGTTCTGTTTTTGCATTTTATCGTACAGTGGTCTACGGGCCACTACTCTTACTCCTGACCCACCGGATAACCCTGAAATGGAAGAAATACCATGTTAACACCATTTAAATTTTTGATCTAATATTTTCTTTTTTTACTATCATGTTTGTTGACCCGTTATTCGAGAAAGCGCGGCTAATTTCATAATGGATCTACCAATTACAATAAAAATAATAAACGAAACGGACCCCTGAAGTACAGGCGAGAACGCAGGGGGGGTTTTGGGGGTTCAAACCCCCAAATGAAGTAATTAAGAACTCACAACTAAATGTAACTAATACGCGACGCGTAAATTTGTCTGTGAACCCCCCCCCCCCCCCCCCACCACCGAAACAATTTTAAATTTTTACTTTTTACCTGCAACGGTTACACTTAGGAAGCCAAGAAAAATGCATGCACTTGTCGCTACGGTCAAGTTCAGACTAAACTTACGGCATCAAGCGCAGCCGATAAAAGGTTGGGAGGAGTTGACTTAAGTTCTCTGTTCATTTAACTTAAATAATAAAAGACTTTTTTCTACCTGCTTTGAGTTCTTGTAAATTGACTTTTGTCCGGCTAGATTGGCAAAATACCCCTATGTGCGTCGTACGCACCCGTTGAAATATTAAGTCCAAGGTTGTTTGCTGGGTACACTGCGAGAATTTCTCTATGTTGTATATTTTGGCTGGTGAGATGTAAGAGAGAGGTGGGAAGCGTTTTAGACAAAAAATTTTAGTCTCAATATCATAGGGACCGCTAAAAAAATTTATATTATTTTACATTATTCAACAAAGTTAGAAACATGTAAGCAGTGTTGGAATAGTAATTGCAAATAACGAATGATAAATAAATAGATAATTAAGATTTTGTTTTTACAAAAATGGTTAAGTCAATCGGACATAGTTTTTTACAAAGCGTAAAAAACACTTAAGTGAAGGACAAGCTAGGTATTGAGGGTGTTTTACTTTACAGTAGAATATTTTAAAATTAATTCGATACCTCGACAGACCTAAGAGATATGACGAAATTTGTAAAAATTTATACAACACCTTTTCACGGACAAATTTGTTGACGCACCTCCGTACCCCAATACAAATCTGGCGTTTTTGAACTTAATAATTTTGCCATATTCATTAATTCCGGGGTCTGAAGTTAATTTTCTAGAAAGATCACAATAATAATACTGTTGACTTTATTATCATTACTTAAACCTTGACAAAACATTAAAGAACTGGTCGAACATTCCAGTGTACTTAGTCAGTAATTGAAACAGAAATTTAGCGGCTTCAACTGCACTATGGTTTTAATCAATCAAATTATTCATCTACAATCCTACAAAATCTTAATTAACTCCATCGACATATCGATGTCCATCTGCATTCGGCTTGAATCGCTGCACCGAACTCGTAATAAAGCGATAAAGATGAATATAAAATGCAAGGATTATGGACAGCGGAGAAGCTTGAGCGACGCGCTCCTTTTGACTTCAGTTCAAGATCGAAATTAGAACCATAAGTTTAAACGAGTTCTGACATTGATGGCTCCTAAAATGTCTTGATTTCGCAACATTATTGCTGCATAACGATAATAAGAGCATAGCTGTCCAGACCTCTGAGCCTCCGGCTTTAAATTAATTTTTGTGCGCTATACTCGATCGAAATCGACTGTGTGGTACGGTGCGTATAGTATGGAACTTGTTATGGAATTAGTACAAAACTAATTTTTCGTATGTTATGTGGCATCCTGATCTGATAACTTCAACTTGAAACCCATAACAATACGTTTCAGAAATTATGGAATTAGGGAACTAGTTCGACGTTGGGCAGGAAATTTA
Source organism: Beris morrisii (assembly GCA_951812415.1). Taxonomy (NCBI): domain Eukaryota; kingdom Metazoa; phylum Arthropoda; class Insecta; order Diptera; family Stratiomyidae; genus Beris; species Beris morrisii. The sequence continues at coordinate 31,988,358 of OX638311.1, forward strand.
ATATGCAATGACTAACTTGATAACACTATGTAAATATGTAAATAAATATGAGTACAACTCTATAAAAGTCTGTAGAGGATTATAAATATGTAACTTGTGAATTTAATCCAATCCCCATTTTTCTAGTCCTGGGACTGTGTTTTCACAGCAGATATCGAAAAGATGTTCCGACAAGTGAAAATACTTCAAGATGATCAAAATTATAAAAGGATATTATGTCGATCCTCAACAAGGGAGCCAATAAGGGAATACAGACTAACAACAGTGACATATGGAACCAGTTCAGTACCGTATCTCGCAATAAAAACTATAACAACTTGCAAGGGATGAAGAAAGTGAATTATCCCCCCCATGTATCGCAATTTTGTTAATCAATTTTTACGTTTTTTGCTCCACGGTAGAAATTAACCGTTTACGAAATGTGGATATTAGAAAATCACGATTTCAGCGTTCGAACATTTCGGAAGCATTGTTTTCCCCATTCCCACACCCCACCTCCATATCGACAGTTTTTAAACTATCAATCAAGTTTTATATAAATTCCAAGATTCAGCCTTCTAGCATAAACAGTTGCTGATATCTAAAAACCAAAATTGTTCATCTAAAACGCTCTCCCCACCTCCCCCCTTACAACCCGACCACACGAAACTTAAAGAAGACCCAGTCTACCCATTGAAAAATTCTAACTTAATAGCTAAATGGGTTTGAGAGCTACAAGCCTTCAAACGATTTTGCATATGGCAGACGGCGTACAGACGGACAGGATTTTATTTGTCTTGTATTTTTGGTATCTACACAATAACAACAAATTTATTGAATTTTACATCTTTTGGATAATAGGTAAATATGCCACACCTTTTCAAGTAAATTTACATTGGGATGTCATAGTCAATTTGGATGTAGTTTTCAATTTTCGGTCAGTAAGTTTCAATTTGCAATCAGTAAATTTCAACTTCGAAAACAGCAAATTTACTGGATATTCTCTTGAATTTGGCTCCGAAACGGAGTTCTATAAAATCCATCACTTTTACTGCGCCACCGAACGCGCTTCATTTTCATTTCAAGCGTCCAACTTCGTGGTTTCATATATTACATATTTTTCGTCATAAAATTCAAATATATTCAATATATTATATATATTCAATATATTCAAATGTAAGTAGGATTACACGAAAAAGAACGTAATTTTCAATTCATATATAAATATAAATAGTCAATTTTACACGAAATGGTGCGTAATTTAGTGAGTCTTTTTATGTAAATTGTACGGTTCAGTTGAAAAGTACATGAATAATTTACTAATACCAGTAATTTCGTGTAAAAGTGATTGAAATGTGTACTTTTACTTGAAAAAATTGAAATTTTCTGGAAATTTCAAGTAAAAATTGGATTGAAAATTCAATTTTTTTTAAACAGTGTATATGTCATTTTATTTCGAAAATCGATCCCAATACTTTATTATATTAAAATAATAAAGAAAAATACTGAATTCATTAATTTCTGATAATAAGAACCTACTTGTTTCGTTCACATTTTTTGAGGTACCTTAGTTTTGAATAGAATCATTGTTCGTAACACCAAGAACCGATACAGTCCAAAAATACCGGAAAATAACCGTCAAAAATTTCTTTATCGTCACTCTTTTGTGGGAATTAGTGGAAACATTCTTCGGGAAATTCATTGGCTTTAGCATACCGCGTCTTCCCTAAAAAAATCAGGTTTCAAGCAAAACTGTCAAATGACTTATCTGCTTCTTCATAATTAAAGCCTAGTACTGTGTTCCGAGCGAAACGAAATGAACTGTCAAATTCCATATAAAAAAAATGAATATTTCGCACACTTTTCGCGACAAAATATTTCGTTCGTTTTGCAGTACTGTGTTCATGGGCGGAATGGACATTTGCAGTAGTCACTAATAGATGGCGCATGGTTTCGTTAAGGTTTGTTTTCAAAGGGTAGGGTACTCTTTTATGTCAAGACCAATATTTAACAATTTAAAATTTTCAACCGTTCGCTGTCAGTTCAGTTCGTTTGTGCTCGGGAAATTTTGTGTGAGTTATATTTTGTTGTGTTGTGTGCCGGAATTGTAATTTCTTGCCAATATTTTAATTTCTTTCAAATTTCGCGCGCTTTTATTTCACTGACATCTAGTAGCGAACTGTATAATTTATTTCACTCGACTTCGAAGGTACCTTTTTCGTTCGTTTTCATTTCGCCGAACACAGTACTATACTTAAGCGTGAAGCACTTTGCCGGTCTGCAATAGGCAGGCGCAATCTTCATAAATTTTCTTTGCATTTCTTTGCTGCCAGAAAAAAGAATTGAATCACACCGCCAGATGCAAATAAAATCAAAAAAAAATATTGTTGAATTCGATAGATAGGTTTAATTGGCAATTAGTTAATTATCAACTTAGAGAGGTCTTGTGTCTATGGTAGAAGTAATAGTAGCTAGCATGCCAGTTTACTAAAGCTGAAGTCGTGAGTACGAATCCTAGTCATGTACTTATCATTTGTGAAAAAATAAAATAAGCAGTTCCGCGTTGTTATTGTCATACGTCCCAGAATGACTCCTTCTTTAACTGAAGAATAAGATGGTCACTTCAAACCACACCACTGCTGCCTGGACTGGACTATAAATCCAAGGTTTGTTTAAGGTGACGAAACAATTCTTACACAATAATGCAAACAGATTGGTACGATTAGACGAAATACCTTCGCTTGTACTAAAATCTTCGGCTTTATCTAAATTATTAAAAATAAATGAAATTTTCCGATATCTAAAGAAATTTACTGATAGGCCAAAGTGTGTGGATACTCGCGAAGCCGGTCGTTCACAGCATAAGCTATCAAGCTATCATACTCTCATGTAGCTCGGATTTATAATGAAACAAAATCGTTTTGCAGTTCCGATTTGTAAAAATATGCCGGGAACTTTGTGGCTGCAATGAAAGAAGAAACAAACCACGGTTAAAGCCGCGGAACCTGAACGTTAGGAGCGGCTTCTTTAAGACGGCAGTAAACAAAGCATTTTTTAAAAGATGCCGATGGCCGCTGAAGAAGCAATTGCCACTGACGCTTGATAAAAAAGGAATTTCTTATCTGATTGTTTAATTTCGCTTCCAGTAGCCGTAGCTGCCGGTCTTATTCGACGTGAATGCTCTCAAGTGCCCGGCATTATGTAAAAGATTGGTCCGGCCAGGATACAGATAAGACATAGGAAACCAATCGGTTTTCTAACAATTTTTTTTTTATATTTTGGTAACAACCAATCCAGAATGATGTGATGGGTCTGATGGTGCATTTACACTCAGCGTTTGAGGCGAGCCTCTATCCCCACCAAAAAATCACCCAATCAGATGGCTTGTGGAGTCGCAAGAGTCTAACATTCTTCAACTTTTCTCCGACGCACGCTTCCATATGTGTACACACATACAATGTACTGTGGCAGCACACAATTCGCAGCTCATCGTATTTCTGTCGTTTCGCACTCATAGGCATGTTGCGTCGCAGAGGCATTTTGAGTGTAAATTGCTTTCAACACAGCAAAGAACACAGCCGACGAAAACCGGTTTGCAATGACCTGATGGGGGTAGAGGCTCGCCTCGAGGCGAGCCTCAAGGGTGAGTGTAAACGCAGCATAAATCTGAATCCAACCCTATGGTCATATTAACAGTAATCAATTAGAAAATTAAAGGTGTACAAAACCATAGAAAATCTACAGTTATCGCATAGGATACAAGTACCGGGAGCATTGAATAATTCATATAACTTTCCACGATATTTCAACACCTGTGATCATTTAGCTGCTCATCCTTGATTGTAGGTACCATGTTACCATACAACAAACCCCGAAACATGCGACCATCCGATGATTATCACAACAGACATATGTATATTCAAGCGACTAATGCCGATAAAAAAATATGCCAACAGTCTGGGCTCAACTTTATTATTTTTTGGTAGAAGTTCGGAACGAGTTTAGTTTTGAGATGTGGTGTAGGCTACTATGCGACTGAAAACCTAAAAAAATTCGTGAAAATGTGGTTTCACGGACATTTTTTTTAATCAACCTCTGAACACCAATAAAAATATGAACTTTTTTTTTTGCTTTAATTACTCTAAATAAATTCAAGTTCGAAGCTTCATCGAACTAGTCTGCCACCCCTAGACATTTTTGGCAAGCAAATGGCAGCCAGTGCAGCCATTCGACTTAGAGCCTCTACACAGTGGACTGGCACATATGCAGGTCACTCAACAATCTTGAATAACTTCAATGATATTCCTGAAAACACCGACTACACCCCTCCCAGTTATGATTTTGACAAAAATTTCCTAACAACCATCCCAACCCGTCTAGAATGGGAAAGGGATTCGGTACGGACGGAGGAGTCCGCCCACATATATACGGACGGCTCCAAAACTGAAGGCGGAGTAGGTGGAGGTGTTTTCTCTGACATGCTTAACATTAGCAGCTCCTTCCGCCTTCCGGACCACTGTAGTGTCTTTCAGGCGGAGCTTATGGCGATCAAGGAGGCCTTGTCCTGGCTGAGGTGTAATGTAATATCTACTAGGGATATTAGCATTTTCACAGACAGCCAAGCGGCAATAAAATCCCTGGAATCGGCCTCAACAACATCAAAGGTCACCGCAGAATGTCGATCATCTCTTAAGGAGATGGCAGAACAGTTCAATATTCGTCTGTGCTGGGTGCCAGGACACAGGGATATTCCAGGGAACTGCATGGCTGACGAACTCGCCCGTCGCGGCACTACCCTTCAGATTATGCCTGAACATCGGAATCTGGGTGTGCCTCTCTCTACATGTAAACTGCTACTGGGATTGGACTCAATCGAGAAAACCAACTCAAGATGGGCAGATGGTGTTACATGTCACACTGCGAGACAGATCTGGCCGGAGCTGGATCTGAAACGCTCTAAAAGGCTGACTTTGCTCAAAAGGGCGAATATCAGCACCACAGTCGGTGTCCTGACTGGACACTGTCTTATTGGTCGACATGCCAAAAGACTCGGCCTCTTCTCAAACGACTTCTGTAGAAGCTGCTTGGATGAGGAGGAGGAGGAGACAGTCCTTCACCTTCTCTGTACCTGTCCAGCTCTATCAGCCAGAAGGAAAGCTCATCTTGGAGCTTACTTCTTCAACTGTCTCGGTGATCTTGCCGCAATGGAGGTCGCGAGAATCCAACGCTTCATTGCAAGCTCTAAATGGTTCGACGAGTAGGACCGGATTCGATGATCCTGTGGTAACACAACGGACCTTTCAGGTCTAAGTGTGTCCGTGTTCTCACGGGCAGCCACGCGTACCTACCTACCTACCTACTCTAATAGCACATCTACATATACATACTAAGTTTCAACTTTCTAGCATAAGCCGTTTTGAGATATAAAAAACCACCCCTCACTCCCGTACCTTGGTACTCTTATCCAACATTTTATTTCCCTATATAATCCTAAATTTTTAGCTTTCTATTCATTATGGTTTTTGAGAAATAAAAATCAGAATGTTTTTCTTTCTACCCCCTTCCACCATCGCCCCCAACACCCATACCCCCAACATTTTTTTCCCTACTAGAGGTCTACCGACCCCAACTCCTGTAAAATTTTCCAGATCATATCTGATTTGGTTTCGAGATATTAAAATTAAATTTTTTGAGAAATTGGTGTCCCCCACTTTCGTGCTCCAACTCCCCCCTCAAAAAGTTTACTTTCAGTAAACTCCTCTTGTGATCCAATATACAGAAACTAAATTTTGTCTTCCTGGTGTAATTGGTTCGGAAGATATTGTAATCCAAAGTTTTTCATCTCGCAACCCCACACCTTACCACCCCTCTTAAAAATGTTAGCTCTTCTCTAATCTTGAAGCATAACTAAGGAGAACAACAAAGTTTCAATCTTCTGACATCAATTGTTCAGGAGATATCGATTTTAGAATGTTTCAATCCCGGCTTTCAAGCGTTTCAGACTCATTGTTTCCCTCCCCACTTCCACACCCCTAAACCACTATCGACCATTTTTTTGCAAATGAGTCCACTGTCATAGTACTACACAAGTTCCAAGTTTCAGCCTCCTAGCATAAGTGGTTCCTGAGATCTAGAAACTAACATTTTTCGTCTAAAACGCTCCCCTCTCCTCCTCCCTCATACCCCCACTCCCCCAAAAGATACCAGTCGTAGGCGTTCAACCAATCTACCCACCATAAAAATTGCATCATAATATCTCAACGGGCTTGGGAGCTACGCGCCTTCAAACGATTTTGCGTACGGCGGACGGCAGACGACGTACGGCGGACAGACGGACATTTTTTTTTTTGCTTTTTTGGTGTTTACTAGTCCTAAAACGTCAAAATACAAAATTTCAGGGTAGCAAATTTTTTGAAATTTAAGGTCGATCACAATACTTTATTATTAAAAAATAATAAAGTAAAATTTACGTAATTCGGGACCAAAGCCCACGCAGCGACTACCTCGCATGTCGAATGATGTACAATTTCCCCCACCACTATGTAAATTGGTTGTCTCAATAATAAAAAATTGACTCGTAAAATTCAAAAAAAGTAACAGGTACTCCAGCAGCAAAATTCAAAATTTTGTTTCAGTGTACGGGGTTCGAAAACGTTTGAGATCTGGGGAATTTCTTTACAAACACTTTCGCGTAGAGCTGACCGCCGTCTCGCTTTCACTGTAGTCCAAAACTGTTCGTGTACGCTTACATGCAGCGCTTATACACTGCATGTGTTTGGACGAGAGATTTATCTCGCATATTCGGTAGTGTATGTGGAACTCGCAAAGTACCTTCTGCATGCGAGAAGAGTCGAGAGACTTTTACACTGTTCTTGATGTTGGAAGGTATTTGTAGATTTTTGTTTTCTGACTTATAAATGATGTCATTGCAAATTTAGGGTCAAATATATTTTTTAAAAATCTATAAAAGTCCCGCCAGTTCTCCCCTGATAGGGATAATTGTTAGGCCATGTTTAAATTTGAGGGTTTTATGGATATTTCAGGTCGATCACAATAATTAATTACTGAAAATCAATATCTGAAGTAAAATTGAATCTATTTAAAAAAAAAAGTTTAACAGAATAAAAGAATTGATTGTAATGTATCTTTACGTTTTATCAAGAACATTTTATACTTAGATCGGTAGAACACAATTAAATTAATTTACATCCGAGGAAGGTTAATCTTCTCGAACCTGCTAACTTCAACGCATTTACAAAATTCCAAATCGGTAGAAATGGGTACGGATTCTTAAAAAATTTCTGATGTTCTTTTAAATTTTGTTGTGCTCGATGATGTGTTTAATGGCATGCATATGCGATTAGTCGAAAAACCCTCATCGCTACTCCGGACATCAGTCAAAACTAAACCATGTCGAAATGTGCTGGTCATAATGAGATCATTAAGGGAGTTCGAAGCTTCATCGAACAACCTGTCTTTTATTTTTCAAATGAAGAATTTAAAAAAAAAAATCACATTAAAAATCAAAACGTTCGGTTGATTACCTTTCAGCTTCATTGAAACGAATTGAAATTTTCGCTTGTGATTTCTTTATCGTTTAGATACGTACGAGTAGTACCCTATGTCCATTTAATGTGATTGACAGTTGATAATGGACTTTTTGTTTTAACAAAACGGTAAAGACATACTAAAAAATTAATATGTACCTTATGTAGAAGATTACCGGCTTCCGGTCAACAATTTTCTTCACCTTGTCTTATAAGTAGACTTGTAGTTAAATTACTTTAGAAAACTGTTCATTAATTGATTCAATATTTGGGTTCTTGTACAAAATGTTGTTGGACTATTTTTTATAATATTAAAAAAATTATCTATAAAATTATTTTAGTGAAATCTTGATTGTGTAGCAATCGTTATAATATTGAGAAAAAACAAAGTGCGTACAGTCAAGATCCAATCTTCAGTCTGCAAGAAAAGATGGAACAAAAAATACCGCACGGAAATTTTAGGATCATTTATTAAACACATATTTATTTTATCGTAAACTAGAAATTTTTTACGCTTTCCCTGCATTAGGCATATTCTCGCATAATAAAAAATTTTGTAGACAAAAATTTTAAATTTACAGCTTTTATGGTACCATTTTATATCGCCTCACTTCTGTATGCTGCTGCATCACTCAACACTTAGCTAGCAGTTTGTTATGCATGTAAATATAAGTTCCAACTTTCAACTTTCTAGCGTGAGTTGTTTCTGCGAATGACACGAGTAAGCAATAAATAGCTGGGAGATAACCTAGCCCCATTTTTCCGCTCTGGATATTTTTTTTTCCAGGTTTTTTGCACAGTAACATATAGGTACCACAAATATGCTTTAAACCCGTCTTTGACTTCTATCCAAAAAATAATAAAGTTGGGCCCAGACTCTCGGCAGATTTTCGAAAATATTCATAAAACTATATTTCGCCGCTTTATAATAATCCGTTTTCGTGATATAACATTTTTGGATTTAGTCGCTTTAGAAGTGAAAGTGAATTCGATATCTTATTAGACTTATAAATATATCGGAATTCGTGAAAATGTACGCAACCCCTTAGGCGTTGGATATCGAAACATTTGAAAAAATGTTGTGCGAAGAAGTAAAATTCATTTAATAACTTGACATGCATGCCTAAAGGATATAACGAAATTCATGATAATGTGGATATTTTTTTTTATATTTGTACGCCAATGAAAATCTGAACTCTTTCTTTGCTTTAATTACTCCTGTAGTACATCTACATATATGTGCTATGTTTCAACTTTCTAGCATAATCCATTTTTGAGATAAAAAAAAACACCCCCAACCCCCGTACCTTGCAATCCTTATAAAAAAAAAACTTTATGGTGATAAATGGTCGTACATTTTTAGTTTTCTAGTTTTTCCTTTCCACCCCCTACACACGCATCACAAAAACATTTTTCTCCGCTAGAGGTCTAATGGGCCTAACTCCTGTAAAATTCTTGAGATCCTTGAGACATAAAATTTAATTTTTGAAAAATATATATCCCTCACTTACGACTGCACCACGATGATGTATTTTCGAATTTTCTAAGGCTTGGGAAATGGTTGATTTATGCGTCAAAAGCAAAACTCTTAATAGTCTCTCAATGGCACATGGAGTGATGGCGTCACTAGTGGTAGAAGTATCCAGCCGTCCTTCCCATTGGTGAAAACCTGCTAGATGCACATGGGGTAGTAGCCATCGATAGCCCTAAAGAAAGAGGTGAGCATTTTCTACGACAGGATAAAACATTTCTAATTTTTCCTATTATAATGGGCCTTCTCCCACGTGTAAATCTGTCCGAACAAAGTCCCATTCTATCGTGTTCTAATCAATTTTTTTAGCGTAGTTCTTTCGATCAGTCACAAGACACTTTCATATGGGAAAACAAACAGAAGTTGATTCAAAATCACGTGTAATATTTTACACTCGAGTCAGGACGCTTCCATACAAATGTACGTTTCAGATGTCTCTATTGGAACATGACTAACAGGCAGGTGCAGGTTTATCTTACAGAGTAATTTACATAAAATATTCCGACATTTCTAGTTCCTAAGAGCCCAAAGAATCGTTTAAAAGGAGCGACAGTTCCAAGTCTCATATAAATTACGAAGACACCGTCCGGGCCAGAAGTACAGTGGAGAAGTGGCATTATATCTATTTTACCTACCGAGAATTTGAGCATGTAATGCACGGAACACTATAATAATGTTGTTGTATCTTCAGATGCAGTAATTTCTCAACATTTTAAGATTAAAATCAAGAAGCAAAAATTAATCGTATGCTATTTGTTGGAGCAGCGTGATGGCACTGTTGCAGCGTTCCTGTGGTGCGCTTTATTGAAAATTGATTTCCCGATTGCCCACGAATTTTCCATTTGAATGATTGGGAGTATCATATTTTAGACTTGTAATTTGTCGGGACACATATGGTCAGTTGTAAACGTTTGGCATAAGTTACACCTATTTCAGCACAATGATATTTGTAGCGAATGTATTTAATATAATAATCATTCGATCTTCAATGAATTGTAAGAAATGTCTGTAACTTCTTTCGAGGGTGTCGAATAGAATTGAAAAAGACGCGACATAGTCTACGAACCGAGGAATTATAATGGAACGTACCATGAAATGAAAGCGGTTTGTTTCATTACTCGAACAGAGGTGCACCATCAAGCAGCGAACATAAACATTATTAACATTATTAAGTTTTACTAAAGATATGAAGATACAAAATGCGAACATCGGAACAATTATCTGCGTTTTAAGCTGCATCTTACAAGTGGAAGCAATTGGTTAATATCCAAAATTTATTATTATTATTCGACCTACAAATTTACTGCGTATTAATTGAACCTCCTCCATTAGCTACTTTTAATATTACTAATATAAAAGCACCCAGCAATCACGAACGGGAACCAGGAAGCTATTTGGAACGTTTTTTTATAATTTTAAGGTTTTTTTTATTTAGTTTAGAAGAGTCAATAGAAGTGAAACCAAATTCGATCTCATTAACCATAAAAGTTTTTCGGAATTCGTGAAAACCCCCAGGGATTTAATATCAAAAAATGCTTGCATCAGATTTTTCTTCAATTAAATTTAAGGCCTTTAGAAATAAAAGTGAATTGAATATCTCATTAAACCCAATATATGGAAATTCGTGAAAATGTACACAACCACTTTACACCCCCTAATGGGTTGGATATCGAAAAATTGGAAAAAAAACATTTCTAGGTGCTTACATAAAGAACCCGCAGAAATAAAATCTACTTCGACATGTCCAATATATATATAACGAAATCGTGAAAATGTGAAAAAATCCCTTTTCACGGACATTTGTTTTACTCAACCTCTATGCCAATAAAAATCTAAATTTGTTTTCCTTTAATTTCTTGAGTAGCATACGTACATACATATACGTACTAAGTTCCAACTTTCTTCTTCATAAGCCGTTTCTGAGATTTAAAAAACCACCACCCACCCCCTGCCTTGCTACGCATATTAAAAAATTGTTTCTGGGATACCTCTTTATTGGCTCAATGTAGTAAATTTTTAGCTTCCTATGGTTTGTAGTTCTTAAAAAATACAAATCGATATTATTTTCTTTCCACCCCCTCCCACCATCAGCCCCTTCACCAGTACCTCCAACATTTTTTCCCTGTTAGAAGTCTACTGGGCCTAACTCCTGTAAAATTTCTAAGATCATATATGGTACGGTTCTTGAGATATACAAATGAAATTTTATTAAAAATGGCTATCGCCCCACTTTTGTGCTCCACCTCCCACCTCAAAAATGTTAATGGGCTCCACTTGTAATCCTCTATATACACAAACCAAATTTTACCTTCCTAGTATAATTGGTTCGGAAGTTATTCTAATCCAAAGTTGTTTACCCCAACCCCTACACACCACCAACTGATTCAACAATTTTAGCTTTTGATTAATCTCCTATTATCCCTTAAGACAACTACAAAGTTTCAATTTTCTGACATCAACCGTTCAGAAGATACGTATTTTGGAATGTTTCAACCCCAGCTTTCAAGCACTTCGAACACATTGGTTTCCCCTCCACTCCAACACTCCTCCACCCTTATCACCCTTATGCAAATAGGTCCACTATCATAGTTCTACATAAGTTCCAAGTTTCAGCCTCCTAGCGTAAGTGGTTCCTAAGATCTAAAAACCAAATTAAATATAATTCAACTATTTACCACAATTCAATTCCAAACTTCGATCAGAATTCAATTCCTATCCTATTATTTCTTATCAGATCTCTGCTTGCTGAAAGCTTCACCGCCGCAGCCAGGAATGTGTGGAAGCAAATAGCGTATTGCATCCACCGTGCCGTGAACGAAAATTTTTTTTCATGACGTCACAGTGGGCTTACTACGGAATGAAATGAACGCTAATAGATGCAACTTTCAAATTGCTTCCATGTGTCTTCTTCTTTGATTCTTTTCGCTTGGCTTTTTCGTGGTGTTGCCAAATCGGCTGTGTGCGATATTCGCGTGTAGTTTCTTGCTAACTTTTATTTAGACTGTGTCAAAGAAAATGTTTGAAACATTTTTTTCGCGATTTTTCTGTGCGATGTAGAAAACGCATTTTAGATATAATATTTTTCAGTAAAATGTAAGGGAAGCAATGCTTCCCTTGCTTCCATGGACGCCACGCCACTGTCTTACACCCACAAGTCTCTAAAGATGCAAAATGTATTGCTGGACGCAAATCACAGAATCCCGTCAGGTGAAGACATAAGAAAGCTGATCATTGGACAAACATCTACATATTTCTGAATCTTCACAAGTTGGGACGTTGGCTTAATTACGACCCAGTGGGTATCTGATAATAAAAACTCAACAGTTGGTGACTCTGATGCACACGTGAAAATATCAAATCTCAAACAATGTGGACTGGAAACATTTTAAAATTCGTATCTGATAAATGGTTTATGCCACAAAATTTAAACGTGGTGACTGAATACCAGGAAAAATGGCAGTGACAGTCATAGAGCGGGGTGTCATGCGCCCCCCCCCCCTATATAATGTTTAATAGGAGGTGGGAGAGGTACAAGAGTGGGGTTGTTTTGTTTTAGTTAAGAAACAGTTTGTTCTAGAAAATTACGTAAATTACGTACGGTGTTTTTGCCAAAAAGAACGATTCGTGAAAGGGGGTGGCTATATGTTCACGAATTTCGTCATATATCGTGGATCTGATGAGATATTGAATTATTATGATAGTTTTACTTCTACGGGCTCTCATATTGGTGCCTAGATACAGTTTTCAGATTTTTTTTTGATATATTACCCTTAAGGGTTGTATACGTTTTCACGTCTTCCGACACATCTCTTAGATTTGATATTGATTTGATTTGTTTTTTTTATATCGCTTAAAAAACATGTCAGGTTTTTCCGATATTCAACCCATATCTCTTAGGCATGATAAGATAGCCAGTTAGTTTTTACTTTTGCAGGTTCTTGATATAAAAACAGAAATCATTTTTGAAATGTGCTACCCGAACAACTCATTCATCATAACATCAGTTGACATCATGACATCGGATTCCATGGAAACCATCTGGCAATATCCAATAAGAAATGCATAGAAATCTCTGCACGCCTCTACATACTTGCACACATAGGCGCTCCGTGACGGAGGCCAGGAGGGGCCGGAACCCCCCCCCCCCAGATCCCGGCTTGGACCCTCCCAGAGAAATAGTTCTGGCCCCTTCCAGAAAAATAATTCCTTCCTATCCTACAGCAAACATTTTATTTGTCAATTGTTTTTTGGTCAAATGTTTTTTAACAATACAAACAATAAAAAAGAATCTTTTAAAATTAACTTTGAAAATAAGAAGACAGTTTTGAATTTTACAATCATTGTTCTTTCGTCGAGAGCTTTACAAGATTTTTTCAATTTAGCAAAATAAATTGGAAATTGTTTTTTACGAAATTGTAACAAGATTTTCTTCAAGTTTATAAACTAAAGAAGATTGACTTTTGAATGTAACCAGCTTTTTTGGAGAATATTTTTGAATTTTACGAGAACTTTAGAAGATGTTTTCAATTTTACAAAGTAAAGTAGAAATTCAGAAGGTTTTCTAAACTTCCGATCGTTTCGTTTGCATTGCAACTGAAGAAAATGCAAACGAATAGCGACGCGAATTATTACAAGAAAGATTTAAAAAGCTTTTCAATTTCAGAACAATTTTTGAAATATACAAGACGATCTTTAATTGTCTTGTAAATTTAAAAAAAGCTTCTTAAATTTAAAACACTGGTTCGTTGTACCTCGTAAAAATCTTTACAAATTAAAAGTTTCACTTATTTTAGCAAAACTAGCTTTCTGGATAAAATACTATTTACTTTTAATCCTGTGTCTTGATAAAGAACAAATGAAACGCGATCGAAGAAAACGTTGTTTTCGGTAATTGGATCAGTGTTGCCGGTACTGACTGACTTTAAACATGAATATATATGAGCAAATGTAAACGAAAACGAAGATGTTAAGTGAGAATTGCGAAAATAATAGAAAATAAGCTAGGAATTTATAAATTAAATTTTTTTTTGTTGTCGAATTTGAAGAAAATATCTTAGGAATACAAAATAAACTTCTACATAGCCATCAAAGTCTTCAAATCTTTGGTAACGCTAAAAATCTTCAAATTGAAGAAAAATTGGCATCGCTGCTACTACTCAAGATAGATTCTCGAATCTCTCAATCATGAACATTGAATCCAATTTTAAGGACTCTCTTTTAGTTGCTACTCGAAACTAAAAGACAGTCAGTTCCCTAAATGGAGTGAAGACATTTTTACAGGATTTTTGCATGGTAGCTACTCGTAGGACGACTCTTTCCTTCAACTGCAGCTATTGGAAAAACAACGTATAAAACATTTCAAAGTAGTAGCCTAAGACTAATCATTCGTTGTTTATACGAACACCCAATCTGTAAACACAAAAAGGACGAACTTGTATGAAAAGCATGTGTGCCTTTCGGAAGAAGTCGTATGTTCTGAGCCATTAGGCTCCTGGCCCCTGCCAGATTTCAGTCCACGGCACGCCTATGCTTGCACACTTCTCGAATGTTCCACTTACACAACTGCTGAAAATGTCTCGACTCAACCCATGCAGTATATAAACGCCGCAGAGCTTGTCCCGGCTTCAGTTTCCTACTGTGAAAGCGAGACGGGGAAGTGCTTGCAAAGCAATTTTTATTGGTAGCATCAATCGAGTCGTAAATTAAATCGGCCAGTACCGCATTTATTGAAATCGTATAAAACGAGTAATGAATGAAATCGGAAAGCGTTCCCAATAGTGCAATATTTGAATGCGAATAAATAAAACGTGGCAGTTTTTATTAATTTTACCCGACTTGCGTTTTACTTGAAATTCCTGGGAACTTCAATATTCATCCCCTCGGTGTATAACTTTTACGAATTCCGCCATATCTCTCTGATCAAATATCGATTTGTATTTTTCTTCCATGGCCTTTTTATATCATCGCCTAAAAATTTAATTCAGGATATTTCTACATTCATCTCCAATGTGTTTCACGAATTTCGCCATATCTCTTAGGTAGATAGAGATCTTCGAATTGTTTTCACTTCAATTAGCTGTTTATTTTTATCGCTGAGAATCTATTTCGCGATTACTAGTTTATAAACCTACTTCCGCGATGGTCTACACCAGGGTCTATTTGGAACTTTTTTTATGTTTCCAGCAACTTAGTAATCCCCGGTTGGGCAACGCTGATCTAACATTTGATTAATAGAGATAGCAAAATGAACTAACTAGGCTGTTTGTTCCGATTTTGGAACCGGTACTAGTAACAGACTTTTTGATAAATGCGAATAGTATAGTTTTGCTAAAAATTCGCGTAGGTACCTGGTGGAAAATAATCCGAAGAACAATAAAACCAGAGGTCTTAGAACACACTTCCCTCGTGTTGATTTTGCAATATTTTTAACATTTCCGCCATAATCTTAACGTAAAACATCAAATTACCGCTGGATTGACGCAAGTCGGAAAGGCGTTTTCCAAGAGCCTCTGTTGTAGCTCAAGCGGATACAAGAAGTAACGGCCGGCATAGCACGCGGCTTCCAAGTCACACTACCACTTGCTTTCATCTTCAAGAGTTCTTCCTCTTCATTAGGTGTCTTCTCTGATCTATTAACTCAGCCTTCTTCTAATTGAGCTAATTTCTGAAAAATTACTTCCGTCGAGGCATTTCGTTTCGCCGCCATTGCCTTAAGTGCTTCTTGGATGATTTGGCGCAAATGAAAATGCTTATTGGGGTCTTCATCCCATTCATAACAATTGCGTGCTGTCTTATTTTCCATCTTCAGTAAGAAAAAACAACACACCGAAAACGAAACGGAAAAAACGAGGAATCGAAACAAATTGAGAAAAATACTTCGGAGGCGATTTACAAGCTACCTGGAGCGCAAGATCGGACGCTGCTGTACCGCGAACATTATTTGCTTGTCCAGCCTTCGGTGCTACGTGAACATGCAATGCGAATATTACGCTGGGCACACTTTAGGCTGAAGCAATAAGCATCAGTGAAGACCGAAGAACCATCAGTTGCTCCTGCTTTTTTCGGTTTAAGGCCGCGTTTAGTTAACCTACTCCGCGAAAGACCCAAGCCACGATCGACGCACGGAACACAAACTGACCGGACAAGACGAAGACGGTCTTCTTCTTAACGGTCAAGAAGGCCACTTTTATAGCTCACCCTCAAATACAATTGCATTTTAATTTTGTCTGGATAGTGGGCACTGGCACTGCCATCCCAAATACCTGCCAGCTAACATAAAGTACTCATTTGCTCATATTCGTTCGGTCAGGTTGCTGTCGATTTGCTTGAGACTTTGGGGCAAGTAGGGGATATCCGTCTTGGAACGTGCATAATATTGGGCCGGTATATCGTCTGCCAGACACATGCTAAAATAGATGTAATGATGGGTCTGAGATGTTTTAAGGGCAAAAAGTGTTGGCCGAACTCCACTTAGATGCTTCTGTGTCGTGACACTCGCTGAATTCGTTGGCTAATCACGCGACGATGTAGCAGCTACATCCATTGGTGCTTCTTTCATAAATTCGAACTTCTTACAGAATAATGGCGAGTGATATTTTTGGGTAAATTATATTAAATTCGAGGATTGGCTCTTTGTTGGGATACACAAATTGAATGATAGGGATAATTATTTCTGGAAGCACGTGATCGGAAATTAGGTAATAATAAGTAAAGAAAATTGAGCCGACTTACGCCTTCTGGGCTAACACAATTTCACTAGTATTGAATATAAGTCGACTTAATTTCATCAAATTTAATAAGTTTAGTGCCTTCCTTTGGGGTAAAAAAGACTTGCCATAGAAACTTCAATAAAAAATCTGCCAACAATCCGGGCGCAACTTTATTATATTTTGGGTAGAAGTCCGGAACGCGGTACACGGAGGGAGTAACCTACACCGAGGAAGGGGATGATCGTGTTAATGGTGAGAAAAGGAGGGTGAAAAGGAAAAAAAATCATCTGGAAAACCACTAATGATAGAAAGCTGAAACTTTGAATTTAAGTTGTCGCACGTTTTTAACACACAATTTTTAATATGTTTGTATAGTAAGGGTAGTGGGTGCAAGGGCGACCGTACTACATATTTTAAAGAGGGCAAACATGTGGTGAAGTCATGTGACTATATGAATAAACGAAAAAAGAGGTAGGTGAGGTCTCACAGGAATATTAACAAAAAATTCGGTCAAACTAAAGTAAAGGTAGTAGTCGCGACCAGCCACACCGAAAATATTCGATGGAAACGTACGATCACATAAACTTTGTAAGCTTGAAAATTTAAATTACAGTACAGTCCCACTCTCGATTATTCGAGTCACTTTAAATCAGAATTTTCAAATTTTGAAAGTCCAAGATTCCCAAGATTCGAGTCACTATGTTATAATAGTCCTAACTATCCATGTGGATTTTTTGTTATCCACGTATTCGATTATTTAAATTGGGGTCAGCTTCAACTAGCTCGGATGATCAGAACTCTACTGTTTGGAGTGCTTTTCTTTCAATACTACTGTTCGTTTAAAAATTAATAAAACTTCCGCTCCTCCTATACTCAATGATATTTCAACATATTCTTTTATATGGTGCCGTCGTTTGGCAGGATTGTGCTCAAACCCACATTAATAAGTTACAAATTGCTCAAAATAATATTCTTAAAATGATACACAACTTGCCTCTATATTTTTCGAACGATCGATTAGAGTAAGGTATCCGAATGTGGAATAACATTTTAATTTTTTTACCTCTAGACTATAATTTAGCATTAAGGACTGCGAACAAATCGAGAGGGTATTTTAGTGCCATTCAATAATAAAAAACAGAATGTTGTTTTGATATACAGTAATTTATAAAAAAAATAAAAATTTCCAAAAAGTACATATCTTGCGAAATACATTTTATGGTCTTAATGTGGAATAGTGTAAAATTACTCCGAAAAGAAAGGATCGTCGCATTTTGGACACAGAAATGCTTCATTATTTATAGCGCATTTTTTATGAGCCCAAGTATCGCACGAAAGACATTCAATCCATAGTAAAGGATTTAATTCACTTATCCATGTCTTCTCGCAAAACTGGCAAACAGTTTCGTCCGGAGGTAGATCGTCATCACTTTCTTCGTCATCAAGGTCCACTGGCATGTCCTCACTATCACTTTCATTCTTCCGGTTCGCTTTTCTTTTGGGTTTCACAGGAGTTTTTTGTGATTTCCTTTTTCGTTGTATTTGTGAGACTTTGGGCCGGTATTCCACATATGGGACCACTTCATGCTCAAATATTTTGTTTTTTTTTTAAGCGGAACATGTGTCTTGGATTGTAAATAAAATATTCGATCTTTTGTACTAAAATATCCTCTAAATAATGCTCACCAATTTAATTGGCTTTCCAACAGCGGTATTATTGCTTACGCAGTTTTCACCAGGAACCACAAAACAGTCAGTACAACTACTTTTCACTTATATGACATTTGAATAAAACAGATGAAGAATCCCCCATGTATGAGTATAAATTCACTAAATGTGTACAAGAAAAGATGATTTCAATATGAAATTACAGATGTCACGTGAAGCAATTCGAAGTTAGGGGGGTATTCCACATTGCGACCATATACCACATTCGGGTACTTTACTCTACATTCTTTAGCTAAGGTAGAACATATTAAAGTCAAAGTAGAATCTTTATATCAACAATTTATAAATAAAATTGAATTTTTTGAAAACAATCTTATTAATGAATTAATTAATAATAATTAAACATATTTAATATCATAAGTTTTACTTGTTAACAACGACTAGGTTAAGTTTTATATATAAGAAAAAATTGTAATTCATAGAGGTTTTTTTCGCCATTTTTCCTTTACCTAATTTTTCGATTTATTACTTATGTTTTCTCGTACTGAAATTATTATCAAAAGCTGTATAGTTAATTGAAAAGACTGATCTCTTAAATATAATATATTAGCGTTAAGTCAAAAATTGAATCAAGGCAAATAAAGATAATAATAATAATAAAATAAAACTTCTTTCACCCGAATAACGTCCATCTTGGTTCTAACTCTGAAAGTCTAAGGCTACATACTATCATATGGGATTTGTTTTTACTAAGACTATTTATTCATCTACTGTTTGCAACTAAATTAAATTTCGCTATTCACAATGTAAGGCTGGCAGCACTTCACTTTCGGAACACTTGAGCCGTCCTTGATACAATTGAATTCTACAAGAAAAATTTGGACAAATATCGAAAAAAAATTGTTGGTCTGTCGAGCAACCTCAAACAGGAACCTATGGAAGCCAGAAGAAGTGAGCAAGAATTTTAAAGTGGTTTCAAAATAGTTGAGCTACATTTGATTGGAAAATTATACCTTAACTTATTTGTTAATATAAACAATTTTTCGGATTGGTGAAGTACAGTACAGGATCAGTACCCCTTCTTGCCCCCTTTAGGGATGCCCTTGAGTGGGGGTGTTTTTCCTTTCTTTGGTATGGCTTGCGCTAGAAACTTTAAACTTGGTGGGTAGATGTACTACAAAAGTAATTTCGGTAAAAAAAACATCCATTGGCATAAGGAAGTGGAGGTGGGGCAAAGACACATCGAATAAATTTAAAACCGTTTTAAAAATTTTTGTTTTTCAATTCCTAAGAGAATGTGAAAGGGATGTAGACGTTATTACGAATTCCGCCATATCTATTAGGTCTAATCAGATACCGAATTTGTTTCTATTTCGACGGAATTTTTATATAATCGCCTACAAACTAAGGGTCACATACTCGATACCTTTCTTTTAGTTAAGCAGTCCTGTTAGTGCATATGTTGCTCTCAGTTTGTGTTGCGATTTTCCAATCCAGATTTTGTGGTCGCAAATCTCCTTAACAGGGTACAAACCTAAAAAATATTTTCAGAATAATTTGGTCGTTTATTTGTTTTAAGCTTCGCTGGTAGGGACTATATTTCTTTCATGAACAAAAAAACAAATAAAAGGTACAAACAAATTATTAGTTTTACAGTAAACACGTTTAAACTATATTCAGGTGTTTCACTGAATTCAAAAACATGTTAAACTTAACAGAGACATTGAGTACACGAATTTCAAATCGCATGTTAGCAATGATCAGTCCGCCATATTTGCTACCAGTAACTTACCGAGTGGTGCGAGTGGATGGAGTATGTGCCCCATTAAGGACTCTCGTTTGGTTGCTATTCGAAAGTAAAAGACAATACGCTCGGTGTTCTATTTCATATCTGGAACTAGGAAAATCGTCGATGGTATAATAAAATTTTCCATTTTCTAGAACTTTTACATGGAGTACTTAGTCTATATCATCAATATTTATCACTTTAACTGGAACCATTTAAAAACTAATGTGTACAAGTTTTCAATTTCCAAGCTTGAAGCCTTCAATATTTATCGGATAACACGTGTTTTAAGGACTTTTGTATGCCAGCTACTCAAAGAAGTGAGGGGATTTCGCCCAATAGCAAAACCGATCCTACTTCTATCTCAAAACTGATTCTTCTAAAATTTAGACTTCCATACTCAACGATTTTTACTTTATTATTTTAATAATAAAGTATTGTTATCGATTTTTAAAAAAAAAAATTTGCTACCCTGAACAATTTTTGTTTCACGTTTCATGACTAGTAGACTAAACGGTTAATGTCACAAAATTGAAACTTCATGAATATATGTAGGTATACTATGAAAATAGATCGGATACAATTTTTTGAGTAGGTGCAGTGGCGTGCAGGGGTGGAGGGTGAAAAACTTTAGATTACGATATCTCACGAACTAATTGCACTAGACAAATAAAATTTGGTTTCTGTATAAAGGTTGACAAATGAAGTTCGCTGAAAGTAAAATTTTTTAAGAGGGTGGTGGAGCATGAAAGTGGAAGGGATACGAATTTTTCTAAAAAATCACGTCTCATATCTCAAGAACAGTGTACGATAGATGCCTAAAATTTTTACCAGAAGTAGGCCTAATAAACCACTAGCCGGAAAAGAGGGTGAGGGTGTAAAGGGTGAGGGTCGGGGAGGCTTGAAAGGAAAAGGTTTTGATTTTTATATCTCAAGAACCTATAATGATATAAAGCTGAAACTTGATATTTAGATAGAGCTATAGTAGTAGCATGTTGGCAAAATATAATTTTTTACGGGGGTGTTTTTCCTATTTATAGAACGGCTTATGCTACAAAGTTTAAAATAGATGCGTATATGTAAATCAGATAGGAAAGTAATTTAGATAAAAAAAATTTCAAATATCCATTGACGTTCGGAAGGGGGGCGAAAAAAATTATCAGTGAAAATAGACTGCATATATTTACAAGATTTTCGTCATATCTATTAGGTCTTCCCAAATATTGAATTCATTTTTATTCTACGGCTTCTTCATATAAATACCTAGAAAGTGTTTTCAGGATTTTTTTAAATTCGACCCCTAAGGGGGTGGAAAGGGGTTGTATATTTTTTCCTGAATTCTGCTTATCCCTCAGGTCTGATCAGATATCGAATATCTTTTCACTTCCAAGGGCTTGCGTAATAATCTCCTAAAACTCATTTTCAAGTTTTTTCCTTTTTCAACCCCTAAGAGGGTATAAATGGGTTGAACACGTTTTCACGAATTCCGTCATATCTTTTAGAAGTGATAAGAAATTGAATTGGTTTTTCTTTCTCATGTTGTCTTCATATTTATCTATTAATTCCTTTCAGGATTTTTGGATATTCAACCCCCAAGTGGGTGTAAGGAGTTTGTATATCTAATGATATATCGAATTCATTTTTACTTCCTAAAGTTTCCTATATATAAGCGCCAAAAAGTTAATTTCAGTATTTTTCGATATTCAATTCTAAAAGGTGTAAGGGGGTTGTATGCTTTTCAAAGCTTCGACATATTTCTTCTATATTATATCGCTTTTCACTTCCACAGACTTTTTATATAATCGCCTACAAACCCAATTCTCAATTTTTGGATATTCAACCCCCAAGGGTTTGCATATGTTTTCACAATTTTTGCCATCCCTTAGTTCTAATGAGATATAAAATTAGTTATTACGGCATTTGATGCAATGACCTAAAAACCAATTTCACGATTTTTCGAATTTCAAGAACCAAGGGGGTCTGAAGGGTTTGCCTACGTTTTCACAAATTTTTCAAAATCCCTCGTGTCTCATGAGATATCAAGTTGCTTCTTATGAAATCGTCTAAAAACCTGTTTCACAATTTTTTCGAAGTTCAAACCACAAGTGGAAGTAATCAGTTTGTATACGTTTTAACAATTCGTCATATCTCTTAAGTCTGATAAGGCAACAAATTCGTTTTTACTTCTATGGGCTTTTAGTGTACATAATATACCGAAATTCGAATAGTCTACCATACACGGACTTTTTCAATGTTTAAACAAAATTAACTTCCAAAAAAACTAATAATCTCGAAACAACTGATGATATATTCCGACTTTGACCACTCCCGAACCCGAAAATAATAAAGTTTCGCCCAGACCATTGGCAGATTTTTTTATTTCTGATCTGATTTTAATCGCTTGCCTTGGGTACGCTTCAGTGGCGTGGCGTGATAATTCAACAAGGATAAGCAATTGGTTAATATCCAAAATTTATTATTATTATTCGACCTACAAATTTACTGCGTATTAATTGAACCTCCTCCATTAGCTACTTTTAATATTACTAATATAAAAGCACCCAGCAATCACGAACGGGAACCAGGAAGCTATTTGGAACGTTTTTTTTATAATTTTAAGGTTTTTTTTATTTAGTTTAGAAGAGTCAATAGAAGTGAAACCAAATTCGATCTCATTAACCATAAAAGTTTTTCGGAATTCGTGAAAACCCCCAGGGATTTAATATCAAAAAATGCTTGCATCAGATTTTTCTTCAATTAAATTTAAAGCCTTTAGAAATAAAAGTGAATTGAATATCTCATTAAACCCAATATATGGAAATTCGTGAAAATGTACACAACCACTTTACACCCCCTAATGGGTTGGATATCGAAAAATTGGAAAAAAAACATTTCTAGGTGCTTACATAAAGAACCCGCAGAAATAAAATCTACTTCGACATGTCCAATATATATATAACGAAATCGTGAAAATGTGAAAAAATCCCTTTTCACGGACATTTGTTTTACTCAACCTCTATGCCAATAAAAATCTAAATTTGTTTTCCTTTAATTTCTTGAGTAGCATACGTACATACATATACGTACTAAGTTCCAACTTTCTTCTTCATAAGCCGTTTCTGAGATTTAAAAAACCACCACCCACCCCCTGCCTTGCTACGCATATTAAAAAATTGTTTCTGGGATACCTCTTTATTGGCTCAATGTAGTAAATTTTTAGCTTTCTATGGTTTGTAGTTCTTAAAAAATACAAATCGATATTATTTTCTTTCCACCCCCTCCCACCATCAGCCCCTTCACCAGTACCTCCAACATTTTTTCCCTGTTAGAAGTCTACTGGGCCTAACTCCTGTAAAATTTCTAAGATCATATATGGTACGGTTCTTGAGATATACAAATGAAATTTTATTAAAAATGGCTATCGCCCCACTTTTGTGCTCCACCTCCCACCTCAAAAATGTTAATGGGCTCCACTTGTAATCCTATATATACACAAACCAAATTTTACCTTCCTAGTATAATTGGTTCGGAAGTTATTCTAATCCAAAGTTGTTTACCCCAACCCCTACACACCACCAACTGATTCAACAATTTTAGCTTTTGATTAATCTCCTATTATCCCTTAAGACAACTACAAAGTTTCAATTTTCTGACATCAACCGTTCAGAAGATACGTATTTTAGAATGTTTCAACCCCAGCTTTCAAGCACTTCGAACACATTGGTTTCCCCTCCACTCCAACACTCCTCAACCCTTATCACCCTTATGCAAATAGGTCCACTATCATAGTTCTACATAAGTTCCAAGTTTCAGCCTCCTAGCGTAAGTGGTTCCTGAGATCTAAAAACCAAATTAAATATAATTCAACTATTTACCACAATTAAATTCCAAACTTCGATCAGAATTCAATTCCTATCCTATTATTTCTTATCAGATCTCTGCTTGCTGAAAGCTTCACCGCCGCAGCCAGGAATGTGTGGAAGCAAATAGCGTATTGCATCCACCGTGCCGTGTACGAAAATTTTTTTTCATGACGTCACAGTGGGCTTACTACGGAATGAAATGAACGCTAATAGATGCAACTTTCAAATTGCTTCCATGTGTCTTCTTCTTGGATTCTTTTCGCTTGGCTTTTTCGTGGTGTTGCCAAATCGGCTGTGTGCGATATTCGCGTGTAGTTTCTTGCTAACTTTTATTTAGACTGTGTCAAAGAAAATGTTTGAAACATGAATTTTTTTCGCGAGTTTTCTGTGCGATGTAGAAAACGCATTTTAGATATAATATTTTTCAGTAAAATGTAAGGGAAGCAATGCTTCCCTTGCTTCCATGGACGCCACGCCACTGGTACGCTTCCTCATCCCGAAGACCGAGTTTCTCAGCTCAACAAACTAAACAGAATAAAAATAAGATGACAACATGACCGCGGTATGACAGATGGCGCTACGCTAAGAAAACTTTCTATTGCGTCATAAGTATACTACACATCTTCGAGAGTCCGGGTGTATTTGTCTCGGTTTTAAGGATTCTTGAAGAACTTTCATATAAGCAGCAGTTTCTTTGAAATATTTCAATAAGTCTCTTTACGCGTGTTAGTTCTAGATTTGTTTTACAATAGGACAGATTCCGGAAGTACAAAGTTCCCTTCGTGTTGTGAATTTAACGGTCGGATCTAGTGCCATCTGTGACACAGTGCAGGACATTCAACTGTCGATAATGCAGTTTAAATAAGATTATTTACCTTTTTTGTGAATTTGAAACTCCTTTTTTTTAATTTAACAATTTTTATTTTATTTCAATAATAACTGTATTAGATTAGTAAATATAATAAATAAAGCAACGACGTTAAGCTTGATTTAGATGAGTACTGCACAATAGATGACACGCCACACTCGGTATACTAGAATCCGTCAACTCTAAATTTTCCTTCGAATCGTAGCCAACTTAACACCTCGAAATCCATTCGAAGAAAAAACGTCGAATTGTGCGGATCTGTGTCAAAAGCGAACGAAAAATTCCCGTGTGTGATTTCGTTGCCAATTATCTAACGATAAAACCGTGTGAAATTGTTCTCGCCGTGTCGAGTGCAGTGCAAAATTCCCCCGACGATCTGGAGCCATTTGTTGCGCCGCGAAACGTTCGAAAGTTCCCCGAAAAAGGCTCGTGGCCATTTGCTGTGAGTGTGTGACATTGTAGCGGGCGGCGACCATCACGAACGCGACGAAAACTTTTCCGAGTGCAGCGGCTTTAAAATGGCAGCGAGTGATAAAGCGCTAGACGATTCACTGTACCCGATTGCGGTGCTAATAGACGAGCTGAAAAACGAGGACGTTCAGGTAAATATTGGGGGGGCGGCCCCCCGGTGGAACGGAATTAATTGTGCGCGCCGCGAACTGTCGGCCATCGCAGGGTCCGGTGTCACAGTGGGCGAAAAAAAAATCAACAAAAAATTTTTAATGGACGCCAGCCAAGGTTTTCTCCTGTGTTCGGGGGCATTTTCACGGGCTTTTTTTTTGCGAATATCTAGGCCTTGTGTTCGATTCGGACGTTTTGTCAAATTCGATGCGGCATTCTGGCGAATTTTTTTTTGTATCGTTCTCCAATTTGATGTTGCTCTCGGGGCGCCCCTTGTCTTCTGGTCCGTCGTGCGTCATCGATCGTAGTAAATTCTCGAGTTCAATTAAAATCGCCCGTTTCACGTTGCACTCGACCTGTGGAATCGTCCCCAAATTGAATTATTAGAAATTTCGAAGTAAAACCAACGATCGAACCAATTGTAGCGGGCTCCACGGCCACTGGCCTCGGTCTTGTGCGAAAAACTTGTTTCTGTCGTCCGATGAGTTGGTTGGAGCGGATCTAGCTCCAGCGCAAAACAGACTCTTCTTTAATTAGCGAGTTGCGATTTCTAATTCATCGCTTGATTGCAGGCTACGCGGTACCGTCTTATCTCTAGCTCTAGACGGCGAGGAAGCCCCTCAGCCAGTCACTTTTGGGTTTCAATTGAAGACACTCGATCTCTAAATCTGTTTTCCTTGTGATAGCATACACTATTAATTAAATGCATCCGGCTTGGAGCGTGGTGAAGCGGAATTTCATCACGACATATGGCAAATCAATTACATCACCAGATTCTTTTTTGGTTTTTAAAGTAAAGCGATTTGCGACCGAGTCATATCTTAGAACGTAAAAATGTTTACTCCCATACGGCCTTGAGCTTGTTCGCCTGAATTTGTTAGGAATGTGAGATGTTTCGTGCCCTTTTATAGGGCACAGTGTTCCACTGTGAAACAAATCGGCGGACAGTACATCGAAATGAATTAAGATTTTATAGTTAAACTAGCTTTTTGTCAAAGGAGACACTCCTTAGCTGTGCACAGTTGAATTCGGCCAATTGTATTCCTTCGTATGCGTGACAGTTCAAATGTGGTGCATCTCACTCACATCTCTATTACATCCCGCTCCTAAACTGGCAAACCAGCAACAATTTGACATTGCAAAAGCAGTGCACCTCACTTCCAACAGGCATCAAAAGGCTACTTTCAAACGCGGTGTCTTGCCGGCCCCTTGTTCTCAATGGATCTTAATGATCTCGAACAGGATCAGTGCCTTGGATACAAATAGATTTGACATCGCCTCTTGACACTAAATGACGAGGATTTATAATAAATAATTAAACAAAAGAGACAGATAAACGAATTACGTATCCTCAAGAAATCGCCGATGAATTTGCATCTTACTTTAAGACAACATACGTGGATGAACCGGAAGGAAGAATGCCCGCAATTGAAGCAATCGCACGCACGACAAATACGCTAAAGACTATTGAATTCAACGAGGAACTAGTACGAAAATTATTGGCAAACGTAAATGAGAATTCAGCTGCCGGTCCAGATGAAATACTTCCAATCATATTGAAAAGATGCTCTAATGTTCTTGCTTGTACTGTCACCGCGATAATGCAAAAGTCGTTCTGGTCCGGAGTTTTACCAAGCGACTGGAAGATTGCCAAGGTTACTCCAAACCAGGAACGGGTAAGGAAAGCAACAGTTGCGCTATACTCGTTCAAAAAGGCCATTGGCCAAAAAATTGGATATTCAACCCCGAATAGCTCATTGGCTTTACGTGTCCGTCATCAGACCGATACTAATGTACGGTATTGTTGTCTGGTGGACGGTGTTAGACAAAGCGATCAACCGCACCACCCTAGGGAAGGTACAAAGATCAGCACGCATATGCATCTGCGGAGCTCTGAGAACAAATCCCTCTGCAGCACTAGACATGATATTTAATCTGCCACCCCTAGACATTTTTGGCGAGCAAATGGTAGCTATTCGATTTAGAGCCTCTACACAGTGGACTAGCATATATGCAGGTCACTCAGCAATTTTGAATCACTTCAACAACATTCCTGAAAGCACCGACTACATCCCTCCCAGTTATGATTTTGACAAAAATTTCCTATCAACCATCCCAACCCGTCTAGAATGGGAAAGGGATTCGGTACGGACGGAAGAGTCCGCCCACATATATACGGACGGCTCCAAAACTGAAGGCGCGGTAGGAGGAGGAGGTGTTTTCTCTGACATGCTTAACATTAGTAGCTCCTTTCGTCTCCCGGACTACTGTAGTGTCTATCCGGCGGAGCTCATGGCGATCAAGGATGCCTTGTCCTGGCTGAGGTGTAATGTAATATCTACTAGGGATATTAGCATTTTCACAGACAGCCAAGCAGCAATAAAATCCTAGGAATCGGCCTTGACAGAAGTTCGCCGCAGAATGTCGATCATCTCTTAAGGAGATGGCTGAACAGTTCAATATTCTTCTGTGCTGGGTGCCAGGACACAGGGATATTCCAGGGAACTGCATGGTTGACGAACTCGCTCGTCGCCGTACCACCCTTCAGATTATGCCGGAACATGGGAATCTGGGTGTGCCTCTCGCTACATGTAAACTGCTGCTGGGATTGGACTCAATTGATAAAACCAACTCAAGATGGGCAGACGGTATTACATGTCACACTACGAGACAGATCTGGCCGGAGCTGGATCTAAAACGCTCTAAAAGGCTGACTTTGCTTAAAAGGGCGAATATCAGCACCACAGTCGGTGTCCTGACCGGACACTGTCTTATAGGTCGACATGCTAAAAGACTCGGCCTCTTAAACGACTTCTGTAAAAGTTGCCTGGATAAGGAGGAGGAGGAGACAGTCCTTCACCTTCTCTGCCAGAAGGAAAGCTCATCTTGGAGCTTACTTCTTCAACTGTCTCGGTGATCTTGCCGCAATGGAGGTCGCGAGAATCTAACGCTTCATTGCAAGCACTAAATGGTTTGACGAGTAGGACCGGATTCGATGATCCTGTGGTAACAACGGACCTTTTAGGTCTAAGTGTAAGTATATAGGATGACAGGAAAACTTAACATACAAGACATAATAACAGTAGAAGGAGCTAAGCATATTCATGCAATTAGGAAACAGCAGAGAAAATCTTCAACTAACCTTGTAACCAGCAGCGAAATTCACCACTATAATACACGAGCAGTGGAACACATAAGAGTCCCACACGCGCGGACGGAGAGAATAAGGAAGGACCCAATAACGGTTGCAATTGCTTTGTACAACCAGCTGCCACAAATTTTAAAAAATGCTGAATACGATCGATTTAAAGTGCTACTTAAAAAGCATATGAGGGAGATGAGAAGTACAAGTTTAAATTAAACTTAAATGGACTTCGAAACAATTACCTTGCCATACACACTTCTATTTTCCGAACTCCTATTTCTTATTTATGCTACAATAATACTTATAATTATTATTACTTTTGCTATCTTTATTTTGTATACTGCTTGCTTACTTTCTTCTTCTTCACGATTTATTTATTATATTCCTTTTTTTTTTTTTTTCTATCTTCACTTTTATTAATTTTTTACTTTATTATTAATTTTTAATCTAATTTTTTTTTTATTTATTATTATTATTTTTTAATCTAATTTTTTTTTTCTTTATTATTATTATTTCTGTTTATTGTATTTATTTTCTTTTTCTTTTTTTTTCTCTTTTATTATTTTTGCATGCCTTTTTGGTTTGCTTCATTTGTGTTACCCCTAATACCAGTACTCGGTACTGTTTGGGGAGCACATCGGACACACCAGAATAATCTGAGCCCAATGTCAACATATAGCATGAGTATGTTGATATGGTGAATTTTTTCCAGTTCATTGAGCTGAGAGAGTATTTAGTATCCAGTACTTTGGGCTGCGGAAGTGTACCCACGGAGGGGTAAAGTCATTAAAAAAAAAAAAGAAATGAAAGTGTGTCCGTGTTCTCACGGGCAGCCACGCGTACCTACCTACCTACCTTCTTTCTGTTGTGAACGGAGGCCTTGGAGTGAATATTTTGTCTTGAAAAAGTCAAAATATTCGAAGGGAAAGGTAAGGTACGGGAAACAGTGGGGCAATTCCAACAACGTCCGAATTGGTGACTGACGTTCGAGCTGGAGCGACGCGCTTGCTGGCGTCCGAGCTAGCTGTGGCTGAGGGGGGGGGGACCTTGCTCGAAAAATCAGACCATAAACCCTAGGCCTTTACAACAAAAATTAGTCGCGCCGACTTACCCTAGGAATTAAAATTTGGGATATCTTTCCCAATAGGTCATGAGAAACCGAGAAGCGATGGATTGCGCGACTTGTCAGGGCGCTCTGGTTTTGTAGCGCCCTATCTGCCCACCCTGTCTCAGCCACGACATACCAAAAAAGAATATTCGCGTCCTGGCCCCATATAGAGGTTCAGGGTTAGGAGAGTTTATCCGCGAGGGTCCATTATATGGCCTTCAGTCTATCATTATTTATCAAAAATCAATCAACAAAAAAACAAACTACACTTTTTTTATTACCACTTTTTCTGTTTATTATTATTTAAATTATTTTTTTAAAATTGTAGCTGTCCGTAATGTCCTGTCATGTCATTTTCTTTTAAAATTTTATTAATTAAAAGTGTGTAAGGGGGTGGTTGATTTCCATACACTTTCCAAAACGATCACTACGAGTCACTTATCGTATTTTCCGAACCGAATTCAAATTCCGCGACGATACCGACCACAATCTTTTTTTCTCTTTTCTATTTCTTTATTTCAACACGTTTTTAATAAAATCTCTCATATCATCTTTTTTCTATATAAGAAGTTTGTCAACCTCTTCTTCCTGACTCAAAATTCCCCAAAAAAAATCTCCTTTTTAAATCGTAAACCATTTTCAAAAAACCCCAAACAATTTCGAATGCGTTAACTGCTTTTTCGGAAGCCACGTCACGTTTCACTGCCATAACAGAGCACAGGTCGTATATTAGTTTTATATATTATGACTGAAGCCCTTTCAAACGTTAAGCCACAAAATTACCAATTCCTTCTTTCCTTTTGTTTCTATTCATTGTAAAAAGACACTGTTTTGTGTGATAACTTTTGCCAGTCGAATATTGCTTAGTAATGCATCAAATTCAAATATCATCGATATGGTTATGTCCTAAAGACAAGCGCCAATATGTGGACAGACCATTGGCCGCGTCGGCTATCACTCGCTTGTGGTGATGGTGCTTCGCCAGTTGGGTTTTATTTAGCCCAAGTTAAAGTGACTGTGCTTACATAATGGGATTACGCGGCTGGCGCTCCAGTGTCGACGAAAAGCACCACTTGCTCACGCTGCCTACATTCGTTCAACTTTGTGCTGGCCTATATTGGCCAAACAAGGCTTTTAGGGGATTTCCGGTCGTCCATAAACCTAGAAGGTGTTATCCACCTTCTTTGCGAGTGTCCCGCCCTAGCTAGAGCCAGACTTCGCGCACTAGGCAAACCCTTCTTCAATAACCTTGATTAGATATCGAAAAACAAGATTGGAGAACTGATTACCTTCTTGAACAGCTCTGGATGGATATGATAATCCATTCAAGCCCCAGGTCTCTGTAAAACTATGTATCTACTTCATCAGCCCTCAACGACCAGGTTAAACGAGTTGTGTTATCAAAACGGCACTTCCTGTGCTAATTGAGCCCTGTTTTCGGCAAACAGGCCATCACGTAAACCAACCAACCAACCTAGAAGTAGTTAGTAATTCCTAGTATATGCATCTTACTCAAGTGAATGTCATGATCAACTAGGTCAAAAACTTTTTGAAGGTTTAATGTAATCCTTACCAATAACGCCTTTTTGGAACGATTATGGTCTTCGTTGATCATGGTTTCCACTGATTATTCGCTCTTTATAAAAGTAGTGTAGCGTTGGGCCTAATATTGAACCTTTTTTTCAAACAAATTTATTTCCACAATATAGGTACTTAAAACTAGACATTGCTGGTAAATTGGTTGATTAGGTGGTCAGTTAGCAAACTTTACATCCATAGTTACATATGTAGCTACAAGCTGTTATTAATAATGATTGAAATAATTAGAACAGTTTATAAGGAAAAGGGAAACAAAAACCTTATTTTTATGTGTTAAAACTTAGAACTAACTTAAACTAAGGTACAACTAAATAAGTAGATGAAAAGGTTATCTGTAGAGTACAGATAGAATCAACGGGTTGCTTGACGTATTGAACCTTGAGATATCCCTAAATTTATGACTCTTTGTTCACTCACTGTCTATCCAATTGGAGTGCTCACAGGACACTGCCTGATCAGTAGACACGCTAGACGACTGGGTGCCGAGGCAAATGGTCTTTGTCGTAGCTGCGGTGACCCAGAAATGGAAGAGTCAATCTTCCACGTTCTACGCGAGCGTGCGGCTCTATTAAGAATGAGGAGACGAAATCTCAATAAAAGGAAGCTATGAAAAACAGCAAATTTAAAAAATGATTTTTGGTTCCATGAGTAATCACACTCCAACGGGAACGAACAACGAATGAACACTAACGTCTAAGTGAAGGAGAATGATGGCATCACCACCCCACCACATACCATACCACACGTAATAATAATTCTCATGTGGCTCTATTTATAGTTTTTGCTTGTATTCTGTTTGGTACTGTCGGAAAGTCAAATTGATAGCCTCATCCTGCTTTTGTTAACCCTTCGTGGTCACAAGGGGTAGAATCGACCCGACGACAAACTTTGGGCGTAATATGGAACCTCATCATATGTCGGAATAAATACCTTTTATGAAACGCGCACTATGCTACTATTTTTTTTTCCAGAAGCAGCATATCTAAGAAGTGAAACGCCAAAATTTTAATAAAAAGTATTGAACATTGACGAGGCTATAATATTTTTTTGCGAAAAAGTGTTTTTTTACGTTTTCACCTCTTCATGAACTTTGTTTAACATGTTGCCATTTTATTTCTTACAAATAAATTTTTCGTACATCATCTAGAACGTTCAGAGCATGTTCCGTAATTTTTTTAACCACTTCGGACGGATAGTTTGGTCACAATACCGTTTTGGACTTTTTGACTGGGCAGAATCAACCCAGAGGTGTAACCACGAAGGGTTAAGGAATTAGTATCTCATCGTTGCAATTTGTATCACGATACTCAGCTAAAAAAAAAACTTAATTCCATCGCGCTGTACTTCGGTAGCGTAGGCGGCATTCGGTTTTCAACTAGACAACTATAGCTCAGCCGCTGCTTCCCTTTTTTACGTTATCTACATTACGATAATGTGGCCTGCAAAAATTTCAGGGATACCGAACTGTTTGACGGCAATAATCAGATCTTTCGTCGGGATCGTCATCCTGAAGTCCAGGATGCTCGGGTTAGTCGCGAAATGCTTTGTGCAGTAAATAATAAATTCTCTGCTAAAGCCATTGCTATTCAAGAAGCTGGTACCATCGAATTTCTCTGTGTTGCACTAATAGACTATATTATCACGACGTACATCCCATCCATTGAATCTGCGTCCTTGCGATGAGTTACTTATTTTCGGTGATTTTTAACTTCTGTTAACCTGGCCCCGATCTGCAGATGAATATTGCTTAATGCCGTTAAACTCTTCAGGTGCGACGTACAATTTGTGGACTGCATGCTCTCAACAGGTCTGCACCCCATCAGTACGATAGGAAACACTTTTGGACTGCTGCCGGATTCAACACTTCACGTACTTTTTCATTTTGGTGCGCGAATTAATCACTTATTTCTTTCTGAACGAGTCAATTTTTCTGCTTTGAATTGGGATAAAAAAAAGAATATCAGAGATACATAATTCTTAACAGTTCAAAATAAATCCGATCACAATTTTAAATAATAATTTTAATAGCCTTTCTTCATGATCTTACCAATGCCCTACTTCCATTCAGCTGGATACTTGGACACTGTTCCCAAGGTTTAATGAAGAGTTGGACTAGAATATCAGCTACCAGTTCCAGCTCCGCTTTAAGGAGCTCGGCAATCCGACCTCTCATATTAAGCAGAGCTCCGTAGATAACGCTGACAGGATGGTCGGAGGTATCACTGCTGTTCGTCGGGAAGAATCCATTTGCCCCATGTAAATCGTAGATTCTGCCTAATCCACCAGATCTGTGATTCATCTTCTTTCTGTGTCTAACAACCTATTCATATTTTTGTGCGATCTTCCATATGTCTTCAGACATCCGTAGTTTTTTCCACGCTCCACATATCCATCCCACTGACTCTTCCGCACAGGAAAAAAAGCTGTTTTTAATTGCTTCCCACTTGGCGTTCAGTGTACCTTCATTTCTTTCTAATGTAGATGACTGCTCGCGTAAGTGGTGATAAATCCCCACGTTCGGCTCACGCTTCGTTCGTTCGTTTTGCTACCCGAATTTCATCCTGAGCCCTATTCTTACCTGATCCTCAACTGCTGTCTCAGTTCATTCTACGCACTGACATCCATCTAAGTTTATAGTAGTTGGGTTAATTTTCTGTATGTGAGAAAACAGTATCTCTAAACGCAACTATTCAGTAATATTAAGGCTTCTGAGAAGATTTCGATCACAATCGAGTCACAAGCCAAGAATACAGTGAACTGCTGGCTTCAACTCTTCACAATTTTATTATAAAACTAGTTTCTAATTTTTATGTTACTCAGTTGCACTCTGCTGTTGAGAGACTCTAACCATGCGAGGAGGACATTATGAGATATGTACAAGGTGTTGATGAATACCAAAACTTTCAGCTTATTAAAACAATCATAAAACAAATTACGAATAAATAAATTTTTTTTCTCATCTTGCAGCTACGATTAAACTCCATTAAGAAGCTGTCAACAATTGCGCTGGCATTAGGCGAAGAAAGAACACGCGCCGAACTTATTCCTTTCTTAACTGAAACAATTTATGACGAAGATGAGGTATTACTTGCGCTTGCAGAACAATTGGGAAATTTTACAAGTAATTTCTAGAAATAAATCTTTGTTGTTGTCCTCCATCCGTAACTAATGCCCCACTCCGTATAGGTTTGGTTGGTGGACCGGAGTATGCAATGTACTTGATTGCGCCGCTTGAGAGTTTGGCGACGGTCGAAGAAACTGTCGTACGTGATAAGGCTGTTGAATCTTTGCGTACCGTTGCAGCCGAACATAGCGCCCAAGATTTGGAAATTCATGTTGTACCGACTTTACAGCGGCTTGTTTCGGGCGATTGGTTCACTTCACGAACATCCGCTTGCGGTCTATTTTCTGTTTGTTATCCTCGAGTATCACAGCCCGTCAAGGCTGAACTTAGAGCAAATTTCCGTAAATTATGTCAGGACGAAACACCAATGGTACGACGTGCGGCCGCTAGCAAACTAGGCGAATTCGCCAAAGTTGTAGAGGTTGAATTTTTAAAGTCGGATTTGATTCCAAATTTTGTTCAATTAGCCCAAGATGATCAGGTAAGAAATTTGTACGATTTTACGGTGTGCGAAAAACTAACGAATTAAAAATTGCCAGGACTCTGTTCGGTTGTTGGCCGTTGAAGCCTGTGTTAGTATTGCGCAATTATTGCAGCAAGAGGACGTAGAACACGTAGGTTTTCCAAATTTGCTTGTTTCCAAATAAGAGTGTATATTTTCATTTATTTTATTTAGTTGGTCATGCCCACATTACGTCAATGCGCTAGCGATTCGTCGTGGAGGGTTCGTTATATGGTTGCCGAGAAGTTCACAGATCTTCAAAAGGCTGTCGGACCGGAAATCACTAAAACTGATCTAGTGCCAGCTTTTCAGTATTTACTGAAAGATGCTGAAGCAGAAGTTCGAGCTGCGGCTGCAACAAAAGTCAAAGACTTTTGCCAAAATCTGGACAAGGCTAATCAAGTCCAAATCATTATGTCCTCGATATTGCCATATGTCAAGGAGCTGGTTTCCGATCCAAATCAGCATGTAAAATCCGCTCTAGCTTCTGTCATAATGGGGCTTAGTCCCATGTTAGGATCGTACAATACCGTTGAGCATCTTCTGCCGCTATTTTTGGTACAACTAAAAGACGAATGTCCAGAAGTTCGCCTAAATATTATTTCGAATTTAGATTGCGTTAATGATGTTATCGGTATTCAACAATTGTCACAGGTATCAGCGCGACTCGTAGCAACTCTGTTCCTTACTACAATAATTTAATTTCAGTCTCTTTTACCGGCTATCGTTGAATTGGCTGAAGACTCGAAATGGCGTGTGCGTTTAGCAATCATAGAATATATGCCGGCACTTGCTGGACAACTTGGACAAGAATTTTTCGATCAAAAACTCCGTGGTCTTTGTATGGGCTGGCTGAATGATCATGTGTACGCAATTCGCGAGGCTGCAACAATGAACATGAAGAAATTGGTGGAACAGTTCGGTGCAACCTGGGCCGAGCAGGCAATTATTCCAATGATTCTAGTTATGTCGAGAAATAAGAACTACTTACACAGTAAGTATGCCAGCATCTCTATTACAAGTCACGCATTTAATTCTTTGTTTTCATTTTCAGGAATGACCTGCTTGTTCTGTATCAATGTTTTAGCTGAAGTGTGTGGTCAAGAAATTACAACAAAGTTATTATTACCGACAGTTTTAATTCTGGCTACCGATCCAGTAGCGAACGTTCGATTTAATGTTGCAAAAACCTTACAAAAGATTTCGCCTTTCTTGGAAACCGCAGTGATCGATACCCAAGTAAAACCAGCATTAGATAAACTCAACGCTGACGCCGACGTTGATGTTAAGCATTTCGCTTCAGAAGCTATAGCCGGAATTGCAGCAGGTAAATGATATTCAGATTTTTTGCTAGCAGATTGGGAAATATTTCAATTGCCTACTCTTTAATTTATTGCCGCAAAACATTTTTTTTAATTTCCAAATGAAGACGAAGACTTAGACGTTTTCGGTCGCAGAGAAGAGTACGATTTCGGAATGCCCAATGATGTGCCTGCAATAGAAATTATAACCGAGCCGATTAAGAATGATGTAGAAAGTGAACTTTTTGCTTATTCATCTTAGATGGGGTTTGAATTTTCCTGTAAGAGTTGATTAGAATGTTCTGTTGCGTTATCTTTTCGTGAAATTAATCAACTTAAATGTTTTTGTTTAAAATTTGATTAGGATCATCTGCAATATTAATATCCCTGTCTTTTTTTAATTAGTTTTTCGTCTCAATTTTCATCCTGTTCTGTGTAAACATTTATTACATCTGATTTCGTTCTTTCAGATCGATGTGAAGTACCGCAACACAAGCTCTAAATGTTTTTTACTATTGAAGTTAATTATGGTTCTTATTGATTGAAGGTTAGACTTTTATTTTAAACAGTTTAGCGTTAAGTTCAGTATGTAATAAGAACAGTTTGATCGTTTCCACGTAACCCGGTAATGATGGCGTCGACGTCCAAATAAACGCGACGGCCCTTCCACCTGACTGGCCTATTTTTGAAACCTTCACAGGATCATTTCTGTAGTATGTCTTCATTAATTTTCGAATTAAATCAACTGAAAATTTTCATTGCTTGAAATTCAATTTATTTTCCAAAAATTATATCGTCTACTATTTCTTCCCAGTCTTGATACCGAACGCAACCAAAACAAGTAGGTGAACACCACACACCCCCTTCCTAGAGTAGGAATATTAGTCATACTTGATACTTATTTAAATATTATCGAAACTTAAAAGTTTAATTTGGTGGACTATTTAGAAATTGGTTTGGAGTGCTCGAAAGAAGGTGTAAGAAGAATGATGTGCAAAATTGTTCTTGCTTCCACAAGTGAATGCATCCAAAATTGATTGAGAGGAAGCTGCATGAGGAATAAATCTTCTATAGAAGTGCCTAAAAATCGTCTCATCTCATGAACTGTAGTTGGTTTTGGAAAGACTGCCTCAACCTTCGAAGCTATGGGACGAATTCCTTTTAAATCCATTTCTCAACTGACAATTTTCATTGCTTGATATTCAATTTATTTTCCAAAAATTATATCGACTACTACTTCTTCCCAGTCTTGATACCGAATGCAATCAAAACAAGTAGGTGATCACCACACACCCCCTAGATCGAGATCCGATACCAATTTCTGTAGTTTGGTGTCTTCAGACTCTCCAATTCTATTAATCATTGCCTCTTTAAATGAAGAGTAGCTACAATCCATTGATATTGCCTCGATAATATCTATTGCCTGTTCGCATTCAGAAACCGACAACATGTTTAAAGCATGATTAAATCTTGTCATTTCATGAGTTATAGATGCAGTAGCGAACTGTGCATCTAAATTTCGAAACCAGGCTGCTGGTTTTTTGTACATTTTTGTATTGCGACTGCCGAAATACGAGCGTTCGCGAGTTAAGGTAGCTAGATTTGTCGGCATATTGTCGATTTCGCCGTTTGCTATAATTTAGCTATTAAATATAAGTTTGAATATTCAAGTAAAAGAAAACTTGTACAAGTTATCGTTAAAAAAAAAATTAAATGATACTTAAAGCCATTGCATTGCATAGCAGTAAATATTCCGGCATGCAGTAACTCGAATTTTGCTCTCTGTGCAAATTTTGTATAGCGCTGCGTACGGCCAGCCAACCGTCAAATAAAAAACATACTAAACTAATCGAATTTTTCTGGAGGGAAGAGTATAAAATTTGAATTTTCACAGTTTTCGATCAGAGCAACATTGACTAATATTTGAATTTGATGTGACATGCAGCCATGAATTGATTGGATCATGTGCTTAATAAGTATGACTGTTTGGTTTTAATGAAGAGATGAATTAAAATTTTTTCTTTCAAGCGGTTGATTAACTTTCTTGAAAATCTTCTTTCTTCTGACTATTTGTTCTGGATGAAAAAGTTTTTCAAAGCGCTTGTGCTTTATGACAAATTTGAGATATCTTCTTATTTCACTGTATAAGAGCGCTTGTGCTAGTTTTCTCTTAATCTTGCAGTTAAGAACGTGTTCGTTCTTGTTGGGATCACCAAATGAGGAACTGAAGTATACTTAACGTATTTGTTTTAAATCCATTTCTCAACTG
Organism: Beris morrisii; assembly: GCA_951812415.1. Classification (NCBI taxonomy): domain Eukaryota; kingdom Metazoa; phylum Arthropoda; class Insecta; order Diptera; family Stratiomyidae; genus Beris; species Beris morrisii. The sequence continues at coordinate 32,026,978 of OX638311.1, forward strand.
AAAATTTCCATTGCTTGATATTCAATTTATTTTCCAAAAATTATATCGACAAAACAAGTAGATGAACACGTGATCACCACAGTTTCATCAATTAAAGTTCTGTGGAAATGGTATAATTATTGATCTGTAACAGAATGTCTTTCCTCCACAGAATTGGTTCGATTGGATGAAGTTAAGACACCAGTAGCATGGCGAATATCACGGCAGTTAATCCAATAAAGGAAACTACTCTTGTTCGCTGAAAAATTTAAACAGTTCTTAAAAACAGACACTTTGGCTAGATCAAGGTCTTCCTGATGTCCTATGTGAAGTTGGTTAGGTCAAGAAGGATGAACTGTAGCACTGTCCCACAACCCATCACGAGAGATCACTATTTATCCATTGTGATCCTTCGTATAAACCGGATTCTTAATTATTGATTCCAAATGATGCTCTAGAAGTTCTCCATAAAGGTGTCATCGCAAATTCTGATAGCTCGGTCAAGAAGAATTTCTCAAGTATCGATATTTGTTACGAGTCATACTTTCACATTCACAGACTAAAAGTTTCAGTGTCGGTTCTACATTACCGTTACTATAGCGAAAAAGTTTAGCCATAGGTATTCCCAGTCTTTTTCCATGTCTCCCAAGAGGACAATGTCCCGTTAAAACCCCTATAAGTTGTCTGCATGTGTTCCTGTCCACAGACAATATAAAGCTAGAGTTCCTCTTATCAAGTTTCTGTCAGCACATTCTTGTGTGTCGGTAACCCGAGAGATTCATCCAAGCTTCCTCAGTCTGTCTGAGCGCAGCTATGACGATCATTCCCTTTACACGTTCGAAGGGATATGGAACCAACTCATCAGTTAACTCAGAAAACACTAGATTGTTGATGGTGGAGGACGGTCTGAGATCTCGATTCACTGCAGCCTCAGTGTGCCTATTGTGTTTGTCCTGCTGCTGCTCCTTTTTTCGGTAACTGGTCCGCAGACTCATTGCCTACAATATCACTGTGTCCAGGAACTCATACCAGAACAACTGTTTTTGAGTTCGCTAGCTTTTTGAGTTATTGTAAGCGATCTCACGTAGGATCTAAATCAAAATGCTTGGAAAGTAAGTAGTGCTGCTCTGCTGTCAGAGAGAATGTAGATCTTCTGATTCTTGTATCCTCTTTTTCTTGATGCATAGTTCAATTGCATAAATTTCTGCTTGCAAGATCGTATTTGATTTGTCGAGGCTGGCATATATGTCGAACTGTGTTGGCACAAACGAACGTGGGCATCACCAGATGATCACACCTTCAATCAAATAGACTACGTTCTAATTGAGAAAAGGGCTGCTTCTAGTATACTTGATGTACGAACCCTCCACAGTGCCAACTGTGACTCTGATCACTATCTAGTCAGAGCTAAATATCGATGCCGAATAGATTGTCGTGGATATCCGAAAACGAGTAGAGCTCGTAAATTCGATATCGACAAGCTCAAAAACGAAACGGTGGCACATGCATACATGTCAAAACTGGGTCAACATTTGACACCAATATATGAAAACGTCCAGAGTATGCCAGTGGAGAAAATACGAGATGCCATCAAATCCTCGGCAGAAGAGACATTAGGATATCAAACCCGGCGAAAATATAATGACTGGTTCGACCAAGAATGTCGCGATGCAATAGATAGAAAGAACGAGGCTAGCAAAATGTTTACTCAACGACCAACACGAGCCAAGCAAGATAGATATGACGAGCTTAGGCGATTTGCAAAAAAGACCTGCAGGCGAAAGTAAAGGAAATACCATAATGACAAGATAGAAAAAATGGACGACAATATGAGACAAAATAAAATCTGGGACGCATACGCAATAGTAAAAGACTTAAAAGGGGATATAAGCCCGAAACCAATCATTGCAAAGACGTAGAGGGCAACATCATCAGCGACACACAAGAAATTAAAAGGTGATGGGCTTCCTACTTCGAGCATCTTCTCAATCCCACTCCATTAGCACCGATTACGAGCGATAACATCTCAATTGAGGTTTCAACTGACGAAGAAGAACCATCATCGACACTACCCACACTAGCGCCGGGAATTAACGAAATACCAGTTGAACTTCTGAAGAACGGTGGAAACTGTGTCGTGGAAATACTACACAAAATGATATGTGAAATTTGGACAGAGGAAAATATACCCGACGATTGGCGAAAAAGCATTCTATGTCCAATTTATAAGAAAGGAGACAAACTCTGCTGTAAGAACTACAGAGGAATATCATTGTTGTGTACAAAATACTGACAAAAATAATTGAACGTCGTCTTAAGCCCTATACTAACGAAACAATTGGCGAATACCAAGGCGGATTCAGAACCGGACGATTTACAACAGACCAGATATTCTTGGTGAAACAGGCGCTTGAAAAATGCTGGGAATATAACACAGATGTGCACCAAATATTCATAGATTTTAAACAAGCATATGACAGTATCGACAAGAGGGTACTGTACCAAATCATGCTTGATTTTGGAATTCCACTAACGAGACTTACAATGACGAACACTGTATCCCAAGTAGGAATACAAACCGATTCCACAGCCAACTTTCGAGCGGAATGTGGTTTAAAGCAGGGAGATGGTCTAGCCCCCATTCTTTTCAACCACTAGACACTAGAATATGTCATCCGAAAAACCCCAGTCGACACCAATGGGACACTACTATTCAAGTCCACCCAACTAGTAGCATACGCTGACGATATAAACATCCTCACAAGATCCTTCCCTAGTGCTAAGGAGGTACTCCGCCGCAAAAGAAGTTGGGTTACGCACAAACGAAAGTAAAACAAAAATAATGACGCAAACAAGAAAGAGAACGCAGAACAGAATGTACCAATTGCGGAGTATAATTTGGAGAGTGTAGACAACTTCATATATCTTGGGGCTAATCTAGCAAAAGACGGCAACGAAACGGGCGAAATCAAACGACGGATCATGCTAGCAAATAAAACGTATTATTCAGTACTTCCAATAATGAAATCCGAGAAGTGCACAGGAACAAAAAGCTGCGAATATATAAAACTATTATACGACCTGTGCTCTGTTATGGCAGCGAAACGTGGACATTAACGCGAACTTCCGAAAAAGCAGTTAACGCATTCGAAAGAATGGTCCTCCGAAAAATGTTGGGACCTGTGAAGGAAGGAACGGGCTGGCGAATAAGATACAACCATGGTTGTATCAACTCTTCAAGGAACCAGAAGCCTCAACGTTCATCAAACTACGTAAACTGCAGTAGGCTGGTCGGATGGAAGACAGAAGAATCCCCAAGCGTGGTCTTAAAGGCAAAGTGAGTGGTAACAAGCCAGTAAGTAAACCACGCAAGCGATAGGAAGACTCGTTTGATGAAGACAGCAAAGCCATCTTAAAAATTAGCAGCTGGAGGAAGCGGTCTTTGGATCGAGATGATTTGAGACGACGACTTCAGGAAGCCAGGACCCGACTTGGGCTGTCGCGCCGTTGATGATAATGATGTGGTGGCCTGTGTCCATATACTCCTGCTCCAACTCCCTCATTTGGCTTGGTGCCATCTGTATACCAGATAACTGCTTCTTTTACAAATTCAGGCCTATGTGTTTCCCGTTCCTTGCGAGGTGGAAATACAAATTCCATGAAACAGCGATAACTCTTCTTGCAATGTTATATCATATCATCAATGTGTCCATTTAAAGGAAGTTAATCGTGTGTTCGGCACAGAAATGGGTGTCCGCAGCCGACCAAGAAAGGCTAAATCTATCGCAATCATAGAACGTAGAATTCTACAGCACTAAAATATAGCTGCATTTTATAATTCCATTAAAATTTTAAAATTTCGTTTCACTCACCAAGAATATGCCCTCATTGTTTTCTAATTTCTATCTTTGTCCTAATTTAATTTTTGCATATTAATCGACCAATAAACAATTTTTTTTTATTTTTCAGCATAAAATTACGATAATAAATGGAAAAATCCGCCACCATTAAATTCATCAGCAGCCGAAGATCGGAAAACATGCAAAATTCATTGAAAGTAAACAATAAATAAATAAACATTTAAAAAAAACTAAATATTGAAGAAAACTTATGATCGGGAAAAATGAAAACATTAATAAATTTATTATTTTTAAATAAATATTTAAATATAAGAACAATACTTTATAATAAATAAACAAAAACATACTAAACAGTTTGATTAACTACAAGAAAAGCAACAAAACAAATCATATTAGTAAAGAAGCATGTTTATAGCTCTGATCCTATCGGACTTATTCCTTTCCTACTTCTAATTTTCGTTATATTCTTCGCTTATTTTATCAAGAATTTTCATTTTCTTTCCTCTTATTATTGTTAAGGTGAGTCTTTATTCGAACAAAAAACAAAAGAAACACGCAGATATAACAAAAAATTTTGGAAATTTTTCTAAAAAAAAAGAACCGATGATTACATTGTTAAAACACTTGTACTTTTACTTAAGACTAATTTTAAGTTTATTTAATAAACATAATAGTTATATGACAGGATTTTCTATACTTGAATAAAAGAACCTGTCCCAGTGATAGTTTCAGCGATGTTGAATGTACGTGTCCTAGGCATATGCATGAGAAATTTTGCAACCAAAAACGTCTCAAGTATCAACGAACTCTCGTCTGCCTATGTGAAAGTGGTTCCAGCCTGACTCTTTGCGAATGGAGCGTCTGCATTTGTTTGTAGATAATATTTCCCTTTCAAACTAAAAATATAATTAAAGCTTAATAGACATCGAAAAATCAAAGCAGGTCATTACTTTTCGGGACAATCGATACCCATAACCACGTTTGGATCAAATTTCATAGTAAAACCTAATTTATACAAGAACCAAGAATGTGCCCGAACAGCATTGAATTTTTCAGGATATTTATTGGCAACACTTTCAGCCCAATAACGCCACGACCTTCTGTGACTACATAAGTCTGAAAAAAAAATCAAAATCTCCGTAAAACAATTTTTGATTAAAAAAATCGCAGGAATAAATACCTCGATCAGTAAATAGAACATAATCTCGAGTAGGACAACCCGGCTGAAGTGTATAACCACCGTTTGGCCAGAAATCGACAGTACCAGTTGACACTGGTGCCCCATAAATTCCAGAATCTGTATGGATAACGTCTACGAATTTTGCATCACTTGCACTTAGGGGTTTTGCAAAGATGGCAGGATAAAAGCCAGGAAAGGCTGGATCTAGAGCTGAAATCCTTTATTTAAAATCGATTATCAGAAATGCAAAACGTATTTATTTTATTTACCTTTTCAATATAATTTCGTTGGAAGATTGTGCTATTACTTCGCGACCGATTGCACCAACCAATTGTCCGCCCAATGAATGTCCGACCAAATGAAATTGATCAACATCTAAGCCATTTTCGAACAACTTTATTAGACCCGAAGCAACCGCAGGACTCAACTAAATTCAATTTTCAGAGTACATTATTTAATTAACACTAGGACGTCATTATCGCATTTGCCGCGACAAGTCCCCAAGTAGTTTAGTATTACGAATGACACGTGACAGAATCGCTTATGATCATGTAAAAAAAATTATTTGAAGCTATTTCGCTCGGTTTTTCCGGTTGTTTTTATTAGTGAAAAAACGTGGCTCACAAGTATACATAGTGTAAATAAAAGATTCGGGAGTTGATTCGAGATCTTGGTTAGACAGCAGTGACGAACTTCAAATGACTTTCGTAATACCAAATCTAATTTCGGCGACTTTCTGGCTTGATTACGCTGCAATCATCGAAAATATATTATCAGACATACCTGGAACATGTTCGGAATGCTATTGAATAAATAATTTCCACTTGAGAGTTCGGTCCAATTTAAGGTAATAATGTTATGATCGCCTCGTTCCAGATAGGAATTAATAATTACCATAATGCTCTCTGCATCTTGGTTTTCTGTGTATCCATGAGTGTATAGTACAGTTTTTTTTGATTCGTCGTATTCTTCATGATTTAGAATTTCGGTGATGTCGCCTAACTCGTAAATTTTAGTCTCAGATTCCTGAGGGCTGAAATGGTTTTTTTTTTTAAATAAGTTGACTGTATTCGTTAGGACAATCATTTTAATTTACCCGTAATGAAACTGAAAATTTGCAGATTTCAAATTTGCGCTTAGCGAACTTCCAGTTAAAAACGCATACCCTAAAAAAGGAAGATTATAAAAAAATGTGGCATGAGTTCTTTGGACTAAGAACATTGTAAAAGACTGAAAAGAGGGTAGTATGTCAAAATGGGATGAAAATTGATCGCATGGCTTACGTTGGTCGAATTACTGCATTATTTTAATAATGAATCAACCTGAGAAATAATGTATCTTTGAAAGCGTACCCGAAACGCGGTGTTCATTTCACTAAGTTATGGGGCGGTACTATTCCGTTTTGGCTTCAGCTAAGAGGCTGTATTGCCTCCTACTCTTGAAATGGGGATGACTTGCCCATGTAGCATGAAGGGATTAAATCAAGTATAAAAAATATATATATATATATAGCTACGTATTAAGACTGCATACACTGTTCAAGATCTTCATCAATTCTGAGTATCACGATCTAGATATGTACTATCTTCCCTCGACCACATTCGCAATCGCACCTCATGTACTGATTGAACAACGTAGTCAGCACATGTGCAATCGTTACATTCAATTTCCTTAATTATTAAGATTGGGAAGCAGCATTTAATTGGCAGATTATTTTTTTTTATGTTGGTTTCTATTTAACAGGAACAGCTTATGTTAGGAAGTTGAAACTTGGAATTGATATAGAAACATGATAGTGGAGCAATTTTCACAAGGTGGAGGGCGAACCAATTAGTCTGAAGACCTAGAAATCTGAAATCAAGGTAATCTAAAATTCCTACCTCTTTGAGTAGATGCGTGCTCAAGAATATTAGCGGATAGCTTAAGATCGCTTTCAGTTACGTTTTTGAAATTTTGCATGCGTTGATTTTCTAATAGTGTTAACGATATTTAAATAAAAAAATTCTATTATAAGAATGTCCTCACTGAATTTACTGAACTCAGTATAACTCAACAAATCGTTTAGTCAGAAAGTCGAAATTTTATGGAAATTATTTGGAGTTAAACCGAAGTTCGGGTTTGTTAGTCAACGGAACTCCACTATTCCTTCAGGTTGATCCCATACACAAATTTCGTAAAGCACGTGTTCGCCAATATTAGCCGATAACTTCATGTTACAAATTTAAAATTTTACCCAGTTTAATATTTCACTGGTACCAGATAGAAAAATTAGTATGAAATAAATCGAGTGAGTTCTTCGAGCAGCTCCCATACAAACTTCCTTGAAAAATATGAGCTCGGTGCAAAAAATACGAAAAAAAAATCGATTTTTTTTTATTTCATATTATTTTTCTACACTCATTTCTGCACATCACACAAAAGACCGCACCTTTGTCGGATAACGGGAAGTGCCTCAAATTTTGCTCTGAAGTGGCGGAAGTCGAATAAGTCACTGCAAGATATTTTTTCTTTTTTGGCTCTCCTGAAAAGTAATGCTATTTCAACTTTCGGTACATGTTTCTCAGTGACCACACACAGTAGCGTCTTAATTTTTTTTTTTCATTTTTTTGTGGTAATATTGACTAGCTTCATACTATACATGGGCAAATTAAAATATCTCATGTAAAACTATCATTTTTTCAAATATGAAAGAAGAAATATAGCTTTAATACAATACAACTAGAAAAAGGACAAATATAGTGAAAATCAAGTGAGTTCTTTCTGTAGGCCACAGGTAAAAGTTCTCGAACAAGCAACATTTTTCTAATAACGTAAAGTGCTCCGTCCGCCTTCCTAATTCCGACCATCTAGATTTTTTGTTGATAAATTTTTGTTATCGCGATTAATACTGTAAATTATAGGCGCCATATCTACCCACGTTTGTTCTTTATCCTTTTGTTGTGAATAACTGTAGCTGCATATCATTTCCTCAGTTTGTGATTTAATTTTTCAACAACGGTCGTGAAAAACTACAATCTTACGCCTAAAATCGAAATTTTTGTGGTTTTATTTATCGCAATTTTAGAGTGCTAACTTTCATCACAGCAAGTAATTAATTTTACTTTATTATTTTCTAATAATACAGTATTGTGATCGATTTTTTAAAAAAAAAAATTTGCTACCCTCAAAATTTTTTTTTTCGCGTTTCATGACTCGTAGACATGAAAAAAGCAAAAAAAAATTTCAGTCCGTCTGTCCGCCGTACGCCGTCCGCCGTACGCAAAATCGTTTGAAGGCTCGTAGCTCCCTAACGGTTTGAGATATTAAATTCAATTTTTTTTAATGAATAGAGTGGGTAGGCCCCTTGAAGTGACCAAATTCTGAGGGGTGGGGGTGTGAGGGGGGAGGAGGGGGAAGCGTTTTAGACGGAAAATTTTGGTTTTTAGATCTTAGCAACCGCTTATGCTAGGAGGCTGAAATTTGGAATTTATGTAGAACTTCGGTAGTGGACTGAATATCTGTAGGTATACTAGGAGAATAGATCGGAAACAAAAATTTGAGTGGGGGCAGTGGCGTACGGGGGTGGTGGTGAAAAACTTTAGATTACGATATCTCACGAACCAATTGCACTAGACAAATAAAATTTGGTTTTTGTATAAAGGTTGACAAATAAAGTTTGCTGAAAGTAAAATTTTTTTAGGGGGTGGTGGTGCATGCAAGTGGAGGGGGTAAGAATTTTTTTAAAAAATTACGTCTTATATCTCAAGAACGGTGTAAGATAGATGCTTAAAATTTTTACCACAAGCAGGCCTGATAGAGCCCCAGCAGAAAAAAATTTCAAGGATGAGTGTGTAGTGGGTGAGGGTGGGGGAGGGTGAAAAGTAAAAAGTTCAGATATTTATATCTCGAGAACCTATAACGATATAAAGCTGAAACTTAGTATTTAGATAGAGCTATGCTAGTAGAATGGCTTATGCTACAAAGTTGAAATTCGGTATGTATATGTAAATCAACTAGAAAAGTAATTCTAATTAAAAAAAAATTCAAATATTTATTGGCGTTTAAATGATCAGTGAAAATGGAATGCATATATTTTTACGATTTTTGTCATATCTATTAGGTCTTTCCAAATATTGAATAAATTTTTTTTGTACAGGTTCTTCATATAAATACCTGGAAAGTGTTTTCAGGATTTTTTGAAATTCGACCCCCAAGGTGGTGTAAAGAGGATGTATACATTTTCACGAATTCAGCCGTATCCCTCAGGTCTGATTAGATAGCGTATAACTTTTCACTTCCACGAACTTATTTAATAATCACCTAAAACTCATTTTCAAGTTTTTTCCTTTTTCAACCCCTAAGAGTGTAAAAACGGGTTGAACACGTTTTCACGAATTCCGTCATATCTCTTAGGAGTGATAAGACATCGGATTGGTTTTTACTTCCTCGGGCTTTCTTTATATGTATATATCTAAAAACTCATTTCAGAATTTTTGGATATTCAACCCCAAAGTGGGTGCAAGGGGGTTGCATATATTTTCACAAATTCTTACATATTTCTTAGTTCTAATGAGATATCAAATTCATTTTTACTTCCTAAGGCTTCCTACATAATCGTCAAAAAGTTGATTTCAGGATGTTTGTCTGTCAACTCCAATAGGACATATGGCTTTCGACATATTTCCCAGGATTGATGAGATATTAGATTGGTTTGCACTTCCACAGACTTTTTATATAATCGCCTACAAACGCATTTCCGATTTCATGTAATGGCCCAAAACCAAATCACGATAAACCTTCTAATGGCGTAACAACTGATATTATACTAGGACTAGACCTCGTCCCGGAGTATGACCCAATTATGTAATTCATATGTTATATGTGGCAGCGGCGTAAGTATTCTAGCGCGACCCCATTCTAACCGCTTCCCGAACTTTTTTTTAGGTTTTCAGTCACATAGTAAACTACACCGCATCTCAGAATTAAACTCGTTCCGAACTTCTACCCAAAAAATAATAAAGTTGCGCCCAGTTTTTTTCATTTATTAACCTGTAATTCGTATTGAAATGTGATGAAATATGTTAAATTCATAGAATTTGAGAAACGAAAGAATTAAATGTAGTGGTCGGAAATACTCGTAGGTTAGTCTGATTTCAGATGGTGTCCCAATTACGACCAGTGGTCGGTATAAGGCAATATCGAGGGAATACTTTAAATAATTATAAGATTAAATTTATACACAGTAAATAATTAAAATCAGTATTTAGTGATTATATTATTGTCTTTACTATCTTCGATCCTATTTACGACCTATTTAAAATATATGTTTTAGTTCTCGAAAGTTCACCTGAAGGGGACGTATTACCTTCTTGCAACTGATGTGTAATGGAGAATCCATACCTTTTTTTTAAGAGTTTTGGCTTTATTTGTCAGTTTAAGTAATACAATATCTCCTATTTAAATATTCATGGACTGAGTTCGTTATTTGTTGCACAATTTATGTTGCTATATTAACTTTGTAATAGATTAAATTTACTAATATCTCTGGTCCTTAATTAGGACATTCATTTTATCAATTTACCCATTTCCGACCTAGCAGCCATACTGCAGGGAAACAATACGAAAAAGTTACAATAAAATTTAAATTTTGTTAATTATCAAATAAAATTAAACATAAATGTTGTATATTTGAGCCTTCTGCGATAGATAGATTACAATAAATTTTATATTTCTCTGTTATAGTTTCATAATGGAATTGAAGAAAAGATTGAAATATACAAACGAACAGTTCGAAACTACTTTGATAGCTATAAAACATAGATCTCTGAGCATACGGCAGGCATCTATACATTACAACATTCCAAAAACTACGATTATTGAAAAACTAAAAAATAAATACCCAAAATCAGGAAATATCGGGGCACCTATAGTACTTAGCGCGGAAGAAGAAAAAAATTTAGTTAATTGGATTATTGAATTGGGGGGAGGGGTGGGGGAAGGGTTTCCTGTAAGAAAAGCGCAACTTTTGGAATCAGTTGCACAATTGATTAAAAGTTTGAAGCGGGATAACTCATTATTATATCCCTATAAAAATAGGATACCGTCCAATATCCATGCAAAATATACTAAGAATTGGGGTATAGGGCGAACAGAATCGGGTTGGATACATGACGAACGTGTTTTACCCATGGTTGGAGCAAAATGATATACCACGTCCTGTTTTATTTTTCGTAGACGGTCATTCTTCACACATAAATCTGCACCTTTCGCAATTTTGCAAAGAGAATGGGATAATACTGACAGCATTTTATCCGAATGCTACTCATCGCTTACAGCCGTTAGATGTTGGCATTTTCTTTCCGGTTAAAAATGTTTGGCGAAATAATGTTCGAAATCGGCGAATAGCCAACACAGCGAGAAAGTTACAACGAGAAGTTTTCGCAAAACTTTTAGAATCATCTCTAAACGAAGTCATCAAACCTGCGATTGTTCAAAGCGCGTTCAAAGCTTGTCGCATATATCCTTTTAATGAAAATAATATTTCCTATTCAAAACTTCTAACACAATTGGATACTACTTCGAAAAATCAATATACAAAAGAAGAATAATAAAAAAATGATTTCAGATTTAGTACTAAAATCTCAGATCGAACTGCGACTATGTCCAAAAGTGGTGCAGAAATTTCAAAGTACACGCGTTGAATGGACGGGGGACTTGCAGTTTAAAGCTCTTTTTGAATTTTGGAAGAACTTAGGTCATCCCCAGGCAAACGTTCAAATAAATGAAACAAATCGTGAAGTCGCTTTAGTAAATAATTTATTGGATTCTAATCAAACCGAAAATGAAGGTTTACTCACGGACTTCATAAATGTAGATGAAAGCTTCTGGACTAAAAATAATAACATGATTGAAGCCATAGTTGAATCAGATGGAAGTCTGAATATCATGGAAATATCTTCAACTTCAAAACCAATTACAAGTAGAGGCTCTGAAACACCTTCCAATAACGAAATAAGATATGACACCAATGAGCAAAATGAATATCATACTCCCTTCAAAACAGCTCTTTATTGGCCGGAAGAAAACAATAAACATACTGCAGTCACGATCGGCTGCAAGCCAATCGTATAATACTCTAGATGAATACTGAACTCCGATTTATATTGTAGTTGGGGATAAAGTAGAATTACGTGTGTGCATGTTGTATGTCCTTTATTAAGGACCGCCATCAGATTGCTACTCAAAACTAAAAGATAATATTCAGTGTTTAATTTCATATCTTGAACTGGGTAAGTCATCGAAAAAAAATGTCCTTTTTCAAGGACTTTCACATGGGAGGTCCAGGAAGGACTCACTCGATTTCTTACATATTTATCCTTTTCCTTGGAACCATTCAAAAATTAATGTGTACAAAATTTCAAATTCGTAGCTTGAAGCGTTCAAAAGTTATCGAAAAATATTGTTGAACACGTGTTTTAAAGACATTTTTGTATGGCAGCTACCAGAAGGAGTGAAAGGATTTCGCTGATTAGTAAACTCGAACTTCGTTTTCACTCAAAACTAATTTGTACAAAATTCAGAATTCGTAGCTAAAAGATTACTTGAGTTTCGTAAATTAAGTGAATACATTTTGACAGGATATTTGTATGGCAGCTACACGAAGGACCAACAGGATTTTGTTCATAATCATATATTTAGCTCCAACTATTGGAAAAGTAACACATACAAAATTTCAATGTCGTAGCTTAAACCCTTCTGAAGTTATCTACCAATATTCTTAAACACGTGTTTTAAGGACATTTTGTATGGCAGCTACCCGAAGGAGTAGGACGATTTTGCCCGTTAATGAACTTAGCCTTACAAATTCAACCAAACATCCAGATTCAAAATTTCAAGATCCTAGGTGAAGGCGTTCTTGAGTTATCGTGTTCACGGACAAACGGACGGACGTCAAGCGGATTTGAGGCTTTTGGCCACAAATAAACAAAAAATAATATATAACCTTTTTTCGTCCGAGGCTTAGTTCTATGCGTTACAAACTTTTGGGCTGGATTAAACTTATAATACTCTATATGATTTCATCTAGAGTATAAAAATATATGCAGGATCTTAGGTGGTCGGAAATAGGTCATTTTACGTTAGTGAATTAAAAACAGAAGTTATTGTTCTTCTTCTTCGAGTGGCAATAACGATATTTATAAAAAAGGTTAATCTGTTTAAACTCCAACTACAATGTAAATCGAAGTCCAGTACTTCATCTAGAGTTTCATACTATTGCCAAGCTGCCTATCGGCACCACGGTATATTTTATTGATAATTTTTTTTTATTTATGCTTTAATGTGATTTTACAGGAATATTACATATAAATTAAATAAAAATTTACAATTGTAAAATTTTTTTGATTTTGTAATTACAGGTTCTTGAAAAATTGTTTTTATATATGTTATTATTTGTGTTATATTTTGTTTTGCACTTGTCGGATTTAAGCTTACGGCACTTTGACTTGAGGGATATCATTGGAAATTGAAGATTTGGATAGAGTACAAATAAATGCTGAAAGTTTTAAATTCAATACGATCCAATTTGAACGGTAGCACTGATTTGACACCGGTCGCACCTTTATTTTTACAAAACCTAATCACCGCAGTAGATTTCAAATTTATTCATATGGATGGGTAATCCATTAGATCTTAATAGTTTTGTCGCAATCACTAGATTTCTGCAAATCCAGTTTGAAATCTTGCGTTTTAATTCAAATTTAAGAGTATTTTCAGTACCTACGACTACTCTGCGTATCAATAACTGATTAACATCCAAAGATTTAATACTCCATTTGACGAAATCTCGAGATTTCCATAAGATTTAATAAAATTCCCATATTTGCATGAATTTGAAATCTAATTAGGAAAAAAGATATTTCAAGACCTAATAAAATCATCCTGAATAGTAGAGTAGGAAATTTCTTTCGGAATCTCGTGAAATTTTAATTTTTTTACCGACCTTGAGGCACGTGTTTTTCTTATCTGATAGGGATGAAATTTAAAACATATATTTTTAGAACCATTAGAGGGGGTGTCGCGAAAGAAATCTTTGGGAAAAAAATCAACCATACAAATAGTAGCCACCCTAGTGAACAGCCCTGAAATTATCTTTCATTCATCACAATTACCTGTACAAAATATTGAAATATTTAAAGTGTAAAAGCTTACAAAATAAATTAAGAATTTTAGCTTCATGCTCGTAGTCAAACAAATGTTTCAGAGTGTTGTAAACGGTTTTCGAGATTTCAAAATCTACTTGCCAAAATCTTGCAATGAAAATCGGCTATAAGATACTGTTACGTGTAAGCCTGGCAACCGCGCAACCGTGCAACTCGATCGTTTCACATAATGAAAACAACAACAACAACAACCGAATACCTAGTTGCAAAATAACCCAATCAGAAACCTAGCTGAAGATAAGGCGAAACAACACGATTGTATCTCTCTTCTTATCGAATGCTCTCCAATGTACTAGAATCCAATTAGAATTAAAGTCGAAAGATCTCAAGCTCACTTGAACCTTCTACATACACCACTGAACGAAGATCAAAATCGAAAGCTCTAAAGCTTTCTAGAACAATCCACACGCATCGAACATTCAAGTACATCCTAGACTGCAACCGGCTAGTATATAAGCAGGTGAAGCTTTCAGCGAAGACACAGTAATTTTTATTACGTCGACTGTGACAGCCAGCGTGTATACGCGACCGTGTTGAGAGAGAACGAAAGTGAACGAGTCAAGCGATATATGGTGTAAGCGGGCGGTATTGCCATACAGTGCGAATTATTGTGCGAATAGAATTTAAAGTGCGATTAATAAATAATCACTTATTTTTATTTTAACCAAATTGTGTTTTACTTGAAATCCCGGCGAACCCCTAGCTCGCAACAATATTGTTGGTGAATATTCTAGTGTTGGTTTTTAAATTTTTGAATAAGAAGAGTAGGGAGGTCAGATGATAAATTAAAAAAATTCAAAGAAATGTCTTCAGACCGATGTTAATGCTTTTCGAGATTCTGAAATCTAGTTGCCTAAATCTTGCAATGCAGCGACCATAGCATTTGTACAATTTCCATGCTGGCTGCATTAGCGGCTAAACACCACACCTACTCTCTCTACAGTACCTACTGAACGTCAGTGGCTCCCCTCTTGGAAAAGCTATATGACCGCCACTGCTTAGCACGACAATTTTTCTGCGCGCTATAGAAAACTGGTGGTAGTTATCAGTTCCAAAGCTGGTATTACACTGTATGCCATGGTGTAAAATATTTGTCCAAAAAATTTGACGGAAAATTCAGTCAAATTTTTTCTGTCAAAATAGATTTTGAACAGAGCTAATAAAATAATGTCCAAAAAAAAATTTGACGATTCCACTATCTGACGGCATTTGTCAGAGGAAAATGTGGCACACAGTGTAAAACTAGCACGTATATAACTTGTTCGAGTCAAATGTTTGTAGGTATAACAGTATTATGTGCGCAATTAATACTACATCCAAATAATTGTGTTTTTCAAAAGGAGTCTACCGCGCACATTATTTCCTTATGTAACATTGAAATAACAACATTTTGTTTTAACACATATCTATCAATAATATGAAATATAAACACACACTACTTATAACACTTCTTTTATATAATTAACATTTAAAAATGATTTGATTATAAAATCCTGAGACTAACCAATTAAAATACGGAATCCTATTTTAAAGAGCGCCATGATCAATTTCACATCAGCTTTCCACAACACCACTGAATTGATATCGTCAAAATTGTGAATTTATAGCACCGCGAATATCAAAACTTTGAAATTATCAGTTATTTAAATTAGAATCATTTTCATTAATTTATCGTTGATATGGACGGTAACTTTATTAGAAAAACATTTCATTGTAATTTCAGAAGATTACTGATAAAATTACTAAATTCGCATGTAGGTATTTGTTGTTATTTTATTCGGAATATTACGTATATAAGTCTGAATGCTCGTAAGTATCAAGCGGGCCGATAAATCGTATAATTTTTTTTATATATCAGACAATATTATTACACGCAAATTTGAAAAAAAAAATTGTTGTTAATAGCACAGTAGTGTATTATTATTCAAGTTGTTTCCAATAATTTGAATGCTAACAATTTATTCCTGACTTTATCATTCAAAACGTTAAAACAATGGGATTTCAAATATGTAGCTAGAATTCACAAAATATATTTAATTTTTATCTTGAAAGATAAGTTTAATTGAACGGATAAAACAGATTATTTGCTAAACTGGCAGCTATCGCAACTTGTTTGTAACTGATTGAAAATTCTGCTAAGTAGCTTCTCTCTGCAATTTTTTATTATAAATTATATGTAAAAAAAAGGTTTTGAAGTGGCCGTAAAAATTAGATACATCATTATTTTTAACAGTATATACTGTAATTACAAAGCTGAACAGATTAATTTGAAGAGTTTCATTCAAGGCTTTGAGAAGCATATTTAACTAAAAACATATTCAATGAAGGATTACCTTCAGAGCATTGAATGTCAGATATCTTAGTAAGCTAAGTTAAAAGAAATCTTTTCGTATAAACGTATAATGAATAAGTCTTTGTAAAAATGTTAATCGATATGCCAGTTTGCTTCAAAACACAGGTCACGCAGAATTATACATATAGTGAATTATGTTTAGCCAGAATTTCAACATGTAATTAGAAAACTATGGCTGATTTTGAGAATTGAAAAGAGTCGTGACCTCTTAATTTTTTCTAGAAACGATATCTTCAAGAGAGTCTAAAAAATTGATTTGCTGCTTGAACTAGGCGTGCGCACGTCTATACCCTACCCATCCTAACTCTAACCCACATTTAGATGCAGTAGAAAAAATCTTGCCGCCCTGGGAAAAAAATTTCGTCCAGGCTACCATACAAATGTTTTTAAAAAAAACTTGATATTTTTATTCACTGAACTCGGGAACGTGTTGAGCTAAGGAACCAAAATTTACATTGTTCAGTTTTGGCAAACAAGTAAGATTTATTCTGGGTTTTTGTGATTAGATTCCCTGGGTTGTTGTCATACAAAAGTTCATAAAACACATCGTTGACTGGCAGCTTTAAAACAGCCTAAGGATCTGAAATTTACACATGTCTTGTTTTGTGGGAGAGTTATAAAATTGAAATTGGTAAGTCATCATACAGAAGTCCTTAAAAAATTTACGATCTCGTGCTGTCGAACATAATATTTTTTGAAAAGTTGTTATTTTTCTTTCGTTTTCGGTGTTTGTCGGTGATCAAAATGTACTTATACTGCTTCTGATAGCTCCATATTAAATGTTCTTAGTTTTTGTGACCCGCGGAGCTAAAATATTTTAACTTCTTGAAGTAGCTCACATAATAGGTCCTGCATAATGTGTTAATGAATACAATCTTACAATATTTTAAATTTCATATTTTTAAAATCAATATTTTGTATTATTATTGTGATCGACCTGAAATTTGCTACCCTATTACCGAAATATGCATTTTCACCCCAAAAAATGTCCGTCTGTTCGCCGTAAACGTCTCACGCAAACGTGTAGCTTCCAAACCTTTTGAGATATTAAGTTAAAAACTTTTTGGTGGGTAGATTGGGTGAACCTCTGTGAGTGATGATTTGGAAGGATGGCAATAAGAGGAGTGTTTTAGACGAAAATGTTCATTTCTGTATTTCAGGAACCGCTGAAACACAAGACAAATACCAAAACGGTTAGCAGTGGCATAAACTCTTCTATCGCACCCCGACTTTAACCGCTTCCTGGACTTAGCTCCGAAAAATAATAAAGTTGCTCCCAGACTTTTGATAGATTTGTTTTATTATATATGCAATAATTCAAATTCACCCTTTTGTTATTGGCAATAACAACTCAAAAAGGAGTTCAGTATTTGATTTCGCGTATCAAAAGTTTGAAAGTAACGTCGGCCGTGAAATGTTTTGAATAATAATAATAATTATTAATAGCTTTAACCATTTAATCCGTTAAAGAACAAATCATATTTTAACATTTTTTGGAACAATAAATTAGGTAAAATAACAACTGATCACTACCTGATCTTCATAAATATAAGTTATAAATGACGATAGATGGGGTGGTTATAGTTAGGAATTTTGTAGAAGAAATTATTTCTCTAACTAATTTGTTGCTCAATAGATAATGCACTATTATATTTTATTTGTGATATTCCTCCGAAGTACGGGTAATTATACTTATTACGTCTTAATTATTAGTTTCTAATTGACTGCTTATGAGACTACTCAAAGAAAAAGTGTGTAAGAGTTCATGCAGGCCTTGTGATAGGATTTTCTCATGGGTGGGTCAACAATATTTTTAAGTGAGCTTAACATGAATTTTAATCCTACCCAGGACCAACGATCGAGAAAACGCGATTCCATAGAATTGTTATATTTCGTACAATGGGTACAAGAGCCGAAGTAAGTCCACAGAACCTGATTTTGCATTTCAAAGGTATTGAGTTCGAATCCCAGAATGCTACTCATAACATCATCAGTTTTTGTAGGACACCTGACGCTGGAATCGACACATAGTGTTCTTCCACAATTTGCGATCATGAGCCTCAGCCTTTAGATTGTTCTCCTCAATATCTTTCTTGCACCAACCACCAAACGTTTATCTTGCGTATTCCCATTCAGAGACTGATGGATTTTAGTCTGGGTTCCTCGAAATTTGATCGATCCATTGTTACTTTTGTCACTGAATCCCAATACCTTGGGCTGTCTAGTCGTCCTCCAAAGATATGCTGTTTTTGGGAGTTAACATTAACATGAATAATTTTTTCATAGTGAACTTTGATACGACAGTAAGGTAGGTTGTAGGTACTTAGCTCTAAGTGTTCTTCAAGGTCTTGCGATGCAGTCTGTGAATGTTAATGAAAATACTGAGGTATAGACCTCTGTCTTCTGCAAATGTGAAGTGCAGTAGCTATTACTCGTGGGTGAATTTAATTTTCCATTTACGAGACGTGTAATTTCTGAAGATGTTTATTCCAGAAACCTTGGCTAGTTTGGTCAAATTACAGGTGGTGCATCATTGGTGTTTGCAATATGTTTGAATATTACCAAAGTTCAAATTCAAAAAGTTCAAAAGTATTTTGCATTGTGATCTTGGAAATAATAAAAACGGAAGTGAAAATGGGATCACGTGAAAATTGAGACAAAATTAATCAAAAAAAATTTAAAACTGTGCCAGGTAAGCACTATTTATTTTAGCACTTTGTAGTGTGAGTAAAAAAAAATAAAAACGGTTGTAATATATACAACATACAGGGTGTATTGTTCTAATGTTAGGAGCGGAACATATGGTGTAGAGCACCCAGCAAACATTGTTTCGCAGTGCTCGGTTTTCTCGGATAATTATCGTTTTGCAAATGTCGGCATCTTAGGAAAAAAAGATAGGCAACTCCGCTTTGAAATCTCAAAATAAAATCGAACCGATCTCGAATCGTCAATAAACCAACATACGAATGAGTCAATATCGTCTCGAGATGAAGAGCCTCGATAATTTCGGATTAATATGGAAAGCATCTGGTATAAATGTGCGGTTTTTTGCAAGATCTCTTCAAGACGACTATACGAGATGCCTATAATTATGATGTGCTTTTGTTGTTTGAGGTTTTTGAGTCTGGTTACTTATTTATCTAAATGTTCATACTAGTCTCAGTAGCCTCCCTCGGTCTATGACTTCATGCTATTCCAGCTAATCGGAGTCTCGCATGTTTGTTAAATAAAAGACGCTGATTAACTAAAATTTTAAAAAGTTTCAAATTTTGCTATAGTGTTACGTTTACGTCATTTCGCAGTTCAATTTGTGATGTTATAATAGTCTAAAACGAAAAATATAACTGAAAAAATTAAAATACATTAATAAAAAAAAAAATAAAAATAAAGTGAATCGATCAAAAATACGTAAAATTCATTATTACTAATAATCCAGTAAAGCAGGGAATACACAATACAACGGTTGTACAACTGTTGGCCCAATTTGTCGTTCTATGTGACGATTGTATTGTGTATGCGCTTATAAACAACGGTTGGGCTAATATCACTCCGTTGTATGCTCTCACCCGAAAACCGGCGGTCGCATGCGACAGGTTGTATGTATGTATATTGTATAGTGTATTATCATGAATACAACTGTTGTAGCGATTTCATTCGTAAACTTTTGCTGCTTCTGTGTTATCAAAAACTGTATTGGGAATAACTATGAAATCTTGTTGGAAGAAAATTGTAAGCAAATCGCATCGTGTGTACCGTGCATACAACCGTTGGACAGATATTGCAACAACACACGTCGGTACAACCGTTGTATCGTGTATTCCCTGCTTAAGATCGCAGTTGGAAAACTTTGTTTGTTCCCTAAATTTTTTTCCCGTTTATTTTGCCAAGAAAATTTGATTGAATCGGGAATTAAATAAGCTAAAGTCTTATTGTTTGTCGTCATGCAGGTTTGTAAGAAAATTTAAAGAGTGGCTAGAGATTTATTTTCATCCCTTAAGAGTTCCTCAGTTACAAACCAGTCCCGTCCTAAAGAAAATCTACAGGACCGATAAAATATCGAGTTGATTTTCACTTCTATACGCTACTTGTAAAAAAGCCTAAACATTACGAATATATCAGAACCTTTTGATATTAAACACAGCACCCCTAAAAGCGCCAATGCAAAATTTCACTTTATTAATAAAAAATAATAAAGTGACTTGTTCTTCGCAACGTGATAAAATAAAAAGTGTATTTATGAATAGGTATAATCCAATAACGCATTTGCCAAGTGTTTCGTAAAAGGTGTGCAAAGTATACTCTAGTACAAACCGGATAAGCGATTTAAATATTTTCACACCTTCGAGAAAGCCTGAGTCTAAGCAAAGAAGATGTGTTTAACCTATAACATGACTTTTACGAGTATATGAACTATAGGTTGGAGGGTATATGTTTGAATAACAACAATCTTTATTTATGTATAAGCGGTTAAGACGGAAAATGCAATATTTAACATATTTGCTCTACTTGCACCATAGTCTAAAAGGCAGCGACAATTTTGAAAGTGTTACTTTTTACCTTATACTAACAAATTTAATATACTTGAAATATACTTACAAACGTTTGTGAAAATACGGATTTGAAAAGTTGCAGATTGGGGAATAATATCCCTTGAATACCGAGCCTGGGCGTAACTTTATTATTTTTTTGAGTAGAAGTCCGGAAAGTATTTAATGCTGCGATGCAGTGGAGTCTAGTATGCGACTGACAATCTAAAAAAAATAACATTCCAAATTGACTTCTGGTTATTTTATCCTTTTAATTTTCCATTTCGTGCAAATTGCTAACCTATCATACCTCTATATAAATTCTAAGTTTCAAGTTCTTTCCTTATGAAAATCCTGAAAATAGGAATCAAAATTGTTCGTCTTGAACGCTGAGGTGCGTGTGTTCTTTCTACCTCTGGAACGGCTTATGGATGGGAGTTGAAACTTCATTACAAATGCATATGAATGGGTCTATGCTAAAAGGTCATCAGTCCATTTTTGTAAACTGTTGGAAAAACCAAAAACACCGCCTGTAGACAACAGTTAAGTTAAATTCATAACAATAATCTACCGAATCAATAAAAGAAGTTATTTATAACTTATATAATTATATTTTACAAATTTATCTATGCCGTGCGAATTTAGGGGAATTTTTGAAACCCGTGGACTGGCCCTTTTAGCATGGATCGAGTTAGCCAGAATAATTTGGTAAGTTTACTCATCATTCTAAAATCCATATCTTCTGAACGATTAATATCAGACGGTTGACACTTTGTGGTTGACTTAAGAAATACTAGGATATAGAAAAGGGTTAACATTTTTAAGGGCGGTGGTAAGGTGTGGAGGTGGGTGGTGAAAAGCTTTGGATTACAATATCTTTTGACTCAATTGTACCAGGAAGATAAAAATTGGTTTGTGTATATAGAATTATAAGTCGAGTCTTCTGAATACAAAATTTTTGAGAGGGGAAGTGAAAAGCGGAAATGGGGGAGTGCCATTTTTCAAAAAATACAATCTTTATATTTCAAGAACTGTACTAGATATAATCTTGAAAATTATACAGGAGTTGGTACTAGTAGACCTCTACCAGAGAAAAATTGGTGTGGGTTGATGGTGGGTGGAGGAAATGAAAAAATTCTGATTTTTATTTCTCGAAAGTCGCAAAAGATAGAAAGCTAAAAATTGGCATCTATATAGAGCTACTATAGAGACATCCCAGAAAAATAAAATTTGTTATAGCGGTAGTAAGGTACAGAGGTGGGGGTTCATATCTCAGAAATGGTTTATGCTAGAAAGTTGAAATTTAATAGATGTTCTACAAGATTAATTAATGATAAGATGTGCCGAACCTCCAAGACTTCAACACTAGTGAAATCGCAATTTCGATAAAAATTGGACTGATGACCTTTTAGCATGGATCCATTCATATGTAACTTAACTAGAAAAGTAATTTTAATAAAAAAAAGGTTAGATTTTCATTGCCGTACGAAAGACGAAAAGTTCAGTCAAATTTGTTCAAAATAATGTTCAAAAATTTGACGAAAAGTTCAGTCAAATTTTTCCAAAATAGAGCAAAAAAATGTTGGAAACAAAAATTTGACGATTACACTATCTGACTGCATTTGCCAGCCAGAATAGTGAAGTAACCAACCTTTTTTTCATTTTGAATATAAGCACGACGGCTGTTCGCTGTTTATATTTATCGAGACTGACGCAGTATGCATCACATAGAATAAAGCATTTCGTAAAGTCACCAACAAAATGGAAATAATTAAACTTTGGAATTGATGAAATTCTCGACCAATTGAGCCAATCGAACGGCAATAGAACGCCAATGCTTTACGAATGAAACACTTTGAATTAATTTTAGCTGTTATTGAATTGTAGTGTAGTGTAGTAGTCGAGTCGAACCCGAACATATCGACTCGATTGGCGTTATGCCTTCAAATTAACAACTTGGGTTTATGTCGGATGACTCAGTCTCTCAGTATTTGCTATCGCGTATAAGTCGATCGGTGATCTCTTCAAGTTTTCTTAAGCTTTTCAGGTTTAGCTTCTCTTTTAACGGAGCATTGCTCGATTTTCTCCCAGATTTATTAGGCGCTGTAAATAATAATATTACTTAATCGCAAACAAGTACTTGTCTAAAGCGGATCGCGTCGAGGGATTTTTTTTTATAGCGGGTCGTACTAAAAAGATTTTTTATCAACAAAGGCGATTATTTTCGTTCAACACGTGGTTAGCGTGAAAAAGTTTTACATTGGTGGAAAGTAAAAGTGATAAAAATATCCACCAAAAGAATATTACGTGTGCGTTCATTAAGCGTGAGATTTGTTAAATAAAAAGTGTATCCACCTACCGTGTACCTATTAAAAGTGAAAGTCTCACTTAGAATTGCAACCTTCGTGTTTTCTGGTATATTTTGCAATAATTTTTGTTCTAGTGACTTATATTTTTCGTATAATGAGTTGCTATTGCCCATGCAATTTTTCCATAAACAAATTACTAAACAATTACTGATATTAATAATTACATGCTACAAATTTTCTTAAGTTCAGGGCTAAAGTTTAATGATGGTATTTATTGCATATCATAATGCAAAAATGTGTATGGCGTTCGGGAACATTAGATAAAATTTTATACTTTTATTCTGATAGGTAGCTTCAATTGTATACATAATAATTAGCAAATTATGTAAATTTATCTGTGCCTATCGTAAATACCATAATAACACGTCATGGAAAGACGTTTTTTTTTGAAGCGCGCAAATATTGATAGTGATTTAATTGTTTATATAAAGCTTGCCCAATTTTACAGTTTTGTGCCTATTGTTCAGAATTTTAAAGAAATATTGAGATATATTAGCCGAATGTCTACTTTACTAGGTAACAGTATAATTGCTGCCTAGTTGGTTAAAGTGCTATTTTTGTTGTGCTCTTTTGGATATTGAACTTTAGTCAACCTTTCATTCAAGTATTTTCCGTTTTGAACATAAAACGTTATTATATACAATACTGAAATATTTATTAATAAATTGTTTATATACAATCTTGCATAAATGGCTTGTGGTTTTAAGAGATTCACACACGTTTTTATTCGAATAATGATAATAATTTCATTAACAGGTATGCACTTGAATGTAATTTATGATGTATTGTAACACGTACCTGCAGATACCTAGATGAAATCTGTAGAGTATTGTCAGTTCATTCTAGACGCGCGAGTTGTAACGCTTGGAACGGTGTTTATTTGTTCATTCGACTAGCCGGGCCTACGTCAAATTAAGAACGCCTTGAACTAGGATATTGAAAATTGTTATCGACACGTAAAATAAGATTTGTAATGCTAAGTTCGTCAACAGGTGAAATTATTTCAGTGCTTCGAGTAGTTTCCGTAAAATCCGTGAAACATGTTCTCTTCAATATAATGGTCGGTAACGTCTTACAGAATGCGGATAGTCAAAAGTTTGAAACTCATTAGAACGGAGTCAGCTGTGGGCGCCGTGGCCAAAAAACCGTGTGCAGAAAGGCTCAGATTGCCATGAGTGGGGTCACAACGGACCCATATATCGGTCTATTGGTCTAGCTATCTCTGCCAATAGCTACTCACCTAACCTAACCTAACCTAGAATGGAGCCCCGGACGAAGAATAATTAAACATTATACTATATTCAATAGTGACCAAAGCCTTCCTATTCGTGCAGCTGCCATATAAAAGTACTTAAAACACGTGTAGTTCTCATAAGACATAAGTCCATGAAACACGTGTCCACGACTATTGACCGAAAACTTCAGAACGGTTCAAGCTAGGAATTGGAAATTTACTATACATAAATTTTTCAATAATTCCTGGTAAACGGTTTAATATGCAGAAAATCTTCCTCTAGCAGTCATGTAAAAGTCCTTGAAAAAGGAACATGTTTCATATGGTTATTTGCCTAAAGTTCCAGGTACAGAATTGAAATATTGAATACAGTCGAATAGCAACCAAGCGTTGGTCCCTATATAAAGGAAAACTACATGCCTGCCTTCTTCCCCAACTACAAAATAAATCGAAGTTCAGTATTTCATCGAGTCTATCACACGATTGGCGTGCTGCTTGTCGTCACATCGCTATGTTTTATACTTAACTGCAAGTTCAGTATTTCATATATTTGGCTGCTGCATAACGGGACTCCGGAATTAAAGTGGTCCCGGACGGAGATGTGCAAGAAAAAGGTCGATGGAAAAGAGCGGCATATATTTTCACGAATTTCGTCATATCTCTTGGGGAAAATATAGAATTAAATTCAGTTCTTTTAGCTCTACACAGGGTGTCCGGTACTTGGTTGGTAATTTTTTAAGGGGAGATTCCTTCATGTATTTTAAGATATTAAATGTTCTACAGTGTGGGACAATTTTCAATATCCGTGGAGATAATAATCGCAATTCAACATATTCTAGCTCCTTTTTATGGAAGCGAATTATCTTTCAGTTGATGTAAACGCCGATATTGTACTTCTATCCGAGCTTGAGAAATCTACTTCAAAATACAAATTTTCACTATCGTGACTAAGGTCGCCAGATTGGGCTATTTCCCGCGATTTGGGCTATTTAAATGTTCAATTCGCGGGTACAAATTTCAAAAAGCTACTTATAGCTTTGGGCTATTCGGAAAACGCACATAGGGTTATTTTGCTAGTTTACTACAGACCCAATTTACGAGGAAAAAATAAAAATAGAGAAATTGGAAAACTAAATTTCAGTCGTCTCTTGGATTAAATCTGCTAAAATACAACGGTTGCAAACTACGTCATATCACAAATCCTTTTGCCACTAAATTTCGGTTCCCCTAATATTGAAAAATAATAGTTCACACGATATCTATCTGGTATTAGAAAAGAAAAATTAATTTTGAATCGGTTCATTATTTGTGGACTTTCTACAAATGAACCACTTTCTTTGAAGTTATAGACACCCCTAGAAATATAACATGCAAGAGACAATAGATTTACCAATATTGATGACTATCATAGAGTTATTTTTTGCATAATATATTAATTATCATTTTTACTGAATTGGTAGGTTACAGACACGTGTTGCAAAAATTTCAGTCCCTCTAAAGGTTTTGTTACATGTGTACTCTGACAACCCGAACAACTCACTTGTTATTGGTATTAAAGTTACCAGAGAGAAACAACAACTCTAAAGAGCTCTATATACTTCTCGCATGTTTTAGACACTTCTCGCATGCAATAAACCTTCCGCGTTCTAAACCGCATATATGCTGGAAATTTCTCGACTCAACACATGCAGCATAAAAACGCCGCAGAGCCGGGGATAAGTTTTTGTACTGCGAGAGTGAAACGTCGGTCTACGCGAAAACGTATTTTTAAGGTGATTTTCATCGATAAAAGCGATCCAGTAGTAAATGAAATCGAATTATGTTTTACTTGAAAACCAGGCGAAATCATTTTTCAATTATAATTTTAACCTTATATTTAACCAAAATATTTATTATACACTGTGCGAATTCTGGAAAACAGTTCGTCGTCGAAATCGCAATTGTGTTCAACACGTTTAAGTAGGTCTATTAAAATTGCAAAGTTGAGCGCGGTATTTGGGCTACAAATCTTCCTGAAAAGCTAAGAAGTAGACAGAAGTAGATTTCTGTCAGTCTGTCCTCAGCGCTACAGCAAAAGAAATGTGTTTTACTACCTTCAGAACTTTTGACTACGATAATAAATTTTTCGCAGGACATAGATTAATCGGAAGCCTAATCCAAGCGGGCTCGAATCTTCAACAATATCCATTCCCAAAAAATCCCCGTTCAACTATCCTTTCATTTTCATTAGTGTTGGCGGTGGGCGATAGGCTAACAAAACAACCTATTCTTGAAAAGAACCTCGCTATTATAGCAGGTCATTGTAGCTTCAACCTATGGAGGATGAGAATCTCAATTTGCCCAGATTTTGGTCGAACGGGACTGACTAGAGGAACGGGAAGCAGCCGTGTAGAAATTATGCTTGCCTACTAGAAAGGTGGGAATTATAAATCTGATCCTAGTCAAGGTGTGAATTTCAAAGGAAATTGAACCGGCTTGGGGAAGATACTTTGCATTTACTGCATACACTACGCCAAAAAGTTCAACCGGCTCGGAGAAAGATAAAGAACCTTCCATGCTTTTCGAATAAAGGAGGTCACAAATCAGGGCCCAGTCAGGGTGTGAATTTTGCAAGAAATCTATCCAGCTAAATTGAAGAAAGTCCATGGAAGGGACTTTAAGTTTCTAAATGAAACAGGTTGGTACAATGGGCCTCCCTATTTACTGACCTAACTGCTGACATCGTTGCCACAAAATGGTAGGAACTTTCATATTCGTATACATGCTTTTAAAAGTTAACACTATAGCGTTATAAGATCAAATGAAAAAACGATGATAGGGATCATACGAGTAGACTAAAATGATCAAAAGACCAAGAACAGACTTGGACTAGACCGCTATTTCTTTATAGATAGACTGGTTGGACCCTTCCAGGGATGTATTTTTGAAGAAGGGATTCCAGAGCGCATTGATGGGCTGCCGTAAAGGTTTTCCGCTTCATGATAAGTTTTCGGTGATTGAACTGTATAATAACACGAATTTAATACATAGTTCAAAAATCATGGCCTTGTTACGTATCGTCCATCATAATTTTTTAAAAAAAGTTTAATCACAATACATTTAGTAATCGACTCAAGTAGTTCATGGTCGGCTATAAATAAGTTTCATTGTGAAGCCCTTCTAGTACATCTTACTTAACACTCTGACGTATGTAAACCGGGCGACGACCGACAAGTACCGGCTTAGATCCGGAAGTACTCAAACAAATAAATCTATGACAGAGAAGTATATTCTGAAAATTCATTTTTCTAAGAATGTAAACTTTGAGTGTTACGTTATACCGTTCAAGTAAACCCACCCAAAACCCAAGAAATATTTTTATTATCATAGATTTTAAAGATGTCGAAATTATGATGCCTAGAGTCCACAGTACAGTTTATTACATGTGTATAAATAAACAGCTTTTATTACGTCAACTTTTTAACGTGCGCCAGAAAATTTCGTTCATTATCAATATTTGATTTGATTATAACATTTTTGTCTCAATAATAATTAACTATGGTTAACTAACTTAGTAGGATGATTTCCTAATACTGAGATTATAAGTGGTGTCATGGCGTTGGCCCTATTGAGAAATAACTTATTAAAATTTCCGTCTAAGCTGTAATTTAAATTCCAACTAAATATAAAAAAATATTATCAAACGCAATTATTAGAAATGACAATTTAAATCTTAGTACAATGAATAAAATTTATAATTATAAAATAAAATTTCAATTGGTATAGTAGTGTACCAATCTTCGGTAAAGTCTATATTGAAAGCATCAATAGTACCTCAACTTTAACTTTATCGAATGTTGGGAGTTTTATGTCAAAATTATCTTGCTTTCATTGTAAAATGAAAATAAGGAAAAATTTGACAAAACTATCAAAATCTACTAGAATTCATTTACATTTGAGAGATTTTTAAGACTCACATTCATACAATACAAATTACAATTATTTGACGCTTTCCGAGAAGTCAAGTTGCCAAAATTTGACGAATAATGTACATACATATATCGTCTTAGTTATTAGACTGATTTGGACTCAAGACTTTTGGGCTGATATCGAGGCAACATTTAAAGTGTTTCACCTAAAGTAAAAATATACATCATTTTATATATTAACAGTTTATTTAACCTCGTTTGGACGGTTACTGTTTTATACAATTTCTACATTTTCTAGAGCTGCATTCACTACTTTTTGAACTGCATTCGCATGGAGTGCAATCAAAAAGAAGATAAGCCAATACAAAATAAGCACCATCAATAAGACCCATTTAAGTTTATCTTCAGCCCTTATGTTTTAGACGCTTCGAAATTCGAATATTTACACATTGCAATCCATTTAATTAAGATTAGATAAATTTTGTATAAATGTGATGTGATTCTTACATAAAATGTCCATGCTTTAAACAAACATTTGAATTACAAACGAAGATTAGATTATTTCCGAATTACGATTATTTGCAGATATCGCTATTTAATTTCATCAAACTAAGCCAATAAATTGGTTTTGTTCAATTTTTGAAAATTGTACACTCGGAACTTTAAAAGTTTTAGCCTAATTCTTATTTATTTGCTTATTAAAACGTATTGTTCACTGTGATATAACCTGGAATTTGTGAAAGAGTGTATTACAAGATAAACGAAAAGCAGAATGCCTTGCTGCTGCGGTAATAATAAATATTATTTAATTACTGTATGTAGAATATTGTAGGAAGTACTCGCGCGGTTATAATTTTATTACAGTATTGTTATTATTTCTATACAATTCAGGATGACCAGAATAAATAAATCTGTTAATAGTCTGAACACAACTTTATTATTTTTCGGGACAAAGTCCGGAAGGTGAAAACTCGAAGTGCGACAGAACGACGATACCAACACTTTTTAAACGCCAATTACGATTTTGGCTCATACTCCGGGACACGGTCAAAGTCGAAATATGGCACTGGTTGTTTCGAGACAAGAAGGTTATTTGTAAAGTTAATTTTGTCATTAGAATAGCTCCTTGTAAGATACAGCTTTCAACATTCATTAGTGATTTTTCATAGGAGAGATGGGGGTTGAATATAAAAAAAATCCTGAAATTAGTTGTAGGCAATTATATAAAAAGTCCGTGGAAGTAAAAACAAATTCGATATCTTACTGAAGAGATATGACAGAATTTGTGGAAACGTATACAAATCTTTTACACCATCAAGGGGTTGAATAGCACAAAATCCTGAAAACGGCGAATATTTAGAAAGCCCGTGAAATTACAAACATATTCAATATCTAATCAGACCTAATGGATCTGATCAGATCATCAGATCAGTTGGATTCCTGTCACAGTGACTTTCCTGGAAATGAAAAGACAGACGAGCTCGCCAGAAGGGGGTCGGAGATGAGCATAGAATTGGCCGATGAATCGGTTCTGTGTCCCATTGAATGTGTAAAGGGAATGATTGATATAGAAGCGCTCGGACAGACAGAGGGGGCCTGGGTGAATCCCTCTGGTTGCCGGCAAGCAAGAATCTGCTGGCCGAAACTTGACAGGAGGAACTCGGGCTTCATTTTGTCTTTGGGCAGGAACATATGTAGACAACTTATATGAATCTTATCGGGACACTGTCCTTTTGGGAGACATGGCTGATCTGTGTCGCTGTGGTGACGAGAATGTTGAACCGACACTGGAGCATCTAGTATGTGAATGCGAAAGTCTGGAACGTACCAGATATCGGTACTTGGGGAAATTCTCCTTGACCGATCTATCAGAACTTGCAATGATACCTTTATGGAGAACTACTCTCTTCATAAAGAAGAGCAATATTTGGAATCAATAGTCTAGAGCCCGGTTTATACGAAGGGAACACAATGGATCCACAATGATCTCTCGTGATGGGCTGTGGCACAATGCTTCAGTCTACCCTTCTCAACCTAACCTAACCTAATGGATATGACGGAATACGTGGAAATGTTCGCAACGCCTTTACACCTTAAAGTTGAATTTAAAAAAATCCCAAAATCCATTTCTAGGTATTTATCTGAAGAACGTAAAAGTTAAATAAATTCAGTATTTCTGAAGACCTAGATATGACGAAATTCGTGAAAAGATATGCACCAAATTTTCACTGAAATTTTTTTTTGCTCTACTAGAGCTCTATTAGTCCTACCTCGCGCAAAAATTTAATTTTTAAGCCTCTATCTTAAATAGTTGAGATATGAGACGTAATTTTCTAAAAAAAAAAATGTTTCACTCCATGCTCCACCACTCCCCTAAAAAAGTTTATATTTTGCGAACGGCATTAGTCCGCCTAATTACACAAACCAAATTGCATCTTTCTGAAGTAGTTGGTCCGCACGCCACTGATCCTCTTAAAAATTTTATTTCCGATCTATTCTCCTAGTATACCTATAAACGATCACCAAATTTTAACTTCCTAGCTCGATTTTAGTGTAATTCCATTTCTGTCACGAGTTACTTATAACCATTGAAATGGTTAAAAATAAATGTGTGAACATTATTAAATTCGTCACTTAGTGCGATCTATCGTGCAGGTGCGATCACTTATCACAGTTGTATTAAAACAATTTTGTTACATCCAAACCCTCTCGCCTTTATTTTGGTTTTGTTCACTACTTTCCAAAAAATTGTAAAATACACTTAATTTTTTAAGAACTACTGTAAGGAGACTATAGGAGGGATTTCCTTGATTTTGTAAATATTTGCATGGAAAATATCCGAATTGAATGTACGGTTTCACACTTTATCGAACTTAGCACTGGGCTTGTAATACACCATAAAACTGGTTTGAATATATTTGAAAATTTGGCACAGAAAAAAAAGAATTTGAACAAAACAATCATGTAACTATGCACATTATATAACCCGCTTCGTTCTCCGCGCACCCTGTGGCTCATTCTATATTACTATAATAACTCGTTTAATAACCTATAATTAATGATAGCATTTTAATAACTCATAATTGACGAGATTTGTTGGAATTGGCATCATCTGACTGGACAATAGCAACTTATTTACACTGCGTTTCTCTTTAATATTAATAACATTATTACTAACGAATTTCAGAAGATCTTTTTTAAATTAATTGATATACCGTACAATTCAACCGATATAATAATCCAATATGAAAAAGAATAGTGAGGAAGCACGTAAGGAAACTGTTACCATTAAATTAACTAAACCTTTAAATTAAGCCACTAATTTGCAAAGCATTGACTTATTTTATTTCCAGAATCTGCCACTTCAAGCCGTGATACGGATAATTCCACATATATTTTTTATTATGGGTAAAATTTACTTTCAAAATATTTTAATATGTTTAATCGAATTTTCCCTTAGCCCAACCTACTCGGATAGTCAGACGTACGAAATGTCTCAAGGATATGAAATTCTACAGCATCCCCGATTTGATCATTCGAAAAAAACTGTACTGTATATTCACGGATATTTGGAAGGTCCCGAAGTAGAAAGTGTACAGGTAATTGTCGAGGCGTACCTCGAAAGAGGTGATCATAACGTGTTCATCTTAGACTGGCATGAGGATGCAGCGGGCAGCTATATGTTTTCTTCTGTGCCACGAATGAAACGAGTAATTTGTGCAATAATTTCGAATTTAGTAAAATTTTATCTGTCGTATTTTCATGTTGTAGCTAGGACCTAAAGTAGCTAAGACCTTGCTTCGAATGTTTGAACTTGGCCTTGTCGTTGATCAATTTCACTTGGTTGGTCATTCGTTGGGAGGACAAATGTCTGGGTATATTGGTCGTGACGTTAAAAAGATGTCCGGAAGGAAAATAGCTTTGAAAAGGTTGTAAATCGATATTTGGTCAGTGGTTCGTTTTTTATTGAAGTACTTATAGAATTAGCGGACTCGATCCTGCATTCCCCGGATTCTATCCAAGCATAACTGGTATAGCTCAACATGTCAGCAAATCTGATGCCGAATTTGTTGATGTTATTCATACCGATGCTTGGCTTTATGGAGCTCCCACTAGCACAGGAACAGTTGACTTTTGGCCAAATGGTGGAAAAACTCTTCAGCCTGGATGTCCTCGAAGAAACTTTAAACCCTTAACAGACAACGGTAAGTAACATTTAGCAGTTTACTCTCTCTAAAGAACTAGATGCCTTGATTTTATCTATATTTTACTTTCGCTGTAGACTTGTGCAGCCACAGACGATCCTGGTGGTTTTGGGCTGAGAGCGTGGCTAATAAACAGTCTCAAAAATTCAATGCGGTCAAAGCTCGAAGCTGGCGAGATTTCCGAAACGGAAGGACATTGAACGCGGATCCCAATGTTGTAATGGGCATTGATTGTCCTGCTGGGTAATTTCCTTAAGAATTACAAACAGTAAACTCAGTATAACCAACAGTTTTAAACTTTCAGATTGTCAGGCGACTATTACTTGCAAACTAATGGAGAAACTCCATTTGCTAGGGGAGCAGATGGCGTTGTATATGTGAAACAAAGCAAGAACGTTGCTCCAAGCAACAATTAATTTTTTTTAATGTTTATACTGAATTAATAGTGCCTATATGAAATTTTGAATTTATAAATATATTATTTATATATAATGGGCAAACGGTGTTACATGTCACACTGCGAGACAGATCTGGCCGGAGCTGGATCCAAAACGCTCTAAACAGCTGACTTTGCTCAAAAGGGCGAACATCAGCACCACAGTCGGTGTCCTGACCAGACACTGTCTTATAGGTCGACATGCTAAAAGACTCGGTCTCTTCTCAAACGACTTCTGTAGAAGCTGCCTGGATGAGGAGGAGGAGGAGACAGTCCTTCACCTTCTCTGTACCTGTCCAGCTCTTTCAGCCAGAAGGAAAGCTCATCTTGGAGCTTACTTCTTCAACTGTCTCGGTGACCTTGCCTCAATGGAGGTCGCGAGAATCCAACGCTTCATTGCAAGCTCTAAATGGTTCGACGAGTAGGACCGGATTCGATGATCCTGTGGTAACACAACGGACCTTTTAGGTCTAAGTGTGTCCGTGTTCTCACGGGCAGCCACGCGTACCTACCTACCTACCTACAGCTTACATTTCATCCATTGCGCGAAGGTCCAAATCAGTCCTTAACTCAAATCAAGGCTACTGTTTAAATATGATTATATTATAAAAAGAAATAAGTGGATTTGATCTCATTAAACCTAAAAGATTTTAATTCGTGAACTTAAACAATACCTTACACCGCGCGGCGGGTTTAATATCGAAAATTTCTTATATCGTTTTTTTCTCGATTGTAATTAGAGCCTTTAGAAGTGAAAGTGAATTCGATATCTCATTAGACCCAAGAAATAAATCGAAATCCGTGAAAATATACACAACTACTTTACACCCTCTTAGGGGGAACAAATTCCAAGCCACTTATATAAAGAGCCCGCAGAAGTACAAATAATTTGGTTGCCTAACAGATAAATTCATGAAAATGTGAGAAAACCCCTTTTCACGAAAATTTTTTTACTCGCCAATAAAAATCTGAACTTTTTTTACTTTAATTATTCCTGTAGTTCATCTACATATATGTACTGAGTTTCAACTTTCTAGTATAAGCCGTTTCTGAGATACAAAAACCACCATCACCCCGTGCCAATTGCCTATATAATGCCTTTAGAGTAGCTTCATATTGTCGTCAATTTACACCTTTCTATCTTTTTTGGATTTAAAGAAATAAAAATAATCTTTTTTTTCCTTTCCACCCCTCCCACAATTACCCCCTACACCTGCACCTACAAAATGTTTTTCTCTGCTAAAGGTCTAACTATTGTATAATAATTGCGGGGTTATCCCACAATTTCCGTGCTCCACCTCCTCCCTCAAACATTTTACACTCAATAGGCTCTCCTTATAATCTAATATATACAGAAGACAAATTTTATCTTGGTACAATTGGTTCGAAAGATATTGCAATCCAAAGTTGTTCCCAACCCTCCACTCCCACACCCCATTCCACTCCTTCAAAATTTCTTGTCTTCTTGTCCTAGTGTCCTTAAGACAACCACAAAATTTTCAACTTTCTGACAGCAACCAACCATTCATCAATACATATCTCCTAGATATGGATTTTAGAATGTTTCAATACCAGCGTTCTAGCGTTTCGGAGGCATTGTTTATCCCTCCATTCCTACACTCCTCTACCTCTATCGACCACTCTTTCACAAATGGTCCACTATCATACTTCTACGAAAATTTCAAGTTTCAGCCTCCTAGCATAAGCGGTTCCTGAGATCTTGAAACCAAAATTCTTCGTCTAAAACGCTTCAACCACCACACTTCCCCACTCACACCACCAACACTATAAAACGTACCACTTGTAGGGGCCACTCAATCTACCCATCAACAAAATTTTAACTTAATAACTCAAGGGATTTGTGAGCTACGCTTTTGCGTACGGCGGACAGACGGACATTTTTTTTTTGTTTTTGGGAGTCCTAAAACGTGAAAATACAAAATTTAAGAGTAACAAATTTTTTGGAAATTTCAGGTTGATCTCAATACTTCTTATTATTAAAATAAAAATAGTAAAATTAAACAGAATGCAAATCGGGTAAAAAAAATCTGGCAACAGTCTGGGCGCAACTTTATTATTTTATGGGTAGAAGTCCGAAACGTGTTTAATGCTGAGATGCGGTGTAGATTACTATGCGACTGACAACCTAAAAAATAACGTGTCACATTGCCTCGTAGCTATTCCTTGAATGTCAGTCGCATAGTAACCTACACAGCATCTCAGCATTAAATACGTTTCGGAATCCTACCAATAAAATAATAAAGTTGCGCCCAGACTGTTGGCAGACTTTTTTTTATTTATTTATGTATTTTTTTTATCAAAAGAATATTCCATAGAAGTAAAAGCGAATTCGATCATATTAAACTGAAAAGATTTTTGGAATCAGTGAAAACTTGAACAATACCCCAGGGGGTTTAATAGGAAAAAATAGTTAAATCGGTTTTTTCCCCGACTATGTTTAAAGCTTATAGAAGTAAAAGTGAATTCCAAATCCCAATATACCTCAGAAATATATCAGAATTCGTGAATATGTACACAACCACTTTACACCTCCTTAGGGGTTGGATATCGAAAAATTTTGAAGATCGTTAGTAGGCGCTTATATAAATAGCCCGCAGAAATAAAATTGCTTTGATAGCTCGACATTTCTAAAAGTTTTAACGAAATTCGTAAAAATGTGGATTCACGGACATTTTTTTACTCAACCTCTGAACGCCAATAAAAATCTAAACTTTTTTTTGCTTTAATTACTCTAATAGCACATCTACATATACGTACCAAGTTTCAACTTTCTAGCATAAGCCGTTTCTGAGATATAAAAAACCACCCCTCACCCCTGTACCTTGCTACCCCTATAAAATGTCTCTATAGTGGCTCTTTATAATCCTAAATTTTTAGCTTTCTACTCAAAACGGTTTTCGAGAAATAAAAATCAGAATTTTTTTCCGTTCTACCCACTTTCACCATTACCCCCTACACACCTACCCCTAAATATTTTTTCCCTACTAGAGGTTTACCGACCCCAACTCCTGTAAAATTTTCAAGATCATATCTGATACGGTTTTTGAGATATAAAAATTAAATTTTTTGAGAAATTGCTGTCCCCCCACTTCCGTGCTCCACCTCCCCAATCAAAAAGTTTACATTCAGTAGACTCCTCTTGTGATCCCATATACAGAAACTAAATTTTATTTTCCTGGTGTAATTGATTCGGAAGATATTGTAATTCAAAGTTTTCCTAGCATAAATGGTTCCTGAGATCTAGAAACAAAAATTTTCCGTCTAAAACGGGTCTTAAATTTCGAAATTCAACCCCAAGGTGATCTAATGGGGTTGCATATGTTTTCACAAATTTCGTCATATGTATTAGGTCTGATAAGGCAGCAAATTGGTTCTTACTTCTATGAGCTTTCAGTGTAATTGCCTAAAAAGTAATTTCAGGACTTTTCGATGTACAACTCCGAAGGGAGTGTAAGGGGGTTATATAAGTTTTCACTAAAATATAACGAAATTCAAGACGTCTACACGGTCTTTATATACTCTAGATGGAATCGGAGAGTATTATAAGTTTAATCCAGCCCAAAAGTTTTTAACGCATAGTCTCGGACGAAAAAAAGTTATATATTATTTTTTGTTTATTTGTGCCCAAAAACTCCAAATCCGCTTGACGTCCGTCCAATAACTCAAAAACGTCTTGACCTAGGATGTTGAAATTTTAATTCTAGATGTTTGATCGAATTTGTAAAGCTAAGTTCGTTAACGAGGCAAATCGTTCTACTCCTTCATACAAACTGTCCCTAAAACACGTGTTCAAGAATATTGGCCAATAACTCTGGTACACATTAAGCTACGACTTCGAAATTAACGAAACTAACGTATATAGTTTTCCAATAGTTGGAGTTTAAGGTATGCATATAAAAAAGTACCCATGAGTATTTCGAGTAGCTGCCATACAAAAATCCTGTAAAAATATCCTCACTTAATTCACGGAACTCTCAGTTAAGAAATCATTCAACCACGAAGTTTTGTACAAAATTTTTTTTGAGGAAAAATCAAGATCAAGACTAGCGAAATCCGTCCACTCATTCGGGTGGCTCACATACAAAAACTCCTTAAGACAAGTATTCAAGAGTATTTCGGTTAACTTTTAAACGCTTCAGGCTACGAATTTTGTACACATTAATTTTGAAATGGTCTCAGGTAAAAGGATAAATATGCGAGAAATCGAGTGAGTCCTTCCTGCACCTCCCATGTGAAAGTTTATGAAAAAGTAAATTTTTTTTCGGTGTCTCACCCTAATTTCATATATGGATTAAACACTGATGATATTGTTTAAGTTTTTGTTGTTTTCCGGCGTCAGTGGAGTTTCTTTCTTCGGACCCAATCCAACACAGTCTTATAAAAAAAACTGGCCTATCCAGTGAAGGTTTTCCAACTGTCATGCCCTCAGGGACAGCAAGGGACAGCGATTAATCAACAGTCGGGGATTTTGTGTTGGGGTTTCACACCATAAACTCCACTGACGCCGGAAAACAACAAAAATTTAAACAAATTTGCTTCTATGGTAGCTTCTCACCATGAAAAATTCCATTCTCACTTTTTTAGTTTCGATTAGCAACGAAATGGTAGTCCTTAATAAAGGACAAATTACATGTGCACTCCTTATTCTACTTTATCCCCAACTACAATATAAATCGGAGTTCAGTATTTCATCTAGAGTACTATTCGAGTGGCTTGCAGCGGATCTTATAATACTCTCAGATTCCATTTAGAGTATAAAAATGTTATTTTCATAAAATACCCGTAGTGTAAATTTCTCAATAAATAAGCTTGCCTTTAAGTTTGAATTCTACAATATAATTCGCATGCGGTTCATGTTCGTACTAATATATAGGCGGAATTATTTTCTTGTGAAGTTATCGCTTCTCGGCCTTATGGCTAAGATCAAAGTGTAGTATCTGTTCTTATCAGCTTAACATCTGATAGATCCCCCATAGGGGAACAACAAATGTTAAACTGATTTTTGTAATCAGACGAAGTGCTAGGGGCTTGCTCCACCTTTGTCGCGGGTTGGCCCGGTATTGCAGTACCGCCGGGATCGGCCCAAAAAATTATTCTTAAGAAAAAAGTGGAAGAAGGTGAAAGTTTCCGATTTAATTAATTTTTTATCGAAGACGCCAAGCCCAAAATTAGTAATTTACATTTATTAAAATGTAAATTGATTTGGTTCAAGAACGACTTCGGTTTTTTTTCCCACGCTTAAGCAACGTACTTCAAAGGCATTTCTAACTCAACCGGCACAATAGTCTGTGAAAAACGCAAATGGCAATGTGAATATAACTCACATAACCCTTCCAAGAATCAGGGAGATTCTGGTTAGGTTTGTTCGGTTTTTCGTTGCCCGTACCTGTTTGACTACAGGTATGTAAGGGTGAGGAAACACGGAAAGGGTTTCTCTCTTTAATTTAAAATGCGGAAAGATTTTAAATTTACGGTTTTTTATTCCGGAGTTATCGAAGGTTTACAATGAACTGAACTTTAAATCTAAGTTTGGTTTTGAAATTATAATGAATCGGCAATATTTCCGATAATGCATCATCGTCTGATGAATCGGCAATATTTCCGATAACGCATCATCGTCCGATGTGTGGTATCGGATTACATATTTTATGTTGCCGATTCGATCATTGTTTATGTTACCGATTCTGCTGCTTTTGCATGATCGCGTGGCATAAACAATGATGTAGGTGGTCCACATTCGTTTTGCTTATCATCGAATGTGACTTATAGCGGCACAGTGTTGCCAAGTATTTTTCTTGGTTGAGCGTCAATTTCAACTTAAAGGCACTAAAAATGTATTTTTTCATATCAATCGCAGGAATATTCATCAAATAACGCGCAAGCGGTAAAACTAATTTTTGTCCGCCGAGACGAAATTTTGGGCACCAAATTGGCATCACTGGCGCGGCAAAATTCGATTTAATTTTAGTTATTCCGTCGGCCGTTCAGGAGGGATACCAATAGTTTAGTGTCAATTTAGAAAAAAAAATTGATTTTTAAATTTGTAAACTAGATGAATAAAATATTAGGTGTGTTTTGTTGCGCAGAACAGAGTAAGTTACAAAATTGATATACAAAATACCAACAACATTACTGTTTTTATGATTCTTTATAACCTTTTTCCACAGATAGTAGGCTAGATTAGAGTAGTTATCCCGAATAGCTGCCCAGTGAGCCTACTGGGGCAGCTATTCCTGTTAAATTCTATATTCTAGTCTACTATCAACAGGGAAAAGCAATAAAGACAGCAATATTTGGTGTTTTCAATGTCCATTTTAATCACTACTCAAAGAAACACACCTATTGCCATTAACATCCGTTATTCTTTTGGTGGTACATTATTTAAATTAGTGGTGACATGAATTTCGAAGAGGTGCTCGCTCTATTATGCTTCCTGCGACGGGTGCTAAGTTCCGTTGCCGTTGTCCGCGCTTTTGTGTTTTAGGCTATAAGCGTCGAATGCCTTGGCCTAGGATGTTGAAATTTTGAATCCGGATGTTTTGTCGAATTTGTAGGCTAAGTTCGTTAAAGGTCAAATACGTCTTACTCCTTCGGATAGCTGCCATACAAAAAGTCTTTAAGACACGTGTTCAAGATTATTTTCCCCGATTGCTTTTCAACGCTTCAAGCTATGAAATTTGGTACACGTTAATTTTTAAATGGTCCCAGATAAAAGGACAAATATGCTAGTAATCAAGTGAGTCCTTCTTGCACCCCATGTGAAAATGCTTCGAAATATCACATCATGAGATAAACATTCGTACAGTAGACAGAATTAGACATTTTTATACTCTAGATGAAATCAGTATTATAAGTTTAATCCAGCCCGAAAAGTTTGTAACGCATAGAACCGGGCCTCGGATGAAAAAAAGATATACACAGTGCGACAAATAAGTTCCGAGACTCGAACCATATCTGAGTAACTAGTAGGACGATCTATGTGTACAGACCGGCGTTTGAAAGCTGTGACACTCCTCTTCCCGGTAATACCAATTTTGTTTAAATCGGTTGATAGATAGCAAAGGTATGACACTTCTCCCAAAACAACTTTTTTGTCGATGGTGAAATATTAAAATTTTGCTCAAACAATGCTCATTACATTCTTCGATAGCAAAGGAATTGCCCACAGGAAATTCGTTCCAACTGGCCAAACAATTACTGGCGCATTTTATCTCGAAGTTTTAAAGCGTGTGATGGCCAGAATCCGTCGTATTCGACCCGAATATCGTGATGTTTTTGGCTCAGAATCAAGTCTGTGTGTTGAACCATCCACCGTATTCACCTGATTTGGCCACATGCGATTTCTCTCTATTCCCGAAATTGAAATTGAAGTTGAGAGTATTATACAAATTTAATAATTATCAAAACAATCTTTTCTCTTCCGCAGTCAGCGTACAATTGTTTTTTATTTGTTCCTTTCGGTTACTCCGTTTTTATTATTTTCAGCAGAGACCTACGTTTACGCTCAATGACATTTCGATCATCAAAACAGCTTCAACACGAGCACTAGGGATAATTCCACAAAATGAGCTAGAACACGCATTTGAATCACTGTTGAATCGCTGTAAAAAATGTACTGAAACTGGAGGAGAATATTTTGAATAAAAAAAAATTAA
Source organism: Beris morrisii (assembly GCA_951812415.1). Lineage (NCBI taxonomy): Eukaryota > Metazoa > Arthropoda > Insecta > Diptera > Stratiomyidae > Beris > Beris morrisii. The sequence continues at coordinate 32,067,904 of OX638311.1, forward strand.
AAATATCCAGATTTTATCTTTTAATGATGTGTTCCATGGCCTATCTCGAAACTTATTTGTCGCACTGTGTATACTCCTATTATTTTATGTTCGGTTGTGGCCAAAAACCCCCCATCCGTTTTCTGTCTGTCCGTCCGTTTGCACGATAACTCAAAAATGAGGAAGGTGAAATTTTGTCATAACTTGTAAAATGGAAAAAGTAAGGCCAAGTACGTTAATCGGTGATATCCTTTACAAAACTACGAGCTTTAAACATCGTTCAGTCTACAGATTCGCTATCCTCCTACGACTTCATAAAACTTCTGATATTTTCATATAAACACCGCGGCAAGAGGGAGATGAGACTATCGCATTGCACGTAATCAAGATAATGGATGTTTGGGTTGAGAGATTTCTCGTAATGTACTCTACTCTACTCACTCTAGTCATATATATTTACTTACATTTTCAGATATTACGAACAATAAATAATTCATTTTCTATGCTAACTTTGGGCTAGTTGCTTTTCAATCCAATCTACTGCTTCACTAAAGTTTTCCAGAAGCGCAGTTGGCGGAGGATCCACAACAATATTAGGCAGATATTTTCCAGTTTTCACAAGAATACCCTTCATACCGACACGCATGGCGCCGACAACATCATCGTTTGCATCCTACAAAGAATCACAAAGTTATGTTGCTCTTAAATGTTGTCCTGTGACATAATTACATCGCCAATCATAACGCATTCACTTGGTACAACACCAGCGGGTACAGCACTTTCAAAGAAATATTTATTCGGTTTGCCGATCACAACGGCCGTTGTCGACGCCGCATACTCCAATCCTTTAACGAAACATCCAGGACCCAGTGCCAGACCGTCGGTTCGTTTGTAGTATTTTCCTTGATGGATTGCAATCAGTGTGGGTTTTTTCAGTAAAATACTTGAAAGCAGATTGATGTCAGTTTTTAGAAAAGGAAGACTTTTGCTAGGAACTTACTTGAAGGCTCTGTTCATGGATTCGTAGTTAAACTCGTTTGGTGCTAATCCAACAGCCACCGAATCATAACGACTGGGATCGCCTTCTGGGAAGTCTTTTCTCGCATCTTCAGACAGCAAATAGTACGGATTGAGCTTCTTTTCGTTGATATAAGCCGCTGTCGCGCTAAGCGAACTAAATATTTCCTCCTTTTTCAAATTAAACCCGATGTCTACAAGGCGTTTGTACAAAGTCTCGCCGGATTCTTTAGTGGTATTCGTTACAAATTTAATGTGAACGTTTGTTTTTCGTAGCCTGAAACGGATGTAATAATACGAGGGCTGTTTGATAATGACCTGCACAAAATCAAAAAGGAGAGGGCAGGGAAGGAATTTGTTATTTTTTTGAGCTGGACCATCCTTAAACAGATTACGTGTAAAGGTTCAGCCTGATACCTCTTTTATTTTTGTGTCAACTTCTACACCTTTTCAACATGTATTTCAGAAGAGTGAATTGTATTTCAGATTTGGTAAGATGTATTTCAGAATAGTGAATTGTATTTCAGAATATGTAAGTTTGAATTCAGAAAACGTAAATTGTATTTCAGATAGCATTGCATTTTTTATCAGAATGTTGTACAATCAGGAAAACAAATCATTTGGATCGATCAGACAAATTTTAATTTATTCTGCCGAAGAACTCGAGACCGTGCAAAAGCTGGTTGTAGAGCTATACAACTTCTTCCTGCTTCAAGAGGGTCAAATGTGCACCTAATTGCAACAATCTCTGGGGAAGGTGTGGTGTTAATGGAGAGAAGGGGTTAATTTACTTCGCAGCTGGCAAATGAATAGTTGAAAACCATTCTACACTGGTGGCAAGGAATCAATTACAAAATTTGAATATTGTTTGCGACAATGCCCCAGAGAGACTGGAGGTGGCCATCAGAGAGGTGAATGAGCATGGTACTACAAACTTGCTACGTCTTTCGCCATATTTTGCAATGCTTAATCCTGTTGAGCATATTTGGTTGAAAATTAAGAGCTATGTAAAAGGACACTTGCAGCTACCAAATGTCACTGGCCGAGGCATTGGTGAACAACAATAGCTGGTGGTTACTGTGCTCGGGCGGAGCAGCATACTACCACTTTTCATGCCAAAGCTTTAGCATTGGATGATATGCAAGTGGGAAATTAAGTTTAAATATTTTGATTATCAATTTAAATGTTATGTTATATGTGTTCTGAAATTCAATTCATATACTCTGAAATACAATTTACGTTTTCTGAATTCAAACTTACGTATTCTGAAATACAATTCACTATTCTGAAATACATTTTACGTATTCTGAAATACAATTCACTATTCTGAAATACAATTATTTACATAATCTGAAATTAATATTATATAGTCTGAAATACATGTTGAAAAGATGTAGTAATTTTTAAAAATGAATAAAAACGAATTTCGTGTGTTGATTAAACAAAACGTTTTAAAAGGAAAAACAGCTAAAGTAACCAAAGAAAAATTAGATAAACATTATGGGGACTCTGGACCATCGATCCGAATGATTTACAACTGGTTTTCTGAATTCAAGTCGTACGAGCACTGAAACAAAGTCCAGGTCGTCCAAAGGAGGTCACCACGCCAGAAATTATCGAAAAAATTCATATCGTGATAGAAGATCGTCGAGTGAAAGTGCGTGAAATAGCTAAGGTGGTAAACATCTCATCTGAACGTGTTTGAAATATTTTGAAACATTGTTTGGACATGAGAAAGCTATCCGCCAGATGGCTTCCGCGTTTGCTCACAATTGACTAAAAACGCAATCGTGTGACAGCTTCACAGCACAGTTTGCAACTGTTTCAACGTAATACAAATGGATTTTTTCGTTGATTCGTAACTGTTGATGAAACATGGATTCATCACTACACTCCAGAAACCAAACAACAGTCAAAACAATGGATGGAATCCGGTTCAAGCGCATCGAAGAAGGCAAAACCGTTCCATCGGCTGGAAAGGTTATAGCTACAGTTTTTTGGGATTCCAATGGATTAATATTCACCGACTACTTGCAAAAAGGGAAAACAATAACGGGAGCATATCATAATGAGTTATTGGTTCGATTGAATGCTGAAATCAAGGAAAAACGGCCTCACTTGGCGAAGAAAAAAGTGCTGTTCCATCACGGCAACGCTCCGGCTCACACGTCCGCTGATGCAATGGCAAAATTGTTTGAACCACCGTATTCTTCAGATTTGACCCCCTGCGACCTTTTTTTTTGTTTCCAGACTTAAAAAAATGGCTTGCTGGAAAGAGATTCACCCCGAATACTGACGTCATCAATGAAACCAATGCCTATTTTGAAGGGTTGGAGAAATCATATTATTTGGAAGGGATTCAAAAATTGGAAAAACGCTGGACTAAGGGCCGTATTATTCCCCTCGGCTTATTTTCGCCTTAACCAGCTGTTAACTTATCCGGGACATTAAATTTAGTCACTGATTAATTTCTCTGGGTATACAATTGTATTATTCACCTGATGTTAACGATTTAGTAGGTCGGGTTATTTTAACAGCTGGTTTTTCATTTTTCCATTATTTTTCCAGTCAAACGTCAAGAATTTTATTAATTATTTACAAAATGTGACATTTTTCTTTTTTCTGAATATTTAAATTTGTATTTTCAGGAAAAATGTGAATTATTGGCTGCAATTTTTTCATGGTTGCGGATCTGGGAGCAGTACAAACAACCGACGTGTGTGATGCACGGTTTACACGTTCAACAAGAACCATCCCATTTGATTCCGATAGTTTTCTGAGTGTGTGCTTCCGGGTGGTTGGATATTACAGTGCGGACAGTCGATTGAAGGCTTGCATCTTCAAAACCCTTGGAGCTTTTGAATTTAAGTTTATTGGTAGGGTAGATTGAGTGGACCCCTTCAAGTGATAAGTTTCTAGTGGAGTGGTGAGGGGGGATGTGGGTGGCGTTTTAGACGCAAAACTTTTGTTCCTTTATTTCAGGCACCAGCTGAAATTCGGAACTTACATAGATCTATGATATTGTACCCACTTACTGGCTTCATTTTTATATGAGTGAAAGGGTTCGGGAGTTCGGAGAAAAACAATGTGTCCGAAATCCTTGAAAGCTTAGGTCGATACATTCTAAAATCCATATCTCTTGAACGGTTAATGTCACAAAGTTGAAACTTGATACTTGCTAAACTAGGAACTAGGCGAATAGATCGAAAATAATTTTTTGAGAGTGGTCAGTGGCGTGGGTGTGTGGTAAAAAACTTTGCATTGCGATGTCTCACAAACCAATTAAACCAGAAAAGGGAAATGTGGCTTATGTTTAAAGATGTACAATAGGAGTTGGCTGAAAGTATTTTTCAGGGAGGCGATGGATAAGCATTTTTTTTTAAAAAATCACACCTCATATCTCAAGAACTGTACGAGATGGGATCATACAAATAATACGAGACCTAGACCATTTACACTCCTAGCTGAAAACTGGAGGGAGATGATGGAAGGAGTGGGGGTGGAGAACGATGAAATGGATACAATTCATTTGGCTTTGCAATCCGGTATCGACAGAAAAAGTTTTTGTCGTCGCATATTTTTTATTTATTATTTATTTAAAACTGGTAGAGCCTAAAGAAGCGTCACTACTTCTCGAACTACGACCTAAGAGGTCTTTTGTTCCTGGCTCTTAACCACTCCCTAGGCCATATCGATTCCTTTGAGAAAGGAGATGATTTTACTCAGGGGGGTCTTCGACAGGTCTTCACAGGTGAGAGTAAATCCACCGAGAATATGCCTTCTTGATCTGGCCACTACATCACAATCACACAGAATGTGTGCCGTGGTTTCAGATGTGATATCACAGAATCGACATGTATCTAGTGATACTTTACCGATGATCTTAAGGTGATAATTAAGGAAATAATGTCCGGAAAAATATCCCATTATGACCCGTGCGTTATACCTGCTTAAGGAAAGGAATTCCGACGCTCTCCTACTTGAGAAGGTCAGGAATTTCTTTGACTGTCTAAGTCCTGAAAGTGAGTTCCAATAATCTTCCACCTGAAGATTTATCCACTTAAAATACCATCCTTAATGAAGCCTTTACCTACTCCACAGAATGGTTCCGGGCCAATCATTGGTGAGTTGGCTCCCCGCTTAGCTAGCTGGTCAGCCGATTCATTACCCGGAATACCCTCATGTCCTGGCACCCACATCAGGGTTAGACTATTATGATGTGCCAGCTCTTTAAGAAGAGTATGACAATCCCACACAAGCCTAGAACGGAAACAATAAGATTTCAGCGCTAGCAGTGCCGCTTGGCTGTCAGATAGGATAATAACTGTAGCGCCTTTTGGTTTATTCAGTAGAAGTTTACCTGCGCACAGCTCTATGGCATGTACCTCAGCCTGAAACACAGTGGCGGTTTGTCCCATTGCCGTCCATATTTTACAATTGGGTCCAAATACGCCCGCTCCAGTTCCACTATAGGTTTTAGAGCCGTCCGTGTACCAGACTGAAGCACCTTCCCCAAAATCTGGTAGACCAGATTGCCATGATACACGAATGTCGTCGCATATGTCGATGTCGATTCGTTGTGCCATTTTGTATTGGTGACGCTCGAGTCATCTTCTTCGTCAGAATCACTCCAATAATCCCACAAAGGAGCTCTTGCCATGACTTCAATCGTGAATAATACAAAATTTATCAAATCGCCGGTTAAATCCCTGGGTATCGTAGAAAACTGGAAGTTTTTCAACGGTAAAATTTTTCCCCGGGTAACTTGAATCACTGATTACAAAACCAGCGAATCACCGGTTAAAAACGAACCGGAGGTGAATAATACCAAATCTTTGGAAAAACTGGAATTACCCAGAGGTTATAAATAACCCGAAGTGAATAATACGGCCCTAAGTGTATCGAGCTAAAAAGAGACTATGTTGAAAAATAAAATAAAAAAAAAATGTGTTTTCTTGATTTTTGCAGGTCATTATCAAACAGCCCTCGTAGTGTTAACTCGCAGTGCACCCTAATTTGACAATTTCTGAATGCCTACCTTTCTAAGGCCACTACAGCATTTGGTGTTGGATCACTTTCAACGTGCAGCGTTCCACTCAAATCTATTAAAACCGCTTTTATTGCCATTCTCGATAAAGAAACTGGATTCGGAATCTTTATCATTCAAACACACTTGGTGACACTCGGTTAACGTCAAATTTGTATAACTACAACAGCTGATGCTGAAACAAAGTTTCAGTTCTCCTAGACACCACGAGATGGCTTGATGAAAAACTTGGAGAGCCACTGTATTTTTGTTGTATCGATCTCGACTGCAAGAATAACGGCCGGCATAACAAAGTTGGAATTTGGAAATGAGATGCTTTCGTTTTTTTATACTTTTTCACAATTAGAGGACGACTAAAACTGAACAGCTGAAGCATTAGGACAAGGGCAGAAGTGCCTTCGGCAATAGTTCGGACATTTCTCGAGGACGTAGGCATAGCAAAACAACTCCACGCCGACTCTGGATTGGAATCCGAAGAAGACGTCTAGGTGGCCACTCTTTTTCAGTGTGGCAGCACTTTTTAGTATGACATTTAAAGAAATGTCCGACATTAATGTCTTGACATCAACGTGAACATCAAGGATCAAGCTGAAATGTCGTATTACAACGGGAACCGTAGCAGGAGGAACGATATTCAAATGAGTCGGAAACAAGTGCTCGATTTAATAACCATGTACCGCGAAAATGAGTGTTTGTGGAACGTTAATAGCGAAATTTATAAAAGAAACGAATTAAAGAGAACCGCTTGGCGGAAAATCGCTGACAAGTTACATATAAGTGTCGACGACATAAAAAGAAAAATCAAATCCCTTCGTACCGTGTATCTTTCGGAAAAGAAAAAGGTACTGAAAAGAAAAGAGGCTGCAGCAACCCCTAGATTAGTATACGAACCGAGTCTTTTCTACTACAAGGAGCTTAAGTTCTTAGACATGTCGATGGCTAAGAAAAAAACCGGCAGCGATCATGAAGAGGTACGTAAAAGATTTAGTTAGGTTTACTTTTTAAATTACTAATTCTAATATTTTCAGAATATTGCTTTGACCCAGGAGGAAAGCGTTAGGTCGTGCAGTACAGACATTACAGTTGAACGAGCAAAACGAAAGAGGCGAATCCGCGAAACAAGGTCGATTAAATCGGAAGCAATAACCGGAAAATTCGAGAGGGCCGTTGATGCGATAGTCAATTTTGCGACTGAGACCCCCGCTCCTTCTACTCCAGATGAAAATGTCTATTCGGTGTTCGGGAAAAGTATCGCCATTCAACTGAAACAATTGCCACTGGAATATGCTGTGCAGGCGATGGCCGAGATACAGCAATTACTTACGAATCGCATAGTGAACAGTATCAAAACGAATCAGAGAAAAACTAAACCGCAGAATATCGTCAACGCACCGTTGTTATTACGTTCGTCTTCAATAAGGTCTGACAGTGAATTGAACTACGAGATGTCCAGAACTCCGAGTCCTATTTTAACGGCTTCGACTCGCCGTGAGGTGCATCAAGAAGCAGTCAATTCGTCAAGCATTTGTGACTAAATATGAAAGATATGTTTATGTTTAAGGTTTCCTATTAAATATGTATTACTATTATATTACAATTATTTTTAAAAAGAATTATGATATTGCAATTATTTTTAAAATGCCATGTACAGATTTACAATATTCCAGCTATTTTCAAAAGTTAGGTCTCACTATAGAAACATAAAAAATAGTCAGGGAATGTCCCAGGAACGGTCTGTTACGTTGCGGTCCGGATTACGGTTTTTGCACTCATTCGGTTCGGATTGCGTTCACAACGCTTACAATTTGCATCGATGCGTACAATGACGTCATAACGACATTTTTGACGTTATGAGGCTTAGAGGATAGGCGCTGCGAGTTCGACCTGTTAAATTGGACGTTAATTTTGTATTTAGTCTTAATGCAAAAATGAGTGAAAGAGTTTGTGTGCCACTTTCGGTCTGATTAAATGCGACATAATCGTGCCATTTTGGACCGAAGTATGCAAAGTTAGTGATGTAAGCACCGTCAGCGTTATTTGGACCGCGTACATAAGCTTCAACATGGTACATGAAACACCGAGACAATTCAAAAATAACAGCCAGAAATTTCTTGTGGAATTTAGAGAAAAAGTACTTAAACAAAGTTCTAAGTTCTAGCATACCATGCTTTAAAGAAAGTATTCTATTGGTCGATCCGCAGATACACTGTTTTGCGTCCCGACCCGTTATGCGTGGTTCATTTGAAATATCTGGAGGCGAATCGAGTAGTTTTTCGCAATGCAATGCTGCTGGCTGCAATGTTCCGTATACTATACGTAAGAAAAGAACGGATAGAAGTCGTATAAATCACGTAGAAGGGTCCGATGTCTCCGCGGTAGCGTATATTTTTATACGTTAGTTTGTAAGAGCACTATACGTAGAATAGCTCGCACATTTTTCCATTTCCGAGTTTTACTTACAGGAATTAAGCATTTGAAACTTGACTTATGAAGTCCTGACGCTGAATCAGCTGCGAAATTACGAATCCTTCTATTCTAAATGTAAGACAGGAGTAAAAAATGTCAATGAATAATGTACCTGAAATGTGACTTCAAAAATACGATCCCGAAACGATATTTTTGTAGCATTACTGGCTCGTGCTCTGAACACTGAAAAACTGGCGGATACTGTCTTTGCTAAATAAAATAGCAAACGAGTGTTGGCATAATTAATAACGAATTATAGCATTAAAAGTATTTTTTTATTATATTAACCTAATTTAAATAGCTTTATTAGCCATGTAAATATAAAACGAATAGTTACATATCATAAAAGGCTTCTTTTACTATCGTGAAATGCAAAAGGAGCTATGAGAATGGTAATAAATTAAAATTACACCTAGCTATGTTCAAATGACAACTTTTACAACAGTTCTTGCTACTGTTTCTATGTAAAAAGGAAAATAAGAGTGATGTATAAGGGAGAAAATCCCATTTGTTTAATAAAGAAAACTATGCAAATAATGTAAATCACCTGGTAGGTATTCCGAAACAATTAGCGAATAGTTCAAATTACACTACAAATAGTGCAAATAATATAGCAGAATATGCAATTTTTGGCACTATACTCCCATTATTCTGGTGAAGATACGCGCAAGATATTCATTCTTGTTCGGGGTGTCCGTGTAAGCAAAAGTGACAAAGTAAAGTGAAAAAATTGATCGACTAGATCATAGATAGATAGAATCTGCCAACAGTCTGGGCGCAACTTTATTATTTTTTGGGTAGAAGTTCGGAACGAGTTTAATTCTGAGATGCGGTGTAGGTTACTATGTGACTGAAAACCTAAAAAAAAGTTCGGGAAGCGGTTAGAATGGGGTCGCGATAGAATACTTACGCCGATGCAAAATATAACATATGAATTACATAATCGGGTCATACTCCGGGACGAGGTCTAGTCCTAGTATAATATCAGTTGTTACGCCATTAGAAGGTTTTTCGTGATTTGGTTTTGGGCCATTACATGAAATCGGAAATGCGTCTGTAGGCGATTATATAAAAAGTCTGTGGAAGTGCAAACCAATATAATATCTCATCAATCCTGAAAAATATGTCCTATTGGAGTTGAATAACAAACATCCTGAAATCAACTTTTTGACGATTATGTAGGAAGCCTTAAGAAGTAAAATTGAATTCGATATCTCATTAGAACTAAGAAATATGTAAGAATTTGTGAAAACATAAAAATATCCAAAAATCCTTAAATGAGTATTTAGACATATATAAAAAAAGCCAGAGGAAGTAAAAACCAATCCGATGTCTTATCACTCTTAAGAGATATGACGGAATTCATGAAAACCTGTTCAACCCGTTTATACACTCTTAGGGTTGAAAAAGAAAAAAACTAAAAAACGGGTTTTAGGTGATTATTAAATAAGTCCGTGGAAGTGAAAAGTTATTCGATATCTAATCAGACCTGAGAGATACGGCTGAATTCGTGAAAATGTATACATCCCCTTTACACCACCTTAGGGGTCGAATTTAAAAAAAAAAATCCTGAAAACTCTTTCTAGGTATTTCTATGAAGAATACGTACAAAAAAAATGAATTCAATATTTGGAAAGACCTAATAGATATGACGAAAATCGTGAAAATATATGCATTCCATTTTCACTGAACACTTTTTTTTGCCCCACTTCCGAACACCAATGGATATTTGAATTTTTTTTTAATCAGAATTCCTTTTTTAGTTGATTTACATCTACGTACCGAATTTCAACTTTCTAGCGTAAGCCGTTCTATAGTTAGGAAAAACACCCCCCACCCGCGTACCATACTACCCCTATAAAAAATTTTATTTTTCCAACATGCTACTACTATAGCTCTATCTAAATACTAACTTTCAGCTTTATATCATTATAGGTTCTCGAGATATAAAAATCTGAACTTTTTCTTCTTCACCCTCCCCACCCTCATCCCTGAACATTTTTCTCTGCTATTAGACCTACTTCTGGTAAAAAATTCAAGCATCTATCTTACACCGTTTTTGAGATATGAGACGTGATTTTTTAAAAAAATTCTTGCACCCTCCACTTCCATGCTCTACCGCCCCCTTAAAAAATTTTCTTTCAGCAAACTTTATTTGTCAACCTTTATACAGAAACCGAATTTCATTTCTCTAGTGCAATTGGTTCGTGATATATCGTAATCTAAAGTTTTTCAACCCCCGCCCCCCGCACGTCAATGCCCCCTCTCAAAAATTTGTTTCCGATCTATTCTCCTAGTATACCTACAGATGGTTATTAAGTTTTAATTTCGTGACATTAACCGTTTAGAAGATATGGATTTTAGAATGTCTCGATCTCGCCTTTCGGATGTTTCGGACGCATACTTTTTCCCCCCAATCCCACACCCCTTCACCCATATCATCAATATTTTTGTAAATGGGTCCACTATCGAAGCTCTATATAGATTCCAAGTTTCAGCTTCCTAACATAAGCGGTTGCTGAGATCTAGAAACCAAAATTTCTCGTCTAAAACGCTTCTCCCACCTCCCCCTTCACACTCCCCAAAAAGTGGGGCCTACCCAGTCTATTAAAGAAAAAAATTTCAATTCAATAGCTCATAGGGTTTAGGAGCTATAAGCCCTCAAACGTTTTGCGTACGGCGGACGGCTTATTAGTCATGAAACGTATAAAAAAAATGTTCAGGGTAGCAAATTTTTTTTTTAAAAATCGATAACAATACTTTATTATTAAAATAATAAAGTAAAATGTGTTAGAAAAATGGAATTTGGAAGAATTAATTCCAATTTTTGAAGGTAAGTCCCCTGGCTACACACGCAAATTTGAGATAACTACACAGTTATTTTAGCGTTTGTAGCCGCAAGATATCTATTTTATAATAATGTAATAAAGTTGCTGAAGTTAATAGGCTTCAATTTATTTTATATCGGTTTTTTGGCATTATTTTTTTTAAATATTTTGGAAGCGATATCAGTCGGAAATTTTAAACAATGAGGTATTCGATTTGAAGTTTCATTATACTTATTTTGATTTATTTTCTTGATATTTTTATACATTTTATTATTTAGATTTTAGATTATACTCGTAGTTCTTTAATTTCATTTACTACGTTATCAACATTAGAGGATGTGACATATACCGAATCAACTTCACCCTTTTAGACACATTATATAGAATAACTTGATGCAAGTGGGAAGGGACATACCAGTATACAACATCAACATAATTATTGTAAGTAATTTACGGAAGAATGTCAAGTAGTGTGCCTTGATTCGGAAGAAATTTTAAATACTTCTCTTTTGAAAGATTTTCAGTCAGTAAAATATGTTATTTCAAATTAAATTTAAAAAATGATCGAAGTTTAAGTACCTTTTATTTTTTTCCAATTTTTATTACTCTAAATCAAGATTAATTATAGTAATTAAGTTACTCGTATTATGTTTATAACATAAATGAAATATATTTTTTTTTCTTTAAAAGTAAATACATGTTTAATTATTACACATCACCTGCTATAATTATAATAATACCTAAATTCGAAACTCGTTATTTTTATCCAAAATTGTATATAATATATTGCAAAAAATAGGTTGATTATTGTTTAACAATATTTTTTCCATTTTGTATGTTTTAAATTGCGTCTAATTAAAGTTTTAAGTAGAAGACGACGCCATCATAGCATATTCTGCCATTTGAAAAATGGTTTTGTTTAGTAATACTGGCTATTATCGAGATTATAGCAATGAAAATTGCTCATTTTGCTGTTTTCACTTTACATACTTTACTATATTAGGTTGCACCGCGTACAATGTACATGGCAAAATATCCTATTTCAAACCATTTATTCTATAAATCAATATAATAGTAAATTTAAGTGAAGAGTGCAAAATTTGCTATTAAGTAATATGCTTACCGACTTTTACTACTATGAGAAATTGAAATATTACAAACTAAATTTTGCATTTTTTTGTATTTATTATATAGGTATGTAACGTATGATAAATTGTAATTTAACTTTGGTGTTCACTGTATGTTCCATGGAAACTGCTGCCATACTTTTAATGCCATGTAAAATGGCACTGATAGTAATTTTACGTACTATACCGATTTCAACCATTTAGATTGCAAAATATAATAAGAAAAATAGCACATCATGCTTTTTTTCTTTCAGTGAAGTTGAAAAAAACATGAATGCAGCTCGTCAAGCCTTGAGGTATCCTGAAACTTCATAAAAAAGACCTGGTATAAAATTCTTGATCTGGTACCAATACGATTAGCGATGAAAGTTGCATCGGCATGGCGAATGGAATGGTTAAACTTTACTGAGAACTCAAACACGGAATGCGTCGCAATAAAAATTTTATTAGACTTACTATTAAAATTCATCAATTATCTCAAATATAGCAATTATATTTTGATTACATTACTATTCTACGTTTTATTAGTACCAATTTACTGGCCTAGGTTTTACTGCAGAATACTTGATACCTCTTTCTCCACGTGCGTATGGTGCGTCTTCATTTGTTTGAAAATAGTAATTTCCCGTCAAACTATCAAATCAGAACGAATCAAATTTAAGAATATGTTATAATCGTTTTTATACTAACTTCATCGGGCAATAATATCCCATAACTGCATAAGATTTCAAAGGCTCTGTTCGTCCTAACTTAAAGTCTTCCCAAGATCTGGCTTTCACTGCCAAGAACTTTTCCGGTACTTTGTTAATAACGCTTTCAGCCCATATCAGCCACGATCTTCTATGTGAGCATAAATCTGTAATGGAAAAAGTGGTAAAATTCGTTGATGGCAATGAAATGAAAGTGTTCTTTGTTACCGTTTATAGTCAATTGTTTATAGTTCCTTCGCGGACAGCCGGGCTGTAGCGATTTACCACCATTCGGCCAAAAATCCACAGTTCCGCCAGTCGAAGGGCCACCATATGCCCAAGCATCTGTATGAATTATATCCACAAATTCAGCATCTTTGCGATTTATCGGAACATAGTGTTGTTGATGTGTGTAGTACTTCGGAAAAGCCGGATCCAGCGAAGTGATCCTGGAAAACCAATAGGAATCATATTTGCGGTTCTTCACAGCAGTAGTGTAAGTAGTCACCTGCGTAACTTAGTTCGTCCCTTCGATTTTGCAATAACTTCACGTCCTATTTTACCTACTATTTGTCCACCCACTGAATGTCCAATTATATGCACTGTCCCGACATCAAGTCCTTTTTTGAACATATCTAATAATCGCTCTGCAGCTAATGATCCAATCTAAAGCAAAGAAGTTTAGTTATTTTTTTTTTTTTTAATTCAACTAAGAATTAAGTTGGTACTATATCTGCATTTGGCACAGCATCAATAAAATAATTGCCTGATGCAAGTTCGCTCCATTCCAAAAGGAGAATGTTATGATCACCTCGTTGTAAATAGGCTTCAATTGTAACGTGAACACTTTGGACTTCGGCGCCTTCAGTATAACCGTGGACGTAAATAGTAGTTTTTCTAGATTTGTCGAATTTTGGATGGTTAAGTATCTTATCGGTTTCGTTTAGGTCATAACGCTGACTGTCTCTATAGTTTGGTCTAAAAACGGCACGGTAAATGAAAATCCAAAAAACTAGTTCCTAATATATTTTATACCCATGATGAAAAATGAATTTTATTGAGCGCACGTCATTGCGGAAATTAATTTTTTCCGATTGCGAATGTTGTAAGAAAACTATAATCAAAATTAAAAAAAACTTTGCATTTTTTAATGTTTTGTCTAAGTGCAGATAGGGTCTAAACCTTAACAACAAACAACAAAACAAAGATATCAATTTTGAATTTAGATCATCTGGCTTTTGTTTTTCACTTTGAAGAATAAATACATAAATAATTATTTTATAAATAAAACGAAATAGTTTACAGCGATCTTGTCGTGGAGCGAATTTCAACTGAACAATAACATACCAACAGAATAAATTATTGACATGAAAATGATATTCATGATTTATACGAACTGGTCTGTAAGAATGTATCTTTTGATTATTACTGAACTTGAAATGCCTTTTACTTGCTTATAGATTGGCATGCAAAATTCAAGTCAATTTAAAACCTATTATAATAGACGATAATTTAGTATAAAATGTCTTATGACATAATGGAGTAAGATACTGATTGCAATTATTCAATTATTTATAAATAACAATAACTTTTGAAATAACACCTTCTAATTTTAGTTTCATTGGCTTTAATTTGAAAATAAATAATTGTCCGTTACTCTAGTTACAATACTTAGTTTCAAGGCGTAGCGCTAAACCACTGCTCACACTAGCCACCAAAAGAGGGCCATTAGCGATCCCTTCGGAACCTCGTACGTCACTAATTATCCCCAAAACAACCCAGATCCCTGATAAACTTGACCAGCTTGCCATGACCTATCGACCTCAGATCCTCCAAATTGTTAAAGAAAACACTGCTGAACCATCTCAATCACCTCGTTGCAACTGCCTGGTATTCACACAAAATGTGGGTAATGTCCTCATTACATAGGTCAGATACACTACTTAACTTCGAGCAACATTATTGGTAGTTGCTGAGTTAGCGAGCTAGGAAGTGGGATTTCAGCACCAGTTGCACTATCGCGACAGCAGTTATAAGAAGCGCGCCAAATTCACTTCTACCCAAAAAATAATAAAGTGGCGCCCAGATTGTTGGCAGTTTTTTTAAATGGTTCCAGAAAAAAGGATTAATATGCAAGAAATGCAAAGAAATGCACTTCACATGTGAATGTCCTTGAAAAGGGAAAATTTTACTTGCAGTTATTTTCATAGTTCCACGTATGAAATACTTTCGAGTAAAAGATAATACCTTAATATACTTTATACCCAACTACAAAATAAATCAGAGTGCAGTATTTCCTCTAGAATATCATACGATTGGCTTGTAATCGATTCTGACTGCAGTATGTTTATATATAATGCTGCGTTTCCACTATCGCATTCATGTGCATTGGAGGCGAATACATAGGCGATAGTGGAAACACAACATTCGTGTTCAATGCGAATACCTTTTGCCGCGTTTCCACTATCGCCTTCATGTGCATTGGATGATGCGAACTAGCGCGTATGCGTAAGTGGAAACGGCACATTCGCGTTAGCTTGCAACTCAAGTCGAGAATCGCTCGTCGATGGCGGTATTTGGACGCTCATCAAAGGGATGTGTATGAATGTAGCGTTTCCACTATCGCCTATGCAAAGACACTACCCAAGCGGGAAAAAAGAGTTCTGAATAATGCATTTCGTAAACATTCCAATTCAATGGACGGAAGAATTACCATACTATTCATATTACATTTTTTCTGGAATGTTGAAGGAATGATTCTCTATACATTTTACAAATGCGATAAAGACACATTCTAATAATCTTGCAAAAATTATAATATTACATACAGTACATAATACATTACTCGTATTCCCGCTGGGACTCAACTGAACACCAGTGCCAAAAATATTCGCATTGATATTCGCGTCGATGGCGATTGACACACATCAAAGGGATGTGCGTAGAGCACGAATGTGCTGTTGCCACGATCGCCTAGACATTCGCGCTCATCGCACATGTCCAATACACATGAAGGCGACAGTGGAAACGCGGCATTTGATGTGCGTACAAACACCGACGCGAATCTACGCGATTCTCGACTATAGAGTTGCGAGCTAACGCGAATGTGCTGTTTCCACGTACGCACACGCGCTAGTTCGCACAACTTATAGGGATCCTAACGGGACACTGTCCCTTTGGGAGGCATGGAGAAATGCAGGGAATACCCATGGCTGATCTGTGTCGCTGTGGTGATGAGAATGTTGAACCGACACTGGAGCATCTAGTGTGTGAATGCGAAAGTCTGGCACGTACCAGATATCGGTACTTGGGGAAATTCTCCTTGACCGATCTATCAGAACTTGCAATGATACCTTTATGGAGAACTACTCTCTTCATAAGGAAGAACAATATTTGGAATCAATAGTCTAGAGCCCGGTTTTATACGAGGGGACCACAATGGATCCACAGTAATCCTTCGTGATGAACTGTGGCACATTGCTTCAGTCCACCCTTCTCAACCTTACCTAACCTAGTTCGCACAAGTTCGCGCGATAGTGGAAACACGGCATAAGATATGACAATGATGGTTCAAACTTCTAAGTAAAGGGAAAAATACGCTGAATATCGAGTGAGTAAAAGTCATAGAAAAGGGAAAATCAAGTTCCAGATACGGAGTTGAAAACGTCCTACTCCTTTCGAGTTGCAATTAAACGACCGTTTTAAAAGAAGTTAAACTTCTTATTCGGCTTTTTTCCAACTAAGATATAAATCGCAATCCAGTATTTCATTTAGAGTATCATCACGTGCTACATATTGTGACTACGGTATGTTGTATAACAAACGTTAAAGCATAGTCGATCACATTTGGATTCCTTTCATTTATTCAAGATTTCAATGATTTTACAATGTGTTATTTTCGAAATTTCGACTTTTATAACGAATTATAACCGGGTTAAAAACCACGTCCAATGGCTGTTCTGAAGACAATGGATCTTCTGTGCGTACACAGTTACTCTACGTTCTATTATGTTTTTTTTTATTGAAAGAGCAGGCCATAATTAATTTAATTACGTAATATACAAACATTTATTTACCAATATAAATTTTGTATTTCTTTTTGTGCTATGTAAAAAATATCTTAATCTTACGAAATAAAAAAAACTAATGCACTAGAAGCAATTTGATTACTCGTGTGAATTAGCAAACAAATCAATGTCTTTAACTTGGAAACAAAGCTTCCGAAATTTTATATTGTATACCAGCTAAGTAACACATCAGTGCGGTATATTCGCTATATTCAATAACAAGCATCAGTTCCGGATACACGGACTTTCTTTATGTCTTATGCTATACCGATCCACTCGTTAAACAATGAACAGAGCATCACTTTATTAAAATCAATAAACGCTGTACTGGTCACCATAATTGCTTCAAGTTCGGGCGCTCATACAGTGATCATACCTGTACCCCGTACGCGATTATGCTTGGTTCAAGATTATGCTGTACCTTGCTCCTTACCGAAACTTGATTCAATCATAATCGCACATTGGAGTTACTTTCATGGTACATGAGTCAAGTCAAGTAACTCATAGACGTACGCATTAAATCAGTCTGCATTACATCGAGCTAACCACACAATAAACAAGGTATGTTCACTTTCATTAGACGTTTCTTGTTATTTATTGCGAGCAAATCCAAGAATAATAAAGTCATCGTAACGCTCGAAGAAGTTCTCTGCCAAGATATAAACAAATCTCGAAAAAAAGTGAACGTGCTCTAGTTCAAGATCACATTACTGGTGGAATACTTTCTGCACGCCCACAGGGAAAACTAAGGGAAATTCTAATGCCGATAGATTACCAGGTTTATCCTAGTTGACCTGCTACCAAGTTGATCGTGATCTTGTCGAACTTGATATTTAATTGAGGAGTACCGGTTATGGAATTATTACCAGTCGAAGTAAGCCACATTGGGCCTATGTAATGTGCCAATGTTGCAGTAATCGGAATTCGCAGTGCCCCACGTACCTGTATCAATTGTGGCAAATGAATAGAAACCAGCCTCCACTATCAATTCGAACGTTTACCAGTTTTGTACTAAGCGGTTAACGGTGTTGCTGTTCTCCTATTTATGTAAGACAACTTCCAACCTAAACTAGTTACACTATGCCTGATAGCTAGTTGTATGACCATCTTAAACGCTTCGATACGGGGAATAGTATCGTATCCCAGCCTAGACAACCGACTCTCATTGAAGATCCGTCCGATCATTGAAGATCGTCTTGGAGAAAATCTGTGCCAATTCGCGCAATTACTACCATTTCATCGGCGGCATTCAAGTCCTAAAGTCTTACAGGTTTCGAAAAGATAGTAGTTCAATCTTCTGGTCCAGTCGAAGTTAAGACATCGAAAATCGTTCAAATCACCTCGGCGCACTTTTCATTTTGCTTTTTTAATGTCTGGGGAAAGGACCACTTGAAATTTGCGTTTTATATAAAATCGAAAATCGATTGGTCAGTGGTTTCAATTGAAGCTGTTACGTTGTGAAAATATATTGTCCGGTTTATTGTTGAAGTGAAAATTACTCGAGCAATGAAAATTCGCGTACTAGTGGTTTTAGTAATGGTTTCGTTTAGTTTCGGAGGTAATTGAAAGAAAAATCAATCTGTGATCAGTTTTGTGATCCCTAGTGATATAGTGCGGAAAGTTCTAATTGAAATATTTTCGTTGAATGAATTATTTTAGGTGTAACCGGAATATTTGAAAAAGGAATACGCAATTTCGTCCAATCCGGAGTTTTGAATTTGAATTTTTTCCGTTGTTTGGTTAGAAGTCCGAACGCATGTCCTCATCCGGATGTTACATTTCGAATGTTTACTGCGTAAGTATTTTGTGGAAAATAAGCAAATTATAGAAGTGTAGTTTTAATCTTTTTGATGTAATTTTGGAAGTGCGTCTAATACTAATAATTTTATAATCATATCTATTTCAATATTTAATTTTGAAATGATTGACGTTTCTTTTATTGTGTTATTTTATTATAATACTTTTATACTTGTCGGGTCTATCTCCGCAGAGTATAATAAGTTTAATTCAGTCCAAAAGTTTGTAAAACATAGAACCGACCCTCGGTCGAAAGTTATATATATATTATTCTTTGATCATTTGGGCCTAAAATCCACTTGTAGTCCGTCTATCAGTCTGTTCGTCTGTCCGTCCGTTTGCCCGCACGCACGATAACACAAGAACGTCTTGACCTAGGATGTTGAAATTTTGAATCTAGATTTTTGGTCGAATTTGAAAGGCTAAGCTGGTTAACGGGCAAAATCGTCCTAGTTTTTCGGTTAATGCCATACAAAAAGCCCTTAAGACACGTGCCTATAACTCCGGAACGCCTTAAGCTACGACTTCGAAATATACGTTGGTTTTCCAATAGTTGCAGTTAAAAGTTTGAATATGAAAAAGTTTAGTAGTTGTTATACGAAAAATCTGTAAAAATATCCTCACTCAATTTACGGGACGCACTATAATTCGAGAAATCGTTTGGCCACGAAATTGAATTGAAATTGAAAACAAAGTTCTAGTTTACTTTTCAGCGAAATCCTTCTGCTCCTTTGGGTAGCACGTAGCACCCATACAATAGGTCCTTAAGACACGTGTTTAAGATTATTTCCCAATAGCTTTTGAACGCTTCAAGCTAGGAATATGAAATTCTGTACATATTAATTTTTAAATGGTTTCAGGTAACAGGTACACCTCCCATGTGTAAGTCCTTGAAAAGGATAATTTTACTTTCGTTGTCTTACCTAGTTTCAGATATGCAATTGAACACTGAAGGTATTGTCTTTTACTTTCGATTAGTAACCAAACGAGTGTCCTTAATAAAGGACAAACTAAGTGCACACTCCTTATTCTACTTTATTCCCAATTTCCAAATAAATCGCAATTCAGTATTGCATCGATGGGTACAAAAGACGTCATGAAAATGTGCTAACTATTCGGACCGGCCGTATGCATTGTTAGTGATGTAACCTACATTTTTTCCGTCATCCAAATTACTTTATTATTTGAATAATAATAAATTTACTGTTCTGAAATTTTATATTTTCACGTTATAGGCCTAGTACTAAGGTCGAACGAACTGAAAGTTTTCACATGGATGCAAATAAGATTTATGTCGAGAATTGTCCGGTCCAAAGAGTTTCAATAGATAAATTTGTCCGTTAGTACGCCGTACGATAACGTGTTTGCCGCTTCCTATCTCGAAAACCTGTACAGACTCCGTCATGAGATTTTTGTTGTGAATATGTGGGCCATTAGGAATGAAAAATATAAAATATTCATTATTAATAATATTCACTGTGAAATTGAAACTAAGAACTTATATGTTTCTGGGATAGAGTAGCATTCCAAAGCTGAAGTGTGGGATTGAAACAACGTGAAACTTTCTTGTAATATGCAATCACACTACTGGCTTTTTAAAGGAAGCCGCACGTACGGGTAAGGTTAGGTTAGGTTATGGTGGCAGATCGATTCACTTAGACCATTCGGCTGGTCCATTGTGATACTACACCCGTGACATGGGCGCCCACAGGTAGGGGCAAGAGGGGGCACTTGCCCCCCCTTTCATTTGACTATCGCTAAAAGTTGAGAAAAATGTTGAAGATCAAATGTTGTTGCATCTATTTTTGCCATTCACTGTAAAATCATTGTTCACATCTTTCATGCTTCGACTGTAGTTCTTAGTAATGGCACTAAAATGAAAATCAAACGAATCTGTAGAAATAGATAATTAGCCCTTTTCCTGAATTGACCAAGGCCGCGAACTGAAGAAGAATCAGATCAGGCACATAACAGCAGACTGCAGTGTATGGTATTTCCAAATCGAGTAATAGTTCAAAGTGTTTTTTTTGCATAAATTGTTACTATTTGTGATTAGTGTTTAAATTGCTAGGTTTTCTTTTCCCGGCTGGATTGTAAGTAACAAGCATACATATCCATGTAAGTGAAGGTTTTTTTTAAATTTTAACTTTCAAGAATGATATGTATGTATTTTACAATGTTGAATGTATTTTACAATTTTGTTATTATCAATAATATTTTTTGTATCTTTGATGTAACTTTCTTGAATTTTGTTGTGTTTAAGGGCTCACATACCCCTCCCTGCGCGCTGAAAACCGAGTAAATTTTAAAAATTATTATAATGGTGAAAACAAATTAAATGGCTGAGTTCACATATTTTATTAACTAGGTATTTAACAATAAACATTTTTTTTTTTTAATTTATCATTATTTTTTACGGGTATGAAAACCATGGCGTCTTCTTGTCGATATCATAACTTCACCAAAAATAATCCAATTTGCAAAAATAAAACATAATCTTGTAAAATAATGTAGTGGTAATAGTGTGATAGAGGGAATTATTTTTTTTTTTAAAAATGAAGATGTTACAGTATTTCAAACTTTAGTTTGCAGTTTAAAAAAAAAATTGTTTATCAATTTAAAAAAAATTGTCAAACAAAAAAATTAAAAAAACCTCTCGTCACACTATAGAGAAAATAATAAATTATCAAAATTAAAAAAAAAGTTCAAAAATATTGAAAATTGACTGAGTTAGCATGCCGACACTATCTAAAAACATAGTTTCGAGAAAAACGCGTTTATACTCGTAGCTCCTGGTAGGTACAACGTGAACTTACGACTAGTCTTCCATTCCAGCTTCGTACTGTACCCCTTTTTCCCCTTGTATCTTCGTATAAACTTGGTCCTTTAAGCGACTTTCTTTTCTAAGCAACCCAGGTTTTGCGAACAAAAGAAATACGAAACGCTGCTGTCGAGAGAGGCGCGGCAGTTAGCCGTAGCCGTAACGTAGTGAAATTTTCTTACAATTTTTTTTTCTAAATTCTAAATTTTGTTTTTTAATTCTTAAAAGTATAACAAATGAAAATCTGTAAAAAAATCAATTTTTTGTAAATTTCAGAGGTATGAGAGCCCTTAAAATTATTGTTGTATTCAGTTAGCTTTTCATATAAAGCTATATGCTTCATGATAGTATCAAATACAACGGAATCGATTAAACTCTTCATTATAATTTATTGCCCATTTATTGCGAAAAGCTCAAATTTATTGCTCCAGGATTGTGATTTTTACGAGGTTTTTCGCTAAAATAAGATGAAGTTAGCGGAATTATTTTCGAAAAATTACTTATTCGCAAGTTGACTTGCTTTAGGGGTTAACCCGAATTTATTGAATTTCAACCGATTCTGCCTAAAAGTGTCCGTTATCTTCAGGGACGTATTAAAAATTGAAACGGACCAATGCCTTTCAATCCTCTTTCTTGACAACCTAGACAAAAAAGTTTATTATTTTCAGTTTGTGAAGCTTAAGACTGCGTTTGCTTCTCCGCCGTTTTGCGTCGCCAAAACGGGTGTCTCTTCACATTATTGCCATCGTCGTTTTTATCTGCCACGAAACTGTCGATAAGACGCTAAAACGTATAATTTTGCCGGTATAATTTTGACTTACAAGGACAAAAAGCACTCTAAAACTGAATCATTCAAAATTTTGTTATTTATTCCACAGTTCAAAGTATTTAATACAAACTTAATTTTAATTATGGATATACGAAAATATTTAAAAAAATCGGCAGATCCAATGACTAAAGATAGTTCATTATCAAAAAGAATACGCATCGAAGAAGATAGCGGTGAAAGTTTCACTGTTAGTAGTAGTGCAATTGCTACTGCTAAAAGTGCAACAAAATCGGTAGCGACAGTTATTTCAGAAATTTTGAAAGGTGGCTCAGAAATTGAAGAAAGTGTCAAAAATAGTTCTGGTTGTTGTAGTGCAACTGTAGAAAAATTTCGAACAGAGGAAGTATTTTTGGAAAGTAGCGCGGCAGATATAGATATTGGTTGTTTTCTTGATTTGAAAAAATTACTCTCAGAAATTTAATCTAATTTCAAATCCGCCAAATCCTGGGAAAAATTATGACTATAAAAAAGATGTCATCGTAGAAAGTAAGAGACATTTTCGTATTGAATGGTCTCATCAGTATCCGTGGATAGTATATTCAAAAAAACTGAAGGGTGTTCTTTCTGTGTGTT
The DNA here is from genome assembly GCA_951812415.1 of Beris morrisii. Taxonomy (NCBI): domain Eukaryota; kingdom Metazoa; phylum Arthropoda; class Insecta; order Diptera; family Stratiomyidae; genus Beris; species Beris morrisii. Next base: position 32,091,144 of record OX638311.1, read on the forward strand.
ATTTAGGCCTGCGGTAAAAAGAGGATATCAAGGTTCATTTATTTCTACCGCATTTTGGAAATATAAAGATTTTCATGAATCAGCAAAAAATCCCGAGAAACGTGAATGGCATGCAGAAAGTGTTATGAAATCCAAAAACTTTGTTAATATTATTTCTAAAAAAAGGTACAGTATTGATTTGTAACTCAATTCAGCAGAAAATTACTTAATTAAAAGAAATAGAGTAAAATTATATCCCATTTTGTCAACCATAATTTTCTGTGGTACGCACGACCTGTCACTTCGTGGAAAAAAATCAAATGAGGGTAACTTTCGCGATCTGTTAGAGTTGAGGGTTGATTATAACAGTCAGATTCCAAATGGAGTGGGGTGGTTATTTTATAAACATTTTGCCTTGCCCCCCCTTGGAAGAAGTTGTGTGGGCGCCCTTGACCCGTGACACCCTAATAAGGTCCCATATAGGGAGTTATGGTAGTATTACTATTGGACAATAGCTAGTTAAACCAGCCACAAGTGCGAATTAATTTGGCTAGTTAATGAATTCGTGTTTCAGCTATTCCCCCGAAATTTGGAATCTGTATTTTTGGTCGGATTTATAGTCGTTAACTGGCTGAATTGCCCTCCTCCTTCGGATAGCTTACATACAAAAGTCATATTAATAATTGTCTGATAGCTTCAGAACGCTTTAAGCAATGACTTTGGAATTTTGTATACATTTATTTAACAATGGTTGCAGTTAGAGGTAGAAGTACGAAGAATTTAAAGAATTCACTGTAACTCAAGAAATCGTTTACGAAGTCAATATTTTGTACAAATTAGTTTTGGGTGAAAATAAAGTTCGAGTTTATTAGTCAGGAAACTATACTTCTTCTGGTAGCTGCAATACAAAAAGCCCTTAAAACACGATAGAAATTTTAAATGTTGACTAATTTAATATTTGATTTATTGTTACATATAGAGGAATGTAACGTACCAGGGTTGAAACGTCACACAAGGGTACGATTTCGTGCCTTGGAATGTGGTCGCCAGCGTCCGGGCCAAGTGGTTAAACGGCGGTCCAGATGGTGCTATATCCTACTTCCGGCGGCGAGCGGCTACAAGGCCGTGGCAGCAAACTGCGAATACTCTACTATGGAGCGTCTATATCTCCTGCGTCCAGTAGGCGAGCGGTGTCCAAGCGATAAAAAGAGCTGTTAGCGTTCTCTTTATTATTTTTACTCGGGCCTTAAGAAGAGCTATTACCGTACCCTGTACCTGTACTATTACTCTGGTTCTGGAAAGAACTGTTCATGAACGTCTATTCCGTGCCTAATGAGCTCTAAAAAGAACCAGTGGTTATGTTGGATTTGTAATAAATGACAAAAACGATTAATCAACTCACTTAAACTAATCTTAGCCTATTTACATATTATTTATAAATTCTGGTTCTATTGAGCTAACGGTCGTTATTTGTGCTAAGTGCACTTAACGAAAGGTATTACAATTTTGTATGGAATTATCATTGCTGATCTAACGGGTCCTAATGCAATGGGCTACTTATGGTATGCAATTTCGCTGGAACAGTCGCCTTCATTTAAATAGCCCACAAGGAATTAGCATGAATAAAATAGATTGGGTCCTCAGTATGGCCGCCAAACAAAGATCCTTGATTCATCTTTCGAAACCGACTATATATAATTATAGAAATAGTTTAGCTAGGCAGTCGAAAGGTTATAGGATATGTCTTGCGTAAAAAATTAGGATTGGGGTAGCTACGAGTATTGAACAAAATTCTCTCACTTTTTCGGGTAGCTCTCATACAAAAGTCCTTAAAAAGAAAAAAGCTATTTAAACATTTTGTGAACATTAATTACACTAATAATGCCAGGTTTTTAGAATGTGTGACAGCAAACAAACAAACTGTTGATATGTGTGTACTTGTTAAAGCCGGTGGAAAAGTGGGATGGCCATGGAGGAAGTTCGATGAGTAGTTTATATTAATGTACCCATTGTCAAAAATGTGTAGGTATATACTCGTAAAAATGGAAATATATGGTACATTATTCCTCGCTGGTATCAAATATATACACAACATTATTTACCTTTAAATTCAAAAAGGATTCTTTATTCGGTTTGTAATTTTTTACCGAGGGCATGCTATATTTCGTAAAAAAGGTTTAATTGTGTTTTGTAATTCTGTTCGAATACGTTTATCCAGAAACCACTACTGTCCATAAGACAAGTCGTAAGAAAATCGTCGTAAGATTTTTTCAGATCGATGGCAAATTCGCTGGCGAAGAAATTATTCGATGTAGCGGCTCCCAGGCAATGTGCTGGCGAATCGTACTACATGGTATCTACGATATTTTTGAAAGATTTGCTGCGGCCTATTGAGCTGGAGTGTTTTTCGTACGTTTTTCTGTTAATTCTGCTACAATAGTAGTTACTATTGCTTACATAACCCACCAAGCAAAATTATTCCCCGGGGAATTGTTGTCGAAACATCGCGGAGAAGAATTTCTTCGCCGACGAAATCGCCATCGCTACCGCCGGGGTAGCGTTGGCGAAGAAAACGTTTAGACGAATTCGAATCTTCTGTACGCAACATCAGGGAATCTTCCAATCGATGAATAGGTGACATCGCCGTTAATGCGACAAAATGAAGGAAGAATGTAGTCGGAAATGTTAAAGATCTAAACACAACACGGTTTTCGACGACTCATAGAAATCCTTATGCGTAAACTCTAATGTACGGTATGGATAAACTACACGACTGTGCTACTGCGTCAAAAACAGTATACTCGCATTATTTAGAACTAAATTTTAAATTTCATGCAGTATTTTATTTTTTCGAATTTTCGTAAAAGTTACTGACGAAGCGCAGCACTAGTGTAGTAAATTTTCCTCGTACATTCACGTTCACGCATAAGGATTTCCATCTGACGTGGAAATCCGTGTTGCGTATAGGTTTTAGGCCCTCACTACATTCTTCGTTTCATAACCTCGTCTTTTATTTCCGAGATTATTCCTAAGCGTTACAAAATTTAAAAAAGAGAACTTGAGAGAGTATTCCGCTACTTTAGGCTAATATCGAAACAGCAAAAATACAGAGGTATAGGCATACAGTAAAACAGAAATTACAAAAACATATATTTTATTTCTTAAGAAAATTATTCAATTCTTCATAAATTCAATTTTTCCTTATATTTACTTAATTTATATTCTTCTTTTTTTCTTTTTAATAACAGTAGAGCCCTTCTTGAGTCTGTCTTGTTGTTTTTTAATGCGGTCGTTCGCAAGATGTAAATGTTTCATTGCTATTTTATCAACTGCATCAGTACTATCTTTAAAGACCTCGTTGAAAGCATCTAGTGTAAAGATCAAAAATAAGAATTATTGCAGAAGATTTATAAGCTCAATTAATGTACTTTTTATAAGAAGAATAGTATATATTGTCATCTACTCTGGCCTCGGTATCTGAATCAGATTCATTATAATTTAATTCTTGATTTGAATCCATAAATTGCCAGTTTTCATCTATGTTTACTTTGTTCAAATAATAATCAGATGTGGAAGGGCAAGATGCACTGACTATAGGAATACTTTGTGTATATATATCGGGAGGGGCTATAGGAGATGAATTCGGCTTTAAAAATTTAGAAACAATTTCAGCAGCCTCCCTACGAATGCTTTATCTCGACATTTTTTAAGGCCAATATATTTACCACTGCCAATGAAACAATAAACAAAATTATTTACTTAGACCGAATTATATTGAAAGCGATTTGAACGATGTGTGATATGTGCGCGGTTCGTACATCGCTCGACTAACGTTTACTATTATATAATTGCATTTTTAGGACCTTAGGGCTACATAATTACTTACCGTACAAATGACTTCGAACAAAACTTCCCTTATGCACTTTGCACCACGAGTATTACACACTTACTGATCGCGATTTGATAAAAACGTTGTTTTACCATTACCATTTCTCCGTAAAACAACGCGAATACACCAAAAATTCGACATGGCGAACATTCGGGGAATGTTGGTCTACATTTTTTGTTTTTAAAGAGGATTTTTGTAGGCAATGCGAATAACATACGACATGGCGAACAATATTCGTCTAGATTTCGCCTATAATGCGAAATTTCGAATCCTCGGCAAGTTCCCCGACGCGAAATGCGTTTTTCTGCCTGCTGGGAAGAATAAGTATCAGCACATAAGTGTGAGTTTCTTTTGTTACTGCATAAGATATCATCAAAACAGTCTCACAATCATATCATAAAAGTATAGTCTTTTTGTGACTTAAAAAATGTTGGCAACTGAATTAGCACACAGTACCTACTCGTATAAATCATTAAAGAAGCAAAAATTTACTATAACTACACGTACATAGTTACTGTGACATTTCGTTTTTATTGGTAATAAATTGTAATTTTAACCTAAGATACTCTTCGTGAAGTTTCTTACTCTGGCAGGTATCTTCAATAACAAACAATGGCAATCAAAAATAGCCAAGCACATAAGTAGGCATTATTAAATTAGTGATGCAACGTGACAACGACAATTGAAGTATTCAGTCGCGGAATCAATACACCAATCAGCACGATTTTCTAATCAAAGTTGGGTAAGAGAGTAAGTAACTACCTCTTCGTTTACTACTTCCACCTGAGTGATACCTTACTAGCAATAGCAAAGACGTTATGCACACTTATGTTTAGTTGGCGGATAAACGTGTAATAGGAATTCATAAGTTAATTTAATAGTTAAATACATTTGTAGTTACATGTACATACAGTCAGTTAAAGTAATACAAACCCTGAAATAATAGAATTTTGGCTAATAATTTTTTATGGAATTGAATTCTTTTCTTATCACACTTATAAAAAATCTGCCAACAGTCTGGGCGCAACTTTATTATTTTATGGACAGAAGTCCGAAACGTGTTTAATGCTGAGATACGGTGTATGTTACTATGCGATTGACAACCTGAAAAATAACGTTCCAAATAGCCTCCTAGTTATTTTTAGGTTGTCAGTCGCATAGTAATATACACCTCATCTCAGCATTAAACTCGTTTCGGACTTCTATCCATAAAATAATAAAGTTGCGCCCAGAATGTTGGCAGATTTTTTTTATTTATTTACGTATTGCTTTTTTCAATAGATGATTCAATAGAAGTGAAGTGATTCAAAAGAAAGTGAATTCAATCTCATTAAGCCTAAAAAAACCGAATTCGTCAAAACTTGAACAATGTCTTACTCCCTAGGGGGTTTAATGTAAATTTAATAAAAAATTCTTAAATCGGTTTATTCCCCGACTATATTCAAAGCATTTAGAATGGAAAGTGAATTCAATATCTCATTAGACCTAAGAAATATATCGGAATTGGTGAAAAAGTACATAACCGCCTTACAAGGGGATGCCCTTAGGGGTTAGATATCGAAACATTTGGAAAAAAGTTTCTTGGCGCTAGTATTAAGAGCCAGCTGAAGTAAAATTGATTTGATAGCTCGAGATGTCTAAAAGATTTAACGAAATTCAAGGAAATTTTTATACTCCATCGTTGTACACAAAGGAAAATCAAAATTTTTTTTTAGTTTTAATTACTCTACTAGCACATCTACATATATGTACTAAGTTTCAACTTTCTAGCATAAGCCGTTTCTGAGATATGAAAAACCACCCCCATCCCCGTACCTTGCTACCCCTATCAATTCTGGGATGTCTCTATAGTAGCTTTAGACAGTTATCAATTATTAGCTTTCTATTCTTTGCGGCTTTCGAGAAATTAAAATCAGATTTTTTTCATTTCCACCCCTTCACACCATCAATATACCCACATCCTCAAAATTTTTTTTCCGCTAGAGGTATACTGGTCCTAACTTCTATAAAATTTTCAAAATCATATCTGATACGGTTCTTGAGATATAAAAATTTATTTTTTTTAAAAATGGCTGTTCCTCCACTTCCGCGCTTCACCTCCCCCCTCAAAATTTTTACATTCAGTAGATTCCACTGGTAATTCTATATACAGATTTCAAATTTTACCTTCGTGGTGTAATTGGTTCGGAAGATATAGTAATCCAAAGTTTTTCACCTTTTTTTTGCTTTTTTGGGGTTTACTAGTCCTAAAACGTGAAAATACAAAATTTTAGGGTGGCAAACTTTTTTGAAATTTCAGGAAATTGTTACCTTGGGGGATGGGAAACGGGAGTGGGGCAAATAATGCGCCCGAAATGATCAAAAGCTCAGGCGAAATATTCTAAAACACATATCTCCTTTGTGATAACGGGAGGTAGGCCCCATAGACTCTTAGCAGAAAAAATATATTTACGGGTGAGAGTGTAAGGGTTGAGGGTTGTAGGTGGGAATAGTTAAAAGACAACAATTTCGATTTTGATATCTCGAGAACCGCTAATGATGGATACTTAGCATGTTCGAATATATGGGAGGGAGGATTCCTATCTCAGGAACGGTTTATGCTAGAAACTCGAAACTTTGTGGGCATTTGTAAAAGTAATTTAGGTAAAACCTTTTTATATATCTATTTCATATATGTATATCTAAAAATTGGTCAGTGAAAATAGGGAAGCGCAAAATTGTCACGAATTGCGTCATATCTTTTAGGTGTTCTGTCATATTTTTTAAACGATCTTTAATTTTTTTTCAGATCTTTCAAGTGCAGGAAAGGGTTTTCATAACTTTTTACGAATTCTATCATATCACTTAGTTCTAATTAGGTATTGAATGAATTGCTTCCACGGGCTTTTCATATAATAACCTAAAACCTGCACCGTTTCCAGGTCTTTTTGCTATTCAACCTCTAAGAAGGTGTGAAAACGTTGTATATAAGGTATTGAATTAATCTACCGATTTTTATTCTGTTCAATAGAAAACCCATTAAATGAAAAATAATTCGATATCTAAACAAACCGAATTTTATCTTTCTGGCACAATTGGTTCGAAAGATGGTGTAATCCAAAGCCGTCTTTTGAATTTCAAGTCGATCAAAATATCTTATTATTAAAAAAATTAACTGCTTAAATATAGTAAAAGTTGTAGGAAGTTATTCCCAACGTTTTATACGTTATGTATTTTTTCCTGAGGTGAACGGTAATAGAAACATTGCTGTTTTGTCTTTTCAGTACAGTAGCAGAGGCATTTTCATTCTTTAAATATCTGCAAGTGAAGCGATCGTGGTTAGGCCAGTTGGCTAGTACATAACTAATATTTGTTATTAATTTTTGTTAATTTCGTTAATATTTTAAGCAGAATCAATACAATTCGCCAAATGGGAAATGCGAATTTTGGTTTGATGGTCTTATGACTGGAAACCATAATTTAATCTGCCTATTCGCTTTCACCGCTTTTGATATCTTAATTATTTCAACTTGTAGCTGCGTTTAATGAATCTTCTTTCCAATACAAACCGTGAGATAATTAACACCCAATGAATAATTGATCGGAAATTGACAAATTTCTATCTCTATTATTTATTTGTATTTATTTAGTGTTTCGAGAGTTGAAACCTCCGAAATGCAATGAAATGAGAATGGAATTTTTCATTGTGAAGCTACCAAAGGATCTAATTTTAAGAATTTTTTTGGTTATTTTTCGGCGTCAGTGCATACCTACCACCTACCTTAATCATAAAATGGCTATGGAAAATTTCGCTAGTTTATAAGTTGTTGAAATAAATTTCGGTTCTATTATATCGCATAAGATCCTCATTGAAATAGTTCTTGAGATTGAAAGCAATCACATCGAATTCACGGTAGGGCAACGTTAAAAATTAAAACTCATTTAATAAATAATTCGATCAATTTCTTTCCACAATAAAAATTTTGTTTCAATTGGAGTTGTTAAATAACAAATTTCGGTCATATTGTATGTAGGTACGTTACAACAATTTCGTTCTTGTGCTAGAAATTAAACTCAGCATGGATGTACGGATGTATAAAGTAGTTAATGGTTTCCATTAAGTTTTAGGGCACAGTTAGACGGTATAGGGCTATTCGTATAATAATCTCAAACAAATCAAAATTACCGGTGAAATTTAATTTTTGATTTCTCGTAGATTAAGCGTAAGAATAATAATTATTTTGTATTGGATTGTAGCCGTTCTAGCATCGCTAGTTTAGAATATTGAGAAACATACAGTCAGTCACGAAGTTCTGAACTCCGATTTTCAATATCAGAATAATGAGTGCGCATGTTGTTTGTCTTTTATTAAGGACTCTCGTTTGGGTGCTGCTCCTGTTAAGTTAAAGACAATGTATTTTGTACTCAATTTCATATCTGATACTGAGGTAAAATTTTAATTTTTCAAATACTTTCACATGTGCAGCTGGAGGAAAGACTCACTCGATTTCTAGCATATATTTCCCCTTAACTGGAACCAATTAAAATTTGATGTGTGCAAAATTTTAACCTGCTTGTTTCAATCGTTCTGAAGTTATTGACTAACACTCGTTGACGAAAATACCGTCCAACTAACCTCCTATTCTTTCGGTTGTCAGTCGCTTAGGAACCTACATCGCATCTCAGCATAAAACGCGCCCCGAATTTTTACGCAAAAAACACTAAAGTTGCGCCCAGACTGTTGGTGCATTTTCTAGGATGCCTCTATGGTGGTTCTATAATGTCATCAATATGTAGTCACCCACCCACTAAATTTTTTTCTCTACTAGAAATCTACCGACCCTAACTCTTGTCAAGTTTTTAGGACTAGGTGCTAATAAATTTCAAGTTTCAGCTTCCTAGCATAAGCGATTCTTAAAACGCTCGCCCACCTCTCCCCTCTCCTTCAAGTTACCACTAGAACGGGTTCTCCAGTCCCAAACAATTTTATTTTTGCTTTTCCTTCTACGGTCGACAACCGGAAATTTTTTTCCTTTGGGTTTTACTAGTCCTGAAACATGAAAAAACTATTTTTTTTGCATATTTCCAATTTTAATTTACTATTAAAAATTAATGTAGAAACATACTGCAGTCACGATTGACTGCAAGCCAATCGTATGATACTCTAGATGAAATACTGAACTCCAATTTATATTGTAGTTGGGGATAAAATAGAATAAGGAGTGCACATATAATTTGTCTTTTGTTAAGGACTCGTATTAGGTTGCTACTTGAAACCAAAAGACTATGTCATCAGTGTTCAATTTCATATCTGGAACTAGGTGAGCCACCAAAAGTGAAATTTTCCTTGTTCAAGGATTTCCAAATGGGTGAAGGCAGGACTCACTCGATTTCTTACATACTTATACTTTTACCTGTAACCATTTAAAAACTAATATGTACAAAATTTCAAACGTTTTATCGGAAAATATTTTTGAAGACGGGTCTTAAGGATTTTTTGTATGGGTGCTACCGGCAGGAGTAAAAGGAATCCGCTGAGTAGTGAACTCTAATTTTGCTTTCAATCCAAACTAATTTGTACAAACTTCCGAATTCGTAGCTGAAAGATTACTTGAGTTATATCGAGTTCCGTCAATTAGGTAAAGACATTTTTACAGGATATTTGTATGACAGCTACACGAAGGACTAATGGAATTTTCTTCATAATCATACTTTTAGCTCCAACTATTGGAAAATCATCACATGAAAAATTTCAAAGTCGTAGCTTAAACCGTTCTGAAGTTATCAGCCATTATTCTTGAACACGTATCTCAAGCACTTTTTGTATGGGAGCTACCCGAAAAAGTAAAGGAATCGTACTCACTAATGAACGTGAACTTTATTCTCCCTCAAAACTATTTCTATAAAGTTTTTAATTCGTGGCTAAAGGATTTCTCGAGTTACAGTGAGATCCGTATATTTTTACAGGATCTGCGTATGGCGGCTACTCGAAGGACTCATGAGAACTCTTCCATATTTATACCTTTCACAACAAATATTGAAAAACCAACGTATACAAAATTTAAAAGTCGTTCCGAAGTTATTGGCCAATATTCATGGACTTTTTGTACGGCAGCTACCCGAAGGACTAGGACGAATTTGCCCGTTAACGAACTTAGCCTTACAAATTCGACCAAACTTTCAGATTCAAAATTTCAACATTCTAGGTCAAGGCGTTCTTCAGTAACTATTCGTACGGATCAGCAAGGGTGTGTCCTTTTCCTCTTAAAGAGTGTATAACTTTAAAATGCTTAATTTCGTCTAATTAAGAAGTGCGAATTTCAAGCTTGTGAATTTAGTGTCGAACTCTAGAAAAGTTCTAAAATATATCTTAAGCTAGTATTATACTGTATGACCACGCTGTCAAATTGCAGTAATAAGCAAAGCGATACAATTTGACCGAGCGGATACTGTGAGATAAATTCGAATTCACCATTTCGCATTGTTTATTACTGCAATTTGACAGCGTGGTCATACAGTTTAATACTAGCTTTACTTATGATAATGGACGTTTTTGTTAATACGTATATTGTTACTATAGTCGCAATCTTTTAAAATTAATGTCCGCGTTATATGCCTAATTTGACTAGTCTATTTTGCTATTATTTGGATATTATTCTTTCCTTGTATCTTTTTTTTTTTAAATATTCATATTGTAACTCATTCAACATGCTTCAAAACATAAACTATGCTGTTTTGGGACGTTCGCTTAGCTATTAAGCAGAAATAGTTTAACATTTTGAATTATTAATTTAGAAGCAAATAAAACAATTGTATCCGGTAATGGAATATTTTTCAAAATACAATTTTGCAAAAAAACAATTAGTGAAAGTGTTTATAGTTAGGACTAATTAATTGGCTAAATTAATTGAACGTTAATACCGACAATTTTAAGCACGCATCTCTAAAGCGTGCGATGCACTGGTTTCATTTAATTATTGTTTACAAAGAATAACGGCCATAACATTGTTAAACACCCAAGGAGCTTCAGTATAAATGGGAAAAAGGTAGGTATGTAATCACCTTACACTTTGCTTTATGTCTCTGTTAGGCTTTTGATATATGTTTATGATGTGAGACATATACGACAGGTGTGTAATTAACTGATCGCTTATGATCTAGTTTACGCCTAGTGCCTATCATCTTGCTGTAGAACCTACACATTATTCTCAGATTGTGGTCGGTATTGGATAGTTAAAAAAGTCAGTTTTTTTGCGGTAGAATAGCCCTATGTATTTTTATTGTAGTGGGTATGACAAGTAATGCATGATGTTCCTTTCACTGTCGCCTTCAATTTTAATTGCACTGACAGGAATTTGTAAAATTATCGACTATAAGGTTTATTATGTGCTTGACTTTGTCAAGTTGAAGGAGAAAGTTATTACAGGTACCAGGTAATCTTTACCTTATTGTTACTGAAGAAAGGTGAACTGATTGTTGTTTTTATAGCAAATTGTGGACAAAACCGGCTGATGAAAAATTTTTTTTATTTTTTTTTCAGACGCAATCGACGTGGTGTAATTCTAGATGTACGTAATCCACTTACACTTTATTCTTCTGGATTTGATAAGCATCGAGAAACGGTTTTTATCGTCCACGGATTCAATGGGACCGAACGAGATAAACATATAATGTATCTTCGCGATGGTATTCCAAAAAATTAACATGCAAAAGAATTTTTCTAATAAAAATTTTCATTTCTGATTTATTGAAGCATATCTTTCGAGAGATTACAACGTGGTAACAGTTGACTGGAAGCCACTGACTTATTATCCGTGCTACCTGTCGGCACTGGCTAATACAAAACTTGCATCGCAGTGCAGTGCACAGGTGAAATTTTTTTTTTTTGCTATTGTTACTAGGTACCACCCGTGTTTCGAAAAGTAAAGCATGTTGGAAATCCATTCAGATATTAATCTACCACAATTAGGCAGAGTTCAATATGACTATCCGATTTATTCGAGTTCCTCGAACGAGTTTTTACAAGTATCTAAAATCTATGAATGGATCTCGAGTAGATAATTATCTCGAATAAATTGTAATTATCGTAAGTATAATAGAAAGCAACGTGTTGTTGAACAAGTTCATGGACTCTAACAACTGTTTGCGTTTAATACTTTAAACGCGAGCACATTCATGACCGTGAAATGATATTAATTCATTTGAGCTGATTATGTGCACTTTTACTTACCATCTCGCGTTCAGAGCTGGAAATTGAATAATGAGTTGAATCAATATGAGAAAGTGTTGCATAATTTTATAAGTTCAAGTTGAAGTTAATATTTTAGGTTGAAATTGGGTTTACAGGTATATTATGCTTGTAATAGACAATAACTGTCTTATTGTTGACTTTATGTTTGCATAGTAATTTAAGTTGTATAAAGTTTGTTGAACTTTTAAAAAGTTTATTTTTAGTTCATATTAGTTTCAAAGGGGATTCTTATCTGTTTATTTTTCCGGCGAAATTGTTGTTCAGGATAAAAGTGCGCTTATTTTAAGTTTTTTTATATTTAAAGGCAATGGCTAATTACTTTAATTTTTTTCTATTACTGAAAATGTATGCTGTGTTCTTTGCTAATTACCGGACTACGTGTAGGGGAGAGTGGGTCAAAGTAAGCTAGCAAGGTAAAGTGGGCCCCTTTAAAATTTCTAGTTTGCAATAGCGCCATCTCTTAGCAAAATAAATTATACGATAGAGGTTCATAAATTGACCACAATTCACTATAAACGAAATCCACTTTAATTACAGTTCCTTGAATTTTTCTCATATTACGATCTTGGCACCGTCTGATGTAAATATCAGTGTTTAATAATTGTATGAAAAATAATTGTTAGCGAGTGAGAATTGTTTGGAATAGTATCCTTGAGATCGGCGTACGGATTGTGAAACTTGAAAAGTAAGCTTTGATGATTATTTGAAAAATATATAAATTTTAGCAGATGCTTGCTGTTCTTGCGCATTTTACCCCAGGGCAAAGTGGGCACTTTGAAGTATATATAGAAAGGAGTAGATATATTTTTTATTAACAGCAATAATTTAATTTCACGAATATATGACTAAGCTATCGATTTTGCGAGAAAAGGATTTCATAACTATTACCCATTTTACAGAATCCCGGTACAAACCTTAGGGGGCTCACTTTGCCGCACTTTCCCCTACTATCCTATCAAGTTGTTCATTTATTATGCAAAGAATTCGTCTACATATTTCGTGGACATATATGAGTTACCTACACACTACTCCACTTAAATAAAAAACCTATATTTTTTAACTGAATCATACAAAAACTGCGGTTTATACCTCAACGCGTTCTTGAATTGTGACGAGTTCGGGCGAATGCAAGCACTCATTTTGTACGGACCTTTGTATGGTAGGAACTTGAAAGAGTTCTTATTTCGGTATTTCCTGGCTTTACGAGTTTCTTTTTTAATTGTGCTATAAGTGTAACTACTCGAGTTAAGAAGTTTCATATGGAAGCTTGATTCTTATAACTCTAAACTAAACGAAACTTTTCACGAATTTCGTCATATCTTTTAGGTCTGTTGAATTAATTTTATTTCTCCGTGCTCTTTATGTAAGCACCTAGAAATAGTTTCCACATTAATTTATATTCACTCCCTAAGAAAGTTTGAAGGGGTTGTGTACGCTATCACGAATTCCGACATACTTTTTAGGTCTGATGAGATCGAATTCGCTTCGACTTCTAATGGGTTTAAGGGCTCACATACCCCTGCGCGCGCTGATAACCGAGTAAATAAAAAAGTAATTAAATTGTTGAGTTCATATATCTTATTAACTTTTCAACTATAACAAAAAAAAAATTTGTTTTAATATTAACATTATTTTTTACGGGTATAAATGGACTACTGATGAAAACCATGGCGCCCTCTTGTCGACATCATAAGTTCACCAAAAATAATCCAATTTGCAAAAATAAAAAAGGAGTTTTGTAAGATAATGTAGTAGTAATAGTGTGACGGAGGGAATTTTTTTTTTTTCCAAAAATAAAGAAGTTACAGTATTTCAAACTTTAGTATGCAGTTTGAAACAAAAAATTTACTGAGTTGTCGTGCAGACACTGTCTAAAAACATAGTTTCGAGAAAAACGCGTTTAAAGTTTCTGGTAGGTGCAACGTGAACTTACGGCTAGTTTCCCATTCCAGCTTCGTACTGTACACCTTCTTAGCCTTGTATCTTCCTATAAACTTGGTCCTTAGACCTTGTTTTCTAAGCAAGCCAGGTTTTGCGAACAAAAGAAATACGAAAAGCAGCAGTCGAGAGGGGCGCGGCAGTTAGCCAGGTCACATTTATTGCTATAACTTTGAAACGAATTTTCTTAAAATTTTTTTTTCTAAATTCTAAATTTTGTGTTTTAGCTCTTAAAAGTATAACAAATAAAAATCTGTAAAAAAATAAAAAATCAAATTTTTGAAAATTTCAAGGGTATGTGAGCCCAAGCATAATGGTCAAACAAACAATTAAAAAAAAAAATTCAATATTCAGCCCCTAGGTGATGTAATGCTAAAGTTTTCACGAATTCCGAAAAATATTTTAGGCCTTATGAGATATAAAATTGGCTTTTAATTCTATTTTCTTTATGTATAATCATTTAAAAATTAACTTCAGATATTCAGCCCCTAAGGGACGTTAAATGATTCAATACCGTCTTAACGAATTTGATTTTTCGCTGAGTGCGATCTCCAGTTATTGAGCAATAAATGTAAGATTTTTTACATATGTCATATGTCAGAATTTAACAGTCATAGCTTTCCTAATTTTATCAAAGATGGGTTGTTTCAATTTCAACTTTCAAGCTTAACGTGTTTTTTCAGTTTTTGTGTTTACAGACAAACGAATGGGAATTAGTTTATCGCGTCGCAAAATGCTTGCGGTTTAGCGTAAACACAGTTAATACTACATTTATGTTGTTAATCATGCGAATGTACCAACTATGTACATATATACTTAAAATTCGTTATACGCAAATGTACTTCCTTCCATATTAAGCGGGTACATCCGAGTAGACAGCGGAAAAAATAGATGAATTTTAGAAATTATTATCTCAAAAACCCTTTGCTCTATTTTATCCAGGTTAGTTTTATTCGAAAGTATACATGTTGAGGTACGCCGACAAATTTTTTTATAAATATATACCGACTGGGGGCACTGCTGTTATGGCCGGCGTAAAAAGTGTCCCTCGCTCGCACGGCCTGCTGTTCCCAGTTCAGTGAATTCGGTTGATCAGAAACAACAATTTTAAAAAGATTCTGAAAATGTAATGTATGATTCAGTTCGCATCGTAGGATTTTTTTTAAAAAAATTGTTTTCACGAAATGGCGACCGGCTGAACTTTACGCTCATTTTTTAACCTTGCCGACCTTTCTGGCTTGATAAAAAAAAATCCTGCGTTGCGATCTAGAAAACCTATCCGAAAATATTGTGTCAAAATTTGGAAGCAATCGGTCAAGCCGTTTTTCGAATATTTTGGGGATCGTCTTTGAAAAGTATGTTTCGAGATAATCGCGTTTGAATGGCGCTCTATATAGAGAATTCACGAAGGGCCCATGCCAGTTAATTGCCCATAATTTTCACAATTATTGGAATTTTAATATGAAATTTACACACAATATTCTTAAAACTACAAACTTTAAGATGAGCAAAAAAAAATTTTGGAAAAAAAAATGTTCTATTCGGATATTCAAAAATACAAAACTTAAGTCTATTGTATCAAACTCTGCGCTTCTCGGAATTTTGAAATTAAACATTCTAAACATTTTATTAAAGGTTTATGCGTTTTTGACATACCATGGAGCGGTACGAGAAAAAATTACATGTATTGGCCATTCGTTAGGCGCTCATATTTGTGGAATGGTAACAAATCATCTAACAATAAAACAACATAAAATTATAGGTAATTTTATTAATATTACTTGCAGATAATGCAAAAACTACATAATTTAATATGATAATAAATCGAATACATTTGTGTTTTGATTTTCAGGTCTTGATCCCGCAAAACCTCTAATAGAAAGGAAAAAATCAAAGGTTTTCCGTTTAACCAAAGATGATGCGACCATGGTCCAAGTTATTCAAACAAATGCCGGGTTCTTGGGTCAAATGGACAGTCCCGGTCACTTGAACTTTTGCATCAACGGTGGGAAATTTCAACCGTATTGCAAAGGACATCCAATTAGTGGGTACCAAATGTTATAAACTTATGCATTTTTCGACTTCACGTTAATTTACAGGACGATCAAGATGTAGCCATTTCTTGAGTATATGTTACCTGGCAAATGCTGTTTTTAAACATAAGAAATTTCTGGGAGTACCTTGTCCAGGGGGTTGTGTGGGTCTATCAGGATCAAACCGGCTGCCAGTATCAGAGGCCACTAGTCGTTATAGTTTTATGAGAACACTGAGAGAGTTCAAAATGGGAACTGATGCATTAGAAGAGTAATAGTTTCAAATAGCAGTTAAGAGTTTTGGTAATAATTTGATTGTTCTTTTCAGTCTTCGAGGGATCTACTGCTTGCAAGTCGACTTTGCTAAGCATTGTCCATTTAATGAAATTAGATAGTAGTTTTAAAGTATTATTAATTTATGTTAAAATAAAATGTAATTTAAGTAAATTTAAATTTTGGTTTTGATCGTTTTCTTTCAGCTCTTTCCACACGTTCAAAATTATTTCTGAAATGTACCACTGTGCCACGCAATAATGTTTATATGGCAATAATGGTAGGAATTTATAAGAATAATATTGCATATTTCGAGGCGAGTAATAAGAGTTGGGTTTGTCTTGAGAGAAAAGTGTTTTTGGATGCAATATATTATTTTGTGTTTCACTTTATTATTTCAATAATAAAAAACCTAAGTGTTATCTTTGATCTAAAATTTAAAATAAAATTGTTACCGTCTAATTCTCATAATTTCGGGATAGTAAATCCAAAAAAATGAAATTGTTCGTCGTATGCAACACGCTTCGTCGCTTTATATCCCATCCCATTAGCGTGGCACTTTTAAACAGTACATAGTGTATTTTGATCGACGTGAAATTAAAAAAAAGATCTTTAGGGTAGTAGACCCTCAAAAAGGAAGAATGTCCATTCGTCTGCCAAATACGCCGAACGAGGCATAACTCAAAAAACGAGCAAAACAAAAATCTTGTCCGTATGAACGCCGTCCGCCGTACGCAAAATCGTTTGAAGGCTCGTAAATTCCAAACCATGTGAGCTAATGACACGGCTTACATCCAGCATTTAGGCCGCAACCTATACCTCAAATTCGACATTAATTATTATAATTTAGGACGCCTGTTGTAAGGCAACCTGACCTAGCGTCAGGTCGAGGCTCGTTCATTTGTCACCTGACCTCAAATATGGGTAGTTTGATTTTTGGGTGTAAACGCGTGATTCGTCCTAAATATTTTTTTGGCATTTTAATACATCAGTGATATAACATACAAATGCCGATATTTAGTAATGGGTTCTAAATCTATGAATTGTTTTGATGGACTAAATTCGACTCAGCCGAATTTTAGGCTTCTAAACAGTTGGCGATTGGACCTACTTTAGGTCACGATATAGGTCAGATCGGTGGGTTTAAACTAGCTCATTAATTTGAAAGTTTTTTTTATGGGTAAACTGGATGAACTAAATTTACTAAAATCGTAACTGAGTGCACTTTTGATCAAATATCTCAACTAGATGCATCGTTATTGATTCATCTGTAATCCATTAGGGTTACTGCGTTGGTTGGTTTACTGCGTAAAAAATATATGCTTCTTTAACACAATCTTAAATTTTTCTTGTCCTATAATATTATAAAATCTATATTAGACTCATCTACCGATTTACTGACATTATGTATTTTTTTAAGGCAGTTGTAAGTAGATTGCTATTAATTAAAGTGTTAAGGAACAAAACAAGGTCTTCTAGTATTCAAAATTACGCAAATTGGTACGTGATTTTATTCGGAATTAAAATATGGAACTAACGGCAAGCGGCTGCGATATTTTGTTGCTGCCTTAACCAAAATGTCCAAAGTATTTAACGTATGCAGAACATGCTGCTACAAATGAGTACAGGTGATCTACGCGAGCTCATACATCAATTTGGAGAAAACAGCAACGATTCACCACGATCGAACAACAATTACAGGTAAGTAAGTAGCAAGCCGTTTTCTATGAAAGTATCGGTTGGGGTTTAATAAACTTCGATCATACGCAGTTGGAAGCGCACTAAATGCTAAAGTACGCTAGACAAGGTACACCAAATATTATGTCATATTTGTGCAACTAGCATACTGCCGCGATCAAGGTATCCATCCAGAGAATATTAGCTTGAAAGTTTTGTTAAGGCCACCAGTAAGTTACCACCATCATCGGCGTCCATTCAAAGCAGGAAATTTAAGTTTAGTTTCGAGGCAGTGAACACAGTGTTTGTCGGTTACTTTTGCGCGGTTTTTCTTGTCCATAGTGAAAAGTGAAAATTCCTAGCATAATGCAAACTAGCTGTTTGATTTGTTTAATAACTTATTTCATAATTTGCGATATTTCATGTAAGACCATTTTTAATATATTTAATCTGTGGCTTATTATCTTCTGTAAAATGTTTTTTTTGCTAGATGGCTTAACTCAAGGAATAATTCAACAAGCTCTCTATCTTGGTGACTCTTCGGTCTTCAATACGACGAGGGACGATTGTGTTTGGAAACGTGGGCTGGATCTGTACGACAAATGTCCTGATCCTGATATAAATCTGTACTTGTATTCACAGCTGAATGGATCGAAAGAGTTGGTAAGATAAGAGTCAGAGAATGTTCATTGTTCTTTAAGAAAAACTATGTTACCCAGAAGCCTCTTTTTTTACTCTAGATGAAATCTTTAGACTATTAGAAAGACTATTAGAAAAACTATGATATGTTACCCAGAAACCTCTGTAAAACTTATTTTAATTTTTTTTTTACTCTAGATGAAATCTTTAGACCATTATATCTAAGTCTAACCAACATACGTGAAAAAAAAATAATAACTTAATGTTTGTGGTTCAGATATGAAAGACCTTAAATTCGATCGCGGTTTGTACAAAAACACGAAAACCCAATAACGCGTTTTGCTAGTTGAAGTTAGAAATTCGGATTCAATTAAATTTATAAGGGTAACTGTCACACCGAAGTACGTAAGACAAACGGTTACTATTGGAATCTAAAATGTTTATTACTTTGATTTTTCACGACTTTCAATTAGAAGAATTTAAATCATTGAAATCCAACCATTCTGATAAATTCGTATCTCGGCTTATCGTGTAGGAAATGTTGATTATTATTATCCATGTTGAGCCTAAGTTTCATTGGTTCTTATTTAGTGAAACAAAAGCCCTTCCAACAGGGGGTTACATCTTTCTTCTTTCTTCATACCACTAATCTCAAATTTCGACTACATTAAGTTTTCACCACATCTAATTTCGTTTAGCTCCCATATAAATGTCCTTGAAAAATTGATTCACTCATCCAGCTAATAAGCCGGTTAGGCGAGAAAAGTTTGACGTATGTTTGTTTCTCGAATACAATTTGCAAGAACAGTTCCGTGAGTCGAAGCTGATTTGTATGGCAAAATAAGTGGTGACGCCTATTCTTGACAGACTAGAGAACGTTAGACTACAAATCTAAGATTTTGTTCTCTTTACTTTTTAATTCTTTCAAGTAGAAATATACAAATATTCAAAATCAGTCACTGCTTCGAAAAAAATTCAACACTAATATAACTTTAGTTATAGTTGCTGATTTTTCCGAAAATTTGGATAGAAATTTCATGAACAAAATATAATTTATAGAAAAGCCTCTAATTATCTCTATCTAACTGGCATATATATCATCTTTATCATGTAATATCATGTCTACACTCAGAGAAAAACCTTTGTAGCATTGACAAAAATTCAGTTCAATTCGACAAAACTACGGTCAATATACGTCCAACAAAATACTTTGTCGTATTGACAAATTTCATATATTCTTTGACAAAAACCCGCTGTCTAGATAACAAAAGAATTTGTTGAATTGAGAAAAAATTGTTCAGTAAAAATTTTGTAGTTTTTGTATTTGTGACAAAAATAAATTATCAAATCAAAATTTTTTTTGTATTTGTAACAAAAGAATATTATCAAATACACCAATTACTTTATTCAAGATACGGTTTTCAGCCTTGCTTTCAGTTTTGCTCACCGTTGCTTCGTCGCTTTCATTACTTCCGTTACTCCCGTAGCTTCCGTTACTCCCGTTGCTTCCGATACTCCCGTTGCACCCGTTTCTCCTGCTGTGCCCGTTGCTTCGTTTGATCCAGTTGCTTCGTTGCTCCCGTTTCGCCCGTTACGCCCCGTTGGTCACATTACTCCCGTTGCTCCCGTTACTCCCGTTGCTTCCGTTGTTCGATTTTGTCAGACGTGCGCACTTACTATACTATACCGTAACCACACGAACTGTCGCTAAACTATGGTATATGAAACACACTCATTAGTCGTGCGCCACCTATTGTTGAAAAGTTTTACTAAAGAGCGACCTTTGCGGTTGTGCGCTCAACAAATCAACAAAGTTTCATAGCAATCGGATGAATGGCATAGGGACAAACAAATAAAAAGTTTGAGCCCCAGGGTACTAAAATAGCGAAAAAAATTTAAAAAAGTCGAAAAAACTATTGTTTTCGATTGAAAATTTGATCAAAATGGGTTGAGCGGTTTAGGAGTCTATAGGCAGCATACATTTTTTATATAAGAAGATTACAGGTAGATTTTGCCAAATCTATTAATTAATTTATTACAGATATGTGTATTTTTTTGTCAACTTGACAATGTTTAACATACCATATGTAGTTCGTACTAAATCTAATATGTAAATACTTCCTAGGTACAATATTACACGGATTTCTCCAAATGAAAAAAATAAATGAAAACACGACGTTTTAAATGAAAAAAGTTCAAAAAAAATTTATTCAAAAAACAAGAAAAATAGTAATATATCACATAAGCTAGGATGAAAAATATAAATTTTTTAATTATAACTTTCAGGTTCTCTACATATTAAGCTTACGAAAAAATGACTTTTATTAGATATTTTATAAAGTAAATTTAGACTTAATTTTCACTGTACAAACGCCACTATCACATTTGACCAATCAGTCACGAATGCGGTATGGAATTATAAAAATTTCTTACAAAAATTTTGTTGATTTAATAAATAGTTTTGTGAATATAACAAAATCTTGCAGTGGACTTTTGGTCACTCTGACAAAATTTTTAGCAGAAGCCGATTCTTCCAATACAACAAAAAATTTGTTAATTTGATAGAAATATTGATCAATATGAAAGAAAATTTTGTCATTTCGATAATACATGTTTTGTTAAAAGAACGAACTGGATTTTCGCCGAATTTTTCGACAAAAATTTATCAAACTGAATAGTTTTTATTTGTTATGCTGACATATTATTATTATTATGACAAAACTGCACTGTTGAAATTCAACAAATACTTTTTGTCAATGTTACCAAGGATTTTTCTTTGAGTGTAAAACTTTAGGTTTTGGTTTAATTATTTTATATTTATATTGTGAATTCTCTTCTTTCGAAGGTTTTTTTTAAACAATTTTTCCTTCAAGATAATGTAATTAATTTTATTTCACTACAGCCATTGTTAGTTTTAAGATTCACACCATTTTCGTTGAGGCACAAGCCTTGTCACAAAATTATTAACTACTAAATGGGCATGTAAACATATGGATCACGAAAATAAATTTGAATTTCGATTTGTATACTTCTCTCGATTTCGTTTAGGATTTTAGATTGGATGATTGTAGGTTTGCAATTCAAGATATCTAACTTTTCGTAGTACGTTTTTGAGTTCTTTAAATTAATGCAATGCAAATTACTTTCTAATATTCGAGGAATTTAAGTATACAAGATATTTAATTTTAAATGAAGAATGTACACCGCGCATGCAAAAGCGTACCCAGGCGATTCACTTGTGAATAACAAAACAGATCGCTCCATGCTTCAGCTAAAAATCGTAAGTGATTCACAATTGAAACACTAGGGTTATTATAGTTATACTAGCTCAGATAGTAGAACTTTGCGATTGAAGGACTTCGGTATAAGAAACTCTTCGACGAAGTGGAAGGATTTCGTTCACTAACTCATCCTCGTTATTTAATAAAAATCTTTCTTTGTGAAATTATGACTGTTAAGCTGAACGATAGGTGTCCAGTTATAGTGGGTCTCGGTAGACTAACGCACACATTTTTTAATGACTTTTGTTTGCGAGGTATATATCTCCTGCAGTGGAGTCTAAATGTTTACTTCGCATACACAATTATCGTGCGAAGGAGTGTAGGGACGGTAAGTAAGTACAACTGAATAAAAAATACTGCTGTATAACTTTTTTGTTCGAAACTCCGTTCAGTGCATTAAATACAAACTTTGGAGCTGAATTAAATTTATAATACTTCATAAATTTCATCTACCGCGATTCTAGAAAGGCTGGTTAAATTTACTTAAGACCAGTTTTGTGTGACCACAAAATTGATTCCATAACGAATAAACTACTTTCTCTGTATAATATTTATTTATAATATTTCAGTTAAATGTCGACCAGGCTGATTGGCTCCGAAATAGCAGGTGGGACTCCCATAAAGAGAACATCATCCTCATCCACGGATATGCTGGTAGCGATAGCTCATTGCCACTCGCTGTTCTAAGAGATGGTAATTAATAATTTAATGCATGGAATCTATATAATATTTTCTAATTACATAAATTATACTTTGCTTAGCATACCTGAATCATAAGGGCTATAATGTATTCATGGCCGATTGGGGTGCGCTCGCTAAGCCGCCCTGCTATATTTCTGCCGTTCATAACTTAAAATCTGTAGCGCGTTGTTTGGCCGAAAGTTTCACATTTTTGCGCAATTCTGGCCTGCGAGTCGATAAGACTACGTGCGTTGGTCATTCG
The DNA here is from genome assembly GCA_951812415.1 of Beris morrisii. NCBI lineage: Eukaryota > Metazoa > Arthropoda > Insecta > Diptera > Stratiomyidae > Beris > Beris morrisii. The sequence continues at coordinate 32,114,026 of OX638311.1, forward strand.
CTTGGCGCCCACATTTGCGGTTTGATTTCCAACTACCTCAATTTTCGATTAGAAAGGATCATTGGTATGCAGGTAGCATCGCGGTATTGTTTTGGAGAAATGTATTAAGACGATTTCTTACAGCACTTGACCCGGCAAGACCTCTTATAAAACCGGGTCATACGAATCGTCTGGATAGTGGCGATGCAAAGGCCGTTCATGTCATTCATACTAATGCCGGACATTATGGAGAAAATGGACGCGTGGGACATGTAGATTTTTGTGTTAATGGCGGCAGACGACAGCCGTATTGCAGCAGTACGAGCAGTAAGTACTAAAGATTTAATCCAAAATTATGCACATATTAACATATCATTAAATGATATGTTTATTGTAGTCGTCAGAGGTAAGTAGGTTTATTATTTGGTGTGAATAGAATGATTGGTTTCAAAATTTTAGCAAATCAAAATCCAACAATCATTCATTTAATTAAAAAAGTTTATTATATTCAGGCAAAACATATTCTATGATTCCGAAGTTAGTAGTTGGTTCGACCTTAATTAAATCCTGTATTAAATCCTGTATTAGAGTGGCAATTATGGCTAATTTTTTCGCTGGCAAATGCAGTCTAATAATACAATCGTCAAATTGTGGTTTGCTCTACACAAAGTCTACTTGCTCTGAGCAATTTCATCAAATTTTTTGCAAAATTGTTATATGCTAGCATTGCATAGTCTCATACAAGCGTGTTCTATTGCGTACTACCCTGGTCAAGTCAAATAATAATTGTAGTTATTTCTTCCTTTTTCAGATGAAAATCTATGCAGTCACATTTGGTCGATTTGTTATTTAGCGCAAAGTATTTACAGCGACTATGAGCCACATGCGGAACCATGTGCTCGGCGATGTCCTGCCGGAATCGGAAAATCAAGGAGTACACATTTTAGAAGAAGTCGTAGCCTGGCGCGGTATGTCGTTCGAAATGCAATTCCAATGGGACAACACACACCAATGAAGTAAATGAAGAAGTTATATCACTAAGAAGCTAACATTAATCCTCTTTTAATTTCTTACACAGTGCAATGGGTTCGTACTGTCTAAAAGATAGCACCCCTCCGTATTGCCCTACTTCGTCAGATTCAGTTGGTGATCGCCGATGTTGTATTAAAAATTCACCTGATTCAGTATTTTAAATAACAAAATATAAATTTTGTTATAATACCATATTTGACAAAGTAGTGAAATATGTTTGAATTTCATATTTTATTATGCACATAGTAAGTAATAAACTATTTAGTAGATAGGTTTGTGATGTGAATAAAACGTAATAATAAAATCGGAACTGTTTCTTATATGACCAGTAAAATAGGTTCTTCACGTATTGTTAGAATTCAACAAAGAGAACCAGTTTATTTCCTTTGTCGCGATTTAATCTGAAATTAATAATTTTGTTCGAGCTGTTTTCCGTACTTTAGATTTTCAGTACTGTCCAGTGTTCGAATAATTTACTTACCGAAATGTACGTGACGTACATAAATGTAATTATAATGGTACACGGAAAAAAATTATAGCTGGATTTCCCATTTTTTATATACGTATACTCCCGTTGGCATTGCTTAATTTGGTTTTATGATAATTTATCGGAAATTAAACCATTTTCAAATTTGGAAATAACGCTATTAAATTTTGCCAAATTACCGAGTGTCTCATGGGGATATAGTTAAATTTTGTTGGCAATTTAACCATGATAATTTACGAATTTTCATATGATTATAGGGTAATGATCTTATCTTACTTAGGTAAATATCCAATGCTAAAGGGTAAAATATCGGAATATTTCTGGCGCTTTTCTCCAATGGTATGGTAGATTCTCCTATGTTACGTAGGTCTGCACACTATATTAAATTGCATTTTACACAATACTTACATTAAAATTTCCACAATAATCATTGCTAATTTCCAATGTAAATGGAGTTTTTTTTCAATATTACTTGCAAAATATCTTACGAAGATTTATACGTGAAACAGGAAAAAATGCCTATAGAATTGACGAATATCCTTTGTACTATTGGGTATCATTCCACCTTGATTTTTATTTCATTACAATGGTTAAAATAAAACAAGTAGATTAAAAAAATATAAAATCGTATATTCACTCAATTCAATTCAATTACAAATAATATAATACTACTAATTCACATTTTCAAAGCATTAGATATCTATCATAAATTTTATACAACATAGATATTTGACTTAAATTTTTGCAAAGAATAGGTTTTAATAATACTCTTATCTAATTGCACAACATCATATTGATCAGTTTTTTTAATTACATAACAAAAAATATGATAATCAAAATATAAAGTTTGCAAAGGCGTTACTAAAAAGTACACTTTATCGACAGAAGAAATACATACATATTCAATGGTAGAATACTGTGGGAAATCTTCTTCATATCCAGTAATTAAAACAACACCACGCTTAAATTTTATATTGTTGAATCTTATCCAAGAAAAAAACTTCAAGGATTCGACTTCAATATCAGCTAACTCATATTGTATTGTGCTATTAGGTTGATTAACATTTTTACCGAATTCGTATTCATTATTGAACATAGCATATCCACTATGATGCTTCTTACTATCGCTCAGCAGATATCTGTTAAAAATGGTTTTACATATATTTCGTCGAGAAGTAGTTGAATGCGCAATATTTTTTAACACTTTATGTTTGGCTTCAAAACGCATTGACCAAATATGAACAAGTGGACCAATCTCTTTAATAATTGATGGATAATGTGTCATTAAATGATGCTTTGGTTTAAGTGGTAAGCGAAAAATTTCTTGAAACAAAATGTGGTGTTCAGAAATTAATACATTCAAAATGGATATCGAATCAAGATCAATGGTATCAAGCATAATAATTTCTATAATCGCTTTAAGCTTTAAAAAAATATCCCAATATTGGTTATTTTCTGGAACCCAATCTCCGATCATAATTCCAAGATACTTTGTTAACCAAAGTGTTTCTGAGGCAGAGTATTTAAGTTTTTTATTTTTTAAGTGGTCTTCGAATATTTCTTGGGGTTTATTCATGTTTTCTAAGTTAGCAAAATTGAAAATATTTATTCGATTGTTTAACGATTCCAAAGTAAAATACTTTTCAACTTTAATGAAGTTATATAGAATTAGGGCAATTTCATAATTTGCGATACCTTCGTATATATCATGCATGATATCAACTGCAAAATTTTCTGTGACTTCAAATGAAGCAAGTTGATTGAAAATACATTCAGAAATTAAACCTGTTAATGACACATTATTAGTTTGTAGATCAAGCTGGTAGTTAGATTTGTTTCGTATTAAGCTAGTGTTTTCTTTGCATGATTTTTGGCATTCAATTTTTTTCATTTTACAAAATCTACAAAAATGTGTAGCCACAAATGATTCTGTAAATCCAAGCATAGAATTAACACCTTTGTTATCTCCTACGCACAGGCAAAGAATAAAGAATATTTTCTTTCCATTAATTTCCAACCCATTATTTTCGATATCTTGCAGTTGGTCGATAATAGGTTGAAAGACTTTATTACCGATTGTTTTGCGATCCAAACTATTAAAAAGAAAAACTAAAAAAATATTTTCCAACTTTGATCTGTAGCATGGTGGTATAAAAGGGAAAGATAGATAGACCGATCCTAAGTTTTGCAAGCCTGCTCGTGATCCCATCCCATTATTAGTTTCGAAATCGTCATAGCTCAATATTAAGGGTAAAACCATATCATTTATATTTTGATGTTGTGTTTTCTTTTTCCATAGTTTGGCTTGCATAATATTTGAAACAACGTGCTTCTGGTTTTTGAGAAAGAGTATATAATCTAAAATTTCTTTGAAGACTCCATCGGAAGTCAAAAAGCGTTTCAAAACAGATTTGATACAGACCATATTGGCAGTGTTAGAAATTGACTGAAGAATTGTATTGTTATTTTTATGCTTGGGTTCTAATCGTTCACTTAAAACGACAGTAATAGATTCTGAATAAAGGGTTTTGCTCTGCAATAATTGAATTCGACGATATTCTGTAGAAATATTTAACAGCGCTGATTGAATTAAATTAAAAATATTCAAAATTTCATGTTGATACTTTTCTTCCGTTAATTGATTTAATATTAAATTCTTTGCTACTGTAAAGATATCACTTTGTAAATAAATGCTAAAATTTTCAATTATGTTTTGTATCGACTTCCTACATATGTTTTTTTCCTTATATATTTCAGTAATAAGTTTAATATTTTCTGCTCGAATTATTTCTTTTAGATGTTCTGAATTCATTTCAGTGATATTATCCTTAGTTACAGTGTTAATATTAGTAACATCGAAGTTCTTGCTTGCTTCTAAAAGCATTAAAGACTCCTTTTTTGAATTTAAATTTTCTAAATTTGCTTGCTTTACCTTTTCAATCTCGTTAAAATGTATTTTTACATGCTTTTTAAATGCACTGAAATTAATAAACTTTCTGTTTGGAATACACATTTTACATATTTTAACTGTTTCCAAAATATGATATATATTTAAATGGTTAGCGTAAGATTTTAAATTAAAAAATTCCATACTACATTTAAAGCACTCCATTTAAATAATAATGAATTATATAACAATGTATATAAAGAATAGAAAAATACCTTTGTATGTATGTTTCAAATTAATCTTCAAATGATTTTAATTCTGACATAAGAGAATGGACGCTGGTAAATTGTTTATCGTGGCCTTTAAATTTTATATTGTAGACGTATAACTGTAAGAATGTCCATATTTGCATGCTAGGCTCAGGATACTGAGCATCCAATGAAATAATGGCTTTGAAACATTCGTCCAATGCTTGAAGGGGACTTTCAAAAGAATATAGGGTTTCGTTGACCGCTATATATGCAGTTCTGATTTCAGCTGAAATCAAAGTTGGAAGATAAAAGCTTTTGTTTGTAATTAATATTAGATATTAGATACCTATTGTGTCACCAACTAAAATTATTGTAGGTTGCAACGTCTTTTTAAATACAGCTGAATCCTCCCTTTTCTGTTTGACAGCTTCCGTGACAAGATTGCCATCCTTGTAATGAAAAAAAGTAAGAAGTTAATACTGATAATAAATAACTATTATATTAAATAAATCGTAAGTACCGTTACATGGAGAATGAAACTTTCAAATATCTCTTGTTTGGAGTATTTGAAACGCTTTGCATGTCCAGCTACTCCCCGTTTTACTGTACTATAAGCTGTTGGTAATAGATGCGGTAAAAGAAATAAGCCAGTTATATCTGTCGTGCTGCCTAAAATAGCTTCGATTTCTTTATCTTTTTTAAGTGTTTCAGCCAATGTAATCAAATACTTATTTAGCTTCGGCCACAAAAGAAACATTGAGTTTGAAGCATCGGGATATTCCTGATCAAAATCCTGGCTCAGTAATCGCCATCCTTTTGGTGATTTTAAAATCGGGAAGTACTCAAAATATTCGTGAATAGATAACTTTAATAGCGATTTTCGAAAAATGGTAGTGTCTCTCCAGAACTCCTGAATCCTATCGAAAGGCTGAATATTCTTCTTCAAAAAAGATACCTTTGCTTCCGTCGACTCAGAAATATTCGAATTGTCAACTTGGACAGTTTTAGTAACTGGAATTATTGAGCTTTTGATTTTCTTTTTCAAGCTATTATACGATTCCCATAACTTTCCTGTTGCGTTACGTTGAGTTATTTTATTATACGGTACAAAATACGTATTTTCATTTTCCTTGGGAAATATTTCTACTATTTGTTTAGTAAGTGTTTGGAATCGTAAAGTTGTTATTTTGAAATCTTTGATATCGCTACAATTATCAACTTCTGCATGTATTATGATTCTGGATAAAAGATTCTTGTGTGATTTATCCAACGTATTGTGCTTCTTATAAAAACTGCAGATTAGTGCTCCATTCGTTGTTCTATTCAATATATCACGAAGAGATTGCACTTCTTTTGGAAAGATTGTAATATTTGAATCAGCAAATGGAATATCTGATATTGAAATGAACTGTAAACATAAAAATCATAATATAAAAAAAAACATGGTCATAAATATAATAATAACAAACCTCTCTTAATGTCTGAAAAGTATTGCCTGGATTGACAGATACTTCACTCATTTCATTTGAATTAATGTTATCAACTAAACTAAGCGAGTCAGTGGAGGGTTGAGATAGCGTTGTACAGAGAGAGCTCGTCTATATAAAAAAGTATGATAAAAATAAAAATCTGTAAGAATCGAATTTTTCATATGGTGAGAAGCAACCATAGATGCAAATTTTAAGAAGTTTTTGTTGTTTTCCGGCGTCAGTGGAGTTTCTGGTGTGAAACCCCAAAACAAAATCCCCGACTGTTGATTAAACGCTGTCCCTGAGGACATGACAGTTGGAAAGCCTTCATTGGATAGGGCAGTTTTTTAAGACTGTCTTGGACTGGGTCTGAAGAAGCTGTTTTGCCATCGGATGGCATAGACTCGCCAGAGGGTGTATCATGCCAACTATCAGAAACACCCTTACAGCGATATCGAAACCTATTTTATTATCTACGGATTATCCACATACTCGTATACTAGCGAAAGGATGCGATGGCAAGAATTTCGCTAGTAACTATGTAATTCGTAGATAATAAAATAGGTTTCGATATCGCTATATATAATAATCCTCAGTAATACCACCACCTGTGAGGGTGTTTCGGATTTAGGCATGATACACCCTCTGACGAGTCTATGCCATCCGATGACGAAATAGCTCCTTCGGACCCAGTCCAACACAGTCTTATAAAAACTGGCCTATCTAGTGAAGTTTCCAACTGTCATGTCCTCAGGGACAGCGATTAATCAACAGTCGGGGATTTCTTGTTGGGGTTTCGCAACAGAAACTCCACTGACGCCGGAAAACAACAAAAACTTAATAAAAATCTGATACGTTTCACGGCAGAAAACTTTTGTTAAATTCATGAAAAAAGGTTGTTCGTACACGATTTAAACTACTGTTTAGAAGCAAGACACTGTTAATAAAAAAATCTCGAACCTTTCGTAGAAATATCGTAAAAACATTTCGGATAATCATATTCATTATTTTAATATTAGAAACTGTTATTTACATACCTCTTGAACATATACATGTTTAAATTTATGCCAAAATTTTTGACGAGGCCCGGCCTTAGGAATTATAGAACGAAGTGCTTCGTAATCGAGTTTTTCGAATGTTTCCTTATCGAACTCTTCAGCTGATGCACACACAATTCATTAACATTAATCAACATTAAACTAACAACTATTATATGTATCAATATTTTTCACCTATAAATAAGTCAATAAATTGTGGCAGCTCCCATCCAGTTAAGATATTCTTGATATAAATGGGATCTCCCATTTTTCCTTCAATAAATCACTTCACTTGAATTGGTTGAGCTCACTTTTTAATAATTTACCTCGTACCTAATTAAAAATTCACTTAAATGCAAGTATGTCTCCTTCCGTGACTTGTGAACACGTAACTGAACTGGCGAAGAGTTCGATTGAAACAAACATTTTTAAATTTCGCTCTAATGGATTGCGTCTTTTCCCGTTCACATAGGCGATTCTTTTCCGAAAATTGGAAGACATGCTATGTTCATTGGAATTTTTTCCTATGATCATAGGCGTATCGCATGAAGACGATTCCAAGAAGAAGTTCTATGAATTGGCTATGGGACGAGAATTTTTGTTTTTCATAATAATTGTATTAAAAACTATGTACATAGGAAAAACAGCATTTTGCAATTTTCATGGGCAATATTACAAAACATTGTAGTTGTATTTGCCTTTGGAAATCGCTTAATTTGCTATTATTATAGTGATTTTACCCTAAAACACCCTCCGATATTGAATAGGAAAGTAAGCAATGAATATTTTTTTCCGTGTAGAGAGCAAAAAGCAATGACTTTGACCGTGAAATTAGGTTGTCTTTTCAATTGTTCGGCAGATGGGCCGCATTTATAATTATTTTTAATTTCCATAAACTAGTTTACATAATGGTAGCTGTATAAATTTGATCTCAATCGTTCACTTTTACATCTTAAATTTTCAGTAGTAAACAAGAAAATTTTTCTTAAGTTTTCTTTTCTTAGAATGTATGTAAGAGAGACCGAACAAGTTCCAAATCTTTTTGGAAACGAATAACTTCACATCGAAAGTTCCAAAATTTACTTCACATGGTTTATATGAATAGTTAATGCCCCCTGTATGATACGGAATGTTCCAATAGAAGTTAAAAATGTCAAGTCAGTTATTGCAACGGATCCTATAGTTAGAGCACCTTGTAGAAATTTTGAGGCAGGTTGCAGCATAATCATACTAAGCTGCGGTTTAATTAAGTTCAAAAAATACCGCAGTCACGAGCGGCTGAAAGTCAATCCTCACACCCACCCACCACGAAAAGGTCACCGCTCAAAGAGGTGCAACCAAAAAAATTGAACTCAATATCTCAGAGGATTTGGGAGATACGAGCCTTCAAACGCGTTTGCATACGGTGGACAGACGGACTGATTTTGCTTTATTATTTTTTAATAATAAAGTATTGTGATCGACCTGAAATTTCAAAAAAGTTTGCTACCCTGAAATTTTGTATTTACACGTTTTAGGACTAGTAAACACCAAAAAAGCAAAATAAAAAAAAAATGTCCGTCTGTCCGCCGTAGACGCCGTACGCCGTGCGCCGTAAGCAAACCGGTTTGAAGGTGCGTAGCTCACAAAACCCTTGAGATATTAAGTTGAAATTTTTATGGTAGGTAGAGTGGGTGAACGTCTACGAGTGGTACCTTTTGGTGGGTGGGGGTGTAAGGGGGGACGAGGCGGGAGCGTTTTAGATGAAAAATTTTGACTTCTAGATCTCAGGAACCGCTTATGCTAGGAGACTGAAAGTTGGAACTTATAAAGTACTATGATAATGGACCCATTTGCAAAAAAATAGTCGATAGGGGTTGAGAGGTGTGCGAGTGAGGGGGGGGGGGGGGGAAACAATGCGTCCAAAACGCTTGAAAGCTGGGTTTGATACATTCTAAAATCCATATCTCCTGAATGATTGATGTCAGATGGCCGAAATTTTGTAGTTGTATTAAGGGATACTAGGAGATTAGAAAGGGGTTAAAATTTTTAAGGGAAGTATCGCGGTATGGGGGTGAGGGGTGAAAAACTTTGAATTACAATATCTTCCGACTCAATTGTGCTAGGAAGATAAAATTTGGTTTCTGTATATATAATTACTAGTGGAGTCTACTGAATGTAAAATTTTTGAGGTGGGAGGTGAAGCGCTGAAGGTGGGGGACAGCCATTTTTTAAAAAATTAAAATTTTTATATCTCATGAACTGTATCAGATATGATCTTGAAATTTTTACAAGAGTTAGGACCAGTAGACCCCTAGCGGAGAAACAAATTTTGAGGGTGTGGGTGTAGGGAGTGATGGTGCGAGGGGGTGGAAATGAAAAAATTCTGATTTTAATTTCTCAAAAGCCGCAAAGGATAGAAAACTAAAAATTGATAACTGTATAGAGGTGCTATAGAGACATGTCAGAAAAATAAAATATTTGAAAGGGGTAGCAAGGTACGGGGGTGGGGGGGTGGTTTTTCATATCTCAGAAACGGCTTATGCTAGAAAGTTGAAACTTAGTATGTATATGTAGAAGTACTACAGGAGTAGTTAAAGCAAAAAAAAAGTTTAAAATTTTATTGATGTACAGAGCTGGAGTAAAACAAATGTGCGTGAAAAGGGGTTTTTTCAACATTTTCATGAATTTCGTTATTTTAACCTAAAGAATAACCAGGAGGCTATTTCGAACGTTATTTTTTAGGTTATCAGTCGCATAGTGACCTACACCGCATCTCAGTATCAAACACGTTTCGGACTTCTACCCAAAAAATAATAAAGTTGCGCCCAGACTGTTGGCAGATTTTTTTCCTCGTTTTGAGCTCTTAAGAAAATAAAAAATTTCAATGTTGCAAATTTTGTTTGGTACCGTCAATCACAATACTGTATTTATTCAAATTATAAAGTGTAATAAACTTTGTGTAAAAAGATACATGTGAGTATTCTTCACATACGCTTGAATGTCAACTCGTACAATTAAATCGGCGAGTTCATAGCTCCCCAAAATAATCAGCAATTAAACTGATCCAATTATACACAAACCCTACTACGCTATAATCAATGAATTCGTTCTTTTCAATATTTTATCAATATCAATACCAACAATAACACACACTTGTCGTATTGTTAGTAACTATGAACGCTGCTATCTTCTTGTCAATTTCTTATCATCACGAACCTCTAATCGAAGCTTTATAAATGCAAGGTGCTACGGGAGTTGCTTGGTTAAAAGTGAAAATGCAACGCTGGGAAAATAAAGTGGCAGTGGTGACTGGTGCAAGTGCCGGGATTGGTGCAACTTTAGTGAAAGATCTCCTTAATTCGGGTCTAATAGTTGTAGGACTAGCTAGACGCCGGGAACGGGTTGAAGAAATCCGCAGTGATCTTTCGCAAGAGCTTCGATCGAAATTTCATTCAATCAGATGTGACGTATCGAAAGGAGACGACGTCGTAGAAGCGTTCAATTGGATCGACGATAAACTCGGCGGAACCGATATTCTTATCAACAATGCAGGAGTCTTACGATTTGGGTCAACAACCGATCCAGACGTGACAGAATCAATTCGCGAAACGATCGATATCAATGTAATGGGAGTTGTGTATTGCACTCGTGAAGCTTTCAATTCGATGAAAAGACGACGTTTTGATGGACACATCGTGATAGTGAACAGCATCTTAGGACATGAAGTACCGGCTAGTGTACCAAATTTTCCTTCGGCTAATGTCTACCCAGCCAGTAAGTTTGCAGTCACCGCTTTGACCGAAACTTATCGTCAAGAGTTCGCCAATGCCGGCACTAAAGTGAAGATCACTGTAAGCGTTCTATGCAAAATAGCCTTCAATTCAGTATAATTCTAATTCTTTATTTCAGAGCATTAGTCCTGGAGCAGTTTATACAGAATTAGTTTCAGACGACGTAAAAAAATCCTTTGAACAGTTTAACATGTCCTGGCTAAAACCCGAAGACATTTCAAACGCTATTTTGTATATTATTTCAACTCCACCTCACGTACAAATTCATGAACTAATAGTTCGACCATTGTAATGTTATAAATAACTGAACTAAGTTTTTAATATTACCTATTAAGCGGCAAATACACGATACAACTAGTTGTACCGACGTGTGTTGTTGATATATGTCCAACGGTTGAGAGCGAACAACCGTGTGATATCGGTCCAACCGTCGTTCATAAGCGCATACACGATACAATCATCGCATACAACAAGAAATCGGACCAACAAGTGGTACAACCGTTGTATCGTGTATTTTCCGCTTCAGATAATATTGATACCTATGTATATGATTGAAATGTTGATATGTTTGTTCTATCGTAGTTATATCTAGTAGAATTTTTATCAGAACCTCCACTATAACGTTTTATCCAAAAGTATTAATTGTTTTAATTATGTACCATTCAAATTATAAACGCAATGTAACCATGAATATTTGTTGCTTAAGAAGTATGTGTGTGTTGCATTAGAAAAAAATTTTCATTATTTTTACAGAAAATCGGAAAGTTTGTTTATTTTATACCTCCTTTATACCAGTAGCGGCTAGCCGCATGAGGCTATTGTAATTTATACATAATTTCGTTTTCGTGGTTAAACGATTTCTTTAGTTATAGTGAGTTCCATCAATTAAGTTAGGAAATTTTTACGGGATTTTTGTATGCGAGCTACACGAAGGACTCATGGGATGTTTTTTCATATTCATACCTTTAGCTGCGACTATTTTAAAATCAACGTATACAAAATTTCAAAGTCATAGTTAACAGGTTTCTGAAGTTATCGTTCAATATTTGTAAACAAGTGTTTTAAGGACTGACGCCGCCGTCATCCGCCGTGTGCCGTCCGCCGTACGCAAAAACATTTCAGGACTTATAGGCCTAATAGACGCCTAGCAGGAAAAAAAAGGTAAGGGTGTAGAAAGTGAGGGTGGGGGAGGATGAAAAGGAAAAAGTTCCGATTTTTATATCTCGAGAGCCTATAATCATCAAATGCTGAAACTTTGTATTTAGATAGAACTATAGTGGTAGCATGTTGGAAAAATATAATGTTTTATAGGGGTAGTATCGTACGGGAGTGGGAGGTGTTTTTCCTAACTATAGAACGACTCATGCTAGAAAATTGAAACTCTGTATGTGTATGTAAATCAACTAGAAAAGTAATATTGATTAAAAAAAATTCAAATATCCATTGGCGTTCGGGAGGGGGGTTAACAAAATTATCAATGACAATGGAATGCATATATTTTCACGATTTTCGTCATATCTTTTAGGTCTTCACAAGTATTCAATTCAATTTTATTCCACGGATTCTCCATATATATACCTAGAAAGCGTTTTCAGGATTTTTTTAAATTCGACCCTCAAGGTGGTGTAAAGAGATCAATTTTACGAATTCAGCCGTATCCCTCCGGTCTGATTAGATTTCGAATAACTTTTTACTTCCTCGGGCTTGTTTAATAATGACCTAAACCTTCTTTTCAATTTTTTTCTTTTTTCAACCCCTAACATGGTATAAACGGGTTGAACACGTTTTCACAATTTCGCCATATCTGTTAGGAGTGATATGACATCGGATTGGTTTTCACTTTCTCCGGCTTTCTTTATATATATCTAAAAACCCATTTCAGGATTTTCGGATATGCAATCCCAAAGTGGGTGCAAGGGGGTTGCATATGTTTTCACAAATTCCTACATATTTCTTAGTTCTAATGAGATATCAAATTCATTTTTACTTCCTACATAATCGTTAAAAAGTTGATTTCAGGATGCTTGTTATTCAACTCCAATGACGTAAGGTTTTCGACATATTTCTTAGGATTGATGAGATATCAGATTGGTTTCCACTTCCACAGACTTTTTATATAATCGCCTACAAACGCATTTCTGATTTCATGTAATGGCCCAAAACCAAATCACGAAAAACCTTCTAATCACGTAACAACTGATATTATACTACGACTTAGACCTCGTCCCGGAGTATGACCCAATTATGTAATTCATATGTTATATGTGACAGCGGCGTAAGTATTCTATCGCGACCCCATTCTAACCGCTTCCCAAACTTTTTTTTAGGTTTTCAATCACATAGTAACCTACACCGCGTCTCAGAATTAAACGCGTTCCGAACTTCTACCCAAAAATAATAAAGTTGTGCCCAGACTGTTGGCAGATTTTTTTCTTTTAATGAGCTTTTGACTTAAAACTAATTTCTGTAAGATTCTTACTTCCTGCTTAAACGAGTTCTTGAGTTAAAGTGAATTTTGTAACTTGCATACATTTTTGAAGGACTATTGTAGGCTTCTGCATGAAGGACTAATTCAATTTGCATTATATTTGGAATTTTAGCTTCAAACATTGGAAAGTTTATGGGTGCAAATTTTCAAGCTCTTAACTTAAAATATTCAGCCAATAATCATGAATACGTGTTTTAAGAATTCTTGTATGGGAGGTACCCGAAGGAGTGGAAGAATATCGCCCATTAACGAACTTATATTGGATTAATTTTACTTCTACGAGTTTTTCAGATAAATGCTTGGAAACCTTTTTCTAAATTCAGCACATAAGGGATGTAAAGATAGGTTGTATAAACTTCCACTAATACCGCCATATCCCTTAGGGCTGATTAGATAGCGAATATATTTTTACTTTCACGTGCTTTTTTTTCCCTAAAATGTGCGTTCAGGATTTTTTGCTTTTCAACCGCTAACAAAGTGTGAAAGCGTTGTACACTTTTTCACGAATTCCATCATATCTTTTAGGTTTGATAAGGTATCGAACTAGCTTTTGCTTCCATTGACTTTCTATATAATCGCCTACAAACTGTTTTCAGGATTTTATGATATTCAATCCCAAAGAGTGTAAGGGGATTGCATACGTTTTCAGTATTTTCGGTCTTAGCTCCGATGAGATTTCAAATTGGTTTTTACATCCGCGAGCTTTTTATGTAATCACTTAAGAAACTAAGTTCATGATTTTTCGAAATTCAACCCTCAAGACGGTGTAAAGGAGTTCCATAAGTGTTTACAAATTTCGTCATATCTCTTAGGTTTGAGGAGGTAGTAAATTGGTTTTTGCTTTTGTGTAATCCCTTAAAAACTAGGATATTTTGATATTCGACCCCCAAAGTTTCGTAGTGACGAGGAGGGGCCGTCCCCACCCCTCCTCATCACTATGCTGCTGTATAATTATCGCTTAGAAAATCAAAGATGTAATAAATTACTGTCATACTTATATAATGTACCAAAGCGAATCTTAATAGCTAATTTATTTTGCATCTTTTATATTCTCGTGCCGTATGCATAGATTTTAAAATTCCATGTCGAGCACTACTGGTATTTTATTCTTGAAAAATAACGCAATATATTTTTTAATAATGGAATAGTGGAATAAAGCAAACTGGATAAGAGGCCACAGCAAAAATAACTGATTTACAAAAATTATGAAATATTTTAATCGATTTATCATGCGATTTAACATTGAACACATGTATAGTGTTATCACGATTTGATTATCATGTCTTGTCTTATCTCCTAAGGCTTGGGATTGGGACATATCATGAATTATAAAAGGCAGCTCAACACTAATTTTCGATTAACAGTGAAAATGGAACGTTGGTTAAATAAAGTGGCAGTAGTAACAGGTGCAAGTTCCGGTATCGGTGCAGCTGTAGTAAAAGAACTTCTTGTTTCGGGGCTAATCGTTGTGGGATTAGCAAGACGTAAAGATCGGATTGTTGAGATCGGCAATGGATTATCCAAGGAGCAGCAATCCAAGCTGCACGCTATAAAATGTGATGTTTCAAAGGAAGAAGATGTGGTCAAAGCGTTCGACTGGGTAGAGAAAAATCTTGGTGGAACTGATATTCTGGTCAACAATGCAGGACTAATGCAATTCGGTACTACAACCGATAAAGAAAAAACGCCAATTATTCGCGAAACGATTGACGTAAATGTTATGGGATTTGTATATTGTGCCCGAGAAGCCTTCAATTCGATGAAAAAACGTAACTTTGACGGTCATATAATCGTTGTTAACAGTGTTGTCGGACATTATGTGCCACAAATGCCACCTGGAATGCCATCAATTAACGTCTATCCTGCCAGCAAATTTGCTGTAACTGCCATGGTGGAAACCTACCGGCAGGAATTTTCTAATGCCGGCACCAAAGTCAAAATAACTGTAAGCTCATTTTGATAGTCTTTTAGTGCCGTCGTAATTTAATTTTTTTTTTATGAATTTTCAGAGTATTAGCCCTGGAGCTGTTAACACCGAACTGGTACCAGAAACTGTTAAAGCGTACTTCATTGAGAAGAAAATACCTGTTATGCAGCCGGAGGATATCTCAAATGCTATTAAATATGCAATCAGTACACCTCCACATGTGCAGATCCATGAGTTAATAATTCGGCCATTATAATCTTATCATCGACGTCGTATTCATTTTCAAATACAAAACGCTACGCTACATTCAAGATAGTACTTATTACTGTTTTTCTTTATTATTTTAATAATAAAGTATTTGTGAATGATTAAAAAATTTTTGTGATATATGTATGAGTATTTTCAAAAATTAACACAAGACAGCCACGAATGGCGAAATGCTGAACTACTACTTAAACAATTAGTCGGTTAGGATAATAAAGCCAAAACTGTCCAAACTTCTGTCTACTTTTGAGTCAAATATTTTTAATTCTGAAGACGTCTGCAGCTTGCAGTTTTAATTGCACTTGACTAATGTACAGTCGTAACCATAACAACTGGTTTTCTTCCGCATTCCAGGAAGGTATTGTTTGCGAAGTTCGTACAGTTCCTAGAATGTAAAAATCTTTAATTTTACCATTCATATATTATAAAGCAATCTTTCTATTTCAAAAGTCGGAGAATTTGAAAATTTTTTTGATCTTTAGAACAAATATTTTAAAATGCGAAGTTGTGTATCGATTAAGAAAAAATCCTCTTTTTGGTACAGACGGTTAAATTGTTAAACGTGAGAGACTGCTGCTAAAAGCCTCCTTACAGGTGATTCGCAAAATTGCTAGATTATCTTCATGCAGGCAGTCAAATTAGTTGCTGACCGCTGTTCTAGATGATTTATTTTATGGATCTACACTACTCCTACTTTATTCTTAGGACCATGGTCTAGGTAGGGTGGTCTAGACTTCGCATACCATCGATCTTCAGTCAAATTTTTTGCCAAACTTTTTTCGTTTTTCCTGAACGAGTAGGAATCTTATCATACCCAGTCAGCATTGGATGAATGTTCATCAAGTGAATCCGTTTTTGTTGCGAAAAAATTCACTTTGTCTACACAATGATCATATACCGATCACATGCAATTTCTTCACCCTGTTACTCAAAAGTGAATTGATCCACAGAAAAAATCATCTTCGGTTCTGAATCTTCTCCCGTATGCACAATGGTATCGCTCGCTTGATGAAGAAAAAGTGAAACAGAGAAGTTCACTTAGATTCAGTCGCGCTCTTTCGTGTGCTTTATCTTCATTGGCTACTCTGTTGAAAAAAACCGCATCTACAGCTACCAAATCCACCAAAATTTAGGATTTTCCATGAAGTGAAATTTAATTAATAAAGTTACCTATTTACAGGCCGCAACAGCTAAAACGGCGTAGACAACAATAGACGTTTTTTGCTAAACGTTACCGCAGAAAATTAACGCTGAACATTTGTAGACCATAACGTATGTAGGTACATAGGCTACATCACTTTTGCTGTCACTGCTTCATTTCCGAGATTTTCGTACTCTTTAGTGACACCAACCACCCTATGCTTGCAAGTTGCTGTTATCTAGGATAGAAGAAGCGCGAAAATTCTTTTTAGGCACAGCAAGAGTACATGTAGAATATTGGTCTTGAAAAGCAATTGAGAAACACTGTTCCATTCGGTTCCACATATGCATATGCTATGGAACATGGTATGCAGGCACGCACCTGTCTCAGAAGGTGGCGCTAATTGTATACACATTTTATTTGTTTTTTTTTTAAACTTTTCGTTTAGTGAAAGTTGTTATCAATTTGAAAAATATGGTAACAGGGAAAAAGATGTTAATTTAATGAATGGAAAGACGAAACAATTATAAGCAATAACCTCACAGATTTGAAGAATAAACACCAGAAGTGTGGGTATTAACAACACGCATGCTACCATTTTTAATTAAAATAAAAAGAAAAGTGTTCTGAATTTTAAAATTGAAGAGTTGAAATTCAAAAGCGTCTAAGTGCCAAACAATTTTTTTTTTAATTTTTCCTTGCAAAGTGCTCTATGAGCAAGCCCCATCCATATTCAAAAGAGTTTGTGAGACAAATCTTGATGTATATATCTGATAAATTTAATGTTAACATACTAATG
Organism: Beris morrisii; assembly: GCA_951812415.1. Classification (NCBI taxonomy): domain Eukaryota; kingdom Metazoa; phylum Arthropoda; class Insecta; order Diptera; family Stratiomyidae; genus Beris; species Beris morrisii. Next base: position 32,131,560 of record OX638311.1, read on the forward strand.
CCACTGAAAGGGTACCTCAATCTGAGTAGAACCTTCATGTGAGTTAAACCGTTTTGAAGATCATATGGTGGGGTACTTAGACCCTTCTGTCAGGCCACGAGTTAAGGACGCCCCCAAGTACCTAGCAATCATGATTTCACGAGAAATAACCAATGCTTAGTTACATTACGAAAACAACTTGCATTTAATGCAAAAACAGAGTCTCCAGGCACAATTCATAGGTTTGTACATGCTTTTCTCATTTTCCTGGGAATCATATTTTTGGCACTTACATCCTTTTGAATTTCAACCCTTCAACTGCAAAAGTTAAGGTAAGGTTAAGGGTATGTGACACTAATTACAAGATAATAATGAAATGAAAATTTGTATTAGTTTGCACTCCTATATAAGTATACAGGTCATTTGATTCCATAAAATATTGTGAAAAATTCTTCCTTTTATGCTGGCAACCCAAACACTAACATATAGTAAAGAATTGGTTATTCATTTCATAGGAATTTATGTAAATAATGCGCAGTACAGATACAACCGCTCTGGAAATAATTCGTATACTTAATGTCAGGAGTTATAAGAGCTGTAATCAAGGACGAAAGTAGTCCATACTTGAAGTTAGATAAATATCTAGAAGAACATAACATTTAAACTAAATCTGTTCAGTAGTTCTCGATTGAGAAGTGTTCAAACATTTAAACTCATAGACAAAAATTATTTTAAGTACCAGATTTGAAAAATATGTGTGAAAATTGAAAAATTTCAAAAAATATGCATCCTCCCAGATTTGTTTTATGTAAAAATATTATTTTCATTGAATGATAAAAATATAAATTTACTGTGATGTACTTTGTTACTAACTCTTTCTGCATATGTTTAAAAGCTTATACATAGAATATGAGTATATGTGTATAAAAAATTTGAATTAATTGTTAATTTATAAACATCAATAAATGAAATAATTTACCGTGATAAAACAATTTTCCCATTATCGTTACAAAACTTTAAATTATTGTGGAACATATTAGAGACGTACCTGCATGTAAGATAAAATTGAAGTTAAGAACGATGGCCAGCATATCATTGATATTCCGTCCGCATTCCTATCGTGTGCTTCCTTGACAGTGGCTTTAATAAAAAACGATTTGTGGTTCAAATGAAAAGTATTTCTAGTTGACTTAGCGATCGCAAGTGAACAGTGCTCACCTGTAAACTTTTAACGGTTTTTACCTTTCCTTGCCATCTGTTCGTATCATCGGCATGAATACCTATACTTTACTTTCTTTGTACGTCACGATCGCTAAAATAGTAACGTTCGCTCCAGATGTATACGCCTTTAATATCAGTTTGGGATCGTGTGTGGTTCAAGTGAATGAAATGTGTAATAGTGAGTTTATTCGATTTTACATATCATCGAGTGCACGACCGAATTTCAAACCGAGGCTTTTGAATAATAAAAGACCCGAACTACCGGAATGGGCTGCTGCTAAAAATGATTTCAAAATTTTAATACACGGATACGCTGGTGGAATACAGAAGAATCAAACAAAATCCATTGAAACTGGTAAGATCTTAAATATAAATTTGGTAAAAATCTTTTAAATGTAGTGCACCACAAAGTAAGACTGATCAGGGCTAATGTTCTCTTTTATTAATTTTAATAACAATGTAATGTGGAAGCAAACATGATCTGTGCACATAAAGAAGTCTGTTGAAGGAGCTGCCAATCTGAATAATTAAAATTAAATTGAAATCCGCAAACAGATTTAAAAAAACAAAAATTTGAGCCCAGGAGAGCGGAAATTCATTCGGGGGGCGTGGGGGGTACGTGGTGGGTACGAAACGTACCCACCACGTACCTCCCAAGGGGTATGAGCGCATAGGCTGAGATTTTTACAAGTGACCACTTAAATTAAAATTAAAATTAAATTCAAATCCGCAAACAGATTTAAAAAAACAAAAATTTGAGCCCAGGAGAGCGGAAATTCATTCGGGGGGCGTGGGGGGTACGTGGTGGGTACGAAACGTACCCACCACGTACCCCCCAAGGGGTATGAGCGCATAGGCTGAGATTTTTACAAGTGACCACTTAAATTAAAATTAAAATTAAATTCAAATCCGCAAACAGATTTAAAAAAACAAAAATTTGAGCCCAGGAGAGCGGAAATTCACTCGGGGGGCGTGGAGGGTACGTGGTGGGTACGAAACGTACCCACCACGTACCCCCCAAGGGGTATGAGCGCATAGGCTGAGATTTTTACAAGTGACCACTTAAATTAAAATTAAAATTAAATTCAAATCCGCAAACAGATTTAAAAAAACAAAAATTTGAGCCCAGGAGAGCGGAAATTCACTCGGGGGGCGTGGGGGGTACGTGGTGGGTACGAAACGTACCCACCACGTACCCCCCAAGGGGTATGAGCGCATAGGCTGAGATTTTTACAAGTGACCACTTAAATTAAAATTAAAATTAAATTCAAATCCGCAAACAGATTTAAAAAAACAAAAATTTGAGCCCAGGAGAGCGGAAATTCACTCGGGGGGCGTGGGGGGTACGTGGTGGGTACGAAACGTACCCACCACGTACCCCCCAAGGGGTATGAGTGCATAGGCTGAGATTTTTACAAGTGACCACTTAAATTAAAATTCAAATTAAATTCAAATCCGCAAACAGATTTAAAAAAACAAAAATTTGAGCCCAGGAGAGCGGAAATTCATTCGGGGGGCGTGGGGGGTACGTGGTGGGTACGAAACGTACCCACCACGTACCCCCCAAGGGGTATGAGCGCATAGGCTGAGATTTTTACAAGTGACCACTTAAATTAAAATTAAAATTAAATTCAAATCCGCAAACAGATTTAAAAAAACAAAAATTTGAGCCCAGGAGAGCGGAAATTCATTCGGGGGGCGTGGGGGGTACGTGGTGGGTACGAAACGTACCCACCACGTACCCCCCAAGGGGTATGAGCGCATAGGCTGAGATTTTTACAAGTGACCACTTAAATTAAAATTCAAATTAAATTCAAATCCGCAAACAGATTTAAAAAAACAAAAATTTGAGCCCAGGAGAGCGGAAATTCATTCGGGGGGCGTGGGGGGTACGTGGTGGGTACGAAACGTACCCACCACGTACCCCCCAAGGGGTATGAGCGCATAGGCTGAGATTTTTACAAGTGACCACTTAAATTAAAATTAAAATTAAATTCAAATCCGCAAACAGATTTAAAAAAACAAAAATTTGAGCCCAGGAGAGCGGAAATTCACTCGGGGGGCGTGGGGGGTACGTGGTGGGTACGAAACGTACCCACCACGTACCCCCCAAGGGGTATGAGCGCATAGGCTGAGATTTTTACAAGTGACCACTTAAATTAAAATTAAAATTAAATTCAAATCCGCAAACAGATTTAAAAAAACAAAAATTTGAGCCCAGGAGAGCGGAAATTCATTCGGGGGGCGTGGGGGGTACGTGGTGGGTACGAAACGTACCCACCACGTACCCCCCAAGGGGTATGAGCGCATAGGCTGAGATTTTTACAAGTGACCACTTAAATTAAAATTAAAATTAAATTCAAATCCGCAAACAGATTTAAAAAAACAAAAATTTGAGCCCAGGAGAGCGGAAATTCATTCGGGGGGCGTGGGGGGTACGTAGTGGGTACGAAACGTACCCACCACGTACCCCCCAAGGGGTATGAGCGCATAGGCTGAGATTTTTACAAGTGACCACTTAAATTAAAATTCAAATTAAATTCAAATCCGCAAACAGATTTAAAAAAACAAAAATTTGAGCCCAGGAGAGCGGAAATTCATTCGGGGGGCGTGGGGGGTACGTGGTGGGTACGAAACGTACCCACCACGTACCCCCAAGGGGTATGAGCGCATAGGCTGAGATTTTTACAAGTGACCACTTAAATTAAAATTAAAATTAAATTCAAATCCGCAAACAGATTTAAAAAAACAAAAATTTGAGCCCAGGAGAGCGGAAATTCACTCGGGGGGCGTGGGGGGTACGTGGTGGGTACGAAACGTACCCACCACGTACCCCCCAAGGGGTATGAGCGCATAGGCTGAGATTTTTACAAGTGACCACTTAAATTAAAATTCAAATTAAATTCAAATCCGCAAACAGATTTAAAAAAACAAAAATTTGAGCCCAGGAGAGCGGAAATTCATTCGGGGGGCGTGGGGGGTACGTGGTGGGTACGAAACGTACCCACCACGTACCCCCCAAGGGGTATGAGCGCTAGGCTGAGATTTTTACAAGTGACCACTTAAATTAAAATTAAAATTAAATTCAAATCCGCAAACAGATTTAAAAAAACAAAAATTTGAGCCCAGGAGAGCGGAAATTCATTCGGGGTACGTGGGGGGTACGTGGTGGGTACGAAACGTACCCACCACGTACCCCCCAAGGGGTATGAGCGCATAGGCTGAGATTTTTACAAGTGACCACTTAAATTAAAATTAAAATTAAATTCAAATCCGCAAACAGATTTAAAAAAACAAAAATTTGAGCCCAGGAGAGCGGAAATTCATTCGGGGGGCGTGGGGGGTACGTGGTGGGTACGAAACGTACCCACCACGTATCCCCCAAGGGGTATGAGTGCATAGGCTGAGATTTTTACAAGTGACCACTTAAATTAAAATTAAAATTAAATTCAAATCCGCAAACAGATTTAAAAAAACAAAAATTTGAGCCCAGGAGAGCGGAAATTCATTCGGGGGGCGTGGGGGGTACGTGGTGGGTACGAAACGTACCCACCACGTACCCCCCAAGGGGTATGAGCGCATAGGCTGAGATTTTTACAAGTGACCACTTAAATTAAAATTAAAATTAAATTCAAATCCGCAAACAGATTTAAAAAAACAAAAATTTGAGCCCAGGAGAGCGGAAATTCATTCGGGGGGCGTGGGGGGTACGTGGTGGGTACGAAACGTACCCACCACGTACCCCCCAAGGGGTATGAGCGCATAGGCTGAGATTTTTACAAGTGACCACTTAAATTAAAATTCAAATTAAATTCAAATCCGCAAACAGATTTAAAAAAACAAAAATTTGAGCCCAGGAGAGCGGAAATTCACTCGGGGGGCGTGGGGGGTACGTGGTGGGTACGAAACGTACCCACCACGTACCCCCCAAGGGGTATGAGCGCATAGGCTGAGATTTTTACAAGTGACCACTTAAATTAAAATTAAAATTAAATTCAAATCCGCAAACAGATTTAAAAAAACAAAAATTTGAGCCCAGGAGAGCGGAAATTCATTCGGGGGGCGTGGGGGGTACGTGGTGGGTACGAAACGTACCCACCACGTACCCCCCAAGGGGTATGAGCGCATAGGCTGAGATTTTTACAAGTGACCACTTAAATTAAAATTAAAATTAAATTCAAATCCGCAAACAGATTTAAAAAAACAAAAATTTGAGCCCAGGAGAGCGGAAATTCACTCGGGGGGCGTGGGGGGTACGTGGTGGGTACGAAACGTACCCACCACGTACCCCCCAAGGGGTATGAGCGCATAGGCTGAGATTTTTACAAGTGACCACTTAAATTAAAATTCAAATTAAATTCAAATCCGCAAACAGATTTAAAAAAACAAAAATTTGAGCCCAGGAGAGCGGAAATTCATTCGGGGGGCGTGGGGGGTACGTGGTGGGTACGAAACGTACCCACCACGTACCCCCCAAGGGGTATGAGCGCATAGGCTGAGATTTTTACAAGTGACCACTTAAATTAAAATTAAAATTAAATTCAAATCCGCAAACAGATTTAAAAAAACAAAAATTTGAGCCCAGGAGAGCGGAAATTCATTCGGGGTACGTGGGGGGTACGTGGTGGGTACGAAACGTACCCACCACGTACCCCCCAAGGGGTATGAGCGCATAGGCTGAGATTTTTACAAGTGATCACTTAAATTAAAATTAAAATTAAATTCAAATCCGCAAACAGATTTAAAAAAACAAAAATTTGAGCCCAAGAGAGCGGAAATTCATTCGGGGGGCGTGGGGGGTACGTGGTGGGTACGAAACGTACCCACCACGTACCCCCCAAGGGGTATGAGCGCATAGGCTGAGATTTTTACAAGTGACCACTTAAATTAAAATTAAAATTAAATTCAAATCCGCAAACAGATTTAAAAAAACAAAAATTTGAGCCCAGGAGAGCGGAAATTCACTCGGGGGGCGTGGGGGGTACGTGGTGGGTACGAAACGTACCCACCACGTACCCCCCAAGGGGTATGAGCGCATAGGCTGAGATTTTTACAAGTGACCACTTAAATTAAAATTAAAATTAAATTCAAATCCGCAAACAGATTTAAAAAAACAAAAATTTGAGCCCAGGAGAGCGGAAATTCACTCGGGGGGCGTGGGGGGTACGTGGTGGGTACGAAACGTACCCACCACGTACCCCCAAGGGGTATGAGCGCATAGGCTGAGATTTTTACAAGTGACCACTTAAATTAAAATTAAAATTAAATTCAAATCCGCAAACAGATTTAAAAAAACAAAAATTTGAGCCCAGGAGAGCGGAAATTCACTCGGGGGGCGTGGGGGGTACGTGGTGGGTACGAAACGTACCCACCACGTACCCCCCAAGGGGTATGAGCGCATAGGCTGAGATTTTTACAAGTGACCACTTAAATTAAAATTAAAATTAAATTCAAATCCGCAAACAGATTTAAAAAAACAAAAATTTGAGCCCAGGAGAGCGGAAATTCATTCGGGGGGCGTGGGGGTACGTGGTGGGTACGAAACGTACCCACCACGTACCCCCCAAGGGGTATGAGCGCATAGGCTGAGATTTTTACAAGTGACCACTTAAATTAAAATTAAAATCAAATTCAAATCCGCAAACAGATTTAAAAAAACAAAAATTTGAGCCCAGGAGAGCGGAAATTCATTCGGGGGGCGTGGGGGGTACGTGGTGGGTACGAAACGTACCCACCACGTACCCCCCAAGGGGTATGAGCGCATAGGCTGAGATTTTTACAAGTGACCACTTAAATTAAAATTAAAATTAAATTCAAATCCGCAAACAGATTTAAAAAAACAAAAATTTGAGCCCAGGAGAGCGGAAATTCACTCGGGGGGCGTGGGGGGTACGTGGTGGGTACGAAACGTACCCACCACGTACCCCTCAAGGGGTATGAGCGCATAGGCTGAGATTTTTACAAGTGACCACTTAAATTAAAATTAAAATTAAATTCAAATCCGCAAACAGATTTAAAAAAACAAAAATTTGAGCCCAGGAGAGCGGAAATTCATTCGGGGGGCGTGGGGGGTACGTGGTGGGTACGGAACGTACCCACCACGTACCCCCCAAGGGGTATGAGCGCATAGGCTGAGATTTTTACAAGTGACCACTTAAATTAAAATTAAAATTAAATTCAAATCCGCAAACAGATTTAAAAAAACAAAAATTTGAGCCCAGGAGAGCGGAAATTCATTCGGGGGGCGTGGGGGGTACGTGGTGGGTACGAAACGTACCCACCACGTATCCCCCAAGGGGTATGAGTGCATAGGCTGAGATTTTTACAAGTGACCACTTAAATTAAAATTAAAATTAAATTCAAATCCGCAAACAGATTTAAAAAAACAAAAATTTGAGCCCAGGAGAGCGGAAATTCATTCGGGGGGCGTGGGGGGTACGTGGTGGGTACGAAACGTACCCACCACGTACCCCCCAAGGGGTATGAGCGCATAGGCTGAGATTTTTACAAGTGACCACTTAAATTAAAATTAAAATTAAATTCAAATCCGCAAACAGATTTAAAAAAACAAAAATTTGAGCCCAGGAGAGCGGAAATTCATTCGGGGGGCGTGGGGGGTACGTGGTGGGTACGAAACGTACCCACCACGTACCCCCCAAGGGGTATGAGCGCATAGGCTGAGATTTTTACAAGTGACCACTTAAATTAAAATTAAAATTAAATTCAAATCCGCAAACAGATTTAAAAAAACAAAAATTTGAGCCCAAGAGAGCGGAAATTCATTCGGGGGGCGTGGGGGGTACGTGGTGGGTACGAAACGTACCCACCACGTACCCCCCAAGGGGTATGAGCGCATAGGCTGAGATTTTTACAAGTGACCACTTAAATTAAAATTAAAATTAAATTCAAATCCGCAAACAGATTTAAAAAAACAAAAATTTGAGCCCAGGAGAGCGGAAATTCACTCGGGGGGCGTGGGGGGTATGAGCGCATAGGCTGAGATTTTTACAAGTGACCACTTAAATTAAAATTAAAATTAAATTCAAATCCGCAAACAGATTTAAAAAAACAAAAATTTGAGCCCAGGAGAGCGGAAATTCATTCGGGGGGCGTGGGGGGTACGTGGTGGGTACGAAACGTACCCACCACGTACCCCCCAAGGGGTATGAGCGCATAGGCTGAGATTTTTACAAGTGACCACTTAAATTAAAATTAAAATTAAATTCAAATCCGCAAACAGATTTAAAAAAACAAAAATTTGAGCCCAGGAGAGCGGAAATTCACTCGGGGGGCGTGGGGGGTATGTGGTGGGTACGAAACGTACCCACCGCGTACCCCCCAAGGGGTATGAGCGCATAGGCTGAGATTTTTACAAGTGACCACTTAAATTAAAATTAAAATTAAATTCAAATCCGCAAACAGATTTAAAAAAACAAAAATTTGAGCCCAGGAGAGCGGAAATTCATTCGGGGGGCGTGGGGGGTACGTGGTGGGTACGAAACGTACCCACCACGTACCCCCCAAAGGGTATGAGCGCATAGGCTGAGATTTTTACAAGTGACCACTTAAATTAAAATTAAAATTAAATTCAAATCCGCAAACAGATTTAAAAAAACAAAAATTTGAGCCCAGGAGAGCGGAAATTCATTCGGGGGGCGTGGGGGGTACGTGGTGGGTACGAAACGTACCCACCACGTACCCCCCAAGGGGTATGAGTGCATAGGCTGAGATTTTTACAAGTGACCACTTAAATTAAAATTAAAATTAAATTCAAATCCGCAAACAGATTTAAAAAAACAAAAATTTGAGCCCAGGAGAGCGGAAATTCATTCGGGGGGCGTGGGGGGTACGTGGTGGGTACGAAACGTACCCACCACGTACCCCCCAAAAAGTATGAGCGCATAGGCTGAGATTTTTACAAGTGACCACTTAAATTAAAATTAAAATTAAATTCAAATCCGCAAACAGATTTAAAAAAACAAAAATTTGAGCCCAGGAGAGCGGAAATTCATTCGGGGGGCGTGGAGGGTACGTGGTGGGTACGAAACGTACCCACCATGTACCCCCCCCGGGGTATGAGCGCATAGGCTGAGATTTTTACAAGTGACCACTTAAATTAAAATTAAAATTAAATTCAAATCCGCAAACAGATTTAAAAAAACAAAAATTTGAGCCCAGGAGAGCGGAAATTCATTCGGGGGGCGTGGGGGGTATGTGGTGGGTACGAAACGTACCCACCACGTACCCCCCAAGGGGTATGAGCGCATAGGCTGAGATTTTTACAAGTGACCACTTAAATTAAAATTAAAATTAAATTCAAATCTGCAAACAGATTTAAAAAAACAAAAATTTGAGCCCAGGAGAGCGGAAATTCATTCGGGGGGCGTGGGGGGTACGTGGTGGGTACGAAACGTATCCACCACGTACCCCCCAAGGGGTATGAGCGCATAGGCTGAGATTTTTACAAGTGACCACTTAAATTAAAATTAAAATTAAATTCAAATCCGCAAACAGATTTAAAAAAACAAAAATTTGAGCCCAGGAGAGCGGAAATTCATTCGGGGTGCGTGGGGGGTACGTGGTGGGTACGTGGTGGGTACGAAACGTACCCACCACGTACCCCCCAAGGGGTATGAGCGCATAGGCTGAGATTTTTACAAGTGACCACTTAAATTAAAATTAAAATTAAATTCAAATCCGCAAACAGATTTAAAAAAACAAAAATTTGAGCCCAGGAGAGCGGAAATTCATTCGGGGGGCGTGGGGGGTACGTGGTGGGTACGAAACGTACCCACCACGTACCCCCCAAGGGGTATGAGCGCATAGGCTGAGATTTTTACAAGTGACCACTTAAATTAAAATTAAAATTAAATTCAAATCCGCAAACAGATTTAAAAAAACAAAAATTTGAGCCCAGGAGAGCGGAAATTCATTCGGGGGGCGTGGGGGGTACGTGGTGGGTACGAAACGTACCCACCACGTACCCCCCAAGGGGTATGAGCGCATAGGCTGAGATTTTTACAAGTGACCACTTAAATTAAAATTCAAATTAAATTCAAATCCGCAAACAGATTTAAAAAAACAAAAATTTGAGCCCAGGAGAGCGGAAATTCATTCGGGGGGCGTGGGGGGTACGTGGTGGGTACGAAACGTACCCACCATGTACCCCCCAAGGGGTATGAGCGCATAGGCTGAGATTTTTACAAGTGACCACTTAAATTAAAATTAAAATTAAATTCAAATCCGCAAACAGATTTAAAAAAACAAAAATTTGAGCCCAGGAGAGCGGAAATTCATTCGGGGTGCGTGGGGGGTACGTGGTGGGTACGTGGGTGGTACGAAACGTACCCACAACGTACCCCCCAAGGGGTATGAGCGCATAGGCTGAGATTTTTACAAGTGACCACTTAAATTAAAATTAAAATTAAATTCAAATCCGCAAACAGATTTAAAAAAACAAAAATTTGAGCCCAGGAGAGCAGAAAGTCATTCGGGGGGCGTGGGGGGTACGTGGTGGGTACGAAACGTACCCACCACGTACCCCCCAAGGGGTATGAGCGCATAGGCTGAGATTTTTACAAGTGACCACTTAAATTAAAATTAAAATTAAATTCAAATCCGCAAACAGATTTAAAAAAACAAAAATTTGAGCCCAGGAGAGCGGAAATTCATTCGGGGGGCGTGGGGGGTACGTGGTGGGTACGAAACGTACCCACCACGTACCCCCCAAGGGGTATGAGCGCATAGGCTGAGATTTTTACAAGTGACCACTTAAATTAAAATTAAAATTAAATTCAAATCCGCAAACAGATTTAAAAAAACAAAAATTTGAGCCCAGGAGAGCGGAAATTCATTCGGGGGGCGTGGGGGGTACGTGGTGGGTACGAAACGTACCCACCACGTACCCCCCAAGGGGTATGAGCGCATAGGCTGAGATTTTTACAAGTGACCACTTAAATTAAAATTCAAATTAAATTCAAATCCGCAAACAGATTTAAAAAAACAAAAATTTGAGCCCAGGAGAGCGGAAATTCATTCGGGGGGCGTGGGGGGTACGTGGTGGGTACGAAACGTACCCACCATGTACCCCCCAAGGGGTATGAGCGCATAGGCTGAGATTTTTACAAGTGACCACTTAAATTAAAATTAAAATTAAATTCAAATCCGCAAACAGATTTAAAAAAACAAAAATTTGAGCCCAGGAGAGCGGAAATTCATTCGGGGTGCGTGGGGGGTACGTGGTGGGTACGTGGTGGGTACGAAACGTACCCACCACGTACCCCCCAAGGGTATGAGCGCATAGGCTGAGATTTTTACAAGTGACCACTTAAATTAAAATTAAAATTAAATTCAAATCCGCAAACAGATTTAAAAAAACAAAAATTTGAGCCCAGGAGAGCGGAAATTCATTCGGGGTGCGTGGGGGGTACGTGGTGGGTACGTGGTGGGTACGAAACGTACCCACCACGTACCCCCCAAGGGGTATGAGCGCATAGGCTGAGATTTTTACAAGTGACCACTTAAATTAAAATTAAAATTAAATTCAAATCCGCAAACAGATTTAAAAAAACGAAAATTTGAGCCCAGGAGAGCGGAAATTCATTCGGGGGGCGTGGGGGGTACGTGGTGGGTACGAAACGTACCCACCACGTACCCCCCAAGGGGTATGAGCGCATAGGCTGAGATTTTTACAAGTGACCACTTAAATTAAAATTCAAATTAAATTCAAATCCGCAAACAGATTTAAAAAAACAAAAATTTGAGCCCAGGAGAGCGGAAATTCATTCGGGGGGCGTGGGGGGTACGTGGTGGGTACGAAACGTACCCACCACGTACCCCCCAAGGGGTATGAGCGCATAGGCTGAGATTTTTACAAGTGACCACTTAAATTAAAATTAAAATTAAATTCAAATCCGCAAACAGATTTAAAAAAACAAAAATTTGAGCCCAGGAGAGCGGAAATTCATTCGGGGGGCGTGGGGGGTACGTGGTGGGTACGAAACGTACCCACCACGTACCCCCCAAGGGGTATGAGCGCATAGGCTGAGATTTTTACAAGTGACCACTTAAATTAAAATTAAAATTAAATTCAAATCCGCAAACAGATTTAAAAAAACAAAAATTTGAGCCCAGGAGAGCGGAAATTCATTCGGGGTGCGTGGGGGGTACGTGGTGGGTACGTGGTGGGTACGAAACGTACCCACCACGTACCCCCCAAGGGGTATGAGCGCATAGGCTGAGATTTTTACAAGTGACCACTTAAATTAAAATTAAAATTAAATTCAAATCCGCAAACAGATTTAAAAAAACGAAAATTTGAGCCCAGGAGAGCGGAAATTCATTCGGGGGGCGTGGGGGGTACGTGGTGGGTACGAAACGTACCCACCACGTACCCCCCAAGGGGTATGAGCGCATAGGCTGAGATTTTTACAAGTGACCACTTAAATTAAAATTCAAATTAAATTCAAATCCGCAAACAGATTTAAAAAAACAAAAATTTGAGCCCAGGAGAGCGGAAATTCATTCGGGGGGCGTGGGGGGTACGTGGTGGGTACGAAACGTACCCACCACGTACCCCCCAAGGGGTATGAGCGCATAGGCTGAGATTTTTACAAGTGACCACTTAAATTAAAATTCAAATTAAATTCAAATCCGCAAACAGATTTAAAAAAACAAAAATTTGAGCCCAGGAGAGCGGAAATTCATTCGGGGGCCGTGGGGGGTACGTGGTGGGTACGAAACGTACCCACCATGTACCCCCCAAGGGGTATGAGCGCATAGGCTGAGATTTTTACAAGTGACCACTTAAATTAAAATTAAAATTAAATTCAAATCCGCAAACAGATTTAAAAAAACAAAAATTTGAGCCCAGGAGAGCGGAAATTCATTCGGGGTGCGTGGGGGGTACGTGGGGGGTACGTGGTGGGTACGTGGTGGGTACGAAACGTACCCACCACGTACCCCCCAAGGGGTATGAGCGCATAGGCTGAGATTTTTACAAGTGACCACTTAAATTAAAATTAAAATTAAATTCAAATCCGCAAACAGATTTAAAAAAACAAAAATTTGAGCCCAGGAGAGCGGAAATTCATTCGGGGGGCGTGGGGGGTACGTGGTGGGTACGAAACGTACCCACCACGTACCCCCCAAGGGGTATGAGCGCATAGGCTGAGATTTTTACAAGTGACCACTTAAATTAAAATTCAAATTAAATTCAAATCCGCAAACAGATTTAAAAAAACAAAAATTTGAGCCCAGGAGAGCGGAAATTCATTCGGAGGGCGTGGGGGGTACGTGGTGGGTACGAAACGTACCCACCACGTACCCCCCAAGGGGTATGAGCGCATAGGCTGAGATTTTTACAAGTGACCACTTAAATTAAAATTAAAATTAAATTCAAATCCGCAAACAGATTTAAAAAAACAAAAATTTGAGCCCAGGAGAGCGGAAATTCATTCGGGGGGCGTGGGGGGTACGTGGTGGGTACGAAACGTACCCACCATGTACCCCCCAAAGGGGTATGAGCGCATAGGCTGAGATTTTTACAAGTGACCACTTAAATTAAAATTAAAATTAAATTCAAATCCGCAAACAGATTTAAAAAAACAAAAATTTGAGCCCAGGAGAGCGGAAATTCATTCGGGGTGCGTGGGGGGTACGTGGGGGGTACGTGGTGGGTACGAAACGTACCCAGCACGTACCCCCCAAGGGGTATGAGCGCATAGGCTGAGATTTTTACAAGTGACCACTTAAATTAAAATTAAAATTAAATTCAAATCCGCAAACAGATTTAAAAAAACAAAAATTTGAGCCCAGGAGAGCGGAAATTCATTCGGGGTGCGTGGGGGGTACGTGGTGGGTACGAAACGTACCCACCACGTACACCCCAAGGGGTTGAGCGCATAGGCTGAGATTTTTACAAGTGACCACTTAAATTAAAATTAAAATTAAATTCAAATCCGCAAACAGATTTAAAAAAACAAAAATTTGAGCCCAGGAGAGCGGAAATTCATTCGGGGGGCGGGGGGGGGTACGTGGTGGGTACGTGGTGGGTACGAAACGTACCCACCACGTACCCCCCAAGGGGTATGAGCGCATAGGCTGAGATTTTTACAAGTGACCACTTAAATTAAAATTAAAATTAAATTCAAATCCGCAAACAGATTTAAAAAAACAAAAATTTGAGCCCAGGAGAGCGGAAATTCATTCGGGGGGCGTGGGGAGTACGTGGTGGGTACGAAACGTACCCACCACGTACCCCCCAAGGGGTATGAGCGCATAGGCTGAGATTTTTACAAGTGACCACTTAAATTAAAATTCAAATTAAATTCAAATCCGCAAACAGATTTAAAAAAACAAAAATTTGAGCCCAGGAGAGCGGAAATTCATTCGGGGGGCGTGGGGAGTACGTGGTGGGTACGAAACGTACCCACCACGTACCCCCCAAGGGGTATGAGCGCATAGGCTGAGATTTTTACAAGTGACCACTTAAATTAAAATTAAAATTAAATTCAAATCCGCAAACAGATTTAAAAAAACAAAAATTTGAGCCCAGGAGAGCGGAAATTCATTCGGGGGGCGTGGGGGGTACGTGGTGGGTACGAAACGTACCCACCACGTACCCCCCAAGGGGTATGAGCGCATAGGCTGAGATTTTTACAAGTGACCACTTAAATTAAAATTCAAATTAAATTCAAATCCGCAAACAGATTTAAAAAAACAAAAATTTGAGCCCAGGAGAGCGGAAATTCATTCGGGGGGCGTGGGGGGTACGTGGTGGGTACGTGGTGGGTACGAAACGTACCCACCACGTACCCCCCAAGGGGTATGAGCGCATAGGCTGAGATTTTTACAAGTGACCACTTAAATTAAAATTAAAATTAAATTCAAATCCGCAAACAGATTTAAAAAAACAAAAATTTGAGCCCAGGAGAGCGGAAATTCATTCGGGGGGCGTGGGGGGTACGTGGTGGGTACGAAACGTACCCACCACGTACCCCCAAGGGGTATGAGCGCATAGGCTGAGATTTTTACAAGTGACCACTTAAATTAAAATTAAAATTAAATTCAAATCCGCAAACAGATTTAAAAAAACAAAAATTTGAGCCCAGGAGAGCGGAAATTCATTCGGGGGGCGTGGGGGTACGTGGTGGGTACGAAACGTACCCACCACGTACCCCCCAAGGGGTATGAGCGCATAGGCTGAGATTTTTACAAGTGACCACTTAAATTAAAATTAAAATTAAATTCAAATCCGCAAACAGATTTAAAAAAACAAAAATTTGAGCCCAGGAGAGCGGAAATTCATTCGGGGTGCGTGGGGGGTACGTGGTGGGTACGTGGTGGGTACGAAACGTACCCACCACGTACCCCCCAAGGGGTATGAGCGCATAGGCTGAGATTTTTACAAGTGACCACTTAAATTAAAATTAAAATTAAATTCAAATCCGCAAACAGATTTAAAAAAACAAAAATTTGAGCCCAGGAGAGCGGAAATTCATTCGGGGGGCGTGGGGGGTACGTGGTGGGTACGAAACGTACCCACCACGTACCCCCCAAGGGGTATGAGCGCATAGGCTGAGATTTTTACAAGTGACCACTTAAATTAAAATTCAAATTAAATTCAAATCCGCAAACAGATTTAAAAAAACAAAAATTTGAGCCCAGGAGAGCGGAAATTCATTCGGAGGGCGTGGGGGGTACGTGGTGGGTACGAAACGTACCCACCACGTACCCCCCAAGGGGTATGAGCGCATAGGCTGAGATTTTTACAAGTGACCACTTAAATTAAAATTAAAATTAAATTCAAATCCGCAAACAGATTTAAAAAAACAAAAATTTGAGCCCAGGAGAGCGGAAATTCATTCGGGGGGCGTGGGGGGTACGTGGTGGGTACGAAACGTACCCACCATGTACCCCCCAAAGGGGTATGAGCGCATAGGCTGAGATTTTTACAAGTGACCACTTAAATTAAAATTAAAATTAAATTCAAATCCGCAAACAGATTTAAAAAAACAAAAATTTGAGCCCAGGAGAGCGGAAATTCATTCGGGGTGCGTGGGGGGTACGTGGGGGGTACGTGGTGGGTACGAAACGTACCCAGCACGTACCCCCCAAGGGGTATGAGCGCATAGGCTGAGATTTTTACAAGTGACCACTTAAATTAAAATTAAAATTAAATTCAAATCCGCAAACAGATTTAAAAAAACAAAAATTTGAGCCCAGGAGAGCGGAAATTCATTCGGGGTGCGTGGGGGGTACGTGGTGGGTACGAAACGTACCCACCACGTACACCCCAAGGGGTTGAGCGCATAGGCTGAGATTTTTACAAGTGACCACTTAAATTAAAATTAAAATTAAATTCAAATCCGCAAACAGATTTAAAAAAACAAAAATTTGAGCCCAGGAGAGCGGAAATTCATTCGGGGGGCGGGGGGGGTACGTGGTGGGTACGTGGTGGGTACGAAACGTACCCACCACGTACCCCCCAAGGGGTATGAGCGCATAGGCTGAGATTTTTACAAGTGACCACTTAAATTAAAATTAAAATTAAATTCAAATCCGCAAACAGATTTAAAAAAACAAAAATTTGAGCCCAGGAGAGCGGAAATTCATTCGGGGGGCGTGGGGAGTACGTGGTGGGTACGAAACGTACCCACCACGTACCCCCCAAGGGGTATGAGCGCATAGGCTGAGATTTTTACAAGTGACCACTTAAATTAAAATTCAAATTAAATTCAAATCCGCAAACAGATTTAAAAAAACAAAAATTTGAGCCCAGGAGAGCGGAAATTCATTCGGGGGGCGTGGGGAGTACGTGGTGGGTACGAAACGTACCCACCACGTACCCCCCAAGGGGTATGAGCGCATAGGCTGAGATTTTTACAAGTGACCACTTAAATTAAAATTAAAATTAAATTCAAATCCGCAAACAGATTTAAAAAAACAAAAATTTGAGCCCAGGAGAGCGGAAATTCATTCGGGGTGCGTGGGGGGTACGTGGTGGGTACGTGGTGGGTACGAAACGTACCCACCACGTACCCCCCAAGGGGTATGAGCGCATAGGCTGAGATTTTTACAAGTGACCACTTAAATTAAAATTAAAATTAAATTCAAATCCGCAAACAGATTTAAAAAAACAAAAATTTGAGCCCAGGAGAGCGGAAATTCATTCGGGGTGCGTGGGGGGTACGTGGTGGGTACGTGGTGGGTACGAAACGTACCCACCACGTACCCCCCAAGGGTATGAGCGCATAGGCTGAGATTTTTACAAGTGACCACTTAAATTAAAATTCAAATTAAATTCAAATCCGCAAACAGATTTAAAAAAACAAAAATTTGAGCCCAGGAGAGCGGAAATTCATTCGGGGGGCGTGGGGGGTACGTGGTGGGTACGAAACGTACCCACCACGTACCCCCCAAGGGGTATGAGCGCATAGGCTGAGATTTTTACAAGTGACCACTTAAATTAAAATTAAAATTAAATTCAAATCCGCAAACAGATTTAAAAAAACAAAAATTTGAGCCCAGGAGAGCGGAAATTCATTCGGGGGGCGTGGGGGGTACGTGGTGGGTACGAAACGTACCCACCACGTACCCCCCAAGGGGTATGAGCGCATAGGCTGAGATTTTTACAAGTGACCACTTAAATTAAAATTAAAATTAAATTCAAATCCGCAAACAGATTTAAAAAAACAAAAATTTGAGCCCAGGAGAGCGGAAATTCATTCGGGGTGCGTGGGGGGTACGTGGTGGGTACGTGGTGGGTACGAAACGTACCCACCACGTACCCCCCAAGGGGTATGAGCGCATAGGCTGAGATTTTTACAAGTGACCACTTAAATTAAAATTAAAATTAAATTCAAATCCGCAAACAGATTTAAAAAAACAAAAATTTGAGCCCAGGAGAGCGGAAATTCATTCGGGGGGCGTGGGGGGTACGTGGTGGGTACGAAACGTACCCACCACGTACCCCCCAAGGGGTATGAGCGCATAGGCTGAGATTTTTACAAGTGACCACTTAAATTAAAATTAAAATTAAATTCAAATCCGCAAACAGATTTAAAAAAACAAAAATTTGAGCCCAGGAGAGCGGAAATTCATTCGGGGGGCGTGGGGGGTACGTGGTGGGTACGAAACGTACCCACCACGTACCCCCCAAGGGGTATGAGCGCATAGGCTGAGATTTTTACAAGTGACCACTTAAATTAAAATTCAAATTAAATTCAAATCCGCAAACAGATTTAAAAAAACAAAAATTTGAGCCCAGGAGAGCGGAAATTCATTCGGGGGGCGTGGGGGGTACGTGGTGGGTACGTGGTGGGTACGAAACGTACCCACCACGTACCCCCCAAGGGGTATGAGCGCATAGGCTGAGATTTTTACAAGTGACCACTTAAATTAAAATTAAAATTAAATTCAAATCCGCAAACAGATTTAAAAAAACAAAAATTTGAGCCCAGGAGAGCGGAAATTCATTCGGGGGGCGTGGGGGGTACGTGGTGGGTACGAAACGTACCCACCACGTACCCCCAAGGGGTATGAGCGCATAGGCTGAGATTTTTACAAGTGACCACTTAAATTAAAATTAAAATTAAATTCAAATCCGCAAACAGATTTAAAAAAACAAAAATTTGAGCCCAGGAGAGCGGAAATTCATTCGGGGGGCGTGGGGGTACGTGGTGGGTACGAAACGTACCCACCACGTACCCCCCAAGGGGTATGAGCGCATAGGCTGAGATTTTTACAAGTGACCACTTAAATTAAAATTAAAATTAAATTCAAATCCGCAAACAGATTTAAAAAAACAAAAATTTGAGCCCAGGAGAGCGGAAATTCATTCGGGGGGCGTGGGGGGTACGTGGTGGGTACGTGGTGGGTACGAAACGTACCCACCACGTACCCCCCAAGGGGTATGAGCGCATAGGCTGAGATTTTTACAAGTGACCACTTAAATTAAAATTAAAATTAAATTCAAATCCGCAAACAGATTTAAAAAAACAAAAATTTGAGCCCAGGAGAGCGGAAATTCATTCGGGGGGCGTGGGGGGTACGTGATGGGTACGAAACGTACCCACCATGTACCCCCCAAGGGGTATGAGCGCATAGGCTGAGATTTTTACAAGTGACCACTTAAATTAAAATTAAAATTAAATTCAAATCCGCAAACAGATTTAAAAAAACAAAAATTTGAGCCAAGGAGAGCGGAAATTCATTCGGGGGGCGTGGGGGGTACGTGGTGGGTACGAAACGTACCCACCACGTACCCCCCAAGGGGTATGAGCGCATAGGCTGAGATTTTTACAAGTGACCACTTAAATTAAAATTCAAATTAAATTCAAATCCGCAAACAGATTTAAAAAAACAAAAATTTGAGCCCAGGAGAGCGGAAATTCATTCGGGGGGCGTGGGGGGTACGTGGTGGGTACGAAACGTACCCACCACGTACCCCCCAAGGGGTATGAGCGCATAGGCTGAGATTTTTACAAGTGACCACTTAAATTAAAATTCAAATTAAATTCAAATCCGCAAACAGATTTAAAAAAACAAAAATTTGAGCCCAGGAGAGCGGAAATTCATTCGGGGGGCGTGGGGGGTACGTGGTGGGTACGAAACGTACCCACCATGTACCCCCCAAGGGGTATGAGCGCATAGGCTGAGATTTTTACAAGTGACCACTTAAATTAAAATTAAAATTAAATTCAAATCCGCAAACAGATTTAAAAAAACAAAAATTTGAGCCCAGGAGAGCGGAAATTCATTCGGGGTGCGTGGGGGGTACGTGGTGGGTACGTGGTGGGTACGAAACGTACCCACCACGTACCCCCCAAGGGGTATGAGTGCATAGGCTGAGATTTTTACAAGTGACCACTTAAATTAAAATTAAAATTAAATTCAAATCCGCAAACAGATTTAAAAAAACAAAAATTTGAGCCCAGGAGAGCGGAAATTCATTCGGGGGGCGTGGGGGGTACGTGGTGGGTACGAAACGTACCCACCACGTACCCCCCAAGGGGTATGAGCGCATAGGCTGAGATTTTTACAAGTGACCACTTAAATTAAAATTAAAATTAAATTCAAATCCGCAAACAGATTTAAAAAAACAAAAATTTGAGCCCAGGAGAGCGGAAATTCATTCGGGGGGCGTGGGGGGTACGTGGTGGGTACGAAACGTACCCACCACGTACCCCCCAAGGGGTATGAGCGCATAGGCTGAGATTTTTACAAGTGACCACTTAAATTAAAATTCAAATTAAATTCAAATCCGCAAACAGATTTAAAAAAACAAAAATTTGAGCCCAGGAGAGCGGAAATTCATTCGGGGGGCGTGGGGGGTACGTGGTGGGTACGAAACGTACCCACCACGTACCCCCCAAGGGGTATGAGCGCATAGGCTGAGATTTTTACAAGTGACCACTTAAATTAAAATTCAAATTAAATTCAAATCCGCAAACAGATTTAAAAAAACAAAAATTTGAGCCCAGGAGAGCGGAAATTCATTCGGGGGGCGTGGGGGGTACGTGGTGGGTACGAAACGTACCCACCACGTACCCCCCAAGGGGTATGAGCGCATAGGCTGAGATTTTTACAAGTGACCACTTAAATTAAAATTAAAATTAAATTCAAATCCGCAAACAGATTTAAAAAAACAAAAATTTGAGCCAAGGAGAGCGGAAATTCATTCGGGGGGCGTGGGGGGTACGTGGTGGGTACGAAACGTACCCACCACGTACCCCCCAAGGGGTATGAGCGCATAGGCTGAGATTTTTACAAGTGACCACTTAAATTAAAATTCAAATTAAATTCAAATCCGCAAACAGATTTAAAAAAACAAAAATTTGAGCCCAGGAGAGCGGAAATTCATTCGGGGGGCGTGGGGGGTACGTGGTGGGTACGAAACGTACCCACCACGTACCCCCCAAGGGGTATGAGCGCATAGGCTGAGATTTTTACAAGTGACCACTTAAATTAAAATTAAAATTAAATTCAAATCCGCAAACAGATTTAAAAAAACAAAAATTTGAGCCCAGGAGAGCGGAAATTCATTCGGGGGGCGTGGGGGGTACGTGGTGGGTACGAAACGTACCCACCATGTACCCCCCAAGGGGTATGAGCGCATAGGCTGAGATTTTTACAAGTGACCACTTAAATTAAAATTAAAATTAAATTCAAATCCGCAAACAGATTTAAAAAAACAAAAATTTGAGCCCAGGAGAGCGGAAATTCATTCGGGGTGCGTGGGGGGTACGTGGTGGGTACGTGGTGGGTACGAAACGTACCCACCACGTACCCCCCAAGGGGTATGAGTGCATAGGCTGAGATTTTTACAAGTGACCACTTAAATTAAAATTCAAATTAAATTCAAATCCGCAAACAGATTTAAAAAAACAAAAATTTGAGCCCAGGAGAGCGGAAATTCATTCGGGGGGCGTGGGGGGTACGTGGTGGGTACGAAACGTACCCACCATGTACCCCCCAAGGGGTATGAGCGCATAGGCTGAGATTTTTACAAGTGACCACTTAAATTAAAATTAAAATTAAATTCAAATCCGCAAACAGATTTAAAAAAACAAAAATTTGAGCCCAGGAGAGCGGAAATTCATTCGGGGTGCGTGGGGGGTACGTGGTGGGTACGTGGTGGGTACGAAACGTACCCACCACGTACCCCCCAAGGGGTATGAGTGCATAGGCTGAGATTTTTACAAGTGACCACTTAAATTAAAATTCAAATTAAATTCAAATCCGCAAACAGATTTAAAAAAACAAAAATTTGAGCCCAGGAGAGCGGAAATTCATTCGGAGGGCGTGGGGGGTACGTGGTGGGTACGAAACGTACCCACCACGTACCCCCCAAGGGGTATGAGCGCATAGGCTGAGATTTTTACAAGTGACCACTTAAATTAAAATTAAAATTAAATTCAAATCCGCAAACAGATTTAAAAAAACAAAAATTTGAGCCCAGGAGAGCGGAAATTCATTCGGGGGGCGTGGGGGGTACGTGGTGGGTACGAAACGTACCCACCATGTACCCCCCAAAGGGGTATGAGCGCATAGGCT
This sequence comes from Beris morrisii, assembly GCA_951812415.1. NCBI lineage: Eukaryota > Metazoa > Arthropoda > Insecta > Diptera > Stratiomyidae > Beris > Beris morrisii. Next base: position 32,153,817 of record OX638311.1, read on the forward strand.
GAGATTTTTACAAGTGACCACTTAAATTAAAATTAAAATTAAATTCAAATCCGCAAACAGATTTAAAAAAACAAAAATTTGAGCCCAGGAGAGCGGAAATTCATTCGGGGTGCGTGGGGGGTACGTGGGGGGTACGTGGTGGGTACGAAACGTACCCAGCACGTACCCCCCAAGGGGTATGAGCGCATAGGCTGAGATTTTTACAAGTGACCACTTAAATTAAAATTAAAATTAAATTCAAATCCGCAAACAGATTTAAAAAAACAAAAATTTGAGCCCAGGAGAGCGGAAATTCATTCGGGGTGCGTGGGGGGTACGTGGTGGGTACGAAACGTACCCACCACGTACACTCCAAGGGGTTGAGCGCATAGGCTGAGATTTTTACAAGTGACCACTTAAATTAAAATTAAAATTAAATTCAAATCCGCAAACAGATTTAAAAAAACAAAAATTTGAGCCCAGGAGAGCGGAAATTCATTCGGGGGGCGGGGGGGGTACGTGGTGGGTACGTGGTGGGTACGAAACGTACCCACCACGTACCCCCCAAGGGGTATGAGCGCATAGGCTGAGATTTTTACAAGTGACCACTTAAATTAAAATTAAAATTAAATTCAAATCCGCAAACAGATTTAAAAAAACAAAAATTTGAGCCCAGGAGAGCGGAAATTCATTCGGGGGGCGTGGGGAGTACGTGGTGGGTACGAAACGTACCCACCACGTACCCCCCAAGGGGTATGAGCGCATAGGCTGAGATTTTTACAAGTGACCACTTAAATTAAAATTCAAATTAAATTCAAATCCGCAAACAGATTTAAAAAAACAAAAATTTGAGCCCAGGAGAGCGGAAATTCATTCGGGGGGCGTGGGGAGTACGTGGTGGGTACGAAACGTACCCACCACGTACCCCCCAAGGGGTATGAGCGCATAGGCTGAGATTTTTACAAGTGACCACTTAAATTAAAATTAAAATTAAATTCAAATCCGCAAACAGATTTAAAAAAACAAAAATTTGAGCCCAGGAGAGCGGAAATTCATTCGGGGTGCGTGGGGGGTACGTGGTGGGTACGTGGTGGGTACGAAACGTACCCACCACGTACCCCCCAAGGGGTATGAGCGCATAGGCTGAGATTTTTACAAGTGACCACTTAAATTAAAATTAAAATTAAATTCAAATCCGCAAACAGATTTAAAAAAACAAAAATTTGAGCCCAGGAGAGCGGAAATTCATTCGGGGTGCGTGGGGGGTACGTGGTGGGTACGTGGTGGGTACGAAACGTACCCACCACGTACCCCCCAAGGGTATGAGCGCATAGGCTGAGATTTTTACAAGTGACCACTTAAATTAAAATTCAAATTAAATTCAAATCCGCAAACAGATTTAAAAAAACAAAAATTTGAGCCCAGGAGAGCGGAAATTCATTCGGGGGGCGTGGGGGGTACGTGGTGGGTACGAAACGTACCCACCACGTACCCCCCAAGGGGTATGAGCGCATAGGCTGAGATTTTTACAAGTGACCACTTAAATTAAAATTAAAATTAAATTCAAATCCGCAAACAGATTTAAAAAAACAAAAATTTGAGCCCAGGAGAGCGGAAATTCATTCGGGGGGCGTGGGGGGTACGTGGTGGGTACGAAACGTACCCACCACGTACCCCCCAAGGGGTATGAGCGCATAGGCTGAGATTTTTACAAGTGACCACTTAAATTAAAATTAAAATTAAATTCAAATCCGCAAACAGATTTAAAAAAACAAAAATTTGAGCCCAGGAGAGCGGAAATTCATTCGGGGTGCGTGGGGGGTACGTGGTGGGTACGTGGTGGGTACGAAACGTACCCACCACGTACCCCCCAAGGGGTATGAGCGCATAGGCTGAGATTTTTACAAGTGACCACTTAAATTAAAATTAAAATTAAATTCAAATCCGCAAACAGATTTAAAAAAACAAAAATTTGAGCCCAGGAGAGCGGAAATTCATTCGGGGGGCGTGGGGGGTACGTGGTGGGTACGAAACGTACCCACCACGTACCCCCCAAGGGGTATGAGCGCATAGGCTGAGATTTTTACAAGTGACCACTTAAATTAAAATTAAAATTAAATTCAAATCCGCAAACAGATTTAAAAAAACAAAAATTTGAGCCCAGGAGAGCGGAAATTCATTCGGGGGGCGTGGGGGGTACGTGGTGGGTACGAAACGTACCCACCACGTACCCCCCAAGGGGTATGAGCGCATAGGCTGAGATTTTTACAAGTGACCACTTAAATTAAAATTCAAATTAAATTCAAATCCGCAAACAGATTTAAAAAAACAAAAATTTGAGCCCAGGAGAGCGGAAATTCATTCGGGGGGCGTGGGGGGTACGTGGTGGGTACGTGGTGGGTACGAAACGTACCCACCACGTACCCCCCAAGGGGTATGAGCGCATAGGCTGAGATTTTTACAAGTGACCACTTAAATTAAAATTAAAATTAAATTCAAATCCGCAAACAGATTTAAAAAAACAAAAATTTGAGCCCAGGAGAGCGGAAATTCATTCGGGGGGCGTGGGGGGTACGTGGTGGGTACGAAACGTACCCACCACGTACCCCCAAGGGGTATGAGCGCATAGGCTGAGATTTTTACAAGTGACCACTTAAATTAAAATTAAAATTAAATTCAAATCCGCAAACAGATTTAAAAAAACAAAAATTTGAGCCCAGGAGAGCGGAAATTCATTCGGGGGGCGTGGGGGTACGTGGTGGGTACGAAACGTACCCACCACGTACCCCCCAAGGGGTATGAGCGCATAGGCTGAGATTTTTACAAGTGACCACTTAAATTAAAATTAAAATTAAATTCAAATCCGCAAACAGATTTAAAAAAACAAAAATTTGAGCCCAGGAGAGCGGAAATTCATTCGGGGGGCGTGGGGGGTACGTGGTGGGTACGTGGTGGGTACGAAACGTACCCACCACGTACCCCCCAAGGGGTATGAGCGCATAGGCTGAGATTTTTACAAGTGACCACTTAAATTAAAATTAAAATTAAATTCAAATCCGCAAACAGATTTAAAAAAACAAAAATTTGAGCCCAGGAGAGCGGAAATTCATTCGGGGGGCGTGGGGGGTACGTGATGGGTACGAAACGTACCCACCATGTACCCCCCAAGGGGTATGAGCGCATAGGCTGAGATTTTTACAAGTGACCACTTAAATTAAAATTAAAATTAAATTCAAATCCGCAAACAGATTTAAAAAAACAAAAATTTGAGCCAAGGAGAGCGGAAATTCATTCGGGGGGCGTGGGGGGTACGTGGTGGGTACGAAACGTACCCACCACGTACCCCCCAAGGGGTATGAGCGCATAGGCTGAGATTTTTACAAGTGACCACTTAAATTAAAATTCAAATTAAATTCAAATCCGCAAACAGATTTAAAAAAACAAAAATTTGAGCCCAGGAGAGCGGAAATTCATTCGGGGGGCGTGGGGGGTACGTGGTGGGTACGAAACGTACCCATCACGTACCCCCCAAGGGGTATGAGCGCATAGGCTGAGATTTTTACAAGTGACCACTTAAATTAAAATTCAAATTAAATTCAAATCCGCAAACAGATTTAAAAAAACAAAAATTTGAGCCCAGGAGAGCGGAAATTCATTCGGGGGGCGTGGGGGGTACGTGGTGGGTACGAAACGTACCCACCATGTACCCCCCAAGGGGTATGAGCGCATAGGCTGAGATTTTTACAAGTGACCACTTAAATTAAAATTAAAATTAAATTCAAATCCGCAAACAGATTTAAAAAAACAAAAATTTGAGCCCAGGAGAGCGGAAATTCATTCGGGGGGCGTGGGGGGTACGTGGTGGGTACGAAACGTACCCACCACGTACCCCCCAAGGGGTATGAGCGCATAGGCTGAGATTTTTACAAGTGACCACTTAAATTAAAATTCAAATTAAATTCAAATCCGCAAACAGATTTAAAAAAACAAAAATTTGAGCCCAGGAGAGCGGAAATTCATTCGGGGAGCGTGGGGGGTACGTGGTGGGTACGAAACGTACCCACCATGTACCCCCCAAGGGGTATGAGCGCATAGGCTGAGATTTTTACAAGTGACCACTTAAATTAAAATTCAAATTAAATTCAAATCCGCAAACAGATTTAAAAAAACAAAAATTTGAGCCCAGGAGAGCGGAAATTCATTCGGGGGGCGTGGGGGGTACGTGGTGGGTACGAAACGTACCCACCACGTACCCCCAAGGGGTATGAGCGCATAGGCTGAGATTTTTACAAGTGACCACTTAAATTAAAATTAAAATTAAATTCAAATCCGCAAACAGATTTAAAAAAACAAAAATTTGAGCCCAGGAGAGCGGAAATTCATTCGGGGGGCGTGGGGGTACGTGGTGGGTACGAAACGTACCCACCACGTACCCCCCAAGGGGTATGAGTGCATAGGCTGAGATTTTTACAAGTGACCACTTAAATTAAAATTCAAATTAAATTCAAATCCGCAAACAGATTTAAAAAAACAAAAATTTGAGCCCAGGAGAGCGGAAATTCATTCGGGGGGCGTGGGGGGTACGTGGTGGGTACGAAACGTACCCACCACGTACCCCCCAAGGGGTATGAGCGCATAGGCTGAGATTTTTACAAGTGACCACTTAAATTAAAATTCAAATTAAATTCAAATCCGCAAACAGATTTAAAAAAACAAAAATTTGAGCCCAGGAGAGCGGAAATTCATTCGGGGGGCGTGGGGGGTACGTGGTGGGTACGAAACGTACCCACCACGTACCCCCCAAGGGGTATGAGCGCATAGGCTGAGATTTTTACAAGTGACCACTTAAATTAAAATTCAAATTAAATTCAAATCCGCAAACAGATTTAAAAAAACAAAAATTTGAGCCCAGGAGAGCGGAAATTCATTCGGGGGGCGTGGGGGGTACGTGGTGGGTACGAAACGTACCCACCATGTACCCCCCAAGGGGTATGAGCGCATAGGCTGAGATTTTTACAAGTGACCACTTAAATTAAAATTAAAATTAAATTCAAATCCGCAAACAGATTTAAAAAAACAAAAATTTGAGCCCAGGAGAGCGGAAATTCATTCGGGGGGCGTGGGGGGTACGTGGTGGGTACGAAACGTACCCACCACGTACCCCCAAGGGGTATGAGCGCATAGGCTGAGATTTTTACAAGTGACCACTTAAATTAAAATTAAAATTAAATTCAAATCCGCAAACAGATTTAAAAAAACAAAAATTTGAGCCCAGGAGAGCGGAAATTCATTCGGGGGGCGTGGGGGTACGTGGTGGGTACGAAACGTACCCACCACGTACCCCCCAAGGGGTATGAGTGCATAGGCTGAGATTTTTACAAGTGACCACTTAAATTAAAATTCAAATTAAATTCAAATCCGCAAACAGATTTAAAAAAACAAAAATTTGAGCCCAGGAGAGCGGAAATTCATTCGGGGGGCGTGGGGGGTACGTGGTGGGTACGAAACGTACCCACCACGTACCCCCCAAGGGGTATGACCGCATAGGCTGAGATTTTTACAAGTGACCACTTAAATTAAAATTCAAATTAAATTCAAATCCGCAAACAGATTTAAAAAAACAAAAATTTGAGCCCAGGAGAGCGGAAATTCATTCGGGGGGCGTGGGGGGTACGTGGTGGGTACGAAACGTACCCACCACGTACCCCCCAAGGGGTATGAGCGCATAGGCTGAGATTTTTACAAGTGACCACTTAAATTAAAATTAAAATTAAATTCAAATCCGCAAACAGATTTAAAAAAACAAAAATTTGAGCCCAGGAGAGCGGAAATTCATTCGGGGGGCGTGGGGGGTACGTGGTGGGTACGAAACGTACCCACCATGTACCCCCCAAGGGGTATGAGCGCATAGGCTGAGATTTTTACAAGTGACCACTTAAATTAAAATTAAAATTAAATTCAAATCCGCAAACAGATTTAAAAAAACAAAAATTTGAGCCCAGGAGAGCGGAAATTCATTCGGGGTGCGTGGGGGGTACGTGGTGGGTACGTGGTGGGTACGAAACGTACCCACCACGTACCCCCCAAGGGGTATGAGCGCATAGGCTGAGATTTTTACAAGTGACCACTTAAATTAAAATTAAAATTAAATTCAAATCCGCAAACAGATTTAAAAAAACAAAAATTTGAGCCCAGGAGAGCGGAAATTTATTCGAGGGGCGTGGGGGGTACGTGGTGGGTACGAAACGTACCCACCACGTATCCCCCAAGGGGTATGAGCGCATAAGCTGAGATTTTTACAAGTGACCACTTAAATTAAAATTCAAATTAAATTCAAATCCGCAAACAGATTTAAAAAAACAAAAATTTGAGCCCAGAAGAGCGGAAATTCATTCCTAGGGGTATGAGTGCATAGGCTGAGATTTTTACACTGCACTAAAGAGTGCAGAGAGAATCGTGAAACTGTTAAATTTGCTACACACGTAGATACATCTTTGTTTAAGAAAAGCGACGGAATTGTCGGAATTTTTTGGCACTAACGTTCATTAGATCCAACGAAGACTGGAATTAACTAGTTATTTAAGAATATATACTTTGATGAGGTACAGATCAGTGGCGGATCGTGCCTTTCATAGCAGGTGAGGCTGAATTGGAATATTAAACACGACTTTGTCAGACTAAAAATATATGAGTAAGGACGTCGGTTTACTGCGGAAAGTCATTAAGTAACATTTTCAAAACAAAAGATCACAAGTAACTTGATGACTTTTTCCTCCGTAAAATGGTGAAGCTCAGCCTCACTAGCCTCATGTGGGGAGCCGCAACTGCTACAGGTTCTAAACAAACAGCAAAGTATAAAACATAACACTTATTCGTAACATTTGGAGTTAAGTGTTCTATAACAGGATTATAACATCAACACGAAACAATTTCATTAAAAAGGACACTTTTAATACATGTTGGTATGCAAAGTTTTTTAAGTGTTTCAATGTAATCATCTTTTATATTTGGTCTAAGCAACAATTTTAAACATATTCGTATAAACTAGTGACGTACATAGAACTTTTTCCTTTCCACCTCCTCTAACCATCGTCCCTACACCCGCACCTATAACATTTCTTTCTCTGCTAGAGGTCTTCTGGGTCTAACTCCTGTGAAAAAAATTGGCCTAACTCTGGTGAAATATAGATTTTAGAATGTTTCGATCCCAGCTTTCGAGTGTTTCGGATGCGTTGTCCCCTCCCCCTCTCCTACACCCGTCAACCTCTATCCCTCATTTGCAAATGGGTCTACTATCATAGTTCTACATAAGTTGCAAGTTTCAGCCTCTTAGCATAAGCGATTCCTGAGATCTTGAAACCAAAATTTTTCGTCAAAAACGCTCCTCCCGTCTCCCACCGTAAGCTTGAAAATTTAAATACAACTTAAAATTAAATTAATTGGAAACACGGTTTTTCCCCAGCCATTTAATACCTTAAAAAATTAAAGAGTATTTTGTGATTATTGAACTGTGCCTATTTTAAGACCTTTTTCAATTGGCAGCTTATTTATCACAAAATAATACGAATGTCGTAATCGTGGATTGGGGCAAGCTCGCAATCTTACCATGTTATCCTACTGCCGTTATCAACACCAAACAAGCTGGTGAATGTATATCAAAATTTTTGATGAAGCTACAGGACAAGTATCCTGCGTTTAAAATGCACCATGTCCATCTAATCGGACTAAGTCTAGGAGCCCATGTCGCAGGATTTGTCGGAAACTCAATAGAAAATTCAACCGGAAAGAAAATTCGAAGAATAACAGGTTTTTTGCAAGAAATCAGTAAATCAAAATAAAAAAAAACTTCAAACGTTTTAAATTTTTTAGGACTCGACGCAGCACTACCACTTTTTGCAAATCCCGATAAGGATATGAAATTGGATGCAAATGATGCGAACTTCGTTGATGTAATTCACACGAATATGGGAATATTTGGCAAAATGGAACCAAGCGGTCATGTGGATTTCTACGTGAATGGCGGATATATGCAACCCTCCTGCAATGGATCTCGAAGTAAGTAAGTTATAATTTCAATGGCCGGTTCTATACTAGTTTTCCAGCTATTGATCCTGTACCAGGTTTTGTTATAGCTTCCGAATCTAACTATTGTAGTAAAAAAAATTGGATTTTACAGATCTACCACTCTGCAGCCATATGATGTCGATTATGTATTTTGCTGAGTCCATACGATCTCCTTCAGGATTCTGGGGAATACGATGTCCAACTTACTTTCAATTCATTTTTGGTCACTGCGAAAGTAATTCAAAAACTCCGAACTCCGAAAAAGTTTTAATGGGAGAGAGTAGCTCACCTGCGTAAGTAGTTAACATTAACTTATTTAAATTACATTTATACTATATACTGTAAATGAATTCAAAATTAGGTTACATTTATTATTTTTTGATCACTAATGACGAAACCCATATATTGAAGTAGTATCTGTTCGTATATCCGAGAACATGTTTCGTCAACGTGTTTGGCTAGGAAGATGAAATTCGAAATATCGTTAATGGACAAGATTTCTTCGAGAAGCTACATACAAGTCATTAAAATAAATAGCCACGTAAATGGCACTATTTATGGAGAACGTATTAAGTTGCGATTCTTAAATTTGCAGTAAGCTGATTAATTTTTATATGTAAACAAAATCTCTTCAGGGTGATGTAAAGCTATTATAGCTCAGTTATTCAAATTTGTGAGAATTTCACAAATGTCTCGAAGACAAGTCGGCATACCTGTGAGACTCTTATTGAAAAATACACGTATCGAGAGAAATGCGCCCCGAATCTCGAAGATAAATTTGCGAATGTCGAAATTGGAAATAAAACTTCGTTGTAGAGCCATCTTCTATTTTCTAGACAGAATATCTTGTGATCTTCGCTCATACATATTTTGAAGTAAAAAAACCGAAATAAAATTTTAACTGTTTCTCCGGAATAGTACCGCCTCCTTGTAAACTGGTGGATTTCTTGCAGAATATGCTCCTAACCCGAACGACTGACAAATTTCCGGTCATCTGGTAAAAAGAACACTCATAAAAAACCTACAGGATTTGGTGTCAACCAAAATTACCAGAATTCAAATGAATTGTTGAACGGGTTTACCAGTTTTACAACATTTTTCACAAAATATAAAAATCACACATACACTCAAAGAAAAATCCTTAGTAACATTGACAAAAAGTATTTGTTGAATTTCAACAGTGCACCTTTGTCATATTGATAATGTCAGCAAAACAAATAAAAATTATTCAGTTTCGTAAGTTTTTGTCAAATTGATAAAAATTCGGCGTAATTTCAGTTCGGTTTTTTTTTAACAAAATGTGTATTATCGAAATGACAAGATTCATATTGAAAAATATTTAATCAAATAAACAATTTTTTTATTGTATTGAAAGAAGTATTAAATGTTGTCTTTGAAACAGGTTTTGATAAAAGTTTTGTCAGAGTGACCAAAAGTCAACTACAAGATTTTTTTATATGTACAAAACGATTTATTAAATTGACAAAAATGTTTGTCAGAAATTCTGCGGTGCGCAGGTCTCTAGTTCGAGTACAAAAACTACCAGTTTTTTATTGTAAAATTTTTCTCAATTCAACAACTTCTTTTGTCATCTTTTTTATCAAATAATAATGAAATTTGTCAATTCGATAAAGTATTTTATTGGACATATATTGACCGTAGTTTTGTCGAGTTGAACTGAATTTTTGTCAATGCTACCAGGCTTTTTCTCTGAGTGTACAAAAATTACTTAAATTGTTTTATTACAAGCAAAAGATAATTTACAATAACCCATATTTTAATTCTCTATCGAATTGTGTTTCATCGATTGTGTCTTTATCATTTCAGTTCAACTGGGATAATACTTGTACGGACAAATACTAGTGCACCATACGCTCTGGGAAGAAAGGGCGCATTGAAAATTTTAAACGAAGAAATGTATCCGGAACCATCATTTTATGGATCTTTTTATTATAAGAGAAATTTTCTTCAAAACAGAAAATAAGTTAGTAATTATTAATATAAAAATAGAGAATAAGTACAGAATTTAGTAGTAGAATGTTGGTTACTTTTAGTTGAATAAAATAATTTTGAAAATATCCGAAGAAATATGGGTTGAAAACGATTCCACAAATTCCGTCACAACTTTGCAAAAAAAATCTTTTTTAATTTTTCCCAGATTACTTCCTCGGGCTTTTTATACGGAGTATGGGGACAGACGCACAAGATTTAATAGGTTTTTTACGTAAACCGCAGTGTAGTGGCATTGAACGATAGTGAAAATTTTCTCCAAAACAAAGTAATGTTTTTGTTACTGTAGGTTCAACTAAATTTGTTGACGGCTTTGTTGATTTGAGGAATCAATCAGGGTCGTCAATGAATAACTTTTTAAAAAAAATTAAATCGTTTTTTTTTTTAGTCTGAATTGAAACTTTCATTAATAAAGATCTATTGATAAATAATAATCAATCATTAATAACTTTTTAATAAAAATTTTAATCAAAAATTGAACTCAATATTATAAACGACTCGTATTATAAAAATATATTAATTTATATATATTCTTAAATTCTATTGATTTTAAAAAAAGTTCATTTATATGTTGTATAATTCTCAATTATTGTTTAAATTATTATTACAAGTTTCGTTACGAAAGATTGTGTTGATTTGTGATATTAAATAATTTATCAAATCAAGCGAACATCAAAAGGTTAATTATTTAAACATCTTCTCAAAATTCACTGAAGAATTAAATGGAGAAGATTCAAATTTTATTTTTTATAAGAAGAGGATTAAGAATGGAATTTCTCATGGTAAGCTACCATAGAAGCAAATTTGATTAATGGTCATTTCGTCAAGGACAGCGATTAATCAACAGTCTACTGAAGCCGGAAAACAAGTAACATTTAATCAAGAAGAGGTTTATTAAACAACCGAAAAGATTCAAAACCCAACTCAACATAGTAAGAGGATTGGCAACTACATTAGCAGACTCTCTTCAGCAGCTAATTTTTAAATGCGTACGGACGCGTCTAACCAAGAACTTTTAATGTTGCGACCAGACTCTGTTGGCAGATTTCTTTAAATTAGGCTTTCAAATTCAAAAATTTGTCGCAGGAAGTAAGTACTGTAAAAAGACATGAAATGCCTAATTTGACACTAAGAATTTTTTTCAAAATTACAATACAAAAAAATTATTTACATTAATCTAGAGATGAATTCAATCAGATGTCGACAACTTTTGTACTGTTTCTTGTGAAAATTTCTTATAGTCGCTTTTTTCTACTAATTTATCATTGTATTTTTGTATTTTATCCGAAATATTTCTTAAAAATGTACGTTCATTGTCTTTGTATTCCGAGAAAACGTCGCCACCTTTAACCACTCTTAGTGTAATATTTTCAAGATTTTCTGAGCAATCCTCCAGTTTTTTAGCCTTACGACTAAAAGTTCCAGCACACTGAAATTCGAATATTTGGAAATAAATTCAAATTTAACCAAGTCAAATCTTACCGACAAAATCAAATCCATTTGAACTTTTGTGAATACTTTGAATGCGGTTTCGAGAATACTCCTCAAATCGTACGCATACAAATCACCTGGGTCCAATTTTAAATAAAATTGACCAATTAATTGATCAATGATTTGTTGCCGATTACTATCCGGCGAATCCGTTAAAACTTCTAAGCTGAATTTCTGAAGGAATTCACGAAGTAGTTGTAGGGTGTTTTCCTCTGATTCGGCAGGATATCCACTGGCTACCAGTCGCTTGAAAATCGTTGTACTCATTGTTTGAATATCTTCCATAGTTTTCTCTGCAATCCAGGTATTGTTTCTGGTCACCAGTAATGCTTCTAAGTAATCTGCTAGAAAACAGTTTAAGTTACTGGGTTGAGCACGAAGAACTTCACGTGACATGTCCGCCATTAGTTCTTGTAGCCCTTCTGGCATTGTTACGTTTACGCGACGAGGTCGGCTGTGGTATTCCACGTATGGAAGCATTTTTTTGAAAAATGAAACTCGTATAGAGGAAATGCTGAAGAAAGCATTCAAAAAAATGTAAGAAAAGTTATATAACTTTAAAAAGACATAAAAAAGTATCAAATTAGTATAAACTTTATAAAAGTACGAAATATATTAGATTATCATTCTGACTCGTGCAGTCACTGACTACTTTATTGTCTGCCCTTTGACATACTGATACAAAAATATATCATTTTAGTAGTTCTATGACTGATTGGGAAGTTGTTTCAGTTCTAAACATAGTCCTTTATTTGATCTGTATAGAAGCTACTAGAATTTGAAGGACGGAGGCTTTTCTTCATACTTCGCATCACTTTTTGACCGGTAGCATCTGAACTTATCGTAAAGTAACGATTTTGCGATTGATTAAAAAGATACTAGTTCTTCTTACCACACTAGAGACAACTTTTTTTGTGAGTCATTTAGTTCTAGAGATATTTCGAATACTTCAAGTACCTTTTTCTCCGAAAAGGACATGTGAGTGTCCTTTTTTGCTTCCATTTTTGGAAACTTCATCTTATTAAATGAAATTAGAATAACCCGGAGTCTCAACTTTTAGCACAATATTGAAGAAAGGATTAAAAAAATTACCTAAGCTCTATAAAAGTGGGGTTTTCTTTAAAGTTATTAATGCAGGTAGATAATTACTATATGTTTTAAACATGTAATGAAGTAATTTAAATTGGCAGTAGAGATAATATATATACAGATGAAGATATTTATGGAAGATTGGAAAAAAAAGGGACGGACATTGAAGACATTTAATTCATTGCTTGAATTTCATAGCTCACAAAAGAAAAACTAACAAACAAATCACCGTAAGTAAAATATTTGTACCTTGAAAGTACTCGGGGTTAAAGCAATACGATATTAGTTTTTTACCGCAATACATTCTGCCTTTATCTAGTAGTACACTGTATGCCGCGCTGTCAAATATTTCACTATATTCCCCGGCTGCTGCCGGATAATGTAATAGTTAAATTTTTGTTTGCCACATTATTTAATTTGCCCTACACAAAGTCCATTTTTACGGAAAAAATTGTACAGAACTTTTTGTCAAATTTTTTTCGTCAAATATTTGACAGCATGGCATGCGGCGTAATACAAGCTGTAGCGCGAATACATTTAATAGGTCTTTTGAATAGTTTTTATATGCCGTAGTAGGTTAGGTTAGGTTAAGAAGGTTAGACTGAAGCATTGTGCCACAATCCATCACGAGATATCACTGTGGATCCATTGTGGTCATATGCCGTCGTAACTTTTATGCCACTGCATAAAATCTTTTTTTTACTCAGGTTTATCATCTCCACAAAACTTTTACTCCAGAACTCTTAAAATTCTTGATATCGCGAGAGGTATTCGGGTCTTGGGAGTGATTTGTTCTTGGGACTCTTTTATACCAAGACAATAGGATGTAGGATGTTCAAAATTATTGAAGATGACACTCCGCATCTCCACACGTTGCTTCTTCAACACCTTCAGTGCCTACGGTGCAGCTCCACGTCCAGAAAAAATTTTAGGCACATTAAATAGCATTTTCAAAATATTTGGCAAACAGTTTGGCACTCAAAGTGTTAAGCGAATATTCTCGAAAATTCAGTTTTTGAATTTTGCGATAGTATCCTCAGAAGTTGTGTATATCGGTCTTCCAGAACGGGGAACGTTTTCGAGTCTCTCCCTGCCTGCTTTGAAAGATTTGTAAACTTCTGAATTCCGCAAATCCAATTGCGAGAATCATTGTAAACCGCTTCCATTTCTTAACTGATGATTTAAATATTTCTTCTTGCTTTATAAGGGGGTCATTCCATCAAGAATCGCCAAAATTGTGACCTTACCATCTCCGATTCTTTTGAAAATTTTTGCACTTGAAGAACTAGTGAAAAAAATAATTGAAATTCAATTTTTTTGTTTCTATCTCATTTTTTTGTTAGTTATAGTATGTTAAAGTTTTCGCAAAAATGGTGTCCAAGTCCTCTTTGAAAATTCATATCTCTGGTAATTTTTATCCTAGAATAATAAAATAGTGCTTATTTTAAAGGGGGAGGTTGTCGCAATATAAAGAAGATACGAATAAAAATTATCCTTCAAATTTTTGGTTATACTATTTTTCAAAACATATCAAAAAATTAACTTGGGATCTGAGGAGGATCAGGGTAAAAAAAAACCAAATTAAATTATTAGAGAACTAAACTAGCCTTAATTGAGAACAACTGATGTTCTTCGATTTTTTTGCCCCGATCCCCTTGACATCCCAAGTTAATTTTTTGATATGATTTGAAAAAGAGTATAATATACAAAATGAAAAAAGTTTAAAAGAATTTAAGATATTCATTTTGAGATATTCAAGGATAAAGGACAAAATCGTTATCCTTGAAAACAAATTTCAAGGATCATTTTTTTTCAAATTTTTTTTATATTGCGACAAACTCCCCCTTTAAAATAAGCCCTATTTTATTGCTATAGGATAAAAATTACCAGAGATATGAATTTTCAAAGAGGACTCGGACACCATTTTTACGAAAACTTTAACATACTATAACTGACAAAAAAAAAATGAGATAGTAACAAAAATCGGCAAACAGTTTTGCGCAACTCATTATTTTATGGGTAGAAGTCCGAAACGTAGGTTACTAAGTGACTGATAACCTAGAAAATAACGTTCCAAATAGCCTCCTAATTACTTCTTAGGTTTTCATTCGCATAGTACCCTACACCGTATCTCAGCATTATAACGTTTCGGACTTCTACCCATAAAATAATAAAGTTGCATCCAGACTGTTGGTCGATTTTTTTTAGTTTTAATTACTCTAGTAGCATATCTACATAGTTTTAACTTTCTAGCATAAGCCGTTTCTGAGATATGAAAAACCACCCCCCACCCCCGTACCTTGCTACCCCTATCAAAAATTTATTTTTCTGGGATGTCTCTATAGGAGCTCTATACAGTTTTAAATTTTGAGCTTTCTAGTCTTTGCGGCTTTCGAGAAATTAAAATCAGAATTTTTTCATTTCCATTCCCTCCCACCATCACTCCCTGCACCCATACCCTCACCATTTTTTCCTCGGCTAGAAGTCTACCGGTCTTAACTCCTGTAAAATTTTCAACATCATTTATATGATACAGTTTTTGAGATATACAAATTTAATTTTTTAAATATTGATTGTCACCCCACTTCCGCGCTTCACGTCCCCCCTCTCCAAAATTTTACATTCCGTAGACTCCACTAGTAATTCTATAGACAGAAACCAAATTTTATCTTCCTGGGATAATTGAGTCGAAAGATATTGTAATTTAAATTTTTTTACCCCATACTTCACCACCCCCCTTAAAATTTTTAACTCCTTTTTAATTTCCTAGTAACTGTTAAGACAACTACAAAGTTTCAGCCGACTGACATCAATCGTTCAGGTGATATGGATTTTAGAATGTTTCAATCCCAGCTTTCAAGCGTTTTGGACGCAGTGTTTTCCCCCACTCGCACATCCCTCAACACCTATCAACCATTTTTTTGCAAATGAGTCCACGATTATAGTACTACATAAGTTCCAACTTTCAGCCTCCAAGCATAAGCGGTTCCTGAGATCTAGAAACTAAAATTTTTCATCTAAAACGCTCTCCCCTCCTCCCCCTCACACCCCAACCCCTCCAAAATATACCACTCGTAGGGGTTCACCCATTCTACCTACCATAAAAATTTCAGCTGAATATCTCAAGGGGTTTGAGAGCTACGAGCCTTCAAACAGTTTTGCGTACTGCGTACGGCGTACGGCGGACGGCGTACTATAATCGGCGTACGGCGGTGTTTACTAGTCCTAAAACGTGTAAATACAAAATTTCAGGGTAGCAAACTTTTTGGAAATTTCAGGTCGATCACAATACTTTATTATTAAAAAATAATAAAGTAAAAATTTAATTTCAATTATTTTTTTCACTAGTTCTTCAAGTACAAAAATTTTCAAAAGAATCGGATATGGTAAGGTCACAAATTTCGTCATTTTTGGCGATTCAAGGACTCAATTTTTTCCCTCTTTTAAATTTTTTTCGACTTTGACCTGCTCATAGGACGAGAACTCGAAGGACAATGACGGTATCAGTTTTAAAATTAGTATTTAAACTATTGAGGCTCGTGGTTTCAGTCCAATTAAAGAAACTATTCCTGCTAATTCTATGGCGACAGTAAAAAAAATCGCAACAGTTCGGTTTACACGGTGATAGTTGGTATGCTAGTGTTATAAGTTTCGCGATAGTGCTATCAACTATCTCGTCAAACGTGATACTGCAATCATGATAGTGCGAAATCAACTATTAGTCAGTATCAGTTTACGCAATGATAATGGTCATGACAGTTTCTTTCACGATATTGACTCTCGCAAAAAACCATTACAGTGTAATCTGGGCAAATACAGCAAGTTCTCTCGACGTCAAGTGAACGTTAATGAGAAACATTCGAAAAATTTGTACATTTTTTCTTATTTAAATTACGCTCGCTCCATCAAGTTAAACACAAAAAAAAAATATTATGAAATCGATTGGCTCCCGACGATTTATGACGAAATCGATAAATTTAATAACTTTAATTCAAACTTTATATATATACTCGCAGTCGTATGGACCGCATAAGCGTCTGGTGCGTACTTATCAAGTACTTGGGGTGAGAAAAGCTCAATATTGTGTTTGTTTTATTTTTGATTTGGTCGTATCTATCCAGATTAGATAAGGTAACCAACGATATTATAGAGAAATATTTGATAAAGCAAACTGAGATAAATCGATAACGTCATGTGTGATTTTGACAGACAGTTAGTATTGGCAAGTTTTTTTTTAACGAAATCGAGCGATGATGTACTGCATCAAAATTTGCAAGAATTTTTAACATAAAGAATATTTAAATTGAATTTAAAACAAAGAAATTGTTGTTGTCACATATCTTACCCAAGTTCGTGTTACATCTTAAGTAAATGGTGAAATTAAGTCATGTTTGGCTAACTGATTAAAATTTAATTCTAACGAGTATTTACTGTTTACTATAAAAGTTTTTTTTGTATTTAAATTTTACCTAAAAGTTACCATAATTATTTTATAACTTCGGGATATCTACGGTAATATCGTAGCCGTGATGTATAAAACTACTCGTTTAAAAAGTGATAAGCGACTGTTTAACTAAGCGAATTCTTTGAAAACCGCCTATTTTTATTTAATCAAATTCGATTGAGACAGTAATAAATAAATCCATTGACAATCATGCCCTGAATATAAACCAAAAATTAATTACATGCGTTAAAATTGTTCGGTTTAAATATGAACAAACAGAATATTCAGTTAAATGGATTTTAGCCCATTTTAGGTTTTAAATTAAATTTCTAGCAAAAGTTTTTCGGCATAGAAAAATCATCGAATATCGGTCAGTATACTGGTTTGACACACTAGCTTATTATTGAGTTAATGGGCTATTTAAATTTGCGCGTGTGATTTGAATAACAAAATTTCATTTCTTTTCAATTTTAGTATTTGAAAATAGTACAGAGGCATTTCATTGTTCAAGAATTATTGTTAAAATAGTTAATAGCCAAGTGCATTCAACAAAACGGTGTTTTTCAGTTTTTACATAGTCGTAGACGGAATTCTATGGAAAGTATAAAAAATAGAACTTATAGCTGGAAGCATGGTTTTGACTGCTATTCATATTTACAATACTATTATCTTTATAATTTTTTGTTGAGGTGTATGTAATTATTATACCCGGATGAAATTTGAAGAGTAGTTTAAGTTTGAGTTTGTTAATTATTACTACTCTGAAATTTTGTATTTTCTTCACGTAGTACGTAGTAGGTACTGATACTAGTATAGCCCGAAAAGTCAATAAGAAAAATATTGTCCGTCTGTCCGCTGTTCATAACCGTTTTTATAATGTCTCGATAACTTGTGTAGGTCATGAAATTTCTCAGGGGTGGAGGATTGAGACGTGAGGAGAATTTAAAGAAGCAGATTCACTTATTGAACAAAAATTGAAATCATTACAGCAAAGCATTTGTACTTAAACTCGGATAGTATTTTTGTACGACATCGTGATTGGGATCTCATCATTATGCGAAAAATCACTTGAAAAGGCAAAGGCTGTTTCTTGAATCTCTAAGGGCGACCCTGAGTATAGTGCTAAGATTCTGCGTAATATTCTTTGATCAAATTCATCCCTAATCGGGATCTACCCAGACGTGAAAATAGGGCTCTCGTTACATAGGGTGTCACCAAACTAGTTTCATTTATATATTGAGTAAAATAACAAATTTGTAATATATGGGTTCTTGTTCCAGTGTCTGAAAAAAAATAATAAAGTAGCATTTATTTCCATTGGATATCAGCAATTAACATTGATACAATCAATCTAAATGCACATTCATTCGTTTGTCATGGACATAATTAAATACATATTTGGTAATTACGATGATGTGGCCGACTTTTAGTGTTTTTAGATGGCGATTATAGCAGAATTCGAGTTGAAACCGATGAATAGATAGCATTGCCCACAGACGGCTTTACGTCCTTGGTTAAAAGTAGCATTGTACGAAGGTTTACTCGGTAGATATATTCGATTAATCAGTCAATATTTTAACAACCACTTTTCTGGATTTTTTAGAAATCTTTTTACATTATTCTCTACTGTTTTTTGTGAGCTGATTATCTTGTACGATTTTAATATTAAAAGAAGCAGATCCTAATTATAAAGTAATATAAAGTATATTTTAATTTTCTTCAACAGATGAAAAACCGCAATGCTCTCATTTTGCTTGCTAATATTGTTTGAAGATAACAATTGATCTAGCCATCATACGGATCACATAAGAGTTATTTTTACCTTAAGTCAGCCAAATCACAAATAACCGGACCATCAAAATTCGGAGATACGCGCTTTATCACGCGTGTCGTATATAAACAGATTTTTGGGGCAAAATTTTTACATTGTGCAGACTGGACCCAAATTCGTCGTTCCACCGGTTTAATTACTGCTGCTTAGGCCAGTGTAACATTTGGAGTTCTTAAAGACGATGGCTAATGCAGAAAGAAAGCGCTTCTTATATCAGTTAGTTAGCTTTCGTTCGTTTAGTCATAGTGCGCGCATTAACTAACTGGCTGTCGTCAGTACGTGAGTGCGGTGTAAATCAAATCCAAATTGGGCCGGTGAATTGTTACTTAGACGGTGGTCTATGGTCTGCCAAGGCCTGTTAAGGTCAAGAATGTGCAGTTCGAGTATTAAAAAGTGCAATGTGTTTCTAATTAGTTATCTAATGAATTGAATTAGTGTCAATTACAAGCTACAAATGCCACTATTGTGATAATTCTACTAGATTTAGTGATATCGGGTGGAATTTGTGATAATTGGCAAGATGAGAAAATTGTGCGAAAACAAAGCTTTTACTTTATTCATCTGGATATTTGGAATAATTTTATTAGGTAAGTGTAGTTGTTAATTGACAATTCTAATTACATTATTAAAAAGAACTACATAATTATATGAGGATGGAATTTTTAATGGTACAGCATAAGAAACTCCTCATCCCTCCTAAGATTATAAACAAGCCCATGAACAAACCCGTTGAAGTGAAAAGTTTTTCGATACCTAATTAGACCTGCCAGATATGACTAAAAATGTATGCAACCTCTTTACACCCCCCTAGGGGTCGAATTACAAAATATCCTGAAAACACTTTCTAGGGATTTATTGTGAAATTCTTATAACACCCCTTCTAACATATGCTGTTAAAATAATAAAGTAAAACACTATTCTGTAAGTTTAAATTTTCATGTTTTAAATAAATAAATTGCGATAGGCACCGCTATCCCGATGCAAATATGAAAGGAACTAGTGTCTTCAAGGGCTGTAGATCTTTTTTAATACTGGTAGGTATATCATACGTTTTGCTTGGATAAATACAGATATTCGCTTGACAGCATCTTCTGAAAACAATCGGAGATATGCCAAATTTACGTTGCACCGGATAAAAATAATATTAACTACTGATCATCGTAGCTTAACAAAAATACTTAAGAAGAGTTAGTTAAGCAATCCAAAAAAATTCAGTCATTTCACTTGATTAAAAAACATTTTTAATTGAAGTCAAGTATTATTTCAAGGTTACAACATGGTGTCTCCTAATTGCATTAAAAAAATCTGTGTCTTAAAGCTATGTGTGCTTTTTCTGCCTTTATGTAGAATTGGAAAGACATTCGAAGCTACGAATAAACACATGAGCTAATGCAACAGGTCGAGAGAAGTGAAGCTCAAATGGAATTACGGCATAACTTTTTTGACAAGGTTGTATTACATTGTATGACACTTTGCCAAAATTTTGACTATTCTCGCTGACAAATGCAACCAGATTGTGTAATCATCAAATTTTCGTTTGCCACATTTTTTTTTGTCTACATAAGGTTTTTAAACGAAAAAAATTGTATTGAGATATCCGTAAAATTTGCTTGAGTCAAACATTTGACAACATAGCATACAGTGTAATACAAGCTACATAGTGGATATACTGTACTCATTCAGTCTTGTCAATTTCAATTTATTTTTTTTATAACAAAATATCGGTCTTTTTAATCGATGCGTAGCTCTATTAAGTTATTAGAAGCAAACTAGCTTAAATTTATGATTTTAAGAGCTCTCCATGCATATGGTATCATAAAATTAAAATCATCGAGACTTACGAGTAAAGCTAGTATTACACTTGGTATACAGTGTCAATTATTTAACTAAAAAATTTTACGGAAAAATCAATAAAATTTTTTCTGTCAAAATAGAGCAAAAAAACATACTGCAGTCACGATCGGCTGCAAGCCAATCGTATAATACTCTAGATGAATACTGAACTCCGATTTATATTGTAGTTGGGGATAAAGTATAATTACGTGTGTGCATGTTGTATGCCCTTTATTAAGGACTGCTATTAGATTGCTACTCAAAACTAAAAGACAATATTCAGTGTTTAACTTCATACCTTGAACTGGGTAAGTCATCGAAAAAAAATGTCCTTTTTAAAGGACTTTCACATGGGAGGTGCAGGAAGGACTCACTCGATTTCTTACATATTTATCCTTTTCCTTGGAACTATTCAAAAATTAATGTGTACAAAATTTGAAATTCGTAGCTTGAAGCGTTCAAAAGTTATCGAAAAATATTGTTGAACACGTGTCTTAAGGATATTTTGTATGGCAGCTACCAGAAGGAGTAAAAGGATTTCGCTGATTAGTAAACTCGAACATCCTTTTTACTCAAAACTAATTTGTACAAAATTCCGAATTCGTAGCTAAAAGATTACTTAAGTTATAGCGAGTTCCGTAAATTAAGTGATAACGTTTTGACAGGATATTTGTATGGCAGCTACACGAAGGACTAATAGGATTTTCTTCATAATCATACATTTAACTCAAATTATTGGAAAAATACTACATACAATATTTCAAAGACGTAGCTAAAACCGTTCTGAAGTTATTGGTAATATTCTTGAACACGAGTTTTAAGGACGTTTTGTATGGCAGCTACCAGAAGGAGTAAAAGGATTTCGCTGATTAGTAAATTTGAACTTCCTTTTCACTCAAAACTAACTTGTACAAAATTCTGAATTCGTAGCTAAAAGATTACTTGAGTTATAGTGAGTTTCGTAAATTAATTGAATACATTTTGACAGGATATTTGTATGGCAGCTACACGAAGGACTAACAGGATTTCTTTCATAACCATATATTTAGCTCCAACTATTGAAAAAATAACACATACAAAATTTGAATGGCGTAGCTTAAACCCTTCTGAAGTTATCGACCAATATTCTTGAAGAAGTGTTTTAAGGACATTTTGTATGGCAGCTACCAGAAGGAGTAAAAGGATTTCGCTGATTAGTAAACTCCGACTTCCTTTTCACTCAAAACTAACTTGTACAAAATTCTGAATTCGTAGCTAAAAGATTACTTGAGTTATTGTGAGTTTTGTAAATTAAGTGAATACATTTTGACAGGATATTTGTATGGCAGCTACACGAAGGACTAAAAGAATTTTCTTCATAATCATATATTTAGCTCCAACTATTGGAAAAATAACACATACAAAATTTCAAAGACGTAGCTTAAACCCTTCTGAAGTTATCGACCAATATTCTTGAACACGTGTTTTAAGGACATTTTGTATGGCAGCTACCCGAAGGAGTAGGACGATTTTGCCCGTTAACAAACTTAGCCTTACAAATTCAACCAAACATCCAGATTCAAAATTTCAAGACCCTGGGTGAAGGCGTTCTTGAGTTATCGTGCTAACGGACAGACGGACGGACGGACGGACGGACGTCAGGCGGATTTGAGGTTTTTGGCCACAAATAAACAAAAAATAATATATAACTTTTTTTCGTCCGAGGCTTGGTTCTATGCGTTACAAACTTTTGGGCTGGATTAAACTTATAATACTCTATATGATTTCATCTAGAGTATAAAAATTATGTGACTGGCTAAAATTTGACGATGTCACTGTGTTACTGCATTTACTACCCAGAGTAGTAAAATATTAGACAGCGTGACGTACAGTGTAATACATGCTAAAGTAATTCAAATCATTTTAATTTTTCTATGAAATAATTGAGGACCACTGATATTCATGGATATTTTGACTAAGAATCTGTGAAAACATATGCAATTTCCTTACACCCACTTGGAGGTTGAATATCCAAAAATCCTGAAAGGAGTTAATAGATAAATATGAAGACATCACGAAAAAAGAAATGACGGAATTCGTATAAACGTGTTCAATCTTTTTATACCCTCTCAGGGGCTGGAAAAGGAAAAAACTTAAAAACGAGTTTTAGGCGATTATTACGCAAGCCCATGAAAGTGAAAACATATTCGATATCGATCAGACCTGTGGGATACGGCAGAATTCGTGAAAAAGTATACAAACCCTTTACACCCTCTTAGGGTTCGAATTTCATAAAATCCTGAAAACACTTTCTAGGTATTTATATGAAGAAATCGTAGAATGAAAATGAATTCAATATTTAGGATGACCTAATAGATATGACGAAAATAGCGAAAATATTTTCTTTCCATTTTCACTGATAATTTTTTTCGCTCCCCTTCCAAACGCCAATGAATATTTCAAAATTTTTTTTATCTAAATTAATATTCTAGTTAATTTACATATACGTACCGAGTTTCAACTTTGTAACATAAGCCGTTCTATAGATAGGCAAAACACCCCCCACCCCCGTACCATACTACCGCAATAAAAAATTATATTTTTCCAACATGCTACTACTATATCTCTATATAAATACTAAATCTTAGCTTTATATCATTATAGGTTCTCGAGATATAAAAATCAGAACCTTTTCCTTTTCACCCTCCCCCACTTGCACTCTTTACACCCTCACACTCAAAAAATTTTTTTTCTGCTAGGGGTATATTAGGCCTACTTCTGGTTTAAAATTTTAAGCATCTATCTTACACTGTTCTTGAGATATAAGACGTGATTTCCTTGAAAAATTCGTATACCCTCCACTTTCATGCTCCACCGCCCCCTTACAAAATTTTGCTTTCAGCAAATTTTATTTGTCAACCCTTATACAAAAACCTAATTTTATTTCTCTTGTGCAATTGGTTCGTTTATCCCCACCTCCGTACACCACTGCCACCACCCCAAAAATTTGTTTCCAATCTATTCTCCTAGTATATCGAGAGATGTTTATTATGTTTTAACTTCGTTACATTAACCGTTTAGGAGATATTGATTTTAGAATGTGTCGATCTCGGCTTTCTTGCGTTTCGGACGCATTATTTTCCCCCCACTCCCACACCCATGTCGGCAATTTTGCAAATTTTGAAAATGGGTCCACTATTGAAGCTCTACATAAATTCGAAGTTTCAGCCTCCTAGCGTAACCGGTTGCTGAGATCTAGAAATCAAAATTTTCCATCTAAAACGCTTCCTTCACAGCCCCACCCTTCAAAATGTGGTCACATCATGGGGCTAACCCATTCTATTCATAAAAAAAATTTCAATTTAATAACTCAATGGATTTGGGAGCTACAAGCCTTCAACCGATTTTGCGTACAGCGGTCGACGTACAGCGTACGGCGGACAGACGGACTGAAATTTTTTTTTGCTTTTTTCGTGTCTACTAGTCATGAAACGTGAAAAAAAATTTTGAGGGTAGCAAATTTTTTCCTTTTTAAAATCGATCAAAATACTGTATTATTGAAATAATAAAGTAAAAAACATTAATATATATAATAAATGAAAAATAAAGAATAAAGGACAAAATCATTGTTTACAAGTGGCGTCAATTATATTTAAAATTTTTGGGAGAGAAGTGAAGCACGGAAATGGAAGATAGTAATTTTTAGAAATTAAATTTAAATTTAAAAATTAAATTATTATAGCTCAGGTACCGTTTCAGCAGATAGAGTTTAAAAATTTTCATAGGAGTTTGGTCCAGTAGAGCTCTAGCAGAGAAAATGTGGTGGTGAAGGGTGATGAGAATAAGCTGATGTTTAAATAGAGCCGCCATAGGAGCATCCCAAAAAATTTTTTCATAGGCAAGCAAGGTACGGTGGGAGTAGTTTTTGTATTTCAGATTTCTAGGCAGTTAAATTTTGGTACATATATGTGAAACATGAATTTCGTTTTTGGATTGGAGTCGGGGACGTAGTCAAAGCCGAAATGTAACACAGGTTCTGTCAATGGATGCACCCTTTAAAAATTAATCAGGAGGTTATTTGGGAAGTTAATTTTTTAGGGCACCTGTATCGACACAACCTGTGTTATATTTTGACTTTGACTATGTCTATGACTGCAACCTTAAAACGAAATTCATGTTTTGCAGTTGACAGTAGCAAATGCACTTCTATTGTACCCTGGCTTAAACGGCTAATAAAGTTGCGCCCAGACTGTTGGCAGATTTTACTTTATTATTTTAATAAAAAGGTTTTTTTTATCGCTATTCCGATTATTTTTTTCGATAATAAAAGAAACTGTTTGGTTAGTACGATTTATGACCGCTTTGTTCAATTCCCACATTTAAAGTATATGCAAGCTTAAAATTAATAATTAAGAAGTTTTTGTTGTTTTCCGGCGTCAGTGGAGTTTCTGGTGTGAAGCCCCAACACGAAATCCTTGACTGTTGATTAATCGCTGTCCCTGAGGACATCATGGTTGGAAACCCTTCACTGGATAGGCCTGTTTTTTATAAGACTGTGTTGGGTCCGCAGGAGCTGTTTCGTCATTGGATGGCATAGACTCGTCAGAGGGTGTATCATACCGAAATCCGAAACACCCTTACAGTTGGTAGTATTGCTGAGGATTATTCTATATAGCGATATCGAAACCTATTTTATAATCTGCGAATTATATTGGAACGAAATTCTTGCCATCGCATCCTTATACTAAAGGTAGGTGGCACTGAAGATCACCCAATATTTCAACCAATTTGATGGAATTTTTGGTTGTTCGCTAGGATATATAAAGCTCAACGTTAAGAGCGCCGGATCGAATCCAGCCAACAGCAACAGGCGTCAGTGACGCCGGAAAACAACAAAAACTTATTAAAATTTGCGTCTATGGTAGCTTCTCACCATGAAAAAATTCCATTCTTATTAATAATTAAGTTCATAGTTTATTAACGATATACAATACGTTCTTATTTCAGGTCAAATGCACCAAACTCAAGCAGGGCCAATGATAGCAGCAAAACCGCGTAGCGATATTCAACTTGGTCCTTGTACTTGGGTCATAGATCGAAAATGTCCCGATGATGATGTCAAATTTTACATTTTTACAAGGAAGAATCCACAAGATCGACAATACATTTACATTGACGATACGTGGGAGAAATCGAACTTGTCAGTATCGTATTTCAATAATATTCACCCTGTCAAAATTATAATCCACGGATACAATTCCGATATGTTTTTGCATCCGCTAATACAAATGAAAGATGGTAGGTTTAAAACTACACAAAATATTACAAAAAAAGGTTACCAACAACAAAATTTTATGTTTTTATTAGAATACTTGCAAAGAGGTGAGTATAATCTAATTTATGTCGATTGGAGTAATTTAGCGCCAGGACCTTGCTATATAAGTGCGGTACACAACGTACGACACACTGGCAAGTGTATTGCTCAACTTATGGAACGAGTATTGGAGGCTGGTACTGCAAACATGCACCTCATCGGCTTCTCTCTGGGCGCACAAGTTACGAATTTCGTGGCACAAAGTTTGGACTCATTTATAATTCCGAGGATAACAGGTGAGACTATTGTTAATTCCACAATTTGTCCGTGTAAAGCTTGCTATGATTCAAACGCAGCGCGTGCGTCACCAGGTATAGTGGGCGCGCATAATTGCTTGCCACAACCGCCAAATAATATTTTCAAATACAAAACACTTTGTTCGCAGCCTCCAAAAGTATCGCCTGTTTTTTCTTTATTTCATTTATTTATTTTCCGATGTTTATTATCCAATTGCCGTCTATTGTTGTAAAAAATTTGAAATACAACCTACGTAAGTGTCAAATTCGCGTTGCGCGCGCTACAAAATTAGAAAATTGTCTTTCGAGGCGATATTAAAAATGCATTTTAATCAGCTGGCATCGCGTCGCTTCACTTCCTGGGTGCGCATCGCATTGCTTCATATGTACGCGTCGTGTTTACCATAACTTTACTTTTACATCAATTTAAGTCATCCCATTTAAATGTAAGCAACATTTAACGTGCTTTCGAAAGAAAGCCGGCATATTACCTTTGTCGAAAATAGTAAATTAGAATCTTGTTAACCACCGTATTTTCAAATAGCTTGTCTAATACATTTTCAGGTCTAGATCCGGCTATGCCCTTATTCATCACAGCATCTACAGACGATAAATTAGATAAATCAGATGCAGCTTTTGTCGACATCATGCATACAAATGCATTGGTCCAAGGAAAAATTGAACGATGTGGGCATGCCGATTTTTATATGAATGGGGGAATAATGCAACCTGGTTGCTTTGGTCAGGGAGAAAGTACGCACACTGTTTTATTATTTCCGGGAAATTGTATTAATCCATTAAAAATTACTCAGATATCTTCGCTTGCAGTCACCACAGAGCGCCCGATTACTTTGCAGAATCGATTCGTACTTATCGTGGTTTTTGGGGTTGGCTTTGCAGTTCATATATCAGCTACTTACTAGGCTTGTGTCCACCAACCAACTATCTTATACTTGCAGGAGAAGATTGTAATCCCGATTCTGATGGAATGTACTTGATAACGACCAATGATGTATCGCCATTTGCACGCGGCAAATGGACCGATTTGAATACAGAGTCGATTGAAACTCGAATTCACTTGCCCACACCTTTAACGAGACACAACATCCTGGCACAGCAAATTGATCAATGGGGCAAACTGGACGGTTACTTCAATAATATCGAACATTTTCCAACGCCCTACTCACAAGATCCCAATGGTGGGAACTGGCCATATTTCAGTGAATACGGTACCCACGATATAACCGATAAATTTAACGATAATGTTGATGACTCCCGAAAATATTCAAGTAAACCTCAAGAAAGACCAGCAAGTATTCCACTTATTCGGAATAGAAATCGGACTGTTAATCACAACACAAGGAAGTCGGAACTTAGCAAACCAAATAATAACTCTAAGATTAACGATAGAAGCAAATTCTTACAGTCTTACAGACAAAATTTAACCTTAGGGATTTTTGATCCAAATGTATTTAAGCTGCCGACGGTACAAGTTAACTAAATTAACCTAGCTCATAGTGAACCATTTTCATTTATTTTAACAGAACTATGGAAAAATTGCTTTCATATAAACCTACCTAATAGTTTGTTAATACTAGTATTATTTATTTATGAAAAATTTTACATTATGCATGTTATTTATTATTTATATTAAGAAATATAGTTAAGTTTGATTAATTTCATATATCGGCCCCTACAAGACAGATTATCGTGAACGCCGTTTAAATATTTTCAAGGGTTTTTTTGGAGTCGCTTACTGGAGCGATAGTAAAACCGCAGAAATAATTGATCAAAAATTACGTTTGCGATCTCTTCCTTGCAGGGGAAGATGTGGAATAATGCTCCGTTGATATCAATAGGGAGACGGGCTGCATTATTCCAAAAATAGGTTTCGGTAGGGAATTTTCTGTTAAAATCCCACACAGTGACGACTGGAATGAAGAACGGTTTCTAGACAATAGAACCAGGATTATTTTCACCGATGGTTCGAAAATGATTTGTGGGTATTCTCGGGATTCACGAGTCCTTCAGGTTACCAGAACATGCCAGTGTATTTCAAGCAAAAATTTTTGCAATACTTCAGGCCTGCAAAATTATTGAATCAAAGATGAATGAAAGGAAGGACATCACTATTTGCGTTGACAGCCACTCGGCCATCAAGGCCTTTACGATGTCGTAGCGTTCTATACTCTATCGGCACACGGCATAATATTACCCTTTGCTGGATGTTGGGCAAGTGTGGAATTCAGAGGAACAAGCTAGCTGAGGAACTCGCTCAAGTAGGCTCTAGCCTAAGCACTCTAGTGCAAGTTTAGCAAGCGAATCCCTAAAACATTCTAACGACTTACTATCGTTGCAGGTGGTAGGCAATAGATGGTCAAACTGAACCACTTGCTCAATATCAAGAACTCCTTGGCCTGAATATGATTACGGAAAACTCCAGTTTCTCTTGAGCTTGAGCAGGAAAGATGCTAGCACATTAATCGGAGTGCTCACATAGCATTTCCTGCTTGAAGGACACACTACAGCACTGGGTGCCGAGGCAAATGATCTTTGTCGCAGTTGCGGGGACCCAGAAGTGAAAGAGTCAATCTTCCACGACGTATGCGAATGCCCGGCCCAAAAGACGGAACTTCGGTGCATATTCCCTCGATGATCTCAGTGTTATCGATAAGGAAAACCTGTGTAACATAGCAAACTTTATAAAATCCTCGAAATGGTTTTAGGTTCAATGAGTAAGCACAACGGATGAATACTAACGTCTAAGTAATGGAAGATGACAGCATCACCACCCCACATAACATACCATACTGACACCTTTGGAGAATGATTACACACATGTTTTAAGGACTTTTGAATGGTAGCTATACGCCTGAATCGTTTGATTTTTGTCACATTAGTTGTTTTTTTCACAATTATTAGCAATTACCACACGACCAAATAAAATTTTCTCGCTTCAAAACCACCCATGTGAAGTTATC
Source organism: Beris morrisii (assembly GCA_951812415.1). Taxonomy (NCBI): domain Eukaryota; kingdom Metazoa; phylum Arthropoda; class Insecta; order Diptera; family Stratiomyidae; genus Beris; species Beris morrisii. Next base: position 32,183,128 of record OX638311.1, read on the forward strand.
TGCCAATTGTCTTGTTTTAAGGACTTTTATAGCAACTCGAAGAATAATTAATGATTAAAATATTAGGAACCTACATCTGAAAGCTCACAGTTTCCAGCCATAATTTTGCTGGACTGACGATTTCAATATTATTGAAGGTCGCTGTAGTTTAGGCCATTAGCAATTAACTGATATCTAACAAGACCGCAGTAATTATTAAAATTAGTAATAACAACGCAGATTGCTCATTTTCGCGGTACAACAAATAACCATTAGTGTAAACCATTGTGTGCGCTTAACCCAACAACTTTGGAAGTTTCGAATTGTCCTCTAACTAAAATTTAATATTATATAACGTAATACAATATTTTACCTTAAGAATAAGATGGATTCTTGAGCGAGTAGAAATATAAGATATAAGTGAGATACTCGAATATTAAAGAATGCAGAAGTTGTTCATCGAAAAAGGAAAAAAATTATGTCAATCATTTAATTGTCGAATGGATTAAATAAAAAGTTATATTAAAATAAAATTTAGCAAGTTCTACAATATTATCTATTTTTAAAATGAAGCTTTTGTACAACGGTAAGAGATCTTTTATTGCCATCTGCACATTATGGATACTAATATTAGGTAAATAATTTAAATGTTAACAAAACTTCTTTTTTCTCTTATTTCTAATAACACACACTTTTACTACTTCACACGATTTAATAATATGAAATTTTATAAGATATTTTGCTAACACAAACTCGATCTGCGAAAATAAGGAAGGCATATAACGAAGTACAAATAGGTCCTTGTACCTGGGTTGGAGAAAGGCAATGTCCCGATGAGGATGTCAAGTTTTATATTTTCACACGGAACAATCCACAAAATCGACAATATGTTTACATCGATGAAACATGGGAGAAATCGAACTTATCAGCATCGCATTTCAATAATATTCACCCAGTCAAAATCATAATCCACGGATATAATTCGGACATGTTTTTACCTACGCTAATTCAAATAAAAGACGGTAAATTTGTTCAAGAAATTCATATAAATATCAACGGCTAAAATCAAAAATTTGACGGGATTTTAGAGTATTTACAAAAAGGTGAATACAATTTAATTTACGCTGATTGGAGTATTCTTGGACCTGGAGCTTGCTATGTAAGTGCGGTGCATAATGCCCGACATATTGGAAAATGCATTGCACAACTTGTGGAGCGAATATTGGAGACTGGAACAAATCAAATTCATCTCATAGGATTTTCGCTAGGGGCGCAAGTAACGAATTTCGTGGCACAAAGCTTGAATTCATTCAGAATCCCGAGAATAACGGGTAAGTCGAATTTAAACTTTAAATTTTTTTATAATAAAGTGTAAAATGTTTTTTCACGCTATATGACTTGATACGAGGGGAGGTCCAAAAGGTCTTATTCGGAGTAACAAAAAAAATGTGAACAAGGCTTAATTTTTCAATATATTCAACCTTAAATCGAATATACTTAGTGGCTCTGGCATGAAGTAACTTTATGACCCTTCTGAAGTAATGTTCCGCCTTACCCTCAATATGTTCCTCCACGGCATCCTTGAGCGATTCTTCACTCTTAAAACAATTACCTCTGAGGTCCCGCTTAAGGTGGGGGACAGGTAGTAGTCACTGGGAGCTAGGTCTAGCCTGTAGGGTGGATGGCTGATCTCCTGGAATACACATTCGGTCAGAGCGCTAATTGCTGTCTGAACACTTTTTTGAATTGCGTAAAGATTTTGGAGACCCATCTTGCGCTCACTTTTGACATGCCCAAATGTTCATGAAAAATTTTTTTCTTTCTTTTTTCTTTAGACTACTATTCAGCTCCAGCTGTTCCACCCGCTCAACAATTTCTGACGAAGTGGCTTTAATTGATCTTCCACTCCGCGGATCATCCTCCAACGACTCTCTGCCCCATTTAAAAAGTTTTGACCAACTATTCAAGGTAGCCTGGGAGGGAGCAGCATCCCTACAAACCTCATATGTTAAAAATTTATCATTGCTCTGTATTTTGTCCATAATGAGAGACTGAAGTGTTTAAAAGACAATAAACAAACAACGACTGACTCGAAAAATCTGGTATTGTGAACTCTTTTATACTGATAGTAGGCCTACCTAAAGTCAGTTAACTCTTATCTCCTCAATGTGTCCTTCATTTTCAGAATAAGAACTTTTGAACCTCCCCTCGTATTAGACTCCAAAATCGCAAAGAAAAAAACATTTTTACGTCTGACCCTCTTCTACTATAAGTAAATTTGTTTACAGCCTCGTAGCTCCTAAAAACATAAAGCTCTTAAATTTAAAATATTTTTGTGGATAATTTGGGAGGTACACTTCATGTGACCACTTTTTGGTGAGTGAAAGTGTGAGACCGAGCCTATTAGACCGAACATTTTTTTTTGTATCTCAGGAACTGCGTAAACTAAAAAGTTAAAACTTATAATTTATATTGAGTTTTCAGAAAAATTGTCAACATGGGCTTAGGGGTGTAGGAATGGGTGGAAAAACAATGCGTCCGAAATGCTCGAAAGCTGAAATCGAAATATACTAAAAAGTGTGGAATGTGGTGTTGGGAAGCCAAGGCCCGATTTGGGCTGTCGCGCCATTGACGATGATGATGATGGATGTAGATGAATATAAAATTTTTAAGGGGGCTAGTAGAGTACGAAAATGTGAGTTAACAAATTTTGCAGAAAGTCGATTGAACTACAATATTCAGGCCCCATCATGAACTTCTTCCGAGGAAAAAATTTAAGCTTGTTTTTGAAGCGGGTGATATGGTTAAGGGAGCGTGAAGGATGATTTTTCTATCTCTTAAATTTAACTTCTAGGTTTAGATCCAGCTATGCCATTATTTATGACCGCATCAACTGATGAGAAATTAGATAAAACAGATGCAGCTTTCGTTGACATCATTCATACAAATGCTTTAGTTCAGGGACAAATGGAACAATGTGGACACGTTGATTTTTATATGAATGGCGGAATAACGCAACCAGGTTGCTTTGGACAAGAAAAAAGTTAATTTTCCTGATTACAATTAAAAGGAATTTTTGTAAAATAATTGATAATCTTGCAGATGTCTTTGTTTGCAGTCACCACAGGGCACCTATTTACTATGCAGAGTCGATACGAACTTATCAAGGATTTTGGGGATGGCAATGCAGCTCTTATGTGAATTACTTACTGGGATTGTGTCCTCCAAACGAATATCTTGTATTGGTTGGAGAAGATAGCAATCCCGATGGAATGTACTTGGTACCAACTAATGACGTTGCACCATTCGCTAGGGGGCAACTTGCTAAATCAATATTTAAGTCAAAATATCCTGTCACAGTAAATAGTTCGTTAGAGTGAGACTAAACTGATATTTTAATAAGATAAAGTTTACATTTTGAAACCGGACTTCTTCCCAAAAAATAATAAAGTTTCGCCTGGACTGTTGGCAGATTTTTGAAAATTAATTCCACTATCATATCTCTGTATAACTTCAAATTTTGAAATTCTTAGCGTAAGCGCTACAACTACCTCAAACCCGTATCCTGGAAAATTTAAGAAAATATCTATAGTGGTTACCGAGAGAATGCCAAGGATGATTGCGTATAGCGTACAGACGAACTTTAATTTTTCTTGAGGTGTACGAGTATTACCCCCGAAAAAATTATAGAGTAAACAATAATTAAAATATAATAAAGTAAAATCTATAATTAATGTTGTAGGGCTACTAATGTCTTAAGAGCTTTGCATCCCTGATTTTAAACGCGTTCCGGACCTCGACTCGAAAAATACTATGTAACTCCATAAATGGACGGGCACACAACTGTTCAAGGAGATACAGTTTCTAGACTTAAAATATTGGCTGCATATTTTTTTGTGAATAGCTGAAATTTCTACATATTTCTAGAGCAATTGATTGACAGTATTAGATTGTGTTATATAACTTACTATTTTTATTTCACAGAAAAAATTCGGTCAAATCAAATTTTTGAAGTTCTAGAATCTAAAAGTGTGCACGAGTTTTATGCCGACTTGAAACATTAACAACAACTTATAAATTATTCACTTAAACATTTACTTTACAGTTTACCAGTAGCAAATGGCGCCTTATTAGTAGTACGTAAATAGAAAATGCCTCTTGTGGTAAAGGGAACCTTATCTCCCATAAGAACCGGTTCTTTATGATGGCATTGTTTGTCTGTAAAAAGGTTCCACGATTCGCAAGGATACGCATAAAAATGTTGTTCTGAATTTATTGACTCTGCAAAAAATCTATGCGAACGTCCATGACTGCAAGCCTCTGTATCCAAAAGTTTTTACATCAAAAACAAAGTATAAAAAAATTCATAATATTTAAGTCTTACGTAACATTTGCATTACTCCCTCGCAACCTGGTTGTGGCGACTTTCCACTATTAGGATAAAAATCAACATGACCAAGTGGTGCCATGTATCCTAGAACTCCAGCGCAACTGTGTATGACATCAACAAATTTGCCATCCGTAGGATCCAAGCGTCCTTCAGGACCTGCCAAGTGTTCGAATCCGGGTAGGGCTGGATCGAGACCTGAAAAAGATCAATTTCAATACAAGATTTACTCTAACAAGTTTAAATTTACCTGTTATTCTGGCTACCCGTCCCCGCTTCATATAAGAGCCTGCAAATCCCACAGTATGGGCTCCCAAGCTATGCCCTATCAAATGAATTCGTGCCGGATCAGCTGACTTTTCAGCTATCAGATAGTCGAGCATATTGGCGATCACTCTACCTATGGTCCTGGTATCGGTAGCTGGCCCAAAATAGTAAATATTTGAGGCACGATTCGCCCAATCAACAGCTAAAATTTACATTAAACTGCGTTATATTGGTGTTGAGCCCACTAGATTGTAGTGACTTACCGAAAATATTACACGGCCTATTCTTCAAGTATTCGTCCTTGATTGCCTGCACTGTGTCGCTATTCGGACTCGATTTCCAGCCGTGAACGATCACTTTTGTGTCCAAGGATGGATCGAAATGTGCCCCGATTTTTTCCAAAATATTTCGCTTTTCACGTCCTCCAAATGTAAAAACTTTCGGCTTTTCGCGAGCGATTTCTCTATTGTTTTATTTAAGAATTCGATAACACTATAAATGCTTAATCATATCTAGTTCACCTTGTATAAAATACAAAATCTACTCCGTCCTCCCAAGTTCCCCGACCTTGTGGTGGCATCGTTAGATACGCTATTTCTGGGATTCCATCGCCATTGGGAAAATACATCCAAGTTTTGCCATAATCCTCCTCAGTGAGCTCTACTTCGTCGTCGGATGTTGCTGAAATTAAATTCAATAAGTACGTTAGGAGGTAAATGGTAGCAATTCAAAGGATACTCCAGGAGTTTTGTGATAAGCGTTAGCCAACGCTCGCGTAGAAACACGTTGTAATATTGGAGTTATAGTGGATTCCGGGAGATGAATACCGGAATTTTTTGAAGGACTTTTATATAGCGGCTCATCAAAAGTTGCCACTATTGGGTAAATGTACGCAAAAACTTCAACTTATTAGCTTCAAGCGTTCAGAAGCTATCAACATTATTCCTAAGCAAATGTTTTACGGACTTTTGCATGGAATTCTTGTAAGGTTTTTACTTCCTGCTTTGACGTGTTCTTGAGTTATAGTTAGTGTTGTAACTTGCATACATTTATGAAGGACTGTTATATAAGGAGTACACGAAGGACTCGTTCAATTTGCTGGTTTTTAGTTGTAAATATTGGAAAATTTCCTTAAGCTCCTAACTTGAAGCGTTCGGCCAATAATCGTGAATACTTGCTTAAAGGACTCTTGTATGGAGTGGATGGATATCGTCCATTTAACGAAATTATACATTCGAATTCTATTTGCAGGTGATGGCAAAATTTTTACTACCTAGAGCAAAGCGTTCTTGAGTTATCGTGCGAACGAACGGCAGCAAGCGGATTTTAGGTTTTTTGGCCACAGCTGACCAAAAAAAATATCTACATTTGTTTTTAACTGAGGCTCCGCTTTATGTGTTACAATCTTTTTGGACTGAATTAAACTTAAACACACAAATGTATTTGTAAATACACTTTCTAAATCGTTGAAATTTGATTCACTAAGAAGCTTCAAACACTATTTCAAAGACTATGTCTCGTAGGTGTATCAAAATATTTACCTGATGTAATCATATCAGTTAGAATGGCAGCAGAATATTCGAACTTGAACCACGTTCCGGATTTTGACCCAAAATAAAATAAAATGAAAAGTAGCACTCATGTATCCCCTCTTCTTTTAAACCAATTATCGCTATCTGGAGTATACAAATATAATTAAATGAAGAAAGTTAGTTATTCGTTGATCTTAAATTATTGATAAGGTTTCACATAGAGATTAGAAGTTATCCTTGAAAAATTGTTAACCTCCGAAGTATTGTCGAGTTGTTCCTAAGCATAAGGCGCTACTCTTATTTCTTTAATTACACCATTTTAAGATATAACACTGCATAAAAAAGAAAATTATAGATAAAAACTCTTAATTTTTTTTTAAATAATAGAACATGAACACTAAAGGCATTAGGGGTTGTTGGAAAGTAAAAGCGATGAAGGTTGTTCTTCTGTACGAAGAAGATACAATATGTAATTACATAACTTAGATTCATTACATCTCCGTTTAATATTAAACATGATTAAGTCTTGAACATCTTGCAGATCTCTAAGTATTAAAATTATCAAAATCCATAACAACTGTGCACAAGTAAAAAGGATTTTATGTAAACAATAAGTAAGTAATTTAAAACGTGGGTCAAAATATTTCACAATTTCAATTCACAGATTCACTTACCGAATCGCACAACTACTACAATTAGATACAAAAATTTGTTCTTCATTGCACTTAGGAAGTCACTCGTAACTAAAAGTTGCAAGTCCTGCATTCAATTTATAGTCGGACTGCATTAATGCAATTATTTATTAATCGCGTGCAATAAATTTTTTTCTGGCAGTTTCATCCGTTTTGAATGAATTTTTAATCGATTTTGTTGTTAAACAATAGTATCGACAAAAAATAAACACTTGTAATAAAGAATCACTATCTGAACTACTTTTCGTCATAAAAGTTGAAACGGTAAAAAAAATAAAGAGCTAAAACACGGTATAAACTACTTTCATTTGATATGGTAACCTGGACTCAAGCTTAGTGTTCAATTAAATAATCAGCAAACTTCTTGTACGAACATAGTATAGCTTGGGAATAATTTCTTATCTTCTTTTAATAGTACAACCTTTACCTTTCTCAATATCTAAACATGTAAATTTTATCAAATTTGCTTAAGTAAACCAAAAGCTTTTTGCACTGTAAAATTTCTTGTCTTTTTTGCAAAAAAAATTTAAACATTTGATTAATTATGATTGTATAAAAATGTGATTTATTGTTCAATTATTTAATTTTACATTTCAGTTTGTGTTTATTTTTTAAAATGTCCAATAAAACTGTGTACCAATGTAATGAGTACACTTATAATAAAATGATTGTATTTTTGTGATATTATGCGGTTCCTCATATGCAAGTTTTTGTTTGCTAAAAATCGTGCATTATTTTAAGACCTGGAGAGTGAGTGAGGGGGTTCAAAGAAGAGGACCTGAATGAAAAGTTTCTGATTTTATATTTCGAAAACTCTAATGTTACAAACTTCATATTTGGTACATAAATACAAAGGAATATTCTAATAGTATAATGTAGGTACCACCTATTCTAAAAATTTTGAATTGAAAAATCCTGAAATCGATTTTTAGCCGATTGTATAAACAGGCCAGTGTTGTCGTCTCGAATTTCGTCAAGTCTTCTTGAAAACGCATGCAACCCCTTAACACTCCCTCGGAGGTTGAATTTTAAAAAAATGCTGATATTAGTTTGTAAGTGATTACATAAAAATTCCATAGAAGTAAAAACCAATTTGCTACCTCATCAGACCTATGAGATATGACGAAACTTGTGAGAACGTACACAGCCCTGTTACATCCCTTGTGAACTAAATTTCTAAAAATTATTGAGTTATTGCATAAATAGCCTGGTAAAAAAAAGTCATTTTGAAATCTTTCAGACCTTAAAAATATTGCAATATATATGGAAACGTATGCAACCCCTTACACCTCCGTGGAGGTTGATTTCCGAAAATTCGATAAATCGATTTTTAGGTGTTTACATTAAGGCTGGTAGAAGTAAAAACTAAAATTAAACCGATGGTCATAGTCACTAGTGTTTAAGAAATAATACTGTATATTTATATGCTTATTATTGTAATATAATAATAATAAAATTAACATCAGAGGTATCTACTGAAAGTTTATTTGATTTTCACGGTATTTGGTGTGGAAGTTGATATATTGCGCATTTTTTACGCATGCTTAGATCCAAGATTATTGAGGAATAAAATTTTAAGATTTATTTTGTGATTTTGTTATTTTCGGATTTATATTGAAAAAACCTATTTTTCGCTGTAAAGTAAAAAATACTTAATTGGAATATTAGTAAATAAAGTATTTGTTACATTGTTTGCCTCCTGCAAAATAAAAAATTAATACGTCTTTCGAAATTTATTTTTAACTACTTGTGTGTCTAACTATTATTTCTTATTAATAACCAATAAGTTTTGACAGCTTTCACTACTTTAGCTGAAATGATTATAATTTTAGTACCTGTACTGCTTAAATTCTCAATATAGTTCAATAACTAAGCGTTTAGAAACTATTCCACACTTATTTTCTACTTTATATTTCGAGGAAATATATGGAATTTTTAAATCAAATTTATGTTTTTCAAACCGTTATTATGCATACATACATACACTGAAAGAAAAACTATGTTTATTCCAAGGTTGCATTGACTATATTAAAGTTCTTCTAACTATTGTAAAACAGATATGTTTCCAATGATCATGTATATGGTGCCTAGCCATAGCATATAATTCGTAAAAACATAGTATGGTTGCATTAAACATATATCCGTACTGAAATTTAATATTGTTGTACCAATCATTCTCGTTACGTGATGTAAAAGTATATTATAATCACGACAACAATATTCTATGATCAGTGGAACCATGAAATTTGATAAAATAATTTCCACAACCATACCAGATATGGTGTGTGCAATCATGTAAGGTAAGATATTAGATATGATTGTCGCAACCATCCTATAATTGACATAACTTTGAACGATCAGTGTAACTATAGCATTTGATTAGAGATGGTCAGTACAATCATGTTAGTTGACATATTATGATTGCCGTAACCATACTGTGATTGTGATAAGCATGAATATGATCAGTGCGACATTAGAATTTGTTAAAATATGGTGAGTACAATCATGTAAGTTCATATTTGGGTCATTCCATCAAGAATCGCCAAAGTTGTGACCTTACCATCTCCGATTCTTTTGAACATTTTTGTACTTTAAGAACTAGCGAAAAAAATAATTGAAATTCAATTTTTTGTTTCTATCAAATTTTTTTTGTTAGTTATAGTATGTGAAAGTGTGTTAAAGTTTGCTCAAAAATGGTGTCAGAGTCCTCGTTGAAAATTCATATCTCTTGTAATTTTTATACTTTCATTATATATTTCTAGGAACCATGTCACATGATGTTTATGATTGGCGTAACCGTTCTAATAAATAAGAAGGTTGCGTGAATCACATACCTAGGTTTCCACAACCATAATTTTGATTGAGCCAAACATAACATGTTTCCAAAAACATAACTATGTTTCTAGTAACTATGTTACAGAATTTTTATGATTGGTGTAATCGTTCTAATAAAAAACATTGTTGCGTTAATCACACAACTAGGTTTTCACAACCATAATTTTGTTTGAGACAAACATTGTATGTTTCCTAAAAACAAACACCATAGCTCTAGTAACTAAGTTGTAAAATTGTTGCTATAGACCTATAGTTATTACAAACATACATTCAGTTAGAACAACTGTGTTACATGTTGTAACATGGTTGTGGCAACTATAACCTCAATCATAGTAAGGTTCTCCCAAAATATGGGGGCTATAATCATATTTTCTCTTTGAGTGCAGGTAATCCCATATAATTACGGCTTATATTAAATGGAGCTTATATCATGCTGTACTTAAAATAAAAAAGCTTTACAATTTTAAATTTATTTTTATTGAATTTAGTTTAGACATCGCTTATTTAATAAAATTTATGGCATGTACTTCATAAAACACAATATTTTTTTTAAGTATTAATTAATTTATGGCAAATTTAAATTCAATATTTATCAAATTCTCGAGTAATATAAAAAAGTGTTCTTAGCATTCTACCAATACTGATGTAGCTATGGAGCGCTAATGCATTATCACGATTCTCAAAAAAGAGTCCACACTGATGGCAGTTTAATTTAACGTGATTATGATTATAAATAATAAAATAAATATAAATAAAACTAGAGTTACACAAAATCAAATTTTTTTATGGAATAACATCGGTTCTGGAAATAATTTCGTTCGTTAAATCGACATTTGTGTAAACATCTTCAGGCCTAGGTTCTACTTCGTACGCGATGAAACCGTCAACGTCTTCCAGCTCCTTAGATGTGAACTTAGCTGCCAACGTACCTGAACCGGCATAAGGTGGTGTATATTTAAATGTTGATGCTGCTGTTCCGCCAATTGGAATCTCTGAAATCTATGGAAGCAAGCAAATTTTATCAAAACTAAAAACTAATTCAGAAAAAAGCTGATCCTTTACCTTAAAGAGAAGCGGCTTATCAATTCCTGGTCCCTCAATGTGGAATAAACCTTTGTGAATTGGAATTGGGAGAGGATTCGTCAGCCGGACAATAACATCCAGAGGTTGCTGCGAAACAAGCGTTCCTTGGAATGTAATTTTAATGTCGGGCTTCCTAACACGGAAATCGTCCTGTGCGAAATATTCGAAATCGGTTTCCTGAACTGTTGCCATACACGAGATGTTAAATGCAGCCTGTGGACAAATATAATACAGGATTAGATCCCAGTTATGCCTACTATCGCTCTAGGAGGTATTACCTGATCCTTCAACTTCGGGAAGTATTCATCGAAGGTTACTTCCATTTTTACATATTCCTCGGTTTCGGGCTTAACTTCGACTTCGAAGCCAATCGATTTTACTGGTTCTCTATTTGTTCCGGTGTACAAGACTGTGTGCACGTTCAGCGTGCCCGAAATCATATGTGTTTTGATTTCAGATTTGTTTTTCATCAGAAGTGCAACGCTAAAATTCTCGCCAATTTTGATATCATCTTTCAAGTCGAAATCAAAGTATATATCATTGAAGTTCTCGTTCAGGTAGAATCTACTAAAAGCGCTGTTAGCTTGACGCAATGCCTTGATCATAGTATTGCGCTCGTCGCTCGATTTTTCTTCATATTTATAGGTGCTTGTAATATCTTCGCGTTCCCATTTTCCAATCGCTTTCGTACTTATCAAATGTCCGATTCCCAGGACATCCTTTCGGAGCATTTTCATTGGTTGATACGGTCCGGCATAGCGCCAAAATACTTTATCCGCATTAACTTCCGAATATAAGAAATTACAATCGTGCGGTCGAAGAATTTCGCCTAACTTCACAGCTAAGACTGATGCTGGGCCACATCTGTACATTCCATCGGAAACTTCTTGAGGCGTTGCATCTACCGCTTGCCAACCATCGTAGCTTCCTTGCGGACCCATTCCTAAATCGGGCCGTTGCATCCAAACCTCATTCCAAACGTGATAGTTCCAAATCGAATCGGAATTCATCTCTTCCATGACTTTTCCTTTTTCATCGACAAAGTAGTCGACGGTTAGTGATGCCTGGGTATCGTGAGCCGAGGAGTAGTTCGTTATGATTCTCGATGGTATTCCAACTGCTCGAGCAACTGAAATTATTATAAATAGTTATTATTTTTGCTCTATATTATATCTCAATATATATATAATAATTGTCATGTTTTCGAAAAACTGAATACAAGAGTAATCGACTCTCGAAATTCCTTCTGAGATATCTGATGAAGATTCAGGTTCCCCAACACACAACAGTATTAATTAAAGGCCTTGTAAAAATGAACCATGTGCTAATAACAGGTCTCTCTGTCTGATTGGAGATAAGTGACATGACCCTTGATGCATTAAACCATATGAGATATATTTCGCAAAAAATATGAGTTTTTTGTTAAATTAAAAAAAAAATATGTCGATTCAGTGGGGAGGAGTGAGGTATCAGTGGGCTGGAACTGGTGGAACATTTCTTCGACCGCGAAACATCATACCGATCTCTCCCCTCTCTTACGAAAGCCCACTGCACAGTTTTATTATATTGTTACGTGCAAGCCTGGCAACCGCGTAACTCGATCGATTACGAATAAGGGAAACAGCAACAACCGAATACCTAGTTGCAAAGTTACCCATTCAGAAACCTAGTTGAAGTATATAAGGTGGCGGAGTAACACGATTGTACCTCCCTTCTAACCGAATGTACTAGAACAGTATAGAAGATAAAAATCGAAAGCTCTAAGGCTTTCGAGAACCGTCCACACACATCACCGAGCGAACATTCAAGTACATCCTAGACTGCAACCGGCTAGTATATAAGCAGGTGAAGCTTTCAGCGGGGTCATAGTAATTTTTATTACGTCGACTGTGACAGCCAGCGTGTATACGCGACCGTATTGGTGGAAAGCGATCGATAGCGTGTGATCGAATCAAGCGATATAGATAAGCGGGCGGTATTGCCATATAGTGCGAATAATTGTGCGAACAGAATTAAAGTGCGAATTAATAAATTGTTATATATTTTGATTTTAAACGAATTGTGTTTTACTTGAAGTCCCGGCGAACCCCTAGCTCGCAACAATATGTTCAAAATCCACTAAGGTATAATGCAAACAAATCATACAGTAATATTTACCAGGACAATATTGACCCATTTTTCACTTTGAAAATATCAGGAAGATGCCTTTGCAATAGAGATGGTCCGTTAACGAGTGAACTACTCTAACTCAGTCATTTTGGTGAACTGAAGTTCAATTCGGAGGGTAATTTAAAAAAAATTAAAACGTAGGAAGGGAGAACGAAGACTAACAGAGTGAACTGTACGAACCCGGTGAGAAGAGAGACTGACTGACTAGTAAACGGCTGGTTAAAGAAATGACTGACTAGTGAGTGACTACTGAATGGCTGGTTAGAGAAGAGAAAATATGAAATGAACAGTTCAATCGAAGTACTTCACTGAACTAACTCTTTAAAATGGATGACTAATTCTGAAGTATACTTAAAAATGAACTGTTTTGCCCATCTCTACTTTGCAAGCATGTCGATTTTACAAAAAGACATTCTGTGTACACATGCTTGCATCCAGATCCATTTCCTTAATAGAATAGGTAAAGACCGAACACAAAAATGGTTCAGGTCTTGAACCGTTTCTTTGTTGTCTAGCAGTTAAGCTAATAAAAATTCGTTTTCCCCCCACTTTCTCATCCTAATTCCTTCAAATTTCGCCTGTACTGGGCTTCTGCTCATAAAGACAATAGTTATAGTGCCGGTGAAGAATTTTAAAATTAAAAAAAAAAATACTATAGTCATTGCTTACTTGTTGTTAGTACGCCTGAAAATATCCAACATTGTCCGTATTTAACCGACTTTTGCTTCTTATAAAATTGCTGCAATATTTCCACGGAACCAACCCATTTCGTAGGTGCTGTTCCTCCCGAAAAATCATCGGTCCAATTTCCTAGAATAGCTCCATCGTCATCTGGTGAATTAACGGCTGCCGATAACGACCTAGTTGTTCTTATTGGATCCGCTCGATACGGTGCCGTAACTTTTCCAATTTTCGCAATTATCAACAACGAACAGTCCAAAACATTTTTCTCGAATTGTCCAACTTTCCAAACTGAAGGTCGCAATCTATTGTACGATCCTCTCCATATCAACGTAGTATCAGCCAGGATGTATTCTTCTCTTTCAGCCGAATCTTTAGATTCATAGATAAATAGTTCATTTTTTAAATCATAACAGAAAAATAAAGTAGTTCACTTACCTGGCATATAAACCTGATCATCAGGACACCAAGCATTGAACAGGATGTAGATCTTTTCCGGTACTGTATAAGTCTTCGAAGGACCATCGATCAACTTGGTATCAATGTCCATCTTCCATTTTGTTACCGGACAAGTAGCGGCCGGTTTTACTAGGACAGTCATTAGGCCTCCGTCAATGGATACAATACCTGCTGCCCACTCGAAGGGATCACCCAGATCATCGGGCGTATCTCTAGGTGCGATTGCTACAAGGGTACCATGCCCATGACTCGGTTTTTCTTCGTCATCAACCGTAAATATAAAACTTATGCCATCTTTGGCTAAATTGTATGGCCTCGTAAACGATATCTTCAGCTGGAATGCCTGACCACGTCGTACAACCAATTCTGTTTGCGCTGCATCAAATCTATTGGTATGATGATCAGTTGCATTGGTATCCAAGCAAAGGTCGACCTTGCGAATTCCGAGTATTTCAGGGGCATCTGAGTCTGCAAGTAAAAACAAAGATTAAGATTTGTAAAAAGATTTGTTTGTTAATAAATAAATTTTGTGTTTTAGAAATCCAATCATAAGATATCACGCCTACATTAGGTAATTCTCTATTAGGCGTGTGACAATTAACTAAACTATCTGTTATAAAAATAGATCGTGTCGAATAATTCGTTCCGGTAATGAGATACACCTGAGAATATTCTTTTTAAATCTTTTTATAAGCAGGGTGATGTAACGTAAACACAGAGAATGCAACAATTTAATATTTTAACAGCTGGGAGGGTATTTCGTCTGAATCACATACCCTATATCTATACATACAATCGTAGATCCATTAAGATTTGAAATAATGTTTGAATATGGCTAAAGGTAAAAAGACACACCCAAGAAACCAAATAATACAAGAAAGCACTAGTTTAAATGAATAGTATGGTGTATAACGCTTTATACTCGTATGTACAATGTTTGCGATAAACAAAGGTTTATCTAATAGAATAATAAAGGTATCTAAAAATAAAGAGTTCTTGACAAACAATGTACTTGTTCTAAATACAAATATTGAGTAATGTAAAGTATAGAATTCAAAAGGTACGGGTATCACCTACATCTAAATATACTCAAGTTATTAATAGGTTTTTAAAAAGAATTTTCCTAAATGAAGTATCACTTTAATTAATAACATAATTTGTCAAAAAATAGAAATACTACACTATAGTTGTAAAGACAATAATTTTTTCCCCGTCTGATCTCTAAAAAAATTGTATAAACTGTAAATATCTTATAGAATAACTGTAATAATTAAATAAATAAGTAAGTAAGTAAGTAAATATACTCAAAGCACTAATGAAGCTTAGGCCATGTTAAGAAAGTTCGACAAACCAGTAGAAACCATTGTAAGTATATTATTTAATAACATGTATAAGAAAATGCGAATTATTATTAAGAAATCGGTACTCCAGAGCAAAACTATGTTAAGCCCAAAATTAACTACGTTCCAAATAGAGTCCTGGTTATTCTTTTGGTTGTCAGTCGCATCGTAACCTACACCGCATCCCACCATTATCCGCGTTCTGGACTCCTACCCAAAAAATAATGAAGTTGCGCCCAGACTGTTGGCATATTTTACTTTATTATTTTAATAATAGAGTATTTTTTTTCAATTTCAATAAAAACATTGGGGATAAAATATCAACTTAGTCCTTTAGGGGTAGCATATAAAAAATTCTGAAACCAATTTTTAGGCGGTTCTATATGATTTATACTACTTAGACTATGGATGAAAAATCCATAGCTAGGTAGGATTTTCGAACTCACGTAGTAGACTAGCGCGCTAAGTTACCAAGGTCCCATTCTTCATAGCGAGCTAATTTTCCTTCATCTTACATTGTGTATCAAGCAAAAGATCTGATGCCAAAGCTGGCAATGTTATTACCAGTTACAATATTATTTGGATTTTAATTTGTGAGCACATTAAGCTTCCGAACGTCGATAACTTTTAGCATGGAAAGAATGGTCGAGACTCATGAAACTTTCATTCATCTTCTGTCAACTGATATGATTTAAAACTACTTTTAATTAATTACGTAACTGGTCAAAGTCGAAATTTTACGTCGGAAATCAAACTCGCGACAGAAGTAAAATATCTAGGAGTAATTCTGGATCAGAAACTCCTATGAAACAAGCACCTAGAAAAAGTATCAGAGAAAGCCACTATTGCTCTACTCTTGTGTAGACAAGTCTTAGGCAAAACCTGGGGCTTGAAACCCAAAATAGCCTTATGGACCTATACAGCTATTGTAAGACCTATGATAGCATACGGAGCATCAGTATGGTGGCAAAGAACAAAACTAGTAAGCGCCAGGAGCAAACTGGACAAGCTCCAAAGGTTGGCATGTATCAACACGACAGGAGCAATGAGAACCTACCTACCTGACTCCGCTGCACATCTACGAGTATATCGAATCGGAGGCAAGATTAGCCGCGATGAGAAACGAATTAAATGGCAACCCATCCACAGCAAAAAGTGGACCTAATAATCTATCCAGACTTAGAAGTAGCATTCAAATGCTAGACATGCCTGTGAACCATATGACAAAGAGATATCGCTTTCAATTCCATAGTCTGCGACAGAGAAAACTGGGCAAGGGACCCACCGCAGTTCGAACCGGATAGCATTGTATGGTATACCGATGGATAAGACGACTGAAGGCACCGGAGCTGGAATAAGCGGACCCCGCGCTAGGATAACGGAATCCCTCGGCGAATCTCAACCTGCTCCATTAAGAGGAGCATAAGGGTATGGGAGGAATACAAGAAATGCCAGCACTGGGCCACACTGCCCAGACTTAGACAGGCCAAAAGATTCATACCGAACCACTCAACTAAAAAAGCAAACAACTTCTACAGTTTGATAGAAACAAAGTATGGGTAATAACCGGAATACTCACGGGTCATTCGTGCTTGAAAGATCATCTTAAAAGAATAGGAATCATAACCGTTGCAGGTTTTGCCAACTGCAGGCAGAAACCTCTGAACATATTCTGTGCTGCTGTGAGGCAGTCGCAACTCAGAGCCACAAATGTTTCGGAGAACACTTCGTGGAATATAGTCCACGAAGTTGTCTAGTCTAGTCTAGTCTAGTCTACTACGTACTATGGTACCATTGCAAAAATAGACCTACACCAACTAGATAAATTCCTAAGAGAAATAAAGCAGAGTGAGGACCTCTAGGTTGAAACTGGAGAAAGATCTATGAGGTATAGTACAATAGACCACTGGTCGCGGTGCTGGGAGGAATCCCTCCGCCTCCGATGAAATCTAATCTAATCTACGTTGGTTCTTTCGACACAAGGGAGTTTTTGAAAAGTTAATTTTGTCAATAGAATGGAAGTCAAAATATCAATTTTCAGCCGCTTAGACATAGCCTGTAATTAATTTTTAGGCGATTACACTAGAAGGCCATAGAAGTTAGAACCAATTTGCCGCCTCATCGGACCGAAGTGATATGATAAAACTAGTGAAAACATAATGCAACCTCCTTACATCCCCTTGGGGTCGAATATCCGAAAATTCTGAAATTAATTTTTAGGTGATTATGTAGGAAACCTTAGGAAGTAAAAATCAATTCAATATCTCATGAGATCTAAGGAATATGTAGGAATTCGTGAAAATGTATGCAATCTCTTAACACCCCTTCAGGGTTGAATATCAAAAATATTCTAAAAATTGGGTTGTAGGTGATTATATATGTAGGAAGCCTTAGAAAGTAAAAATCAATTATATTTCATCAAACCTAAGAGAAATGGTGAAAATTGTGAAAACGTATGCAACCCTCTAACACCCATTTTGGGGTTGAACATTCAAAAACTTTGAAATTGGTTTTTAGATGACTATAAAGAAATCCCGAGAAACTAAAAACCAATTCGGTGTCTTATCGCTCCTAAGTGATATGATGGAATTCGTGGAAACGTGTACAACCCGTTTACACCTTCTTATGGTGTGAAAAGGAAAGAAGGCTGAAAACAATTTTTAGGCAATTATGTCAAAACTCGTCATAGGTCCCAAGATCGAGAAAAAATCACCTCGATGTGCATGCAAAAATTGGAAAGAGTTGAATTTAACTTAATGGTAGCTTGCTAATAAAATGCTGTACATTATAGCAGGCGGAAGGCTGATATTTTTGACGAAAATGTAACCGTAGGCTCTCAAATATTTTAGTCTATAAATTTAGTCAAAAATTTTAGAGGGCTAGCTTAAGCATTAAAGTTTAATATAAGTATCAAAGATTGAAGAATATACCCCGACGTTAGGCAGGGAAACAGAATTGTGAGTGAGACTCAAAGAATCTGGGTGCTGGACTGCGAAGCAAACGGGCATAGTAATATCCTGGGACAGTTACCAAAGGAATTAGTTACGTCACCGACTGACTACATCACCCCCAAACTGAGCTTCACGAAACGATTTTCTGTTGGTTTCCCAACTAGAGAGGAGTGGAAGAACTGACGGTTCGAAAATGAACTGCGGGGTCGGGGCAGGAATATTCTCAGATACAATAATATCGCTAAGTCCTACCGCCTCCCGGACCACGCTAGCGTCTTCCAGGCAGAGATACTGGGGATCCGGGAGGCTTGTCGTACACTAAAACACGACTCATCGCCAAAACGCAACATCATCATTTTCACCGACAGCCAAGCCGCAATCAAAGCACTAGATTCGGCTACTACCTCCTTTAAACTAGTTCAGCAATGCCGTAACGAACTAGCCGGATTAGCAGAACGGCTCAAATTCACTGTGCTCTGGGTCCCGGGGCATAGAGACATAATGAGAAATGAGCGGGCTGATGAACTGGCCAGGGAGGGCTCCGCTCTTTCCTGCTCTCTTGCGGAACTAGTCCACGTTCCTTTATGAGTCGTAAAGAGGGTCATACTCTCCACTTCCGGAAGATGTGGTCATCTTACAACCGAGCCAAGTCAGACGAACTTCTCCAGAATCACGGCGATCAGTACAGGTCACTCACCAATTGGGGATCATGCAGCCAAATTGGGCATTCCGTTCAATGTACACTGCCGCAGCTGCCAGGACACTAATAAGCGAGAGTTGCTCGTTCATTTCCCTTGCGAATGTCCGGCTTTAGCTAGAGCCCGAGAGCGAGCGCTAGGCAAACCCTTCTACGGGGACCTGATGGAGATTTCAGGGAAGAAAATTGGAGAGTTATTACTTTTCCTGGACAGCACAGGGTGGTTATAGCGATTCAATTCAATCAATTTTTCTTACATGCATCTTCTATATTCCCCAGTCACAACAATTCTTAATATCTGAGTTTAACACGAGTTTGTGGTTCCAAAACGGCCTCTGAGCTAATTGAGCTCTGTCTAGGTGACAGGGCTGCCACTTAAACCAACCAACCAACCACCGAGACTTTTTTTCTACCACAAAAGACTGTAGGGTATGGCAGATTCTATGATTACCTGGTGGACATGATATCTCTGTTTAACACTTTTGATAATCAGCAGTTTCACGGCTCACTACCGAGAGATTGTTTCTAATGTAAGTGACCAACAGCTGTGTCAAAGGAAGAAATCACTCTACTATGTATTGACAATGTCGGAAGAGGGTAGTTTGTATAAATAACCAACCACAGCAAACACAACAACGAAAGAACATAAAATTTAAAAATCATTGAAACCTGGGATTGCGTCTTATAGTGCAGCAAAACTAGGTCTCCATTGGACAGACAGGAATTTAAGAACACTGCAACATAAATAGGGGTCTTAAGAACCCCGAGTAATTAATAATATGTTACTAATAAGATTATTTATCACAAATAACAACTTCTTCATCTTTGCACAAATAAAGAAAATCACAATTTCACAATAAAGCAACCAATTTTTTCATTCATCATACGATATTTTAAACACTGGTCTTCACACAGCTAAAAAAAATTATCAGACTTTGAATAATATTTAATGGAAAACTAACGTAAACAGCAAGTATAGAAGAAAAGATGGCACTAGATGGGAAATGAGTATCATTCGATATCGAAAAAATGCACCATAAACTAAAATTGATATTTTCACAATTTCCAGTACGTCATTCATAGATCAATAGAAATATTTACAAACAACAAATATATAACAAATTCAAATATAATATTCGTGGACACCATTATTCATAAGTAAATTACAATTATGATACTCGTAGCTATTTTATTTTATTAACAATTAAAAAAAAACTACCATTGAAATATTCAGCTACTTTATCGAAGAACTCCATAATTTCGAGTTATGAAATTAACTAAAATATGATACACGATTTAAAACTCTTCCTTCGATTAAACTTTTTAGGAAGTTGCTGCACAATTTAATGTAGGCTACTGCACAAGACTCAACTGATCAATGGATTGAATAGCAACTAAAAAGATTTTCAACGTGCCGATATTCGACAAACAATTACGTAGGTACTCGTGTGTTCTAAAAAAATGCATCGATGAACCAAACTAAAATAGAGATTTTAGCTACATTACTCAGCTTCATTTTTATCGTTGTCGGACCACTGATATTATTCACGTAGTCATACGAATGGGGATTCATTTTATCAACTTTGCTGGTAATTCTTGTAAAATAATGAGGGACATTCGTTTTGATGATTCTGCTAGAGAACTAATAGAATTTACCATAAACTTTGTGTAATTTTGGAATTATCGTTATGAGCAACCAGTGACGCTCCAAGTGCGAACATTACATCAATTATAATGACAAGTTTAATTCTGCCAATTCTTTTTGTATACAAACTCTGAATGGGGTTTTTTTTTATTAGGAAAATAATTTTTTACTATTCATAAAATAGTACACCAAGAACAGTATTTACGAAAATACATTACTTTAGAAACCTGAAGACGCCTATTACTAGCCTGGTGTTCAAGGATTGTTGAATTTCGCATACAATTCGATATGAAATTTTTAAATGTTTTAATAACTTATTTAATGGAACGATTCGGATTTCCTTCCGACCACAATAAATTCCACACTGCACCAAAAAAGATATCCAATGAAAGAAAATGTACATCATAATAATGAAAAAAATCTGGCAAGAGTTTGGGCGAAACTTTATGAACAGGGTCACCCTAACCACAGTGCTAAATGGGCTATAGCCTCAGGGCGCAAGCCTTTTGGGAGCGACAATTTTTATTGATGTTACATTACTTTATTATTATAATAATAATATATATATAATACCCATAAAATAATAAAGTTGCGCCCAAACTGTTGGAAGATTTTTTTATTTATTTATGTATTTTTTTTATTAATAGAATATTCCATGGAAGTAAAAGCGAATTCGATCACATTAGACCTAAGAGATTTTCGGCATCAGTGAAAACTTGAACAATACCCCCAGGGAAAAATACTTAAATCGGTTTTTTCCCCGACTTATAGAAGTAAAAGTGAATTCCAAATCTCAATATACCTAAGAAATAGTTATATCAGAATTCGTGAATATGTATACAAAATCACTCTATACCCCCTTAGGGGTTGGATATCGAAAAATGTTGAAGACCGTTTCTAGGCGCTTATATAGCTCGGCATGTCTAAAAGTCTTAACGAAATTCGTGAAAATGTGGATTCACGGAAATTGTTTTGAGGATGAGTCTGAACGCCAATAAAAATCTGAACTTTTTTTTGCTTTAGTTACTCTAATAGCACATCTACATATACGTACTAAGTTTAAACTTTCTAGCATAAGCCGTTTCTGAGATATAAAAAACCACCCTCACCTCCGTACCTTGCTACCACTATGAAAAATTTTCTAGGATGTCTCTATAGTGGCTCTATATAATCCTAAATTTTTAGCTTTCTATTCATTATGGTTTTCGAGAAATAAAAATCAGAATGTTTTTACACCCACACCACCAAAATTTTTTCCGTACTAGAAGTTTACCGAACCCAGCTCCTGTAATATTTTCAAGATCATATCTGATACGGTTTCTGAGATATAAAAATGACATTTTCTGAGAAATTGCTATCCCCTCACTTTCGCGCTCCACCTCTCCCCTCAAAAAGTTTACGTTCAGTAGACTCCTCTCGTGATCCCATATACAGAAATTAAATTTTATTTTCCTGGTGTAATTGGTTCGGAAGATATTGTAATCCAAAGTTGTTCCTGAGATCTGGAAACCAAAATTTTTCGTCTAAAACGCAAGCGTCCGGCGTCTACGGCGGACAGACGGACACTTTTTTTTGCTTTTTTGGTGTTTTCTAGTCCTAAAACGTGTAAATACAAAATTGCAGAGTAGCAAATTTTTTTGAAATTTCAGGTCGATCACAATACTTTATTATTAAAAAATAATAAAGTAAAAATTTAAATGAAGATACAATTAGAAAGAGGGTGCTGGGTTGGCCACTCAAATTTTCATCGCGTTACATATAGTACATTTTGCATAAAAAAATTAAAAGTGATTTTCGTTCCAAGGTACAGCACTCTCCCCTACTATATATGGACGCTTTAGAAAATAATTTTAATGAAGAATACCTTCATTTCAAACATGTATATTTACTGGAAAATAAAATAAAATATGTCTACTGCGTTAAACTTAAACTTAGTTTAAGAACAATAATTGACTCGAAACTCCTCATTTTTTTAAGTATTGCCACTATAAATTGCAGCGGCGAAAAATCTTTTTCAGCACTGAAAAGGATAAAAAATGATTTACGGTCTTCTATGGGACAGAGCAAATTAAATGATTTGAGTATTTTATCCATAGAGAGTGACTTAGTTTAAGAACAATAATTGACTCGAAACTCCTCATTTTTTTAAGTATTGCCACTATAAATTGCAGCGGCGAAAAATCTTTTTCAGCACTGAAAAGGATAAAAAATGATTTACGGTCTTCTATGGGACAGAGCAAATTAAATGATTTGAGTATTTTATCCATAGAGAGTGACTTATTTAATAACTTAAATACGTGTGATATTATTAATCAATTTGCAAAAGAAAAGCTAGGAAAATAAATATCATATATAAGTTACTTTCGTTTTTTGTTTACTATAAAGTTTGTTTTTGTTCATATCGTTTTTTTTTTTAAATTTAGTATGAATTTTATGTTTTTGTTACACTAGCCATCAAAATTGTATTTTCTTATAACGAGGGGCGCATTATTTTTAGCAGCCCACGGGCGCCGAATATCTTAGGACAGTTTGAAATATAAAAGTCAAAATCCCGGAAGCGATTAAAGTGTGAGTGCAAAAGAAATAAGTGCTTCACTGCCGCCCTTAACAAATGAATTACGTTTTTGAGTTATAGTCAAATTCGAAATAAATCGTCGGTTGTATCTCACTCCTTGTAAGATACAACTTTCGGCAATCATCGGTAGTTCTTCATACAAACATTGAAATAAACAAGTAAAAATTTGGAAAAGTTCTGAAATCGATTTTTAGCCAATTACACATATAAAAAGTCCGTATATATATCTCGAACTCGCCATATCTACGTGAAAACGTATGCAACTCCTTTGCGAAAAAAATCAAAAAATCCTGAAAATAGTTTTTTGGCGATTACATAAAAAATTTGTAGGTGTAAAAACCAATATGATACCACATCAAATTTAAGAGATGTGACGACAATTGTGAAAAGGTATGCAACCCCTTACACCGCCTTCCGAGTTTAATATCAAAAAATCCTGAAAAAGGTTTTGATATCTCAGTTTTAATATCTCATCAGATTTAAGAGATATGACGGAATTCGTGATAATTTGTGCAACCATTTTACAGACTCTTAGGGGTTTAAAGCAAAAACTCCTAGAAACATGATATAGAAACCGCGCATAAGTAAAAACTTATATCATATATAATTAGACCTATATGACGGGATTCGTGAAAATGTATACAACTCTTTACATCACGTGGGGTGTGAATTTTAAAAAAAAAATCTGAATACCGTTTTTATCTATTTACTCGTATCTCTAGATACATTACTCGGTTTTCTCATCCAATATTCCATTCGAGGAAAGATCACATAAAAATGATTTTTCTTCAACAATTCTGAACTGGACTTATGGCTCAACCATTAATAGTTTAATACTTACTGCTAAATCTTTAAAATTACAAATAATCTCAAAAGCGTTTGTACTCTTTGAGGCACACGATTTATTAATATTGATATTGATAATTTTTTTTATTATAAAAAAATGGAAATAAACATTCATTTCGATTATTTAAGATAAATCATTACTCAAAATATGAAAAAAAATAATAACATTTCAATAAGTCCTTTTTTACAGGGTGGGACATATATATATATATATATTGATTTGTATAATTTTTTTTTCACTTTTTTACGCATTTACTGTTGGTGCGTAGCATTGAAAACATAATGAAAAACTTTAAATAAAATATTAAACTGTATGACTATGAGTACCTTCAACTTTTCAATGTGGGTTAAAATATATCACACCATGAATAAAAAGCTAAGCAAAATGTGGGACAGTTTTTAACCCACCTAGCCCCAAAGAGTTAAGAAACAAATGTCATGGCAATCGACGAAGATTGTAATTCGCTTCTAAGGTGTTCTAACTGCCGGACTCGTTTGCTAGTATTACACTGTATGTCACGCTATCAAATAAATATTTGTCTATTTTCCCTGCCAAATGCTGTCAGATAGTGTAATCGTCAAATTTTTGTTTGTCGCATTTATTTGCTCTACACAAAGTCAATTTTGACAAAAAAATTTCGTCAAATTTTTAGTAAAATATTTGACAACATGGCATACAGTGTAATAGTAGCTTGACTCAACTTCCCTTGAGTCTGTTCTTTGACTGAACTATTTGACTAAGTGTAAAAAGTGACTTCATTTTCCTGTTCTTTATGACGCGGTGATGTCAGAGGCAGTTGTTCTTTTTGCCGATGATAGTTAAGCAATATACCTGGATTGACAGAATTTGAAGAATCAAGCAAATAAAAAAGTAGCCAGGTAAAAATTAGTTTTCAATTTAAACTTTCCATGTTAAATTTAGTATATAAAAGTGTAGTGTAGAGAAAAGTTCACTTGGCAAAAAGATCAACTTATCGCCTGGAGGAAATCGCTCAATTTAATATGTCGCGCCATTCATGAAAAACACGCCAAGTAACACTGCAAGAAAAACGACCTTACCAGAGTGGACTACTAATGCACCCGATAGTGAACTACCGAAATCAATATGAAACAATTTTTTTGTAAAGTGAAATTATTATTTCCACTACAATATTATGTTTTTTGGCATCGACCCAACATGAATGTATAAACCAAATGTATGAGTTTCGTATCTCAAATTAAACATACTGAGATACTTACATGAAAAAAAACTTTAGAGCTTGAGCAGCCGGTTAAATCTGTAAAATATGCCCATTAACTACTTGTAGAATAAAATTTGTTTTGGTTATTGAAATGCCGGAAAACGAGAAAATTAACCACAGAAATATCGAACTCGATTAATCTTAATTAATCCCTAATTACCTGGCAATAAGCTTTACTGGATAATACCATCCAACTTTCGGCCCGATTGCGAGCAATATAAACAAAATGAAAATTCTCGTCTAAAATTAGATCTTCGTAATGTTTCTCAGAAGACCACAAAAAATTCAAAACTTGACTATGGTATTAAGACAACAATAGCATTTAATATTTAATAAGACATATGGCCAACCAAAGAAAACACTAAAGTCAAACATAATCCGCAAGGACAGGCATAATTAAATTTGGCACCAAACGGCAATTGCGAAGGTGAACACCTCATTCAGTTTGATGGAAATTCGACGCATCAGGTAAATTTCAACAAGCCCCTTAATTCGGCGTTCTTTTATTACTAATTTGATCAAAATAGTGAAATGAGAAGAATTAAAATGCTTTATATAAGCCGGAAGACATTTCATTTCCAAATTGAACATTTTGAGAAAATTTTTAATCTATTAGAATTAAGTGTAGGTAATACAATAAAATTTACATTCCGGTGAAGGCCATCGCCGCCCAGGCTGGCGTGTGATCTGTCGCCGTTTACCGAACGTAATTCCCAGGTAATTGCTTATCCAATTTGCGACCTGCATACTGTATGTTGATCTACACTCGAAGCACTTAAAAGCAAAATTGATCTATCACAAACACTTCCAAAGATATACGGAGGAGCCGCACTACAGAATCGCGATCCGTATGATCTGCACTGGCAGATAACCGACTTAAGACTGATCCAGCCTACAACCTTATTCTTGTAAGATTGTCTATTTTGCTACAAGGAATAGCAGCTTCTCATTTTTATTATTTTCTTATTCTTTTATTGCATTTATAAACAAATCGATGATGTGAGTAATAACGTATGAGGCCGGAGTGAATAAATTTGATCGAACGCGTCTAATTGAATAGTTATCGCGATGTTCAATCACACTTTAAGTATTTACACGCATCTTGTACAATTAGCGAAACTATTCGGGAGTCGAGATTGACATTTGATTGAATGATTGAATCATTTTCAAATACAGGAGCCAAACCTTGACGGGATTCCCATTACGAGAACATAATGATCATTTTTTTGCACTGTAATTCGAATTTAATGTGAATCATGTTTTGCTAGCCGTTAAACATATCACTTAGTCATTTCTCGTCGGGTACATTGAGAATTTCATTCATAAAATTCGATAAATTTCTTGCCGACAGCGGACTTTACTTTGAGAACATGACAACATACTTTTGGCGCCTCACACTATATTTATCATTGTAAAGTTCATAGTGAAATTCGTCAGATATTGAAGAATTACAATCGGTTTCTGCAGAATAATTATTATGTAATTTAGTGGTTCGGAAAAATAATTAAATTTAAAGATGAACCATAGCGGTCTGATACTTGAAGTCTTTATTCGGCACTGTACTCGTACCATGTATTAATCATTTTCTACGTCATGTCAGATATCGGGTCCATCATCAAAGTGAGCTCATAACAATGACCACCAAGCTAAGGCCATTGACGGAATCTCCCATTTTTTGCACAGACGATCATTAGATCCGGAACTCAGAGTAAAAATCTTGGTTCATCGCCATTTTCCAAAAAATCTGGATTGTTAACTAAAACTTTTGCTTTTGCCCTAATTTTATCACATTTAATTATAAAGTAAGTTTATCACGCTACCAGAAATAGTTCGGAAGTTATCTTCATTCAAATGAAACTGTTTCATCACTTGAGTAATTCTTTTTTTTTAATAAAGTGTAGCTAAAAACGTTCATTAAATCTGACTAAAAAGTATTTTGCTTGTTAAAAATTAAGTTGTTTCTTACTCGCATTTCATTATAACTCATATTTAAATACACAAAATACACGAAATTATAATAGCTGAAATGAGATTATTATGTAATTAGAAGACTGCTCTAAAACAATTATCTAATTAAATTTTTCACGCCGTATTAATAAAAAGGGTCTTGCCAGAGACGCCAAATTAAAAATATCAGGACCTTAAAAATATCGGTTGTATCGGTGTGAAACGTTTTGTGGGAAGTGGTTTTTCCAACTTGGTTACACTTTCTTTTAAACAATTATTGTACTTACTCAATTTGTGAAGCGTTTTGTATTAATGGAATATAACTTCGAAAGTTTTGAAGCTATGGCACATGACAAGTTTGCCTCTTTATATTCCAGAAAAAAAAATAAAAAATATGCTAACAAATTTACATTCAACATCTGAGGACTATAATTTTGTCTAATTGTTCTAACTCAGACGAGGTTTGAGACAAAGAGTTGAAATGTGCTACACATAAGAAATGAAATTTATAAAGAATTTTCTTTAAACAATTTTATTGATTTAGAATAGTTTGCGGAGGGGAAGCAAAAACTGTATTAAAATATCCCGACATTTATTGTACAATATTATAAGATATTGTATTATTATTGAATATAACATTATTAAATGAATTTGGGAATCCCTTCAATATCGCGTTTCTATAGCGGAAGAAGATTTAAAGAGAAGCTATATTAACCCTCATTAATTTCAATAACGGCTTGTGATGTAATGGTTCTTGTACAAATTCATACGAGTATTCCAGATGAACATTTTAATAATTTCTGGATGACCTATATGGTAATATTACAACATAATGCAGGTACACAGTTTGGCAAATACTTCCTTGGTTGACCATACCTGATTTTTCTATAAGAGCTCCCTCTTTGCTTGACCTATCGAATGACAAAATCGATGATCTAACACGAATTATCATAAGTATGCCCGAATTGGTTCTATATCATTACTCATGACTTACAATTCACGGAATTACGCTGACTAATATTTTAAAAATCCATTATATTAGTAGTAACATCAGGTTCTTGAATTATTCTTTTTTTTAGTTCAGATTGCAGTCTTAAAGCCCTGTTTACATGCTGCTAGTATTTGCGATAGTTGATACACGCTCATCGTGTATAATGCATGGGAGTTGCTTTCACACTTTCATGATAGCACTATCGTACTATCACGTTTGACTATAGAGAGTTGATTGTATTGACATCGACTAGTCAAATGAAAATCGCGAGTTAACATTACTACAACTATCACGCTGTGTATACAACAGACTATCATTAAAAACTATTACCGAGATCCGTGAAAACAGAGCTTTAGTCATAGTTGGACAAAAATAAAAAAAAGTGGTCGAAGTATATCTACGCTGTTTTAAGCAATGTACATTAGGTCATCTGGCGAACTTTATGAGAAATTTTCCCCAGAAGCAGCAAATATTAGTAGCACAGAAGTATTATTCAAATAATTTTACTTTATTATTTTTTTAATAATAAAGTATTGTGATCGACCTGAAATTTCCAAAAAAATTTGCTACCCTGAAATTTTGTATTTTCACGTTTTAGGACTAGTAAACACCAAAAAATCAAAAAAAATGTCCGTCTGTCCGCCGTAGACGCCGTCCGCAAAATCGTTTGAAGACGCGTAGCTCCCAAACCCGTTGAGATATAGGTGTAAAACTTTAGATTACAATATCTTCCGAACCAATTACACCAGGAAGATAAAATTTGGTTTCTGTATATGGGACCACAAATGGAGTCCACTGAATGTAAACTTTTTGAGGGTGGAGCACGAAAGTGGGGGGGTATCAATTTTTCAACAAACTCAATTTTTATACCTCAAAAACAGTACCAGATATTATCTTGAACATTTTACAGGAGTTGGAATCAGTAGACTTCTAGTAGGGAAAAAATTTGGGGGGTGTGGGTGTTGGGGGTGATGGTGAAAGGGGGTAGAAAGGAAATCATATCGATTTTTATTTCTCTAAAACCGTAATGAATAGAAAACTAAAAATTTACGACTTTATAGAACTACTATAGAGACACTCTAGAAAAATAAAGTTTTTGATAGGGGTAGCAAGGTACAAGGGTGAGGGGTGGTTTTTTATATCTCAGAAACGGCTTATGCTAGAAAGTTGAAACTTAGTACGTATATATAAATGTGCTACTAGAGTAATTAAAACTACAAAAAAATAGATTTTCGCTTTTCATGAGTACAAAAAATGTCCGTAAAAAGGGTTTTTCACACATTTTCACGAATTTCGTTAAATCTTTTAGACTTCTAGAGGTATCAAATCAATTTTACTTCTGCGGGCTCTTAATATAAGCGCCTCAAAACGTTTTTCCAAATTTTTCGATATCTAACCCCTAAGGGGGTGTAAGGCGGTTATGTACTTTTTCACGCATTCCGATATATTTCATAGGTCTAATGAAATATAGAATACACTTTCACTTTAAAATGCTTTAAATATAGTCGGGAATAAACCGATTTAAGTATTTTTTGATATTAAACCCCCTGGGGTTAGACATTGTCCAAGTTTTGGCGAATTCCGAATTTTTTTTAGGTTTAATGAGATCAAATTCACTTTCACTTCTATTGAATCCTCTATTGAAAAAACAAATACGTAAATAAATAAAGAAAATCTGCCAACAGTCTGGGCGCAACTTTATTATTTTATGGGTAGGAGTCTGAAACGTGTTTAATGCTGAGATGCGGTGTAGGTTACTATGCGACTGACAACCTAAGGAGTAACCAGGAGGCAATTTGGAACTTTATTTTTTGGGTTGTCGATCGCATAGTAATCTACACCGCATCTCAGCATTAAACACCGGATTCCTACCCATAAAATAATAAAGTTGCGCCCAGACTGTTGGCAGATTTTTTTATCTGATTATCTAAATTAATATTTCGATATTAGTGTTATTTGCTGGTGCGTTGTACGAAAACTATGTGGCTATGCAAAGTTCAGCAAGCCAAATATATGTAAAAATGAGCGTAGAGGATAATAAATCGAAGTACAATATATAACTCTGTAAATTTAACTTACTCTAGAACAATAGCAATAGTTTCTGCATTAATTTCACCATACGATCTCGATTTATTTTTGGGCGGTAAATGGTGTTCCACTAAGTCAAATACATGCTTCTCCATCCAAAACTTTTCCTAAAACTTGTCAGGATATTTTGCTAAATCCTGAAACTAGTTATTTGGTATGAGACTAAATTGTTGACCAAACTTTGTAATTTTTTCCGTGTAAGAAATTTCGATATATGTAGAAACAGTTGTTTATAATTTATATTAATACGATATAATTTAAGTTTGGCCCACATTGCCTAAACCAATAATAACCTCCAGCACTTAACTTTTGAAATGCTAAATTTCAATAATAAAAATAAAAATACTTTTAGATTGTAGTATTCAGAAATTTCAATTTACTAATACCGCATGTTTCTCACTGCGATAAAGGAGAATTGAACTTATTGAATTATTTTTGGGGGAGCAACAAAATTTCCAGAGAAAAAAAATGTACAAGTAGGTATGTGTATAGGTTATTTTTAACTTCTCTTATATTGCCTATTTGATAAGCATTAGCTTAATTACAATTCAAAGTAGAAAACAGCCACCGCAGTTCATACCTAATATGATGTCTCTATTAAATCCCACATATGTAGCTTCATACGTGTTTGAAGTTTAGTTAAAAACAATATTTTTATACCATAGATACATGGATAAAATAGAGGATGGCCTTGTGGAATTCGCAATGTTTAAGTAATGTGCAACGTAATTATAAAATTCTCGTACATTACTCATTATACTAGTTGGAGGTTGGAGTACCATTGGGTACTCAACCATTTTAATTTCGTCTTACTTTCATATTAAATATTCTGATCGGTTTAAAAAAAGTTCTACCCTGACGTTTTCACGTTTTAAAAATAGTAAACTCACACCCTTTGCACTATTAAGTTAAAAATTGGTTAGTGGGTTAGTGCTTGAAAAACACGTTCAATATCTCAAAAACTATTTAAAATAGGATATTAGAATTTATACAGGAGTTAGTCCCAATAGAACCCTACCAAAAATAATAAGGAGCTAAAAACTATTTGGATATCTCATAAAACTAAATAGATACGGTGGAATTCGTGAAAAAGAATACAACTCGATTACGCACCCTAAATTTTGGAAATAGAAAAATGCTGAAACAGATTTTAAGCCCCATTATATTAAAAGAGAGATATTACGAAATTCGTTTACTATAAAAAAAATGCTGAAATAAATTTTTAGGTGATTGTTTATATAGAAAGATTATTGAAGTATTATTGAACCAATTTGATATCTATCCCATCAGACCTAATAGATATGTCGTAATTCGTGAAAACGAACACAACTACTTTCACCAAACAGAGGGCGGCTGTCCCATTCCTAAACCTTGTAAGCGATTTTTAGAAAATTTTAAAGAAGAGTCTGAAAACCTATTTCTACTCCGTCAATAAAACCCAGATAATATGGGGGGGGGGGGAACTTCAACATATCGGGATAGCAAAATTTATTTATGTGGTCTGACTAATAGGAAAATTTTCTAAAAAGCACACACTAGGTTTTGAAATGGGAGGTTCAAGGGTCTTACAAAAATCCTTAAGGGGTAATACCTAGTCGAAATTTTTTTTTTTTTCATTTCTTTTTTATTGGCTTAAATGGTGTAAAAACATGTCAAGAGTGATGTCTGACATCATTTTTTATTGAAAACAAATTTTAAGTGGTCGTAAAAGACGAATATTTCGAAGCAAGGCGGAACGCTTGAAAATGACAAATTAAGTTCCGGGTGAGTTTCGCCCCTTTTACTCGTTACCGGCGGTGCAAAGGTACACTATATAGTTTCTAAATGAGGTATAGATAACGTTAATATGTAGTTTTAAACAAATATTGAATATACGTTGTCTGTGTAGCCAAGCCTGTATCTTTAAAATTTCATGTAGTAAACACATTGTGAAACTTTAAACGCGTTTTTCTCGAAACCATGTTTTCAATTTTTATCCGATCGATATGAAATTTTGGCTGTACCTTCTTAGATAGATTATCTAGTCTAGTACAGTTTGAGTTTCTTAAAGAATTACAACTTTTATAAACAAATTGAGGCCGGTTTTTTAGTTGAAAAATCGATTTTTTTTTCGAAGTGCTCGCAAATTTTCAAAAATTAAAATTTCTGAATATCCATGTGTACTATACTAGTAAAACTCGTGCATATCATGAAAAAATTTCTTTCATTGTTCCAGATATGTTCGTTGAAGACTTGTGCTGCTAGCCGCGGGACGCTTACAAAAAATCGTTCCGTGCACTGCTCAGCCGCCATTTTTTCATAAAAATTAAAATAAAAATTTTTTTTTTATAGTTCAAGATAAGTGTAATGATCCCTCAATATTTGGCATTAATCGATTTTTTAACAAAGACACAAAAAATTAACAAAAAACCGTCTTATTTTTTGCTTCCGACTAGGTATTACCCCTTAAACAATTTTTTTCAGTCGGCCATATAAAGAGCCAGTACGGGTGAAGAATTTTTTTCCATGGTTTTGACTCCATTATGCATAGTACGAGTGTCGGTCTATTAAGGAAGGTTTTTAAATGACCTAAAGATTTTTTTTTGAGAATAAGCTTCATTATCAAAATGCTATTACTGTCAAAAGTATTTGACCGATAAGGACTATAATCTCATTATAAAGCGTTATGTCCATGTTCTATGTTTTCTGTACATGCCGTTATCGTTAAATAAATACTGCAATTTATTATGCAACAAATTATTGGTAATACGCGGATGGGTCGAGCAATAAATTAAATTTATGAATAATAAGAAAGCCATAAATGCTGGACCCATGAGATCATTATAGTAGCTCGAGATCAATATCGCTAAAGCGTGTCACGTCGATCAATTGAATTTGTAAAATAGCTGGAATATCAAATAAATTTGTAATTGTAGTCTTACCAATTGCTTCATTGATTGCGGCAAAGGGTGATGATGGCGGATACAGTCGCATCTCAGAAATCGCCTGCTTTGGTGACCACGATTTACCCTTGCAGCTTGAACACCATTCGCCCGGCTGCGAAATACTCGATAGTTTGTTACCCATAATTCTTTAAATTTTTTGCAATTATCACTTGTGCACTTGGTGAAGCTCGCAAAACCAATCGTTATAGATGTAATCAAATGAATTATGATAATTATTGGACCGAACCAATAGTAAACTTATTTATACGGAAAGTAATAATAATTGGATCATACGAATTTCAACCTGCAATTGTAAACTTGTGGTGCACAGCACAATAATGTATTAAACGCACAATTTTTAAGCCAAGAATGTTGATAAACATACTCCAAGTGATGCGGGATGGAGCGAAACCGGTTTCATTTGCGTCCACCGACAAATTATATTGGCTACCTTGCAAGGTGATATCACATCATCCGAGTTCATAGAAATATTCTGCACTAACGAATTTTCACTTTCATTGGGACACAATAGCAACTTTGATTTGGTACGTTTAACCTTTTTTTCTCAATTTAGAGATCAAACGCTCAGGTCAATCTTTTAATTCCACAGAACACAATATAAGTAATGTACATACGATGAGTTTGCGCGGGATTTCACATGTGATCGCACTTAGTTTCCAACTTGCACCTATGAGCACTGAGTAGGTTCTAGCCGTTCTAGACTTGGTATACGTGCTCGCATCTCCAAAACAAGCTTGGAAATTATGTTCAAACAATTTTTGTGTAACCATACGACTTTTATTTTATTTAAGCATCGACACTATGTCTGCTTTTTATCAAATAAAGCAAAACTGTCGTAGTCCAATTCGAAATAGATAGGTGATGTAATATTATAAGATCTGAAGGAGAACCTGATGCTACTTTCGGTCTGTATGTAATCTTAAGACGAGACAAAGGCCGTCTAATCTGTGTCTACCCAAAAAAAATTTAAACTAGCAAGCAATGTTATAGGTTACTCCCAAAGTGATGACTAAATTGAAATAAAGCTTTCAAGATGATTTATATTCCTTTTTGTGTTTATAAATAAACATCTTTAGAATGTGCTCTGGAATTAAATCAATTTAGCATTTAGAAATAATGATAAGAAAAATGGAGCTCCTTGTACATCAAATTCCAGATAAGGTTTCTTCATGGTTTCCACTTTTAGAATAGAATAATCACGCAAACATATTGTTGCAAGCTAGGGTTCATCAGTATATCAAGTATACACAATTCGATTAAAATTAATAAAAAAAAATCTGACAACAATTTATTATTTTTCGGGTTAAAGTTCGGGAAGGAGTTAAAATGGGGTCGCGGAAAAAACTCAATTATTCAACTTCAACTTAATAGCTAACAGAGTTTGGGAGCTCCAACCCTTCAAACGATTTTGCGTACGGCAGACGGCGTACAGACGAACTGAAACTTTTTTTCCTTTTTTAGTGAATATTAGTCTGAAACGTAAATAAAATTTTTCAAGGTATATAATCAATAATAATACTTTATTATTAAAATAATAAGGTAATAACAAGTTTTTATTTATTCGCATTTAAATAGAATAAAATATCGCACTATTGGCAACGCTTTCCGATTTCATTTACTTCTCGATCGGTGATACCAATGAAAATCGCTTTCCAAAAACTAAAACTGACAGTTGTCTCGTTCTCAAAGTAGAAAACAGATCCCGTTTAGAAGATCTGCGGCGCTTATGTACTGCATGCGCTGAAACGAGAGATTTTCAGCATATTTGGTTGTGTGTGTAGAATGTTCGGGAAGTGTGAAGAACATGCGAGAAGGGGAAGAAAGTTCGAGAGAGAATAGTTCTGTAGTACAGTGGACACGAAGTGTCGATTTGAAAGACCTTTCATAGTGTACTTTGAGGAAGTCATCTCATGATAAATAAAGTAATCCGCGAGTCGCATCTTACAAGGCAAAACTCGATATAACTTTCGTTCACCTAAAGCATCACATAAGACGCACAAAATAAAAGATATATCAATTTTTGTATATATGTACATATAATATTGTTTCAAAAATAACAGAGTATAATTATGTTTACCATCCGTAAAGCTACCGGAAAAATTAATTGACAGCTTCATCATTTTCGAGTATATAGCATTTGTTCTTACATTAAAACGAAATATTTGTTCAGTTTACTAAATTATAGTTCTATAAAAGTGAATAGAGATTGCGAAAACTGTTTTCAAATGAAAAATTCTGCTTCTATTTATACTTTTTATAGCATCGTCACAACAAGATCGCCTTTAGCGATTTTCTTTCATTTCATATTTGCAATTTATAAAATTTGTCTTAACCAAAGAGATACACAATTGAAATTTTTAAGCTTCAATTAAGCGATATGTCAGTGAAATATTTCCCAGATATCAATTTGAGATTTCAAAAGGATCGAATACACAGAGGCGATTCGTATATTACAATAATTAGTTCATGCAATTTTAAGTATTGCACGGATTTCTTAGTCAAATTAAATGCAATAAAAGCGTTCAATAAATAAAATTTAAAAATATCTTTAAAAATTTGAAATTTGCAAAGTAAAATTCGTTAAATAGTTTCAGTTTGTGGATCGAGTTTGTGTATAGCTTGGGCTAGAGTAAGGCCTCCGGTGATTTGAATGCCCTTCTTCGACATATCGTTAAGTCTTTCTAAAATAAGTTGATTATCGCGTCCGCGTTGCCACCTAATAGAAAATTCCGATAAAAATTAAACTGAAATATATTTGCAGCGATTGTCGCTTACCATAGATGAACACAGGTATGTAGTAGAGGTATGTATAAAGCCAAGAGATCAGTATCACTGACTCCTTCGTAACGTCGTAGGGCAAGTTCGGCCCATTTGTCAGCCGACGGATGTGGAAGTGGCGAAGTCGTACAGGCGGCAACTAAACGGCATAGCAAGAGTAAAACGGCTTTTGATCGATCCATAAACACTTTGTTCAATAGTTGGAAGCTACTTTCGAGTATTGGGACGGCTTGTTCATTTCGCCGCTCGTCTAAAAGCTGACAGGCCCGAACAAGCTCAATGTTCTGTAGGAAGTGTAAATAATGTACGGAATCTCTGAGTATTGAATGACCTGCAATATGATCCAGTAATGCTTCGAAAGCGGTACTTCGTTCGGCTATTAAGTCGGCTGAGAAATTTCCCATGAGTACTTTTTTCGGGAAGATAATTTTTTGCATAATTTCCGGACAGGTTTTTTTCAGTCCATTGTATAGTAACAGAAAGTCTGTATAACGACGTTGTATAATCGCCGGATTCGGATCAATAGCTGCCGAATCCTGTCGTACCGAAAGATCGTATACTACATATTTTTTGATATTTGCATTTTCACCTTCTGGTGGCATTACTCGAGCGTATGATATTTCGAACCGAAGGACTGTATTTCCATCGGTTGGTAGAGGACGTCTGACTGGCCGTTGCCATAATTCTGAAAAAAAAGAAACTAATTGTAAAGACATTTAAACAGAAAAGTGAAGTAATGTTCACAGTGAACATTAATAAAACAAAAGGAATAGTAGCGAACCGCACTGACAAATTACATTCACGAATTCAACAGAGACCTGCCAATCGTTTAAATGAGAACAAACTACTAGCAAAAATATCGTGTTTTTCGCGAACAACCGAGAAGCAATTTTGGTAATTGATTTTTTTATTAATTTATTTTTCCAGCGATAAAAAGCAGTAATTTATGCTAGTCATGACCTGGTGCAATGTCCAATTTCTATCCTACCTTGGCCAGGACTAATCTTCTGATTTTAATCTGATCGGATCAGGCGGGAACTGGAAGTAGATCTGGCAAAAAGTAAGCAGTATTAAGGGGGTCATCCCGTGTGACTGGTTCAAAAAATCGTGTGAAATATGTGGGCGAAGTGATTTTCCGATATTCGAAGGCGTTCGGAAGTTACAGGCCATTATATTCTCCTTCTCTGTTTCGAATATTAGTCAGTTTAGTCGCGTTTTTCTCAAAACGGTATTTTTCAAATCGGTAGATACGATATCTCGAAATCTATCAAACGAATTCCTTTGAAATTTGGTGAACTTATTCAGTACTCATGTAGACACTTTGCAAACTAGAATAATTGTGATTCATCAAGCCGTTTTTTTTGTCGAGCTGAAGAAGTCGTATAAAAACACCAAAATTGACGATAAAGAGTTCAACAAGTTGTCATAAATTCACTTTTCAATATTTTTTGATAATTCTAGTTCCGAAACTAGTTCAAACTTCACAGATTAAAATGCCGTTTGATTATTTTATTTGAGATGAGCAGAACGCAAGCAATCGTGTCTACCGAAAAAAATGTTTTTTGAAAATAAGTGGCTAAGTTGCCGTATACCTCAGCAATGAGCTGTGAAAATTGTAAAGTGTGATCGAAGTGTGCATAAATATGTGGTAAAAATTTCACAGTTGTATCTTTATTTGCTTTGCCAAAAAAAATACCCAAAAAAGAGTAAAAAAAGAGCCTTTACACGGGATGACCCTCTTAGTGGAAAAAATGGTACTAAGGAAAACGCTGTATGAATTGTTTGTGGGGTTGAGGACGATAAGTTGGTCGGTTTATCCCCTACTCGGTGCTCTCGTAATAGGCACGGAAAATGAATGAATTCATTTCTTCTGACCAAATCATCCTTTGCCTGGGTAGACCCGCTCTAGTGGTCACCTGCAAATCAGGTGAAACATTTTGAGCAGACGTGATGTGTTCGCACCCCTTGTATGGGTTATCGTGTCACCTAAACATCGAGAGCAATCTCGACGCCGTGCAGAACCTCAAGGGAACCAATCCCAGCCATCAAACAAGGTGTTCAAGCATTCGAGGTTCGTATATTCATGCAGTCATATTTTTTTTGTGACAGAAACACCATTAAAATAATGACTGGTTCGACCAAGAATGTCGCGATGCAATAAATAGAAAGAACTAGGCTTACAAAATTTTTACTGAACGACCAACACGAGCCAGGAAAGATAGGTATGACGAGCTTAGGCGATTTGCAAAAAAGACTTGCAGGCGAAAGCAAAGGAAGTACTATAATGACAAGATAGAAAAAATTGACGACAATATGAGACAAAATAAAACCCGGGACGCAAACGCAATAGTAAAAGACCTAAAAAGGGGGTATAAGCCCAAAACTAATCTTTGCAAAGACGTAGAGGGCGACACACAAGAAATTAAAAGGAGATGGGCTTCTTACTTCGAACATCTTCTCAATCCCACTCCATCAGCACCGATTACGACCGATAACATCTCAATTGATGTTTCAACTGAAAGAAGAAGAACCATCATCGACACTACCTACACTAGAAGAAATCAAATGTGACCAGAAACTAAACAAAGCGCCGGGAATTGACGAAATACCAGTTGAACTTCTGAAGAACGGTGGAAACTGTGTCGTGGAAATACTACACAATATTATATGTAAAATTTGGATAGAGGAAAATATACCCGACGATTGGCGAAAAAGCATTATATGTCCAATTTATAAGGGAGACAAACTCTGCTGTGAGAACTACAGAGGAATATCATTGTTGCGTACGTCCTACAAAATACTGACAAAAATAATTGAACGTCGTCTTAAACCCTAACGAAACAATTGGCGAATACCAAGGTGGATTCAGAACCGGACGATCTACAACAGACCAGATATTCTCGGTGAAACAGGCGCTTGAAAAATGCTGGGAATATAACACAGATGTGCACCAAATCTTCATAGATTTTAAACAAGCATATGACAGTATCGACAGGAGGGTACTGTACCAAATCGTGCTTGATTTTGGAATTCCACCAAAATTAGTTCGACTAACGAGACTCACAATGACGAACGCTGAATCCCAAGTTAGAATACAAACCGATTCCACAACCAGCTTTTGAACGGAATGTGGTTTAAAGGAGGGAGATGGTCTAGCCCCCATTCTTTTCAACCTGGCACTAGAGTATGTCATCCGTAAAATCCCAGTCGACACCAATGGGACGCTACTATTCAAGTCAGCCCAACTAGTAGCATACGCTGACGATATAAACATCCTCGCAAGATCCTTCCCTAGTGCAAAACAAGTTGGGTTACGCATAAACGAAAGTAAAACAAAAATAATGACGCAAACAAGAAAGAGAACGCCAATCAGACAGAATGTAACAATTGCAGAGTATAATTTGGAGAGTGTGGACAACTTCATATATCTTGGGGCTAATCTAGCAAAAGACGGCAACGAAACGGACGAAATCAAACGACGGATCATGCTAGCAAATAAAACGTATTATTCGGTACTTCCAATAATGAAATCGAAGAAAGTGCACAGGAACAATAAGCTGCGAATATATAAAACTATTATACGACCTGTGCTCTGTTATGGCAGCGAAACGTGGACATTAACGCGAACTTCCGAAAAAGCAGTTAATACATTCGAAAGAAAGGTCCTCCGAAAAATGTTTGGATCCGTAAAGGAAGGAACGGACTGGCGAATAAGATACAACCATGAGCTGTATCAAATCTTCAAGGAGCCAGAAGCCTCAACGTTCATCAAACTACGTAAACTGCAGTAGGCTGGCCATGTAGAGCGAATGGAAGACAGAAGAACCCCCAAGCGTGCTCTTAAACGCAAAGCGAGTGGTAACAGGCCAGTAGGCAAACCACGCAAGCGATGAGAAGACTCGGTTGATGAAGACAACAAAGCCATCGTAAAAATTAGCAGCTGGAGGACGCGGTCTTTGGATCGAGACGATTGGAGGCGACAACTTCAGGAGGCCAGGTCCAACTTGGACTGTCGCGCCATTGATGATGATGATGAGAAACACCATTTCATACTTCCTGGCATGTTTGTTATGCAGCCGCTCCTACCCTGGAGAACAGACGTTGTTCGTCACCATCTCAACTAGAGGAACACACGCGACACCCAAAACTGAACAACGCTATCTGGGAAGTCTCTTAATTTTTTGTAAATTAAACGTGTACTGAAAATTGTACCGGAAATAAAGTTGATTTAAGATAATTGAATTTCGGTTAGTTTTCGAGCGACCCGTCGCTACGCGTAGCGTTCTTACATCTGCAATGCTTTCAGTAGCAGAGCTTTGTTCTATTTGTTGAATTGTGCAATCCGTGTCCTGGCCGCCCAAGTAGAACGAAACGTTGAAAACAAGTTGTTTGTCTGTACGCCGCAATAAATTAGTCACAGCCAAAAAAAAACTACACACTAAATCCCGACAAATTCATAACTGTGACTAACTTAGACGCAGTACTAACCGGAAGTAGTTCCACACCCGCAATTTTAAACCAATCAAAGCCACAAGCCCGCGGTTAGTGGACACAGTTGCTGAGTCTAGGACCTTACCTTTGAGATTGTCCGTTGTCGAGATTGTCAACGCGCCGTGCTCCAAGCCATCGACAGGACTATCTAATTCATCAGTTTCTTCGTTTCCATTTGTTGAATGTCTGGCAATTGCCGCACGCACTAAAACAAGAAATTAATTCGATTAGCGGATTGTTTGGCGGGTCAATCCAGCTTCCCAATTTTCTTACTTCTTCCAATAGACTGCAGACGTGTTGTTCAGATGTAGGCTTTCGATTTCGGGAGTTGACTGGAGTCTTGCACGGTTCCACCTTTTTCCACTCTTTTACGTAAAATTTCACAGATTTGTCTTAACTCTTTGTCAACAAAACATGAATCACTGTCAAGTAGCCCAGTAAAACTTCTTTGTCGAAGAAAAATTCCGTTGTAAAAGTTGTCATTGAAGTGACAGTAATTGGGCTTTGACAGTTTACGGTGATTGGGTTGGGTGCGTGTACACATAATACTGGAAAGTGGAAAAGTGGCTGGGAGAGTTTGTCAATTCACAATGAAGCATTATCAACTCAATATTTAATTTTCAATTGACAATTTCAGAGTGTGATTACTTTTCTCTTAATTCGGTGGTATGCAGTACAAATAACGATTTTTTTTAGTTTTTAATTACAGACTTTACGAACACTTTATTTTTATTTGTTCAAATTTCCCTTTGCGTCCATTCACATTCACATTTTCACTGGCATCACTGAATTTCCAACAGACAGCTGGAAGTTTCGCCATCACTTTCCCGCACGTCTTGTCATCCGCAGCCGACATACTCACACCTCTGTGTACCATTTGGTCATCGTAAAAGCAAAAGCCATCGAGTTCGGCGGTCGCGTTCATTTAGCAGCCGCAAAATTTTCGAATCGTGCGAGTCTCTGTTTGCATTTCAGGCGTATCGACTGTCGTGAATTTCCGTGTTTGTTTAATTGAATTTGCTAGTAACATTTTGCTGCCGGTAGTGCCTTATTTTATCGCAGCAAATCGCTTCCTAAAGATTTCCGCAAACTTTCCATCGCTCAGTTTATTGACGGGGCGAGCGTTTCGTGCGGTAAAAGTACGGCCCCAAGAATAGTTTCGGGCTCGCAGTGAAGACAGTGCACGCGTACCCAGAAATCTTTTGCACAGGAAATACCGCAAATTGTGCCGTTTCGAGTGCAAGCCCCCACAGTAAAGTGATTTCGAACCGATTCGGAAGGAAAAGGGGTGAGTTGAAATGATGCGGACGAATAACGTGGTAATTTTTTGACATATCGTTCGGGAGGGCCCGCGGCCAAGCGCATTCAATTGCCAAAAAAATGAATCACGGCCGAGCTGTGTGCTTCCTGTGGCAGTCGACGATCCCGGCAATTTTACAAGATTTATAGTAACTTAGCCGACATTTACAGGGAGCAGTTGGGGCCGCGGAGAAGGAGACTTCCTTCGCTTCGGTGGAAGGTGCTATGACTCGACTCGCTAGAAATCTTGGCATGGGTTCACGTGCTAAAGTGACGTTTTTCAGGGAACTCCCTTGCGAGTGGCTCCGGACTCACAATGAAATCGTTGTTAGGTCCGCGGCACGCATTTGGATTTTTGTGTATTTTGCGATAAAATTGAGTCATGTTTGCTTTTATTAGATTAGAAAGGGATGTGTTCGTTGCTGTGCTGTTCAGGGCTTTGAGTCACTTTGCAAAACTGTAGTATCGTTGGAACTTTTCGCTTTGGGACTGGGCAGATGGCTTTAACCTTCGCAGGATATTAATGGGAACTCGACGAACTAAACTGAAGCTGGAACTACCCACGCAGAACGGAGTCTTACAAGGGACAGATGTGCCGCTGTTACACCATTAAAATTATTGCATTTTTGTCACCTCAGTTGGTGAGACCGCTTCATCGAAGTAGTAGCTCCATTGAGTCCAACAGCCAAACAAAATGCCGGTTCAGCTCATCAGGGTAATATGATACCTAGCCCTCATATCGCTCTCAAGAAAAGTAGACACAGTCTCTTCCATTTTGCATGGCCGATGTGCTGGTGGAAACCGGAAACGTGGGACTTTGGCTTTTTCTTGTCTTTAGACAGATAAATTGTTGTGTGTTTAACATGAGCGCCTGACTCGAGATCTCACAGCACTTTTCAGACTCGAATTGACTTTGTTACGACAATCAGCGCCCTTCCAGGGCGGAAGTTACATACTAAACCGAGTGCAGTAAGGCCGATATTCTTTCTGGTTAAAGCGGGACCTATCTAAGTTTTGCCGTTCTCTAAGTCCCGATACATTAGTGGTCCAATCCAATTAATTCTTCTGCATTCCTCCTATGTCGGAGTTGGAAGTGACCAGATACTAAATGTCTGGTCTGGGTATGGTTCACTCTGCTTAATAATAACCGGGATTCACTCTAATATCCTTTTGAGTGTTTCTTTAAAATGCAAACTATAGTTATGTAGAGTAGCTGTTTACTGTTTTCAGGAATTTCCCTGTTTCTGTGCGTCTCTTATGCCGCATTTTCACTGTCGCCTTCATGTGCATTGAACATGTGCGATGAACGCGAATGTCTAAGCGATAGTGGAACAGTACATTCGTGTTCAAGGCACATCCCTTTGATGTGCGTCAAAAACCGCCATCGATGCGAATGTCAATGCGAATATTTTTGGCACTGATGGGGGCTAGCAAGTGTTCAGTTCAGTTCCAGCGGGAATACGAGTAATGTATTATGTACTGTATAAATATAGTTTATGCAAGACTAGCTGACCCGGCCACGTGTTGCTGTCGCTCAGTCCGGCTTAGTTAAAAATATAGAAAAAAGTTAGTACATTAACGTTTCTAATAAGTTTGATTGGTTCTTTATTGCCGCACTGGAAACTGTAGTCGTTTAAATTGAAATGGTATGTCGGTCGGAATCATTGGGATGCGTTTTATCAAAACGTACTCTCCTTTACACTTTCCCTTTATAATATTTGCTTCGATCACGTTGTTCATTAATTTTTTCACCGCTAGCCTTGTACCGTTGACGCGGTTGGTTGATATTTCGCAACATTATGACCACCGATCCGACCTTCAATTGAAGATTGTGACGCGGCAATCCTGGCAAATCCAGCGAGTTCAAAAATTCGGCTGGATAGTTGACGACATCATCTTGGTTAGTAGCGGAATCAACTGATTTGTATGTCCTCAATTCACTGGCAATTTCATTTTGAATTTTGAAATTGAGTTCATTTACATCCATGTTTTTGACAGGCAATATTGTTCGTTCGCTCAACTAAACATGATCTGTGTAATTTTTATCAACGTTTGGGAACACCTTTTGAATGAGTTCGGTTTTTGATTCAGTAAACTGATAAAAATTATCAGGAAAGGTTATCCAGCCAGTCAAAATGTCTAAAGGGAATTTGCCATTACCAATGTCAATGAGCTGTTTTGAAAATGTTTCTCCAGATCGATCATTTTGCGACTCGACACGCATATTCTTGCTTAATATCTTGACGTGCTTCCACAAAATGGAGGACTTTAAACATGCATTTAGTTCATCAGATAGCGTTGACCGTGGAATCACTGGCAATGTTTGACGAAAATCTCCAGCTAACAAAATCATCGCACCACCAATTCGGTTTTGATTGTTCCGCAGATCTTGCATGTCTAATGCCTCCAAAGACTTTTTATGTGCCATCGTGCATTCATCCCATACTATCAGTTTACATTGCTGCAAAACCTTTGCCATTGCAGTGTTCTTCGAAATGTTGCAGGTCGGAGTTTCGTTGCTTTGCATATTTAACGGCAATTTTAGCGCTGAATGGGCTTTTCGACCGC
The DNA here is from genome assembly GCA_951812415.1 of Beris morrisii. Lineage (NCBI taxonomy): Eukaryota > Metazoa > Arthropoda > Insecta > Diptera > Stratiomyidae > Beris > Beris morrisii. The sequence continues at coordinate 32,227,614 of OX638311.1, forward strand.
CTTCCAACAATGTTACTGCAATGCCTTGCTTTATCAAGCATTGTACCAACATTGTTGGAACACCTTTAGTGGGAAAATGGGGGTTTTTCGTGCTCAATGCACATCCCTTTGATGTGCATTGAGCAAAAAGTACCCATCATTAAAGAGCTAGACCGAAATATTTTTGCAAAAAATATTGCTGGACGGTACGAAATTGATAAAAATACTGGATACAATCTTAGAAAAAATTAGGACACTTTAAAAAAATTTTCAGTTAAAAGCTTGAACATCTGTATTTTTTTTGAAAAATTTAGAAATCCCACTTGCCGATACTGCAACTTATCAACGGTCCGATAGCAGAAAGGAATAAACTGAGGAGAATAAGGCAACACACCAGTCAAATATCTTTCAAAAGACAGTTTACCGCGCTCAAATCCCAAATTGACTCCGAGATAGCTAGGTTAAGTTAGGTTAGGTTGAGAAGGGCGGACTGAAGCAATGTGCCCCGGTCCATCACGAGAGATCACTGTGGATCCATTGTGAGCTCTAGACTACTGGTTCCAAATATTGCTCCTCCTTATGAAGAGAGTAGTTCTCCATAAAGGAATCATCGCAACTTCTGATAGATCGGTGAAGGAGAATTTCTCCAAGTACCGATACCTGGTACGTGCCAGGCTTTCACATTCACACACTAGATGCTCCAGTGTTGGCTCAACATTCTCATCACCACAGCGACTCAGATCAGCCATGGGTATTCCCAGCCTTTCTCCATGCCTCCCAAAGGGACAGTGCCCCGTTAGGACCCCTATAAGTTGTTTGCAAATGTCCCTGCCCAGAGACAAAATGAAGCTAGAGTTCCTCCTATCAAGTTTCGGCCAGCAGATTCTTGCTTACCGGCATCCCGAGAGATTCACCCAGGCCCCCTCTATCTGCCTAAGCGCTTCAATATCAATCATTCCCTTTACACATTCAATGTGACATAGAACCGACTCGTCGGCCAGCTCTATGGACATCTCCGAGATAGCTAAGTTTTATAAGAACCTTTTGGCCACTAAGCTATCCTGCCTTGAGAAAGGTAACAAGCCTTTCTGGAAATTAACGAAAGCATTGAAAAATCGGAACACATTCTTCCACCACTAAAAAACGGCGACAATTACCTTGGAACAAATCACGAAAAAGCCGAAGCACTTGCGAAGAATTTCTCCAAACAACATCAGTTGACGGAAAATCTTAGTGATCCACCAATGATGGAGTGAAGTAATTTACTGCCATATATAAAGCCAATAAATGAGCGTGAATGTTGCAAGACATCTTTTTGGATTGGTTCAACAAAATGATTTTGTTCCAGAATCAAGGGAACATTGTAATAAAGTTGGCATTGGAAAAAATTCTTTTAACATTACACAACTGCCCTGAACATCCAGATTAAAAATTATTTCGTGAAAATATTGTTTTCGTTTTCTGCCGCTCAATTGCACATCCTTGATTCGACCTATAAAATTTTTACGAAAACTAATCAGGTCTGAACAGATTAAGGATATTTTTATTTATTTTCGAAACAATTCAATGTAAAGAATGCAATATGGGGTTTTGTCAATGCTTGGGAAGCAGTTTCCGCTGTAGTATTGAAGAATTCTTGGGGAAATGTGTTGTAAACTGAATAAGATGATAACGATTTGGATTGTCACAGCGATATTCGTGAGACTATTACGCTGCTAAATGATTGGCCACCGTTTGGCACTGAAAGAACGTTTCACTTGTAATAAACTTCGGTTCTCTCGACTAACCGGAAGGTTTGATTATCTAAAGCTCCAATCTGGCTGGTACTGCCGATCGTCGCGGTCAGCAGTAACTGCCGGTAGACAAAAACAAGCTGTCAGTAAACGGTTATGGGTGCGAAGCTGCAGCGGTGAGCAGTTGAGGTTGACAGTTACTGCTGACCGCGACGGTCGGCAATACCAGCCAGATTGTACCTTAAGATGAGCTCGGTCTCTAGCATCCCGGATAATAAAGAGTCGACTGCATTCTAATTGAATGTAAAACAATTGGGGAAACTCCTGCTGGATACTGATTACTGTTTCTTGTACATTTTTCATAAATTGGTAGCATTTTCGAGTATTGCCATCACCGTTAAGCCCTTTTTTGGCACTGGTTTAATTGCTTGTAGATCGGATGTTTTTGAATATTTTTCTTGGTAAAAAGATGTTTCGTAGATATGACGTTAGCATGCTTGGCCAAGGTTGACTTCTAATGTAGTCCTTCACCGTTGTTCTATTGACTGTCTTGAGTTGTTGCCGGTATTTGGGTGACTGATTTAGGATTTTGAACCCAGTTCTGGTATATGGGCCTATGCAAGAATCGCTAAAATCGCTTTTATAAATATCAGGTAATACCGATGAAGGGGTATTTAAATTCAACTCTTTTTCTATTAAGTACGGTACTACACTTTCCGCCCACCCTGTACATGGGCCAGTCTCTTTCGATTGCGCAACTCAAATTTTTGTAGGAGCTTAATCTAAACATTCATTTGTGAGCTGATTTATTGGAATGTTTATTGGAGCAACAAGAAGTGTGACCATTTAACTACTCCAATCCACAAGCAGTTTACGGAAGAATAAGGTGCGTTATAGCCGGATGAGACTCTAAGGAGGAAAGATACTCGTAGCTATCGGATCATCAAAACTGACAAATAAACGTATGCAAAATTACAAATTCCTACCAAGAAGCGTTCTGAAATTATCGGTATATTTTCATAAACATGTGATTTACAAAAATATGTATGGGAACAATCCGAGAGTTCGACGCCCAAATTCTATTGAAACGAGTGCATACCAAAATTCCTTGATCAACGCGTTTTGGAGTTATAGTTAGACTTGGAGATTTAAGACGGATTTCGTTATCATGGAACAACAAGTAATAATGTATTCATTTTTTCGTGCACGTTATCAACCGTAGTTTAAGAATAACTGGGTACAACTGAGCCTGTGGAGTTTCACTTCTGTCCTTTCCGATTCAAAGGGAAATAAAATAAAATTGTAGGTAACTAGGTATATTAATGCCAGATAAGATTTACAAAACTCCATCCAACCAAATTGACATTTGACGAAAAAATTTATGCAAATTTTTGATTTTATCTGAAATTGATTCATTTTTGCTTCAAATCGAACTGGACTTTACTATTGTAAGTTCGCAGTCTCGGCTAGATGTGCGAAATACAAGCGAAAGTAATTAAACGTCAATAAACCCGGATTTGCCCGAAGGAAGAATCATTAAAAAAAAATAAATCTCAGAATGATTTACATTAATAGCATAGCTCTAATATAACATACGTGAGCTGTTACGGTCGATTCTTTTCTAATAATTTAAAGTCTTCTTTGATTCCAGTCATCACCTATTTTTATCGAAAATAAGCTAACATGCTCACTCACATAAACAGAAGAAAAGATCCGCGATCTTGATCTATACAAACAAAGTTTAATTACTCACAAGTTTTTTTTATTGTTTCTCGAAAAAGAAGTAGACAAACTTTATTTTCGAAGCGAACAAGATCGAAAATTGGTTGGCCAAATGCATTTTAATTGAAACAATGAACACTGTCCGAAGTTTCATCTTTCTAAACAAAGAGTGCCTCAAAAATGTTTTGTTCGATCGTTTGCGATCGTATCTTTTATTTATCTGTTGGATTAGAAATGACACATTGCCGTTGAAAAGCGTTCAAACAGAAAGAAGCTTGCTATACCATTAGAATTGAATTTAATTAAGCAACGAGCACACGTCAAAGCAATCAAGAAAATTAGATGGAGTTGCATCATCAAATTTTGTAATATTTCCTGCTTGAGTTTCGAGCATTCTTAATTAATGATAAATTTGTTGTGGCAGTCAACTTGTTTGCTTCGTCCGACACAAGAAATTAATAATTGTGGCAAATACGCATTCATGTTCCTTACATTATATCTACTATGACTCAATAAAATATTCGAACACGGATTCTTAGATATAGCCAGAAACCAGCACGAAGTCCAATTTTATCACTAGTTTCTACTGGTTGAAAAACGTTGTGAATTGTTGTTGTCTTGCTGACTTCTGTGATTCTCGCTTCAGTTTCCTTCAGGATAGATAGTAACTCCTATAACTTTAGATGTAATTTTTAATGTTACAGGAGTCTCGTCGCCATCATCGTCTTTCGGAATGTTATCTTCGTTCAGTATGTCATCCAGATCTTCTTCACTTTAATTAAATCCGCAACCTCTTCTGGACTTCGATCTTCATACCCAGTAGCATCAACTGGAGTAACTAATTGAAGAATCTCTTGGATATGAGAAATTGCTTGATTAACAACTTTATGCCAACGTTTCTTCCAGCATGCGTTTAATGTTGAGGGCTTCAATTCCTTTACCGACTCGTCGATGCCAGTAACGGCCACTGCTATGGTGAACTTCTTCCAGCAACCTGTTACAACCAATTGCCGATCTGCATCGATCGCATCAAGAATCTGCTTGAAGGATCACCCGGCCTAAAGGGTAGCTATGATTGCTAGATCTAGTGGTTGTATTAATGAAGTGGTATGAGGTGGTAGGAAAATAACTTCAACGTTCGGATTTACGATTTTTATATCAGGTGGATCTCCCGGGGCTTTATCGATAATGGATAGCATCTTAAATGTTAAGTTTTTCAAAGTCAAGTAGTTTCGTACATTACTTATGAAACATTCGTGGTACTATTCTAATAATGAGGAAGAAGGTAACCATTCCGTTTTATTCGAGAAAATAGAAATGGGGAAAATGATTTTAGATTTAATTCCTACTGCGTAAGTGCGAGGACTGGAATGAGAAATGTATAATCTTTATGACTTTCTCGATGAAATCGCAAACACAAACCAAAACTCGAATATGCAAGTCGTTTTTTCGCGATTATTGTTGGTCTTTAAAGCTAACGAAAGACTTTTTGAGTCAAAACAATCCACCTACTGTTTTTCGACCTTTCCAGTGAAGGTTCTTCAACTGTCATGTCCTCAATGGCAATAGAGAAGGTAGCGATCGATAACAGATGAGAAGGTCGTATAGCTGTCTTCAAAGAATCCTCTCACGCCAAAAAAACCCAAGGATTCCTTAAATTTAGCTTTTAAACCCGCATCTCGTAGTTTGTACGATTGGACTGTCCAAAAAAGACATTGCGATTTTAAGATGAAATTAGTAAAAAAAATATGGTACAAATGTGGAATGAAAGACTTCCTTTTAAAGAAAATAATATAATGAATAAGTAATTAAAGTAAAAAGTATAAAGTAATATTAGAAATGAAAGATCGTTCGTCCGTCGTATTCGATGGTCAGGTCGAGAGAGCGAGCATCAGCAAGCCCGGACCTATTCCTCGCCGTGATTGTGCGTGTAGTGGGATCAGTTCGCCGCAGAAGGGTGCGTTCCGAATCCCACACAAATATAACTTGAAACATTAACAACTCCATGTCAAGACGAATAAATGCATCAACTGATGCAAAAGAATTGCATCAAATGGCCTCGCTCCACCAAAATGTAAGAGACAAGACTGACTATGCAGTAAGCCAAAAGGAATCTCTGCATTTTAAACATGCAAGTTGATCACTAGTTAATGTTATGTGAGAAGTTGGGCGAATTGTTGCCGTTTATAACTATAATACAAATCTCAACATTTTGTAGGTGTTCAAATACTTTACTAAGCTATAGTAATTTAGTACATAATAGTAAAATAGTGCGGGTGCGTACTGACTCATAACTTTGATTTGATTTACAATGTCATAGTTTCAGCACTAAGTGTATTTTCTCAAATATTCTTACTTTACGGTGTGGAACGTTCCGCTTCAATACACTTAGGTATTGTGTTCTTGCCGTGAATAATAGTAATTTGGGATTACCGCCTCTTACTGAAGTCGACATTCAGTATCTCGAAGGTTGTGACTCAGAACCTTTGTTTATTACAGAACGAATATTTTTCCACTTGATGCATGCAAATTTTTAAGATATAATGAACAGTTTTATAAAGTGTTTGATTAAATCGGTCTTTCTCAGTAGTTTGTCGTTTTGTATACCTCTGCAGATATTGCGAGTATCATTCTTGAATCAGCGCTGAATCAGTTGCTACTTAAAAACAATTGTTTTCAGCTCCTTTACACCTCGAATCTCGCAATACCGTCGAACGCGGTATGAGAGTTTATTTTACTATTTCTAAAGTGCAACGAACTTTTGGGAACCAATTCTAAATTTTAGTCTGCACTTCTATTTTGAACGTTATATTAGGTTGTTGCAAATGAAATGTCGTTTTTCTATATGAAGTGAAGTCAGTTGCGATTTTCATGTCTCAAACTGCCGCCAGGTGGCACAAGTGGTATTGGGTATTGAAGTATAAATACCCCTACATTTACTTATGGAGTCATTTCAGTTTTGGACTTCATTGAGATCAGACAGAAAAAAAACGGGTATTTTCCTTTATGAATTTAAGCTTGGCCACAGCACAACGGAGGCAACCGAAAACATTATCAGGGCATTTGGAACTGATACGGTAAACAATGGTTCGAAAAATTCCGATCAGGAGATTTAACCCTTGAAAGTGAGCCATGTGGTCACCCAGGACCTACGATCGACAACGATGAGCTGAATTTTTTTAGTGGAATCTGATTCACGCCAAACTGGAAGGGACATTGCAGAGAAATTGAGCGTACACTATTCGACAGTTTCCCGGCACTTGCAACAACTTGGAAAAATCAAAAAGCTTGATAAGTGGGTTCCGACTGGAAATTTGCAGTTCCCTGCCCTCCCGGAAGAGAAACGATCCGTTTTTCAACAGAATAGTGACATGTGATGAAAAGTGGATACTGTACGACAATCGTCGCCGATCGGCACAATAGTTGGATGCTGATGAGACCCCAAAACAAATGCCGAATCCTAGCCTTCATCCGAAGAAGATAATGGTGTCTGTTTCGTGGTCTGCAGCTGGAGTTATTCACTATTCCTTTTTGAAACGTGGTGAAACCATTAATGCAGAGAAGTATTGTGCCTAACTCGATGAAATACATCAGAAATTGCGTGTTCAACGGGCTAGATTGGTCAACAGAGATGGAGTTATACTGCTTCATGACAACGCACGGCCTCATGTTTCAAGAACAACGGTCCAAAAATTAAACGTGTTGCAGTATGATACTCTTCCTCATCCACCATACTTACCACACCTTTTGCCAACCGACTACCACTTTTTTAAACATTTGGATCATTTTTTGGCGACCAAACAATTCGATAATGAAAAGTGCCTTCGAGGACTTTCTTCGCTCTAGAAAGTCGGACTTCTACGAAACTGGCACGAATGCACTTGTATCTCTTTGCGACGAGAAGTGTATTTAATATACTGGTGCCTATTTTAATTAATAAAATTAAGTTTTATAAAAGTTACAGTTGTTTGAAATTGCACTACCAAAAACGACATTTCATCCGCAACAACCTAATATGTTAATGGTATGTGAGAAATGCCTTTCTGGCACTTTTTAGCCTTCGTCTCTTAAGTTAGATCAATAATCATTCTTCTTAAGCTAGTATTACACTGTATGCCATGCTGTCAAATATTTGACAAACAAAATTTTATGTAAAATACAGTCAAATTTTTTTTTTTTAAATAATCTGGCAAACAAAAAGTTGAAGATTACTCTATTTATCAGCATTTGCCAGCGGAAATTGTCAAATATTTGAGATCGTGGCATACAGTGTAATACTAGCTTTATTCTATCCACGAAAGAGAGTTGGCCGGGATCACAAGTGTTCCAAACTTCCACACCAGGGTAAGGTGGAAAGACATTAACGAAGCAGTAGCAGTAGATACTAAGGCCGGAATGTATTTTTGCGTTTTCCCTACTCCTTCATTGGCTCATTCTAATTCAAACTTTGAGTTGATGATTGGAATTTTCCAAGCTAAATATCAAATCTAAGAACATCTTTTGTCATATATTGGCCATTTTCGGAATGTTGTGTGTCACTTCTTTAATTCTACATCGTATTAAACTCTACCTGTAATGGCATTTCACATGAACTCTTTAGGTAAATTTTCATTACGAGAAAATTTTTACTGCTATGTGCTAAAGAGATGAGGGTGGATTGTTATAAATCGCGTTACGCCTACTGATTGTGTTGACCGCAACACTTGTGTGTGTCACAAAGGTAAATTTTTTTCAGTATATCTGATGTTGTATTAAATTGCAACAGGTGAACGCTTCGAAATATGTCGACTGAAAAATACGAAGAAAAGAAATCGAAATGAAGTGGCTACAGCAGACAACGGGAAGAAAATGTCGTGTTTAAAATTTTACCCATGGATAATAATAACGTAGTCTTCATGGTTCGTTACCATCGAGAGTTTTACTTACTAGAATACATTTATTAATAATGTGCTCCTTTGTAAACTCCAAATGAAACTGCTTCTTTTAAGACCAAAGGGCATGTGGCCAAGTATTATATTCGAATATGAAACATATTTTTAATTTATTATGATCAGTGAAGGGGAACAAAGAAGTCTGATGGCCTCTATTGAGGCAAAAAAATATATGGATTTAATTCATGAAGATTGGATACGCTCTGGTAGGCAATGTCTTTGAGTATTGTCCTATTTAAAATTATCCTATAAGCCTAAAGATGCGATGTGAATATTGTTGAATGTTCATCATCGCCAATTTCAGTTTGTTTCAAAAGACACAATGTTAATGTTATCACAGAACATAATTGAATAATTTTCCTTAAAAAATATCTGCAATTGAGCAAACATCAGAAAAAAATCCTCACGGATTACGTACATCTGGACAGTGCATTGCCACATGCGAAGGTTTCCTCATAGACTCGAATTTCTGATAAATCTCGCTTAATCTGCAGAATAAGCGACGGCTCCATACACGTAAATTGGTTTGCTGGGCAATTCTCCATAGGCATTAAGATTCATCAACAAAAGTAGTACCTGAGGAAACCAGAACAAATCAGGCTCTGAATTGGAATTTTCTAGAAAGAAAGTGGTGGATCGATCACGAAAAATATGTAATTGAGAAGGAACTTTTAAGAAGTGAATAAGTTCTAGCAGTGGAAAAAGACTGAAGAACGTCTTAAAGAGTATAGATAATGGCCCTATACCCAAAATGGGAGGTCACACAGGCAGTTTTTTTTACACAAAATATCAATTTTTTCCAAATATTAAAGTCTGTGTTTGTCTTCAGAGTTGGGAACTTTTTTTGGTGAAAATTTTCGGAAACGCAGTGGTTTACTTTGGTTTCTCGAACCAAATTACACTTAAATCTTTTATTGTAAGATTGTAACCTACAACCCAAGCTCTGACTGTATAAATATTTTGTTAACAAAGATCCCACTTCTATTTGAATTGTTTTTGTCGTATAGCAAACATAACAGGCAAACAACGCATTCTCTGAAAGTATGTTCAAATATCCAACATCTGCCAGCACATGTTCGAGGTATATAGTCACTGTACGAACAAGACGAACAAGAGTTTAATGCATGGCTTTATTCTGGCAGGTGTTATATTTCACCCCACACTCCCTCGGTTATTGGTCTACATTTCACATCATTACTTCCGTCTGAGATACATCTCAATTCTCCAAGATGACATCCTTTCCATGCATAGGGCATGCAATTTGATATCTAAAATGACCGATATTTGTATTTTTTTTTGGCTATATCAATTCTAATTCTATTTTGCAGATATGCTGACTTGCAGGGAATTTTAAATGTCTTACACGTGACAATGACGGCTGACCAATCAGCGAATCCTTCGATGCTGACAGCAGCATCGAATCAACCGAATAAAACGAAATCATTAACTCCAACACTGTCGACATCTGATCGCTTAAAATCGACTAATGTTTCGGATAACACAATCCTCTGCCAGATGACAACGGCGACAGCAACTAGTAAAAAATCCAACAAATTAGTCACTACAAAAACGGATCCTCGGCTAGGAGGGCCGTCACCTTTCAGACAATTGCTGCCTATAGCACTATGTGTACTGTCCTTTGCTACAGTAATCAGTGTTCTTATTGTCTACATGGATACCACAGGTAAGTTAAAATTTGTATGGGATAGTTATGAAATGGCCGTTGAATATGAGACATCTTTCCAAGAACAGCCCGTGACGGGCAGGTAAAAAGTTCGTGGTAATATACATCATGACTCAGGAAAGTATATGGCGACTCTTTGGTTGGATGGTTTTCTGACAAGAACAAAATTAAAACAACATCGAAAAACGTGCAGAAATATAAAGAAAACTTGCCCAGGTACACCGTTTTGAAAACTTCTTATAAAAGAGATCGCATCGATTCGGATTGTCGTTGAAGTGAAGACATTATGGATTATGGTTCTGGTTTAATACCTGATCTGAAAGACAGACTAGGGTCGTGTAATAGTCAAGGCAATCAATCAACCGGACAATCACTTATTTAAATATTACGCGCTGTTTGGAAATTAAAAATTATGCTAAACGCAGGCAGTTTGATTTTATGGTTACGAGATGACCAGGTCGTTTTCCAAGAATAACCTGCCTAGTTTGGTAGTTCTTATCTGATTCTTGAAAAATGTAAATTACAACTCGGTTGTACTTACATGTTGGTGATAATTAGGCCTTCGTCGGTTATAGCTACATGAATGGTGAAATATGGAGATTCGAATGTCGGTATGTATTGCATACACTTGCTATGAATAGCTTCTTCGGGTCCAGGTTTTAATTGGAGATTCTTCTTCGTAAATACCGAAGACGAGCTATAGACTTTTTAGTCGTGACGTTTTTAATTGGATCGGGCTGCGCAATCCCTTCTCTACCCGTCTAAAAGGTTTAGTTGGCATCCTTACGCACACCATTCGAAATAGTCAGCCGATCGCAGCTATCCGTCTGAATTCAGCAAATTAGTCACAGTTCTACCAAGTAAAAGAAACCCGCAAAAGTGCTTTCTATAAAGAATCTTAATTTATTATGAGAGAATAATTTTGGCTTTAACTGGTATAGTGGAATGCGTAGGATATCGGGACTAACAGGGTAAACAGAATTCCAAGAATAGCAGTCATGGGCATTACCACAGCATTAGACTTAGCGGCAAAAAGTGTGTTTGCCTTTGCGTGAGGCGGGCTATTGGAAGTAAGGCAGTGTGGTTCACACTAGGATCTTGTCAATTTACTTGACGGTATTTCACTTTATCCTTGCAAACCTCCAGACATGTTTAGAAGAATAACTTCGCCCATTTGACATCTGGCATTTTCATAGACCCCAAATTTTGGCTATAATTTGGATTGGGTCTTCTTCATGATGTAATCACTCTTCACGCTATCGAAAGCCTTCTCGAAGTCTGTAAACATGACATGTAATTGTAATTGTCCATCAGTGGACTGCTCCAAGATTGTACATAAGGTGTGTGCTCAACATGAACCTTTGCGGAAAACAGCTGGATAGACTTCTAGAGAGCTCATAGTAGTTGATCACATAACAAATAGAAACCAACAATCTGGAAGGGAATCGAAGGAGTCCAGCTACAAAGAAATCACGCTAACTGGTAGATATTATATTTATTGATAGGTCATTGTATATAATGTACATATTCATGCAATTACATTTCACTTGGGTCTACTATCTCTTGTTGGCCTTTTTAATTTCCAGCATTTGTGATAGAATTCGGAGCTTTTCTTTTCGATATTTTTGCTTGTCTTCTTCTTTTCTTCTGGCCAATTTGAAATTTCTAGCTTTCAGTCCAACAAGTTTCTTGATGACCTTATTACTGTGCGAACTATTGTCTCGAATTTCCTCAATAGTTTGTAAAACTTTCGTATAATATTGCTCCGTCATTTCAATTTGTTTCTCTAACAATTTATTATTTTTTAGCAGTAAATTATCTGATAATTTCGTTATGGATAACTCACATTCTTGTGCCGTAGATGGAGGTGTTTGATTTGTCGTCGGTGTGAACTGTAACGTTTCGTTACGTGCCTCAGTGCTGCTTCCGTCTGAAATATGCTCGAAATAGGATTGAGCTGCGGCATTTTCATTTAATAGTTGTACTAAAGTTAGATTTGGTTTCGGTTTTTCTAAACTGCTGACATTGGACCTCGACGGTTCGTCGATCTTTTCTTCCTCTTGCATCTGACAATTAAATATTGCGATCACACGCTCTTCCAGAAGTGTAAGATGAACGCGTTCCCGCTTGCTATGTTCCCATTTGCATTTAATATTGTATTTGTAATCTGACCAAACCTGCAAGAAGCGGTGTCCCGGAATTGTTACAAAATTTATGTATGTACATCGAATAGTTAGTACTTACCTTTCTCCATTTCTCAGCATCGCGGTGAGGTGGTCCTAGTGCGTTTAATTGATCGGCAATAACTTGCCAACGAGCTTGAGTTGACATGCGGTTTTCTCCGGATTTAATAACGTTATTAGCCAGGTCCAAATTTTGCTCCAAGTACGTGACCAAAGCTTCGTATTGAACTATTTTTGTATACTTCGGCCTGAGGAGGAAAATATTTGTACATTAAAATACAGATTAGTGGATGAGTTCCTTATTCCTAAATGGACAAAGAATGCTCGATACTTACATGTTAACTTCACAGAAACCACCTCTAAAATGGCTGATGAAGTCGATGTGATGAGCACGTTGGAAAACGGCCAAGTTGATGTCTTTCGTTCCGGCGAAGAGAATTGCAATCGTGTATCGTCTATATAGAAAACGAAACGAACACTCAGCCATGTAATCGGCTTCGCTCCGTATTCGTATACAAATCCTTCTTCATATTGTAACGAGTAACGACGAGAGTACGAGATGAAATGGCGATACTGGTCGTTATCGTGCTCGTGTCTCGACTCTCGACACTCGTAGTCGTTCTCGTAAAGACATAAACAGAATTCTGACTTCGGCGGCACGTACTGCGCAAGCTAGTTCTCATCTAATTTCTTACTTCGTCGGCGCTGCTCGCCGGCAACGTAAATAACATCTAATTTGAATAACGTAAACATTGAAAATCTGTTCCTTTTTCGTATTTTCAATTGGTAAAGTTGCATAGTCTTGAAGCGGCTCGGTTGGATAGCAGTACAAATAACAGTCAAAAGTGGATTGTGTTTATTACTTTAATATGGCTGCTAAATTGAAATTTCTTATCGCATTTTTATGTGAACTGGACTGAGTTCAACACTCGAGACTCGAATAAAGTTTGACGACACTTGTGAGCTTGATGCTGAGTCGAGCTCGAGCTAGAACTTCTATAGGTTGAGCTGAGTCGTTTTTATTATTTTATTGTTTTAATATGTATTGTATGTACTTTGATCGATTTAAACGTAATTGGGTCATACTCTGAAACGCGGTAAAAGACGGAGTACCTATAACATCAGTTGTTTCGAGAGTAGGAGGTTTTTGGAAGTTTATTGCCCATGGGTATATTGTAGGCGATTATATAAAAAGTCCGTGAAAGTAAAAACCAATCTGATATCTCATCAAACCTAATACGTCGAAAACTGTGAAAAAGTATGGAACCCTTAGTGCTGAATATCTAAAATTCCTGAAAAGAGCTTTTTTGGTGATTATATAGGAAGCCTTTGGGAGTAAAAATCAATTCGATATCTCATCAGATCTAAGAAATGTGTAAAATGTATGTAATCCCTTTACTCCGTCTTGGGGGTTGGATATCAGAAAACCCTAAAATTGATTTGTGGGCTATTAAATATCTGCAGAAGTTAAAGCCCATTTTGATATCTCATCAAACCTAAGAGATATAGCGAACAATTTGAAAACGTATACAACCGCGTTACACCCACTTGGGTGAAAGTACGAGGGCGGATTGATAATGACGTGGAAAAATTGAGAAAACATAATTTTATCCGGAAAAATTTTTTTAATTTTTCAACGTACTCTCCTTTTAGCTCGATACACTTAGTCCAGCGTTTTTCCAATTTTTTGATTCCTTCCAAATAATATGATTTGTCCAACCCTTCAAAATAGGCGTTGGTTTCACTTATCACGTCAGTATTCGTGGTAAATCTCTTTCCAGCAAGCCATTTTTTCAAGTCTGGAAATAATAAAAAGTCGCAGGGTGCCAAATCTGGAGAATACGGTAGGTGAGGAAGCACTTCGTACCGTAATTCAAACAGTTTTGCCGTTGCAACAGCGGACTTGTGAGCCGGAGCGTTGTCGTGATGAAACAACACTTTTTTCTTCGCCAAATGAGGCCGTTTTTCCTCGATTTCAGCATCCAATCGAACCAATAACTCAGAATAATATGCTCCTGTTATTGTTTTTCCTTTCTCCAAGTAGTCGATGAATGTTATTCCATTGGAATCCCAAAAAACTGTCGCCATAACCTTCCCAGCTGATGTAACGGTTTTTGCCTTCTTCGGTGCGCTTGAACCGGCTTCCATCCATTGTTTTGACTGTTGTTTGGTTTCTGGAGTGTAGTGGTGAATCCATGTTTCATCAACAGTTACGAATCGACGAAGAAATTCATTCGGATTACGTTGAAACAGTTGCAAACTGTGCTGTGAAGTTGTCACACGAGTGCGTTTTTGGTCGATTGTGAGCAAACGCGGCAGCCATCTTGCGGATAGCTTTCTCATGTCCAAATGGTTTTTCAAAATATTCCAAACACGTTCAAATGAGATGCTTACTACGTTAACTGTCTCACGCACTTTTACTCGATGATCTTCTATCACGATATCATGGATTTTATCGATCATTTCTGACGTGGTGACCTCATTTGGACGACCTGGACTTGGTATGGTTTGTGTGCTCGTACGACCACACTTGAATTCAGAAAACCATTTGTAAATAATTTGAATCGATGGTGCAGAGTCCCCATAATGCTTATCTAATTTTTCTTTGGTTACTTTAGCTGTTTTCCCTTTTAAAAAATTGTGTTTAATCAACACACGAAATTCACTTTTATCCATTTTCAACAATTTTTGTAAGTCGACTTGCTTAGACGGCTGCTTCTCGAAAACTAAACGAGGTATCACGCTTAAACTTTGCAGGTAATCTATTTAAGGATGGTCCAGGTAAAAAAAAATAACAAATTCCTTACCTGACCACTCCTTCTTGATTTTTCCACGTCATTATCAATCCGCCCTCGTAAAAACCAATTCAATGTCTTATCACTCCCAAGAAATATGACGGAATTCGTGAAAACGTGTTTAACTCTTTTATACCCTTTTAGAGGTCGAAAAGTAAAGGAGGGTCAAAATCTCGACAAGACCGGACTCTTCAAACTCTCTATCGTTTTAATTCTATAAAATTTTGGAAGCATTGTGATGCCTGCACAATATTCGACCTATCCAGAATCGCTAATTGAAATGTTTATTTTCAATTAGACGTCCTAAAACAGCACAGGAAATTGCTGCGGTTTTGCATGACAATTATCGTATAGCATTTCGAATGTATGGAATAATCACGAAAGCATTTTGCTTACACATAAGGCATGACCGCATCAGTTTCCTGTAAATTTATATTGTTTGCAAATCAAATAGTAAAGTTGTTCAAATTTATTTCGCTAACATTACCGAGTACTTTTATCTATGGTGCGATTAATTTTAATTTAAAAAGTCGAAAAGAGTTTTCAACGAAGCAAAATGCAAAACGCTAAAGACGTCGATTTATGCGATTACTTTGAGCTTCGTAATAATTTTCAATAGCGTACCGATGTAAACGATCACATTGGCAAGCGGCGATGGGGAGTTTTTTTTTTAAAAATACTTCAACCCAGCAGGATTTTGAAATGTAATTTGCATTAAGTGTGCTGCCTTTCGTAGGTACCTTCAGTAGCTATGGATAATACAGATTTTGCATATACTCGTATATGTATGAATGTATTTAGATTCTAGAACTCCATGAATATAAACATGTTTTTCAGTGAAAATGTTGTAGGTTGGTCTAATGGTTACACGCATTCGATAGAGTAATGAATGTATATTTTGTGTTTTCATTTCACCTTGTTTGCTAGAAACATTTTTTACAGCCATTTGATTACTGGCGATTGTAATTTTATTGTTTCATGGAAGGCCTTGTTTCATTTTCAGTATACGGCATAATTTTCCGGCTAATTATAATAATTGCATAAGTAAGCAGTAGTTTATGTCTAATTGCGATCCCATTATAGGTCAAATGTTAACGTCTTTCGTCTTAACATTCAGCAATCGTAGTTTTTCATTAATCTCCAGTTCCTATGTAACCCTTTCTGAGGCATAAGGCAGTAACAGCGCGCTTCTGAGGTACTGTTACTGCTTCATCAAATATAATTTTCTTTTACTTATACCGCGGGTTATAAGTCCATCGCTAGCAATGAAACTACGATTTCAGTTTTTGTAGAGTAGTGCGCTTAGGCACTGCGTCACCGATGCTTTTTCGTGAAAGAAAAATTTTAGTTTTGTCTTGGAGCATTGCTTCAAACACTGTTTGATTGCACCTTCCTGTTCCAGTACTATGTATCAGTAATGATTACATCATTAATTATGTAATAATTATTAGTAGGCGATAGTGAATCGTTTTCACATTACGTTATCGATGATTTTAACACTGCGATGTCCTAGGCAGCAGTCGTACTCGATCCATTTTACATTACAGATCACCACATTTAGGCACGATATAATAAGAGAAGATGTGCGAAGAAGGTGCACACCAAAAACAAATTTTAAATATTCTAATCGATTAAGAGGGAGTGTACTGTTATATTCTGTGAAACGTGAACCCTAACATAAGAGTCCGAAAAATCAATGGACCAATGAAGTATCTCACGCAGAATCTTAGGACCCTTAGTTGAGCAGTCAGACCTAATCCGAAGAATTCATCCGAGATGCTTATAGTGTAGTCAACTTAAGAATTTGAAGCTCTTTCATCTAGTTCCTAGTCTCTGTCCTGTAATATTTCCAACCTGAGTCTGAGTTTTGTCCTCCTCTAGACGTAGGGAAAATAGTCGTGGTACTATCGGTTAATTGGTTAGTATAAGCAGTTCTCTTTTCATTACTGCTCATTTTAGCAATTTGCGTTAACTCATTCGAATAAACATTTTTTTCAATGGTGATGTATATGCGCGCATAATTTCGTTGATGAGGTTAATTGCCGACTTTGGACAATTTAAAATAATTGTAAAACATTTTTTATATGCACATCATTCGTTATTGTCAATAAAAAAGAATTACAGAACATCCACTCGCAACCCCATAAAAACTCAATCGATGGTAATCTGAATAAAAGGAAGATACTCATATCGCTTTGTGCTTCGTGGTAATTCATGTCGCTTGCAATTTCTATGCATATTGCGTTAAAAGCGTGTATGAATCGCTTATATCCGGCATTAATTTCAGAAGCTCAGATATCAGTCCTTGAACGAATATAAAAATCCTTTCATGGCGTCTAATTTTTTGTTTGCTTCATTCTTTCGTGAATTTATTGATCACATCAGTAAGGTTTGTCGTTGGAGGCATGCGGGTTGTAATTAAGTGGTGAGATTTTCATACGTATAATAATAATTCCAGACAAAAAAAATTCTTTGTTAGCATTTCTAGACATACCCTAATAGAGACACTCTTGCGTGCTTCATGAATAATCAAAAGGTCAGACTGGATATTGTTTTCAGTACGTTCAGTATAGGGTGGCGACGAACCTTAACTTTATTGATTTATCGTAGCTATGGTTGTCGCTTCGAAGGCCACGATACGAGAACGAATAAACGTATTGTCTTGGTTGAGCAAGTTAATAACGTGTTCATCTAGATTCGAGATACGTACTTAAAACGCATATATGCAATTCTTTTGAACAAATCATTTATTCAGTTTTATGTATTTGAATAAATACAATATGATAATTTAATACTGTATAATTTCATTCCAGAAATCCGACATCAACAATTTAAATTGAACATGTCACGTGACTATGACCTATTCGGCGTTTCACAGGACGATCCAACATTAGTTGCGGTCATTAGGGAAATTCACATGAAAAAGTATCCGATGAACTTTTTGAAGAATGCTCCGGTTGAGCATTTAAATTTCACCGAACGACACGAATTGACACCTGAAATGGCACACTATATAGCGAATTTAGTCGGTGGAAAATTAAACGGTGCCTTCATACAATCCATGACCGGTTCAACGAGCTACACAATGACCGCTCCATGGCTAGCTGAAACACTTAATTGGGGTGGATTATTAGTCGAGCCAGAGCCACGGAGGTATTTTTCGTTACGTAAGCAAAACGTACATAGACCAAAAGTACAAGTGATACATGCATGCGTATCACCGACTGGTTATCCAAAGGAAGTAAGTATCGCATATCGTAGATGATGATGAAATATTATAAATTTTGTTATGTTTCAGGTTACAATACAAAATGACGAAAATGATGAAGTTCGAATTAACAGTTTGATGGAAGGAGGAGAGAGTGCATGGTTTAACTCTCGAGTAAAATGTTTTCCACTTTACACGCTCATGTTGGCAGTGAATCGAACTGATTTCGATCTGTTGAGTTTAGGATGCGCCGGACATGAATTACAGGTTTTTATATAATATTTTATTTTTTATACATCTATTGTCGCGTCTACGTTTACATCTATTTATCGGTGCTTAGCTGTACGTAGTCTCAAGGGAAGACGTGAACATTTGCTATAGAGTGGTTTATCTAACGCTACTCAAAGTCCTGAAAACGAAGTGTACGTTATTGCTTCGAGATTACCCGCTGGGTGATTACGTAATGAGAAAATGATGAGCTTCACAGTAGTACAAATATTCTTTATTTTTCAAGGATACGACAGTACGTAGACATATAGCATGCCAATTGTTACAATCCTCAAGGTCGTTTTTCTGTAGAATCTTAACAATGACCTCCATCTTCCATTCTACTTTTCTACTTTCTTGTTTCCTAACTTTAGTATGAAGGGGAGTTGGTAGGAAAATATCTACCTGTTGCGAGTTCGATTTTTTAAAGGTTTAATAGCCGAACTGACGTTTTTATTCGCCTTCCACTTGGCGTCCAGGTGTGCGCACTTCTTCTCTTCCTTATCGCCAGTTCGTGCGGCATTTGTAGATGACGTTCGTTATGATAACAATAATCCTTTTACATATCGGCCCACAGCTAATGAGATTCTTCCTCGTATAAGTCACACAACTTGAAGCTGTAACCTTAAATTACAAAAACAAACATAAATTTATCATTTGTTCGATTTAGGCCTGGCTCCTTCCAAAGGAAGCACAAGAAAATTGTTTTTTTGCAACATTGCAGCTTGTGAATCCTTTGAGATTAATGTGAATATTTACAGTGAGTAGGTTGAGTGGACTCCTTGAGAGTAATATTTGGGTTTCCATATCCTAACGAGACTGATAAGTTGCCAAAACACCAAAACCAAACCAAACTCCAAAATACTTCGAAGAAAGGGGGTAAATACAGCAGACAGTGATAAAACGTACTTCAAATTAACTGTTGAAATACCCCTCTGGTTGATATACGACATCAGTCAAAAAGTTGATAGAATGACTTTAAATAGTCGATTATCCTACTGATGAAATACTCAATTGGATAAATATGTATAACGTTCGAGTGATGATCCTTCGAGTTCCCATATAATAGAGACAATTGCCTTACTCAAACAAGGCAGAGAGCTAATCGAAGACGACTCTCACTCAGGAACACAAGAAAATACACAAAAATAAATTAGATAAATTGGTATTAGAATATCCTACAAAATCATCGGATTGATCTCGAGAATACACACAACACATTATACAATGTGCGCGATACTGAGCAATAACGTGAAAAAACACAGTAGGTTGCTACTGGTAGTAAACGAGAGACGGTTGTGCACCTTCCGCATCTTCATTCAAATGTGATAGCGTTCAAGAAAGCCATCCATTAAATCAACGCCACCCATGTGATGGTTATACTCTTTGATGATATTGGGACAATAAATTTCGAGGTGTTTTTTTTGTTTGTGATCAAATCGTATCGTTCTCGAGATTGGCTGCTGGTCCTTAGTCGTCTTGAATGGCTTCATTCCAGCATATTTACCCGCCAACCGAACACCTTTCGTGTCTTTCGATACCACGGAGGATATATCCACTCCAAATGCGGTACCCACAAACATCTTATTATATCCACGAATTTGTTTTGGCTTTGCTCGAACACGTCTAGCAACATTGTGTGCTAGCTCCATAAGGAGAGAGGAGCTCATAGATCTTGATCTAGCCAAGATGTTGAACTTCATTAAGAAGTCGAACCGGCTTGAAGGAACTGAAGTGACTCCTTAACAATAGCACCGGTTGGTGGAAGAGCAAGTAGTCGCGTAGCAATTTTACTTGCCTACTAGAAAGGTCGGAACTCGGAACTAAGAGTCTGTACTAAACCAAGTGAATTTAGAATGAAATTGGACCGGACCCTATTTTACGTTTATTTCTTGGGAACCGACGGATTCACAGTCCTGAACCTAGCCACGGTGTGCACTTCGCAAAGAGGTTAAACTGATTTGGGAAGAAAAAGGAACCTAATGTTTGCTTAATTCTGATGAAGAGGAGATCACAATCAGAACCCAGTCAGGGTATGAATTTTGTAAGAAATCAGACCGGCTAGACTTGGGGGAATGAGCATGGACATTATTAAATTTCTTAATGCAGAAACAGGGTGAAACAATGGTCCTGTTTGTTGGTCTAAGTCATCATCACCCACTTGTGAACTCATAAAAAAACATCCTGGAGTCCAACTCCCGTTTACAGACACTTTTATCCGAGTCCCAAAAACCCCAAACAAGCAACTTATGTCACTGTTTCATAGCATATATAATTACGAATTGCACAGTAATTTGTTTTTGCGAACTAATCTATAAATAGTATTTAATATTATTAAAAATTCCGGTTCCGACTAAATTATTTCATAATATGTGTAAGTTAAACGCACGCCTGTAGAATTGTTTATAATAAATATAAGAAATAAAAGAAATAAGCAAGTATAACTTACTCTTCTTAAATTTTATCGATTTAGGGTAGCCAAAATGTGAGGTTAATATAATTCAGTTATTTATTAAGCAGATAGTATTTTTTGAGATCGATACACAAATTTCCACCGTCTTCATTAAAAATCATAATAATCTACGAATAAATCAACACAATCATTTCTTTTTTCAGATCTTACAAACACTACCCTTCAACAATGTGAAGATTGAAGTGATATCAATCCATCTAGCCGAGAATCATGAAAATATAACGCAAGACATTCAAAACATAACAAAGTTCCTACTTGGAAAATCCTACAAATTTCAAAGAAAATTTGAAACGAATTTCATTTATCGGAGAATTCATAGTAACCAATACAACAAAGCATTTCGAAATGTATAAAAAAAAAATTAGAAATGTTTTTTAATAATATTTGAGGGTATTTAACGAGTCGGAAAACCTGTCTCCAAACTAGCTCTCTTTGAAAATGAACCTCTTGAAGTATTCCATAGGCCTTAATAACTATTTTATGTAAGCTTTTATATTGTATACACCGTAGATTTAATGCATTATTATCATAATTCAGAATATCTACTCTTTAAATACTCTCAAATTACATTTACCGGAAAATTGTCGAATGCGTTTTTTATGCGCGAATATCCATTTAAATCAAATTCAAAATATCATGCATATTATGATATCAGTTAGTAAAGTTAGTTAACAATAACCACACAAGCATTTCAAGTGATCTCCGTTACGTCTCTCTAAAATATAAGAATTGTATTTTAATAAAAAATAGTATTCGCTAAGGCTTACTATATTTTAGTTGATTAGTTTTAAGTTAATTAAGTACTTTTTCACACGATGTAATATTACTTAACAATTTAATTTATGTTCTCTTCACTGCCCTTTATATCGTTTTGCAGCGATTATAAGTATATAAATTTTCAAATATTTGCTATAGCATTTTTTTTTTGTTATGAAATTTAAAAGAAAACGAGAGAACAAAAAAGGAAAATACAAAAAAAAAGGAACAGTAGTAGTTAACAGTTAAATAGGTTTTTAAATATCCAGTTAAATGAATGAATAATCGTATTATTAGGAATGGAGTGCCACAAAACAGTGCTGGTATACCGAGATGATATATTTTAATGGTTACTTCGTAAATAAAATAATATACGTTTTATAAACGTTTGGAATTTTAAATAAATCATTTTTATGTTTAGAATTTAAAAGAAATGGCATCCTGTACATAATGATTGTTCGTTAACAGTGTACAGGGTTAGATTTAATTTTTTTTATATCTGAAATATAAATATTTACTTCTATTAGTTCCAACAATTTTTTTCATATAAAATTTTTGTTTTTATTTATTACCAAAGTTGAATAGTTACTGGCATATGGGGTGATATACTAATAACTTGTCACCGAAGAAATAGAAAACCTCGTGAGAAGTTAATGACTTTTGTCGCAGAAATGACGCGAAGAATGTCGATTCATAACTTTCAGATGCTTTAATTTCGACTCCTACGGTCAAGATGAATTTTCAGTGGAAACCTCTTACGCACAGCTTGATGAACTTACTGATGTATTCTTTACGAACAGCTTACTGACTGAAGATGAGTCTTGGTCTGGAATTGAGAAATTGGAAATCTATTTCGGCCCTAGTAAAGCGTATATCAGTCTACCCAGCTGAAGTATTCGTGATCCTAAATGCAGATGGAGAAGCAGGCGAGTCCGCATTTGCAGTTTCTATATACGTACAAACACAAAGAATTAATATCTAGAGTGAGGTCAGATCGCTATATTTTACACAAAATTCGCAGGTTTTATTTTAAATACGCACGTTTTTAGTTTGACCAATTTAAGAGTTTAAACCATATCCAATGTACTGTGGATCTCGATTGTTGTATACACGTGGTGGCCACAAACCTGGAAAAGACGGAGAATTTTGTAGAACCTGGAATAATCAGGGAATTTCCTAAATTTTGAAGAATATCCTAGAACTTTCTTATAAATGAAATTTTGTTCCAATAACAAAAACTAAATAAAATTAAGCTATTAAATATTTTTGCTTACGTTCAGAGAAGCTCGTGAATTGTCAGGAACACTTTTTTCCAAAAGCAGAGTGATTCTAATTATTTAAGAATTTATTACAACAGGACGTTTTAAGTCTAGGAAATCATAACGTTTTGAAGGTGACAATTTAATGTTAGAGCTATTTATTAAGGCGTTACATACACCTGGGTAGTTCAAAAAAACAATTTTTCAAAAAGATCCTTATTCGAAAGTACCATCCTTTAAGTTTTTACCCTGAAAATTTCATAAAGAAATTCACTGTAATGTTGAAGTTACGGCGTTTTGTAACCGACATGGTGAGCAACGACTAACGCATAGGTGTTCGTGGCTTTTGTCATCTGTTTGACTATGAGCTTTTTTTTAATTCCGGGTATTTATGACCTTCTGTATAGCAGGGACATGTTTTGAAAAGTTGGTGAGGTTTAAGTATACTTGTTCCACAGAACCTTATTTCAATGTAAACTGTACCCTAAACTTTAAATGCGTTTTTCTCGAAACAGCGTTTTCAAAAACGGTACCAGGATTATCTCCGCGACTACTGGACCGATCGGGACCTACTTTTGCAGAATTGTGTTTAACACAACACTCTTACGTTTACCGAGCCATTTTTTCGATATCTTAGTTTTTTCTTATCACAATTACTGAACAATTTTGAGGCAAAAAATGACATTTTTAATTCCAGAGGCTGCCATGATCCGACAAAATTGAATTTTGAAATTCCGCCTCGGTAAACTTTGGAGCTATATACTTACATTCAGAAAAAAAATGTTGATAAAAAATGGAGGAGGAAAGTCTGGTACCGAAATCGCTTTCAACAAAAACACGTCACAGCAAAACGACTAACTTTTTTACCGTTTGAAATTTTCCAACCAAATTTTCACATAACATTGACAAAATGTAATACTTTAAGAGATATATAATGGTTGTTCAATTAATTTCAGTTTTATGCACGAAAAAAATTGATTTAAAGAAGCTAGTAAAATTCCTTGCGTTTCTGATTTTCCAAATTATTATCTGAACTATCAAAACCTCGTTCAAATTTCGCGATTCTTGACATTTTTCGCTATAAACTGTTTGTTAAAAAAAAGTTGTTTATAACTTGACGGAGTAGGAGTTTTTTACAAGAAACTACAACCAATTTCTAATGTCTGGCTATTGTTTAGAACAAAATTTGCACTAACATTGTTCGCTTTTGTTGCCGGGAGCCGGAAGGATTAAACCGAGCGACGTTACGGTTTTCGATAATTCGTTGGAATACCTTAAACCGATTTGGTTTTGTTTTCGCTTTGATTGGAGATGCCTTGGACTATGAAAAAAAAACCTGTGCGAAAACTTAAATCTCATCTCAAGGTGAGTAAATCGAGTTTCAGTCTAATTCGTTTCACGTTGCTCTACTGAAAAATGGCGTGTAGGATACAGGACGAGAACTAGCGCAACCCGAATAACGTAATAAAATCATTTATTTAAAAAAAATTATATTGCCTGACGTCACCCTTTCTCATTGTTTTTCCTTTTTTCAACCCGATTTTTTCTTTCTCGCCGGGCACTATCTCGGCGGTTAAAAAACCCCATTCCTTCATCAACTGATCTTCTTTTCGTTCAGTCCGATTCAATAGACGCGATCACCGGCTCAATAGTGACCACAACTGAGCCAGTGATGAATAGATGTCACTACAATGGTGTACAGTTAATTATCAAACTTTCAATACAACGCCTGAAAAATCAATAAGTAAATAATGTTACAACTTTAATTAGTTGCCGCAGCATGTCGATAAGGAATACAACCACATGTTGACTAATCAAATAATCTTCCATCACACCGAACAAGAACTCAATAGTTCTTAGTAAAGTGAAAAACGTGCAGTAGTTGCCCTTAAGGATTCTAGGCACACCCACTGCTATTACTTTATTTAAAGGATAGAGGGAAGCAGCACCCGATAAGACATACAATCTTGCAACCAATAATTTCTTCAAGGCAAGAAATTTACCGTTGAGCAAATCCCTAAGGAATCAGTTGGATAAATTGCTTGTTTCCGCGAAGCATTTATTCGTGTAGGAAATAAAATAAACAAACCGGAATACTGCGGGGCAACATCGACCCAGAATGAGGATGAAGCAAGGAGCGTTTTCCTATGAATTGCTTCAAGTGCTTGCTGAATATTAAAAAGCAAGCTGATGTTTTTGTACTTTTATTTTATTCTAAGCCAACTTTTTAAATTTTTGGTATTCAGATAGCCCTTATCGAATAAGTACAATGGAAGTGCAAAGTACTGGCACACATGTAATAAAATTTGAAATCTAAAATAATTTTTTAAAAATATTTGAACAATTAAAAAACTTTAATAATTATTTATTTATTTGAATCCTAGTAAAACAGAATTAGTCCTCTTCACCAGGAAATATAAAATTCCTCACGTAGACCCTCCTTCTCTGAATGGTACTAGTCTAGTTTTTACCGATAGTGCAAAATATTTGGGTCTTATTTTGGATAGGAAACTTCACTGGAAACCTAACATTCAGGAACGGGTAAGGAAAGCAACAGTTGCGCTTTACTCGTGCAAAAAGGCCATTGGCAAAAAATGGGGTATGCAACCCCGAATAGTTCATTGGCTCTACGTGTACGTCATCAGACCGATACTTATGTATGGTGTTATTGTCTGGTGGACGGCCTTAGGCAAAGCAGTCAACTGCACCACCCTAGGGAAGGTACAGAGATCAGCATGCATATGCATCAGTGGAGCTCTGAGAACAACTCCCTCTGCAGCACTAGACATGCTATTCAGTCTGATACCCCTAGACATTTTTGGCAAGCAAATGGCAGCCAGTGCAGCCATCCGACTTAGGGCCTCTACACAGTGGACTGGCATATATGCAGGTCACTCAACAATCTTGAATCACTTAAATAATATTCCTGAAAACACCGACTATACCCCTCCCAGTTATGATTTTGACAAAAATTTCCTAACAACCATCCCAACCCGTCTAGAAAGGGAAAGGGATTCGGTACGGACGGAAGAGTCCGCCCACATATATACGGACGGCTCCAAAACTGAAGGCGGGGTAGGTGGAGGTGTTTTCTCTGACATGCTTAACATTAGTAGCTCCTTCCGCCTTCTGGAACACTGTAGTGTCTTTCAGGCGGAGCTTATGGCGATCGAGGAGGCTTTGTCCTGGCTGTAATATCTACTAGGGATATTAGCATTTTCACAGACAGCCAAGCGGCAATAAAATCCTTAGAATCGGCTTCGACAACACCAAAGGTCGCCGCAGAATGTCGATCATCTCTTAAGGAGATGGCTGAACAGTTCAATATTCTTCTGTGCTGGGTGCCAGAACACAGGGATATTCCAGGGAACTGCATGGCTGACGAACTCGCTCGTCGCGGTACTACCCTTCAGATTATGGCGGAACATCGGAATCTGGGTGTGCCTCTCTCTATATGTAAACTGCTACTGGGATTGGACTCAATTGAGAAAACCAACTCAAGATGGGCAGACGGTATTACATGTCACACTGCGAGACAGATCTGGCCGGAGCTGGATCTAAAACGATCTAAAAGGCTGACTTTTCTCAAAATGGCGAATATCAGCACCACAGTCGGTGTCCTGACCGGACACTGTCTTATAGGTCGCCATGCTAAAAGACTCGGCCTCTTCTCAAACGACTTCTGTAGAAGCTGCTTGGATGCGGAGGAGGAGGAGACAGCCAGAAGGAAAACTCATCTTGGAGCTTACTTCTTCAACTGTCCGGTGATCTTGCCGCAATGGAGGTCGCGAGAATCCAACGCTTCATTGCAAGCTCTAAATGGTTCGACGAATAGGACCGGATTCGATGATCCTATGGTAACACCACGGACCTTTCAGGTCTAAGTGTGTCCGTGTTCTCACGGGCAGCCACGCGTACCTACCTACCTACCTAGACTGTGAAGTCTGTATTGTACAGAGCGTATTTAAGGAATATGTCCAGAGTGCCTGAGGCGTATATAATAACGTAAACCGTCAAGGTGTGTAAGTTTTTAGGAAAAATAGCTACTTGAAGTTGATTCCATGCCTGCATCTACTACCAATGCAACAATACAGAAAACCTAAAAATTTAGTCCGTTTATTTCAACCGACGATTGTAAAATTCTGAAATTAGTTTTTAGATAATTATAAAGAAAACCCGAAAAAGTAAAAACCAATTCGATGTCTTATCACTACTAAGATATTTGTGAAATCGTGCACAATCCTTCTATACTCTCGTAGAGGTTTAAAAAAAATCCTGAAAGCGGTTTTTAGACGTATATATGAAAAGAACGTTTAAGTAAAAAGTTATTCAATATCTAATCAGACCTGAAGGATATGGCTGAATTAATGAAAATGTATACAACTCCTTTATATCCCCTTAGGGGTCGAATTTTTAAAAATCCTGAAAAGACTTTCTAGGCTTTTATTTGAAGAACCTATAGAAAAAACTTAATTCAATAATTCAGAAGACGTAAGAGATATGACGAAATTCGTGAAAGGAAAAACACCCCATTTTAACTGACAATTTTTTTTAACCCCTTCCGTAAGTGATATTCGAAATTTTTCTTATCGTGATTATTTTTCTTGTACAGTGGATGCCGCTTATTGTAATGTTATAAGCCGCATTTTGTTATGAAAACAGTTGGGTTCCATTTTCCACAAACAGAATTCATCGCTTATTTTTTTCTTCGTTTATTGTTATCATCCGGTTAATGCTATTGTTTTTGGCTGGTCCCAAAGTGATGACAATAAGCGGCATCCACTGTATATTTAGATATACCCAACAAGTTTCAAGTTTCTAGCATAAGCCGTTCCAGAGGAAAAAACATCACCCATCCGCGTACCATACTACCCGTATTATAAATTTTAGAACAGCTACTAGTATCCATACCATACTGGACCCGATTTCTAACCTCTAATCCCTAAGCTGACTGAACTGGACTGTACAGTACAGTAAAGTCTATTAAAGGCTAACCTCTTAAGTCCAGTTCGGGATCCTAGAAAAAAAATATCAACAAGTTTTCTGTAATTGGCTCCACTATCATAGAACTACATAAATTACAAGTTTGTGCCTTCTAGCAAAGGGGTTTGCTGAGATCTAAGAACCAACATTTTTCGTTTAAAACGCCCCCCCACCTCCTTCATACCCCCACCCCTCAAAAAGTGGCCACCTTAAGAAGTCCAAACAGTCCAAACTTAATAGCTCAAAGGTTTTGGGAGCTACGAGCCTTCAAACAAGTTTGCGTGCAAAGTACGGCGGACAGACGGACTGAACACTTTCTTTGGTGTCTACTAGTCCTAAAACGAAAAAAAACTTTCAGGGTAGAGAATTTTTCTTTTTTAAAAATCAATCACGATACTACAGGGTGGCGCGCGGCAGACGCATGGATTTGAAACATCAATAAAACGCAAACTGTTGGAAAATTTCTATTTTTTTTTATTTTTTCCTGGTTTATTTACATGGGAGATTTAAGTTCATACAGTTTTAAACAATGTATCTGCCAAATGGCGGCCCTCACGCTCCAAACATTGTGTAAGCCTTTTCCTGAAGTTTTCGTTCACTCTTTCAAGCATTGCCACAAGAATTTGGAGGATGCGGGTGTGAATGTTGTTTTTGAGGGCTCTTAGGGTTGTGGGACGATCGTTGTAAACAAGAAATTTTAGGTATCCCCATAGGAAATAATCGCAGGACGCCAAATCAGGAGAGCCCGTTGGTCAGTTCACATCGCTTATTAGGGAGATGAGGCACCCGGGGAATCTGTTTCAATTCTTGGACGACAACAATCTTGTAGGGGTGTAAATGAAGATGTTCTTTAACGATTCGTTGATTGGAACGTCTCGAAATGTCTGCTTACGAATTGAACGCGTGGGAAATTGTTCAATTGCAGCTCCAATCCTCTCGATGTTTTCTGGGGTAGAGATAGTTCTCTGAGGTTCCCTTCTTATAGTGGACACATTTCCGCTATCCTGGAAGGCATTAACCCACGCAAGAATTAGATTTCGATCGGAAACTCGACCGCCAGGGGCAAAATTGAACTGTAAACGAAGGGCACGCTGCACACAGACGATCAAGAGGTTGTTTGACAAATAGGTTTGCACACAAAAAACACGATTTTGAACAGGCCACTCCACTCCACTATCAACCCTCTACGACCGCTAGGAAGGGAGCAATGACCTTTTCAAATCCATGCGTCTGCCTCGCGCCACCCCGTATTATACAGGGTGTTTGGTACTCCGTGTGCCACCTTGTAAGGGGTTATTCCTTGATATATTTGGAGAAAAAAATTGTTCTACAGGGTGGGTCAATTTTCAATATTAGTAGAGATACAGGGTGGTTAAGAAAAGTGTTTTTGACCGGTACCCTTACTCACTTAAAACGTGATATCTTGAAAACGAATAATCACAAGACAAAGTGTTATAGCTCATTTTTTAGGGAATCGAATTACCTTTCATTTGATGTAACAGTCTAAATTGTAACTGCACACAATCTTGAGATATATACTCGAAAACACAAATTTTTGCAACGTCAACCCTTAAAATTCAGTGATCAATGTAGTTTTTCTCAGAAAACCCCCTTATAAAAATGTAATTTTAATTTTATTTTTTTATGAGCCGTATTATTACCTACATAATAGGTAAAAATACATATCACATAAAAATTAAATATTTAAAAGTCAGTGCCATAAAGTGGACCTCGTCCAAGAATCTGTTTAATTTGTCGGTAGTACTGAAGTATTTTTATTGCACATTTATTACTATTTAAAGTATGAAGGAAAACAATGAAATGTAAGTGAGTTTCAACATAATTGATGCTTTTACCTGGACGTGGTAGGTACTACTGGATGCGGTACTATGCCTTTTTTAATAGGGTGTCTTACAAAATGAAAAGCCTATAAAAGCAAAACTACAACAATTTTTCTGTGGACGGATGAGTCTCAATTTACCAGAGACGTTATCACAAACTTCCACAACCTACATACGTGGGCTGAGAGCAATCCACACACAAGAAGAGCGGCATCGTTTCAGCACAGATTCAGAGAGATATGGGCAGGTGTGATTGGTGACGATTGACTATTAGGCTTCCGCGTACTCTAAATAGCTCCAATTACTTACAGTTTTTATCAAATGATCTACAGGACTTGTTGGATGATATTCCACTGGTTCGATTGGCTTCCATGTTTTACCAACACGATGGTGCTCCTGCTCATTACGGCCGACAGATCACAGATTGGTTAAATTCCAATTATAGCAATCGCTGGATCGGTAGAAATGTACCAATACACTGGCCTGCAAGATCTCCTGATCTTACTATTATGGATTTCTTTGTATGGGGACGGATGAAGGACCTTGTCTACGCAACGCCAGTAGAAACATTGGAAGATCTAAATATCAGGATCGAAGCGGCAGCAATAGAAGTAAGGCAGCAGTTGAGGAATATGAATACCAAGAGAACACTCGCCAAACGAGCTTTAGCCATTTTGAACATTTATTATAAAAAAAAAATTGTAAATAAAACTTAAAAACCATTATTAAATTCTTTCAGTTCAAGCAAAAAGTGTAGATCAACATGCACATGCACTGACTTTTTAAATACTTAATTTTTATGCGATATGTATTTTTACCTATTACTTCCAAAATGTTAATCGTAACTCATACATATGTATGCAGCTTTTGTAGGTAATAATACGGTTCATAAAAAAAAAAATTAAAATTACATTTTTATAATGGGGTTTTCTGAGAAAAACTACATTGATCACTGAATTTTTAGGTTTGACGTAGCAAAAATCTGTGTTGTCGTGTAAATATCTCAAGATTGGGTGCAGTTACAATTTAGACTGTTACATCAAATGAAAGGTAATTCGATTGCCTAAAAAACGAATTATAACACTTTGCCTTGTGATTTTTCGTTTTCAAGATATAACGTTTTAAGTGAGTGAGGGTACCGGTCAAAAACACTTTTCTTAACCACCCTGTATCTCTACTAATATTGAAAATTGACCCACCCTGTAGAACAATTTTTTTCTCCAAATATATCAAGGAATAACCCCTTACAAGGTCGTGGACGGAGTACCAAACACCCTGTATATAACTGAAATAATAAAGTAATTACGCTTTATCTTTGAACCTTTTAGTAGCTAGTCATTACTATGTCATTGCTACATTTCGGTTTTGACCTCGACGCTGACAAATCCCCAAAAGCGAAATTGATGTTTCACGTTTCGGAGTTACGTAAAAACTTCTGTAGCACCCAGTTTTGGAACTGCTTCCTAGATTTTGTCTAAAAAAAATAACAAAGTTGATACACCCGAAAAGGTTATTTTTGATCAATTTTCATAACGAAAAATAAACCTTCCATACAAATTTGTTGGATAATTTTCATTTCAAATTTTTGAGGCAGCTTGTTTTAAGTAATTTTACGGAACGGCTACTGATCCGGGAAATTATGCGGAACTCGCAAAGACATAAGCTTTCAAGAAGGTTCCCATATTCTGCCTCTCTTGTTTTTTATGGCAGTACTGGCTCGAATTTTTTAAAATGTTCATGAGTTGGCAATCCTAATGAATTTGTCCTTGTCTTTTATCTAGAACTAGAAAGTTCAATTCAAGATCAACAACTTATTGGTTTGCCCGACTCATACTATCCAGAAGCCTGAAATGCGCTCCAAGGACTCTTATCGATTTTCTTAAGAGAGCGCGGTATCATATGTATTTCTTAATTATTATTAAAACGTAAACAATTATCCTTAATTGGTTACCAAACT
The DNA here is from genome assembly GCA_951812415.1 of Beris morrisii. NCBI lineage: Eukaryota > Metazoa > Arthropoda > Insecta > Diptera > Stratiomyidae > Beris > Beris morrisii. Next base: position 32,259,385 of record OX638311.1, read on the forward strand.
TTCTTATCTCCGTATAGTTCTAATGAGTAAAGAAAACATTAATAAACTATGTGTATTTCGACTTTAGGTAGCCACTATAAAATCCAGAACACAAAACCGGATGAATGGGGTGGTCCGTGGTTATAAGTGCGCAAGACTTTGTCGTTTTTCGTGGCACTAGTAGAGCTATCGCGGTACAAAGTACGAAGAAGCCGGAGCAAAAGCTTCACCATTTCGTGAGATTGCAGCGTGTAGAAAAATCGATTTAAGCTTGTTGCCCCCGCAAAATTGTGAATCCTGATTGTCACCCACGCTCGCAGTTACGGAAAAAATTTCAATGAAAAAGCATCTACTCGGCTACCTAGAATATTTGCACCTATAACAGTCTATCGGATGGTATCAGCGCGATAGCATTAGTGACTAGAGTTCTGTCTGCTTTTGGAAAAAACAAATTTAATAAAATAAAATACAAAATTTATAAAATTTGGAAAAGTCTCGAATGGTATTGTTAAATTCTCCAGAATTCTCGAATTCGTGTGAACCTACGAAAAGCCAAGTGTTTCATTTCGTTTCGCCATTAGCATACAGTGCAGTGATTCTCACACATCCTTCTAAGAAGTATCTTTCTGAGTTTAAGGAGTTCCCGACAGCCAACATGGATTAAAACGGGAGTTCCTAAAACGCAATTTGAAGGTGAGTTCAAGTAATTGTTGAAGATAATCAAGTAGGGAGCTAGTAAGAAAATGAAAAAGAAACCTTATTCCAGCTTTACCTGTCCTTCAGAAAATAAACGGGAGTAGGCGTTCTTATACTGCCATATTGGGAATCAAATTACGTCCTTTGATGGCGGCCGCATAGTGGTTAGGTTTGTCGTCGTCATCATATTACTTTTTCTCCGAAGCTCATTATTAATTACTAAACTATACTCCTTCGTTTTTCTTATCAAAACAAGCGTTTTTCACCCATTCTGTGGGTTTCTGGTGTGGTTAAGCATTGCGCCCTATACGTTGATAACAATGGCTGAATTTATCTGTTTTGATTATCGAGCGACCTGTTGACTTTGCATAGCTTAAGCTCGAACGTTTCATTAGACGAAGGTTAAGCTTTTTCTATACCTTTTATCTATATTTTATGTCTTGTTCGGCATACTCCTATTTCATTGGAAAATTCCGCCTATCAAGCCCTTTCACAAAACATTAACAAATTGGGCATGAGGGCAGTGTAGAAAAGTTTGAGACGTTTTATGTACAAAGTTCAGATGGCCCCAGGCATCAGAAGTTAAGGCAATCGATTTATCTCATTTTTGATAGAAGTTTGGTACAAAATAAGAAGAACGCGTAAGTTAAAAAAATAGTATGAAATTTTCTTGGGTGTACCACAAGTTCTGATTCGAAGCTGTTGACGTAGATACAGCAATTGGCGTTGTATTTTGATCATGACTTCTAATAGTTGTTAATTGAACTAGTTTATTCTTCGAATTGCACTCAAGATGTGCAACTAAGCTTAATGAAAATATAGAGATTAAACAAAACGTTTTCAATTGACAATTACACTATTATTTCAACCATCGCATGACGAAGCTTGTGAAATTTTCTCCAAGCTTGGATTGTTGGATGACATGCTTTCTACAAATTGGACGTGGTGGTTACAAGGTCTTTTTCTCTTGTTTCCCAAAAAGTTTGGCTGATACAAGGCGGTAATCATTCCCATCAGTTTTCTCACTGCCTGCTAAAAATTAGGAAAGCATTCGTCCACAAATCTGCCATTGATGTTCTGCATATCTTATGAATAACAGAAGATGCTTAAGATTTTCATATGATTCCTTTAAATGGACTGCATGATCAATAGGGATTGAAGGTAAAGTGTTTTCAATGTTTAATAGACGCAATGTAGGGTCGACTCTTCATTCAATTGGTGTGGGCTTCATATTGAGACCATCAAGCCATTTACATCGTCACCGAATACCAAGCTGCCTTCCATTTCAAATAATGCTTTTACAGTTCTTTAAATTAAATGATTTCTGAGCGTGTTCAGTTCTACTCCACGAAACGCAGTTCCTTCCCTCAATGGTTCAACAATATCATTATTAAGTTAGGTGTATAAGCTTAAAACGATCGTTTTTTAGTCAGAAAAACACATGTTTTTTTCAAAGAAAACCAAAACAAATTTATTCGAAGTACTCACCCTCGCTAGCTACACATTTCTCCCATCTCTCGGGCAATTTGTGGATACCACGGCAAAAAAAATCCTTCTCTTTCGAAGCAAACCACTCATCAAGCCATTTTCGGACGTCTTCGTAAGAACCGAAGTGCTGATCAGCGAGTGCGTGGTCCATCGACGAAAACAAGTGGTAGTCAGAAGGGGCCAGGTCTAGTGAATTAGCGGGAGGGGGTAGCACCACCCAGTTGAGTGTGACCAAGTAGTTGCGGACCAGTTTTGAAGTGTACGATGGTGCGTTGTCGTCGAGGAAAATCACCTTGTCATGTCTTTGTTGATATTCCGGGCTTTTTTCACGGTGCAATTTGATCAATTGTTGGTGGTAGCGGTGGGCATCGACAGTTTCATCAGGTTTTAAGAGCTCATAGTAGACGATACCCTACTGATCCCACCAAACGCACAACATTGTCTTCCGTCCGAAGCGATTTGGTCTTGCGTCAGATGTTGATGGTTTACCGGAATCAACCCACGATTTTCTGTGCTTTGGATTATCGAAATAAATCCACTTTTCATCGCCAGTCACAATCCGATGCAGAAACGACTTTCTTCTGGGTCTGGCGAGCAAAATTTTGCATGTGTATTGGCGTCACTCCATCTATCTGCCTATCGTTCAATTCATGCGGCACCTATTTTCCGATCTTTTGAACCTTTCCCATGACGTAGACGCATGGAAATGGCTGCTTGAGTAACATCCAATTGCTCGGCAAGCGTTTTTTGCGATTGGGTATCGTTCTCGTCCAAAGAGCCTGCAATTGGTCCTCCTCAACCTTTCTGTGCCGATTTCGTCGCTCAGGTCAAAATTGCCGTCTTTGAATCGACGAAACCAAGCCCTGCACGTTGATTCCGCTAAAACATTGTTACCATAGGCCTCCACAAGCATTTGATGCGATTCAGTAGCAGTTTTCTTCAAATGGAAGCAAAAAGGCAGAGCTTCTCGCATATCGCCGTGTCGCAAGAACAGTGACGCAACTGCAATTTCGAAAATTTTTTGTTTTCACATTTCAATATTTTGTGGTTTTGCTATTCTTGCATAAAATCGTTCCCCGTTGTTTTAAACGAACGTGCTCTTGATCTAAGCTGCCTATAGTAACTATTAATAAGCTCGTATGGCTTGTGGGCAATTGTCAAAAATGATTTTGTTTCTCCGAAAAAAATTAAAATTTTTTGCAGTTGCGTCACTGTTCTTCCGACACGGCGATATGCTCTTTTTCTGGCAAAAAACTAGACATGATCAGCACAAGACAAACGTATGTTGTTGAATGGAATTTGTGACGATGTGCACTGATTAATGTTAACAACTAACCAACCCTTAAATAAAAAAAAGGGTCCCTAGGTTGCTTAACACGCTCACTAACGCCATCTATGTGTCAACGATCGTTAAAAGCTTATACACCTGGTATCCAAAAAAAACAAGGCACGGAGAACTTTTCTTAAGCACCGTAATCCTGTAAACGCATCCCGGTTTGCTGATCTAAGAAAGCAGCTAAAGAGGGAAATAAAGAAAGGTTTTCGTTCAAATATGGACAACCTAAGTTCCTCTCTTTCTACTGGGAATGCTAAGCCGTTTTGGAATTATGCTAATTCATCTCGAACTACTTCTTCTAACCCCTCCAGTATTACACACTTGGATGTTACTGCTTCTACTCCTTGTGATATTGCTGAACTTTTCTCGCCATATTTCCAGTCTGTCTATTCCACGCCTTGTTTCATCGATAATCAAGTCAATCACTTGCCAGAGTTCGATAGTCACGACGTTCTTGCTGTCATTAACTCTTTAGATGGTAATGACAGTGCTGGACCGGACGAAATTCCAACCATTTTCGTAATAAATCTTGGACACATCCTAGCTGAACCTTTGGCGAAACTTTTCGCTATGTCCCTCACAGAAGGAATTTTCCGCACTCAATGGAAGGACTCTTACGTTGAAAATACAAGTTTTCCGGGTTCAATACTGTTGTTATTTATTTTTGCGTGACGTTTCGGACTCGACTGAGTCCTTTATCAAACTGGACTCTTACGTTATTCATATCTTTAAGAAGGGCGAAAAGCAAAAGGTTGAAAATTACCGTCCAATCTGTCTACTTTCTTGCTTTTCAAAAATATTTGAAAAGTTACTACATGAATTAATTTTTTCACGAGTCAGCTCCCTAATATCAATCAAGCAGCATGGATTTTTTAAAGGACGCTCTACGGAGACGAATCTTGTTTCCTTCTCAAACTCAGTCTCATGTGCGCTCAAAAATCGTTTCTCTGTCCACACGAGTTATACTGACTTTTTTAAAGCCTTTGACAGTGTTGACCACACTATACTGCTTAATATACTGCAATCGTTTGGAATAGATGCTGCTTTGTTGCAATGGTTCTCTTCGTACTTAAGTGATCGTAAACAATACGTTTAAATTTAATGGAGCTCAATCCAATCCATACTTTGCATCGTCTGGTGTTCCCCAAAGCTCCACCTTGGGTCCGCTACTTTTCGTTTTGTTTGTGAATGACCTTCTTACGGGTTTTCAGTCTGATATTTAAATTATGCCGATGATCTCAAATTATTCAGAGTCGTGAAATCTATTTCTGACTGTAAAATCCTACAAGATGACATTAATAAATTAAACTATTGGTGCATGCTGAATAACCGTCGTTTGAACACTCAGAAATGTTTTAAAATTATATATACCTACAAATAAGGACCAAAAATAGCTTTTCTTCGAAGATTTTTTTGGAAGGGATAACACAACTTAGCCCAACGAACTTTGGGGTATATTTTCTTATGTATTTGAAGTATAAAAATATAATTTTTTAATAATAAACAGCAGAGCAATGAGCCCTTTCCCTGCGCGCCTTGCCACTGTAGTTTCCAATTGGCATGACAGATGCAGTTCGTAATTTTTGTCTGAAACAAAAAAAGTAAAAAGATTTGTAATTATCATATATTTTTCTTCTGGGTGAATTAAGAAAAAGTTGAAATAATCATGAAATAATTACTTTATTTCAGGTTTGAAAAAAAAATGTTTTTTTTTCAACAACGAAAAATCACTTTCACATGCTGTAAAAGTTATTTAAAATACTTTTTTAACAATTTTCTTAGTTCATCTAGAAGAGATTTCAATACCGAAGAGAACAAACTTTAGTTGGAGTCGATAGGTCGTTTAGTTTTTTTGCTATCATGCCTGCCAATTCCGAAAAAACCAAAGAATGAATCGCGAGAAAACGCGCTTGAAGCCCCCCTTAAAGTTTACGATCAGAACAAGTGCTGTATATTTGAAAATATTGTGAATCAGCCTCTATAACTTTGGATACATATTCTTAGATACATTAGAAATCGATTTAAGCAAAAAAAAAATCGATTTTTTGAGCCCCCTTAACTTTGACTACCACGTTGATAATGCTCGCATTTAGATTATGTGGTTTTATATTAAGAACTGCTCATCCATTCCATAATATACATGTTTATACGAATTAGTTTAATAGTCTGGTTCGGTCTCGTCTGGAGTATTGCTCTGTTGTGAGGAACCCTCACCAATATCTTGTGACTGCATTGAAATTAGTACAACGACGTTTTACAAAATCTGTTTTCCGAAGGCTCAATTTATCTGACATTTGCTACGAGAGTCGATTAGCCTATCACGTTTAAAGGACAGAAGACTATATTTGGACATGGTATTTTTATTTAAAGTAAATTTCGTTTTTAACACCAATCTTCAAAGCGAACTTCAATTGCGTACTAATGTATGTAATACCAGATTACAAACTCTATTCGTTGTACCATATGCGCGGCTAAACGTATATTTTCACTCTCCTTTACTTAGGCTGCCTCGTATGTTCAATCAATCCTCAATTTTCATGACTTCAGTCTATAATCTTTCAAGTTGTATTTAAGATTCACGTTGTCTATTAAATAACTATATTTAATTCTATTTAATTTTCATTTTTCTTCATTTATATTTTTCTATTATATTTTAATATGAATCTCATTTATTTTGTTTTTATTTTATTTTTTTATCACTAGGCTACATGTATAATTGGAATTTTTAAACTTTCTGTTCATTGAGTCCTTAAATAAATAAATAAAATAAATAAATAAATAAATGGTACATCTTTGTGGCGTGTACGGAAAGTAGTTCTGGTCACATCACCATCCAAAAGGTTCCACTGCAGCCACCTTGATCCAAGAAGTTCTGCTTCACTCTTCGTCAGGGACGTCATTTGTAGGGGGCAGGGGGGGCATTTGCCCCCCCCCCCCCTGAATTATGTATTCTTATAGATTACATATAACATATGTATATTTATATATAAGAATATATACAAACATAACATCTTGCCCCCCCCCCCCCCCCCCTGGAAAAAACTGAAATGACGTCCCTGCTCTTCGGTAACTGGGTCTCTCACTGAATCGTTCAATTCTTCTTGCCTTATAATATGTTGTTGACGTTGTGGATAACGGAGGAGGGGGGGGGGAGGGACTGAGGATCTGTTGATGTCTATTGCATAGACTCTTCATCATCTGTACTTCCCTTATTAGATGATGATCTGGTAAACGTTTTCGGCGGCTCTGGCCCTTTCAGCCACCTTTGCAGACTCGAAGCAAATCTCAGCATATATGTGAAGCCCAGGTTTTTTCCTGATTCCCCACCTACCAACCAAAATGAAAATTGTTTGCTTCTTGTATTATTCCAGTGATGGAAGAAAGAAAGTAACCTCACCACAAATATAACCAAATTGATCTGGATTTTTTGCACATCAGTGCGACAAATAAGTTTCGAGACTGGTCATGGAAAACATCATTAAAAGAAAAAATCTGTATATTTTTCATTTTTATACTCTAGATGAAATCATATAGAGTATTATAAGTTTAATCCAGCCCAAAAGTTTGTAACGCATAGAACTAAGCCTCGGACGAAAAAAAGTTATATATTATTTTTTGTTTATTTGTGCCCAAAAACCTCAAATCCGCCTGACGTCCGTCCGTCCGTCCGTCCGTCCGTCCGTCCGTCCGTCCGTCTGTCCGTTAGCACGATAACTCAAGAACGCCTTCACCTAGGATCTTGAAATTTTGAATCTGGATGTTTGGTTGAATTTGTAAGGCTAAGTTTGTTAACGGGCAAAATCGTCCCACTCCTTCGGGTAGCTGCCATACAAAATGTCCTTAAAACACGTGCTCATGAATATTGGTCAATAACTTCAGAAGGGTTTCAGCTACGACTTTGAAATTTTGTATGTGTTATTTTTCCAATAGTTGGAGCTAAATATATGATTATGAAGAAAATCCTATTAGTCCTTCGTGTAGCTGCCATACAAATATCCTGTCAAAACGTCTTCAATTAATTTACGGAACTTTCAATAACTCAAGTAATCTTTTAGCTATGAATTGGAAATTTTGTGCAAATTAGTTTTGAGTAAAAACGAAGTTTGAGTTTACTAATCAGCGAAATCCTTTTTCTCCTTCTGGTAGCTGCCATACAAAATGTCCTTAAGACACGTGTTCAACAATATTTTTCGATAACTTTTGAACGCTTCAAGCTACGAATTTGAAATTTTGTACTCGTTCATTTTTAAATGGTTCTAAGGAAAAGGATAAATATGTAAGAAATCGAGTGAGTCCTTCCTGCACCTCCCATGTGAAAGTCCTTCAAAAAGGACATTTATTTCGATGAATTACCCAGTTAAAGATGTGAAATTAAACAATGAATATTGTCTTTTAGTTTTGAGTAGCAATCTAATGGCAGTCCTTAATAAAGGACATACAACATGCACACACGTAATTCTACTTTATCCGCAACTACAATATAAATCGGAGTTCAGTATTCATCTAGAGTATTATACGATTGGCTTGCAGCCGATCGTGACTGCAGTATGTTTTTTATTAAAAATATACTCCTACAGTTTCAATACACTTGTTACAGCGATCCAACAGTGATTCATATGCGTGTTCTAGCTCATTTTGTGGAACTGCCTCTAATGCTCGTGTTGAAGCTGTTTTGATGATCGAAATGTCATTAAAAAACATCCTTTCAACTTTAATTTCAATTTCGGGCATAGAGAGAAATCGCATTTGACCAAATCAGGTGAATACGGTGGATGATTCAAATTCAACACGCAGACTTGATTCTGAACCATAAATTGACGAACAATGAGTGAGAGTGAGTGTGACTCGGTGCATTATCCAGTTCTCCGGATCACGATATTCGGGTCAAATACGACTGATTCTGGCCATCACACGCTTCAAAACTTCGAGATAAAATGCGCCAGTAATTGTTTGGCCAGTTGAAACGAATTTCCTGTGGACAATTCCTTTGCTATCGAAGAATGTAATGAGCATTGTTTGAGCAACATTTTTATATTTCAACATCGACACAAAAGTTGTTTTGGGAGAACTGTTATAACTTTGCTATCTATCAAGCGATTTAAACAAAATTGGTATTACCGGGAAGAGGAGTGTCTCAGCTTCGCCGGTCTGTACACATAGATCGTCCTACTAGTTACTCAGATATGGTTAGAGTTTCGGAACTAATTTTTCGCACTGTGTATACCAGACATTCTAAATAAATTTAGTTCACCAAATGGATACTTATAGCGATGGAACACTCTTAAAAAAATCTATCACTCAGTAGATAGAAGTTTTACACTCATCCCTACTCTACTTCGGCTAGCTTCCTTGTCAAAGTTCTTAAATTTTTGCGGCTCATTGCTTCAGAACACTTTAGGTTTGGAATTTGGAATTTTGAATACGATAGATTAGCTTAAGTTGAAGTTGAAAGGGGTGAACTGTGCTTACTCTTACCCTTTCTGTGGCATGGAACAACCATAGAGATATAAATACTGGAGACGACAAGACGCCGTTTTTGTATGAAGCACTTTGAAGCATTTTGAAACCAGATTGAACGTTTTTGTATGTTTTGGATGCCAAGTGGCAGTGAAATGCAAATAGTAGACTAGTATTCAAATGTTTGGCGTTTTTTGTGTTCAAGACCAGAGTATAACTTAAATGTGAGTACGATACTAATAGTAGCATAGTGTTTATTGCCGGTCCTTTGCAAGAAATCGTTCGGCTTCAAAAAAGTCGCTGCTAGTCATGTCCAGTACATATATCTCTATGCATGGAACCATTTCATCGACCACTCCCAATCCTATAATAGCCGAGCACCTTTTCGAAAGCTTGACTTGTCCGTCCTTTCATTGCCCAGTAGAGCAAAAGATGTTTTTCTTCCTACGAGTAATATCTTTACAATTCTCTTGGATTCGTTCACCAGCCGAGATTTAATTAAATCGGAATCAACTGCTACGGGGGTGGTCCACAACCAGTGAACCTTAAATAAACTGCATCCCAAGAAAAACATTTTTGTCTAGTGCAAGTTTGAAATGCTACGCGGGAGGAGGGTGGTGGTGGTCCGGGTCCCCAAGACCTCTTGCCGCTAAATATATATATGGCCGGAGCACTTGGGAGCTGATAGAATTCTTCCGTAGGCCAGCAATTCGGTGGCGGAAACTGGTGGGTAGAGCGGAGGAAATAGAATTTTCACATTTCATGAAAAATTTTAGAATCATTTCTCTAATAAATGAGAAAATTATTTATAACCTTTTTTCAAAGCGATTTGAATTAAGAAGGTAACTTAGTCAATAGGATACTTTACTTGCGATAGTGAAATAGTATCTAGATCTACAGTTTCACTATGGTACATTTATTTATTCTTGGTACTCTTGGGGCAATACCAATATGTTTATTATCCTATCATTGTATCCATCTTAATCACTCACAAGAATAGTTTTAGTGAAAAATCTTAAAGAAGATACTTTTAAGAATATAACACCAATTTTCCAGTCCATAAAAAATTCCAACAGATCAGAACTCACTAACTATTAAAATACACAAGTCAAAAATCAAAACCTCCAACCAAAAACAAGGTCAAGTTAACTGATAGATTTTCATACAAAACTACCAGTTAAAGTTCAAGTTAGAGTTTAACTCAAGGTCGTAAGAATGATCCTAAAAGGCACAAGGATCCTGTAAGCCGAAGACCCGAAAAATGCATGACGCCTTGTGTTTGTGGTAATAATGAGAGTTAAAACAAAAAGGAAATATTTAGTTTATCTAGTGTAAAGGACAAAAGTACCATTACCAAATTATTAACGTCCGATCATTAAATACGAGTCGTCCACCAAATGCTACAACAAACTTAGTTGATAACTGTGCAGAGCGGTACAATTTTCTGTTGGTATTTCCATGCGCAAATCTGATCCTGGAACCCATAACTCTAGCGACTAGTGCAATGAAAGTCGTCTTTCGATTGCACCAGTCGATTGAAAGTCGTGTTTCGGTTCCACTAGTCTACGACCACTTGAATTTCATGCCAATATGACCCGACACCAACGATCGAGGCAGTGCTGACGGGTAACGTACAATTCATATATAATTCAGGCCTACCTACCTCTCAATGATCATTGGTTAAGTCTAGTTCATACTCACTTTTACATACTCTTCAATGAGTGAACGTATTTCCATCTCGTTCTTGCTCATTCGAATTTTAAATAACAATTCGTGATAGGGAATCTCTCATATTGATAAGTGCGGATCAATGGCGCGACAGCCCAAATCCGGCTTTAGATACGAATCGCTCTCACGTATTCACAGATAGCAAGTACATAGCTGAACTTGTTCTCAAGAAATAATCTATTTCAGCGACAACTATCGAAAGAGTTCATTGCCGCTTCATCGCCGATTCATCGATGTTTGGTTTATAGCGGTGTGTATAAATAATAGTGTGACGTTCTATAGTCTGCTTTGGACACAGAGTGTTGTTTTTCATCTTTGAAATTTGAAATAACCTAATGTTTTAAATATAATAAGGAATATGAATGAAAATGGTTCCCGGATCGGCACCACTTTGCTAAGCATTCGTAGCAAACATTTTTTTTTCTCAAAATTGTATTATCTAGGAAGAAATTTACTTTTATTCGCTCAAGTCTCTACCAAATTGATCTCACATATTTTTTTCTTTTCATAGCCCAGAATTGAAAAAAACTCCCAGTTTTTCTCTTCACTCGAGTGCAATATTTAGTTGTGTTTCGTCGTTTTGAGGAACAACGGAGGGTCTTCATTTCAGGATCATCATCAATGGCGCGACAGCTCAAGTCGGGCCCTGGCCTCCTGATTCATTTCAGGATAGTCAACCCCATCTAAAATTTTAAAGTCTCAAACAGATTAATTTGTCCTGAATTAAATTAAAGGATTTAAAATAATGATGCTTGTATTGTAGATAGGAATTATACTGGGTAGTGACATCTTTAACAGTTTGACATTTTTTGCAGTTCCAACTCAGCGCAAAGGAAATATCTGATAATGTCGGATAAAGTTCAAGGGTAAAAGTCCTCTAAGTTCTAAGGTGTACTTCGTGAGGGATGTTCATAGTTGCGATACGTGAAAGAAGCTGTAAAGCTTTTGCGTCACAATTTGTCATGGAAATGTTAAGAGTTCATCTTTTGTACAGAGTTTATAGCATCGTGGGTATCCCTCCGTTCTTACAGAAAAATGTATACCTTAGTCAAATTGTGCACATTATTTACTTCTTTGCGGTACGGTAACTAGATATTTTTACGTAATTACTTTTATCTAATTAGACGACTTGAATTTATGTTATTACTTAAACAACAGGATAACTTTCTTATATATACGTGTTTAATAGAGTGAAAAATATGTGAAGAGAAAACAGCATTAACATGCATCTTCATATAATTGAAATATATATGAATTAAGTTAGTAGCTAGTTTTATATCTCATAAATTAGGGACTATCTTTTTATAAAATTTTGTACTGGTCAGTAATGTTTTTACAAATTTTCCTGGCAAATCGATCTACGACTTCGCCATATAAAGCCTAGAAAGTGTTTTCAGAATTTTCTGAAATTCGACCCCAAAGGGGGTGTAACGGGGTTGTATACATTTTCACGAACTCAGCCTTATCCCTCGGGTCTGATTAGATATCGAATAATTTTTCACTTCAACGCGCTTTAATAATCGCCTAAAATTCGACTTCAAATTTATTTCTTTTTCAACCCCTAAAAGGGTTGAACACGTTTTTTCGAGTTCCGTCCTATATTTTAGGAGTTATAAGATATTAAATTGGTTTTTACTTCCCCGAGCTTACTTTATAATCATCTAAAAACTGATTTGAAGATTTTTGGATGTTCAACCCGCAAAATGGCAAACTGCTAAAGGTCGCTACACAGTATAATTCCTATCTACAATACAAGCATCATTATTTTAAATCCTATAATTTAATTGAGGACAAATTAATCTGTTTGAGACTTTCAAATTTTAAATGGGGAATCTTCACTCGATTTTTTGCATATTAATTCATTTAGCAAAAGCGATTGAAAATATATAACGCAGTAACATACGGTTGTAAGCTAATCATATAATACTCTAACTGAAATTCTGAACTTCGATTTATATTCTAGTTGGGGATCAAGCAGAATAAGGAGTGCGCATGCAGTTTGCTGTTTTTTAAGTACTCTCGTTTGGTTGCGTCTCAAAAATAAAACACAAAATCTTCCGTTTTCAATTTCATATCTGAAATTTTAGGTAAAACACCGAAAGTAAAATGTTCCTTTGCCAGGGACTTTTACATGGAAGCTGCAGGAAGGACTAACTCGATTTCTAGCGAACTCATCACTTAACTGGAACAATTTAAAAACTAATTTCTGCGTTCAAAAGTTATCGGCCAACACTCGTGCACACGTACTTTAAGTACTTTTATATAGAAGCTACTTGAAGAAGTGCGCGGATTTCGCTCAATAGCAAAACCGATTCTGCCTTCAGTAAAATTTAGATTTCCAAGCTCAACGATTTCACGTGATATAGTGGTTTCGAAATTTGAATGCACATATTTTCCAAGAATGATTGTATGGCAGTTACATGAAGGACTTGAAACGATTTTCTTCATACCAATTCCTCTATATGTCACCATTAAAATATAAAAAATTTGAACAGTGTGGGCGCAACTTTATTATTTTATGGGTAGAAGTCCGAAACGTGTTTAATGCTGAGATGCGGTGTAGGTTACTATGCGACTGAACTCCTAGAAAATAGCCTTCCAAATAGCCTCCTACTTACTCCTTAGGTTGTCATTCGCATAGTACCCTACACCGCATCTCAGCATTATAACGTTTCGGACTTCTAGCCATAAAATAATAAAGTTGCTCCCAGACTGTTGGCCCACTTTTTTTGTTTTAATTACTTCAGTAGCATATCTACATATAGGTAGTAAGTTTCAACTTTCTAGCATAAGCCGTTTCTGAGATATGAAAAACCACCAACACCACCACCCCCGTACCTTGCTACCCCTACCAAAAAAATTTATTTTTCTGGGATGTCTCTATAGTAGCTCTATACAGTTTTAAATTTTTAGCTTTCTATTCTTTGTGGCTTTCGAGAAATTAAAATCAGAATTTTTTCATTTCCATCCCCTCCCACCATCACTCCCTGCACCCATTTCCCTCAAAATTTTTTCCTCCGCTAGAGGTCTACCGGTCCTAACTCCAGTAAAATTTTCCATCATATATGATACAGTTTTTGAGATATACAAATTCAATTTTGTGAAAATTGATTGTCACCCCACTCCCGCGCTTCACGTCCCCCTCCCTCCCAAATTTTACATTCAGTAGATTCCACTAATAATTCTATATACAGAAACCAAATTTTATCTTCCTGGGATAATTGAGTCGAAAGATATTGTAATTCAAAGTTTTTTACCCCCCACCACCATACTTCACCACCCCCCTTAAAATGTTCAACCCCATTTTAATCTCCTAGTATCTGTTAAGACAACTACAAAGTTTCAGCCGTCTGACATCAATCGTTCAGGAGATATGGATTTTTGAATGTTTCAATCCCAGCTTTCAAGCGTTTTGGAGGCATTGTTTTTCCCCCCACTCGCACACCCCTGAACCCCTATCAACCATTTTTATGCAAATGAGTCCACGATTATAGTACTACATAAGTTCCAACTTTCAGCCTCCCAGCATAAGCGGTTCCTGAGATCTAGAAACCAAAATTTTTCATCTAAAACGCACCCCCCTCCTTCCTCACACACCCCCACCCCTCCAATACCACTCGTAGGGGTTCACCCATTCTACCTACCATAAATATTTCAGCTTAATATCTCAAGGGGTTTGAGAGCTACGCGCCTTCAAACAGTTTTGCGTACGGCGTCTACGACGGACAGACGGACATTTTTTTTTTATTTTGCTTTTTTGGTGTTTACTAGTCCTAAAACGTGTAAATACAAAATTTCAGGGTAGCAAATTTTTTTTAAATTTCAGGTCGATCACAGTACCCACTTTATTATTAAATAATAATAAAGTAAAATTTCAATAATTTAAAATTTCTGGTTTGAAGCGTTCTGAAGTAGTTATCGGCCAATTTTCTTGAAGGAGTAAAGTAGTTTTGCTAACTAATAAACTTGAACTCCATTTTCACTTTGATGTTACATCATTGAATTTGATCTATGTACGGGTATACGTTCTTCCGGGTATCGGGGTTATTATAACGCATACCTTTTTATTATAATTTTTGTGTCAAGAAATGATGAGCAAAATCCATGCACTATTTGCCGGTAGGGTTATTCAAAAATCTATAGCTCCAAACGGAACACATTTCACATGTTTGCAAAGTATATTTCCTCGACAGACGCCGGACAACAGAATAGCCTTCTTGACCTTGCTCGTGCGAGCGAATCAGCAACCCTATATGCCGCGAATTTCCCGGAAACAGGTAACTTATTGTATCTCCACCAATTTATTCAAGCTCCCAACGACCCCCTAATGCGTTTCGCTACTGGACTGATGAGGACCCTTATATTCCCTTAGTACATTCTATTGTATTACAATGTTTTTATCCTTAAAGGACACAGACCTGAATCTATTCTATTCAGAATCCATAGTAACGCATACTATACTGTAGAATAAGCCTTGTAGGATTATTTCGCACGAATAAAATGTGGAGTCATTAGAATTGTTTCATTGTTCTTTGAATTAATAAACACAACATATTATTCACTCGCAATAGGTACAGCGTTGTCATGATTCATTTCAATTATCTTAGAGATTATACCTGGTTAAACCTCTGTACTTTGTGATTAATTTTTGTGCGTTCGCCCACTTACAAGACTCGAAGTGTAAAATACGACTACGAGTATGTACCTAAAGAAGTCTGCCTCCGATTCCCTCGCTTTTACTTTATAATTTTTTAAAAAATATTCTATTAGGAACCCCTTGTGCTATGGGGGCTGAAACTTGGAATTCATATAAAACTACGATAGTAGGGTTATTTGCACAAAAATGATTGGGGATTGGGGGGTTGTGGGAGTGAAGGAAAAACAATACATCCAAATCGCTCGAAAGCAGGGATCCAGTTCACAGTTCATGTAAAAACACTATTGCAAAGGAGGTGGCGTGGGGTGAAAAACTTAAAACAAAACAACATCTTCTGAACCAATTACGACAGAAAAATCAAATTTAGTTTAATATTTAAAAATTCTAAAATCGCATTTTAGACAAGTATTCAAATGGAATCCGTGGAACGTACTGAACCACCCTACATCTCCTTCCAGATTGAATATCAAAGAACCCGGCAATTCGATTTTTAGTCGATTGTATATGATGGAAAACCCTTTTGAAGTATCATACAAAGCAGTTCTATATCTCATCAGAACTAAGAGATATGTCGAAATTCGTAAAAACGTCCAAAGCTACCCATTGCAGTAAAAACGAAATGAATATCTAATCTATTTGCAGCTGACTGTTGTGTCAAAGTTTTTAATTATTTTTGAAAGATTTTAAGATTTTCAGTAATGGAAAATTGACGTGCATAAGCAGGAATCAATAAATAATATTATTTAATTCCAAAGCTTGCATTCCGAGCAAGTAAATTGAAAACTTTATATAAACTACAATATGTGACAGTGAATATTGTGGTGAAATGTGAACGTGATGAAACATAAATTTTAAGGCTGTACATGCCGGTTTCAGTAGATTCCCAGCTGTAGTTTCACAAAATCTAGTCACTCAAATAGATTTTGAAATCTCTCAAGTGTATGGATTTCGCGAAATCCAGTTGCGATGTAAATCAGCTATAAACCAATCTCATAATACAAGCAAGCAATCTTTGAGAAAATGAAATTAAATTATCGCTTATCTAAGGGAGGGCTACGGTCCTTAAATAGTCACTGTGCGTACTCTTCTATCATCCCAAAGGATATGGGTTTGAATCACACTCGTGACATGGTTGTCCATTTTCCTTTTCAAAATCCATTTCCATTTCCAATAATTCTATTGTATTCTTATTATCTCTAATACAAAATTTGGATTTCAGCGCTAAGATATTTCGCCTTGGAAACGTGGAATGGTACGTAACAAAATAAATTGTTTCAAACTCAAAACAAAGCCTCAATTTCATTTACGATGCTGTTATTGTCGTATCGCTCTCACACTAGAAAAAGTGATCCCATGTACAAGTTCTGCGGCGCTTATACACTGCATGTGTTCCGAGTCGAGATATTTCCAGCATATTCAGTTGTTTGGAATATTCGAGAAGTGTGTATATGTATGTAGAAGGGTTAAGGTCGCCAGATTGGGCTATTTCCCGCGATTTGGGCTATTTAAATGTTCAATTCGCGGGTACAAATTTCAAAAAGCTACTTATAGCTTTGTGGGCTATTTGGCCAATGAAAATTGTGTTAGTTTGCTAGTTTACAATAGAGCCGATTTACGAGGAAAAAATATAAATATAAAAATTATAATAAACCGAATTTTAGTCGTCTCTTGGGTTAAATCTGCACAACGTTGGCAAACTATCTCATATCAAATATCCTGTTGCCACTAAATGTTCGGTTCTCTCTAATGAAAAATAATACTTCACACGATATCTATCTGGTGTTTGCAAACTAAAATTTATTTAGAATCGGTTCATTATTTGTTGACTTTCTACAAATTAACCACTTTCTTTCAAGTTGAGGACACCCATCGAAATATAACATACAAAAGATAATAGATTTACCAATATTGATGACTGTCGTAGAGTTCCATTTTTTATAATTTATTAAACATTATTTTTGCTTGATTGGTGGGTTACAGACATGTGTTGCAAAAATTAAAGTTATTGTTACAAAGTTATTGTTACATGTGTACTCTGACAATGCGAACAACTCACTTATTATTAGTATTAAAGTTTCCAGAGAAAAACAACAACCTTGTAATATCGTAGATAGGTCCATGTACTTCTCACATGTTCTAGACATTTCCCGCATGTAATAGTTACTTCATGCGCATTCCACACAAACAACTGAATATGCTAGAAATCTCTCGACTCACCACATGCAGTATATAAGCGCTGCAGAGCCCGGGGATATGTTTTTCTGCTGCGATAATGAAACGATGATCAGTTTTACGCGAAAGTGTATTTTTAAAGTAATTTTCATCGATAACAGCGATCAAGTAGTAAATGAAATCAAACTGTGTTTTACTTGAAATCCCGGCGAACCTCAAGCTCGCAACATTGTATGACGCTAATCGGGAGGCGGCTTGATCTTCTTTAGACTCAGGATCTGATCGCTTAGGCGAAGGTGATTATTAGATGCTTACATTATTATATATTGATGTGCAACTTGTAACATAAACTAATACTCGTATATATTATTATTCATAAAAGCAAAAATCCATATTTTATTTGATAACTTGCATGTAGGATAATTCACTGAAGATTTTGATCCCATTGAATTATGAAAATTACAAATTATTTTTCATGAATAATTTGATTATTGCACCTAATATTTTTAGAGAAGACTTTTAAAATTGTGATAAATGCGAATTTTTTTTTTACACACATGTTTACATTACAGTGTTTCTGGAGCATAGTTTTTCGTCGGAATCGCAAATATGTTCAACACATTTAAGTATAGGTCTGATAAATTTCAAAGTTGGGCGCAGTATTTGTGCTAAAAGTCTTCGTGCCGGTTTTGGGCTATTTCATCAGTTCACTCGGCGGGTTCTGCAGCCAACTATCTGGCAACCCCGATGAAGTGTGTTTTCTACGCTTTCCTTATGTAGTTTTTGATGTAATAAGTGTTCAGGTTGCCAGAGTACACATCTAACAATATTTTTATTTAATTATGAGATCGAGTGATCAGGTCGGATGAAGGACGTAGTACACTGTGACATGGCGGAAAAAAACCTAAGCCGTGCGCAAACAAATGAAGAAATGGATAATCAAGTTAATCCAAATCCTACTCTGTTCTTGTCTCACTATTGTGCAAGTATGGTATGCACACTATTGTACTTCTGCATCTCATCCACCGGAATGGATGGAAAATCCAGCTTTGCCAGGAATCACTAATGAACTTTGGCATTACGCTTGCTGCGGACAATATTATTCGAATGATATAGACTGAGATGCAAAATTTCTTTCATTTCTCGAGTCAAGGCAAGAGGTAACATACCTTCTCTTCAAACTTCCGTGTAATAATGCTATTGTGGGGAATAGCAATCGCTGATATGATGGTAGGTAGGACAAGTCTCGTTCTCAGTCAGTCCTTGCTTGTATGCCAAGTTTGTCCATACGTGTACTCTCAGTCACAGACCAATCTTTTCAATCTTTTCCGAAATGTGACCACATATCCACTCGTTCCTTGATGATATATTCTTTTTAGTTACGAGTGGGTACCATTTTGTCCTGAATTCCACACATAAATCCCTCCGTCTCAGAGAACCTTGCTTCAGCCATCTGTTGGACAATTGAAAATATTGGAGTTATTTTTTTTATTTACACATCAATTTAAATTTCATAATTAATTTATTTAAAGTAGAATAAAATTTTGTGTCTATTACAGGTGTCGTCCTAAAAGAGCCAGAATGGCCGAGCCTGAAGAGAATTGGTGGCGAAAATGTTGTTCAACTATTTTGCTAACCGCAATTTTGGTTACAACATACGGCCCATTAGAAGGATCAGCAGAAGGACATGTTGGTAAGTGTTTAATTACTTCCCGATAGCGTTATTTCAGCGTACCTACTCGTATTCCAAAACCGTGTATTGTCGCTGGTTACTATTATGGCCGCAACTATGAATTATCCACTTATTCATGTGGGTGTGTATAATGTCCTTAACTACCATATATGTAAGCAATTTCATTTCTATCGCTCGCCAATGACTTGTTGCAACGCTTCTGACGTCAGTTGTACTGTAGAATCGCATGACTTTGAAAAACAGCATGTAACATGCTCCTTATTGTTGAAATATGAAATACCTACATGGTATACTAGATGACCTTCGTAGCAAGTCCTAAAGGGCCAATTAAACGGATGACAGGAGTCTAGTGGTATTGATTTTTACCGAGGACACCTCGGCCATCTCTTCAAGGAAGTCACAGGTTGTTCCTGCGTAGGACTTGTGGACGTAGGAAACCTGTAGTACCTATACTTGAATCTGGGAATATTGCCATAGCTACACCTTCATTTGGAAGCTTTTCTCCCGAATCGAACCGAAGCAAGTGGGTGATGAAGTCGGGAAAGCTCGTCTAAAAATAGCTCCTAGGGTTTTAAAGTTGACATTTAAATCAGCTTGTTTGAATTTATAGTGGTGTTTTTAATATTTCCGTATATCTAAGGTGCCCCTACTCGACCGAGGACACTTATTAGTGCAGGGTTCGTTCATTGCCGGCTTTTATGTTTAACCGGAACGACGAACAAGTTAGAATTGAGTGCTAGAAAACTGAGCTGTTTTCCGTTGGGTACTTGTAAGACCTTGCATAGAACAGCTCCCGTTTATGTTTTTGTTAATATTTGTTTGACTGACTAAAACGCTGATTCTTTTCTAGCGTGGGAAAGCGTAGGAGTAAAGCTTTTACAAGGAAATTTGTTTAACTCGCACTGCAAAAACGAAACATTTTTCTACAGCAAAAGGTCGTTGGGATGGTGACGTCAAACGAAGAAAGCTGAATGGTGAATGCTCAGTTGTAAACGTTTTGTTGTTATACTCGTATCCCGACCAATTGACGTCATTTCAGAAACTTTCTTAAAACAATATATCTTTTGTAAATATCTTTGGGATAGTTGGTCTTTTCATAAAAATCGATTTGTGGCTTTCATTTATTTTTAGAGCTCGAAGAATTTTGGACAAGGTCACCAAAAGTTTCCTATCCATTCCATTCCGTCCATTCAATTATATCAACAACATGAAAAGGCTAAATCGAAACCACAACTGATATAATGGTGAAAATGTAAATTGCTTGGGGTTTTGGACAAATCATGACTAAAACATGTACCGCATTCAGGATAGGCAACAGCCAATAATATGATACTCTTGATGAAATACTGAATTCCGATTTACGTTGTAGTTGGTAATAAAGCGGAATAAGGAGTGCTCGCCAACATAGTTTGCCCCTTTTTAAGGACTATCGTTTGGTTACTAATTGAAACAGAAGGTTGGATCTCTGGCTTTCGACTCTGTACCTGTAATCCTACGTAAATCGCCATTTAATAAATACCATGTTCTGAAGGACTTCTATGGGAGCTTCAGAAAGAAGTGAAAGAATATCGTTCACTGGCAAACTCACCCAACTGGCTTAAGAGAATTTGTAAGGCTAAGTTCCTTCGGGGAGCTCGCAATACAAAAGACCATAAGAGACTTGTTTACGAATATCTGCCGGTTAATTTAGAACGGTTCAAGCCAGCAATATTAAATTTCGCACACATTAGTTTGTCGATAGTTTGAGATCCAAAATTTCCTATGGCGGAACTGAGTACAACTCAGGAAATCATTCAAAAACTAAGTTGAAATTTGATACCAATTATATTTAAGTAAAATGCAATGTTAAGGTCGTTCGTCTACTTCTGGTGAGTCTCATACAAAAATTCTTTAAACACGTTCTTACAATATATCGGCCGACAACTGTAGAAACTGCGAATGTGAAATTTGGCACACATTCGTTTTCCGGTAGTTTGATGTACCTACAAACCAGAATATCAAGTGAATCCATTAAATTCTTCGTAAAGCTAAGATAGCTCAAATATTTAAAAATCATTAAAAGGAATTTGAAATTTGCTATTTGTTATTACCCCGGAAACACCCACAACTCAATTATGAATGACATTATTCATAAGTGAGAATACAACACCTTCAAATACCTTCCACTACCAACACGCAAGAAATCGTAGAAATCTCTCGACTCTTCTCGCATGTGAGAATGTGAAAAAAGTGCCGCATATAAACGTACACGGGCAGTTTTAGACGAAGGTGAATGTGAGACGCCGGCGGTTAGCTCTACGCTAAAGTGTTTGTAAAGCGATTTTGATGGGTAGCAGTGATCGAGTAGTACACGGAAAAAAAGAAAAAGTTTTTACTGCCAACGATAAGGGTTCTTGTTACTATTGTGATGGTGAAATTTCAGCTAATCATCATTTTTAGTTCTCAGTACCACTGTTATTAAAATGTGATAAGAACAATTTGATTGTATTTATTACAATTTTTGTGTAAGACTCACATTTCGCAATTTGTATAATTCACAACGAAAGAGTGGTGAATATAATTAGAAATGAGAGTAACAAAAAAATAGTAATATCTACGATGAAAATTTGCTAAACCAACACATTACAAATGTAAAAACCACAATATGGAATGTTTTAAGAACATTTGTTATGTAACTCTGAAACATTTTCATAGTTCTGAAAATGTAGGAACGAGAATGAATGAATAGTACCTACTAATTGCAATGAAAATGATCCAGAAATATGTTGCGTTTTTAACAATTCTTCGATTAGTAATAAGTCCCACTTTTGCTGTCAGTAGGTACTTGTATAATAATATAAAAAAATATTGTTTATTGGAGAATAATATGGCACAGGGTCATGTTGGGGAGATCGATTAAAAATATAACAAAAAAAAAACATATATTTAGTTAATTTTTTTTTATTTTTTATTGATTATTTAGTTTCCATATTATGCTTAATTCTATATAATTGTTATTTTTGGTAAATATACTCAGCTTTTAATTAATAACAATGTACAATTCGCGCGTCTCTTATACACTTGAACTGAAACTTTCAATAACAAACTCCATTTAATAAGTTTAATTGATTTATTAACATATTTGTCACTTGACTATTTTACAAAGAAGACGCGTCGAATCTGATTTATTCAAATTTACCGCAAAGAAGAGCGATTGTTTTTGCTGCTACAATTTTTGTGGTAAACGTTACATATTATGTGTACAGTGCACATGATTTGATGTCATACACCACAAAAAATGTGTCTTCTACACTTTCTTAATTTGCATTACTTTTCAATAGTAACATACAAATTAGATATTCCAGAAAACTATTTATGTGTATTATTTACATTGGTATTTTGGGAAATTAGTACAATTCTTACTATTCCTAGGTACATCAGAATTTGTAAGAAAATAGTAATGACAACATATTTACGTGTAAGGAATATATATTCTTTGGTGAATGTTTTCACAGTACATGTTGAAATGAAAATACTAGTTTTCCGGGTTCAATACTGTTCTTGTCTGTTCTTGTTGTTCTTGACTTGAGTATTGAACCAGGAAAACTTGTATTTTCAAGGAATACATATTTTATGTTTCCAGACCATATTTGCAGCTACATTGGTGAAATGTACAATGTACTCGCACATTTCCTTTTTTTACGTGTAGATAAAATCGGAAAGCGTTGCCAATAGTGCGATTATTGAAAGCAAGATAATAAAACTTTGTTATTTTTATTACTTTTAATCAAATTGTGTTTTACTTGAAATCCCGGCAAACTCCTACACAGTAAAAAAAATCCATTGAATTTTACATCTTTTGGATAGTAGGCAAATATGCCTCACCTTTTCAATTAAATTTACATTGGGATGTAATAGTCAATTTAAATGTAATTTTCAATTTTCGGTCAGTAAATATAAATAGGCAATCAGTAAATTTCAACTTCGACAGCAGCAAATTCACTGGATATTATTTTGAATTTCCACTCTAAAAAAGTGTATAATTAGCACTCTTTAAGATGCACTCACTTATTTCTACTGCTAATATTATTTCTTACTTACTTACTGTTAATAAAACACTTGGCTGTAGGTAAGAATCGAAAACGCGATTAATTTTGGTTTTGCTGCGTAGGTTTGGCGCGCGAAGCCACTGCGCCACCGATTTTCATTTCAGTAGAAAACAAAATCGAACGAAGCATCCAACTTCGTGGTTTACATGAAAAAGAACTTGATTTTCAATTCATATATAAATATATTTAATTTTACACGAGATGTTGTGTAATTTTGTGAGACTTTTCATGTAAATTGTACGGTTCAGTTGAAAAGTACATGGATAATTTACTAATACCAGTAATTTCGTGTAAAAGTACTTGAAATGAGTACTCTTACGTGAAAAAATGAAATATACTGGTAATTTCAATTAAAAATTGCATTGAAAATTAAATGTTTTTAAAACAGTGTATCTCGCAACAATATCAATGGTTCGTTCTTCGATTAGCCGCTATATACTGCAGTATGGCTTTGTTCATACTTTTAGAAACATTTTCAGTTACGTACATACGAGTATATTCAAAGAATGGGCGTATTGCGTATCATTTATCATATAAATTTATTTCTCCCATCTGTGTCCGTCTTGGCATCAGCCAGCATAAAATCGATTTCAAAGTGCTTGCCATAAAAACCGTGAGCTTCTCAAGGAATAACTGATTGATGATGATTTGCGTAGGTACCGCACTCAATTTTATAATATTAAAATTTAATTGTGTTATAGAAACCGCTTAATTAAATAAACGGAACAGAATATCTCGAGGACACTTACTCTACGACTGTCCTTCAGGTCCCTAAGGAACAGAATTCAAATGCTTAGCAAATAAGATATAGCCATAGTCGCGGTAGTCCTTCGTACGATACTCTACATAATTACTGAATTCTTTTTTAAATTGTTGTAGTTGGGGGATAAGTGCACAACAGAATAACGTGGAGCAAGCTGAGGACGTATTTACTTCGGGATTTGAACAATTAATAAAATAAGTGAAGGTTTACTTAATGGTTGTCCTGTTTTTGTTAGGTCCATAGCCACCCAATTTTGAAGAAATTATGGCAAAGTTATGTAGGGAATATTGTCATATCTTATTTTCTACTTTGAAACTTAGGTTCCCCTTCTACGGAATCATAATAATGGCGCAGTTGTGCTGCAGTTGGGTATTAAATGTATTTCAATCTTATCCTCCGACAAGAAACTCAATACATCGGAGAAATATTGTTAAGATGGATATGTGTAGTCCGGTGATAGGTGCTTAGAATATTGCTCTGACGATGTCATAGGTTCTATTCACACTGAAAGTATAATTTATTTATATTATTATTAAAAAATAATAAAGTATTGTGATCGACCTGAAATTTCAAAAAAATTTGCTACCCTGAAATTTTGTATTTACACGTTTTAGGACTAGTAAACACCAAAAAAGCAAAAAAAAAAAATGTCCGTCTGCCCGCCGTATACGCCGTCCGCCGTACGCAAAATCGTTTGAAGGCGCGTAGCTCCCAAACCCGTTGAGGTATTAAGTTGAAATTTTTATGGTGGGTAGATTGGGTGAACCCCTATAGATCGTATCTTTTAAGGGGGGGGGGTGTAAGTGGGGATGAGGGTGTAGCGTTTTGGACGAAAAATTGGATTACAATATCTTCCGAACCAATTGCACCAGGAAGATACAATTTTGTTTCTGTATATGGGATCACAAGAGGAGTCTAATGAACGTAAATTTTTTGAGGGGGGAAGTGGGGGGATAGCAATTTCTGAAAAAATGTCAGTTTTATATCTCAGAAACCGTATCAAATATGATCTTGAAAATTGTACAGGAGTTGGGATCGGTAAACCTCTAGTAGGGAAAAAAATTTAGTGGTGGGGATGTAGGGGGTGATGGTGAAAAGGGGTAGAAAGGAAAAAAATTCTGATTTTTATTTCTCGAAAACCGTAATGAGTGGAAAGCTAAAAATTTAGGATTATATAGAGCCAGTATAGAGACATCCTAGAAAAATTTTTATAGGGGTAGCAAGGTACGGGGGTGAGTGGTGGTTTTTTATATCTCAGAAAAGGCTTATGCTAGAAAGTTGAAAGTTAGTACGTATATGTAGATGTGCTATTAGAGTAACTAAAGCAAAAAAAAAGTTCAGACTTTTATTGGCATTCAGAGGTTGAGTAAAAAAAATTTCCGTGAATCCACATTTTCACGAATTTCGTTAAAACTTTTAGACATGTCAAACTATAAAAGCAATTTTACTTCTGCGGGCTATTTATACAAGCTCCTAGTAACGTACTTCAAATTTTTTCCGAAGGGGGTGTAAAGTGGTTGTGTACATATTCACGAATTCTGATATATTTTTAAGGTATATTGAGATTTGCAATTCACTTTTACTTCTATAAGCTTTAAACATAGTCGGGGAAAAACCGATTTAAGTATTTTTCTCAATTAAACCCCCTGGGGGTATTGTACAAGTTTTCACTGATTCCGAAAATCTCTTAGGTTTAATGCGATCGAATGCGCCTTTACTACTTTAAAAATTTTTCGTCTAAAACGCTCCCCTCTCCTCTCCACTTGTACCCCCACCCCTCGAAAATATACCAGTCGTAGGGGTTTACCCAATCTACCCACCATAAATTTTCAATCTAATATCTCAACGGGTTTGGGAGCTACGCGCCTTCAAACGATTTTGCGTACGGCGGACGGCGTACGGCGTTTACGGCGGACGGCGTACGGCGTTTACGGGGGACGGCGTACGGCGTTTACGGCGGACAGACGGACATTTTTTTTTTTGCTTTTTTGGTGTTTACTAGTCCTAAAACGTGTAAATACAAAATATCAGAGTAGCAAACTTTTTTTAAATTTCAGGTCGATCATAATACTTTATTATTAAAAAATAATAAAGTAAAAATCTGCCAACAATCTGGGCGCAACTTTATTATTTTATGGGTAGAAGTCCGAAACGTGTTTAATGATGAGATACGGTGTTGGGTACTATGCGACTGACAACCTAAAAAATAACCAGGAGGCTATTTGGAACGTTATTTTTTAGGTTGTCAGTCGCATAGTACCCGACACCGCATCTCATCATTAAACACGTTTGGGACTTCTACCCATAAAATAATAAAGTTGCGCCCAGACTGTTGGCAGATTTTTTCAGTTGCTATTGACTTCGAAATATTAATATAATTAGTGAACAGTGCGGAATGCTCTATAGCGTCACTACTAAAAGATTTAACACTGAGCAGATGGGTTCTGTTTACATTCTTCTCACATTTGCAAATACCATTAGATCTACCAGATTAGTTGATTTGTTATAAGCGTCTTGGCTGTTATGGTAGACCGTCGTATCATAGCCAATACCACTAAAAGTTATTAACAACTGATAGTACTTCCCATCCCTAACCTTCTAACCTTCTAAGACCAGTTCTATAACTATAAGACTAATAGGAAAAGCGCAGGATCAAAGTAAGTGCGAATCGCACCCATAACCTTGGGGATAAAAAAAATTTTCAGAAAGTTATTGGCATTAAATTTGAGATGGTCCATCATTTTGGAAATATGGTTTCAATCAACCGGGAAAGAAGTCCTTAAAGTATATCGATAAAGCAGTTTCCGATATTTTTCAATGGTCGCATGTTCCACATAATCGAATATTATCCGCATTGAAAATCGATAGCATGCGTAATAGTAACAACTTGAAATAGGCTACCCTTTTTACAATAGAAGTGAAAATATGACCAACACAGTCCAGTTTGAAATAATGCGCTGTTGTTATCCCATTAAAGTAAACGACTTTATAAAAAGACTCGACCATTTAATTGCTTGATTTTTGGTTTGCAATGCTGACGTCGCTATTGTCCATTGACATCCTTTCAAAGAATATCGCTCTGATTAAGGCTGATACGCTATATTTTTAGTTTTTGAACAAAAATAACAAATTATAATGGTTCTATTTCAGGATGCTTGTTTGTCAGCTCGTTGTGTATGGATAACGTCGAATGGTGTTATGATGGTAAACTAATAAATTATTTCTATAAGCTAACTTCTCTTGTAATTAATTATTTTTTTTTTCAGACTATGTGTTCGGGAAATGTATTTCAAAGACGCCGATGGATGAGGACGAGCTCGAAAGGTTAGAGTTTTACTTGAAAATGAAAATGAAATTAAAATAAAACTACCAAATTTTAGAGTTCCCTTGACTGAAGATCAATCCCGAATAATGGCAGTGATGCTAGAAGAAATGCAAGGAGCAGGACTTGGTTGGGATCATCCATTCGTACAATGTCGAATCCAGGGCACTCTATTTTCGATTCGACGAGACACACAACTACCGAAAAATCTTTGTGCTAGCTTGGCCCCTGATCCGGAAATTCTTGGACCGCAAAGTCCTCTAGCTTTCGTTCGATTTACACCGCCCAATGATGATTTTGCCGATGAAGTCTACTATCCGCCAGCGAAAAAAGGATTCGATGATCGCCTGTTTTACAATCCTCCAGCGAAAGTAATGCAGCAAACTGTCTCGCACCTAGCTCCGGAAAATTCAGAAGTCATACCTGAACAGGACGTGGTTAAAGAAAAACGCAACGATGACTTAAAAGAAAACGTTTCCAATCAAGAACTTGTTAACAGAATTAAGGACATTGAAAACCGAATCGAGCTGAGACGCATGCTGGCTAAGTACGAATTAGGACAATTGAGGCCGCCTATTTATTTAAACGATCAAATTTTGCCGGAGAACTTCGTATTAAACGACAATGCTTTGCCAATACCTTCGGACTATAAGGAATATTACAAACGAACGGATTCGGAACAAGTTAAACCAGAAGCTAATGATCTACCTAGCACTTACTTCCGAGAGATTGCCAAAAATGAACATGTACCTATGAAGACACCTAGAGAGCATTACAGTAATTTGGGAAGTAGTCCCTTGGACGTAATGGTACCAGTTCATAGGGTTCCCAAGGAACAGGATATCGAAGAAGACTACATCAATATGAATTCGTTTCCTTCCAAACATAGCAACATCAAGGGATTGAAGTCGGAATCTGGCGGTGTTTATACCGAAGGCGGATTAGTTTACGTACCTGAACGCACTGAAGAGCAGGAGTTTGAGAGGAAACAGGAAGCACGAGACTTACTTGCCAACATGCTGGGATTCACCAGGCATGAAAGATTAGATGTAAAGAAGCCTGGACCTCTGGTCGGACCTCCACCATCTGCACATAATTCCAATAATATGCAAGAAATCATTGAAACTGTGAACGTTACTGAGCCCAAGATTCGTAATAAAGAAGTGCTTCCAGATCACATCAAGGGAGATGATGAGTCCAAGGTCAAGAAGGACTTATCAGATCATTCAGATGATGAACATGCCCCTCATATAGTAGATACAGACTATGCTCATGTAATTCTGAAGAACCCGTAAGTTTCTGAAAGTAGATTTGTGGATCTTAATAATTCATTGAATGCTTCATCTTTCAGTTTGGATAACTGGCAGAACGGCAAGCGGATCGTTGAATATTTGGCAGAGTTGTTGCATATGCAGAACTACTTCACTCATCCTAGGTGAGTATGACGATTTTATAGATATAAGTTTGTAATGATAATTTGGTTACTATTCGCAGGGTGGATCGTCATGAAGTATCGTTCAGAGTTGAGCCCAATCCTGAGAAGAAAACTGCTGCAGATGTTGCGAAAAATATTAACGATCCTCGACTCAAGACAAATTTGTATCGACGCTTTGGAATTACAGTAATCTTAGCTGGAGTTGGTGACAAAACTAAGGACGACAGTTCAGTAGTTACGGCATCGAAGATCGGATTGGCCGATGAAGGTCCCGATGTTACACATATCATGGCGTATATGTTTGCCGGAGCTGGAGCTGCTGCAGTTGTAGTAATTGTAATAACATTGTTCCTGATCCGACGGCACGACAAGAAACGAGACAAATTAGGTGGATTGCAAGCAGGTTTATCGGGAGCAGAAAGTTGCAGCAAAGACTATCAGGTTTGAAGTTCTGAAAAATCTGGTTGCTAATGATATTGGACATTGAACTTTTAAGGAACTATGTCGCGCACGTATGGCAGGTAAGGGTACTGCTTCAGAAACGATTTCAAGTGGACGTATTACATCGCTAGCCAAAGATAATGAACGTCCTCCATCATCACGGTCAAGTACTTCATCGTGGAGCGAGGAACCAGCTCTTACTAACATGGATATATCCACCGGGCATATGGTTTTGGTAATATGCCTGTAAGATCTAGATAAAAATAGTTAACTAATAGAAGTTTCTTGTTGTAGTCATACATGGAAGATCACCTTCGGAATAAAGGACGTCTACAAAGAGAATGGGAGGCGTTATGCCGATACGAAGCAGAACCTAATGCACGTGAAGCAGCTCTTCAGTCGCAATGCGGACCACTTAACCGGGCTAGTGCACCCTTGCCATATGATCATTCGCGCGTAGTACTGAACCATCTTGCCAATGCTGAAGGACTTGATTACGTTAATGCTTCAACAATAGTAAGGATGCGCTGTTAGGAGTGAGCTTGACTAGTTAAATTGATATATTTTTTTTACTTGCTAGACTGACCACGATCCTCGAGCACCTGCTTATGTTGCTGCTCAAGGGCCTCTTCCAACCACTTTAGCTCATTTCTGGCAAATGATTTGGGAACAAGGTGCTGTAGTTATTGTTGCACTATGCCGTCTTCAGGAGAATGGGGAAATCGCTTGTGCAAGGTATTGGCCAGAGGAAGGTGCCGAAGTCTACCATATCTACGAGGTATGCGTTTATTTTTAGTTGATGAAAAATTATTAATTGTGTTTTATCTTAGGTTCATTTGGTTAGCGAGCATATCTGGTGCGATGATTACTTAGTCCGATCGTTTTATCTGAAGAATTTGAGGACAAGTGAAACACGTACGGTAACTCAATTCCACTTCTTATCATGGCCTCAAGGTGGCGTTCCATCATCAGCTAAAGCCCTTCTGGAATTCCGAAGGTAATTTATAGAGAAATTATGGTATATCCGATGTTATCTAGAGTTAAAAATATGAAATATTTTACACTTGTTGTGAACAGAGGCGTAGGAGTGAGTATTTTGACTGGAAACAGTCAAAATATTCAAAGGAAAGGTAGGGCAAGAGGAAACAGTGGGCCAATTCCATCTACGTCTGAATTGGTGGCTGAAGTTGAGCGGGAGTGACGCTCTTGCTGGCGTCTGTCCGGCCTCCCCAGGTACCAGGGTGTGGTTGGGTTAATAAAATGTTAAGTCTGGTCTCTTCTACACCTTGTCAGCTGTTTTGAAGCAAGTCAAGCTAAGCCAAATCACCCAGCAAAATTGAATTGGAACAGAAACTCCCTATGCCTGTTTTCACTAAACGTAGGCGAAACAAACTATTTATATACGTCATTAGTTTCGAGTAAAAAGTATGGTCAAGTTCGTTAGAGGAATTCTCCTACTCCTGTGGTTAGTTCCCATACTGTTCCTGAAAGCAGTAAGTTTTGGAATTTCTCTTATTCCATGGATTGACAGCTTCATTTTCGAATGCCCAGTCCACGAGAGAAGAGAATAATCATTACCACTTAAAGCTTTATTGTTTTTTGGGTAGAAGTCCGAAATGTGTTTAATACTGAGATGCGGTGTAGGTCACTATGCGACTGATAACCTTAAAAAAAACGTTCCAAATAGCCTCCTGGTTTAATTACTCCTGTAGTACTTCTACATATAGACACTAAGTTTCAACTTTCTAGCATAAGCCGTTTTTGAGATATGAAAAACCACCCCCCACCCCTGTACTTTGCTACCCCTATCAACATTTTTTTCTGGGATGTCTCTATAGCACCTCTATACAGTTATCAAGCTTTAGATTTCTATCCTTTGCGGCTTTCGAGAAATTAAAATCAAATTTTTTTCATTTCCACCCCTTCCCACCATCACTCCCTACACCCACACCCTCAAAATTGTTTTCTCCGCTAGAAGTCTACTGGTCCTAACTGTTATCAAAATTTCAAGATCATATCTGATATGGTTCATGAGATATACACATTTATTTTTTTGAAAAATGGCTGTCCCCCACCTTCAGCGCTTCACCTTAACCCTCAAAAATTTTACATTCAGTAGACTCCACTGGTAATTCTATGCACAGAAAACAAATTTTATCTTCCTAGCACAATTGAGTCGGAAGATATTGTACTTCAAAGTTTTTCACCCCCAGCCCCATACCTGACTGCTCCCCTTTAAAATTTTAACCCCTTTCTAATCTCCTACTATCCCTTCATACAACTACAAAATTTCAGCCATCTGACAGCAATGGTTCAGGAGATATGGATTTTAGAATGTATCAATCCCAGCTTTCAAGTGTTTTGTGTTTCGCATTGTCCCCCCCCCCCCCTCCCCACTCGCACACCTCTCAAACTCTATAGACCATTTTTTTGCAAATGGGTGCACTATCATAGTACTTCATAAGTTCCAACTTTCAGCCTCCTAGCGTAAGCGGTTTCTGAGATCTAGAAACCAAAATGTTCACCTAAAACTCTCCCCCACCCTACCCCCTTACACCACCAACCCTCCAAAAGATACTACTCGTAGGGGTTCATCCAATCTACCCACTATAGAAATTTCAATTTAATATCTCAACGGGTTTGTGAGCTATGCGCCTTCAAACGGTTGTGCGTACGGCGTACAGCGGACAGACGGACATTTTTTTTTTTTGCTTTTTTGGGGTCTACTAGTCCTAAAAAGTGAAAATACAAAATTTCAGGGTAGCAAATTTTTTTGAAATTTCAGGTCGATCACAATACTTTATTATTAAAAAATAATAAAGTAAAATGAACAGCTCTCTATTTTTATGACCATCTAAAATTTATGTTATTGTTTATATGTTTATTTGATTACTATTGTTAACACAATCCTTATCTTCTTCTCTTCAGAAAAGTGAACAAATCTTATCGCGGAAGGTCTTGTCCTATCGTTGTTCATGGAAGTAATGGCGCTGGTCGAACCGGAGCATATATCCTCTTGGATCTGGTACTTGGTCGCATGAATAAAGGAGCCAGAGAAATTGATATAGCGGCAACACTAGAACATCTCCGTGATCAAAGGGCAGGCTTGGTCGCAACAAGGCAACAATTCGAATTTGTACTAATGGCGGTTGCTGAAGAAGTTCATGCAATTCTTAAGGCACTACCGGCAAATACACAAAGCGACAAACGAGAACTGGAAAAGGAACCGGTCAAGGAAGAAGACACAGCACCAACTGAAGATGCAGAAAAGGCAAAAACCGATGACACACCGGAAAATTCGCAAACTGAAAAAGATAAAAAGTAAATTTAATTTAACTTCTTTCTTTCTGTTTACTTTGGCTACTATAAAAAAACTTAACTTAAGATGGTCAATTGCAAAGTACATACCATGATATGTTATAAATATATTAGTGTAATTTTTATTTAATTTCATAACGCGGATTCAAATGTTCTATCCAGCCAGAACATTTGAATCCTCATTATATTTTCCAATTAATTTTTATGCTAAAAAAAACCGGACACATGTTGACGACCACCATATATCCAACCCCAGCAAAATGATTACGACAAAACTAAAAAAAAATTATTTTTTCTCAAATTAAATGAATTTAATGAAACAAAATATATTATATTAAATAAATATATTATATTCTATGAAGTAAATAATAAATTATGATATAAAATATACATATACCTATTATTTAAAAAAAAGAAATAACAAAATATTACCAACACAACCAAAATATAAAAAAAAACTTTTTGATATCACGCATGTACCTACAATTATTATGAAAAACTATAAAAATTGCTACGAAGTAGACCACTATCTAGTAGAATTTCAATATGTAATTTTTAATTTAAAGATATATATATATTTCAGTTTTCTTCAAACTTTTGCAACAAAAAATTTCAAAAATTGTAAACACGACAGCCAAGATATGATGCAGGAATTTAAAATAAGTAAATATTTTAAATATTAACAAAAAAGAAAATATAAATTTAGCTTTAATTTATTATTTTGGAAGATTTACAAAGAGATTTTACAGATATCTAGTAACTATTTTGAAATGCAAATATATTTAATATGAAAATGCTTTGAAATATTTTGAATATTATTTGGCGAGTGAAAATTTTATAGGGAATTTTATAAGGCTAGTTATGAAACCGTTTTGTGCAGTCTTACATGAATAAGAAAAGTATGGTTAATCTGAACTAGATTACGAATTTTCGATAGTTAGTTCTCAAATCTCAATTCAAATTCAATTGTAAAGCTAGCACAAAATTTTTCATAAAGAATAGAAACTAGAGAAAGAGATTATAAAATAGAGAGAGAAATATTTACAACTAACATTTTAGAGAACATAGTTAAATACACACAATATATTTTATATGATATACTTTGGTTTTTTTTGTTGTTGCTTGAAGCAGATTTGTATAAAATTCCATCTTCTTTAACTATACCAATAAAAATGCAGATCTCAAACTTAGGTACAACCAAATTAAAAATAGTTTAGATTTTACTTCCAGTTCGCAATTGAAATTATTAATTATTTGGTGCCGGAAAAAAACTGATGGAAATTTCGCAATGAAAGGAAACTTATGTAAAACTTGAATTAATAAAAAACGAAACAAAAATATACTTACAAACAGACTGACTATATGAATCAATGCAATTGGATAGTTTCTTTATCCGTACTGCTTTTATTAACTATTGTTAAAATCATCTTTTACAATTTAATTTTATATTTAAAAACATGATTTCAAAGAAATATTTTAATATAATTTATTTTACGTCTAATCGAGAAAGCTTTGTACAGACTGTTAAATCAAATAATACTATATATATATATTTTAAATATTCTTGTATTTATTTAAAATTTTCAAACAATTTTAATATTCAAAAAAACAATGTAAAATAACATTTCTTTCAATATCAGTTAATATGCCACAAGTAATTGTTATAACTATAAAGCTACAATTCCGAAATTCGTACAAATTCTTCAACAGACATATAACACTACATACATCGATATCAAAACAGTTCACAGTTCAATCTAAAATAAATAAAATTATCAAAATAAATGAAAGCTGTCTTTATCACAATCATATTCATTAACAAGGAAGGAGAACGAGAAATACAAAACTTAAGAAAAAATAATTTAATTGCAAAAAAAGATGATTATCAATATATAAATCTAACACAGAATATTCTATAAATCTATATTATATATAAATAAATATTGCAAAATCATAAATATATATTTTTTGTGTATGAATGTGAATATTAAATATATATTTAAATAAAAAAGCTACAAATTGAAGTACATATTCTATACTATATTTGTGTATACATACAGAAATTATAAATAATATACATACTAAAGAAAAAAAGTAAACTATATAAAATATACGATATGTTTATTATTATTACAATTATTAAAAAAAAAACAATTATTAATTAATAAAAATATTATATTTATTCGTTTTTGGGAACTAATACAAAACAACTATTGGAAATTATATACAACATATTCTATATATACAAAAAAAAATTGCAAGAAGGTAGTAAAAACTGAACATAAATATATATAAAAAAAACGAATTATAAAACATTGAATTGATATAAATATACATAAATTGAATGTTGTAAAATTATTTATGTTGTGAATAAAGCATACTTCAAACATTCCGGTCAATAAATCTAGATCATATGTGCATACATATATGCATTACGTAATATATAATATAATATATACTATCCATCAAAAAATTATGTCAATACTATTGATGATGTCATCACTTATCAAAGTGAATATTTAGAATTTTTTTTTTTAAATTTTTTTTCCGAATTTGTTTTTTTTCTTCTTTTTTTGGTGCAAGAGCATTTTTAATTCACACAAGAAAAGTAAGTGAACAATTTAAGAATGTTGAAGATTATACTGGAAATTTTACTTTAAGTAATTTCGTGGAGTGTTTTAATTGATTATTTCCCTGTCCTGTAGGAATTTCAATTGCAAATGGTGCGATAGAAGTAGTATAATTCTAGATTTTCTCAACTAAATATTGGTAACTATTTGGAAGATATATAAAGTGAACAGGAACTACGGTAAAATAAAAAACTCAGAAATTTTTTAACTTCATAAATACAGCAAATGTTAAAAGACAAGTTATTGGTGAATGCAACACTTTAACTTTTCAATACAAGACAGCCGTAACTAGGTAGGTACAAACTAGAAATGGGATTGTAAAATCCTTTTGAACAAAGTTTATTAAGATCCGGATCGACGGACCGTATGCATTCAGCTCCAGAGATCAACAAAAATACTACTCTGTCATCTGATTTACAGAGAACTTGGGGTCGGAAATTATTCGACGTTGTTGTAAGAAAATTGAGTTTTAAATTTCAGAGTTCGACAGAAAAAAGAGTTTAGTTATACCGCACGTATTACAAAAACAATGACGTATCGAATAGCGATGGAGTAGATATATAAATATTTAGTAATAATAATAATAATCAATGGCGCAACAGCCCAAATTGGGCCTAGGCTTTGAAGTAATGCTAGAGTTACTACATTATTAGACCAACGGAACACTAGGAGGTGAAGTGGTCAGCCACACACTCGTCCGTGATTATTACCCCGATTTTTAACTCAGGTACTCATTTACAGCTGAGTGAACTGAGTCCGGCACCCAATCCCATTTTCGAAAATTACTTGTCGCCAAGCAGATTCGAATTTGGTACCAGGTGCGCAGAAGGCGAGTGCTCTAGCCACTGAGCCACCCAGACTACTTAATGATATTTAATACCTTAATTGTATTTTTTTTAAATAATAAATAATTGCGATCAATTTTGTATTTTCACGTTTTAGAACTAGTACACCCTGTAAAGCATAAAGTGGGGTGTACTAGCCTATAGAAGCAAAAACAAAATAAATTCCGGTGTCCATATACGCTGTACAAAAACATGTTTGACACCTTACATACTATTTCCTATCCATCTGTCTATCTACGGAGCAACAGGAGTAACGGAAGCAAACGAGAGAAACGGAAGCAACGGGAGTAACGGAAGCAACGGGAGTAACGGGAGCAATGGAGCAACAGAAGCAATGGGAGTAACAAGAGCAACGAAAGCAACGGGAGAAACAGAGCAAAAGGAGAAATGGGAGCAACGGGAGGAACAGGAACAACAGGAGCAACAAAGTAACGGGAGTAACCGGATCGGCGGAGCAAAGGGAAGTAAAACTGGAAATCGCTGGCCTTGCAGTTTCGATAGTATAGCACCATACAAACGTATGCGTTTTAGATATGAGGTCCAAATTTTCAAATTTATTTCAGAGATAAACTCTTTGTTTAAGGGGGTAAAACTCATGTCTGGAATTTGTAATATTTTATACATACTGTTGCGAACTACGGGTTCGTCGAAATTTCAAGTAAAACACAATTCGATTAAAATCAATAGAAATCACAACACTTAATTCATTCGCATGTAATAAACACGAATAGTCGCCATACTGGCAACGATTTCCGATTTCATGTATTACTCAATCACTGCTCGAACGCTGCTACCAATCAAAATTGTGTTACACATTTGCGTAGAACTGCCCTTCGTCACGCTTTCACTGTAGTCAAAACTGCACTTGTACGCTCATATGCGGCGCTTATATACTGCATGTGTTGAGACGAGAGATTTCTCGCATATTCGGTGGTGAAGTCGCGAGAAGTATCTTCTGTATGCGAGCAAAGTCGAGAGATTTCTACGCTGTTCTGGGTGTTGGAAGGTATCTGTAGGTTGTTGTTTTCTCACTTATGAATGATGTCATTCATAATTGAGTTACCAACATACCAAGGGAACATATACACAGTGCGACAAATAAGTATCGAGACTGGTCATGGAAAACATCATTAAAAGAAAAAATCTGGATATTTTTAATTTTTTTTTTCAAAATATTCTCCTACAGTTTTAATACACTTCAAATGCGTGTTCTAGCTCATTTTGTGGAATTGCCTCTAGTGCTCGTGTTGAAGCTGTTTTGATGGTCGAAATGTCATTAAAAAAACATCCTTTCAACTTTAATTTCAATTTCGGGAATAGAGAGAAATCGCATGTGGCCAAATCAGGTGAATACGGTGGATGATTCAACACACAGACTTGATTCTGAACCAAAAATTTACGAATAATGAGTGAGGTGTGACTCGGTGCATTATCCAGTTCTCTGGATCACGATATTCGGGTCGAATACGACGGATTCTGGCCATCACACGCTTCAAAACTTCGAGATAAAATGCGCCAGTAGTTGTTTGGCCAGTTGGAACGAATTCCTTTGTTATCGAAGAATGTAATGAGCATTGTTTGAGCAACATTTTAATATTTCCACATCGACAAAAAATTTGTTTTGGGAGAACTGTCATAACTTTGCTATCTATCAACCGATTTAAACAAAATTGGTATTACCGGAAAGAGGAGGATCACAGCTTTCAAACGCCAGTCTGTAGACATAGATGGCACGACTAGTTACTCAGATGTGGTTCGAGTCTCGGAACTTATTTGTCGCACTGTGTAGAATAAAATATCCTAGAGTGATGAAACTGTGTGGGTTTATATAGAAATCCGAGCAATAAGCCTAGTATCCAGATCGAGTGAAATTTCGTTTCGCATACAAAACACATATAAAAAAAAAACCCAGCGAAATGCTAGTGAACATTTTTTTCGTTTTCATTTCGCTAGCTAGTATCCAGTTCAAGAGAAATTTCCTTTGTTTGGAGTTTATCAAACATATGGCGCTGATCAAAGATTCTGCAGCGAAATGAGCGTGCATCGTAGTTTCGCGGTATAATTGTGACGTTTTGTCTCGTTTTGAAGCGCAAATGACAATGGAAAATATTATTACATGGCCTACTGCATTTGGAAATCCCTTATAGATTTTTTTATTATGATGGACGTTTAGTGTGGTTTTCCAATGACGAATTAACCATACTGTCGTTCGAAATCCTTTTTCTTCATTCACTCTCGATAACGTTACCTTCTTCATCCAATTTATCAGCATAATTCTGTGGGAAATACTCGATGTCATTTTCCGACATCAAAAAATTATGGGGAAAACAGCACGCAGCAACAATTTTTTGTGCCCTGTCTGGTCCACAAAACATTGTCCTTTTCACGTATTGCCATTTGGAACACATTATGCCGAAAGGCAAATATTGATTATTTCTTATTTAAAATAAATTTGTTTTAAATTTAAAATAAATTTATTTTAAATTTAAAATAAATTTATTTTAAATTTAAAATAAATTGTTTTTTTTTTGTGTTTTGTCAGTTTGATTTTTAACAATTATCACACGACATCTTTCGGTAATGTTCACGAACTAATTTCACAGCGGAATGAGTGCAGTGAGAGGTAAGTGAAATTTTACTCGATCTGGATACTGGGCTATACCTAAAATATAATAAAATTGCACCCGGACTGTTTGCTGATTTTTTCAAATTGTAATTTCGCCAACTCTGCTCGCCCTTAAAATGACAGATGAACCCTAAGTCTTGGGACAATCATTATTGGTCTAACGAATTATATGATTCTCTAAATAGAAACTATACATTATCGAGGTAGTATTATCCGTATCATTCCAACACGAAAATCCCCTAATGAGCTTATCAAGATTAACGTAGTAGTCCTTTCTAAACTCAAACAGACGATCATACCACTTAATTACCGTCATCTAATGAAGGATTGTCGGTAGTATCGGTCATTATTATAAAATCTATCACTGCTTTTAATAATAATTATTTTTATTTGGAATACGTCTGAAAATCCACTGAGTGAAGCAACAGGTTAACCTTCCTTGCCTTTGCTTCGCTGCACTGTGGATTTTACAGCGCAGTGTCGATCTGCAGAATTAAAAGGCGACCAAATACTGAACTCGAGTGCAGAAGCATTCATCTTTTTTACCGCTCCGATAAATAATAATAAATAAATGAAGTGAAATAATAAAGTAAATAACATTATATCAAAAAATGCGGTAATGTTAAAGAAAAAAAAATTAAATTGTAAAGAATAAAGGTGCTGCTAAAGGCGTCGATATTTTACAGTGTGTGCTTTGAATAAATATTTAAACCGACTATGTATGTTGGATGAAATTTCAAATATTGTGTACGTGTGTACTGCTGCGCTATTTATGGAACTCGAATAGTTGTAACGGGTGTTACCCAATCTTCTCGAAATCGTCGTTTAAGTATGGTAGCACTCTTCATATTCATTTCCAATATACCTAATATATGTTTACAATAATAATTAACAATGTATTGTAATAACCGAAATTTGAAAATTTTTACATTGCCATATTCAGTTTGAATTTGTTGTGAACGGAGGCCTTGGAGTGAATATTTCGACTTGAAAAAGTCAAAATATTCGAAGGAAAGGAAGGTTTAGGAAAGAGTGGGCCAATTCCTACGTCTGAATTGGTGGCTGAAATCCGAGCGGAAGCGACACGCTTGCTGGCGGCCGGGACTAGCTACGGCAGTTGTGGGGGGGTTCTTGCCCAGATTTCAGACCATTAACCCTTGGCCTGTACAACAAAAAATTTCGTGTCGGCTTACTCCAGGGTTATTTAAAATTGGGACTATTTTCCCAAAAGGTCGTGAAAGACCAAGAAGCGGTGGAATAGCGCGACTTCGCGATTTGTCAGGGCGCTTAGGTGTTATAGCGCCCTGCCTGCCCACCCTACCTCAGCCATGACTGTCCAAAAAAAACAACTTTGTCTTGGCCCCTTATTGAGGTTCAGGGATGAGAGCTCAGACGATTGGGTTCATTTTTTTTTTTGATTTAGTAATTTTTTTTCATTCATTCATTTATTCAATCATTCGTTCGTTGATTCACTCGTGCATTCAATCGTTCGGTTATTAAAAATTTTTTGGACATTCACTCACTCGTTCAGTATTGTGCAATCGCTCAAGTATTTTTTTTATTATTCATAGACTTATTCACTCATTCATTGATTTGTTCATTCTATTCAATCAATTTTTTTTATGAATTCATTCATTCGTTCACAGTATTCATTCATTCACTCATTCATACATTCGTTCAATCATCCACGCAATTAATCAATCAATTACTCGGTCACTCATTCATTGATTTGTTCATTCTATTCAATCAATTTTTTTTTATGAATTGATTCATTCGTTCAATCGTTCGACCGTTCAAATATTAATATTTTTTTTTATTCATTCGTCGTTCAATCGTTTCATCATCGTTCATTTTATGCAATAATTTTTTTTATAAATTATTCATTCGTTCACTCATTTATACAGTCGTTCAATTAGTAAATCGTTCAATCAGTCATTCATTCGCGATTTATTACATTTTATTCGTTCATTGATCCATTCATTCATTCACTCATTCGGTTATTAAAAATTTTTTTTTTGGACAATCGACCAATCGTCCAGTATTTTTCAATCACTCAAGTATCTTTTTTATTCAGTCACTCACGAGTTCAATAACTCAAATTTTTTCACTCGATCAATTTTTTTTTATTCGATCATTTACTCGTGCAATAGCTCACTCGTTCATGATACACTAATTTATTTACTCGTTCACTCATTTATTCACTGCTTCATTCACTCGAAATATTCACTCCAAGGCCTCCGTTCACAACAAATTTCAAATTAGTAGGCATGTAAGTATTTCAAACGGAAGTACAGCTGGCAATTTCGGTTGAGTATACGAGTACAGCGTACCTGGAATTTATAACCATAACCGAATAGCGTTAGGGTTGCATAAATCCTATGCTTCACGTGCTACAGTAATGTTCGATGATTCGTTACTGTCGAGTCCTTGGCACGAAAAATGCTCAATTCGGGTATAGTTCACCCTTCGTACAAATTCTTAACAAGTTTAACGACTTTAAGTGCTGAAGTCGGCCGGCAGATTATGTCCGGGCTGTGGTAATTACATCCCCATACAAAAAAAGTTTCTGAGGGTGAAAATTGAACTTCCTGTATGACGAAATCGAGTGGTGCTAAAATTACGTTGTGGTTGAAAACAAACCGAATTTTTATTTTCGTAGTGCTGCATTGTCCTCGAAGTACTTTCAACTGTTAACCCCGTCCCTATCAAAATACCAACTGTTCGGCTACAGCA
The DNA here is from genome assembly GCA_951812415.1 of Beris morrisii. NCBI lineage: Eukaryota > Metazoa > Arthropoda > Insecta > Diptera > Stratiomyidae > Beris > Beris morrisii. The sequence goes on from OX638311.1 coordinate 32,300,792, forward strand.
TCCCAAAAATAGCGGTTAGGGATGATGCGTGTATGACTTTTAATTTTGTACCCCCTAGACCTCAGGTCAGCACCTTTCTGACGCCTTCCATATTTCTGTCGATCTTTTCATAACATCTGCTCAGAGATAAGAGTATGCGCATGCCAGGATCATTTCAGGTTCCTACCCAAAATTGGATCCATATGTCACACATGGTCTGGAAAACTATCGAAAAATTAATCAGAAAACGTTGAAATGAAATTAATGTGTTGCCATATGATTAGTATCTTTTTAGATCTTTTATGCGACTGATTGATTCGATTCAATAAGCCAAAGAAGAAAGAGAAAAGGCTGCAGTAACTTCAACGGCCCTTATAATATCCGATCGTGTCTTTCATCTTACCAGAGGGTTACACATCATTACTCAAATGTGTTGTCGAAAACGCCCGCATGGTTTTAAACTGGCGTGCCACACACTTCGAGCCAGGAAACTGATAACAATATCCTCATCTTAGTCCAAAAGACAATTAAAATCGTCTTCCCCATAGTATCATCCTCCTCAATATCATTAAAACTATAATTAGTAGTTCAACGAGTTTTGACAAGGGCAGGGCATCCGTTATTACCGCACAACTGATCTTGACGGATCTATTACCGAGGTCTCTGTCGGAAGTTCTTTTAAATGGGTTGAAATGGGGTCGTATCATGAAACAAAATTTCGTAAACAGCCTTAGAAAATTGTTTAGTCTACACAGAAATTTATTTTAAGTGATGATACACAATAGACACTAAGAGATAAATTAGGGTATTTATAGCGGTTTCGAATACAATAGAGTAATATAAAATATAATGTATATGTTACAGGACCTTACAGACTCAGCTCAGCCTATCGTGAAGTCGTCAGCGTAAAATAGCCAAAGTGCTGGTACTGGTCCAATTCCGTTTTTAGGGTGAAATAATCCATTCTGCGTCAATGTTTTATTCAAGTGCAAAGTTCCGGAAGTAAGACCCTAAAAATGTTTAATGAACATAAGAATTAAATTTAATGTATCAATCGTAGTTAGATTTGAAATCAAACAATCGAGATCGCAAAATCGCAACTAAAAGTAAACGAACTGTGAGCGACTTATGCATCGAGTATGGAATTTTTGGCTAGTCTATCACTAGCACTAATATGCCTCCTTAACTAACAGAATGGTGTCGAGTATAGGACCATAGTCTTAGCAAGTAAAATGTTACTTTACATTTTTATAGTCCTTCCGCCAAATATAACTTCCAGCATGGTGATTGTACAAATCTCGATATTTTGTTTGAATGTCATAAATAGTATCTTCTTCACAAACTTTGAATTTGTGCGTTTTACCTGGCAAATGTACAAATTAGTATCGACCAGTTTCAATTTTAAAATCTGCAAAAACCTGTAAGAGTATTTATTATGCGGATTGGTCTTTCTTGACGAGTTAGGCTACCAATTTGATATGTTTCATCTTCCCACCAATAAGTATCTACAACATTATACAAGAACAAAAACTAATAACAAAATTTTCTTATTTAGCAGAGTGTGCAATGATTAGTGGTTCTAATTTTTATGGTGGATTTTTTTCCAAGAATTCTTTCACGGCACCCTTAAATTTCAATTCAATTAGTGTAAGTTCACACTTCAAAATTCAACGAAAAATTCAGATTTACAATTTCCAAATCATTTCAAAATATAAACATAATGCAGTCACGATCGGCTGCAAGCCTATCGTATGATACTCTAGATGAAATACTGAACTCCGATTTATATTTTAGTTGAGAATATATCAATTATTGCATGGCCTTTTATTTACAGGTAGAAACTATTGTATAGTGGCTACTCGATGGATGGTTAAACGATTTCTTGAGTTATAGTGAGTTCCATAAATTAAGTTAGGACATTTTTACAGAATTTTTGAATGGCAACTAAAGGGTGTTTTTTTTAGAGGCGGAGCACTTTAAATTGGCAACACTGTCTTCTGTTACAGCCGATTTGACAGTTCCCGGTTGTTTTGGGGTTAGTTTGGTTTGGCAATTCATCATGAATAGACTCACGCCGGAACAACGTTTGGAAATTGTTTAAATTTATTTTGAAAACCATGGTTCAATTCGAGAAACTCATCGGGCATTACGTGCATTTTATGGTGTTCCTAATCGTCTATCAGAGCAATTAATTCGAGAAAGTATGGGTCGTTTTCGCAAAACGTTTACTCTAAACGATAATACGCATCCCATAGGACGTCATACAGTGCGCACACAACAAGCAATTGATGGTGTGCAGCGTAGTGTTGATGATGATCCAAATGTGTCAATTCGTCATCGTGCTCAACAATTAAACTTGTGTCCATCCACTTTATGGAAAATTTTGCGTAAAGATCTTGGTTTACGTGCTTACAAGATTCAACTTGTGCAGGATTTGAAGCCACACGATCATCGTTCGAGCCGTACATTTGGTGAATGGACCAAAGGAAGCATTGTTATTGATCCACAATTTCATTTGACAATTTTATTCAGTGATGAAGCACACTTTTGGCTAAATGGCTATGTCAATAAGCAGAATTACCGCATTTGGAGCTATGATAATCTAGAAGCCATTGTCAAAACACCATAACATCCAGAAAAAGTCACCGTTTGGTACGCGTTATGGGCCGGTGGAATCATTGGTCCATATGTCTTCAAAAATGATGATGCTCAGAACGTTGCAGTCAACGGTGAGCGGTACAGAGACATGATTACTAACTTTTTCGTACCTCTATTGGAAAGCATTAATGTCGCAGACATGTGGTTTCAGCAGGATGGCGCCACATGCCACACAGCGTGCGGTTCAATTAATTTACTGAAAGAAACATTTGATGATCAATTAATTTCACGAAATGGACCTGTTAAGTGGCCATCTCGTTCGGGCGATTTGATGCCATTAAATTTTTTTCTCTGGGGATATGTAAAGTCCCGTGTCTACGCCGATAAACCAGAAACTATTGAGCACTTGGAAGCTAACATTCGACGCGTTATTGCCGAAATACAGCCTAATTTACTGCGAAGAGTGTGTGAAAATTGGACTTCCAGATAACGCCATGTACGACGCACCAGCCGCAGCGGCCACATGCCCGAAATCATATTCAAACATTAATGCCATAAAATTATCTTTCAAATACTACAAAGCCAATTTCATGGATATTAAAAACATTTTTCTATGTTTTATTTAAAAAAAAAACACCCTTTACATGAAGGACTTATGGGATATTTTTCATATTAATACTTTCGCTGCAACTATTATAAATCAACGTATACAATATTTTAAAGTCGTAACTTAATGCGTTCTAAAGTTATCGTTCAATATTGGTAAACACGTGTTTCAAGGACTTTTGTATGACAGCTACCCGAAGGAGTCGATGGATGGTAATAATTAATAATACAGTCTTGCTTTTGACATAAAACTAATTTCCGTGAAATTTTGAATCCCTGCTTTAACTCGTACTAGAGTTATAGTGGATTCTGTAACTTGTATAAATTTTTGAAGGACTTTTGTAGGCTGTTACACGAAGGACTCATTCGGTTTGCATCATATTCGGAACTTTCGCTTCAGACATTGTAAACTTTAAGTATGCAAAATTTCAAGTTCCTAACTTGAAGCATTCGAGCAATAATTGTAAATACGTGTTTTAAGGATTCTTGTCTGGGAGGTACCCGAAGGAGTGGAAGGATATCGCCCATTAACGAACTTAGCCTGACTTTTTTCCATTTTACAGGTGGGGACAAAATTTCAACTTCCTAGGCCAACGCGTTCTTGAGTTATCGTGCAAACGGACGGACGGACGGACAGAAAACGGATTTCGGGTTTTTGGCCACAACTAAACACAAAATAATATATAACTTTTTTTCGTCCGAGGCTCGGTTCTATGCGTTACAAACTTTTCGGGCTGGATTAAACTTATAGTACTCTATGGTATATGATTTCATCTAGAGTATAAAAATGTAATATGGAACAATGAAGAATCTAATCTAATCTAATCAATTTCCAAATCCTAGGCCAAGGCGTTATTCAGATTATCGTGCGTTTGGACAGATGGACGGACATAATGGTTAATATAAATTGAGTGTATATAAGTTTTCACGAATTTTGTCATATCTCTTTGGTCTTCTGCAATATAATATACTTTTTCAGGTCTTTTCTTAAATTTAACCCTTAAGGGGGTTAAGCGGTTGTATACATTTCATCATTCCACCATATTCCTTAGTATTTTATATCGAATAAATTTTTATTTATTAATTTTCATATCGCTTAAATATCGATTTAAGCATTTTTTCTTTTTCAACCCTAAGATGATGTAGAAGGATAGTACGCGTTTCACGAATTTCGTCATATCTTTTAGGTTTATTTTATTTCTAAGAACTTATAAAAATTAATTGTAAAAGGGTTACACACGTATTAACGATTAGGGTTATATATTTTTGGACTGATGAGAAGTCAAATTGGTTTTTACTTCTACTTGTTTTTTATATAATGGCCTAAAAACCGATTTCACGATTTTCCGAAATTCTGCTGTAATGTAGTATGTAATGAGGTAAACGTATTCACAAATTTCTTCATCTTTGTTAGGTCTGATGAGAGAGTAAATTGGTTTTTACGGGGTTTTACGTAAACTTATTTCAGATTCTTTTAAAGTGAAACCCCTAGGGAGTTTAAACGGGTTGCATTGGTTTCATAAAGAATTGACGATGGGTGATAGTGGTGTAAGTACTTCACTTCTCGGACTTTGGCTCGAAAAATAATAATGTTTCGCATAGACAGGCAGATTGTTTATGTAGCTAACCTATGTACCTTTTGAGTTTTCCGACAGAAGTAATTTAAAGTTATACCTATAGCAGAAAAAAGTATAATCGTATTAGACAGAAGTGGTATAGTGCATCAGTGGCGTCTGAGTGTCTCATTTCTAACTTAGACAAAAACACATGTTTTGGATATTCGCAATAGCGGGAATAAAGAATGGTGTATTTGCCGAAAAACAAATATTCTTACATCAGTCCATGCCTACATTTAGGGATGAAATCAAACCGATTCCAGCTGTAGCTACCGGCCCAGGAGAAATTAGCCAAATGGGTCATTCCATCAAGGTGAAAAAAATCGACGATCGACGAATCAGTGCTTCTCAATTATGTTATAATTGTAATTTTTCTATAACATAATTGAGAAGCATTTATGTTCTTCGATTTTTTTGACCCCGATCCCATTGAGATCCCAAGTTGATTTTTTGGTATGTTTTGTAAAACCTACAAAATATAAAATAAAAACTGATTTTGAGATATTCAAGGATAAAGGACCAAATCGTTATCCTTGAAAAAAAATGTCAAGGATAATTTTTATTCGTATTTTTTTATATTGCGACAACCTCCCCCTTTAAAATAAACCCTATTCTATTATTCTAGGATAAAAATTACCAGAGATATGAATTTTCAAAGAGGACTCGGACACCATTTTTGCGAAAACTATAACATACTATAACTAACAAAAAAATTAGATAGAAACAAAAAATTGAAATCAAATTTTTTTTTCACTAATTCTTCGAGTACATAAATTTTCAAAAAAATCGGCGATGGTAAGGTCACAAATTTCGTCATTTTTGGCGATTCTTGATGGAATGACCCAAATCGAACACGGAGAAAGAGCGACCTTTTATAAAATTTGCCTAATTAAAAATTGTTCAAACTATTTCTAACAAGAGTTTTTTAGTCTTGAAAATATCCATCTCTAGTCTTTTGACTACAGTAGAACCTCTATATAGTGACCACCCAAGGGACTGTGCAAAATTGGTCACTTTATTCGATTGGTCAAACTATAAAAATAATTTAACAAATAAAATCCGTTTCTTATTTACATCGGGACCGTAAAAAAATGGAAACTTTAGGCAAGTGGTCAAGATAGGAAGGTGGTCACTTCTTCAGGTTCTACTGTATTTTGGTTTATTTTACTACATCAATCCAAAATTAGTACATACCACCTATTAATCGACTATTTTCATAAAATGAAAGCGAAGGCCGAATAATGTAACAAAAAATTATTATAAAAATATTGGGAAAACATTTTTTGTTTCGGTATACCATTTGCTAGAGAACCCTGATTACCAGCATTTGCAGATTCAATAACTGGCCCAAATAGTGGAATTTTTCGTCCAGTAACTCCAGAAACTACAGTTCTGGGACATCCTTCTTCATCGAAGAAATGCGAAAGATCTTTTCCACCAAAAGCCAGCAGATATTTGATATTCTGGAAAAAACGATAAATTAGCGTTCTTCAACACAAGATCAATAAAACGATTTGGACATACGGCATTCATACTAAAAGCGTGGTTCTTGATCATTGGCGTTAAATTTAAAACAATGTTATTTATCACCACCCAAAAATCTTCGGGGATATTATGAATAACTACCTCATCATATGTGAAGAATTTTAATTTGGTTTTAGGAATTTTAATTTGGTGGAACTCTTCCTGGTCCTCTTTCGATACAGATGCTGACGAACATGTCATATTTGACGGAATAATTCTTTAATGATCGACTTAAATCTATCGAGGCCTACTGAATTATTTTGTTCCAGGGTATTAGGTACGGTCGACAGGCAAAGGGCAATGTAGAGCATATTTCACGATGTAAGCACTTGATATTCGAATTCTGCCCTTCTGAACTTTTCTTAAAGAATGGTCACTCACTGAAAAATTTCTTAACGGAAGCAAACGACAATGTCAAGTCGTTTTAAAGTGGTTCCGTCATTTGATGATTTCGCTGTAAGAAATACAAGGGTTCAAAAGATCAATTGGACTGAGCTGTGGATATTGCAACCAACAATTGAAAGTGGATTTCGAAAATGCTTGAACCTATAATACTTTTTGGAACTGCTCTTATGATTCATTCACTCATTCATAGCGATTTAAGTGATTCTAGTATATACGAAGTTTTCACATTCCCAACCTATTGGGTATGACGCATTGCACTGTACATACGAACAATTTAAAGTATATTCACTCATAAAACGTTTTTATGATAATCTAAAATTCACATAAAAGACTTTTTACATTTTATCTACAACTGCATAGCTACCTATTTACATAAAATAGATAGAAAGAAATATACTCCAGGCCGCCGAACGGATTTCAATTGCCATTCAGACACATCAGACGTCACAATAAATATTCATTATTTGGTTAACACCCTGAACCAACTGATTAACCCTTCACCGCATTTATTATGGAAATCTGAGAAAAAATTGAAAAAACTTTAAAATGTCAACAAAACCGAAATCCATCACCCGCATGATGGTCTTCATCTTGAACGGATCAAATGAAATGAGTCACCACAAGATACCCCTCTGGGACCGACATTATTCGGTAAGCGAATGAATTTTCTTTGACAAAGGGTCCGACCATTCTTCGATTTGAAATTCCAATCTTCACTTTCTCTGCGCCTCATTAAGTTCATGTCCGAAAATCTTAAACGAAGATCGTACCTGGGATTATGGAAAATACTTACAACGAAATAAAAGTACATTTGAATATTCTTTCGTTCCGCTATTGTTCGATGGAATGGACAGAAAAAATTTAAACAGAGTTTTGAAATAGTTGAATGGCAGATAATCCTGCGTTCAGTCTAGTTCGAATAGTCAAGGGTCGATTGAGGTCGGACATGTTGTTGTTTCGATTAATCGTCGGTTAAGTCGAAGTAACCAAGAAGATTTCCAGCCCTGTAGATTTGATAGTGGCCCAGGTGTGCCTTCAAATGTTGACTGTTTGGATTACTTTGATGTTGGGATGGGAACTTATGTTGTAATTCGATCGATTTATTCCATATGTTGTTTATCTTTACAATGTCCGCACACATCATTACTACTAATGGAGAACGATCACCACACGAACACCATAGGGGATCACACAGGAACTGAAGGTTGAAAGCTTGAAACATTCGAGATCTGATTAAAGTTTCCTTCAAAGAGTATGAGATATAGAGGGGAGATCAATATAAAACTCCGTATCGAGTTTCAGAACCACTATAGTCTCGGTCGATTACTAAATTATAATAATAAAATAAAACCATAATAAAAAATCGGCCAACAGTCTGGGCGCAACTTTATTATTTTATGGGTAGAAGTCCGAAACGTGTTTGATGATGAGATACGGTGTTGGGTACTATGCGACTGGCAACCTAAAAAATAACGTTCCAAATAGCTTCCTGGTTATTTTTTAGGTTGCCAGTCGCATAGTACCCAACACCGTATCTCATCATCAAACACGTTTCGGACTTCTACCCATAAAATAATAAAGTTGCGCCCAGACTGTTGGCCGATTTTTTTTATTTATTTACGTATTTTTTTATCAATAGAATAATTCAAAGTAGTAAAAGCGAATTCGATCACATTAAACCTAAGAGATTTTCGGAATCAGTGAAATCTTGAACAATACCCCCAGGGGGTTTAATACGTAAAAATACTTAAATCGGGTTTTTCCCTTATTGAAGTAAACGTGAACTCCAAATCTCAATATACCTTAGGAATATATCAGAATTCGTGAATATGTACACAACCACTTTACACCCCCCCCCCCCCCCCCCTTGGATATCGAACAATTTTGGAGATCGTTAGTAGGCGCTTATATAAATAGCCCGCAGAAGTAAAATTGCTTTGATAGCTCGACATGTCTAAAAGTTTTAACGAAATTTGTGAAAATGTGGATTCACGGACATTTTTTTTACTCAACCTCTGAACGCCAATAAAAATCTGAACTTTTTTTTTGCTTTAATTACTCTAATAGTACATCTACATATACGTACTAAGTTTCAACTTTCTAGCATAAGCCGTTTCTGAGATATAAAAAACCACCCCTCTCCCCCGTACCTTGATACCTCTATGAAAAATTTTATTTTTCTAGGATGTCTGCAGAGTGGCTCTATATAATCCTAAATTTTTAGCTTTCTATTCATTATGGTTTTCGAGAAATAAAAATCAGAATGTTTTCCTTTCTACCCCCTTTCACCATCACCCCCAACACCCACATCACCAAATTTTTTTTTCCTACTAGAAGTTTACCGTCCCCAACTCCTGTAAAATTTTCAAGATCATATCTGATACGGTTTCTGAGATATAAAAATTACATTTTTTGAGAAATTGCTATCCCCCCACTTTCGTGCTCCACCTCCCCCCTCAAAAAATTTAGTTTTGGTAGACTCCTCTTGTGATCCCATATACAGAAACTAAATTTTATTTTCCTGGTGTAATTGGTTCGGAAGATATTGTAATCCGAAGTTTTTCACCCCCCCACCCCCACACCCCACCACCCCTTTCAAAATGTTTAGCCCTTGTCTAATCTTGAAGTATCCTTAAGGACAACAACAAAGTTTCAATCTTCTGACATCAATGGTTCAGGAGATATCGATTTTAGAATGTTTCAATCCCGGCTTTCATGCGTTAAAGACTCATTGTTTTCCCCCCCACTTCCACACCCCTTAACCAATATCGACCAATTTTTTGCAATTGAGTCCATTATCATAGAACTACATAAGTTCCAAGTTTCAGCTTCCTAGCATAAGTGGTTCCTGAGATCTAGAAACCAAAACTTTTCGTCTAAAACGCTCCCCTCTCCTCTCCCCTTGTAACCCAACCCCTCAAAAATATACCAGTGGTAGGGGTTCACCCAATCTACCCACCATAAAAATTTCAATTTAATATCTCAACGGGTTTGGGAGCTACGCGACGGACATTTTTTTTTTTTTTGCTTTTTTGGGGTCTACTAGTCCTAAAACGTGTAAATACAAAATTTCAGGGCAGCAAACTTTTTTGAAATTTCAGGTCGATCACAATACTTTATTATTAAAAAATAATAAAGTAAAATCGGCCAACAGGCTGGGCCTAGAAAATAATGTTCCAAATAGCCTCCTAATTACTCCTTAGGTTGTCAGTCGTATAGTACCCTACACCGCATCTCAGATTATAACGTTTCGGACTTCTACCCATAAAATAATAAAGTTGCTCCCAGACTGTTGGCCGATTTTTTTTTAGTTTTAATTACTCTAGTAGCATATCTACATATAGGTAGTATGTTTCAACTTTCTATCATAAGCCGTGTCTGAGATATGAAACCACCGTACCTTGCTACCCCTATCAACAATTTATTTTTCTGGGATGTCTCTATAGTAGCTCTATACTGTTTGAAATTTTTAGCTTTCTATTCTTTGCGGCTTTCGAGAAATTAAAATCAGAATTTTTTCATTTCTATCCTCTCCCACCATCACTCCCTACACCCATACCCTCCGCTAGAGGTCTACTGGTCCTAACTCCTGTAAAATTTTCAACATCATATATGATACAGTTTTTGAGATATACAAATTTAATTTTTTGAAAATTGATTGTCACCTCACTTCCGCGCTTCACGTCCCCTACCCAAATTGTACATTCAGTAGACGCCACTAGTAATTCCATATACTGATACCAAATTTTATCTTCCTGGGATAATTGAGTCGAAAGATATTGTAATTCAAAGTTTTTCACCCCCCACCCCATACTTCACCCTCCCCCCCTTAAAATTTTTTTTTAATCTCCTAGTATCTGTTAAGACAACTACAAAGTTTCAGCGTTAGACATCAATCGTTCAGGAGATATGGATTTTAGAATGTTTCAATCCCAGCTTTCAAGCTTTTTAGACTTCAAACAGACGGACATTTTTGGTATTTACTAGTCATAAAACGTGAAAATACAAAATTTCAGGATAGCAAATTTTTTTGAAATTTCAGGTCGATGACAGTACTTTATTATCAAAAAATAGTAAAGTAAAATCATGGCTATGGGTAGAAATCGAACCCGTCACCAAAATTTTTGGAAAATTCTTTTTGGTTTTTGGTTCAGCTTGCGTAGCCACTATGCCACTCCATTTCCCAATGTAGCAACTTAACTTAGTGCGGATTCACTCCATTCCGTTTAATATTTTTAGAGCGGAATAATCGACTGAGTCAACAGATGGCGTTAATTTTGGGATACGCTCTGCTTCGCCATGCTAATTTTCTCTGTATCGTTCCAATTTTATTATATGTTTCGCCGAAGCAAGAACTTTCACTTTCAAGAAATTTCACTCTTTTCAGATTTCACTTATATCTAACAACTATCAAATTTTTATGAACGAATTATAATGAAATTAAATTTTCGCCATCTAGTGGATTTATATGCAGATTCATTTTCAATTTAGAGGACTAAATCGATTTCGAAAGGTGCCACAAAAAAATCTTAACACTATTTTTGCCCGGAAAAATTGTTTTTTTTTATTTGAAAGCTGTTACAAAAACATTTACGTTAACAATCGACAGAAATTGAAAAAAATGATTGTATTATAATACTAAACAGGATTCAGCAGCGGGCGTAAGTACGTTGAATAGCAAAAAAATTAATAGCAGAGCGTGGTTTCGATCCACGGACCTCTGGGTTATGGGCCCAGCACGCTTCCACTGCGCCACTCTGCTTATACTAATCACTTTTTAAAAAAAAATACTGTTTGCAGCTTACGGTGTATTATAGATTGAATTTAACAAAAAGTACTAGTTTAGTACTTCTCGATTTCCGTCAAATGGAATATAATTGTCTATCCCGCATTTACAGGTCATTATTTTTTTTTGATTTTGAAAAAGTATTCGTGTTTCTTCCTCTGGGATTTACAAGCTCAATTTTTAAATTACCGCGAGAATTTTGGAAAAACATGCCTTCTTATATTTTCGCTGCCTTTAAAAAAGAACTATGCAATGTGCAAAATAAATTTTTTTTCTCTCGTTTTATGCTAGGTTCGTGAAGTTTGTTTATTTGTTGAATACTATTGACAAATACAAATTCTGAATGCATTTTTCATGTATGTACAGGGAAAAGTATGTTTGATTTCATTCATATCAGCTAACTACTATTTTACCAATAGTATTTTACTACGTACATAATGTAAGTGTCAAGCTTAGGTACTTAGAATGTACGATTTGCGATATTCCTTCGGTGGGGGTGGAATTGCAAGGTTGCACGTAGAGTACGAGGTTGCAATCTTGTTATTAAATGCTATTATTGCTAATTTAACATGTTGCGTATCTCTGTTGGGGTTGCGACTTCGTATTAAGATGAGAGAATGTGATTTAAATATTCTGTTCGATTTGCAAAACTTCTGCAATTTTTCGGGAGTCAAAAAAACACGGAATTGCTATTGTTACTAAATTTTCCAGGATCCATGTCGCCTACGAGGGTGCAAACTAAACACGAGTTTCAGTACGTTAATCGCAACATTCGCAACCCATTTTAAAAACTGTGATAATTTTTTTCATGGCCTTTCTTTCAATAAATCCTTTTTTTTACTTTTAATCCTGTTAAAAGTTTATTCCGTGCAAATAAAAGGGATGCAAATCTACACAGATGTCCCTGATGCCAGTAAAAAGTATGATCTTAATTTGCAAAACCATTGCAATTTCTTTGGGGCCATTTTTGATCAAATTATTAATTGTTAATGATATTATATTTTCCGACCCTAAAAATGGGTTGCAAATCTAATACAATATCGAAAATACCCTGTTCAACATTATCCTAAGTTTGCAAAATGTTTGTAATTTTTTTGTAGTCTATATAACGAAACTACGTTTTTAACCGTTTTGAGCATGTTCCGGACTTCGGAGAGGGGTGCAAACTGAGATATATTACTTTAACAACAAGCTTAATCATTTCCCACAATTTCAAAAAGATCGGACTTATTGTTAAAGAATCGATTTTTAATGTCTTCATTGACTGGCCTATATGGATATGAGTCCTTAAGGGACCATTCAATTGAAGAATTGAGGGTCCATCTGCATGACAGTCGTAACTTATGCATTTATTCGAAACCCAAAGAAATGTTGACCCCAGTAATTCTAGGCATTGATCACTACGAATTCCGTATCACTAAAATTCCCGAAGCATGAAGTTAAAATAATGGAGTACAGCTGGAAAATGTAAATGACCACCACCATATGGCACCTAGACAACTCGCACATGGATGGATGATGGTTTGGCATGGTAACTATCCGAATGACTGGCTGCAAGTCCAACCGGTGAGCGATGATGACCATCAGGGTTCAACTGAACCTCTCATAAAAGGCACTTTCGCGCAGTATACAAAATACAACACAGTGAAACTTTTACGCTAGAGTTAACTTCGTAATGAACGGCAAGAAACGTTGTTTTTCTGCGTACTTTTTTAATAATAATAAAATACCATACCGTAGAGATAGGGGTCGTTCGCGTCGCGATTATTCACCTTTCCGATCATAAGCAGGAGCAGAGAACCACAAACCCGCCGAGGCGTATTATGAATCTTACCTGAGAATGCGAGAAGTCAACCAAGACGCACTTATCTTCTCTAGTTTTATTTATACGAATATGCCACGCGCTAGAAAACGCTCAAAAATGGAACTACCTTCGCTAAGCTCAGAGCGCGAGCTCATCATAGTGGCAGTAAATAATCTTAAGTACTTGTGCAGAAAAAGTCAGTTAATTGCAGGGCATTTAAGTGAATTTTAAAAATGTTTTAGCGCAATTTTATTGCATCCGGCAAACTGTGCTGTATTAGACCTAAGACAACCAACTTGAAATGTATAAACCATAGAGAAATTCTATAAGTACTCACTATTTGCATAATTAAATTTTTATACATATTTACCTAGTATATAAATATGCATTCCCAGCAAACAAAAAGGTTCGGAATGAAATCGTAAACATATCTTCAAAATATGTATATCATCTATCGTGCGATCTCGCACGCTTATCGCTTGCGATGAGATAAAGCGTAAATTGTTCATTCCCTTGGAAAACTTTCGGACGATAAAAATTTGATAAGGGTAAATTTGATTTGTGTAAACTCTTAAGTTATTGATAATCGTAACTTTATTGAATATGTAATATCTCTGAGAAATCACCGTAGTGTTAGCGTCAATGTATTTCAAAAAATGGAATGAATTTGATTAGCATCACAAAACTTTTGTCAATTAAAAGTACATATGTATATCAGGAAAAACACTGCTTTTAATGAATGTGTTCTATCCAAAAACTTGTAATCTAAAGAGAAAAATGTTATACAGCTCTAAAAAAAATTCTAAGAAATGAAAAAATGCATATTATGAAGGTGGAACATTCCATCAAGAATCGACAGGTGTGAACGGATACGGATTTTTTTTAAACTTTCTGTACTTGTAAAAAAAATATGTTTTATATTTTCACTTTATTATTTTTTAATAATAAAGTATTTTTATTCAATATTTTCTTAGGTATAGTATGTTGAAGTTTACGTAAATATAATGTACGAGTCTTCTTTAAAAATCCATTTCTCCGTTGGATTTTATCGTAGAATAATGAATTAGAGCTTATTTGAAAGGGTAAGATTACCGCAATTTAGAAAAAATAAATAAATAGAAATTGACCCTCCAAATTTAATTTTGACACTTTTTTGAAAGGTAATTCCATATCGTTCAATTCTCAACAAACACACAATGTCTCTTATTTTCATTTGCGAAAATAGATGTCGTCTTCAATGAAACGGAAATATTTGAATTTTATTTCAGCATAAACTAAAACGGAACTGACGATGATAATAGATTAGATTAGATTCTTTATTGTTCCATATTACATTTTTATATTTTGACGTATTAGATAATGGGATGCTCAGACCTTACGGTCTCTTCAATTCGTGATTATTGAACGAATATGCTAAGGATATAATAAATTAAAGTTTGGTTGTGTTAATTGAGTGAAGAAAATGGAAATGAAAAAACCTCATATATGTTATTTAAACTAAAATTAAAGACTACTCTTAATATCTAAGATTTAAAACTAACATTAAAATTAAAACTTAACTAATATAATTCAATAGCTTCTCTAACAAAACTAATGATAAAACTAGAGACTAGAGAGAATCAGCGGGTTCTCCGAGTTCCTGCATTTTGAGGCAAACTTAAATGAAATTTTGTGAACAATGTCGTCAACCGTAGGTAGAGATGCGATATTATGTAATTCCCTTGTGGAAAAGTGCCAAGGTTTATCCACGATTATTTTTAGATATTTGTTTTGTACGATTTGCAGTTTTTTCTTGAATGTTTTGGCACAACTGACCCAAATGGGTGCTCCGTATAATGACGATGATAATATAGTTAGTTTTAAAAACATTTCCCTAAAATTAAATAGCGTGGCATATTTTTGTCACCTCAAAAATCCCGCTTATCCTCAAATGAAAAAAATTCCAAGTTTTACGAAATCATTGATCTGAATCTTTTTCAATTCTGCATATTTTGTGAGATAAAAACTGTAGATTCATCAAAAAATACTAAAACTGCGATCGTCTTGCGGAATGTGTTTCACAGAAAAAAGATTTCCGTCATGTTTTTACATGAAAAAGAAACTTTTTGGGATCGCTGAAAAAATTTAATTTTTAAAGACAAGCCTAGTGAGTATTTATCACCATTTAAAAATGAGGCGGTTAGAACCAGAGTGGACTATCCCACTGAGATATATAAATGGAGAACCCATCGGCTGATTTCTCTATACGATATGACAGATAGATATAGCCGATGAAATTGTACCCTCTCGCTCCTTCTCAAATTCCGAATTTCGAACAACATGGGCAACAACTTAAATAAAATTAAAAACTTTTCAATTTGAATTATCAGTTCTGACAATTCAAATTGTTCGATTTGATGGTGAGAAGTTGCGTTTTGCGTTCGAAATTCATAACACAAATCACAGTTTACTTCAATTTTTTTATTAATAAATTTCTTGGGAAATAACAGTTTCAGGAATATTTATAACGGTTGAGCATGTATCACGTTATTTTCGAATTTGGCGCCATACCGATAAGTAAATGGTATTATATTCGTACTGCAGTACCCAATATTCCCTGTAAAATTTATACAGCTTATTTGCAATTTTATGAACTCATTTTCTTTCAATACCTTGCATTGTTTATCTTAAAAAGTATTTAACAAATTCAAATTATTTGGTAATTTTCCAATTCGTAATTACACCTAAAAGTTCGGATTTCATTTTTCATGTTGCCTAATCTGATGGTGCTGTCAATGTTTTCCTTCTCGCCTTAATACATGCAGATACCGTGCTACTAACTCTTTCCTTCTCAAGATTCAGGTCATCCGTGGCTCAATCCTAATTTGTACCCCGGATAACTTTTGGAGTTTCTTTAAACTTAAAATGAAATGAATTTTTGAAAGAAACTAAAAGAAATGTTTCAATCAAAAATTATTTTATTTGCATTAACAATTTTAAATCTAATGAGTGTTTAAAATCATATGAATTTTGTTCAATAATGCGGAACAACGGCTTATCATGGACAACTTTTTCGAAATAATGATATTTCAGAAATAGCCGACGATAGCAAATCGAGGTCTCCATAGTATACATCTCAGTGGGGCCATCCCCATCAGAAGATCAACCGAAATAATGACAAGTAAAGATTTGGTGAACTCAAAAAATTCACATATTATTTAGAAATTGAGCAACTCAATTAATTCTTTGTACTTGGTGAATTGATTGGATGCCGTTTTGACCACTCTGGTCGTTTGGCCAGATGGTCAATTTCTGTACTGAACTCAGTTTCTTAAAAAATGAGGGTTGGCCCACTCTGGTTGTAACTGTCTCAAATCCTAGTTTTTAAAAAAACATTAGTCTCACTAATAAAATTATATTTGAAATATAATATTCATAATTCGATGGAAAAAAACTTTTATTTTTCTTCTATAAATTTGCACCGAAAATTGGAGGTAATAGCGAATTAACATACCTTCATGTATCAGAAAAAAGTAAAGTCTTGCTTTTATGGATAATAAAGTATTAGTTTATGTTACAAAATGCATATAATGGCGTCATCAAAATTTAATTACGTAAGTATCTCATAATCATTCTTACAGTCAAAAGGTCCTGCTTTTAAAGAAGATGAAGTTGCCTCTCGATTAGCATCAAACAGTTTTGTGGTTCAACATAACTTTGGACGGAGTAAAATTCTTGCAACACGTGTCTGTAACCTGCCTATCCATCAGAAATAATAATTAATAAATTATGCACAAAATGAAGGAATTGTATAACAAAACTGAACAACATCCATCGTCCCTTTTTCGAATGCAAAATCCGTCGTTATTAAAGTACAATATTGATGAATCTCCTATCACTGTGCAATATTCTTATACCATATTATTCTTGTCCATAACTTGAAGAAAGGGTTTCCCTTATAGAATGTATGGAAATAATAAACCTAATGTAAAACAATTATATTTCATTATAAACAATTATATTTCATTTTGATGACTGGAAAATCGAAAATGTAATGCCAAGAGATTTTGTGATATGCAAACAGTATTTGAGTCGGTAACACTCTCAGATAGCCCAATAAGACGACAGAAATTAAGTTTCATACTTTTCTTATTTTAATTTTTTTCCTTACAAATCGACTCAGATGTAAGCTAGCAAAATAGCACGATTTGTGTTGAAAGCTATAAGAAGCTTTCCGAAATTTGTACCCGTGAATTGAGCATTAAAATAGCCCAAATCGCGGGAAATAGCCCAATCTGGCAACTTTAGAAGACTTAGTTAGGCATGTAGATACCGTATGTCATTACCCACGCGTTTTGCTGGGTAGTAGGAATAAACCTTGAAAGTTTATTTAAAAAATATATTTGCCCTCAAATTGAATAATTTTACTACAATATAATTCGTGTCCAGCGAATGTTGTACCTGATATATAAATGAAAATAATTGTGGTGGAAGTTATCGCTTCTCGGCCTTATGGCTAAGATCAAAGTGTAGTATCTGTTCTTATCAGCTTAACATCTGATAGATCCCCCATAGGGGGACAACAAATGTTAAACTGATTTTTGTAATCAGACGAAGTGCTAGGGGCTTGCTCCACCTTTGTCGCGGGTTGGCCCGGTATTGCAGTACCGCCGGGATCGGCCCAAAAGATTATTCTCAAAAAAAAAGTGGTGAAAGTTTGGAGTAGAGGCGAAGTTTCCAATTTAATTCGCTTTCGAGAATTGGTAATTGTTTGTCGAAGTTGCAAAGCGAAAAAGTATTACTTTTTAAAACAAAACCGATTTGTTTCAAAGTTGTAAGTGGGAATTTTCATGAGGTTACGCTTATTCTCACGTTTTAACGCAACTTATGTATGGTTACAACTTACAAAGCCACATAACATCTACTTACCATTCCATACAACGCAACCCCCCTACAATTTTTATTAATAAATTGTGCATAAGCTGCATCTTGAGTTTCATAAACAAAACTACAATAATTAATACTACTCTTATAAAAAGGCAAATCAACTGTAGCGGAGCCCCAGTTTATCAAAGCAGGAATAAATCAAATGATTAAAATTAAAATTACCCGGGTATTTTTTATAACTTATAAATTAAACAAAAACACCCTTCTACCTTTATTTACAATTTTATTATACTTTATTATTTTTTATAAAATTTTGGTTTCTAGATCTCAGGAACTACTTATGGTAGGAGGCTGAAACTTGGAACTTATGTAGTACTATGATAGTGGACCCATTTGCGAAAAAATTGGCGATAAGGGTTGAGGGATGTGGGAGTGGGGGAAAAAACAATGTGTCCGAAACGTTTAAAAGCTGGGATTGAAGCATTTTAAAATCCATATCTCCTGAACCGTTGATCTTAGAAGGGTGAAACTTTGTAGTTGTCTTAAGGGATACTAGGAGATTAGACAAGGGCTAAATATTTTAAGAGGGGAAGTGGGGTGTAGGGGTGGGGGGTAAACAACTTTAGATTACAATATCTTCCGAAACAATTGTACCAGGAAAATAAAATTTGGTTTCTGTATATGATCACAAGTAGAGTCTACTCAATGTTAAAAAATTTTAGAGGGGAGGTGGAGTACGAAAGTGGGGGGATAACCATTTTTCAAAAAATTAAATTTTTATATCTCAAGAACCGTACCAGATATGATCTTAAAAATTTTGCAGGAGCTAGGCCCAGTAGAATTCTAGCAGGAAAAAAATGTTGGTGGTGCTGGTGAAGGGGGTGGAACGGAAAGAATTCTGATTTTTATTTCTCGAAAACTGCAAAGCATAGAAAGCTAAATATGTACGACTATATAAAGCCAATATAGAAGTACGAGGGCGGTTTGATAATGACGTGCAAAAATCGAGAAAACATAATTTTTTCGGGAAAAAATTTATTTTATTTTTCAACGTAGTCTCCTTTTAGCTCGATACACTTAGTCCAGCGTTTTTCCAATTTTTTGATCCCTTCTAAATCCTTCACTTATGACGTCAGTATTCGTGGTAAATCTTTTTCCAGCAAGCCATTTTTTCAAGTCTGGAAATAATAAAAAGTCGCAGGGTGCCAAATCTGGAGAAGACGGTGGGTGAGGGAGCAATTCGTACCGTAATTCAAACAGTTTTCTTCTACAAAGAAATTCATTCGGATTACGTCGAAAACTAAACGAGGTATCAGGCTTAAACTATGCAGGTAATCTATTTAAGGATGGTCCAGGTCAAACAAAATAATGAATTCCTTACCTGCCCCCTCCTTCTTGATTTTTGCACGTCATTATCAAACCGCCCTCGTACACATAAAATTTTTGATAGGGGTAGCAGGGAACAGGGGGGTGGGGGGTAGTTTTTCATATCTCAGAAACAGCGTATGAAGAAAGTTGAAACTTAGTATATATATGTAGAAGTACTACAGGAGTAATTAAAGCAAAAAAAAGTTCAAAATTATATAAAATATACAGAGCTGGAGTAAAAAAAATGTTCGTGAAAAGGGTTTTTCCAACATTTTCATGAATTTCGTTATATCTTTTAGACATGTCGAGCTATCAAATTAATTTCACTTCTTTGGGCTCTACATTTTTTCAACTTTTTCGATATCCAACCCCTAAAGGGATACTGAGATACAGTGTTGGTTACTATGCGACTGATAATCTAAAGAATAACCAGGAGGCTATTTGGATCGTTATTATTTAGGTTGTCAGTCGCATAGTAACCTTCACCGCATCTCACTATTAAACACGTTTTGGACTTCTACCCAAAAAATAATAAAGTTGCGCCCAGACTGTGGCAGATTTTTATACTCTAGATGAAATCATATAGAGTATTATAAGTTTAATCCAGCCGAAAAGTTTGTAACGCATAGAACCAAGCCTCGGACGAAAAAAAGTTATATATTATTTTTTGTTTATTTGTGGCCAAAAACCTCAAATCCGCCTGACGTCCGTCCGTCCGTCCGTCCGTCCGTCTGTCCGTTAGCACGATAACTCAAGAACGCCTTCACCTAGGATCTTGAAATTTTGAATCTGGATGTTTGGTTGAATTTGTAAGGCTAAGTTCGTTAACGGGCAAAATCGTCCTACTCCTTCGGGTAGCTGCCATACAAAATGTTCTTAAAACACATCTTCAATATTGGTCGATAACTTCAGAAGGGTTTAAGCAACGTCTTTGAAATTTTGTAGGTATTATTTTTCCAATAGTTGGAGCTAAATATATGATTATGAAGGAAATCCTGTTAGTCCTTCGTGTAGCTGCCATACAAATATCCTGTCAAAATGTATTCACTTAATTTACGAAACTCACTATAACTCAAGTAATCTTTTAGCTACGAATTCGGAATTTTGTACAAATTAGTTTTGAGTGAAAACAAAGTTCGAGTTTACTAATTAGCGAAATCCGTTTACTCCTTCTGGTAGCTGCCATACAAAATGTCCTTAAAACACGTGTTTAAGAATATTGGTCGATAACTTCAGAAGGGTTTAAGCTACGACTTCGAAATTTTGTATGTGTTATTTTTCCAATAGTTGGAGCGTACTGTATGATTATGAAGAAAATCCTATTAGTCCTTCGTCTAGCTGCCATACAAATATCCTGTCAAAACGTCTTCACTTAATTTACGGAACTTAATATAACTCAAGTAATCTTTTAGCTATGAATTGGAAATTTTGTACAAATTAGTTTTTAGTAAAAACAAAGTTTGAGTTTACTAATTAGCGAAATCCGTTTACTCCTTCTGGTAGCTGCCATACAAAATGTCCTTAAGACACGTGTTCAACAATATTTTTCGATAACTTTTGAACGTTTCAAGCTACGAATTTGGAATTTTGTACACGTTCATTTTTAAATGGTTCTAAGGAAAGGATAAATATGTAAGAAATCGAGTGAGTCCTTCCTGCACCTCCCATGTGAAAGTCCTTCAAAGAGGATATTTTTTGTCAATGATTTACCCAGTTTAAGATATGAAATTAGACACTGAATATTGTCTTTTAGTGTTGAGGAGCAATCTAATGGCAGTCCTTAATAAAGGACATACAACATGCACACACGTAATTCTACTTTATCCCCAACTGCAATATAAATCGGAGTTCAGTATTCATCTAGAGTATTATACGATTGGCTTACAGCCGATCGTGACTGCAGTATGTTTTTATTGAATGCCACTGAAAGATTTTTGTTGAGCTTTTTTCGAAATATAAAAATCGAAATTTGGCCACCCCTGTTGCACCTATAAATCCTGTACAAATTTCAAGATCCTACCTGACATGTTTCTATGATATAAAACATAATTTACATGACAAATTCTTACCCCTCACTTCCGTTGTGATATTAGAAAATTATGCATTAGAAAAAAAAATTCTTACACTAAAATTTTTTTTTCACATTTTAGGACTAGCAGACCTCAAAACTGCAAAAAATAATTTCAGTCCGTCTGTCCGACGTATGCGTTTGAATGCTTGTAGCTCCAGAGCCCTTGAGCTATAAATTAACATTTTTATTGGTGGATTGATTCGGTGCACCCCTTTAGGTGGTGGGATGTTATATCATAGAAACCGCATAGAACAGTGATAGTGGAGCCATTACGGAACTGGGAGTAAAAGAATGCATCCGAAACGCTCGAAAGCTGGGATTGAGATTTTTTAAAATCCATATCTCCTGAACGCTTAATACCAAGAAATTGAAACTTAGTGACTGTTTGTACGTATGTATACCAGAAGAAAATATCGGAAATAAAATTGTTGGGGAGCGTGTGTCGTGGGAGTGAAAAGCTTTAGATTATGATTTATGACGGACCAATTATACCAGAAAGAATAAATTTGGTTTTTATATCGCCGTGTCGGAAGAACAGTGACGCAACTGCAATTTTGCAAATTTTTTGTTTTCACGTTTCGTTCCCGGTTGTTTTAAAAAAACGTGCTCTTGATCGAAGCTGTCTATAGTAACTATTAATAAGCTCGTATGGCTTGTGGGCAATTGTCAAAAATGATATTGTTCCTCCTGTTTTGCTTGTACGGGTTGAAATTTATTTAGTTATTTTGAATTTGAATACAGTAGATGGACCTATTATTAACAATAATTAAAGTTCACAGACAGGGTAATTTCTTTGTTGACGTGACCTTTATCTATTCCTCTAATTAAAAATTGTATTATACTTGATAATGAATGAACTCTCTATAAATTCGAGTTTGTAGTTGGACACTCTACTCGCCAGATACAGAAATATGATTAGCATAAACGGTCGTATGTAATCGTATATGGCACTTCACTTATTTTGTTTCATAATACGAGAGTGGCCATAACTTTTTCTTTTTATTTCGTGTGGTTCTGGAGCTCCACTTTGCGCCAATTAAGCGCCCAGGGGTATTGCAAAGCGGATTTGTTTTGAATCGCGACTATTCTTATACCCGGAGCCCATTCACTTTTATGCAACTTTGAAGAGGAGGTGTGATCGAAAAGGCAATCATATACTCAAGATATTCGATACAAAGTCACGAACGGGACATAAACCGGTTGACATTGCAAGGTAGTTACAAAGGTGCACCGATGTTTATTATTATTCTTTTTTTTTTTGCTTGTTTTCTTAAATTCGCCACTTAACCTGATCCGTAATTTTGTGTGTCACTCTTTGGCATAATTACATACCTGTTGGATTTACACGAAATTATGGTTAGGTGATTGTTGCGAAAAAGTGGGTAATACGAGCAATTGAAACAGGTGGCATCTGGGGTTTTTTTTTGGTTTAACTATTAATGTGATTATTATGAATTTTACTTTACTTATTTTTTAATAATAAAGAATTGTGGTCGACATGAAATTAAATAAAAAAAACTGCCAATGGTCAGGGCGAAACTTTATTATTTTTCGGGTCAAAGTTCGGGAGCGGTCAAAGTCGGAACATATCATCAGTTGTTTCGAGATTATGAGGTTTCTTGGAAAGTTAATTTTGTTCTTAAAATAAAAATATTTAAAATAGAGATTTTTAGCCGATTAAGCATTGAAAAAACCCATGTAGACTATTCGAATTTTGGTATATTATGTACACTAAAAGCCCATAGAAGTAAAAACGAATTTGTTGCCTTATCAGACTTAAGAGATATGACGAATTGTTAAAACGTTTACAAAGCCATTACTTCCACTTGGGGTTTGAATTTCGAAAAAATTGTGAAACAAGTTTTTAGACGATTTCATAGGGAGCAACTTGATATCTCATGAGACACGAGGGATTTTGAAAAATTTGTGAAAACGTAAGCAAATTCTTCACGCCCCCTTGGGTCTTGAAATTCGAAAAATCGTGAAATTGGTTTTTAGGTCATCGCATCAAATGCCGTAATAACCAATTTTGTATAACATCAGAACTAAGGGATGGCAAAATTTGTGAAAACATTGTGAAAACAAACCCTTGGTGGTTGAATATCGAAAAATTAAGAAATGGGTTTGTAGGCGATTATATAAGAAGTATGTGGAAGTGAAAAGCGATCTAATATCTCACCAACCTAAGAAATATGTCGAAGCTTTGAAAAGCATACAACCCCATTACACCCCTTAGGATTGAATATCTTAAAATACGGAAATTGATTTTTTGGCGCTTATATGGGAAACTTTAGGAAGTAAAAATTGAATTCGATATATCATCAGATCTAAGCAATATGTATGTGAAAACATGTGCAACCTCCTTACACCCAGTTGGGGGTTGAATATCCAAAATTCCTGAAAGGAGTTAATAAATAAATATGAAGACAGCACCAGAAAGTAAAAACCAATTCAATTACTTATCACTTCTAAAGGATATGACGGAATTCGTGAAAATGTGTTCAACCCTTTTATACCCTCTTAGGAGCTGAAAAAGGAAAAAACTTAAAAAAAAGTTTAAGGCGATTATTACGCAAGTCCGTGAAAGTGAAAAGATATTCGATAACGATCAGACCTGGGGGATAAGGCAGAATTCGTGAAAAAGTATACAACCAGTTTACACCTCCTTAGGGGTCGAATTTCAAAAAATGCTGAAAACACTTTCTAGGTATTTGTATGAAGAAGCCGTAGAATAAAAATAAATTCAATATTTGGAAAGACCTAATAGGTTTGACGAAAATCATAAGAATATATGCATTCCATTTTCACTGATAACATTTTTCGCCCTCCTTCCGAACGCCAATGGGTATTTGCAATTTTTTTTGTCTAAATTACTTTTCTAGTTGATTTACATAAACATACCAAGTTTCAACTTTGTAGCATAAGCCGTTCTATAGATAGAAAAAACATCCCCCACCTCCGTACCATAACAACCATATAAAAAATTATATTTTTCCAACATGCTACTACTATAGCTCTATCTAAATACCATGTTTCAGATTTCTATCATTATAGGTTCTCGAGATATAAAACTCGGAACTTTTTCCTTTCCCCCTCCACCACCCTTACCCTCTACACCCCCACCCACAACATTTTTTTTTCTGCTAGGGGTCTATAAGGCCTACTTCTGGTAAAAATTTGAAGCATCTACATATCTTACACTGTTCTTGAGATATTAGACGGGGTTTTCTTTTGCAAAAATTCGTATCCCCTCCACTTGCATGTTCCACCGCCCCCCTAAAAAATTTTACTTTCAGCAAACTTTATTTGTCAACCTTTATACACAAACCAAATTTTATTTGTCTAGTGTAATTGGTTTGTGAGATATCGTAATCTAAAGTTTTTTACCGCCCACCTTCGTACGCCACTGTCCCACTCGAAAATTTGTTTCCGATCTATTCTCCTAGTATACCTACAGATATTCATAAAGTTTTAATTTCGTGACATTAACCGTTTTGGAGATATGGATTTTAGAATGTCTCGATCTCGGCTTTCGAGCGTTTCGGACGCATTATTTTTTCACCCACTCCCACACCCCTTCATCCATATTGGCAATTTTTTTGCAAATGGGTCCACTATCGCAGCTCTATATAAATTAAATAAATATATATTCTAAGTTTCAGCCTCCTAGCAGAAGCGGTTGCTGAGATCTAGAAACAAAAATTTTCCGTCTAAAACGCTTGCCAAACTTCCCCTGACACCCACACCCTTCAAAATATGGTCACTTCAAGAGGCCTACCTAGTCTATTCATAAAAAAATTAATTTAATAGCTCAAAGCGTTTGGGAGCTACGAGCCTTCAAACGATTTTGCGCATGGCGTACGGCGGACAGACGGACTGAAATTTTTTCTTTGCTTGTAATAAAAACAATTTTCAGGGTAGCAAATTTTTTTTTTTAAAAATCGATCACAATAGGTACTGTATTATTAGAAAATAATAAAGTAAAAGTTACACTTCAATTTTTCACGTTTTAGGGCTAATAGACTCCAAAAACGCAAAAGAAAGCTCGTCTGTCCGCCGTATACGCTGTACGCCACACGTGGATGAGTTTGAAGTCTCGTAGCTTACAAGCCAATTGATATATTACAAACAAATTTTTGCATTGCTATTTAGTTATACATTAATTTGTCACTAGAACCGCTTTTCATGAATTTCCGAGGATAACAATTCACATACCAAAAAAAAATTAGGATACCAGTAACTGAGTTAAGTTAATCAACCAGTCTGTGAAAAAAGGCTGTGTTGTTTCCAGTGGAAGGATACGAAATAAAAGACATTCAAGGTATCGTACACAGACCAAGTGCTCGAAATTTCGACAAATTTAAACGCTTCAATTTTTGGCAGTTATCCGTATCCATTAAAAAAGAGTTAAATTACAATTGCAAGTTCTTTGAGTTCGTTTACGACATATATAAATCATAATTCTTGATTTGCCAAAATATCACAATGATTTTCTCATAAGAAGAGTATTTTTTAGAATTTACCCTTATACCAGCTTCATATAATTACACATTTCATCTTTCTATCATTAGTTTCTCAACGTAGTTTTTTTCCGAAGGGAGGTTGTTAGCTCATCGTTTAACACCCGTAGGATAGAGAAGAACGGGCTTGAATTGGTTGTTGAAAAGTCTGGAAAACTGAGTATAAGGAAAATAGTAGGACCATGTCAAGTGAGAACCGAGCCTACGAGGTTTTGGATGATAGACTAGCACGCTCCCACTCACACGAGGCTACACAGTTCATATTCAGCACACCAACTCTTTTTGAAGACCTATTTCAACCTTCTTTCAGCATTCGTTAGCGAGATCTAAGGTTTCCATACGGCGGAGGATGGTCAATTTTGTTTATATACCTACTATATTCATATGACAAAGATTGATATCAGAAAATAAGGGGTTTGGTAGCATCTTGAAACCTGCATATTATGAATTTTTTTGGTTTCATTATTTCGGAAAAGTGGACTTTATGAAGTTAGCACAGAATCCCATGAACTAGATGTTCAAATAATAGACAAGGCATAATCATAAAGTGAGAAGAACTGGCGAAAATGTGTAGGCTCAAAACTCGTTTGCTAACAACCAATTATAACACATTCTTATTCTTTTAATAAAAAGTTGAGTAAGCTGATACGTTATACCACTCCAGACTTCAATATCTAATAATCCGCCTTTACCATTTTTTGAATTTACTGAAGATTCTATAAAAAGTAATTCTCTTTTCACAGCAAATGCGAAGCATATTATTTCCAAACCAATTAAAAAAAGAGGTTCTTCAAAACTAATAGCATTAGCTATGTAATCCAAAATTTAAATTACGAAATTCCATTCCTAAAATACGAAATCGGAATTTTCTACAGTCTCACTTTACCTATCAACATCTAAAATCCTCTTAATTGGCAATTTTATGTTTAGTATTAAGCCCAAGATGGCTTAAAAATACGCGTGTGCTGTCTACTGAATGGTCTTGTACTGCCCACAAGAGTTACCATACGTGGTCATGACCAGATTTACGGCATTTTTTCGAGATATTGCCAAAATCTCACAGATTGGAATAAATTATTAACAACATTCACCCAAGGGGCCTACACACTTTTCATTTTCAGTCTGTAAGTTTTATACTTGCTTATAATTCATTTTTCAATGAGTAAAATTGATAGAGCAGCCACCATTTTTTCCGCTGCAAAAAGCCAAATTTTTGGCAAAAAACAATCAAGTGGAGTGGAAATTACCTTTTTCGATGACCGGGAGATGGAAATTTTCATTATTGATCTCATGAGCAATCTGCATTTCTTGTAAAAGCACTAACCGCTATTTGCCAAACTGGGAATGTTTGGCATTTTAAATTTAGGTGAGGCTCAATTAATTTAATAATTTATTTAGTAATTATATACACGATAAAATGTATCGATACTGGTTTGTATATTCACTTGCGACGACTCTACATCTTGAAGTGGCGTTGAGTAGGGTACGCTCTATTGCCGTCGCTACACACGTCCTTAACATACTTACAAAGTCTTAACTTAGTTTTGTAGTTAGGCCAATTAGCCTATTTTCCTTTCTTTCCTACCCGACACCTCTTTTACCATACACATTCGGGCATTGTTTCTTGAAATATCATAAATAATTTTATTGCCGACCAGGTACGTATGCCACTATTGTTCACTAATATGCCTAGTTTCCGCTTTCTAGCTTTAACCGTTCAGGAGATATAAAAATCACATGGTCTCAACTCAAGCCTTCAAACTCTTAAGACACATTTCTTTACAGCACAGACCATATCCACAATTTTTTCGCAAATGGCTCCGACATATTCCTATATCAATATAATTATTGTTACATGGTACCCTGGGAACCCGCGCAACTCGATCAGTTTCTGGTGAGAAAAAGAAGAACCTCCCAATATGCGAGAAAGATTTCAACTCAACACATGCAATATATAAGCACAGTAAAGTTTGTCGCCAAGGACAGTATTTGTAAAACGACTTTGATTGGAAGCAGTGATCGAACAGTGATCAAATTATATAAAAATGGGGCTGCGTTGGCCGGTAGTGCGATCGTTGAATGGGAATAATAAATAATTGTTGTTTTTATCGATTTTAAACGTATTGTGCTTTATTTGAAATCCCGACGAACCTTTAGTTCGTCAAAATATAAATACATCTCACTTCAAGTTTTAATTTGCTGGATTAATCGAAACTCTTTTAAAATAAGGACACGAATATACTTCGCCTAAAACCCGGGTAGGGCGACCTTACCGTCATAAACCTATCAACAATGAGCCGTATTGAGATCAAGGGGTTATGAGCCATCAACGTAGGGCTGACAAAGCATTTTTTTAAATTTTAGGTTCATCACAGCGATTTTTTTTGTTTTAAAATTTCAGATCAATTAAATAATTAATATTATTACTTCAAAATAATAAAGTAAAATACTGTATTATTGAAATAATAAAGTAAAACATTGAAATTTTTTTCATATTTATTTTATTTTTATGTGCGGTGTTATTGAAAGAACTAAATAAAATACTTTATTATTAAAAAACAATAAAGTAAAATTCATACAAATTTAAAAGTTGTCACCTTACGAGTGCTTCGATACTTATGAGGACAAAAAAGGCACTTTTATGTACCCACTTATCACCCTCAATTGCCTCTTCATTTTACATTGTTCGTATTTCAAATAATTAGATCGAAATTGAAGGGTTCTTCAATCTTCATAATAAAGTAAATTCCATTGTTTGATAAATATCAGCCATTGTTCATTAAAAAATTAAAAAAGGAACTAAAACGAAGTATCTGCGTAATCACTTAACAAAAACTGAGTTTAGAATAAAATACTTTATTATTAAAAAATAATAAAGTAATATGTAAAAAAAATGTTGAGTCAATTTTGTGCTAATAACTATTATTTGAAAGTGCACTTTAAAAAAAATTGAGATCAGTTGAAAGCAAAATTTAAGATAATGACTACCCACATACACATCTATGTTTTTATTGTGAGATATGTCTCTGAACAATTGGTTTAAACAATTGTTTTTGTGTATCTTCTAAAATATATCGATACAGTTGGTAAGCAATAGATTTTCTTTTTGCACATAATCTAGTTCATAATTTGGGAAACGGTTAACCAACTAAACAGGGTCAGGGTGTATTGTTATGAAGTTAGGAGCAAGTCATATTGTTGCGAGCTAGGGGTTCGCCGGGATTTCAAGTAAAACACAATTCGGTTAAAATAAAAATAAGTGATTATTTATTAATCGCACTTTAAATTTCTATTCACAATAATTAGCACTGTATGGCAATACCGCCCGCTTATACCATATATCGCTTGACTCGTTCACTTTCGTTCTCTCTCAACACGGTCGCGTATACATGCTGGCTGTCACAGTCGACGTAATAAAAATTACTGTGTCTTCGCTGAACACTTCACCTGCTTATATATTAGCCGGTTGCAGTCTAGGTTGTACTTGAATGATCGTTCAGTTGTGGAATCTTCTCGAACGCTTTAGAGCTTTCGATTTCGATCTTCGTTCAGTGGTGTGTGCAGAGGATTCTAGTATATTGGAGAGCATTCGATAAGAAGAGAGATACAACCGTGCTGTTTCGCCTTATTTCTAATTGGGTTATTTTGCAACTAGGTATTCGGTTGTTGTTGTTTTCATTATGTGTAACGATCGAGTTGTACGGTTGCGCGGTTGCCAGGCTTACACGTAACAATATGTTGCGGAGCTGGGAAAACTTAGTAAAAGCCATGTAGAAACATATCCCTATGCCGATTTTCGAGATATGCGGTTTTTGATGCAGGTTTCTCTATTTATAACTTCCATACCGTTCACATTTTGCAAATAAGCACCGTTGAATAGAAGAAACTTAGATCTTTTAAAAATCATTTGGTTATTGATTTTAATAGCGGAATAGTCAATTTTACTTTATTATTTCAATAATACAGTATTGTGATCGATTTTTAAAAAAAAATGTCCTACTCTGAACATTTTTTTTTTCACGTTTCGTGTCAGTTGACACGAAAAAAGCAAACAAAATTTTCAGTCCGTCTGTCCGCCGTACGTCTACCGGTGTACGCAAAATTGTTTGAAGGCTCGTAGCACCCAAACCCTTTGAGCTATTTAGTTGATTTTTTTTTCGTGGGAAGAGTTGGTAGTCCCCCCGAAGTGACCAAATTCTGAGGGGTTTCTAGATCTCAGCAACCGCTTATGCTACGACGCTGAAACTTGGAATTTATATAGAGCTGCAAAAAAAATTTGGATATGGGTGAACGGGTGAAGGAGTGGGGGGGGGAAATAATGCTTCCGAGACGTTCGAAAGACGAGATTGAGACATTCGCAAATTCATATCTCCTAAACTGTTCATATCAAGAAATTAAAACTTAATGAACATTTGTAGGAATACTAGGAGAATAGATCAGAAACAAAATTTTGAGTGGGGGCAGTGGCGTGCGGAGGAGGGGGTGAAAAACTTTAGATTACGATATCTCACGAACCAATTGCACTAGACAAATAAAATTCAGTTTCTGTATTAAGGTTGACAAATAAAGTTCGATGAAAGTAAAATTTTTTAAGAGGGAGGTGGATCATGGAAGTGGAGGGGATAAGAATTTTTTTTAAAAAATCACGTCTCATATCTCAAGAACAGTGTAAGATAGATACTTAGAATTTTTACCAGAAGAAGACCTAATAGACCTCTATCAGAAAAGGTGAAAGTGGGGTAAAAAGGAAAAAGTTCCGATTTTTATATCTCGAGAACCTATAATGATATAAAGCTGAAACTTAGTATTTGGATAGACATGTAGTAGTAGCATGTTGGAGAAATATAAATTTTTATAGGGGTAGCATGATACGGGGGTGGCGGGTGTTTTTTCTATCTATAGAACGGCTTATGCTACAAAGTTGAAACTTGTTATGTGCATGTAAATCAACTAGAAAAGTAATTTAGATAAAAAAAATTTCAAATATCTATTGGCGTTCGTAAGGGTGGCGAAAAAAATTATTAGTGAAAAGGGAATGCATATATTTTCACGATTTTCGTCATATCTATTAGACTTCTTCATATAAATTCCTAAAAAGCGTTTTCAGCATTTTTTGAAATTCGACCCCTAAGAGAGTGTAAAGGGGTTGTATACGTTTTCACGAATTCTGCCTTATCCCCCAGGTCTGATCGATATCGAATATCTTTTCACTTTCATGGGCTTGCGTAATAATCGCCTAAAACTTGTTTTTAAGTTTTTTCCTTTTTCAGTCCCAAAGATCGTAAAAAAGGGTTGAACACGTTTTCACGTCATATCTTTTAGAAGTGATAAGAAATTGAATTGGTTTTTACTTTCTCCTTTCAGGATTTTTGGATATTCATCTCCCAAGTGGGTGTACGGAGGTTCCATATCTGATGATATATCGAATTCCTTTTTGCTTCCTAAGGTTTTCTATATGAGCGCCAAAAAGTCAATTTCAGTATTTTTAGATATTCAATCCTAAGAGGTGTAAGGGGGTTGTATGCTTTTCAAAGCTTCGACATATTTCTTAGGTTTGATGAGATTCTAGAACGCTTTTCACTTCCACAAACTTTTTATATAATCGCCTAAAAACCCATTTCCCAATTTTTCGATATTCGGTTTGTTTTCAAAATGTTTTCACAATTTTTGCCATCCCTTCATTTAGTCACTTGAATAATTCTTTTTTGTTAATAAAGCATATGTCAAACCCTTTAATTATTCGATTATCCATTATATGGAGAGCTTTTTAGGCGATTACAAAAGACGAAACTTGATATCACATCAGACACTAGAGATTTTGCAAAATTTGTGGAAACGTAAGCATCCCTTCACACCCTTTGGGGGTTGAATATCGAAAAATGTTGAATTGGTTTTTAGACTTAGGATTTTAGGTAATAACCAATTTCATATCTCATCAGACGTAAGGGATGGCGGAAACTGTGAAAATGTATACGAACCTCCTCCACCCCCTTGGCTGTATATCAAAAAATCCCGAAATTAATTTTTAGGCGATTATGTGGAAACCCGAGGAAGTAAAAAACAATTCGATATTTCATCAAATCTAAGAGATATGATCTGAACGGGCGGCTTACGTGTCCTAACAAAATATATGAGGTTTTGTATTTCAAAAATGGTTGAAACTTGAAAACTTTAATTTGATTGACCTGAAACTGTTATAGGCGCACATTTTGAAAATAAGGGTTTATAGTGAGAAACAAAGTGCAGAAAGTTCTTTGTTTAGCTGCCCTACAAAAGTCGTGGAAAAATTATACATTTATTTTATGTAATCTACTATAACTTAAGAAATCGGTCAGCTACGAAGTCGAAATTCGACTTGAATTAACTTTGTGTTAAAGGTTCGTTAGTGGGCGAAATTCCTGAAATTCTGTAGATGGCTAGAATCACTCATACGAAAGACCTTTTACATATTGCATTTGCGCACTTTCATTTTTCATCGTTTGAAAAACACACGATAATAAGTAAAATCAAGATAGGCTTTGAGTTATAAGACTAAGGTGTTGGCTGTTTCAAAGAGCAAAAGCTTACACGCGCGATGAAAATATAATATTAAAGCGACGCGATTAGAGCGATGCGATATCACTGTAAATTGCTGCACTCACTAACATTCGTTCCAGTCAGCCGTCATCGCGTCGCATTGTTTATTACGCGCGCGTTGCGTTCACTATAATCCCACCTTAAGGGTATGATAAGAAATTTTACATAACGTGATTTATCTAATTTTTTTCCAAAGCCATGTTTTATATCTAACTTCGGAACTACAACATCATGCTGCTTATCGTGACCGCGTTATGTTCCTATAATAATTTTGAAATTATTATCATAACGTACACTGTCACTTTCGAATAGATCTCAAGGAAGATTTAAATATACTTTACGTACAGAACGGACAATATAAATAGACCCTTCTTTTAGCATGGTTGACTAATTCTGGGGTGAACATTGCACGCGCCGTACTGTTCTAAGTGAATTAAGGAGAAGGGAAGCTTCAGCACAATTATCTATAGATAAACACAACGAAGGCCTTAACCAAATAAAGGACATGTGGCGACAATTCAAAAGAAAAAAGGATTAACTTATTGATGAGGCGGCATCAATAAGCGGGGGATGAGTTTGGTTGTTATTCTGTAGCAATTAAATGGCTGTATGGATAGAGTGTGCATGACGCCCATGTATGATTTCCGACCTAGGGAGATTGCTTATAATAATTGTTGAGTTAAGACTCTTGGGAACATAATTTTAGACTGTAATGATTTCGAGAAAATAATGAGTAGTACTTGAATTGGTTATTGAATTACTTACAAAAGTGTGTTGTGTGTCTATTTTGAATCAATAACAATCATTTTTTGTTCCTAGTCCCCTATTTTATTTGAGCCCAAAAAAACTAAAGGTGTATGATGGGAATGAAAAAAAATATATTTCTGAAAAGAACAACCCCCACTAAAATTGTTCACCCACCAAAGAGGTGAACGAATTGGTAATTGGTGAGAATTTAACTATCCGAAAAATTACAAGTCTTGTAAAAGAAATCGCAAAGAATTCCTGATGAAAACCGTCAATTAACTTCAACAGTTCGTGCAAAAACATTTCTTATT
Organism: Beris morrisii; assembly: GCA_951812415.1. NCBI lineage: Eukaryota > Metazoa > Arthropoda > Insecta > Diptera > Stratiomyidae > Beris > Beris morrisii. The sequence continues at coordinate 32,334,569 of OX638311.1, forward strand.
TGACTATCGACTCATAGCTAGCTGTCTCCATGTACGAGTGAATCTAGTCTCTAACTCTCTAGCCCTAAATTATTGTTAGTTTTTCTTTGTTTTGATTTTGAATGAAATCGCAAAGTGGTTCACGGTATTTGAGCAAACCTTGTCTTTTTTAAAGCAATTTTCCATTACAGTTTGTCTTCCGTCAATGAAATTCTCACCATACATTTATTTACAATATGTCGAAGGTTCGTCGCACCATAAATATATTTTCTTTTCATCGAACTTTTCATACACACCTCCATTCCACACATGTGTATATTCAGTGCAAGGAAAGTAATTGATTGCAGTCAATTCGTCATCTTAAGAAGCTTATAACGATGCCTTAAACACAAAGAATGTCATTCAATTGCTGTGGTATCTTTCGAGCCATGTACAAAGTTGTAGCTTGAATATCCTCTAAATTACGATGAGAACAACCTCAGAAGGAATTTTTATGCTTCCATTGTCTAAGGAGTTCCCATGGTAACTGTTCTGTTTTCAGTTCTTATGATTACTCTTGAGGCTTGAGGAGCGCATTATTTCTGTAGGCCGATTTGAATCCGGAATGTAAACAAAAGATTTGGTGTGAATTTGAGGAAATCAAATTAAAGCCTGAGATATGCTGCCGGACAATTATTATTGTTGACGAGACGCGCCATCTAAATATCCGGAATTCGTAAAGTGACCGGCCGGTGGTTACCACTTAGACTCGTCTGATTATCTTTTTGATGGAATTTCTGTGAATCGGCTTCTTATTTTGAGGAAGCAGTTGTTTGACGATTTAATGAAAGGTTTACTTTGCTAATTTATAGGTATAATAATGGAATTAGTTAATGAATTCTGCGTAATGGTTAATTAATAAGAGTTCTACTTCTGCTTATGGGCATGTAGCTACATTCGAATAGAATGATGAGATTATTTCAACTTCCTATAACATTTTTTCGAAGTATGATACTAGAAAATCTTTATATAGCTACTAAGTTTCAACTTTTTACTATTAGCAGCTCTTGGAAGTTAAAAGTCAGAAATCTATCGTTTCAACCTCCAATTCTCGCCTCATGTTCACTCCCTAAAAAATTGTAATATTGCAAAATTCTGAAATTAATTTCTTTGGGGATTATATTTAAAGCCCTTAGAATTAAGGGCGAATTCGATATTGCATTTGAACTAAGAAATATGCCGGAATACGTGAAAACGTTCACAAATACCTGAAACCCCCTAAGGGTTGAATATCGATAAAATCTTGAAAACGGTTTTTAGACGCTTATAAAACACGCTAGAGTTATTTAATAGGGACAATTTTGTATTTAAATAAAACACAGAATAATTGAGATAAATTCCAAACGTTGCTCGTTCGTGACCTTCACCACGATACAAATGTAAACCTTGACTGACGTTTTGACATTGACAGACCAGCAAAAAAGTTTAAGGGTGCGTTTGTATTAAAATACAAAATTGTTATGTGCCTTTATAAACCCCCTTTATAAAGAGCCCATAGATGTAAAAATACTTTGATACCTCGACAGACCTAAAAGATATGAGAGAATTCGTGAAAATGTAAAGAAAACTCTTTTCACGAACAATTGGGTCGTCCCACCTCCGTACGCCAATGCAAATCTGATTTTTTTTGCTTAAATTACTTTTATAATACTGTTGCGAGCTAGGGGTTCGCCGGGATTTCAAGTGAAACACAATTCGGTTAAAATCAAAATAAGTGATAATTTATTCAATCGCACTATTAATTCTATTCGCACAATAATTCGCACTGTATGGCAGCACTTCCCGCTTATTTATATCGCTTGACTCGATCACTTTCGCTCTCTACCAACACGGTCGCGTATACACGCTGGCTGTCACAGTCGACGTAATAAAAATTACTATCTCCTCGCTGAAAGCTTCACCTGCTTTTATAGTAGCCGGTTGCAGTCCAGGATGTACTTGAATGTTCGCTCGGTGCTGTGGATGTTTCTCGAAAGCTTTAGAGCTTTCGATTTTGATCTTCATTCGGTGGTGTATGTACAGGGTTCTAGTACCTTGGAGAGCATTCGATTAGAGTGGGGGTATAATCGTGTTGATCCGCTCTCCTTATTTACTCAACTAGGCATTTGATTGAGTTACTTTGCAGCTTAGGTATTCGGTTGTTGATGTTTCCCTATTCGTAATCGATCGAGTTGCGCGGTGGCCAGGCTTACACGTAACAATACATATACATTTCCATACCAATTTTCAACGTTCTAGCATAAACCATTCCTGAGACACAACAAACACCACCACCCCCGTACTTTGCTTTCCTTATCCAAAAACTATTTTTGAGGTGCCCTATGGTGGCTTTATTGAATTTTTGTTCATCCAAGTCCGATGAGATTGTGACCTCCTTCTCAAATCGAATATCTGATCTTGCACTGCTCGCATCCCTAATTTACCAACCAATTCACCCTCCAAAAGCTATTTTTTAGATACCGAGCTGGGTTTGGAGGGTAGTCATTTTCGGCAAGGATAAAAACACAACCTGAACAATGTGAATTGGAAACACTAATTAAAAAAATTAAGGAGTTAAAAAATTTTTTAACTTATCAGCCAAAAGAGTTGTCTTCAAAGGCGTACGGCGGACAGACGGACAAAAAACGTGAAAATTTATAATATTAGGGCAGCCAATTTTTTTTCTTATGCCTCAGTTACAATGACTCCGATCCAAGGCCGTAACCAGAAAAAAAATTGGGGGGGAGGGCCGTGAAAAAAACTATTATCCCCCTTCGATTTTTTAAATGAAAAACGGAGATATCTAGGAAGCACTATAAGCGAGACAAACCCTTACGTAGGTGAGAGGCTTATGAGAGTAAAATATTCGTGAGCAGCAACCAGCAAAATAAAAATTATGGGTATATAATATAATAATGAAAATGCAAACTATAACATATATATATGTAAATAAATGTAATAGAAAACAATGGTTGGGGGTTGAATTTCGAAAAAATTGTGAAACAGTTTTTTAGCTAATTTTACAAGAAGCAAATTGTTATCTCATCAGACACTAGGAATTTTAAAAATTTGTGAAAACGTAAGCAAACCCTTCACCCCCATGGTTTTTACAATTCGAAAAATCGTGAAATTTTATATCTCATCAGAACTAATGGATTGCAAAATTGTGAAAACATATACAAGCCTTTGGGGGTTGAATATCTAAAAATTGAGAAATGGGTTTGTATGCGATTACATAAATAGTCTGTGGAAGTGAAAAGCGATCTAATATCTCATCAAACCTAAAAAGTATGTCGAAGCTGTGAAAAGTATACAACCCCCTTACACCCCCTTAGGATTGAATATCTAAAAATACTGAAATTGCCTTTTTAGCGATTATGTAGGAAACCTTAGGAAGTAAAAATGAATTCGATATATCATCAGATCTAAGCAATATGTAAGAATCTGTGAAAACATATGCAACCTCCTTACACCCACTTGGAGGCTGAATATCCAAAAATCCGGAAAGGAGTTAATAGATAAATATCAAAACAGCGCGAGAAAGTAAAAACCAATTCAATCGCTTCTAAAAGATATGACGGAATTCGTGAAAACATGTTCAACTCTTTTATACCCTCTTAGGGGTTGAAAAGGGAAAATACTTAAAGACTATTTTTATGCGATTATTACGCAGCGTAAATGGTTTGTGAAATATCGTAATCTAAAGTCGCTAACCGAACAAAAATTATTATTTCTAGTCTTTTCTCCTAGTACCTATATCTACACTCCGTCTTTAAGTTTCAATTACATGAAATTTAACGTGTAAGAGAAATGGATTGTAAAGTGTCTTAATCTTCGAACGGATTGTTTTTCATCCAACTCCAACACCCCTTCACCCATATTGAAAATTTTTTTCAAATGGGTCCACTATCAAAGCTTTATATAAATTCCAAGTTCTAGCCTCCAAGCGTAAACGGTTGCTGAAATCTAGAAACACATATGTACTTATTTTTATTACTTAATTTATTGTTTTAGTTTTGCAGTTTAAACCAAAACATTTGTCTTTTTTGACAATTATAAAAACAACAAATGAAGAATTAATTCACTCATAACCCGTCTTCCCACCGAACTTGACCGATTTCAATCGCAATCGTAGGAAATGTAAATGTTCATAGGTAATAAATGATACATTATATTGTTACATGTAAACCTGGCAACCGCGCAACCGCGCAACTCGATCGATTACGAATAAGGGAAACAATAGCAACCGAATACCTAGTTGCAAAATAAACCAATCAGAAGCTGTAGTTGAAGTAAATAAGAGAGCGAAACAACACGACTATATCTCCCCTCTAATCGAATGCGCTCGAATGTACTGGAAGCCTAGAGGATCAAATGGAATACTCTCAAGCGTTCCAGTAGCGTCTACACACACCACCGAGCGAAGATTCAAGAACAGTCTCGACTACAGACAAATAGTATAAAAGCAGATGAAGCTTTCAGCGATGGAGATAGTAATTTTTATTACGTCGACTGTGACAGCCAGCGTGTATACGCGACCGTGTTGGTAAAGAACGAAAGCGATCGATTGCGTGTGATCGAATCAAGCGATATAGATAAGCGGGCAGTATTGCCATATAGTGCAAATAATTGTGCGAATATAATTGAAGTGCGAAGAATAAATAATCACTTATTTTTATTTTAACCGAATTGTGTTTTACTTGAAATCCCGGCGAACCCCTAGCTCGCAACAATATAGATTTGTTATTATTATGTTGGGTGTGTCGCAATACAATTGGCAAAAAAAAGAAGCTTGATTTTGAGTACTTTGGATTCTTTGGAAATTTCCGGGTGGAGGGGGCGGTTCGGACCCAGTCGATCCCCCCCCCCCCCTCCTCACTGGCTACGGCCTTGCTCCGATCCGATCCGATCTGGAAAACGGACCGTGTTCAGTTTCTCCATCCGACACACATCTAAAGGGAATTTCGGAACGACTAGACACAATCAACGGAACGAATACCCGAGACACAAAACGGAGTGGTAAAGTTGACCACCTTTCTACTTCTATCCGTTCCGACGCTGAGAGGTGAATTATTGAATTTCACCACCTCTTTCACCTAACTGAAAACCAAAATTACACCACGATAGTGTCACTTTGATGGATGTCGAAACGGAATCATTGTGCATAGAAAAAATTTTCCCCTGAGCTTTCCGGATTGGATCGGAGCCATTGTAAAGCCTCAGTTATAATGGTTCCGATCCGATCCGGCAACGTCGGAGGGGAAAAATTTCTAGGCACAATGATTCCGTTCCGACATCCATCAAAGTGACACTAACGCGGTGTAACTTTGATTTTTAGTGAGGCAAAGGAGGTGGTGAAATTCAATAATTCACCTCTTAGCGTCGGAACGGATAGAAGTTGAAAGTTGGTCAACTTTGCCCCTCCGTTTTGTGTCTCGCTAATTACGATTGTGGCTAGGCGTTCCGAAATTCCCTTTAGATGTGTGTCGGATGGAGAAACTCAACACTCTCCGTTTTCCGGATCGGATCGGATCGGAACCATTATAACTGAGGCTTAACTGAGGCTTTACAACGTCAATCACATCACTTTATTATTACATTATAATTTAAAAGCGTTTATTTTTGGGGTGTTAACGTCAATATTGAGTTATTCAATAACAAATAAAATATTCGAGTTATCGAGCTGTGTAATTTCTACAGTTCGTGAGGCGATGGAAATTATTCGCACATCCCTGATATACACCATACAATGGCCTACCTAGCAACGAGTAATCACATGTCGCAATTTCAAACAAGGCCCACAAAAAGGTGTATTATGTAAAATTCGCGTCGCAATTAATCAGAAAATGGCTCTTGTTGACAACCGTGAACATATCATTAATTTCCAACGGTGAAACCCAACGAACGAACGTGTTGCAATTCTGGGGGCATCCCAAACAATTTTTTACCATCTCGAAACTAAACCAGATCTTGAGAAAGTGAAACTGTCTGTGACCTTAAGACCACTCGCGATAAAATTAGGTTTTTTTTTTTGCGCTCTTTTCCGAATCATTTTAATTAAGATCAAATCGATGGAGAAAATCATTTACGAGTTCAATGCACCGCAGCTGCAATCAAAACAAACTACGACTCGCGTCGAACGCTTGCAAAACAAACGACTTAAGCGAGTAACTTGAATTTGTCGTCTGCAGAAAAACTGCACTTTGCAGACCTGTGCTCGCTTCAATGTTTCGATTTTTCGAAACACGTTCGATCCTGTTCGATCGCGATCTAGTGTCGTTCGAGCGATGCTCAAGACGAGCGAACAACCTTGAAAGAAATTTCAAAAGGCCCGTAAATGGTGGCTGATGGTGCTCGTACCGGTGAAACTGCCTTCGGCTACAAAAACAAATTCCGTGGCCGCCTCAGACTTGTTTTGCAGCGCACGAAAGCAAACAGATTAACCGACCGAGAAATCTTTGCGTCTTGGAAAAGTTCTCAGGCCTCGCTTAAACGCTCGCTTTGCTTCTTTTGGCTACGCAGTAGAATATCGCGTCGCGTCCGGCCTCTGATCCAAGGGTTTGGCGTGATGTCAACCTGACTGATCTACTTTTTCGGGAATTTGCTGCGGTAATCTGCGTTTTTTCTGCCGCACCGTGAAGATTTCGACGTATCTTGCGTTTGCCTTAAAACGCGAGAAGCGTGTGAATTTGTCCGAAAAATTGTCATTTGGAGGTAGAGACGTCAATTAGTTCATTGGAGCATGAAGGCTTCTGTGGGCAATTCAAAACGGGCATTACACAATTTTATTGTTAGTTGCGTCTTCCGCATATGAAAGTCAGTAAGCGTTCCAGTACCTTTGAAACTGCGTTTGTATCACAGGTGAGTGTGGCTTGGAATCCGGATGTTAAAGGCTTTATTACAGCAGGCATAAGAGTTAATATCGTATATTATTGCAGCTACAGTTGGACTATTAAATAAATAATAATAAATAATGCCGAGGAACCACTGATGGGAATTATTACCACGATTTGCTTGTAAGCGTTGTAGAGCCACGTTCCACTCAAAGTGGTGGTTCTAGTACCGAAAACGGAAACAGAACATTTAACACAATAAAAAACGCTGCACTTGCCTTGAATTGGAAATTGAACGATTGGGTAGTCGAGGCTGAAATCGATGTGATTAGTATGCGGCGTTATTGCTATGCGTACTTCCTAATTTGGTTCCGTTTGGTGTCTATTGTTGTGCAATCGCACGCGTCGATATGCTGCGATAATATCAAAGTCATTGACTTTTTTTCTTGAATCTACTTAAGTGGTTACTTACGTGCAGAAAGAAATTGGAATCATCGCAGGGTTCCTTAATCCTCACTGAAAAACCGAAAAAAATGTTCAACGCAAATTAATAAGTGATTGAAACTAAGACAAAATATAGCAGAGCTTCGTTCCTGGTAAAATTGTTCCAGAGTATTCTGAGACAACAACAAAGTTATAAATAATAAGAGTAGGGGAGGGTGGGCAAAATATGCTAGCAAAGTACATAGGATAGGGTTATTTATGGAATAACACATCGGGCAAATGGCCTCCACGGCTTTGCTGGCACATGCGCACTCTTTTGTAGAAATTTTCCTTGACCGTTTTGCATAAAGATGCCTGAATTTCGTTGATGCAGCGTTTAATTTCGTCCTGTGAGGCACGGGTGGTTATAGGCTTGTTGACATAGACCTTCATAGACTTCAAATAACCCCATAAAAAGAAATCTAATGGTGTTAAATCACACGATCTTGGGGGCCAATTCTGATCACCGAAGCGAGAGAGTACACGACCAGGAAATGTCTCATGCAGTAATTGAATTGTTTCACGGACTGTATGGCATGTGGCACCGTCTTGTTGAAACCACATATTGGCCACATCAATATCATCCAATTTCGGCAGAAAGAACTGTATTATCATGTCGCGATATCGAATACCAGTAACAGTCACTGCTTGACCAGCCTCATTTTCAAGAAAGTATGGTCCAATGATGCCACCAGCCCAAAATCCGCACCAAACAGTGACACGTTGTGGATGCATTTGTTTTTCGACAATCACATGTGGGTTCTTTGAACCCCAAACACGGCAATTTTGGCGATTAACTAAGCCATCAAGGTGAAAATGTGCTTCATTGCTTAGAATGATTTTGCTCGAAAAATCAGCATCCGTTTGTTGATGTTCAATAATTCATTCAACGAACTCTCTTCGCTGTGTATGGTCATTAGGCTTCAGTTGTTGTGTCAATTGAACTTTGTAAGCATAAAGACGCAGATCTTTAGTGAGTATACGCTGTAAAGAGCTTCTTGAAATTTGCAATTCTTGTCCACGACGCCGAATTGATGTTCTGGGATTTTCACCAACACTCTCACGCACTGCTTCGATATTGACATTTGAACGGCTTGTTTTTGGACAACCATTGTGTTTAGCGTCTGCAACTGATCCAGTCTCCCTGAATTTTTCAATTCTTCACAGTTGACGAAGTTAAAACACTATTCCGACCATATTTTGTATGAAATTTTCGAACTGTGGCCGCCAAACTTTTATTATTTTTGAGATATTGTTCAATAATGAAAACACGTTGCTGTACCATGTAACGCTTCATTTTTACTAACCCTAAGCTCTAAGCTGTCAAATTATTTTTTTTTCAGGGTTTCCAACAATTTACTGCACAAATGGCGGCAAATTCAAATCTTGCGTTAATTTTGGGACACCCTTTAGCTTTCAGGATAAAATACTGTTTACTTTTAATTGTGTGTCCCGATAAAGAGCAAATGAAACGCGATCGAAGAAAATGTTATTTTCGGTAATTAGATCAGTGTTGCCGGAACATGAATATAGATAAGAAAATATAAACGAAAACGAGGATGTTAAGTGAAAATAATAGAAAATAAGCTAGGAGTTTATAAATAAAATTTTTTTTTGTTATCGAAATTGAAGAAAATATCTTACGAATACAAAAAAATCTCAATCATGAACGTTGAATCCAATTTTAAGGACTCTCTTTTAGTTGCTACTCGAAACTAAAAGACAGTCAGTTCCCTAAATTGAGTGAAGACATTTTTAAAGGATTTTGCATGGTAGCTACTACTCGAAGGAGGACTCATAGGAACTTTTTCAAATTCTTTCCTTCAACTGCAGCTATTGGAAAAACAACGTATAAAACATTTCAAAGTCGTAGCCAAAGACTAATCATTCATTGTTTATACGAACTCCCAATCTGTAAACACAAAAAGGACGAACTTGTATGAAAAGCATGTGTGCCTTTCGGAAGAAGTAGTATGTTCTGAGCCATTCGGCCCCTGGCCCCTGCCAAATTTCAGTCCACGCCACGCCTATGGAGGGGGATGGGGATGACCTGACCACAAATTAAATTTACGTTTTTTACTTAAATTCTATGAGGCCAAGCGACGGATATCCCGCTTCCCAAAGTGATAAGCAACTCCTTTACCGATTATTTTTCTTTCTTAGACTTTCGCTAGTCAAGACCCAATATTAATTATGAAAAATTTCAATATCTGAAGACATTTACATCTACCTTATTGAGAATAACAGGCCTTGTTATTGATGAACCCATGCCATTGAGATTCATCTTTCTGTGTACCCTGTCTTTATTCATATCATGATATCATCGATACCAGCATTGTATCACCTAAGACTATGGATATTCAAGATTAACGATCCGATATCTACATACATTCGCGAATATTGGCCGATAGCTTCACAACGCTTGAAGCTAGAAGTTTAAAATGTCGCACACATTATTTTTCTGAATACGAAGAAAATCCGATGTCATTCGTGTAGCTATGATACAAAAGTTCTTCAAAAATATGTAGTTTGAACCCGCTTTAACTAAATAAATAGCGAGGAAATGGAGATTTTACACAATAACTGCCCACTACCCACCCACCCCGTTCCAATATGAATACTCACTACCTTTTATTATTCCCAGGAATTATTATATTATTAGGAAGTATCTAAAGTATCATGATTGGCTGCGGCCTATCGCAACCGCGTTTTATTTTTAACGCTATAACCTAGTTACACGTCCACCTAAATTGTCAATCTAATAATTTCCAATTGGACTTAAATTGGCAATTATGAAGTTGCTGACACACGGCCCTTCTACTAATGATCAAAAAGAAGATGCCATTTGACAATTTCGAAATGAAAAATTTATGAAATGTTTTCTTGTCATATTTCCAGCAGAAAAAGTACATCGTTTGGCGTTCAAGAGATTCGTTTTCATATGCTCATATCGATTTGACAGCATAATTTTCAACAATTGACATTTAAATTATTTGTTCGGTATGTCTTCTTCTTTACGGTATGTGTTGAAAATTCACGTGAAATGCGAACTCTAGCATGTTCCTGTCCAAATTGAACATGTAGATGAGACCTTTATGATCAAATGGCACTTAAAAACAGTACACACAGTATCTAAATGATCAATTATAATAAATGGACATTAAAAGCGCACCGTTTGTCTAGAGTATTATCCTCGCTAAAGAAGTTTCACTTCACAATAATAAGCAAAAAAATGTCAATGTATTAATAATAAAAACGTTCTTGTTGTATAATCATTCTAATGACGAATTATGCATAATTAAATTAAGTAAGTAATATAAGAACAACAAGCTTTTTATAATTACATTTCCTCCTTGTAACTACAGCTTATTGTTATTTAAGAATTCAGTAGTGAATTATCATATTTCATAACGTCCATAAACTTTACTTTCCGACTATAATTAGAGATAATGGGCATAATTTTTAATTAACTATATCTCATCATTCGTTTCTCATATTGAAGGGTGGAAAATCAAACAAGTACAACGCAACACTAAATCATTCCTTCATAATACCTGGATTTCCATTATACGGTTGCATTTCTCAATAAATAACGTACCTCTAGTTAGAGTTAATTGAGGTTCCCATGGTTTAGTCCGTATGCACGGTAAGTTACATTACTTTGTCGGCCTCGTCTTAAGTCGTCAGCGTGTTGTATTGTGTTTTGAAGTGAACGTGAACTCGGTAAATCCTTTCATAGGAGCGTCTTTCATTGTTCGTTATCCACTTATGCGGTGGTCCTCTTCATCGTATTGGAACCAAGTCGGTCCGACTTAAAAATATTTTTTGGAAACTGAACAATTTTGAATGATTGGGGAGCTTTGAATAATTTCATCGGATTTTTGGTCTTAATACCTTAAAATTGTGATTTAACGAATGTGGTAGCATAGCATCACTCTTTTATGCTGAGAAGAGAATAATTTAGGATCTATAGCAGGAGTTTGATTTAATGAAATTCCCACACGATGAAGAGAATCCAATTTATTATAATTACATTTGTGTGTGAATACTTATGAACTCATCCTTCCATTAGTAGCAGGAAAATCCTACTTCAGGCTCCATGAGTAAGAAATGTAAACATTAGGGTGGTCGTTAAAAATTTCATTTTTACAGCCACCCCCAAAAAGTTTCTTTATTGTAATATCAGGAATTTGAGATATTCAACCCCTAAAATGGTGTAAAATCATTGTGTATATTTTTACGAATTCCGATATATCATTTTAGACGTAAAATTTTGGTTCTAAGATCTCAGCAACCGCTTATGCTAGGAGGCTGAAACTTGGAATTTATATAGAGCTTTCATAGTTGACCCATTTGCATAAAAATTGTCAATATGGGTGAAGGGGTGTGGGAGTGGGAGTGGGGGAAAAATAATGCGTCTGAAACGCAAAAAAGCCAAGATCGACACGTTGGGGGGTCAAAAACTTTAGATTACGATATCTCACGAATCAATTGCACTAGAAAAATAAAATTCGGGTTTGCAAACGAAGTTTGCTGAAAGCAAAATTTTTTAAAGGGGCGGTGGAGCATGAAAGTAGAGGGGATACGAATTTTTCAAAAAAATCACGTCACATATCTCAAGAACAGTGTAAGATAGATGCTTCAAATTTTTACCAGAACTAGGCCTAATAGACCCTAATAGGGTGAGGGTGGGAGAGGGTGAAAAGGAAAAGGTTCCGATTTTTATATCTCGAGAACCTATAATGATATAAAGCTGAAACTTGGTATTTGGATAGGGCTATAGTAGTAGTATGTTGGAAGGGGTAGTATGGTATGGGGGTGGGGGGTTTTTTCCTATCTATAGAACAGCTTATGCTACAAAGTTGAAACTCGGTATGTATATGTAAATCAACTAGAGAAGTAATTTAGATTAAAAAAATTGTCAAATATCCATTGGGGTTCGGAAGAGGGGCAAAAAAAATGATCAGTGAAAATGGAATGCATATATTTTCACGGTTTTCGTCATATCTGTTAGGTCTTTTCAAATATTAAATTCATTTTTATTCCACGGATTCTTCTAGAAAGTGTTTTCATTTTTTTAAATTCGACCCCTAAAGAGGTGGAAAGCGGATTGTATACTTTTCATGAATTCTGCCATATCCCTCAGGTCTGATCAGATATCGAATATCTTTTCACTTTCAATGGCTTGCCTAATAATCGTCTAAAGCTCATTTTTAAGTTTTTTCCTTTTCAGCCCCTAAGAGGGTATAAAAGGGTTGAACAAATTTTCACGAATTTTGTCATATCTTTTAGAAGTGATAAGAAATTGAATTAGTTTTTACTTTCTCGTGTTGTGTTCATATTTATCTATTAACACCTTTCAGGATTTTCCGATATTTAACTTCCAAGTGGGTGTAAGGAGGTTGCTTATCTGATGATATATCGAATTCATTTCTACTTTCTAAGGTTTCCTATATAAGCGCCAAAAAAGTCAATTTCAGTATTTTTAGATATTCAATCCTAAGGGGTGTAAGGTGGTTGTATGCTTTTCAAAGCTTCGACATATTTCTTAGGTTTGATGAGATATTAGATCGTTTTTCACTTCCACAAACTTTTAATATAATCGCCTACATACCCATTTCTCAATTTTTCGATATTCAACCCCCAAGGGTTTGTATATGTTTCCCAATTTTTACCATCCCTTAGTTCTGACGAGATATAAAATTTGTTATTCCGGCATTTGATGTAATGACCTAAAAACCAATTTCACGATTTTCCAAATTTCAAAAACCAAGGGGGTGTGAAGGGTTTGCTTAGGTTTTCACAAATTTTACAAGATCCCTCGTGTCTCAGGATATAATAAGTTGCTTCTTATGAAATCGTCTAAAAACCTGTTTCACATTTTTTTCGAAATTCAAACCCCAATGGCTTTATATATGTTTTAATAATTCGTCATAACTCTTAATTCTGATAAAGCAGCAAATTCGCTTTTACTTCTATGGGCTTTTAGTATAAATAATGTACCGAAATTCGAATTACACGGGCTTTTCCAATGTTTATTCGACTAAAAATCTCTATTTTAAATATTTTTTTTTAAGAACAAAACTAACTTTCCAAGAAACCTCATAATTTCGAAACAACTGATGATATACTCCGACTTTGACTGCTCCCGAACTTTGACCCGAAGAATAATAAAGTTTCGCCCAGACCATTGGCAGATTTTTAATTTTTACTTCTATGGGATTTAAATATAATCGCCTGCAAACGTATTTCATATTTTTTCAGCATTTAATTCCGAAGGGAGCTAAAGGTGGTTGGGTACATTTTCACGAATTACGATAAATGTTATAGGTCTAATTAGAAATCGCATTGGGTTTTTTATATAATCGTCTGAATTTTCAGGATTTTAAGATAGCCGCATTTTTTATGTAAGCCCCCACCACAAAACGTGTTCAATCATTAACTGGAACAGAACGCGATTAATACTGATATGCGGGGCAGGTTACATATGCGACTAGGAACTTAAGGCATCAGTCTAGTTGTGACCGTTTGAAAAAATCGTTTTTTTTTTGCATTTTTCGAAAGTATGTACATTCAAAAATATTGTGAGAAAAATTCATAAAGATCCGAGCAGTCTAAGTGCCAATATCGAGCAGCTGCTTGCATTAAGGGCTCATATACCCTTGAACGCGCTGAAAACCGAGTAAATTTGAAAAATTATTATAAAGGTTATATGGTGAAAAAAAAATTGAATTGTTGAGTTCACATATCTTATTAACTATTTAACTATATTAACATTGTGTTTTACGGGTTTAAATGGACTACTTATAAAAAGCATGGCGCCTCCTGGTCGGCATCATAACTTCACCAAAAATAATTCAATTTGCAAAAATAAAAAAGAATCTTGTAGAATAATGTAGTAGTTATAGTCTGTCGGATGGAATTTTTTTTTTTTTTCAAAAATAAATAAGTTACAGTATTTCGAACTTTAGTAATCAGTTTTTTAAAAAAAAATTTGCGTTTAATAATTTATAAAAAAATTTCCATGCAAAAAATTAAAAAAACCACTCGATAGACTATAGAGAAACTAGTTATCAAAATTATAAAAAAAAAAGTTGAAAAATATTAAAAATTGACTGAGTTATCGTGCCGACCATGTCTAAAAACATAGTAACGAGTAAAATGCGTTTAAAGTTTTTGGTAGGTACAACGTGAACTTACGGCTAGTCTCCCATTCCAGCTTCGTACTGTACACCTTCTTCCTCTTGTATCTTCGTGTTTTTTTATAAATGACCTTGTTTTCTATGAAACCCAGCTTTTTTTTTTTACGAAAAAATAAATGCTAAACGCTGCTTTTGAGAGTGGCGCGACAATTAGCCAGGAAGCCGCTCCAAACCGATGTCTGGTGACATTTATTGCTATAACATTGTAATGGAGTGGAATTTTCTAAATTCTAATTTTTTTTTTAATTCTTAAAAGTATAAAAAATAAAAATCTGCAAAAAAAAAAAATCAATTTTTTGAAAATTTCAGGGGTATTTGAGCCCTTAACACAAACTTATTAAAGGTTGCTTTACTGCTTTCACCGGCAGTTATATTTCGACATTTGAGGTTGCTCTACTGCTTTCACCGGCAGTTATATGTCCATATTTGAAACTGTAAGGGCAAGATATTCTGGAAAAGGCAGAAGGGATCCTGTATGGTCTGGGCATCGCTGATTAGGCGTACGTATGATTTTTTCACGATTTCGTAGAAAAAAACTTTAACCGCGTTTTTCTCGAAACAACGTTTTCTCGGCTCCCGGGACTGAAATTTTCGAAACCATTCAACCGATCTTGATGCAAATTAGACCGCATATCCCTAAAATATATAATTTCGTCTGCAACTAGAACCAAGTGAAAATTTTTATTTTTACTATTAATTTTGATGCAAAAACTAGTGGAAAAAGTACCATTTTTTGGTATTTTTCCGAAAAAGTCCGCCATTTTGTTATTTAAGCATGAATATCAAATCTTCTAGTTCCAGACAGAATCACAGTTATACTGAATCTATAAATTTTTCATTTTTTTGTGTCAGATGAATCTGCTGAACAAAATCATTTTTGTATCATTATGTATTTTTCACACAGTTACGTTTAACGAGTATTTTAAACAACAAAAACTGTAAAAAGTAAATAAAAAAAATGTTTTTAGCTAGTTTTAGAGTATATTCATTAAACCCAAAAAGAATGACATCGATATTTATTCTTGTAAACTCTAAAAAAATTCCTGAAAATAGCCCTTTTTTGAGGCGTCCAAAGTAGACTGAGGCCTTAAAGAATCGCCAAGTGGTTCTCTGGAACAATATTTTTTAAGGTTGTCAGATGTAGAGTAACCTGCACCATCTCAGCATTAGCAGGTGATAAGCCTATGACTAGCTGGGATACGATCAAGGTTTCGGATCTCATTAGGCTTCCGCGACAATTGATCGTCGTGAAATTTGAAGGATGATTTAAAGTTGATACTTGCTAATTACCTAGTGGTGCACTAAAAATTTTTTTGCACTCATAGTTTAAGCACCTCTTAAACCGACAACTGGTTAATGAAGTTGGAGATAAAAAATTCAGCTAAATTTCTCTCTGAAATAGTTCAGCAAACTCTTGCGGTTGATGCTTTCATCATTGCATTATTGTAATATTAATGAGTGCACAATCTAAACTCTGTAAAAAAAAACTATCAGCGCTTGAAACCGAGATGCTACACAAATTGTTACGCGACTAACCAAAAAAATAATTAGAATTTTTGATTAATTTATTTTTTTTTAATAACAATGTTTTATTTTTAACTTTGCAAACCCCATTGTTTGGCCAAATTCATTTCAGCATAGTGATAAATTCCGAAAGTGGAAATGGAAGATCGATGTGCTGATTGTTCCTCGCTGATTAACGCGAGTATTTTACGTAACTAATCAAGAAAACAATGGCCAAGGAATCCAAAAATAAACATAAAATTAACATTATGTGGAAAATTTCGGTTTTTAATAAATTAATAGCAGAAAAACAGGCTTCGTGAAGGTCCTATTTTGAATGTTCAATCAAGTTTCGCACACGCGCCAATCAAAATGAAGCAAATCAATAAAAAAAAGGAGAGACCCCAATAAGAAATGATTCCACCGAAAAGTCTTTGTCTCGTTAATGACTCACCAAATTCTACCCCAATATATGCGAATGGTCTGAATCCAAATGAACAAGTTCTCAGCCCGAATGAAGGCCAGGTAATATATCGAAAATTTATGTCCAGCTTATACCACTGCGTCAGCCCAAAGACCCAAGGCGTAAATTTTTCTTATTTATTTTTTATCTGTTTACAAACTTCGATCTTCACTTTGATTCGAAGTCCGCGATCATGGGACCCTAAAAGATCGCATCGATTGTGCACAGAAAAGGCGTCGCGTCGTCCTGATCATCTTCAGATCGGTGCCGCACTAATTTGCACAAAGAAGTGATTTGCACGTCTTTTTCGCCTTATTACGTATGCCGATCTCGATCTTTTGTTTTTATTGTGGCCTATCGGTAATTAAAGATGGACGAGGTACTTACCTGCCTGCATCACGAAGTAACAAGTGTGGGGCTCCAGTAACCAGAACTATACCTGAATAAGATCTGCAATCGAGTCGAGGGTCGTTGCACGATCTGTTCGGAGACAGACTGGGAAACGACTCGAGAGTGACTCACACCACACTTTAACTGCAGTTACCATAACGGGAAAAGTAACCTGTTTGCAGGATATTTGCGGTATTTTTATAGATTTCCATTCCCATCACTGGGGCTTAGCAGACGCGGCTTTGGATTTTTATGCTTGTAGGCGGTTAGAGGTTAAGATGAATTAGTGGCGAAATTGCACGGGCAGTTATGGGTCTGAGATTAAATTAATAAATTCACTCAGCTTCCAAACATTGTGACAGATATATAGAAATTAGGTAGTAAAAGTAAGATTATAGCAGGTTATATTTAAAGGTTAGATAAGTCATAGAAGTAAACAAATCGCAGCCCTAGTGTAGGTGAGTGAAGAAGTCAGGACTCTCTCACTCTCCATCGCCAAAAGAAGACTGGAGGAAGTTAATATCAATGGCCTCGTATACACCGGTAGTAACATAGTACGTATTAAGGTTTATTTCGAATTAACAAGCGATATGCGATGTTTATATCGCATTCGTTAATACGTATTAAAATGTTCTCGGTATTAAGTTAATACGATGGCTGTTTATATCGACTGAGGATACTAAACTAATTCATTTTGCTTTAAACGTCATATGTGAACTAGAGATGGGTCGTTCACAATTGAACTGTTCCAAAAGAACACTTCATTGAAGTGAGTGAGTGAAGTAACTCACTCCTTTTGGTGAACTGTAGTTCCATTGGACATGTGACAAACAAATGAAAAACGATATACCTACCTACTCAAGAAAAATAGAGAGTAACAGAGTGAACTGTACGAACATATGATATCGGAACTGTGTGAGACAATATACTGTACACCGAAAGAAAAATCATTGTTTGAATCAAGTATGATACATTGTTAACCAACAATTAGTCTAAAATGTTCATATCAAATACAAACATTGCTAAACTGAATAAGGTTACGTATTTAAATCAACTAATGAAGCATTCTTAATTGCAAAATTTTTAAATATCACGAAAAGTTATTAATCTTAACATATATGTGATTCTTTCAAATTGTCAGAATAATTGTTAAGCAACAAGAAATATGTTAAGTTGAATATTACTCCTGTTTACCACGTTTCATATTGATCTAACACGAAAATTATCAACTGAATACAAACATTTTAAACATACAATAATAAAATATTTGAAAATGGCAATTTTCTGTGATTGACCAAGCAATGTTCATTGTATGCTAAACGTCAAAAACATCATAAATCAGAAACATTTTCATTCAATTGTCTACAATTGTATTTAAAAGAAGTGCATTTTGAATTGATAATTAAAATGTATGTAAAAAATTTGGGTTGTTAATATACATTAACTTCGAAGGTGAGTGAATTTATGTTTCAATAGTTTTTTGGTTAATGTGTACTATATTGCTGGAGTCTCGTTGGTTTATCACAATTTAGTTTCAATAGTTTTTTTTCTAGATACTCGTAAGCCCTGAGTTCCATAGTTTGTACCCAAACGAGCTGGGATGAGTGTTGCTAAACAATTTTCACAGGAAAAATTTCTCGAAAGGTATTCACTTTCTTTTGATCACGTCTTTGGTCACAATAACTGTAAAAAAAATTTTAGGACCAAAGGACGTTATTATTTCTAACTTCCTGCACGGTATAGTTCCACCTTCAGTACGACAATCGACTTCAGCTGCAGATGGATCCAGGAAAAGAAAATTCTATAAAGCTTCTATAAAGGACTCACAAGAGTCGTTAATTTCGTCGTAATTGAATCGATGATTTAAAATTGGAGCGACTTGCTAAGAGTCTATGAGATCAAGGTTTGAGTTTACAGCCAACTATTTTCTTTCACATGTAATGAAAATGATCGGACCATTAACGGATATTCGGGCATTTTGATTTAAATTAAAATATAAAGTTCTTAAAAGTTATTGCAAAAACATTGATTCTTGTAAAAATTTGACTCTTCCTTATGGCATAAAATTCAGTTTAATGTTTTGAATTGAGAATTGTTTCTAAAGAAGGAGTTTCGCCAACAATTTTAAAAATGCCTTCATCTGATAGAATTCTTAATACGGATATTTCGTTTCACTGATATTTGAATATTCATTGTATTCGGTTTTGACTTATGGCAAAAATTTTTACAAACACAATATTAGGTGTGTTTTTTTGCGTATTTATCCAGAACAGAGCAAGTTAGAAAATTTATACACAAAATAACAACAACATTGTTGTTTTCTTGATTCTTTATAACTTTTTCCATAGATAGTAGGCTAGATTAGAGAATTTATCGCGAGTGGGGCAGTGAGCTTAGTGGGGCAACTATTCCAGCATAATCTATATTCTAGCCTACTATCTACAGGGAAAGCAATAAAAAAATAACTAAAACAGTAATATTCTTGGTGTTTTCAGTACAAATTTTAATCACTACTCTGATCTGGATAAATGCGCAAAAAACAGACCTATTATACTATTTCAATTCGTATTTGTAATCAATTCGATGGGCCTGCTATTAATTTATATTTAAACCCTAATTGCAAGAAGTATACGTTTATAAAGTTTTTTCAAGTCCCTCGAAAAATTGCATTAATAGAATATAGATGTAATATAAATTAAAATTTAATATACTTTAAAATAATGTATACACAAACATTATCACTATGTATCTATGTGCAATTATACAATTTGGTAATAAAAATAATTTAAGGGGAGTTATGTATTTTACTCAATTTTTCTGGAAATTATAAGTATTGGACATATATATATATTATATTTTATGTAATAAATTATATTTATCTTTAAAATTTCGTGCAATCGATATTAATGTAAGTAACAACACAAATTGTTGACCTATCATGTTTAAAGAAGGAAGAATGGAACTGTTTAACGAAAAATATTTGAGATAAAAGTACCACTGCATAATATTTCAGGAATCATTAACGTGTTCACTAGCATTGATCATGATAATTGAAGCACAGATATATTTTATTTATTTTGAATATTGATACCCGTACTCAAATATGAACATGATCATTTAAACACAAAATTGACAACGAAATTGTTGAATCAAATAATGATAGTTGTAATGTTTTGAAAACATTATTAACTATTGCACCATATCTGAATTAACAACGTTGCTTATTTGACGCAAAATCAAATAAGGTTTGTACATATTTGATTTTACCAATGAATTTCTTTCGGTGTACTAGATGTACTGACCTTTTCTTTTTTTTTGCTCATCTAGATCTACTGACCTTTTTCTTTTGCTTATCATCTTCTAGATGTACTGACCTTTTTTTTGCTATTCATAATTTTTTTTTTTTGCTCTACTGTCTTCCGACTACGAATAGTCATCACTGACTGAACTCCCTCCAAGTAATGAACTATGAACTAAAAGAACGAACTAGTTCGCGAGGGAACGAAAACGAAGGAACTAACAGTTCCATGGAAGTATTTCACTGAACTCGTTCCTTAAAGTGAGTGCCTGGGAGTGAAGAACTTCACTGAAAGGAACTGCTTTGCCCATCTCTAATGTGAACCTTTTGGTAAATGATGTCACAGTACATTTTTAACTGAAAATATAAGTTTTCCGGGTAAAATACTGTTTATTTTAATTTTGTGTGGCGTCTCGGACTCGAGTGAGTCCTTTATCAAACTGTGTTTGATAGAAGTAGCTGTTTCGTCATCGGATGGCATTGACATGACTCATCAGTGGGTGTATCATGCCTACTATCCGAAATACCCTTACATCTGCTGGTATTGCTGAGGATTTCTCCATATGTGCGATATAGAACCGAAATTCATTTGCACGATTTATAAACAAGCTAAATTTGCCATAACAATTTTATTATTACGGTAGGTGGCACTGAAGATCATCATAAGATTTGGCGCAATTTTTGCTTGTTCACTAGGATATATTAATGGCAACGTAAACGCAATATGAATGTAACAAAACTTTCAGAGTCGCTAAATTAAGATCAAGGTGTTACTGCTAAACATTACAACTTTCTTATTCATGGGAATTTTTAAGTTTTTGTTTAGGTTTAAGTAGTGTTTAAGTTAGTCATTAAGGTTCATTCAAGCAAGGTTTTTTCGTTAACAAAATTTTTCCTTGAACATATTACTGTAACAGATTAACGTAAGTTTTTGCAAATTGAATGCAAATTTATTAATTGGAGCTGCGAAGATTAAGATATAATCACTGAAATAATTTTAACTTGTTACTATACAACGTAATTAATTTCAATAAATTTATCTATCTATCTATCTATATTTTTTCGTGTAAATGATATTTTTCGACTTTTTCGAAATATTCTACAGATTTCTTAATTTTTTCTTTCAAATTATGATACAAAATTTCTAGGTTCACTTGACGTACTCTCTATGCAAATTTGAACTTAATATCTGAAAGGGTTAATGAGATATGAGTGGACATATGGCGGATGGCGAATCAAATCAACAGTTTTGTAGATGGTAAAAATCGGCTAATTGGAGTGAGAGCAGAAGTAGTTAATAAGAAATAGTCTCAGAGAGGGCACAGCCTTGAAGGACACCACAAATAATTAAAAATAGGACTATTAAAGGAATTTAAACTTAATAAAGCATTTCGAAAACTAGCACTCTATCCATGGGTCAGGTCAAGAAGACAAGGTATGAAATGCCAGACTATGTCAAAGGCTTCGTCTGCATCTACTGTATGGTAGACCATGACACTGACTTCATGCAATACACGGAAATTGTTCAATTTCATCTTTTCTAGAAGTTATCTAGGCAATACCAAGGAATATTGATAAATCAGATTTACTTTCTGCAATCCAAAATATAATTTAAAAAATAATTAATTATTTATTTTAATCATAAAACGAGTGAAGTATCGACAGTTTACTAAAAAGTTCATTAAAACATTATCCATCTGCCGAATCTTGGCGCCAAAATCAAAATATTCCAAATTGACTAAATGTCTCGAATATAAATTAGCATCTTTTGTTACCTCTTCTGTTTAGAATTTGGTATTTCCAAATAAATGTATCCGGAGAGCGAAGATACACCGGATATATAAGATTAGTACCTGCTGATAGTATCTTAGATGTTAGATGTAATCTTTGTAACCGTTATACCTACGCCTTCGCATGCATAATAGAAAACAACCAATAGTCTTAAAGATGTTGTGGCCTGTTCTTAATTTCTATTCATGTCATGTACAAGACGTGAGGTAGATGAGAAATTTTATTAATTGAAAAATGTTTAAACTATAGCAGAGATAAAAAAAAAGTGATATACCAGAACAGTGCACTTTGATTCTTTTTTATTCTAGTCCGAAATGTAGGTGGTGCCTACAGATTTAAGTTTTGTGATTCTTCTTTTATAAATTTTATCGGTATTGATTACATATTTCTTGTACCATATTTAAAAAAGCATGGAAAAGGTGCGATTTTAGGTGTCCAGGGATTTTTTCAAATCTGTAGTTTTAAAACTGAGCCGAATGTATTTCATTTCATTGCAAATAAATATTAATTTCTAAAAGTATAACTATATGACCTTTGAATACTTATTTGACTAATATGCAGCTTTTAATGTTGCTGCAATTTTATTTGACCAAATCAAAAAAAATAACGTTTCAAATACCCTCCTGGTTATTCTTTAGGTTGTCAGTCGCATAGTAACCTACACCGCACATCAGCATAAGACGCGATAAGTTTTTGACTTCCTAACTGAACGGCCACTATGGTTATAGTGGGTTCCAGAAGCGGATCCTACAAATTTTTTAAGGAGGCAAAACAAAAAACTTCAATCTGATTTTGTTTCGAATCAAGTTCATAAATGAGCGTGTTGCGTTGAACAAACTGCAAACTGATCAGTAATAACCAGTATCACTGAAATCGTCACTGGGATGGGTGTACTTGTTACATAAGACCAGTATAGGAGTTATGTATTATTTTTTAATATTATTACTGCCATAAGATTTCGCCTATCTTATTGTATTAATTTGAATAAATATAAATCTATACGCATGTTGTATGTTTTGAAATCTGATTCCCAATCAAGTTGATCCTCTGCAAAAGGAGTGGTCAATATAAAGCTTCATTCAATTCTTATCGCGGATATAATATGCGCATAAAATACATTAAAGTGTGACTTGTGGGCGTTAACAGAAATATTTGCTAATATTTCAGAATTTTCAGAAATTCGAAACTATTCTTTGGCAATGCTAAATGAGAATTCACCGAAGATTGATAAATTATTATTTAAGTCAGAAATGAGCATGTCAAGCAAATGTAAATCCATAAATTATATTCGCGATGATAATGATGTAAGAGATTTTCCTTTCTATAAAAATCGATAGCAAAAAAATTTTTTTATGCAGATAAAATTTATTTTAATTAACCCTTGTAACACTTTCATGTTTTTATAAGTCGATTCTAGGATAATTAAATTTGCATAAAATAAGACACTCATACCTTAGATTTGAATAGTATGCAAATATTCGCACTAGTTGTTTACTACCTACATACGTAGAGTACGTCAGAAAAACGTAGAATTCACTGTGTGATATAAAAAACTTCGACTCGATGACTTATTAACCTCAATAAACCCACAGAGTAGTTGTTCGAATTTTTTCTCAAAAGTTGCAAATTTATCTTGTACGAACATATTTACTATTTGCGGAATGCGTGGAATTTTCAAAACACTATTGTTCGAATTCCTGCTTCGTGAGAAATAAATTACCCTTTGTGCCTTTTTAGTACAAACTTCTATGCGCAAGTAGCTATTTATCATTTTGCCAAGAATTTAAACTTTAATTAGTTAGGTATCAGGAACAGCGTTAAAATTCATGACTTTCTTGGAATTGTTCATTTTTCATACAAATGTTCGTGTTGTTTAATACAATTAGAAAAGTTTGAATTGTTTTTAGATAGGTCATGATTCATAAAGTAAGACGTTGTACATTTGATTATTCGAGACATAATCGCCAATTTATTATGTCAGTGAAATTTTAGCACAATATTTATATGCGAATATAAAATTTAATGTGCAAATAAATTTTAAAACCTGTTTTTTTCAGAATTTTCAAATGGTTAATAATTACAACGTTTGCACCGTTTTAAATTCCGTACGCAGAAACTGATTTAGGTGGAAGAGGTATAAAGAGAGGGGGGTTTCTATAACAAATTCAGATTTATATGATTAGACTTTGGGTTATTCGGGAATCTTATTGCAAATAATAATATAATTCGAACTATCGCTTGTTTAAAAATCTCTAGCCTGCGGGTACTCTTACTCAAAGTATGATAGTCTAATTAATTTTCATCGCTTTTCCCTTGTATAGCAAAAATTGAATCGCACGAGGCATTTTATTCACTTTTCATTTTCATTCGAAACGCTTGTGTTCTTGCAACTGTCAAACAATCAGCTGATGTCAGAATGACTTGTAACCATAGGAAAGAAAGTTTTATAGCCATACATACTCTTCTGAAGCCGAAAAACAAGCTAACAATTCTTACAGTTGGTTTTGAAAGTTCTTTGATGTCTGACTCCTAGTGATAGAGTAGAATAGTTACTGAGGAATATTGTTCAATGAAAATCTTTGGAAATCGATATCTTCCGAACCAATTACACCACGAAGATAAAATTTGGTTTCTGTAGGATCACAAGTGGAGTCTACTGAATGTAAACTTTTGAGGGGGGAGGTGGAGTTCGAAAGTAGCCATTTTTCAAAAATATAATTTTTATATCTCAAAACTCGTACCAGATATGATTTTGGGAATTTTACAAGAGTTGGTGCCAGTAAACCTCTAGCAAATATTTTGGAGGTATGGGTGTAGGGGGTGATGGTGAAAAACCGCAAAGAACAGAAAGTTAAAAATCTACGACTATATATAGCCACATCTTAGAAAAATACAATTTTTGGTAGGGGTAGCAAGTTACGTGGGTAGGGGGTGGTTTTTTATATCTTAGAAAACGCTTATACTTGGAAATTGAAACTTAGTACGTATATGTAGATGCACTCCTAGAATAATTAAAGCAAAAAAAAGTTAAGATTTTCAATGGCGTTCAGAGGTTGGTTGTTCGTGAAAACACATTTTCACGAATTTCGTTAAATCTTTTAGACATGTCGAGTTATCAAATTAATTTTACTTCTACGGGCTCTTTATATAAGCGCCAAGAAAAGTTTTTCCAAATTTTTCAATATCCAGCGCCCAAGAGGGTGTAAAGTAGTTGTGTACATATTAACGAAATCCGATATATTTCTTAGGTCTATTGAGATTTCTAATTGACTTCTACTTCTAAAAGCTTTAAATATAGCCGGGGAAAAACCGATTTAAGTATTTTTCAATATTAAACTTCCTGAGGGTGCAAGGTATTGTTCAAGTTTTCAGGAATTCCGAAGATATTTTAGGTTTAATGAGATCGAATTCACTTTTACTTCTATTGAGTCTTCTATTGAAAAAAATACGTAAAAAAATCATAAAAAAACTGCCAATATTCTGGGGGCAACTTTATTATTTTTTCGGTAGAAGTCCGAAACGCGTCCAATGCTTAGAAGAAGCGAAGATTACTATGCGACAGACAACCTAAAGAATAACCAGGTTGTCAGTCGCATAGTAACCTACACTGCATCTTTGCATTAAACGCGTTCCGGACTTCTACCCAAAAAATAATAAAGTTGGGCCCAGACTGTTGGCAGATTTGACTTTATTATTTCAATAATACAGTCTTGTTATCGATTTTTAAAAAAAAAATTTGATAGCCTCAATATTTTTCTTTTCACGTTTCATGACTAGTACACACGAAAAAAGCAAAAAAAATTTCGGTCCGTCTGTCCGCCGTACGCCGTACTTCGACTGCTGTACGCAAAATCGTTTAAAGGTTTGTAGCTCCCAAACCCTTTGAGCTATTAAATTGAAATTTTTTTTATGAATAGACTGGATAGGCCCCTTGAAGTGAGTACATTTTTAAGGGTGGTGATGTGAGGGGGGAAGTAGGGGAAGCGTTTTAACGGAAAATTTTGGTTTCTAGATCTCAGCAACCGCTCATGATAGGAGGCTGAAATTTGGAATTTATATAGAGCTTGGGTAGGGACCCATTTACAATAACGGAAATAAATATTTGAGTGGGGGCAGTGGCGTATGTTGGTGGGGGGTAAAAAAATTTAGATTACAATATCTCACGAACCGATTGCACTAGACAAATAAAATTCGGTTTGTGCATAAAGGTTGACAAACGAAGTTTGATGAAAGTAAAATTGATTAAGGGGGGCGGTGTAGCATGAAAGTGGAGGGGATAAGAATTTTTCTAAAAAATCACGTCTCATATCTCAAGAACAGATGCTTAAAATTTTTACCAGAAGTAGACCTAATAGACCCCTAGCAGGATAAAAAATTTTGTGGGTTGGCGTGTAGATGGTGAGGGTGAAGGAGGGTGAAAAGGAAAGGTTCCGATTTTTATATAACGAGAACCTATAATGATATAAAGCTGAAACTTGGTATTTAGATAGAACTATAGTAGAAGCATGGTGGAAAAATATAATTTTTATAGGGGTAGTATGGTACGGGGGTAGGGGGTGTTTTTCCTATCTGTAGAACGGCTTATGCTACAAAATTCAAACTCAGCATGTATATGTAAATCAACTAGGAAAATAATTAAGACAAAAAAAATGTTCAAATATCCATTGGCGTTCGGAAGGGGGACAAAAAAAAATGATCAGTGAAAATGGAATGCATATATTTTCACGGTTTTCGTCATATCTATTAGGTCTTTCCAAATATTGAATTCATTTTTATTCTAAGTCTTCTTCATATAAAAACCTAGAATGCCTTTTCAGGATTTTTTAAGAATTCTACCCCTAAGGAGGTGTGAAGGGGATGTATACTTTTTCACGAATTCTGCCATATCCCCCAGGCCTGACCAGATATCGAATATATTTTCACTTTTACGGTCTTGCGTAATAATAGCATAAAACCTGTTTTTAAGTTTTTTCCTTTTTCAGCCCCTAAGAGGGTATAAAAGGGTTGAACACGTTTTCACGAATTCCGTCATTTCTTTTAGAAGTGATAAGAAATTGAATTGTTTTTTACTTTCTCGTACAGTCTTCATATTTATCTATTAACTCCTTTCCGGATTTTTGAATATTCAACCCCCAAGTGGGCTTAAGTAGGTTGCATATGTTTTCACAGATTCCTACATATTGCTTATATCTGATGACATATCGAATTCATTTTTACTGCCTAAGGTTTCCTACATAATCACCAATAAGTCAATTTAAGTATTTTTAGATATTCAATCCTAAGAGGTGTAAGGGGGTTGTATGCTTTTCAAAGCTTCGACATATTTCTTAGGTTTGATGAAATATTAGATCGCTTTTCACTTCCACAGACTTTTTATTTCTCAATTTTTCGATATTCAACCCCCAAGGGTTTCCATATGTTTTCACAATTTTTGCCATCCCTTAGTTCTGGTGATATATAAAATTGATTATTACGGCATTTGATGTAATGACCTAAAAACCAATTTCACGCTTTTTCGAATTTCAAGAACCAAGGGGGTGTTTGCTTACGTTTTCACAAATTTTTCAAAATCCTTCGTGTCTCATGATATATCAAGTTGCTCCTTATGAAATCGTCTAAAAACCTGTTTCACAATTTTTTCGGAATTCAAACTGCAAGTGGATATAATGGGTTTTTATACGTTTTAACAATTCGTCATATCTATTAAGTCTGATAAGGCAACAAATTCGTTGTTACTTCTAGAGGTTTTTAGTGTACATAATATACCGAAATTCGAATAGTCTACCATGCACATGCCAATGTTTAATCGGCTAAAAATCTCTATTTTGAATATTTTTTTAAGAACAAAACTAACTTTCCAAGAAACCTCATAATTTCGAAACAGCTGATGATATACCTACTCCGACTTTTACCGCTCCTAAACTTTGACCGGAAAATAATAAAGTTTCGCCCAGACCATAGGCAGATTTTTTTATTTAAATTTCTATACTACTAATGCTAAAAGCCACTAATGCTAAAAGTGATGACCTTCTTCGTGTGTCTAGTTGATGAGTACCTACTTGGATCGGTACAACTTGTCCAAAGACAATACAGTACTTGGAAGACAATTTCCCCATAAACGTTGCGATATTTCATTTTAAGATATAATTTAAAAATTCCTCACTCGCAGAGCACAACATCAAGATGCAATGCAAGGTGCACGATTTTACAAAATGCTCAAAATTAATCGAAACCAAAGAATTTACGTCTTCCATTGGTGCATAGTCTTCTTCACCTGGCCAAGTCACCCTTTCACTCTATACGACGCACGGCGAAGACACACATTCGATACTGGTATGAAAATTTCATACCAGCATGTTTTCGTACCTTTGGTTGATTTCCAGGTGTTACGAATCGGCCTCGGTTGGATCTTCTCAAACATCTGCTTGGTCTTGTGTTGCGCCACAAATCGATGGTTTTTCGTCTTTTAATGTTCGGTTTCTGGCCAATGTGGCAAACTACCGCAAACCATCTGCTCATTTTATTTCATTCGATACAATGTACAATAGCGCTACAGGCTAATAAATTATAATCTCGAATCGTTTCAAATTAACAATTATTGATTAGGCCTGCCTAATCAAACGGTGTGCGTGCACCGTTCTCTTTTCACTTAAGTGCGAAATTTTAATCAATGGATCGAGTATTAACTCATGAATAATTAAAAGCCTAGATAATCAATACAAACATGGAATGTTAATGATTTGTTTGAAAAAAAACTCATTAACAAATGAAAAAGAAATAAGACCATTTAATTGGAGTCCACTTAACACATCTCTTGTTTCTACGGTACAGTGAATAAGGTACGCTCGCCACCTAAGCAAAGACCCCTGTCGATTAAATCTTCACCCCAAACACCAGAGGGTGTAATATGTAAAATCCCTTTCCCTAAGATTTTTGTCCACAATTCGAACCACTCTCGGCCGGAATAAAAAAGTGTCATTGAGAACGTTACATGTGTTTCGCATTCCTAACGAACTTTTCCATATGAGGAAGCCGCACTGCGTAGAATAATAAACAAATCCCGGCATAGCGGAAACCCTAAGCACCTCCTATTCCACCTAGACTATACAATCCGTGCACCCTCAGAGAGTGCGTAGGGTAAAGTCCTTTTTCAGTTGATACTTACATTCAGGCCATCTACAGAAAAAGAACTCGGCAGAAACATCTGCTCTATAAAAACTAACGCAAACAAAGGATGTGGAAGATGAGATTTGTTAGTTGAAACTCGAAAAAAATGGTGGGGAGGATTCGTTTTAAGGCCCGGTGGTACATCATTACAAAATTTTAAGCAATCTTCAGACTAGGCTTTTGTCGCCGGATTGTCAGTATAAAAATTATTCGTCATTGAAATTCATTTTGATTTGCATTAAGGTTGATTTCCGTTGGAGTGAACAGGAGGAATATTGTTGTGCGATTTAGTGCAATCAGTAATCGCACTATTGCCAACGCTGCCCGATCTTACATACAACTTGATCACTGATCGATTGCTGATACCAATCCGAATCGCTTTACAAGCACTTTCGTGTAGAAACTGATCATCGTCTCGCTGTGTAGTAAACACTGCCTTGGCTGCAAGCTCTGTCGTGCTTTTACACTGAATGTGTTGAGTCGAGAGCTTTCTCTGATATTTGGTGATGAGTGTGGAATGTTCGAGAGGGCTTGAGAACATGCGAGAAATAGCGAGAAGAAGAGTATTCAAGAAGTATACAGAAATTTCCCCGTTGGATATGGAGAGCCGTGGCTTTCTAACTGGAGATTGATGTCATTGGCTCGTGCGGGTTACCAGGGTACATGTAACAATATGTATAAAAGACATTTTTAAATAGAAGAACACTTTTCGATGTAATCGAGCGATTCTTTTGAATTCTGAGCCGCAATTCTGGCGACTTACGAATTGTGAAAATTCCGCATATTACACTTCATTTTCGAAACAGGGAAATTTGTCGGTTTCATGAGGCAAGGCTGTTGGCGAATATTTTCATGACCTTCCTAGGTATTCAAATTGAAATTCGCATATGTGAATTGAGGAAACTGTTTGTTTTTCGTTTCGTGTTTGTTGTAAATATTAGGTCTGTTCTTTTTGACTGATTGTTTGGTTGCAGGGTGTTGGAATGGGGGGAAGGACAATGCGTCCGAATTGCTCGAAACCTGAGATTGAAACATTCTAAAATTCATATCTCCTGAACGGTTAATTTCAGACGGGTGAAACTTTGTGGCTGTTTTATGGGATACTAGAAGCTTAGACAAGGACTAAAATTTTGAAGGAGGGGAATGTGGGGGTGGAGTAAAAGACTTTGGATTACAATATCTTTCGAACCAATTATACCAGGAAGATAACATTTGATTTTTGAAGATAGAATTACAAGTCGAGTCTATTGAAAGTAAAAAGTTTGAGGGGGGAGGTGGAACGCAAAAGTGGGGGGACAGCCATTTTTAGAACAAATTAATTTTTATATCTCCAGAACCGTGCCATATATGGCCTTACAGAGAGCCGAGTGTAGGTCAGTTGTAGTGTACTAGGTCTTGAAAACATTGCTACCGGGGTTCAATTCCCACTCAGTGCATAATTTATTTATATGAATTTTTCAGTTGCTATTGGTTTCAGAATATTAATACAAATCGTGAACAGTGCGGAATGTTTAATAGGGTCACTTGTAAAGGATTTAAACCTGAGCAAATGAGTTCTGTTTACATTCTTATCAGATTCACAAATACCATCAGAGCTTTCAGACAGTAGTAGATTTGCTATAGGCAACTTTGCTGTTCTGGTAGATCGTACCACAGCCTATAGTACTGACAAATTATGATCATTAACACCTGCTAGTACACTGCCATACCCGGCCCGATTCCTGATCTTTCTCCCCATTGCTAAAACTGATTAAGTTCGGTATCCCCTTTCTTCTATACAATTCCTTCCAACAATCCTCTCCTTCGCACCAAGAAACACGGCAAAATATTTGATAGAACAATACCGCGGCCAATTGGGCTCAGTTTGATCCTGAAAATCAGCCAAAAAACAGCCATCAGCCATAGGCGCAGTGCCGTGGTGCAGTGGGATCACAAGGGGCCCATCTAGCGGCCTATGTTTTAGCTATCTCTGTCAATAAACTTTAAAAAAAAAATTGCCCCACAAATTTTACAGGAGTTAGGCCCAGTAGACTTCTAGCTTAGAAACAGTCGTTTTTACTGACTGTTTCTGTCAACGACAAATGTCAAAACTTTAGTTGGGCACGTTCAAAATACAAATGAAGCCATTTTCGAAATGGGGTATGTTCGAATATCAATTTTGACAAATTCGAAATTTGCGAATTGTAGTCAGAAGCGCGGCCCTGGACTTCAATTGCTGTCACAAGACTTTTCGGACAGGTCCAAACGTTCTATAGTATGACACACTTAGGCCTAACAAAAAGGTCCATAAAATTTGTTACAATTTTGAATGTATGTAATATAGATTTCGGTTATAATTGATTTGATGGTACCGTCGGCATTGATCCACTCTATATATTTTCATACTCTAGATGAAATTTGAAGATTAGTCCCGCTAAAAGTTTGTAACGCATAGAACCGAGCCTCGAACGAAGAAAAGTTACCATATATTTTTGGTCAGTTGTGACCGCTTGTTCTCTATCTGTCCGTTCGTCGATCTGTCCGTTCGCCTGTCTTCCGTCCGTTCCGTCCATCTGTTTGTTTGTCCATCTGTTCTAACGCACGATAACTCAAGAACGGCTTGACCTGGATCTTGAAATTTGTATCTGGATGTATGGTTGAGTTTTTAAGGCTAAGTTCTTTAACAGGCAAAATCGTCAGAGATCAAATCAGATTTTATACCTATGCATCTGTAGTTACAGTTTAGTTCATTCCTAGATTAATTCATGTAAGGAAATGAAAGGAAAGTAAACATAAATAAACATAAACTTAAATTTATTTTAATTTTTAACAAAGAATTCTTACAATTAATTAGAATTTCAGTGATCAGATTGTATATCTTTGCATCTGTAGTTACAATTTAGATTTTTACTAAAATTAGTTCTTTCTTTATTATCTTAATTTTAAATCCAAGGAAAAATTAGAAAGGAAAGTAATTACTAATTTCAAGAAAAATTCGTTTTTAGCGTTTTTAGAACTTTTGACCGAGCCAATAGCCCATTCAAATATTTGGCAACAAAGTAGAGATCCCTTGAGGGAAAGCCTAACCCTACAGTGTAATGACTTATGAAAAATTTTGAAAATTAAAAGAAGTTACTGACTTAAGTCTTTCGTTTTAAGAACGAGTTGTATCAATGAAGTATTTCACATAATATTGTGCCAATTGATAAAACTTTGAAGATAATGTGTAATAAATTCTTGAAAATTCCGGATTTAAAAAGGCCAGTTCGCCTTTGTCTCAAAAGTTAGAAGCACCACCTACGCCAACATTGAGAAAGAAAACAGATAAATTGTCACACACAATTTCTCTATGGATCGACACGTTACACTAAATTCTTGTTCCGCAGCCTATAGTTGGTGAATGATCTCATATAATAATGGTCGATTCCAGTTCTTCTCGAGTACCGAACCACGTCCAATAGTGTCAAATGGAGCGTGAAACTCGTTCAGTTTTCTTGTCTTTTTTAACAATTTTATATCTCGAGAATTTCCAATCGGGTATTGCCTTTTGGAGCACAACTTTTACCACGACCTTGCAATGTCGACCGGTTCGACTACGCTGGAACTTGCCAACATTTCTCCATTCCGAATTTCAAACAGGAATCGTGGCGAATACTTGATGTTCGCATCAACGACCTCCAGGCGAATAAGACCGTTCAATTTCAGGTTGATGATGATCTTACCTGGCCGGTGGCAACATCTTGTAATAAAACAAGTTCCGCGAGACATCTGCTGAGAAGCATCTAGCAGATTGTTCGAAGTAAAGGCTTTTCTGTAGCACAAATCATATGTTCGGTGTGGTATCGTATATGTGTGATTGCAACTTCAAGAACATATGGAATGCAATTGCAAAATTAGATTGCCGTCTTGTTCGGAGACTCGTGACCCTTGGATGCATACAAAAAACATATTCCTTGGAAGGTATTTGCAGCACTTAGCTCTGAGTTGCCGACAATATTAAGAAAAAAAATTTAGTAAGTACTTTCAGTGTACTTAAGTTTTGCAATTGTACTTTTCTCTTGACTGGCTGAGGGTAAATACAATAAAGTGGCATACGATGCACACGTGTGTAATTCCACTGAAAAAGAATGTGGA
The DNA here is from genome assembly GCA_951812415.1 of Beris morrisii. NCBI lineage: Eukaryota > Metazoa > Arthropoda > Insecta > Diptera > Stratiomyidae > Beris > Beris morrisii. The sequence continues at coordinate 32,367,809 of OX638311.1, forward strand.
CTTCCTGTCGGGATTTTTCATTTATGACTAGTTTTATTAGTGGCATTTTAAAGTAATTTGCTGGATATTTGAGGTATTGAGCTCATATGTATATTCTCTGGCGTCATGTTATAAAAAAGAAAAATACGTTTAGACAAAAGACCCAAAGCACTATTCGTCGACTCTTCGAACAACATTTAATATGTGGTCCTATTGTATTACGAAGACATATGACATCCGCAAATGGGTTTGGTAACATGTTCAACAATAAAATGGAACCAACTAATCTTTTACAACATAAAAAACTGAATTATTTCCATATGGACGCAGATAGTTGTTTGTAGATAGAGTGTTAATTTGTCTTTAGAGAATAGAACAATAAATCAGTTATACAAACCAAATTTACGAAACAAATAAAATCAACATAAAGATAGAGTATAACCTCCTTTTTATCACTACGTGTCGAATCTAAAGTTTCTTATCCTCGTCAGAAAAATAGCTCAAATCTTTCTAACTTAAACAACAATAAACACTTGCAACATATATGGTAAATTGTTGGGATTTTCTAATCCTATCCCCGAAGCACGAAATTTGATTTCAGCATCACGAATCGTATTAAACTAAATAGGACAAACTGTTCATCAAAAATGTGTCAACTGGCTTAATATTATTTGGGTTAAAGTTTTAAGTTTAGATGCACAGATTAAAACGAGGGTATTACTCTGAAAACATTCAAATTCAAATTTATTGTATAACATCTTTTTTTTTTTATTTTGTATAAACACAGAACTACTTATATTAGAAAACATATAATCAAAAATTAACAACTACATTCCGTAATTGTAAGTATTGGCTGGCATTCCTAAAAGTTTTGAAGAATTTATTCATTAATCCGAAGAAAATTTCTTTGTAGCTCCAAATTGCCTTCAGTGACTGACTACAAACCTTAAAACTTGCATAAAAAAAATGGAAGGGTTGTTAAGGAGTCTAGAGTCTTGGGGTACCTCGGCAGCCTCCTTACACCACCGGGGAAATTAAAATAAAAGCCATCCAATATTTTGACTTAAATGGCTTCTCAAATATAATATAATTATATTTCAAATGTGGAATATTTGCTATCACCTTGTGCTTTTACATATCGCAATAGCAAAAAATCTATCAACAGTCTGAGCACAACTCCATTATTTTTCGGGCAAAGTCCAGAAGTCAGTAATTATTTTCTAATAACAATTTATTGTTTTAGAGTTGGGCAAAACAGTTTATTTCAGTAAAGTACTTCACAACTAGTCATTCACTTTAACTACAGTTCGCCAAAATGACTAAGTTACTTCACTTATTCACTTCAATGAATTGTTCTTTTAAACTAGTTCACGCGTAAACTGCCCATCTCTACTTCTGACTGACTGGTGTGTGATGAATGAACAGCTGGTTAGAGAAGAGAATAGAATTGAAGAAGTAGTGACTAGTGAGTGTATAGTGACTACTGAGCGGCGAGAAGAGAAGAAATGAAAAAAAGAATTCAATTGAAGTATTTCACGGTCAGTGACTAGTGACTACTGAACGGCAACCCAGCAGAAAATGTATGAAGTACTTCTCATAAGAAGGCCTGATACCAGTGCTTGCAAAGAGAGCCCTTCCATAACTACTTCCCGGGAAGCTAGTTCATTATTTTGTTTAGCGCCGAAAAAAGCAAGACACCGTACGTTGAAGCGAATATATGGTGATCATCCCATGCGTCTGGGTGGCTTAGTGGCTAGAGCACTTGCCTTCGGTGCACCTGGTACCAGATTCGAATCTGCTTGGCGACAAGTAATTTTCGGGAATGGGATTGGGTGCCAGACTACCAGTTCACTCAGCTGTAAATGAGTACCTGAGTTAAAATCGGGGTAATAATCACGGACGAGCGTGTGGCTGACCACTTCACCTCCTAGTGTTCCGTTGGTCTAGTAATGAAGTGACTCTAGCATTACTTCAAGGCCTAGGCCCGATTTGGGCTGTTGTGCCATTGATTATTATTATCCCATGCGTGTACATACGTTCTTGCAATTAGTCATTCAGTTTTCGTTTTTCCAACGTGAATGTGCAGTGTCAAGTGGAAAATTAAAAATGTGTAACAAAGGATTTTATTTTTGTTTTGTTTCAAATATCAAATGTAAGTAAAATACTTTATTATTAAAATAATAAAGTAAAATCTGCCAACAGTCTGGGCGCAACTTCATTATTTTTTGAGTACAAGTCCGGAACGCGTTTAATGCTGAGATGCGGTGTAAGTTACTACGCGACTTACATCTTAGCATTATACGCGTTTTGGACTTCCACTCAAAAACAATGAAGTTGTGCCCAGACTTTTGGCATATTTTTTTTTATTTATTTACGTATTTTTTTCAATAAAAGATTCAATAGAATTAAACGCGAATTTGATTTCAATAAACCACCACTCCCACTGTCGTACCTAGCTCTATTAATTTTTAGCTTTCTATCCTTTGCAGGTTTAGAAATATAAAAATCAGAATTTTGTCCTTAACACCCCGTCCCATCATCACTACACTTGAATCCTAAAAAAAATTTGCTCTGCTAGATAAATCCCGTTTAATGTTAGACCTATTAAAAAACCTTTTCTATCACTGCTTCTCAGACTTGTTCAATAAGTACTTCTAACACTCCTTCCAAAGGAAGCGAGAAGAGAAGGGGCATTGCCTCCTATCCCGTTTTGGGTTAAAAAGAAGCAACGAAACAATGGAGACGGTAAGGCCTTCTACTGCTTTAGAAGTACTTTGAGCTAGAGATGGGCAAAGCAGTTCCTTTCAGTGAAGTACTTCACTCCGAGTCACTCACTTTAAGGAACGAGTTCAGTGAAGTACTTCCATTGAACTCTTCGTTCCATTGTTCCTTCGTTCCATCGTTCAGAATTCACTAGTCACTTCAATTGAAGTGTTCGTTCCATCGTTCAGTAGTCACTAGTCACTTCAATTGAAGTGTTCACTCACTCTATCTCTTCTAACAGCCGTTTAGTAGCCACGGTGGGCTGTTGTATGTGTGTGAGTTTTCTTCTCTAAATAGCCGCTCACTTAATCGCATACTATAGTCAGTCAGAAGATCGTAGGGCTGGTGTGTGTGGATTTTCTACAGCCAGTCTATAGTCAGGCAGACAGTAGTTGTTCTTGTGGGTTGGGAAATAGGAAGAAGAGCGGTGTATACATGAATATTTACATTTACTTTCTTTTTTCTTATGACGGCAAATAGAATGGCGTGGTATTCTTCGCACCGCGTCCCGTATGCCATACATTATTACATTGAAGGCAACAGCACTGTTTCTAATCAGTGATGAAAATTTAGTGCTTCCAGCATTAAATTTGGTGCTCAAAATTTCGTCTCAGCGGACAAAAATTAGTTTTACCACTTGCGCTTTATTTGAATATTCCTGCGATTGATATACATAATCGTGTCTAATTTTTTTGTCACGTGTCAAATGGAACTGTAGTTCACCAAAATGAGTGAGTTACTTCACTCACTCACTTCAATGAAGTGTTCTTTTAGAACAGTTCACTCGTGAACGACCCATCTCTACTTTGAGCATTGTTTCTAGAGGCCTGTTTTTTTCTACTGGGAAGCAGAGAAAAAGTTGATGCACATACTATCGTCTTAAAACCGTAATATATGAAGCAAGTTGTGATACATACAACGTAGGAAATGATTTGATATCTGTTTAAAATAAAGTTCAAGTCAGTCGATACTTAAAAGATCGTCGCAATCTACATTATTACCAGCCTGGAGTAAACGTCTCAGCCAAATGGCGACATTTCCTTATAATCGCTGTACATTTTCAGCGTCTGACATAAATAAAAAACGTAATTTAGTTACACTATTCATCACAGCCTGGCGGAATGACACTGGTCACAGTAAAGTGCATGGTCTTCGAATTTATATGCAATGAAAGGGGTATATTACATACCAGTGCGTTTAAGCATATTATTGAGTGGTGCACAATTGGTATAGAAAATATTAGGATATGAATACTATTAGCGTATCAATGGTACGAGTATATTACTCAGCTTTAATTCAGAATTAATATATGTACTACATATGTACATACATACTATCAGTTGGAGTGTGTTAATTACGACCACCAGTGTAGCTTCATACAGGCCAACTACCAAATAAGACCGAACCGGAAAGATTTTTTTGGCCAACAGTTCGCGTGAAAAAAGTTCAAACATTCCAACCATCATTCGTTCGTTAGTATATTTCTAAAAAGACGGTCTATAATAAATTACCTACAAAATTTACGAGGAGAAAAACTCTCCTTAAAGATAAAAAAAAACCGAGAACCATAAAATCTCGTGAGAAAAATATAGTAACGAGCATTTCACTATCATCACAAACAAAACGGTCAGCAACAAAAACACCAGTTTCTAGATCTAATAAAAATTGAATCTACGGCACTAAGACGCTTATTTGCTTCATCTTTAGATTTAGGTACATTTTATCATTTCATGCGTCGATTACCTGGTACAGATAAGCGCAGATCTTTGACTTGAAGCCCGCTCCACGATAAATAGCCCTAATTACCTGTTCAAAACACCATGACATTGCACTTACATTAATTATACACTTCGACTGGTTACGCCATCTTCATCTCATGATCGGAAGATGTAAATGAAGATCAGTAGATTTTCTGCGGTCCAATGATCACACACTCGCATGTAAACTACATAAAGTAGATTGGGTGCGTACTAGAAAGAAATCTTACAATTGCATGCGATTACTGGCCACATAATCTACTACTCTTATATGGCCGAGTTGTACTCAACTGTCCAGATAAACAGTCATGATATGGAGCACGCTAGGCTGTGAGGAGGGGAGCATATTAAGCATTATTCATGACTTAACATATGCTACGTTATTAAGACCTGGTCAGGCGTTATTAACTTGTTGTAAACCGAAGGAAAGACATCAGACTTGAAGAAAACTGAAAGGAAAACCGCAAACATGGTTTCCTTTTGCAAGCTCCTACGGTTTCCCACATTCTCATGCCACTCAACGGAAAGATTTTAAATAAAATTACATAAAATTTCATGATATCCTCCGGGCGACTATTATTCCAATTTTTTGAAAATAAAATCCAAAGTTTTTCTTCCGTAATTATTCGGCACAGCTGACGCTAATCTTAAACCGCACAGTAAATCATTTGCACCACAGATCAGCTTTCTTTTGATGCGATCACATAAAAGATCGAGGCGTATTAGGTGCGAGTATTAATCAGAAAAAAAATCAAGGTATGCGGAAAGAGGAAATTCCGAACCGATTTCTGAACATCGGACCACCTACCTGTGCTACCTATTGAATCCTAACAATGCTCAAAATGTGCCTACAAAAAAACTTGAAAGGGGCAATCATAGTACATAAGCAAAAATAAAACATCCGCTCCCGAATATCCTTTTTATATTAAAGAAACTGAGGCATCGACAGCTCCAACATGCCGCACATAATTTGCAATCGAAAAAAACTGATTAAGGTTAAGGCAGGTAAAATAACCAACTAAGGGAATTACACACGGTAAGTTGCTTCTGTTTACAATAAACGCATAAAAGAAGATCGATTGGGACTGAGTGCGTACGAGCAGAAACTTTGTGCCTGAAGAATCTTGAAGAGTATCTATCAGTTGTCCTGAGTGTAGGCAATCTATTTGCAATGCATAATTGCCTACAGGTACAGTGTATTTTTCATGCGATTTTCTAAACCAGCTTTTCATGACTCTTACTAAAATCTCGTACAATTGAAATTGAGGCAAGGGAATGATAAGTTTAATACATTTCCTCAAATTTTACATCACTAACAAACCTTACTATACTTTCGACCTTTAATTCAAATAGCTTAGTTTTCAAGCAATTACAATTTATGGATTTTTACACGCCATGTCCATCGCTATACAGAAGCGTACCAAAATAACAATTAACCTGATTTTTAAAGATTTTTTGTAACTGGCAGCACGGACAGGAAGAATCATATAAGTCCTTACCCAATCTCAACTATTGCAACCGAAGCATCAAAGAACAGTATGAGACAACTGCTTCGTTTCTTCAATTTGAAGTCTATGTGGAAGCACAACGCTTGGTGAAAGGAAGCACAGAAAAGCCTGATCACAATATGGCCAATGGCACCATCCCATCCTTGGCAAAAAAATATACAGGCATATGAAGGTTATGGATAATAGATGACCTAGAGCAGATGAGATCGAAAATACTATCAAACTTTGGTGAGGTCCATAGCCAGAATCAAGTAAGTACTAAGGAAATCCGTAAGATGATCTCTACCGGTATTTTAGGAAACAAAAAAATGCGTAGAAAGCAATCTCGGATCTATACCGCATATAGGGAAAAAAATCCTCAGCAATACCACCAGCTGTAAGCGTGATTCGGATAGTAGGCATGATACACCCTCTGACGAGTCTATGCCATCTGATGACTAAACAGCTCCATCAGACCTTGTTCAACAGTCTTATTAACTGGCTTCTCCAGTGAAGGTTTTCCAACTGTCATGTCCTCAATGGCAGTAGCCAGGACAGCGATTAATCACCAGTCGGGGATTTCGTGTTGGGGTTTCGCAAAAAACTCCTCTGATGCCGGAAAACAACAAAAAAAACTTCTTAAAATTAGCTTCTATGGTAGCTTCACCATGAAAAAATCCATTCTCAAAAAATTGCGATTGGAAACATTTAGGATCTACAAAGAACCTTGCAAAAGACCGTACGTGAGAGAATAGGGGCGTACGAAGGATTCGTGAACATTAACACTGAATCAAAAAACAGAGCCCATTTTTAACGCCGGAGAACCACCCGATCGACTATGATACTTGCCATGGCAAATCAATATCACTAAAGGATTTTAAGAGAAGAAATCGAGATTGCCAAACACCTTCACAATTTCAATCGAGTCGTCAGACATAACTTCGCCACACTCTGGTCTCTAGACCTAAGATTTGCGAAAAAAATTTACCCTAAATATCTTGTCACGACCCTGCTTAAAACTAATTACTTTAATTTCATCAAACATTGTAACTTTACTTTTTCTGTATTGCTGTATTATACCAGCTCAGCAGTTTGCTCTGCTCGCATAGCATACTTAGGCCTGTCCATTTGAGAATCCCTGCTTTATTCTTTTGCTCGCTTGCATCTTACATGGGTATCAGGCGCGCACCATTCAAGCTACTTGTTTGCAGTTACTGTAGACTGAAACTGTAAGATAATTATATGCTTGCCAAATAAGTATTAGATAATGGTATCATGGTGTCAAACTATCATTGCTACCACCGGCGTATTATTACGCAAGAATCTTGGGTACACCAGGCAGATTAGATACAGAAACTGTCGTACCTGCGTCTACACTGGCAATTTATCTGGAAATGGGAATGGCAATATTTAAATTGCGTGAAATGTCAAATCCTAAGGAGTGGGCATTTGATAGCCAGGCAATTTTCATTTGAGCGAGTGAATTCGAAGTGTTAAGTTCAAAAGCAAAGCAAAATGTCGGACATTACATAAAATAAAAACTATTGATAAGTTCAATAGTTTTCTCTTAAGCTAACTTATTTTCAGCCATTTCGCGATCAAACCAAAAAAAAATTATTCCTACCTGTTGACAAGCGGCGCATTCTTATGACAACAACGATGCGTTTTCTGGCAATATTGCTCTCAAAATTGTCGTGGCAATGACTGCCATGGCAATGTTGAGAACTATATTGATAGATAGATAGATATATATTTTCCATAGTATTAAACATTTTGTGCTTAAGCTAACTTATAATTATTCTGTGCTCAGACTTTCGTTTCTACATCAATTGTTTTTAAATTAAATTATAGCACGGAGGCTGATGTATCTAACGAATAATTGTGGAGAACTATATTGCTATATGTTTTTGATGTGTCTACATCATCAATTTGTGTATGGCAATATTGCCGTTGTCATTGCCATTGCCAGGTAAATTGCCAGTGAAGACGCAGGGTTAGCTAAAATCTGAAATTCTTAGCAATTTTCCAAAATTCCAAAAATTGCATTTTCTGCAAGGAATTTGAAAGTTTTTAGTGTATATATATTGCAGTTTGTCAAGTAAGTAGGTAATTTTAGCTTGCGAAAGGATACGGAGAGCGTTTTATTTGGAATTTTTTTGATTTTAGTGTCGTTATGAAAACCATAAATTTAAAAAGTTTCCGCTCCATGTGCCACCTTTGAAAAGCAACCGTTTTTTACGCTTCCATGGCACTTCACAGTAAAAATTAATCAGTTGAAATTTGTAGGACCTAAAACTTTCTATAATTTAAGTTTTTTAGCTTCGTACGAATAATAGTTCCAATATAGAAAATTTTGTATGCATTATTCGTTTTTTTTATTTGATTATCGTTTTATCATGGGTTTTCTTAAAAATATCGAATTTGGCTAACCATTCATAAAACATTTACATAATGAAATTGATAGATAATCTTATTGCCTACAAAAAACATCCTAATCGATAGTTCTGGTAATATATTTTTAATACAAATATATGGTATGTAGTCTAATTTTATGAAATTTATATATTTCTTTGGACAGCTAGTCATACACAAAATATCAAATACGTAATAAGAAAATGTATTTCATTATAATTCGTTCTTATATAGCTTATACCATGGATATACAGCTCGTATACAAATCATAATATCGTCAATATCACCAGTGTATCACCCAATAATACGCATATAGTACGTCAACGAGCTGATATCCACATAATATCCAACCTGTTTCCTTGTATATAAATTCGATGATTTTAGCTTATATACTCGTAGCCTTCTTTTAACTACCATCAGCGCCATCTAAAACTGAAATCAACTGAAGTTCCAATGAATGGCAGTTGTGGATTTTTCCATCCTTCCGTCAGGTAGAATTGTATGAGCGTGTTTTCATTTTTGTGTGCGATGTGATGGTCCGGTTTCTACAAGTTTAACATGTATGGGCTGTGTATCATGCCATCTTGTATCGCATATCATGATTTGAATAATGTAATTTGTATACAAGCAGTGAATCCATGGTATTACACTGTTCTTTGAATAAAGGTAGATAGATAGATAGATAGATTTATTTAAATTCATTGGGTTGTATAATAACAAGTAAAAATAATTCAGTGATTAGATTTGAATAAAGGTAATTAATATGGATAAAGTCACAAAAAAGACTATCGTTTTATTAAGAGGAATAGAGAACATGGGTTCTGCGTCTCTCCATAAATGCGCCACTGACAAGCCTATACCATGGATACACTGCTGGTATTGATATCATAATGTCGTCAATACCAGCAGTGTATCACCCAATACTAACCATATACGAGATAAACGAACTGGTATATATTTAGTATTGAACCTGTTTCATGGTATACAAATGCGATAATTTTAAGTTAGTTATGCCATTCGCCTATTGTGTGGCGAGTATCGCAACTAAATGTCTTTGTTTGCTTATATCAGATACTGTCAAATCATTCTATATGTGCAGTGTATCATGTGCAGCTAGTTTCAATACTATGATTTCAATACCATGATTTGTTTTCTAGCTGGGTATCCATGGTTTAACATGTGTACTCCTCGGTATTTCATAGTCCCAAACTAGAATCAACACATCACTCAATAAGTTCGTAGGGTGACTAATAAAGCAACAACTTTTAGCCAAAACCCGACTTTATTCATCAACATAGTTCCCTTCAAGAGTGATACATTTATTCCAACGCCTCTCTAACATTTCGATCCATTTTTTGTAGAGAGATTTATTTTTGGCCTCAAAATACCCCTCAGTTTCAACAATCACTTCTTTATTTGAGCAAAATCTCTTTTCCTGGAGCACTCTTTTTAGGCATACAAACAGGTAGTAGTCGCTGGCTTCCAGTATCCGGAGAATACAGGGGATAGGGAAGCAATTCAAAGTGCAATTCGTGCAATTTTGCCATTGTTGCGATCGGCCTGTGACGCGGCACATTGCCTTGGTGAAAGAGCACTTTTTTCTTCTTCTTTTGGGGTCGTTTTTTCGCAACTTCCTCCTTCAAACGCACCAATAACGCCATATAATATTGACTATGAATGGTTGTTCCTTTCTCTAGGCAATCGATGAATAAAATACCGTGCGCATCCCAAAATAAGAAGGCCAAAACCTTATCAGCTGACATTTGCATTTCTGGTCGCTTCGGATGACTTTCCGTTTTCCTGTCCACTCAGCTGACTGCCGTTTTGACTCTGGGGTGTAATAATTGATCCATGTTTCATCCATTGTCCCATACAGCATGAAAAAAATTCTTTTTATTGCGCTGAAACAGCTCCAAACAGCGCTCTGATCGTCGACGCGTTGCTGTTTTTGATCGACTGTGAGCAAACGCGGTACCCATTTCGAACAGAGCTTTCTCATGCTGAAATGTTTATGCAAAATGGTGAATACACTGCCTTCTGATATCTCTAAGATGTCAGCTATTTCACGAAACTTGAATTTACGATCGGTCAAAACCATTTTGTGGATTTTATTTTATGTTTTCTGGAACAACTGCCGAATTTGAGCGACCGGAGCGTTCAGCATCATCTGTGATTATACGGCCGCGTTTAAAATCAGCAAACTACTTCTCTGCCATTTGTCTCGATGGAGCAGAGTCCAAATAACACTTGTCAAGCCATTGCTTGGTTTGAACGGTATTTTTTCCCCTTAAAAAGCAATGTTTTATCAATACACGAAATTCAGATTTTTCCATTGTTTTGAAAATTACAAAACTAGCGTCACTAAAACCACTGTAGCTTGTGAACTAAATTTCAGATTGTTATAAAATTTTAACACGTATCGTTCGAAGGATGATACTTCCTAAATCAATATCAATAGTGGCACCACCAGTGATGTGTTAAAATAGGAAATCAGTATTTCATCTAACGTATCATACACCTCTCTGCCCTTTCATGTTCCAATCAATTCAAATTTCACTATTGAACTCTACTTGTTATTTCACTCCTCATATGATAATATTTCAGAGTGGATGGCCACCGATTGCCCTGTGGCAATCAGCCACAAGCAATTCTATACCAAATTGCAATTTTTTTTATTCAACCACCAACCAGGTATGCATATGCATATCTGCCATTATGTAAGTAAGGTATCTCGTAGCAGCAGCATAAAGTGGCACTCATTAGCCAGCGATTCGTTCGCTTTACCCTCGCATCTGCACAGAAAATGGAAACTTGCACTTATGAGCCAAAGAACCGTGAACACTTCTCCTCATTGACTTTGAAGAAACAAAGAACATATACTCGCTTACCTGACAACCTCAACCGGCTCGACTACAGAATTAATTGTCTTCTTGTGCTCGGCATAGATCAGTCTGCACCTGGCCGTTCAGTTTCGATAATTCAACGTCTTCGTCTTAACTATTAAAAATCGAGAAAAAGGTAAAGTCCTGAAAATCCTTGTCGCGTATCCGTTTCGTTCAGTGAAAATCTTCGGTTTACGCTTGCGAGGTGAATTCTTTGTGCGCGTGTGCCCATTTCCTAATTAAAATCGGCGTGGTGTCATCAAGCCTTCGACCAGCCCACGATTAGTGAATTTTGTGTTGTTTGCCTGCGACGAACTGAAGACATTTATAATAATTAAGTTGTGTGACACCTTTCCGCAGTATGTCACTGGCGAATGACTCAAGGACCATCATAGCACCACCCACCTACGAATACTACAGGTAAGACACACTAAATGCTGAAATCTTTGGATGGTTCGCGCTTGCTTGAAGAGTTCCCACACCCACCGGGAACACGAGCTGAAAAACCTTCCGATTGTTCGCTATTAACTTTTAAATGTCAACCGGCTGAGTCTAATGGCTTTTCTTTGTTGCTTTTCAGAGACGACGCTTTAATTGTCCGGCAAGCATTTCCAAATACGGTCGCGATGGCTAATGACTCTTCCCAGGTAAGTTGCAATTTGCATGCATACGGGATACCAAATACAGCGACATATGTCTGCTGTTTTTGCACATTTCACCTGCTGTCGTGTGGCTGGAATTCATGGGCCCTTAGTGACATATTTTTGGATAGGACTCTTGTTAAAGATTACTGGATTATGCGGTGGGATTTAGGTTGTGCTTAACCAAACAGGAAATGGGATAATGAAGTGGGAGAAACCTGAGATTTCCACCGAACACTTAAAGTATTGTTTTGAGCACATGTTGTTCCAGCGATGTAGGAATGCGATAATTTAATTTAATTGTTTTTCCAATGTATCGCTTATGTCTGTTCATTGTAAAAGACGAGGACGGTACCTTCCACCACTCCATTAGCATTCGTAGTTAGTTCTTCGTTTGTGGTACTTCTTCTATTCTTTTTATGATGTCCTCGGTGGGCTGTATGGCACCTTCCAAAATCTTCCTGGTTGTTATAATTGAGAAGTGTTGGAGTAGTTGCGTCCAGGGTTCCTCTATAGACCGAAAGTCTGTAAACTTCCCGAAGAAGATTAAAACCTTCTGCAGGGATGGGGATGAGGATTTGTCATGTGGAGAAGCACTACTTAATGTTTGAAAAGTTTAATCTTGCCAATACATATGGGACTTTTCTATGGAAACACGTAATGCTCTCTTCATTTTTGTCATATTAACTCTTTTACCTGAAGCTATTGGACAACTATGTACGTTAGCTTCACACGTAAACTGACAGTAATTACGATGGCTTGTTACTATTTTAGCTAGTGTACTATGTAAACCATTTTTTTTATAAAGTATCGAGTTGTTTCTAAATTGACGAACTTTTGCAAATGGGTCATTATATCAAGAATCGCCAAAATTTTGACCTTACCATCGCCAATTCATTTGAAAAATTTTGTACAGGGTGCGCCATCTTTCATATCGGTATGTAAACATTGAATAACTTTAAAAAAAAAAACAACTGATTTTTATATGTGAGGTATTTTTATTCAATTTGGTCCTTTAGAATTTATTTGGATTAGTTTTTGAATACAACATCAATCAAGTAGCTGCCTCTATTGGCCACAGCAAAATGTGCTCTTTTTGCTGCGTTTTATATTACTTTTTCAAGCATCTCGGGCGGTAATGCGACGATTTCGGCACGAATATTTGCTTTGAGCTCGTCAATGGTCTGAGGCTTGCTGGCGTACACTTTGCTTTTCAAATAACCCCATAAAAAGAAGTCCGGAGCAGTCAAATCTGGAGATCTCGGTGGCCAGTCAATGTCGCCTCTTTTCGACATCAGAAGGTGTCCGAGTCCTCTTTGAAAATGCATATCTCTGGTAATTTTAATCATAGAATAATAAAATAGGGGCTTATTTGAAAGGGGAAGGTTGTCGAAATATAAAAAATTATCCTTGAAATTTTTTTCAAGGATAACGAGTTTGCCCTTTAAAATACGGTTTTTAATTTAATTTTTTTATATTTTATAGGTTATACTGTTTTACAAAAAATACCAAAAAAATAACTTGGGATCTAAATGGGATCGGGTTAAAAAAAATCGAAGAACATCAGTGCTTCTCAATTATGTTATATTATAATTTTTCTATAACATAATTGAGAAGCACTGATGTTCTTAGATTTTTTGATCCCGATCCCATTGAGATCCCAAGTTAATTTTTTGGTATGTTTTATAAAACAGTATAACCTACAAAATATAAAAAAAATAAAAAGAAAATTATTTTGAGACATTATCCTTGAATATATTTTACAAAATCGTTATCCTTGAAAATAAATTCAAGGATAATTTTTATTCGTATTTTTTTATATTGCGACAATTTTTAAACAACAATCTTTAAAATAAGTCCTACTTTAATATTCTAGGATAAAAATTACCAGAGATATGAATTCTCAAAGAGGACTCGGACACTTTTTTTGCGAAATCGTTAACATACTATAACCAACAAAAAAAATTAGATAGAAACAAAAAATTTTAATTATATTTTTTTTTCACTGATTCTTTGAGAACATAAATCTTCAAACGAATCGGCTATGGTAAGGTCACACTTTTAGCGATTCTAGATGGAATGACCCTTTTTTTATAAGGTAATTGAGAAGCACTGATGTTCTTCGATTTTTTGGCCCCGATCCCATTGAGATCCCAAGTTAATTTTTTGGTAAGTTTTGTAAAACAGTGTAACCTATAAAATATAAAAAAAATAAAAAAAAAATCGTATTTTGAGATATTCAAGGATTAAGGACAAAATCGTTATCCTTGAAAATTAATTTCAAGGATAATGTTTATTCGTCTTTTTTTTATATTGCGACAACCTCCCCTTTCAAATAAGCCCTATTTTATTATACTATGATAAAAATTACCAGTGATATAAATTTTCAAAGAGGACTCGGACATCATTTTTAATCGGCGATGAAGGTCACAAATTTCGTCATTTTTGGCGATTCTTGATGGAATGACCCAAATTCTTTTTTACCATGACCTGCCTGAAATTTCTTAATATCCATCGCTCTTCACTTGCATTAAAAATTGACTTTTACCACTTCTTCTTTTTGTTTTCGACTCGATTATTTTCTTATATCTTTAGATAGTAAACTTTATTTTTTACGTGGCCTGATACCGGCATTTTCAATTTTAAGGATTTCCTTTTTTCAATTATATTGATTAAATCTAAATTTTCATTCATCTACCGATTGTGTACTTTGGGAATGTTAACATCAAATTATCCAACTGCTACACATCAGTGGTTTTGATTTATTATGGCTAAATTCATGATTGATATGCTGCATGAGTTTTATTTTGATTTGGGCAATTTTTTTTACGTTGAATCAATTTGTTTTTCCACTTGTAATATGTGTCTAGCTGAAATTATTTTTTTTATAAATCTAATAAGTACATATGGACTTTGATTAAAAAAAAATGTTAAGCCAATAATTTGTTTCGGTGATTTATTTCAGCCGACTGTATTAGTTCAGGCTCAGGGTTTGGATGAGTTAAACTTTGACTAACTTCTTTAAAATTTTCCTTCACTTATTTGTTCGTACTTTCAATGAAAATATGCGTCGGCACCGATTTCCTCATAAGATTTATTCATAACTTGAAGTATGCATTTAACACACATACGAGTATCTCGCCCGCATAGAGGCTGCGCATGCATCAGTTGCATAAACAGTTGCTTTGCTCGTTATCTTCGAGAATCTCTCACATAGTCTAAGTAGTTGTCTGGCAGTTTGAAAACAGGATAAGATCATTATTTGGAAATAGTCTCGAAGAAATGATTTACACACATAGCGTCTGTGTACGACAGTCAAAAGAAATCTTTTGTATACTCGACAAAAGCAAAGACCGAAGATTGAAAAGGCAGATGTTGCACTACAGCCAGTCTATATCCGAGATCAGTATCCATACACTTTATGGAATGAATCTTATTCCGAAAGATGTATCAAACTGAAGAAAAAGAAAAAAAAATGATCATATGTGAAGATTTCCGAATCCTCCGATTTCACCCATAGAGGCAGATGGTCCTGACTCAAATTGAAAGATGAAATGCTGAAATAATGAAAAGGGACGTGCAGTTATTGTTGGAAATTATAGTGCAACCCTGAAAACTATCCGACAGCAGCTGAATCCCGGCAAGGAGCATGGCTCAGCTACCTACCAAGGAAGGGTGTGTCAAGAGCGTGTCTGGTAGCAGTTTAAATTTAAACTTTTTCTGCACCTTGGATTTGGACGGGGTCTCAATTCTATCGATAGTCCGAGATAAATTCCGTAAAAGAGCATAAAGACAAGAAACTAGGCATGATCTAGGTAATAAACCATTTTGCTGGTGTAAGCACTTCAATAGTTTGTGAAATATTTGTGCTTAACTAACCCTGCATCTATACTGGTAATTTATCTGGCAATGGCAATGACAATGGCAATATTGCCATACACAATTGACAGAATAGAGGCATCAAACGCATACGGCAATATTGCTCTCAACATTGCCATGTCAATTTTGAGAGCAATATTGCCAGAAAACGCATAGTTTGACATATTTTGAACTTATCAATAGTTTTTTTTATGCAATGTCTGACATTTTGCTTCGCTCCAGAACTTGACACTTCGAATTCACTTGCTCAAATCAAAATTACAGACAAAATTTGTCTACACTGACAATTTATCTGGCAATGACAATAGCAATATTACTATTGAGTTAAATGTCAAATCGTAATAAGTGGGCATTTGATTGCCAGGCAATTTTCATTTGAGAGAGTGAACTCGAAGTGTCAAGTTGTGAAGCAAAGCAACCATAACTTCGAAAACTATTGATTAATTCAATAGTTTTTCTTTAGCCGACTTATTTTAACTCATTTTGCGATCAAACCAAAAAAACGTAAGTCTACCTGTTGACAAGCGACGCTAACTTTTGTCAAACGATTCGTTTTCTGGCAATATTATCCTCAAAATTTCCATGGCAATGCTGAGAGCAATATTGGCATATGCGCTTGGTGCGTCTACACTGTCAATATGTGTATGGCAATAATGCCGTTGCCATTGCCATTGCCAGATAAATTGTCAGTGTAGATGCAGGGTAAGGATTTGACATTCAACGCAATGGAAATATTGCCATTCCCATTGCCAGATAAATTTCCAGTGTAGACGCAGGATAAATATATCGGTACCAAAGAACATAAAAAATTCAATTAAAGATGTTCAATTTAATAATCCATACAACGGGAAAGATGAATAACGCAGACCTACAAATTTATAGTTTAAAATTCCTTTTGTCAATTTGATGAATATTTTTATATAAAGGGCTATTCAATAAGTGCATAACAATTTTGTACTTTTAAAACAAATGCACATTTAAACTTTTTTGCTGGTCTATCAATGTCAAAACGTCAGTCACGGTTTACATTTTTATCATGGTGAAGTTCACGAACGAGCAACGTTTGGAAATTATATCAATTATTCTGTGTTTTATTTAAATACAAAATTGTTATGTCCCTATTGAATAACCCTAGCGTGTTTTAATAGGGCTTCACCAATGAGGGTAAATTTTCAATATCCGCGAAGATCGTTTAAAAACTAATTTCAGAATTTTTCGAAATTTAGCTCCTAAGGGAGTGTACAAGGCCTTACTAACAAACTACCTTCTGTAAGGCCTTACCAAGGCTACGAGGCAGGGAAATAGCATCGGTAAGGCCTTATGGAAGCTAGTAGGGGGGTTTGCATACGTTTTCGCAAAATATCACGAAATTCGATGTCTACACGGGCTCAGTGGTCGCCGAATGGCGTTTGTGGACGCAGCTTAAGATGAAAACATCGCGAAGAGGATGACCTTACTTTATTTAAGGTTGCAGTTAATGTACTGAGTTAGCATATCGAATAGGTGATCTTCACAGGATATTATTAACGCCAAATTAAGGCTGTATGGTTGTTGTGTTATCAGTTTCGGGCGAGCCTACTTTGTAAACAGGAAATAAGAGGGAAGATAACGTCGATTCCTGCGCCACATTAGTCGCATTTGAAAGGAAGACCTTTCATCGTTCGAAGCTACGCTTCATCCGATTTAAAATTTTCTAATCGTTAGACAGGTTGTTATCATCTCGCCGACTCAAGGTGTGCTATATTTTGTTGATTTTATTTTGACTTGTTCTTGTTATCTTTTGCATCCTTAGAGGTTGCAATATTATACACTGCTGATACCAAAATTTAAACGTGTTTCCGAATCTCGATTTGGAAAAGTGGCAATACACAACTAATCAATCGAATTCACTGTATATCAACAACTCCACAAACAAGTTATGGTTTTCTTAGTGAAACTAATGAAAATAGCCCGAACCGAACTTCACGTCGAAGAGAGTTTTGTCCAGTTCACTAGTCGTTATTGCTAAACGATTTTCATAGTAATATAT
Organism: Beris morrisii; assembly: GCA_951812415.1. NCBI lineage: Eukaryota > Metazoa > Arthropoda > Insecta > Diptera > Stratiomyidae > Beris > Beris morrisii. The sequence continues at coordinate 32,385,638 of OX638311.1, forward strand.
CTGCGATAATATGTGAACCTGCAAAGTCTATCAGCGAAATGAAAGAAACGTCTGGCGATCAACGTTCTTGGGATTATGTTGGCGTCGAAAAGGAGGTTTCAATCGACCACAGGTCTTGCCTTTTAAGTCTTCTCGGAAAGCAACTTCAACAAAAGTAATACGGCAGATATTTGAAATAGAAACTGGTTGGCATTGCAAGGTTGCTGTGGTCTATGGATGAGATTATTTGTGGTTGATTACTACTTTACTAGCCCGTTTTATAAATTCTTTTCTGATAGAATTACAGAAAAGGTTCGCTGCCTCTTCCATACTCGTATATCATTTTCTTTATTATTTTCAAAGAATTCTAAAGAATGTCGAGATGAAATACTTTTAACCTTTGAACGCTAAATACCAAAGTTTCAGTTTTTATAGAAAGAACGACTAACCTCCAATGGTACTTCAATTCAGGTAACTCCTTTTTCTAGTTGATGCCTTTTAAAGATAGAACTAAAGTGTCAAGAGGTTAGAGTATTGGACTCGTACGAAAATCCATTTATCATCTACAAACTACTAAACGTGTAATTAGATTCATGGGATTACAGATCTTGTTTCAACTTTATTAATTGACTGTCAATATCTTTAGGATTACCTACAACCACGGCTGTGTACAAAGTCGCAATCTTGTGCTCGGATTCGATCAGGTAGTCACTCGTACCTTTTGCGGTAGTGCTAAGAAAATCAAAAACATATAAAAGAATTTCAAATGGTCTATCACTCCTAAATATGATCACTTTTAAAAACCGAACAGACTCAGCAATATCAAATACGAGTCGCCTGCTAAGTCATACTTTATAATTGCGTACAAATTTTCTTCCCAAGCATGCGTGCAACGCATTGCTAATAAGTGAATTATGTATAAGTCCACTAAGTGTACGTTGTACTTACAGTCTGTCTATACACTTAATAGGACCGAGAAAATATATCGAAATAAAATATAAACAATGTCACGACTAGAACAAGCGTCGTCGGTAAAGACATGAATAATGTAACATAAAAGTGAAATATAAGCTTTTTTATTATGCATTATGTAATCCGTGTCAATTTTATTTCATTTTATTCTCAAGCCTTTTGTGAGCGGTTAGTGAGGTTTTTGGTCAACGGGCCGACAACTGAATTGAAATTAGTATTTATTTTATGGTTGAATATCAATACGACACCTTAAAAGAAGAAAAGTGCTACACGCATGTTCACTTTTCACAATTCGTGGGAAAAGCTAATTAAGTTTTAGAAAAATATTGAAAATAAATTTTAAAGAAAATTCTGAATATTGTCCAATATAATGGCGTTTTATTATTTCGTTCAAGTCCAAAATTCCAAAAAGTTGTGGAAAAAGTGATTTGAAAGTTTTTACTTCATGTAATTTTTTTTGTAAGGGGTTGTATATATGATCCCATAATTATGAAAGTGGTCTAAGTCATATATTTCTGGTTTCGAGATATTTAAAGGATTGCATTTGAATAAATTAAAAAATATTTCTATATTATGTAACATTTTAATTTAGAATTTTATTAGTCTTGATTAACGAAAATTCATTATGAATATGAAATTTTGTATGAATCTCATACCAATATATTGTTTTTAAGGTTGGAATTGACTTAGACCATTTTCAAAATTAACTGAACGACCTATAAATGACATAGGGCCGGTTTCACAGTAGAAATTTAGTTTAGTTAAACTTAAACTGAAAAATAATCTGCACTTTAAACTTGACCCGATTTCACTGTAAATAAATATCCTAAGATTAACTCATCTGAAGTTGAACTAATTTAGCTGAAATTAATCTTTTTTACATTGGTATACTCTGCCTTTTCTGTCATTGAATTTCGTTGTAATATTTAAAATTGAAAATTGGAAAAACAATAAGTTCGTCGAAGCTCTAATTTTATTCAATTTCATCACTAATCGAAAACATTTTATTTAAAGTCACTAGTTCTGATCGTTCCAATTGATATTGAGAATCACTGTATTTTGAATTAGAGTAGAATCGACTAACTGTCAAAAACGTAAATTCAAGCTATAAACCAAAGAACTTCTACCGTTTAGCTTGATCCTACGATTGGATAAAACCTGAGTTTAACATCCTCTGTGAAACGCTTTATTCGGTTGATCCTAAGTTTCAAGAAAATTTTTGATTTAAACTTCGACTGTGAAACCGGCCCATAGGGCCATTATTACGATCTTCAGTTAAACTCTAACCGGAACTTTAACAGGAAGTCTTGTATGAAAATCGGTCAGTTAAAGTTCCAGTTAGAACGTAACTGAACATCGTAGGAACGGAAGCAATAAAAAACTACGAGTTTTATTGGAAACAAAAGTTGTTGATGAAGTGACCCTTTTTCTATAAAATAATTGAGAGCCACTGATGTTTTTCAATTTTTTTGACCCCGATCCCATTCAGCTCCCAAGTCAATTTTTTGGTATGTTTTGTAAAACAGTATAACCTATGAAATAAAAATAAAAAAAAAAACCTTATTTTGAGATATTAAAAGATAAAGAACATAATCGTTATTCTTTGAAAAAAAATTTCAAGGATAGTTTTTATTCGTATTTTTTTATATTGCGAGAACCTCCCCCTTTAAAATAAGCCCTATTTTATTATTCTAGGATAAAAACGACCAGAGATATGAATTTTCAAAGAGGATTCGGACACCATTTTTGCGAAAACTTTAACCTACTACAACTAACAAAAAAAATGAGATAGACAACAAAAAATTGAATCCGAATTATTTTTTTCACTAGTTCTTCAAGTACAAAAATTTTCAAAAGATTCGGCGATGGTAAGGTCACAACTTTGGCGGTTCTTGATGGAATAACCCTATTCTGGTAGGAACAAACTTTAAAATTTTTTTCTAATTTTGACTTAGACCACTTTGATAATTAACACTAAATGAATTTCATATAATGTTCAAATAACAAGTACTATCTAACGGATCATTTTAGACAATATCGTAAAAATTGCATTGGATTAATTTAGTTTGAAATAATGTAATGCGAAATAACTGATAATCTAATTTTTTTTAAATTTTGACTTAGACCACTTTCATAATAATGGGCACATATATTCACGAATTCCACCATATCCATTGGGTCTGATTATAGATATCTAATAAGTGGTTCCTTCCACGGGCCTTAATCGCCTAAAAGCTTGTAAAAGAGTCGTACACGTTTTCACGAATTTCATCATATCTCTTAGGTCTGACAAGAATAGAATAGAATAGAATAGGTTTTAACTTCCTCGGACTTTGTATATAATTGCCTAAAAATTATTTTCAGGGTTTTTGGATACTACAAGGACAGTGGTACAGGGGTTGCACACATTTGCAATAATTTCGCTACATCTCTTGAGTCTGATATACAAGTTTTGTTTACTTCTACGACCTTTTTACATAATCGTCTAAGAACTGATTACAGTTTTTTTTTCGAAATTCAACACCCAGGGAGGTGTAAAGGGGTTGTATATGTTTTCAAAAAATTTTCTATTTTTGGCTTAAGTTAGGTGAGGTATCGAATTGGTTTTTACTTCTACGAAGTATTTGTGTAATCGTCTAAAAATCGATTTCACAATTTTTTGATATTTAATATCGAAGGGGATGTGAAGGTGTTGCATACATTTTCACAAATTTAGTCATATCTCTCAAATCTTATGAAATTTAAAATTGTTTTTTGATTCTACGGACTTTTTATGTAATCGACAAAAAACCAATTTCAATAAATTTTGATATTTTGATATTGGAGTGTACAGGAGTCGCGTACGTTTTCACGAATCTCGATACATCTCTTAGGTGATGGATACTGAATTGGTTTCATTTCAACGGATATTTTTATATAATCATTTAAAAACTGATTTCAGTTTTTTTCGATGGTAAACCTCTTAACCCTGAAGGGGATCTATTAGATCAGATGAGATATCAAATTGGTTTTTATTTCCACCAGATTTTTCTTTAAATTAGAATATGAATTTTTACACGCAATTTTAAATGAAGAACGAACAATCAATGTTGAAAACTGTTTCTTATAAGGAGCTATTCTAGTGGCAAAATTAAATTTCCAAAAAAACTCCTTGTCTTGAAGCACCTGATGTTACATTTCGACTTTGACCAAATTCGTAATTTTTGAGATTTTTCTGTAGCGTCGATCCCGGACTGTCTCGAAAAATAATAAAACTACGCCCAGACAGATTGGCAGATTTTTTATTTATAAGTGTTGGATGAAAACCCCAAAACCGATTATTGTTCATTCGAATGCACAATCATTCAAAAATGTTTGGCTCTACGATGTTAACATTTGGTAACCGCTCCTCAAATAGAAGGCTTAGTTACATGCAAAGTCTAAGAACTATGTCTTGTTAGATAACTTCAGGCATTCAAAGGAATGAATATAAAGAAAATTAAGTAAGTCTTTCTTGTAGCCGCCATACAAAAGTTCTAGTGGAATTGACGTATTCATTTTTCGGAACCCATCAATATTCAAGAAGCCGAGTTATTTTGAAATTAAAAGTTAGGTCGACTTCGTCAGTGTGGGATATTCCACCCTGTACCAAAATTGTTATATCACATACTTACACTTTTTGCCCGAATAAATTAGAAATCCTGTAAAGCGTGTCACTTTTTGCAAAATATTGTTTTTTACCATTTGAAAATTCGATAATAAGAAAACGTGGAATGAAGATACTCCTTAAAGAATCTACCACTCAATGGGTAAATACATGCGTTAGCCAAACTTACGGCAATTCGAAAGCAAAATCACGCTCTATGCGCTAGGGTAGCTTCCATACAAAATTCCTTAAAACACATGGACACACTTTTTCTATAACAACCTTAGAACATGATAAGTAAGCATTATGCATTTTTACAGACCGTGATTTTCCAATTCCAGTTACAGAAATTAATATGGGAGCAATTGCCCTTCTCCTCCGAATAGACAACTATCTTTGCTTCTTATAAAAAAGAACACACTATTTGTACACTTACAAATTCAACAGATTTGCAAGCGGAAAAAATGTATGTATTATACATGTAGGTACCTTCAGATGTTGAAAATATCTGTATCTCTGTTTTGTTGTTAAATATTTACTTCAAAACACTTTCCAATTCGTTACACCGCATCTAATAAACATCTTTTTGTGCAATTAAAACGAATTCCGGTAAAACGAAAATTGTTAAAATACAAGAAGCACCCAAAACTACAGGTAACTTTCATTTCGTATCGTCCATACTTAGGTAGATTTGGCTTATCAGACAGTAAGATCGATCCTTTTCTTTACTCTTGTAATTTCATGGTAACAAACACTGTTTCTAATGTCATTGTAAATTCCTTAAAGAAGACGGAAAATACATTCCGACAAGTGCATGACTTTCGGATGACTTCAGGTACAAAGTATGTACCTACCTTATTTTTAATGTGACAACAGGTTTCAGTATTTATGGCATCATAATCCCGTCAGGAACAAATTGTATAGGTTACAATGTTGCATACAGTGCCCTTATAACACCTCTTAAGATTGTAGTGATCTTTTTCGACTCTGATGACAATTCTAACTTGACAATATCATTAATTACTGGAAATTGTTATTGCAGAACCTTGCACAGGTTGACTTATTTTAATATGATGTTTGGTGGTTAAGTTACTCGAGATCGACAAATCTTTAGTGCGGTTCCCGATAGGGCATGGAGGGCAGTAGCAGTGCTCTTCCTCAAGACACAATCCTTGGCAAAAGCCTCGACTTATTCTCGTATCCCCTTCTTGAACTCCAATTTTCATGTGGTACCTCTTTCTTGCAAATTCCGATCTATAGCCCATTTAGATAGGTCCTCCCCTCAGAGTATAACCGACCAATTGACACTTTCGATTCTGAATCTCAATGTTCATCTTCCACCGTCTAGTCGTCCTCCAAAGATCGTCGTTTAGGACAAGGTCTCGCCAGAATATCCCCGGATATAAGTTGATGAGAGTCTTCAACATTATGGTATGTTTTTCGGCTACTTTTCAGGTATAACACCACGGATTTGATGCAATGATACAATTATTTTCAGTTCTGGCTCATTGGAATTAGAATCCAAGGAGCGTAAATTTTGGTTCATCGCATCAAACAGTTTTCTTATGCATATGCTTCGCGAAATCCTTGTGATAACAGAAATTTAGAATTAATATCGGATTTAAAATTTATCATAGTTTTTAGAGATCTTCGGTGCTCAACATATGTAGATATTCTAAAATATAATAGATCATATTAAGGTCTATCTACATTTTCGTTTTATTCCAAGAGTTTTTGGTATTCAAACAGCTGCTGCTTCATAAACGCAAGCAAGCTCCTAGCAAAATACGTGGCTAAGGATGTTGGATACCTACATGCCTGTCTACAATGGTTAAATCGTATCCCCCTATCCCGGTGATGAAATGTTAAGAATAGGATATGCAAAAAGCCGTAAATGTACCTACGGTCCTCTCCAGCTTAACGCACTCCTACTTATATCATTCTGGTGGGTACAGAGGGTGACGTTGATTATAAATGTACCCAACCGTGAACATATAGGTTACATTGGGGGGAGTATGTTGGTTATCAATGTATCCTGCCGTGAACAGAAAAGGTGGTTACGTTGGTTATTGATGTAGCCTGCCATGAGCAAATAGAGTCGGCACGTAGGGTGGTACGTTGGTGATCAATGTAGCCTGCCGTGGTTAGAAAGGCTGGGTATGTTAACACTTAAAAATCACATATCGTATAATGTTCCCGTGACAGGAAACAAAACTAAGCTTAACCAAATTAAATGCTTTAACCGCTAGATAGTTTACACGTTTTACACATCGGTGAAAAAGGTATCAATGAAGTAGTAGATTGGTGGCAAAGCTGGTATTTGTACCCCTAGATCCCCTAAATACGCATTTACTTAAGTCGCAGGTGAGTACGGCTTTTTGCTGGGCTACCAACAATTGGCGGTCACTCACTCAATCCACCAGATGTTTTGCTCACAAGTCAGTAAAGTAGTTGTTCAATCGGAGACCCTATGATCGAATAGGTTCTAAATGATGATTGTCCGGAGATACCCCAGATGTTTCACTTTGAAATGTGGAACTCAATTGGCCACATAGAACTTCAACTTATTCTGGTCTTCCGGTGCTTAGGATTAGTGAATCGTGACGATTCTGACGATGATCCTGAGTCTGAACCGATTCCCAGCCAAGAAAGATCAATTTCCAACAATTTCGTATTAATTCAAATACACAAGCTTTCTAATTACGGTCTAAACTCTCGTTGATTTAAGGTATCTCCTTTCAATTTATTTCATAACCGAAATTGTACAAACGATAATGCTAGTCATTCTTTATTTATAGTTAAATAATGCTTTGTATCTGTCAGTGTTGTGATTGCAAGTTGCTACTGATCTTATGGGCAATTAGCACTAATGACAGACGATTGCCTTCAATTTTCAGTTTGATATGTTACAGTTAGGTAAGAGCACTTTACTCTTCAGCCCAATTAGTGATTTATTACGTAAGTATGTTCCCAGTTTAACAGGTGAACGACTGCATTTGGGCGGAAACCAGGAAACGATTATTAGTTCTGCTGATCTCATACTCCTTTCATATTAATTTGATCGAACTACTTTTAGAAAGACTCATTGGCATTTTTTCCCATTAAGTTTATGTCGAATTTTTGAGAATCTCTCATACGAGCACATAGGTATGTATAATAGATAAAGCCACCCCTTTTTAATCCTAAGAAGACCGATCAAGAAGCTTATACTTTCTTAGAAATCTGTGAATATATTATGGTATAAGATATGAATAATATGTATATGATCCGATCACATATCGTACCTTAATTACAATTCAAATGGACGCACACGGTAATTCAATCATGCACACCGAACACAGCTAACTATCGAAGATTACAATCCTCCCAGCAATTACGATCCAATTACGAATCTGGGAATTATGGATGGATGCCAACACGAATTCTATCTACCATTTTTTCGGAAAGAAAAAAAGATACTTATTCTCATCTACTAGTTTTTTCTAGTATTGTATTTTGTTTCTATCTTTACCCATCTGGAAGTCAGTCAACGGTCGTAAACTAGACTTTAGCTTCTACGTCTAGTACCTTTACTCCGTAAAATAATTTTCAACATCTTCAGATAATCTTTATTTGAAAAGGTCAATAAAGTTTTTATGGTACGCCGTGAAGTTATCCGTTCGATGATGTGAGAAACTAGTTCTATTTCTTTCGCTAACAGGATTAAGACCTCTTTTCGTATCAAATCGAAATACGCACTGAATAATTTTATTAATTGGGAATTATTCCTATTCAGATCTTTATGGTCATTAATTAGGTTTAATTCTTAGTAGTCAATTAAAAAAACCACAAACAAAGAAAACAAGCACAGATTTTTTAGGAAAATACTGAATAAATATTTCAGACCTTTTTATCTCACCTGCTCCAGAGGCTAAAGTACACATTATCAACCGACAGGTACACAAATATATTTGCTTTCTTTGTAATGCCACCTGCCTTTTTCCACTTAGAATATTGCCCTAGGAGAAATTGTTCAAATATCTCAAATATCCTGCAGCATAAAGCAGGCAAAAAACAACCAACATAAAATGATAGAAAATCTCAAAATTTGCTTATTTTTAAAATGAATTTACCTGAGGCGATGATGTAAACTAATTTTTGTATAGCCGGCGGGAAACAGGTGTGTATAGGTGAATGAGCTAATCCGCAGTCTTTGAATCGAACATATGAGATATATGGAAAAATTAAGTGTTTGTGGTATGCCGGTCGGTTACGTTGCTATTATTTACCTGGGTTACCATCATCGATTGAACGATCGCAAATGATTCATTCAATAAAGATGTTTCGGCCGTTACATTCGTGCATACTTGTAAATCTTGTTTGACAACATGTCGGTAAAACGTACCTAAAACACCTAGATAGCTGCCTTAATAACTTGCGAGAAGTTTCTTTAATGAAAATTCAATGTAAACAGTAAAATATTGAAATATGTAATTAGTTCCGTTTTAGCCATAGGCTCTATAGAATGATTTGCCAAAATTTTTGAACTGAATTTTGACGGTTAATTTTTGAATGTGTGCAATAATTTGGAGGCCAGGCCACCCATATACGTAATTTCAATTTGAAGGTGTCTTTACTTTAAACAAATTATTAGGAGCTTCAGAACTTAATTTTTTTTTCACTTTCATACTCAGAGCTATTGTTGTTGTTTAACGCAATAATAGATTGATTCATAATTAAGGTGATGCCCACGGTATTCAGTTTTAGATGTTTGTATATAATTATTTAGATAGACCATACAACGTATTTATTGGTGAAACACATCCGAACTGTCGTTATTTTTTCGGTTCAAAATCGAGGAAGTGCTTGCGCTACTGCTACTCTTAGGACATAAATTGCGTCTTTGGGTCATACTCCGGGACGCTGTCAAAATCGAAATGTCGGTTGTTTCAAGGCGAGGAGGTTTTTTGGCAAGTTAATTTTGTTAGTAGAATAGCTCCTTGTAAGATACAATTTTCAACACATATCAATGCGTTGAGTAAATAAACTGAACACAGAAGTAAACAGAACGCAGTCACGATCGGCTGCAAGCCAATCGTATGATACTAGATGAAATACTGAACTCCGATTTATATTTTAGTTGGCATTATATCAAAAGAATCAGGAGTGCACATATAATTATTGCATGACCTTTTATTTACAGGTAGAAACTATTGTATAGTGGCTACTCGATTAAGGGGAGCTTGTAGGGAGTGCAAAAATGACAATTTTTGAGACCCATTTTCTCTTAAACCGCCAATCGTATCACTCTAAACTTTTTTTTATTTGTAAAACTCTGTTAGTACTACTACTTGATCGAAGCATTTTTAAAAAATCGTTTGTTTTTTTTTTATAATAGCTGTTTAAAGATTGCTTCTTTTTGAACAATCCTTTATGGCCTATAGCTCGATATTGCGTTATTTAAATTTGATAATCTTCGATCAACTAATTCTTTTATCCAAAACAAATAAAACAAAAAAAAATTAATGAATTCTGATAAGCGGTTGGCGATAAAACGATCCAAAAGCTTAAAAAAACATGATTTTTTACGAAACCATTTTGTTCATGATTACGGTGTGCCAGATGCGTGTCTGCTGTGCGTCATTTCTTTGAGAATATTATGTCAAAAAATTTTCGTAATTTTTCTAGTCTTATTTATATCTTGTAAAAAAAACTGTGGCAACATTGATTTTTATCATTTGACAATAAAATCATCAGATGATACGAGTATTATAGATTTGATTAACTTGAAATTTTTTTTTTAATATTTCTATTTTAATTTAAAATTTATTTTTAGGCACTTTCCGGCCCCCAAATGTCGCGATTTTGGACTTGTTTTATTAGGAAAAATATAAGTTTTGATAATCAGTCGAAAACCAAAAATTTATTCTTTTTCTTTTTTTGCCCTACAAGCTCCCCTTAAACGATTTCTTGAGTAATAGTGAGTTCCATAAATTAAGTTAGGACATTTTTACAGAATTTTTGTATGGAAACTACATGAAGGACTTACGGGATATTTTTCATATTAATATCTTCAGCTGCGACTATTATAAAAGCAACGTATACAAAATTCCAAAGTCGTAACTTAAAGCGTCTTAAAGTTGTCGTTCAATATTGGTGAACGCTTGTTTTAAGGAGGTTTTGTATGACAGCTACCCGAAGGAGTCGACGGATGGCGCTAATTAATGAACTCAGTCTTGCTTTTGATATAAAACTAATTCGTGTAAAATTTTGAATCCCTGCTTTAACTCGTACTAGAGTTATAGTGGATTCTGTAACTTGCATAAATTTTTGAAGGACTTTTGTAGGCTGCTACACGAAGGACTCATTCGATTTGCATCATATTCGGAACTTTCGCTTCAAACATTGTAAAGTTTTAGTATGCAAAATTTCAAATTCCTAACTTGAAGCATTCGAGCAATAATTGTGAATACGTGTTCTAATGACTCTTGTATGGAAGGAATGGAAGGATATCGCTCATTAACGAACTTAGCCTTACTTTTCAATTTTACAGGTGGTGACAAAATTTCAACTTCCTAGGCCAACGCGTTTTTGAGTTATCGTACAAACGGACGGACGAACAGATGGACAGACGGACGGACGGACGGACAGCAAAGAGATTTGGGGTTTTTGGCCACAACTGAACACAAAATAATATATAACTTTTTTTCGTCCGAGGCTCGGTTCTATGCGTTACAAACTTTTCGGGCTGGATTAAACTTATAATACTCTACATGATTTTATCTAAAGTATAAAAATATGGAAAATCCTTAAAAGCGATTTCTGACCTATTATATATTTAAAAAAGAGGGGCAAGAGGGAGCACTTGAACCCACCTGTATTTTACCACTAAGAAAGACAGTATTATAAATTAAAAAAAAAGTAAAAACCAATTCGTTATCTTATCAGGCCTAAGAGATCTGACGAAATTCGTAATAATGAGTAGAACCCCCTTAGTGGTTGAAAAATAACAAATCCTGGAAACGGTTTTTAGGCGACTGAATAGAAACAGGGCGTAATTGTAAGCAATTCCAAGAAAGGGTACCGTAAGATTGCAAAACTTGAATTGGTTTATCTATATCTACTTAATGCCATATCCAAAATCATGGTTGGAACTTTCAGTTTTTCTTACTCTGGTTCTAAGGTAATATTCAAGAATTTCTAACGAATCTTGCCGGCAACAGATTTGTTTTTTTGGGCAAAACCTACCATGGTAAATAAGTGATGTAAAAGATGTTCTCATATCATTATTGACCAATTTTACAGATGACCAAGAAACTCGACCTTTTGAAGCTCTCGATGATTTTTCGGCGAAAATTTTGATCATATTAAAATTGATCACGCCTTAAAATACTTTTTTAAGTATTTTCTTAACAAACAGCAGTCGGATTGCCTTTAAAAAGGTCTTTAAGGCTTTGGAACGTTCTCTTCGCAGCGTTCATCAAGTCACTGTTAATTGAACCAACAATTGCTCAACTATCCTATTATATTGAGATTGAGAGAAATAAAGTGTTTCATGTCTGTCCGGCTGTCCGTCTTCCGTCTGTCCATCTGTCATCTGTCGATGACTGAAGAATGTCGTGACCTAACATGTTAAAATTTGAAATCTGAATGTTTGGCAAAATTTGTAAAGCTAGTATTACACTGTATGTCACACTGTCAAATATGTAAAGCTAGTATTACACTGTATGTCACACTGTCAAATATAATAATTTTCCCCGGTAAATGCTGTCATATAGTGTAATCGTAAAATTTTTGTTTGCCACATTATTTTATTTGGTCTACACAAATTCTATTTGGACGTCTAGTCTATTTGACTGAACATTTTTTTTAGAACTTTTCATAAATTTTTCGTAGTCAAATATTTGACAGCATGGCATACAGTGTAATAATAGCTTAAGTCACAGTTCATTCGCGGGTAAAGTCGTCGTACTCCTCCAACGGACCTTTTTAGGTCTAAGTTTGTCCGTGTTCTCATGGGCAGCCACGCGTACCTACCTATCTACCTACCTAGATAAAGTTTTGAACATGAAAAAATACGATGATTCCTTCATGTAGCTGCCATACAAAAATTTAAAAATGACGTTACTGAACGTGTGCAACTCACTATAAATCAAAAAATTATTTACTCTTGAAGTCGAAATTTGATCCAAATTTGTCCTGGGTTCAAATTACGGTAGAGATCATTATTCAGCGAAAATCCTGTACACCTTCGGGTACCTCTCATACAAAAAGTCTGTAAAACCCGTGGGTACCAATATTGGCTGATAGCTTCGGTTGGGCCTTCACACTAATTGCTATACAATTTACAAAGTAATGCAAAGTGCAATTAATACAAATGTTTACCTACTCGTCTGAAAGATAAATCTTAAATAATCAGGGACATTAATTTGATAATCGTTTCTAAAATGCGAAATGGAGTAAGTTCGGCTACTGCCTAGAACATCGCAATGAAGTGGAAGATTAACCGCTTCTACAGAATTAATAAAATAAGCATTACTGGTCTTACTAGGAATGTACTGGAAATACCATTATATTTTTTCTTCATTCCATGGCACGTCCAGAAGTATTGTAAGCAGATACACAATGTATCTAGAGAAACAATAAACATCCAATGAAGGTCATACAAATAAGATCATCTTCAATCTTCCGAAAACTATACCGAAACTTGTTAGCTTTATACCTTCTTTAAGTATCTTCTCGAACTAAAGGAATTTTCACACGGTTTGATGCTGAATGAAAAAAAACCACATTATTCATTCCTACATTTTCTGAAAGAGATTTATACTGAATCGTGCTAAAATACCAGAAAGTCATTACAAACAGACTAAAAACTAACTAGACGCATGTAAGAATATGGCGCATTGGTTAATTGAAACTAACGAAATCGAAAGAAAAAAACATGAGCGTACAGGAAACATACTTACATATGGTTGCGCTCATTCATTCATATAATAAAACAAGTTTCATTGATCGAAATTATAAAAAAAAAATTATTGAAACCGGTTACCTTTTTCGCGTACCTACCCATGAAAGAAGCATCTTTTCTTCTTCGCCATCATCGCCGAAAAAATGGTAACTTCCAATTCAATTATAGCAAACATGTGTATCTGATGATAATAGCGTCTTATGTAACTTAAGATGTTCGTACTTGCGTATATTGTAGCAAGATCGCACCAGGAACCCTACATTGAAATTGCTATCTAAAAAAGGATCAGGGACATACTTTGAATGGAAATCCTGTTTTCTTTTTGTTACAGATATTAATACAAAGGTCAGGCTTTTATATGTCTATTCAACTCGCATAAAAACGCAATAATTCTGCGATTTCCCTTTGATGCGTTGCTCGCTTCATACCACAAAGCAATTATAATACGCGTAGTTGGCATATGAAGTACTCGTATGAGCGAAAAACGCAATAATTACGACTATATAAACGCCACAAAAGAAGATAATTAAACAAGCAAACTGGCTATAAAAGTGGCATTGTATCTTAAAGATGAGGTTTTCATGCATGGAATATGATTTCCGGTCCTATGACGGAGCCGTAGGGTATTCCAAATAAAATCAATAGAATATTGTTCCCTAGAATAATCTCGGCCTGGTGTAACTGTCGGACATGGTACTCGGCAGTTTGCATAAATTATTTCTACTTTTGCAATTAATGAAGACCGGATCTAGTCATCCTGTAACACTAGTTTTAGCCTCGGATTAAGGCAAAATAATGAAGAATCAAAGGTTTTTTATCCGATTATAAAGTTGTCATCAAAAGCGCTGCGGCTGTATCAAAAGCAACCCACATTTTCCTGTGCTTTTTGCCTTTCGGCCCGTTAATTAGCGACTTATTTGGAATGATTAAGGGCTTTTATATGGCATAGCCAAATATAGTATAAATGATTTCTCTATGGTTATTAATGAATGGAAGACAACACAAAAAAAATGGCTGTACCATTAGCTCGGCCTTATTCGGTAAGGCTTTGCGGCATGATTTAGCAAATTAGTACAATAACAAAATAATAATTTGAATTTGACCTTTGAGGTCGTGTTACATAAGAAAAACATAGTTCGAGTAGGTGGTAAAGCTTCGAAAATGGACATGGTTTATGATGGTTTTGAACAGTGCGAACGGCAAAGATTTATGGCAGATGGAAATTGCATGTTCCGAAATATTATCAACGCGCTAGTCTACAAAAAAATCGGCCAACAGTCTGGGAGCAACTTTATTATTTTATGGGTTGAAGTCCGAAATATGTTTAATGCTGAGATGCGGTGTAGGGTTGTTGTTGATGTTTACGAGTAGTGTATGGGAAGACACGCAGCAAAGCAGCGCATCTTGAGCAGTCAAGTCAACATGTCCCATTATACTCGAATCCCCCAGTCGCTACCCGAACTTTTTCGTCATCCTCACAAATTTCAAGAGCTCAGGTAGGGAGCGAGAACGGAATCCTTCCATCCTCATAGCATCAACGCCGTATACGTGCATTTTCGCAAAAGAGTAAGCTGGACACTCGAAAATGTTCCGTTGTGTCGTCGCTCTCGTCGCAAGCAGCGCACATGGGGTCGTCGATGATTCTTAATCTGACCATGTGTAGGCCACATGAGTTATGCCCTGTGAGGACACCAACCATACTATCACATTCCTTTCTGCTCAATTTGAGAAGAAAAGCAGTGGTTCGTCCACTTGGTCCCTCAACAAGGTTTCTGGTCTGCCTCATTCCCGGAAGAAGCCGCCATCTCTCAATGTGTGATTTACTCACCCACTCAGCAATGGTAGCCTTAACAGAGGCAACTGGCACACCGGGTTCTGGTCTGACCATGGCTGACTCCGATCCAGCCTTTGCTTATGAATCAGCTATTTCATTGCCATTTAAACCCTGGTGGCCTGGAATCCATACGAACTTTAAGTCAGTGAATCTGCCAACAGAATTCAGCAGTTCTTTACATTCACGTACCATCTTGGAAAAGACGATTGGATTATCTAGCCTGACTGTCGCTGCGAATGCAGATCATCCTGCCTCTTCATCTTCCTTCTATAATCCATTCTACTGCCTTGAGGATCGCATATACTTCAGCTTGAAATACTGAAGAATGTTTTCCTAGGGCGAAAGAGAACCTGATATCTTCAGTCTGCAGGTACATTCCAGCTCCCGACCCGTCTTCAGTCATTGAGCCGTCCGTATAGAATATATCAGTGAATCCGCTAAGCAGTGCGGACTGGTTTTAACCACTCCTCCCTGCTCGGGATCTCCACCTGATATTTCCTTTTGAGCATGCAGGTCGAAGTCATAGCATGCGAAGACATATCGTAGATGGGGTTCCCAGACAACCTTCGAGCCATTTCTCCATGACCCTTGCAATGATGTAGGGTACTATGCGACTGACATCTTAAAAAATAACGTTCCAAATAGCCGCCTGGTTATTCCTTAGGTTGTTAGTCGCATAGTTCCCTACACCACATCTCAGCATTAAACACTTTTCGGACTTCTACTGATAAAATAATAAAATTGCGCCCAGACTGTTGGCCGATTTTTTAGGTTGTCAGTCGCATAGTACCCTATATCGCATCTCAGCATTAAACACGTTTCGGACTTCAACCCATAAAATAATAAAGCTGCGTCCAGACTGTTGGCCGATTTTTTTTTAGTTTTAATTACTTTAGTAGCACATCTTCATATTGGTACTAAGTTTCAACTTTCTAGCATAAGCCGTTTCAGAGATATGAAAAACCACCCCCACCATCGTACCTTGCTACCCCTATCAAAAATTTAAAACTGTCTCTATAGTAGCTCTATACAGTTTTAAATTTTTAGCTTTCTATCCTTTGCGGATTTCGAGAAATTAAAATCAGAATTTTTTCATTCATATTTCACGCCTCTCTACCCCTATCGACCATTTTTTTGCAAATGGGTCCACTATCTTAGTACTACATAAGTTGCAACTTTCAGCCTCCTAGCATAAGCAGTTCCTGAGATCTAGAAACCAAAATTTTTCATCTAAAACACTCCCTCCTCTTCCTCACACCCCCACCACTCCAAAAGATGCCACTCGTAAAAGTTTCAACTTAATATCTCAAGGGCTTTGAGAGCTATGCATCTTCAAACGGTTTTGAGTACGGCGTCTACGGCGGACAGACGGACATTTTGTTTTTGCTTTTTTGGGGTTTACCAGTCCTAAAACGATACAAAATTTCAGGGTAGCAAATTTTTTGGAAATTTTAGGACGATCACAATACTTTATTATTAAAAAATAATAAAGTAAAACTGAGGTCGTTGGTTCGAATCGCACCTAATTAATTTTTCTTCCAAAGGCTTTTACATAATCGCCTAAGAATCAATTTCAATTTCTTAAGCTACCCCTAAAGGGGTTTAAAGGAGCTGTACATGCTTCCAAAGATTCCTGAGATTCAGATATATCTTAAAAGTGTTTATTTAAATTTTTATATGAATGGGCAACATTCATTCATATAAAAATTTAAATAAACACTCTTAAGATAAGTAGGTTGCTACTTAAGTTTTGAGATATTGCAACACTGATGTGAATACGTCAAATCTGACATTGTCGTCGTAAAGTTTGACATTTTTGGTGGTGAACGTACTCAGAACATGTTGTCATACGAGTGCTATTTGTGTTGTTTACAGATACTTGAAATATTCATCTTGGTCGAAAAATGGAATTAAATCGTGAACATTTTCGTGCGATGATTTTCTATGACTTTCGACGTGGATTAAAACTACAGCAGTGTGCCGATCAACTCGCTTCGACTTTTGATGATGAAGAACCATCTCGAGCCACCGTGTTTCGCTGGTTTTCTGAATTCAATCGTGGTCGCACTTCGCTACAGGATAAATTTCGTGAAGGTCGTCCAAAATCGGCAGTTGTGCCAGAAAACATCGATGCTGTGCGTGAACTGATATTGCAAGATCGTCATGTGACATACCGTGAGATTGAGGTATTCCTGGGTATTAGTTACACTCGCATACATTCAATATTGCATGAATATTTGGCTGTCAAAAAGATTTGTTCGCGTTGGATACCGCATACTTTGACAATCGCTGAAAAAAAAGCTCGTGTCGATTGGTGCAAAGAAATGTTGAAAAAATTCAAAAGTGTGTTGGTCTTCATGGAGAATATGTTGAAAAATAATGAAGCCATTTTTGAATATAAATATTTGCTTTTATTTGTCTATCTCAAAACTTAAGTTGCAACCTACGTAGTGGTTTTTTTAGTGCCAAAATTACATTTCAAAAACATATCGTTCTGGTTAATATTTTAAGAGTCCCTAGCTCGATACAACCAGTGTAACATTTAGAATTGAATGGCAGCCTTGACTATTATCCAACAACGAAAACTGTGTTTTACGTTTGGGGGTGGTGTAAGCGTCTTTAACCGCTTTCTGGACTTTGTCCCGAAAATAATAAAATTGCGTTCAAACTGTTGGCAAATTTTTTTTTACATTTCATGGTAAAAGAAGCTACCAAAAAGTTTTGTCGTAAGGAGTAGAGGTGGTTTGGTGTGAGGAAGCAATGGTTCAAGACGCAATCCTAAAATATAACAGAACACTTTTCAAATAGTTGCAATAAGTATCAAGGGAACAATTTCTTTCTTCCTACCACTGCACGTGTTTATAAGATAAGAGTTTATAAGATAAGAGTTAAATGAAGTAATTCTACTATAACCGATTCAGTCGAATTTCAATAGTTTAGTGAACTTTTTTTAAAATTATTATAACTACGCTTACCTACCTATAAAATTACTACGAAAAATAAACCAGATTTAGATATGTTCTTATCAGCGATCATTTCGAAAATATTACAAAAAACCTACATAAGTTGGTATTGCTGTCCCTTAAAATTCTTTGAATATTTCGATAACAGAAATTATTCTTATCAATTACAACATGCAGTATGTTAAATAAGTTGATCAAGTTTTTGGGTAAACTTACCGACACTAATTCAGTAGAATATGTATTAGAAACATTGTAGGAACCATGCATACGAATTCAATTTTAAACTCAACATTTTGACATTTTGATAGTTCAGTCATTGGCAAATTGTTGCAAAAACAAGTTGACAATGGATTTGCGACCAAAATCTTCTTTTCTGATGAGGCTAATTTCCATATCAGTGGATACGCCAACAAGCAGAATTGCAGAATATGGGCTGATGAAAAGCCAAGGGCACTCTTTGAAAAGCTAATGCATCCACAAAAGGTCACTGTGTGGTGTGCATTTTGCGCTGGTTGAGTGATTGGCCCGTTTTTCTTCGAAGATGCAGCTGGTAACTATGTCACAGTTAACGGGAAATGGTACCGTGCCATGATCACCAACTTCTTGTGACCAATATTGGATGATTATGACATCGACGACATGTAGTTCCAGCAAGACGGTGCGACGTTCCACACAACCAACGAAACATGATGCCATGATGTCATCAAAAATTTGGACAAACGGGTCGAGGTATACCGTAGGAGCCGTGGCAAGCATTTGAGTGATATTTTTTTCCATACTTAATTGTTATAGACCAAATAACATTGTTTAATAAAAATTTCATTAACTCCATCATCCACTTGTTTTTAATTTTGATTTAAGTTCGGAACGAGTTATTGTAGCACCCTTTATAAGACAAAAACTGTCAACATCAAAGTACTCACTCCTCTTAGTAGCTGCCAGCCATACAAATGCTATGAAATTTGGATACTTGCATTCATTTGAACTCAAGGGAGCGTTGAGCTACAAGGCTTTAGTTGACTTAACGGATAAGATTTTTGCTATATTAATACATTAAGACTTTCTTATATTTAAGGAAACGCCATACAAGATTCCTTAAAATAACTGATTACAGTCATTAAGAAACCAATTCCCAAATCGAGAATCTTAAAACAAAGCACACTATTATTACGTACAATTTGAAAGCAGTAACTACCACATAATAGTCCTTTAGAAAATGGGGCTTGCATTCGTCCAAACTCGCGACGAAAATAAGTACGAGGGCGGTTTGATAATGACGTGCAAAAATCGAGAAAACATAACTTTTTCAGGAAAAATTTATTTTATTTTTCAACGTAGTCTCCTTTTAGCTCGATACACTTAGTCCAGCGTTTTTCCAATTTTTTAATACCTTCCAAATAATATGATTAGTCCAACCTTTCAAAATAGGCGTTGGTTTCACTTATGACGTTAGTATTCGTGGTAAATCTCTTTCCAGCAAGCCATTTTTTCAAGTCTGGAAATAATAAAAAGTCGCAGGGAAGAATACGGTAGATGAGGGAGCAATTCGTACCGTAATTCAAACAGTTTTGCCGTTGCAACAGCGGACGTGTGAGCCGGAGCGTTGTCGTGATGAAACAACACTTTTTTCTTCGCCAAATGAGGCCGTTTTTCCTTGATTTCAGCATCCAATCGAACCAATAACTCAGAATAATATGCTCCCGTTATTATTTTTCATTTCTCCAAGTAGTATATTATTCCATTGGAATCTCAAAAAACTGTCGCCATAACCTTTCCAGCTGATGTAATGGTTTTTGCCTTCTTCGGTGCGCTTGAACCGGCTTCCATCCATTGTTTTGACTGTTCTTTGGTTTCTGGAGTGTAGTGGTGGGTCCATGTTTCATCAACAGTTACGAGTCGGTGAAGAAATTCATTCGGATAACGTTGAAACAGTTGCAAACTGTGCTGTGAAGTTGTCACATGATTGCGTTTTTGGTCGATTGTGAGCAAACGCGGCATCCATCCTGCGGATAACTTTCTCATGTCCAAATAGTTTTTCAAAATATTCCAAACACGTTCAGATGAGATGCTTACTACGTTAACTATCTCACGCACTTTTACTCGACGATCTTCTATCACGATATCATGGATTTTATCGATCATTTCTGGCGTGGTGACCTCATTTGAACGACCTGGACTTGGTATGGTTTCTGTGCTCGTACGACCACACTTGAATTCAGAAAACCATTTGTAAATCATTCGGATCGATGGTGCAGAGTCGCCATAATGCTTATCTAATTTTTCTTTGCTTACTTTAGCTGTTTTTCCTTTTAAAAAATTGTGTTTAATCAACACACGAAATTCATTTTTATCCATTTTTAAAAATTTTTATAAGTCAACTTGCTAAGACGGCAGTTTCTCGAAAACTAAACGAGGCATCAGGCTTAAACTTTGCAGGTAATCTATTTAAGGATGGTCCAGGTCAAAAAAAATAACGAATTCCTTACCTGCCCGCTCCTTCTTGATTTTTGCACGTCATTATCAAACCGCTCTCGTATGTACAATTAAGCTCTCCGGACGAGGTGTTGCGAATGAGTTTGTTGAAAATTACTGTACTGTTTGGCGAAGGTGTACGGTACTCATGTCGCTAACCTACTCTACACTGGATAAGGGTGCAAAAGTACATACCGATTATTATCACATATAAGCAAAAACATATATATGTATATTATATATGTACATATACCTATTATATGTAGTTTGCTTATTGTTATTGATAACCTCTTTATACCCATATATAAAAGTGCTTGCAAACAATCAAAGCATGTCCACAATAAGTATGTAGATATCCAATCCAAAAATCTACATGACACAAGCGGAAACGAAGGTAATGTATGCGATCAGAAACTTACCTGTAAAATCTCGCGATCACCTTTAAAATCATGTTACATCTTGTCAACGCACACGAACAAAATCTTAAAACAGCGGCGGTGAGTACCTATCCAGGTACCAAGTAAACCAGATCCAAAGCCCTATCGGCAGCTAAAAAGAACAAAAACTGACCGGTCAAGGTGTCAATACTCAGCTGACCAATAAGTGAGCGGCAAACAACGAACAGCTGTTCTTCCGGTCGATCGATCAATGGGACGCCGTAGTATGGTCTGTTGTACGCCGATCGCCGATGTGCGGGAAGATGCAATTCGCCCGCAACAAAGGCGAGTTAAATTCAATTGATCAATTTGAATTCAATTTGCTTAAGTTGAATGGCATGGTAGCCATTCAACTTTTAAGACTCGTTTTAAGTGGTAGGGGGAAGTGGTTATGCTACCTGTCTCGTACTTTCACACATACTTTTAGACGGTGCTCTCTGTTCAAAATTGAAAGCAATTCCCCTCCTGTTCGTATTCAGTTCATTCAACTAATGTACAAGACATTACCATTCAATTTTCCACAGAACTTAACATTTCTTTCCGAAGTAAAGATCAGTTGCATACCAGCAATCGCCAAGATAACGTCTTAAAATAATCGAAGCGGTGTTTTCGTGTGATTTTAAGGTGTTTTTCTATCTCTCTCTCTATTTAAATATTTTCGGAAATAATAAAACGTTCGTTTTTAATAAATTGTGATTGTGTCGGAAAAAATGTTACAAAAGTGAAATCAGTGTAAAAAAGTACACGCTTTTCAGTGAACAATTAAGCAACTTTTATTGGGATTACTCTGAATAACACCTGGACATCACCTCACCATGGTTAGGAGCCTCGCACAATGGACAAAGACTCTGAGTTTCCCGTCACGCATTTCACCAAATCGCAATTCCAAGGATTGCGGTGTTAATGTTCATCAGATCAATCCATCGCCGCCAACACCGCCACGAAATAAATCGCAACAATCTTCACCATCGCCGCAACCTTCGAATGTACCAATTACGGAAATAAGCCAAATTGTAAGTACCCTAACCTTACTGTGAGCTGTAGAAACCCAATCGCCCAATGATCCCCTGCTGATCAGAAAAACCTGCTAGAAAATTTCACTTTATACCGATCTGGTCATATGGAGATTGGTAGCGTGTAGCGCACGCCTACTTCAATTGCAGTTGCTACACGCGTACTACTTGCGATCTAATTACCTTTCTTAAGTCTTCTCTTTTCATATAATTAGTTCCACCAGCATCAGATTATTGGATAACTGTGTACTGTGCACGGTGCACAGGTAGATTTTCTATCGATGAGTTAGTGTCACAGTTAGGATTTTCAAAAATTCAAAGCCGAGCGGTACGATCGATCGATCGTACAAAGGATTGAGAACACGATCGCTGCAATTTATTAAGCGATCTTGTGAAATCGAAATCCAGGCGGATCGTGTTCAACGTGTGATCATTAATTGAAACCGGTTTCGTCTACCGCTAATTTATTAATTATTTTAATAAAGCCACTACAACGACTAATTAAGCTAACAAGTAGGTCCGATCCGAAATCATGACCTCCAAAATTGCAAAGAAAAGCGCCAAAAAGCGATTATCACTTTAAACCCGTACGTTCTACATTTTTTTTCTACAGCATTTCAACATTTTCATTATTAATTTATCAACAAAACGGAGTCAAAAAAAATCTTATACTTTTATATCTTAAAAAAAAGGTTGGTAATTTTCTTCATATGCTGTGTGTGCACTGACCGCCTCGAATTGCTTTCTACTTTAATTTATTTAACCTGCCATATTCCGGTAAATATCAGCTTTGTGAGCGTATTATAAATTATAAGATACATCGTTTTTTATTTACATCAAAATTAAATTAAATTATATCGCGGAATAGCTTAAAGTCATTACCGGAAGTCGTATCAAACATTATGCGGATTTATTAGCTATTCAAGAAAACTTACATTCAGTTTGAGGTGTTTTAAAGATGCAAGGAATGGAAGATGTTTTCGAAGAATTTCGGCAATGAGATCATGAAGCTTGAATCAAGTAATTTTTGGATTATGAATGCAATATGGCAGTAAGCTGATGGTATCGATTTTAAGTGATTTGCATTAAAATGATTTTTGATTTATTTTTGTGGAGTCAGGTCGAGGGGGATTGGGAAGGAATATTGGATGGATTTTGCTAAAACTTTACAAGCTATTCGATAATATTTTATTTTGAATAAGCCTACTTACTCTTAAGATTGGTGTTAACTAGCTTCAGTGTTATCATTACAATTTTAAGGAATAACTACCCACTGGATTATAATAATCATTCATAAGCAAATTAATGCTTATGTACATTAGATAATTTACAGAAATCAATTAAATATTATGTAATTATTATAAATTTCAAAACAACATACATGTTTAGAAAACAAATGTTTTTTTTTAAATATTTATGAAGAACATCATGGTGTAGTTCTTGGAATATAGATACTTTGGTTTCTCATACAAAAGTATACTAGTAGTATAATAAAAAAATTATACCTCCGTATTTCAGATCGTGTTAATGCACCTGGCAAGTCATATGAGTGCTTGAGTGGAAGAATTGCCTAAGCCACATTGAATTTTTTGGTGCTTAGGCTTCTTCACTTTGACCACAATAACCATATCTTGTGTTCCAAACATTTTTATTCACTATATTATTAGTATACATTGCTTGACAGTATAACAAAATAAAAATTATTTCATTTTGGGAGTAATTTTTCAAATTACGTCTAAGCTTAGAGTCTGATATCTCATTTCGCAGTAATTGTGGGTTAGGCAACTCTACCACTGAACCACTCATATGTAAAACAAATTTTCATTTGAATCAAATAGCCGTTTTTACCTATTTAGGCTGGAAATCACTCCTTTTTGAACAGGTTTCAAAATAGGTTTCGAGAATTAAGATAACTTTAAAATGCTACTGCACTTACAATCGGCTGCAAGCCAATCGTCTCATACTCTAGATGAAATACTGAACTCCGACCTAAAGATTTATTCAATAGGTACACAACCATTTTGTATTTAAATAAAACACAGAATGATTGAGATAATTTCCAAACGTTGCTTGTTCGTGAACTTCACCATGATAAAAATGTAAAACTTGACTGACGTTTTGACATTGACAGACTAGCAAAAAAGTTTAAGGGTACGTTTGAATTACAATACAAAATTGTTATGTACCTATTGAATACACCCTTTATAGGTGTTATAGTTGGGGATAAAGTAGGATAAGAAGTGCACACGTAGTTTGTCGGTGCTCAATTTTATATATGGATTTAGGTAAATTATCGAAAGTAAAATTTTCCTTTTTTAAGGACTTTGACATCGAAGGTTACCGGAACCATTTAAAAATCTGTACAAAATTTCAAATTCCTAGCTTTTGAGCTATCGGAACATATTGTTGAACACGTGTTTCGTAAACTTTTTGTATGGGAGCTACTAGTAAACTTTGTTTTCATTCAAAACTAATTTCTACAAATTTCCGAATTCGTGAGTGAACGATTTCTTCAGTTGCAGTAAGTTCCGTAAATAGAGTGAGGACATTTTTACAGGGTATCTGTATAACACCTACAGGAAGAACTAATCAAGTGTTCTTTATAATCATACCTTTTCCTTTAGCTCCAACTGTTGAAAAATCAATAGGGGAAAATGGGACAAAGTAAGCCCACTTAGGTTTGTACTGAGATTTTGTCAAATGGGTAATAGTTATAAAATCCTTTTCTCGCAAAATTGATAGCTTACGAAAATGTAAATAATATTTTCTGAGGAATCAATGGTTGTTGTCAGTTTAATATAAAAAACACACATTACCTTCTCCGAAATTCCAAGCGAACGCGATCCGTCTTCAAGAGTATGGCAAAGGCCACATAATCCATTTAATTGTAAGAATTATGTAATTTTCGATGAATCAATCAAAATGTTGAATTATATAATGCTTTTAAATCAAATGCCCACCTGATAATTGTTTGAATACGAATATCAACCTGATTCATTGTGGCAAACATTTTTTTGTTTCTTGTCCCGTTTTTTGTTAGAAGATATACGAGTTGTTGGCTGATGTCTTAAAGAGCCCCCATCTGCGACCTATTAAACACCCAAAAACATTCTTGCAAGGGAAAAAAATGTCATATTGTTGACAAATGTTTTGAAACAATTTCGTCGGCTCTGTTTTTTTTTCAAATGGTAGAAGATGGGCCTAAAAAACAAACCATGCTAACAATTTGAAGTCGTCATTGTAGCCCAGAAAAATGATATGTCGTCTAACGACGTGAGAGGAAATCTTTTTGTACGTTCCCATGGTCACGAGATTCGCGTGGAGTACCTACCTACTCTTAAAGGCTACGAAAATTCAAGTAAAAAACAACACGGGAATAAAACGCTGATCAACGATCGTATCAAACTGGTTCCCGAGCGATCGATGATTTGTGATAGAATTACTGCTACGCGGACCATAGCACAACGGGAGAAAGCTCCACTAGAAGATGCTACGCCACATCTAGTATATAATTGATCACCTTTCTTGTTTTAATATTATGCTAATATCAACTGAAAACTAAATCACCTGTATGTGGACTGAAAACAAAACTCCACGTTGCTAATTTCAGTATTCCATTACATCGTATTTGAGATTTACCTTGCACTTAATTCGGTACCAGGTTGCATGGATACTCGACGTACGAGTATTTGCTACACGCAGTTGTAAATTTTGTATTTGCAATAATTTTTCAGTTTTACTTTTACTTTTTATTATATTTAATTTATATTTTGTAATTCAATCAGTAGTGAACACACTCGTTAATTGGCACCAAATAAATATCGGAACATGATGAAATTTCCATGTAGGTGATATGTTTGTTCATTGAAATCGCTTTCCAGTGCAGTGCATTGCGAAAATGCACCGGAAATTAATGCAACTTGTAGGTAACTTTCGATTCATTTAAGATTTGGTTTTATTTTTCGGTGTTAGAGTAATCTATGAAGATCACATCTGTATTTTCAACTGGTTATAAGGTAAGTGTACCTATATTGGGTCATGTACCTAAGTTGGGACACTCAACTTAAGGATGAAAAAACAAGCATAATTATCTGCCAATCTTTTAAAGAAATGACGTCATATCACGACTAAACCTTTCAAAAGTTCATCCGAACGTCTCTCATTGTTAATACTTTTGTTTCCTTTGAATTGTGTGGTTTAGAAGGGAGAAGTGGAATATTTTGTCTAAATTGAACTGCTGTCTAACTGCATTTGTTAAGGGTACTTACGAGTTTTTTTAATAAATATTATTTAATGCTGGTGTTCTTTTAATGTTTTTAACGACTACAACTATTAGTATATTGTTCATAAAAGGGCAGAAATCTCTCATAGTTGTAATTTAACGTAATTCCATCTGAGTACGAGGGTGGCCCAACTTAGGGCCACAAATTTGCCAAATGGGCCTAAGTTGGGCCGGGTGGCTAATCTTAAGGCCATGGACCCTGAGTCCTGATCCTGATGCTTCCAATGGAAAGCCAAGATCAATCCCAACTTATCGATATACTTAACTACTACTGTTCGATAACCCGGCCCTATATGGGCCGAGGACGCCACTTGGAAAAGTTGTATCCCTAAGTTGGGTCACCCCCGTACTCATATGAAATAAGCCCAGTCCCAACATATATTCAATGATGTAAGTCTCATCTTCCCTCAGCACATAGAATGTATTGTTCCAACTCAAGAAATTATACAACAAAATAGATAACTTGTAATATACTTTTACAAAAAAAGATAATGTTAAAGAAAAATAATTTGATGTGACTTTACAAACAATTTGTACGTACTAATCTACTAAATACTTTATTTGAATTTAATGTATCTTCTTTGTGTTTTTTTTTAAAAATGAATTATTAAGTGTATAAAATAATTTTTGAAATAAACTGCTTCTACCTATATATTATACACTTTAAACACAATTAAATATTAAAGAAAACTAAAATTATGTTTAAAAAATTTACTAATCTACTTATTTGTTTTACTTTATTATTTTCTAATACAGTCAAACCTGTCAATAGTGGAATCGCATGGGGAAAATTATTTTTCCACTATTGGCAAGGTTTCCACTATTTCCAGGTTCCATTATTGACAGGTTATTTGTGACAACTATGAAGAGATTTTCCACTATTCAGAGTAAAAGTAAAAAAAACACACACATTTCTACGTTTTCTTGTATTTAATGCCATGAAAATTCAATGTACATTGTGAAAAAGGTGAATAAGATGAATAAGAATGGTTTGACGAACTGAGTAATAAATCGAAGACGACCATCGAATTGCGCAAAATGTGTGTGTATCGAAAAAAACTGTCGTTTGGCTGTGGCAATGAGATTTACAAACAACCAAGTAGTCTAAACAGTGACTTGAAACAGAGAACAGCACAGATTGATGAAAATGATTAATCGCGTAGCTGCGAGAGACAAAAGAATGAACTGCATAACAAGCCATACAAAATGTATCGATTCCTATGCACGCTTCATGGTGGATTTACACGCAACGTTTGAGGCGAGCCTCTATCCCCACCATAAAATCAACCAATCAGATGGCTCGTAGAGTCGCAAGAGTCTAACATTCTTCAACTTTTTCTCCGACGCACGCTTCCATACGTGTACACACATATAATGAACTGTGGCACCACACAATTCGCAGCCCATCGTATTTCTGTCGTTTCGCACTTATAGGCAAGTTGCGCCGCAGAGGCATGTTGAGTGTAAATTGCTTTCAACACAGCCGACGAAAACCGGTTTTCAATGTCCTGATGGGGGTAGAGGCTCGCCTCAAGGGCGAGTGTAAACGCACCATCAATCATGTTGCTTACACGCATTCATATATGAACGGAGATAGAAGTTATGAAGTGACGAAGCAATGCACAATTAGCACAATCGGTTTTCTTTTGTTTACTTGTCTTATGTACACAGCAACAACCGCGAGTGTGACATATGAACAAGAGTGACTGTGGTCGCCGTTCATCTATAACGGAACTATGTTTATGAAGCGTCGGCTATTACACTGACGATTTCACACTAACCATGAATCAAAATGAAATCATTTTGTGATCGGGAATTTGTTTGAAAAATCATAAAAGTTGAAATAAAAAATGAATTTAGCGAGATTGATTTTCCACTATTCGGGGTGAGCGAGTTCCACTATTAACAGGTCAATTTGTATGGAAGAGTTCAACGGCGGAATTTTTTTTCCACTATTGACAAGATTTCCACTATTTCCAGGGTCCACTATTGACAGGTTTGACTGTAATACATATTGTGATCGATTTTTAAAAAAAAAAAATTTGCTACCCTGAAAAATTTTTTTTTCGCGTTTCATGACTCGTAGACACGAAAAAACCAAAAAAAAATTTCAGTCCGTCTGTCCGCCGTACGCCGTACGCAAAATCGTTTGAAGGCTCGTAGCTCCCAAACGGTTTGAGATATTAAATTGAATTTTTTATGAATAGACTGAGTAGGCCCCTTGAAGTGACCAAATTCTGAGGGGTGGGGGTGTGAGGGGAGAGGAGGGGGAAGCGTTTTAGACGGAAAATTTTGGTTTTTAGATCTCAGCAACAGCTTATGCTAAGAGGCTGAAATTTGGAATTTATATAGAACTTTGGTAGTGGACCCATTTGCATAAAAATTGTCAATATGGGTGAATGGGTGTGGGAGTTGGGGGAAAAATAATGCGTCCGAAACGCAAAAAAGCCGAGATCAACACATTCTAAAATCCATATCTCCTAAACGGTTAAAGTTACAAAATTGAAACTTTATGAATATCTGTAGTTATACTAGGAGAATAGATTGCAAACAAATTTTTAAGTAGGGGCAGTGGCGTACGAGGGTGGGGGGTAAAAAACTTTAATTAAACTTTAATTAAGTATATTATATTATAAGTAGTTTTTAAACTCGTCAACTCTTTTAATGTAATCTTCCATGACAATTGGATGTGGGAATGTCAATAATTTGCATATTACCTGCTTAGTTGCCACCTGATGAGCGGCCCAATATAGGGGGGCCCAATTAAGGCACACCATGCTAAAAGATACACTGACTAAGTAAAATAAATAGTTTCTTTTAATGATAAGAACACTTTTTAGATCAAATGTAACCAGTGATTAATTTCAAGCAAGGTTAGGGTCTGTATTTAAAAAAAAAATCGTGTGTCTAACTTTTTTCAAAACTGAGAAAAGTTGGATTAAGTCCTTAATGTCCCAATATAGGTACACTTACCTTAGATGTATAGTTATTTAGATGTGGATTACATTATTATACAATAACTATTATCTCGAATTTAAAATAATTTTGCTATAAAGCATTTTTATTATTCTTTTTTTACAATTTCAACAATAGAGCCTCATGAATGACTTACAATAAACCAGAATCCTAAAATTCGCCTCCAATTATTGTTGCAACGGATCGCGGCGTTCTATGGAGCGAAGAATTCAATTACCCACACAGTATACAATTTTTACTACTCTTAGAGTAGGCAATTTATTGCCTACTCTGAAAGCAATAAAATTACTATTTTCAAATTTAATTACGCACTCCTGTGATTTTACTTTATTATTTCAATAATACAGTATTTACTATTATTGCGGATATTCACACACAAGTGTGGAAATCAATCGCTAAAAATATCCATAAAATTACACACGGTGTGGAAATATGTACTACATAATGTACTACAAAAATGTGGCATGTTTATGTTGCTTATTATTATTATTATTAATTTATAGACAATATAAATGAATAAGCTTCAAGTGAATGATCGGCAGATGAATTCCCAGACGTATTTTGAAGGGCAAAAAATACAGCAATCGACAATTGGAAAAATTCAATGAGATCAATCAACACATGATAATTGGGAAAAACCACGATATAGGTCAAAAAGGGTAGAAAGTATAAAACACTGTACATGTTTTAATTTAATTTATTTGTTTTAAAGCCACAAACTTCACACTTTATAAACATTATTTTCTTTTTGATTTTTAAATCATGCTTTAAGCCTAGTACGGACCTCGATCAAAATTTTGACTCGCTAATTTACTATATATCTCTACCATCTCTACAGTGAAAATTTCGTTGTGTAGAATACTGTGGAGAAGTAAACAGCTGGGAACAGCTGTTTGTTTGACATTTATATTTTCAAAAATAAAATTTATTATACGCGTGTTTTTTATGGTAATTAACTGTCATGGATAATGATATCGACAACGGTTAATTGTATACGCGCATAAAAAATCTTAAAATCCTTTGCTTTGGTTTAAAAAAAAATTCTCGATATCACAAAAACCAAAGTCAGTTTGAAAAAAAAAATGAAAAATTCAAATTCAATTCAATCAAACATTTAAATGGTGGCGGAAAATTGGTCTCCACGGTTTCAGCATCATCTTTTAGTCGATGAGCGAACTGTCAAATCGTAGCAAAATTTTGACTCGAACTCCGTACCACCAAACAGAAAGCCAACACGAAAATTGAGTAAGAAAAATTTTGATCATTTTTTTTACATGCATTTCATATGGGAATCAAAATTTTGATCGAGGTCCGTACTAGGCTTTACACAAAACCACGAAACAAGTGAATTAAAAAACGAAGCGGTCAAGTAATACATATCACAAAAAACAAATTACTACGCTTGAAGTATCAAAATTACATGCAAAATGCGTAATTTTTTACACAATGACAAATTACTATGCATAGAGTATCAAAATTACATACATAATGCGTAATTTTATCAATTTTACACATTAAATGTGGATTGCGGTGTTGCAATACTACCCAGTTAGTAAATTTCTAAAATGTATAAAAATACGCATTTTTAAGAATTACTCTCAATTTTGTTAAATTTGCGGAATGCGGAATATTTTACTGCTTTGGATAGTAATTTTCACAAAATTTTTTAGTATGCAACTTTTGTTAGCAGGATTAACCAAAAAGTTTGATTCGACTAAGGGTCCCCCAGCTACGTTTGAATCATCCGTGCCCGCTTTTGACCACACAGGAATATGAGTGGTCATCGATGACTTTTAGATCACTCTCGATAATATTCGACCTCCGAGTCGAACGCGTGACAACAAAATATTATTGCACTTTTAGAAAAAAAAATTATTTAAGTGGTTAATTTTATATTTAAAATAGGCAAAAATTCGTTCAGCTTTAATTTAAAAAAAAGACACAAAATTTGTTTTCGAAAAGCCACGCTTTCATTGACATCGCTGTTATTGCTACAATAAATTAACCAATTTGCAAACAAATGCTTTAACTATTTGGTTTAACTTCCGATTTTTTTTCTATTATTCGCTTGCACAAAACAAACATTTCTCCATTCAACAATAGTTCCCGAAAACAATATTTCGTAATGAAGAAATCAGTCGAAATCTTGTGTTCATTTAAATCCTCAATTCACCCCAATTAAAAACATAAGCGCATAAAATTGCATAACTTTTCGAATTTAAACGTTTACATTCATTTAAAAAGATCGCTACGAGTATAACTGAATAAACAGATAATAAATTGTTTGTTACTATTTATTGAGCCAAAATTGAACAAAAGATTGTTGGAATCGTATAGCTTCTTAAAGAGCAATGACTTATATCCAAAAAGTTATTTATCATCAATAATGAATTTTTGAGGAAGGCAATAAAAAAAAGTTTCTTTTAAATTAGCGATCGTAATTATCATGATCATCGTTAAAGTACAGATAATGAGATACTTGTCGATTAAAGTGTAGTATGTCTAGTTAAGACGAGCATGTGGATTGCATTCATTATTTTAAATCGCCTACAAAATTAGCCTTATGGTTTGGCGTCTGTAAATTGCCGATCTATAGAAAAACTACTTTCACCATTCCATTCGCTATCTGGTTACATCAGCTTAATAACAACCGTGCGACTTATTTTCTGTGTAATCTAAATGCAGGTATAATACTACGTACGAACAAATGGCGATGCCAGAAATCGTATTTTTCATAAATACTGAAATCCAAATAAATCTGGTTACATAACGAATGTTGAGTTCCCTACTAAATGATCAACCGAATTCCAAACATATAATATTTAGGTATAACGTTTTGTCATTAAAATAATGCCATAATGTTGTTTTGTTATTAAAATGATGAAAAACGATTTTAATACATCACGATACGATCGCATTTATCATTCAATTTCAGTTTTGAATTTTTTGGCATTTTGACAAAACGCCCATTCGATAAAGATTGCAACAAAATATCAAATCGATTTCTTAATAAAGAGTTTATGTAAAAAAAAAATATATAATAAATACGAAAACCTCTGTTCCATTGTGAAATTGAGGTTAATATTCTGTTTCGGATTTTTATTAAACCACGGTGGGCTGAAGCATTCGGCACATTCGACATTCAGAAATATCGTGTTTAACATACTCTTGATATTCCTCATTAGGAAGTACATTATAATGTACATTTGTTGTGGATACTGTTGTTTAGCATCCATCCATGTTAATTTTTGATCTCGAAATTCCAAAGTAAATGCAACCATATCGAAGCCGATAGAAAATTGACAAAATTTGTGCCTTGTCACACACTTAAGTTTTCTTCGTAATTGTTGTTTAGTGATGAATTTCCGGTGCATTATATTGACATTTTCTAGGTCAAAACTGTTCAAAATGTAGTTATTTATTTGCATAGGGGGAATGTCAATTTCATTATCACTTTTGAATTTCAGAGAAGAAATACTTATGAAGTTCACTTTATTTTATACAGGCTAAATTATGAATATGTGTAGGTTGCACTCCAATTTAGTTTCTACAATGATTTACGGATCAGTTTATTAAGTTCTTAAAAAAATTACAAACTTGAAAGCAGTTCACGTTCATTTGGCGCTTTCCAGAAAATATGGCATTTACAGTTCGTCTGTGATCTATTCTTTGTGTTTCCTGACTGGTTCAGGATTCAATATTTTAATTTTAATGTTGACCATTATTATCTGGGGTATCATTCTTCAACTCCTTTTTCCTAACATCACTTATAGTTCTCTATAAGGTCGTTCACTATAAGATATTACAGGGTGACTAAGTTTTGATTGGTTCTCTAAAAAATACTTATATTGCGAGTCACAACTACGCTGTGCGATCTGAGATGTGTACTATGGGTGTTTATAGTTTTAAAAATTAGCTGTACTGAAGTCTACCAGAGCAAACATGGAGAGCACTCATAGTATCGATGCTAATAATTGTGAAAGAACTGTCATAAATTTTACTTTTTCCCCAGTTCTCAAACTTAAGTATTTCTTGGATGTGGGCGCAAGTAGAGGTTTCCAATCAATGTAAATTTCCATATATTGAACATAATATCTTGAATTGTCTCAAGGAAATTTATAGTTTTCCGGTGAACAGTATTGCATTTAGAATGCTTATAGAGCAAACATATTTTTTTAAATGTGCTAATTTTTTACCTAACATACAATGTCCGAATTTAGTCAAGGGAGAGTTAGTGCGCATAATACAGAAACTAAACTTGTCACTTAATTCAGCAGTGTACAATAAAATACAGAAGAAAAAATTTCAGTTGCTAAAAAATCTTCCGATATTACTCTCATTTCACACTTCATCCTGCCAATTCATACAATAATCGGACTGATAACTTCTGGCTAGAATCACAGCACGGAGTAACATCAGAATAAAAAAGGATCCCACTTAAGGTCCACGACTAAGTATCATCTAGTTCAACCAAGCGAATTGAAATTGAGGTGCAATCTATAACTGATAATATTCATAGAATGAAAGGGGTTTTATGGAATAGATGAGAAAGTGGTAAATTTTGATTTTTGTTTAAAAGATGAATAGGTCTTTGTTCCAAACGTTTGCTAACCTGAAAAAATAAAGAATGTGAATATGCGATCGAAGCCAAACTAATTTTATATTTTCTGTAAAATCACACTAGAAAACAAAAATAAAAAATTCAAAAAATCTAAATATGTAGATTAATATCCGAAATTAAGAGTTATCGTTATTTCTGGTCTGTTTTAGAAAACTAAGTCATGTTCTAAATAGATGTTCATACCGCGGCATAGTACAGTACATATGTTCCTACTTTTGCTTTGTAGTGCATGGTTACTAATCCAAGCATGTTATTTTATTATATGGTACACTGATGCGTCATACTGAAATAAAGGTATTCAAACTCCGTAATATCAAGCTGAGATTGTTGCTCACCGTTGAACAGTTTTAAGATCATACTTTTTCGATTAGTAATAAATTCGCGACTGCATTGAATGAAAATGCACGACCTCAATTTTGATTGTCTAGCACTTACTAAGTATGTCTTTCAGCTAGAAATTTACAAAACATATATGTATATATATATGAAAAGGCATCCTCATGGAAGAATATACCAAATATCTAAGCCTATTCGTTGAAATTTATTTATGATGGTCAAAAAATGTCTAAAGGTAGTATTACACTGTATGGCATTCTGTCAAATATTTGACCAAAAAAATTGGACGAAAAGTTCCGTCAAAATAGAATTTGTGTAGAGCAAATGAAATAATGTGGAATACAAATATTTGACAATTACACTATCTGGCAGCGTTTGCCAGGAAAATTAGTTAAACATTTGACAGCATGGCATACAGTGTAATATTAGCTTAACTCATCTCACAATACCTAGCCAAATGAAGTGAATTCTTGCTCTCGTCCATATCCTTGCAACAATACCAAGGAGTAGTGAAGGTGTTGCCATATGCATTAATTGCATGATCTCCAACTCCATGATCAGAAAAATTTGCTGCTTGAAGATATGCCAAAATGCACTCCAAATTAAAATGTAATTTATAAAAATTGGAAACTAAATTGAGTTCATATAATTTTATCATAATTTTCAAATGCCTATCAATGTATGTTTAATATTAAGTTCATTAGATTCGGCGCGGCAGCCTTCAATGACCTACCCAATGTCGTAGCTGCTGAAAAGACTTTCTGTTAAACTTTTGTACACCTTAGCAGCATACTGCAAAATATAATGGTCATATGATTATTACCTGTGATCGTATTATACACTAAACGTGTTTGATCATGTTTGCGAGATCCGTTTTACTTATTTCTGTACAGTAGGTAAGTTACTCTACAGCTCTACTGCTTGAAATGCATTCACTTGGTGTATTGAGTCGCTCTATGCCCACTGGAGTATTTGCTGTGTACGCCATTATATTAAAAAGCCGAATACCTGAAACAGGTATTATACCGTACACACAGGTAGATCGGTGCGATCGACTACGCGATCAGTGCTAAACAGGCCACGGACTCAACATCTTCGGCATTTGATTATGAGACAGAGGCGATCAAGTGAATGGCGGCGACATACCTCACCGGTAGATTTCTACATAAGTACGGATAGCAAAGGTGCTGTATCAAAGCGATGACTCGAAGTTTGTGCAATTTTTATGCTGATCTTGTTGCTTCGTACAGGTATCTAAGTTCGCTATAATGCCAATGGACTATACAATAGATTTAATGCGCTGCGCAGAGTTGCCATATTGCCTTGCTGAGTCATAAATATTATATCTACATAAACTAATGATTTCCGGTGTTTTTATGATATTGAAGTTCTTGGGATCCTCTCTGCAATATGAATGAATCGTTTTTATTGTTTAGCGGGATCGTTTTGTAAGAAATTAACTTTTTAATGAAGTCGGCAATGTAACGCAGAACTAATTACATTTATGGTGAATAATGGGTTCGAGTTGCTTCATTACAATATGTTGGGCTATGAAAATTCAAAAATGCCATAGAGTGTGAAATTCTTAATTATTAGGTACGTACTCTTAGATGTCCGTCCGCTGTAATAATAAGCTTCTTAGTGAAACACTACTAAATTCAAGTATTGAAGTAGGCACTCGTGATTCTTGTTCAGTTCCATTGAAGTTTCAACGAATAGAACCAATTTGATCGAAAATCAAATCAAATAGCATTAGATACGTTACCTTGAGTAGGTAAAGGTAATCGAATCGCTGATCAAAACTAGAAGTATGGCTATTCAGACTATCCAGTATAATCTCAAGTTCAAATATGCATTTTTTATTTAAGAACGTTCGGACATGGAGTTCCAGCTATTATTTATAATTTAATCTTAAATTGACCAGTGAAACATGCGAGTGAGTCCATTCAATCTCAAATAAATGATCGCGAAATCTAGCTTAGATTAAATTCATCATTCACCCTATGCAGTCTATGAATTTTATATGATGCAACAATAAGAACTAATCATAGAACAAATCAACAGGCTTTATTGAAAACAGGCTTCATAGCCTCGTGACAAGACAGAGGTCAGGGCTTATTCCGCACTCAGATAACCTGTGATCAAAGTGAAAATTTAGTACTTACTCAAAACAGAAATAAGGCATTGACAAGAGTGTTGCTGATCTACATATGGTGCAGTAAAGGTTCATACAAGAACTGATCATATCCATTTTCCTTGTTCTTTCCTACTGCTAAATAGTAAATTATATTTGCCATAAAAATTTGCTGAGTTATTTCAACTTTGAGCCCTTAGAGAGGAGCAAGAAAGAGCAGTTGCTCCCACCTGTATTCCACCAAAACAATAAAATAAAAAGTAGTACATTTTATAAAACAAGATAAAGTATAATTTTCCATCCAAATTTGTTTCAACTATTTTCCAATTCAGGCTCACTATGAAATTTTTGATCGTGTCTTTCGGCTGCTATAGGTCGATATCTTAAATCCGGCTCGACGAACCAACAAATGTTCAATTCTTGCCAAAAAAAAAATACTATTAATTTTTCTTCGAAACTTGAATTATTGCAAGGATGGCTCAAGTTTCAGTAACAGTCTTATACTCATACAATAATTTCAAAAGTGATTGTTTTTGCGATCTCAAGATAGGTCTCTACTATTAATTTAATATTATTGCACCAAAATTATGATTCCTCAGCTTATAAAACGCATATCATGCTAAAGCTAGTATTAGGCTAGCCGCACACTGAAAGATCAAAACAGTTTTAGACAAAAACGTTTTTGACTAAACATGACTATATCGCTGTTTCAATAGCAATTCAATTATCAGAGCACACTGATTAGTCGCGTGCCTTGAAGCGAGCTCGACTAATCAGTGTGCTCTGATCATTGAATTGCTATTGAAACAGCGACATAGTCATGTTTAGTCAAAAACGTTTTTGACTAAAACTGTTTTTGCTTTTTCAGTGTGCGGCCAGCCTTACACTTTTTGACCATGTGGTCAAATTGCAGTAATAAGCAATGCGAAATAGCGAATTCCAATTATTCTCACAATATCCCCTCGGTCAAATTCGCTATTTCGCATTGCTTATTAATGCAATTTGACCACTTGGTCAAACAGTGTAATACTAGCTTAAGGCTTTTCAAGAAAAGCAAGATGGTGGGGATGCCGTTGCGAACTCATATTTCTGAGTTTTTAGGTACACTGATCTCTTTGTTTATAGCTAGCGCAATAAATTTGCCCTTGTATAAACGTATTGAAACCTTTTTTAATATAATAGCAAGAGGAATTTTGTTCAACGATTTAATTTTTTTGGGAAAATAACCCACAGCTCAAAAGTTTTTTCTATAAACTGCCAAAAAATACCGGTTGGATATATATGACAGGAAAGGAAAGAAATTGTTAAAAAAGGCAATATGGCAATAATATACTACGAGAGAACAGATTCATTGCTGCAATACAAATATATGCCAAACGAATTACAACGATTGCAGGAAAAGTTCCTATCCCATTGTTTGAACCGAAAGCCTGGGTCGGCCGACCGAAATTTCGTTTACTGGTATCGAATTATATAATATATTTTCTGACAACTGAATTTTTTGTCTAGCCAACCAGAATCTCTTAAAATTTTGATTACCACAAATGCGCGGGTTGTTGGTAAAAAAAAATGGAGTTATTTGTGTTACACTGAATTCTTTTTTGTTGCCTAGGAGGAGGTAGAGAACTCTTCTTAGACACTATTTTTTAAATAATATTTCTAACTTAACGACTTAATAAGACTCATGGCTGTAGGTAGGAATCGAACCCGTGTTGAAAATTTTTTGGATTGGCGCGCGTAACCACTGCGCCACCGAAGACCTTTCATTTTCCTATGTGAAACTTAACTTAGTGTGGATTAACTAAGTTACCGCAACATACATTCGGTTGGCGGAACACACATTCGCTTACTACAGCAGATTGCTGCCGAAAATCGTTTGTGACGAACAATATTCTTTTGCAACAACCAACATTATATTGCGGCAATCAAAATTTAATTGCTAGACATTTTTCTGTTCAGTTCTCTCAACATAATCGCGCAAACAACGTAAGTTGATTGTCTTGACAGAATGGTTCTATGGCACGTATTGCCTGCCTGTTTATTCCCTTAAACGACTATTTTTTTGTACAAACTTTATTGAAGCAATCTCTTGCCAACAAATTATTTCTCTCAGTGTATGTTCGAGCCTTACAACATATGTCCCGCTTCTAACTTTACAACAAAACGCCCTGCATATCTAGACGTAAAAATAAACTTCACCTATTCCTACATAAATTGAAAAACAATGATTTTGTGGAGTCTGTTGTTTAGATGATTTTCAAAAGAGGTACTCAGTACTTAATCGTCAACCTATTTTCATAAGGCCTAAACAACATTCAAATTATTTTGCAACAAAAATTATAAGTGCGCAATCGATGAAGCGTTTTATTGTGCGTTATCTTACTATTCAATATAATCTCCAAAAACCAAAAATTGAAATTATCGATGTTCGAAAATTAGGTTTAAAATTGGGTAACCGATTTTTATACCACCTTGTGTTTGGTATTTATTGCTCTCGCATATCTAGGTATGCCTTTTATCTACAAACTTATTTGCTCGTGGCTTTAAAAAAATCTGGGATTACCGTCTATAGACTTAGCCGGTCTATAGTTCAAAAAGGAATAGCAGTCTTGTAACACCATGCTACTTTTTATGATATCAACTACAACTTACATTTACTTAACAGTTACCTTACTGAAAGTAAGCCGAAAAGTGTTGCAATAGCTCCAAGAAAAACAAACCAAAAAAAGGCAACATACTCACAGTATAGGCCACAATGGTAAACAAAAATATAATTGAATGCTGTAATGCCTTCAGTTCAGCATAAAGAAGCGTCGAAGAAGAGGATAAAGCTATAAAGGTAGGCCAGCTAGGTAAAGTTGTACCTGTAGGTCGTAGAGCCCGCTACAGAACAACGGTGAGTAACTTTACTCGAACAGCAACAAAAAAGCCTGTTTTAATGGGCGGACAACTATTGCCTCATTTCTCATTGGAATGCTAAAAAAGTGCACGGAACATTGCAGTTTTGACCCGAGCAAAATCTACTGCAATAATGCAAAAATGTAGGGAAACAATTTGTGTACGGTATCGCATTGTAAATATAATGATAGCTATCAGGTATGAATAGCGAAAACCATAACAATTGCCGTGCAGAAATATCTATGAGAACCGGCTAGAGGATGACGTGGTCTAGACAAGAAAATATCTATCTCATTAGCACTATTGACTTGCTAATAGAGTTCAATCACATATACGTAAAATGGTTGACCGGGCTACTCTCGGGTAGAAGTGGACAGAATCGAATAGACCAGTTTAGAAAAACCCGAAATCCAGCTATGGTTTCGTATCGTGCATCAATCAACAACTCTTCTGGACACCACTTTCATAATATCAAACCAGAAGTAGGTAGTACTACACCATAAAAAAAAAACTATTTTTGGGAATAACTAAATATCAATAATCTTCTATCAGTTTATGAATTATGATCAAGACTACTTATGGTTGTTATTTTTTCCCGATTCAGTCGGATGAAACGATCATTTTTACATTTCTCAGCATGGGATGACGAACAGAAGTGGATAAACCCTCAAAAAGGGTCCAATGACAACTTAATAGCTTGAAAGGAATAGACCAACGCACTGGTTGTGTGAAACTGTCTAGATTTGTGGTATTTTTGTAATCTGTGTAAGATCAGTGATCGAGACGGACGTTTGCAAGTCAAGCAACGAACGATCACCATCAAGCCTATCATCTAGTTTGTCAGTTTTTACAGAAGACTGGACTATCTCACTCTCGAATTTTCTATTATTATCCGATTATTGTTGAATTAGGATAACGTCTTAGCCGTCTAATTGATCCATTCCAGATCTTAATAACGAGTTGTTCAGAAATTTTTTCAATAATGCGATCTATGTGTGTCGTGATCACAATTATTTGCAACACATGCTACCTTTAAGTCATTCTTGATCTTAAAGCACCATCTCGAAAATTTTGATCACATATGTGCATAGTTTTTCTTTATTTCAATTTAATGTGGAAGTATTATGCTGAATCGAAACGACAATGATCAGACGGTTTTTTTTAATTCGATTGTTCCTTATTTTTAGAGGTCCCGGCTCCGAGACATAAATAATGTCTGATATGCTTCCGTTTTCGTATGGCGAGGTGTGGCAAATTGGACTTGAGAAAAATTAATTATGAATATTGAGGTATGAAGCGAGGAGCTCAAGTTTGAAGAACGACGGAGTTGTAAGATTCTTTTTCCATCCGAAAAAATTGTAAACATGAACTTCACTACCTATTCTGACACCTTCAATTTCTTAGGGGTGGCCTACCTTTGTTACCTTCTGTTGATTTGGTCCACTTGTGTCGATAGATCGATGTAATCTGTTCCAGAACAACATTATGCTCTACGCGAAAAAAATAACAAATATATTGCCTTACCTCAACTATGATCGTCATAAGCAACACTAACTCACTGATTGGAGTTTTGAGACATTTTGCTCGTTTTTTTCAGGAAATTGGAGGCATGAATCTCTTTTTTCCTCCAAAGTTGGAATTCTCCTTCCAATTAAGTGCTTTCCGGGCAATATATCGTGAACCCATAATCTTGAACTCAACTAAGCCTTGTTGGTGACATCGCAAATTTTAACTTAGTGTCTAAACCGAAGCTTTCATTCATTCGTCTGTTTTGGGGAAAAAAAACTAGAGCAAATATTTTCAGAAATCCACGTATGCTAAATTTTAGATTAGAATCATAAAGCGTTCTGAAGTTATCATAAAAAAATCTGCCAACAGTCTGGGAGCAACTTTATTATTTTTTGGGTAGAAGTTCGGTGACTGAAAACCTAAAAAAAAGTTCGGGAAGCGGTTAGAATGGGTTCGCGCTAGAATACTTACGCCGCTGCCACATATAACATATGAATTACATAATTGGGCCATACTACGGCAGTCTAAGTCATAGTATAATATCAGTTGTTACGTGATTAGGAAGCGATCATATAAAAAGTCTGTTGAAGTGAAAACCAATCTAATATCTCATCAATCCTAAGAAATATGTCGAAAGCCTTATGTCCTATTGGAGTTGAATATCTTAATATCCTGAAATCAACGTTTTGACGATTATGTAGAAAGCCTTAGGAAGTAAAAATGAATTCGATATTCCATTAGAACTAATAAATATGTAGGAATTTGTGAAAACATATGCAACTCGCTTGCACCCACTTTGGGGTTGAATATACAAACATCATGAAATGAGTTTTTAGATATATATAAAGAAAGCCCGAGGAAGTGAAAACCAATCCGATAACTTATCACTCCTGAGAGATATGACGGAATTCGTGAAAACGTGTTCAACCCGCTTATACCCTCTTAGGGGTTGAAAAAGAAAAAAACTTGAAAACGAGTTTTAGGTGATTATTAACAAGCCCGTGGAAGTGAAAAGTTATTTGATATCCAATCAGACCTGAGGAATACGGGTGAATTCGTGAAAATTTATACAACACATTTACACCACCACTTTTGAGATCGGAGGACGAGTCAGAGCGCAAAACAGCTTGCCCAACTCTTTCCGCGGAACTCAACAAGGACCCGATACTAGCGATACCTCTTTCTGATTCAATGGTACCGAAATTTAATTTCACAAAGCCATTCAAAGTTGTCCTTCCTGAAAGGGAGGATTGGGCCACAAACAAACCCACTCCAAAACCAGGATCCATAATCTGGTACATAGACGGTTCTAAAACGGATCAAGGTGTAGGAGCAGGAGTTTATAGAGTGCGCCCAAATGTCAAATTCTACTGTAGCATGCACATAACATCCACTGTTTTTCAGGCGGAGACTCATCCTATTGAACTATGCATTAGATAAAATATCAGAAGGGGCTTCAAAAACCGACAAATATACATTCTCTCGGACGGCAAGGCTGCAATAATGGTACTTAAGTCCGTTCAAATCTACTCCAAACTTGTTTGGAATTGCCTCCAATGCCTGATTGAACTCGGAAATAAGAACAGAGTTAACCTCATTTGGATTCCGGAACACAACGGCTATGAAGGTAATGAAATGGCGGACTTAATGGCTAGGAAAGGTTCAGAAGCTGACTTCATGGGACCATATCCATTCTGTGGTATACCATTAAGCACAGCCAGAATGAACATCCGAATGTGGCAAAAATCGCAAAGTGCCATTCACTGGGACTTGGCACCGGGCAACAGGCACTCAAAGCTTTTTATACCAAAACATTCGGAAAAAAAAACATCTGATTATCTAAAATTAAGCAGATATCAGACCCGAACCCTAGTGGGAGCTCTGACTGGACATTGTCACATGAGGAAACATCTCAATAGGATTGGTCCTCTGGGACTAAAATTTGCAGAATATGCAATGACGAAGACGAAACACCAGAGCATCCTCTGTGAATGTGAGGGTTTAGCTTACAAAAGACTTCGTCACTTTGGTCAGGGTTTCATGGAACCATCGCAATTCCTGACCATTCCTCTTCGCAAAATACTAAGCTTCATTGAAAGCGCAGGGATTGAAGAGGAATCATAGTCAATCCGGGGGGGACGTCACAATAGGTAACTGTGGATGCAGTGACAGAGGTTAACAATACCAACCCCTATTTCCAATCTATCTATCTATCTACACCACCTTGGGGGTCGAATTTCAAAAAATCCTAAAAACACTTTCTAGGTATTTATATGCCCCCCTTCCGAACGCCAATTGATATTTAATTTTTTTTTTAATCAATATTACTTTTCTAGTTGATTTACATATACATACCGAGTTTCAACTTTCTAGCATAAGCCGTTCTATAGTTAGGAAAAACACCCTCCACCCCCGTACAATACTACACCTATAAAAAATTATATTTTTCCAACATGCTACTACTATAGTTCTATCTAAATACCAAGTTTCAGCCTTATATCAAGTTCTCGAGTAATTGAAACTTTTTCCCTTTCACCCTCCCCCACTCTCACCCTCCACACCCTCACCACCAAGGGGTCTGCTAGGGGTCTATTAACCCTACTTCTGGTAAAAATTTGAAGCATCTATCATACACTGTTCTTGAGATATGAGACGTGATTTTTTAGAAAAATTCTTATCCCCTCCCTTCAGCAAACTTTATTTGTCAACCTTTACACGGAAACCAAATTTTATTTCTTTAGTGCAATTGGTTCGTGAGATATCATAATCTAAAGTTTTTCACCCCCCACCTCCGTACGCCACTGTCCCTCTCAAAAATTTGTTTCCGATCTATTCTCCTAGTATATCTACAGATGTTCATTAAGTGGGCGAACGGGCCTTGTCCGGCTCAACCCAGAGACGGGCCGTGGGCGCCATTGATCCAATGAAAGGCTTCCGTTCTCCTTTTCCGGACCGAATCACTAATCTGGAAAAATTTGAAATCGCGCGCATCGTAAATTCCGAATCACGTCCAACGGAAGGAGGAGCTGTATCCACGTCAC
Source organism: Beris morrisii (assembly GCA_951812415.1). NCBI lineage: Eukaryota > Metazoa > Arthropoda > Insecta > Diptera > Stratiomyidae > Beris > Beris morrisii. The sequence continues at coordinate 32,429,677 of OX638311.1, forward strand.
AATATTCCCAACACACAAACGAACTAAAAGTTGGCGTAATTTAATTGGACTGGGTCACAATTTATTTAAGAAAACAATTTCAATTCAATGTAAAGAAAAATCCTAATAGTACAAAATTGTCAACCCAAAAATAGATATAACTATGCTCATATTGCCCTGAGAGGGACTTCTATGGAATACCTGATTTACAGAAATACCTTATCCCTAGGGCGCCTCTGGTGTCTCTCGTACTTTTCCTACGACGGTCTCCAAGATTTCGGCTTCTGTTGTTTGAATCTTCTATAGATTACTCCCGAATGTCTCGCTGCTGGGTACCTGGGCTCCCGCTCGTAGAGGATATCACCAATTCGTAATTAACTCCAGCTCTTTTCACCTGGTTCCCGACTTGGAACTCAAACTATTTTTCTTCTTTCAAACCTAACTATAATAATCCAATCGAGGTATCACAACGACACTATTCATAAGAGACCGTTTTCTGGCAAGCACTTTCCTTCAAGGCTCGTCCAGTTTAATTTCGTCAGTTAGTTGTCCTGTTAATTCGCCTTCGATTTTCAGTACTGGTCAATTATTAAAATAATAAAGTAAAAGGGTTGACCATGTGTTTTAGAGACTTTTTGTATGGCAACTACACGAGAGTGTGTAGAAAGTTTTTTCTTAGCTTCGCTGCTATACTATGATTCAAACATATAAACTGTTAATTTCTAGGCTTAACGAATTTGGGAGTTTGTGCCAATGTAAACGCCCATTTTTTTAATAACTTTTGTATGGTAACTGGTAACCTGGAGTTACTCCCGTACTTTCAAATGGTGAAAAGTTATACAGTTTTCCAACAATTAATAGTTGTAGTATTACGAATTCTCTGATAAATTATAAACATTTCATTAATCCACGGCGAATTTATAACAAAACGAAAAAGTGTAGACATGTGTTGGAAGGACGTCCGTGTGCGAGCTTCTTTAAAACCAAAAATCAATTTTGCAACTTTTTGCCACACAATAGTCGTTAAAAAAAGTGGTGCTGGCATTCGTTCAAACTCACGATTGCGACACTTTTTTTTATTAGAGCGTTAGCTTTGTTTGGACGAAAATTCAAAAATGTATATCTCTGCAAACTAGGAACTGCTAATGATTCCATATGAAGACCACAGGGGAAAAACACGATAAGTCAATTTTTTTCGTTTTTGAGATTTTGATGCCAGCTGTTGGCTAATATCATAAACTATACTCTAGCAAACATAAACAGGAGAAAAATCTGTCTAGTCCATAGTTATTGCGTATTAAAAATTACCCATGCAAGGGAACAACCTGGTTTTTGAAGTTGAAATTTGCTCTCCTGTAAAATAACCAAAATGTGACTTATCGTGTTTTTCCCCTGTGGTATTCATATGTTTTAGTATTTATTGCTTGAGAAACAGAGTTTAGGACATCAGTGACTAGGGCTAAGTCCTGAGAGTTGGTTACTAGTTACAACTTACAATTCATACTAATTCCATTTAAGATAAGGTCTACTCATAAATATTAGCTCTCTCAATGCTCGCTTCCTTCTTCATTCCGATAGTTGTTTTCATTTATCACTTTACTTTATTTTACCAAAAAAAACTAGCCACTTTAAAGGCAAATATCTTTTAGTGGTTTGCGAGAGTAGCTACAAAAAAAGGTCAACATTACATTACTAATAAATTCAACCACAACAAAGCCATAGCACCGAAAACTTATTATCTCTCAATCATCTACAAATAATTTGTCCAGTCCAGTGACCATCAACCCGAGCAACAACTAGAAATTCCGACATTTTTAATATTAAGTCAGCCACAAATATGTTGGCTTCAATTAAATCTACCGCTCGGGTCAAGGTTTTGACAAATTGCACTTGGAAGACACGATCCCCAATAAATTCACCTGTCAGAACTCCACAAGCAGTAAGATCTTCTTAACGAGAGCTTCTAGTATCCAGAAGAGTTGTACGCATCAGAAAGAAGACTATTTCTTATCTAGCGAAAATAAACTAAACGAAAAGAAAACGCCGACTATCTTCCAGATTGACGCCAACGTCGAAGCGACCAGCGCCATAACGACGTGGAGTTAAGTCAAGCGCGACTGACCATTGCACAGGGTCAATTAACAACAGTCAGCCGGAAATGATTGTCAGTGGAAATACACACAATACAGAACTGACCACTGTATGAAGACACAGGGGATAGATCACCCCGTCATAATCCAGTTTACCGGATGTAGTATAAACTTGAAACACTAAAAATTTCTTAATTATGGAGACATTATATTTTTTGACCCTTGTCTTCCCCTGCCGAAGGTTGAACGGATAGAATGTCTGAGACTTGTTCACTGTACACAAAATATTCCCCATAAAAAGTATTTTTTTCCCGATAATTCTTGTAATCAGACGACATGTCACATATGTGATAGAATCAAATTAAAAATTGCTGGGATCGCGTTTCCTTTAACCACTTTGCGTCGGACTTTTTGGAATGTCATCAAAATGCTACCACCACCAGAAGCAGAAAGTCTTGGGGTGTTTGGGCTTGGAACTGGACTCGATGTCTGGATTCAGTTAAGCTAAGCTAACCCAAAGAGCGGTAGAGCCATCGCGGCTATACTCGGTCGTTGTCTTTTTTTTTAACTCGTATGCTAGATGTACCTGCAAGATGTAATTGACGACGAACACCCGTGGCTAGGTACTTGGCATTAGAGGTTTGTTGATTTATTGGTCGAGAAAAAAGCAAGCGATCCGGCCTTTTGGCTATCTGGTATTCTGAGAAACTACTCGACTTCTATTTATATGTCACTTCTTTAATGGATCTCCTATGTACGAATGGGACATAGCCTTTACGCCTTATTACAGACGACAAGAGGAGCCTGGGAAAGGTATGGAATTCGATTACAAGTGTGGAGCACTTTATAGAGTGCCGCGAAGACGGATATCATTCTAATACTTAATTAAATAAGTGGCTCTGTGGACTATGGAAGTGGATTTGTTTATTACTTTTGGATTTTAGAAAAATTTGTTGTTTGTACTCTCTGTTTTTATCTTTTGACAAAGTGATGACAATTGTCTTAAGTTTTGATTAAGAGCAGAGGGATTAGCAGTTTCAATAATTAAAATAATCGCACTTGAAGCAGGTTTAAAACTTCTGTAAGTATTTCAGATACATATCTTTTATTTTGATCTCGCCGACTCTAAAAATAATAAACACTCTACTGAGCTTGCTGCGATAGAATTGAAATTACAACAGATACACTCGTAGAAGTAAGTACTTACCATTAATCACAAGTATGCAGGGTGGGCCAAATACAAGTTTCTTTTTAAAAATGCAATAAAATTAACAAAATTAAATTTTTTTCCATGTATTATGGCTTTATTAGTAAGAGCAAACATTCCCATTAATGATGGAACACAACTTCGTTCAAGTGGCTGCCTCGGCTGGCTGCGCAGTAGCGCATTCTGTCACTCCAATTTTCGAAGACCTTGTTGATGGTTTCGGGCTGTAGCTCACGGATTGCTTGGATGATATTGGCCTTAAGTGCTTGATTCGTTTCTGGATTGTTGGCATAACATCGGTCCTTCACGGTTCCCCACAAAAAAAAATCCAAAGGGGTCAAATCGCAGCTCCGAGGCGGCCAATTGACATCGCCATCGTAACTCTCAGTGGATGCATTGGCTTCTCCACAATAACGTGCGGGTTTTCCGAGCCCCAGATGCGGCAATTTTGTTTGTTAACGTAGCCGCCGAGATGAAAATGCACCTCGTCAGAAAAGATGATTTTTCGCCCAAAATCGTTGTCCAATTCAAGCTGCTCTAAGGCCCAAATTGCGAAGCGATAACGAAGCGGATGGTCGTGCGCCTTCAATTGCTGAGTCAATTGGACCTTGTAAGCGAATAATCCAAGATCTTTGTGCAGAATTCTCCTCAGGCTAGTGCGTGAAATGTTGAGCTGTTGAGATCGACGGCGAGTTGATGTTCGTAGATTGAGTCTCACACTCTCGGCTACAGCAGCCACATTCTCGTCTGTGCGCACCGTACGACGACGGGGGCCATGAGTGTTGTCCACTAGCATGCCAGTCTCACGAACTTTTTGCACAAACTTGCGTACAGCAGGCGCGGTGGGTGCTTCATTTCGGCCAAAACTTCTTTTCAAAAAACGCACTGTTTGGGCTACACAGCACTCACTTTGGAAATAAGTTTAATATTTCCCAACGTTTTCAAGCGTAAAACGACTCATTTCGTTCCGCGGAGGTATGATACTGACTTTCTGTCAAGATTTCGAGCGGGAAACAGCTTTCAGTGTCAAAATAACCTATGATTTAAAAAGAAACCACTAGATGGCCCACCCTGCATATGTAGTACTGTAATTGGAGATAAAGTCATTTCTGTTTCTACTCCCTTCGGCATAGACGAAATCTCGGAACACTCTGTACCTACACTGTTTTAAATAAATTGAATTTTCAATTAAATTTTTACTTGAAATTTCCAGTATATTTAATTTTTTCAAGTAAAAGTACTCATTTCAATCACTTTTACACGAAATTACTGGTATTAGTAAATTATTCATGTAATTTCAACTGAACCGTACAATTTACATGAAAAGTCTCACAAAATTACACAACATTTCGTGTAAAATTAACTATATTTATATATGAATTGAAAATTTACGTTCTTTTTCATGTAAACCACGAAGTTGGATGCTTCGTTCGATTTTGTTTTCTATTGAAATGAAAATGAAATGCCTTCGGTGGCGCAGTGACTACGCGCGACTTATGAATACTCAAAGAGTATTTAAGAAAAAAAAATAAGAAATTCGTTTTTCAGTAATTTTAAATAACCACTTTATTTGACGTTCAACACGTAAGTGACAATAATTATTATAAAATGTTACAATGAAATATTTTGTATGTGCAGCATAATTAACATGATCCGGTAATCATTTAGAATATGATATTATAGTTATGTGCAAAGGTGATTTTAGTGTGGGAAAATAACATGGGATTTAATGTGGGAAAAATTAGCGTCTGGGAATGTGCTGACTTGATATAAGATAAAAATATGGAATGTGAGTATTATGATTCCGTAACTCCTCCCGCCTTGGAATGGAGCGACGCCCAAAGGAGTCGATTCGGGATGTCTTCTGTTGCAGTTTTGATGGATGATTTTGGTTCTGCTTCCAGGATATTAGTGTTGATTTGCATTTTTGAAGATTGCGATGAAATTATAAATTTTGTGTAAAGGATGCTGATGATGAAGGTAAGTGCTATGGTGACTGCGAGAATTATAAGTACGATGTCCTTTTTACTAGTTTCTGTTGTTAGCAATTTGATGGCTGATTGATTTTCGAAATGGTAGGCCTTGAGTTTTTGCAGGTTTAATTTATTTGGACTATTGATGGTAGCGTTGATCTTGTTGAATACTGAAGAGTATATGAGTACGTCATCCCAGTAAGTGATGCTGCGGTCTTCGTAAATGATTCCGTTCACTTCTACTGAGCAGTTTTCGAAGTGAATAAGTGCTAATCCTTCTATGTGGTGCTGTTTTGATTCGCAGGATGAATTAATTGCTATTAGTGGAGTATTAATCAGAAGTAAATGGTTAGGCTCTGGTAAGTAAATTTTGATGTCGTCTGGAATTTCTGCTAGGTTGCAAGTAGCTGGTTTGTCCTGGATAAGGTTTGCTATGCATTTAGAGTCCTTCGTCTTTTTCTGGTCTGCTGCTTCTTTGCAGTAGTACGTTCCTTCTATTTTCGGACATGCTTCGTCAAAACAATGAATTATCTGTTCATTAAGGGCACAAAAGGGTTTTGTGGTAATGGATAGGGTTTTATTTATTGGTAGAGGGATTAAGTGGAAAAAAGAGAATTGTTTGTTCGGAATTTGGGGAATCAAAATATTAAATATTATATTCGTGTTGTTATAATATGCCTGTAAACCAAGAAATTCATATAGTTGTTCGTCAGAATTAACTTGTATTGATTGCTTTTCAAACATGTTGCTGATTTCTGTCAGTTCCTTTTGATTGAGGATTAATTTCGATATTATATTTAGTCTTGCAAGTATTACTGCTTCTCCAATATTTGAAAGGTGACCGTTCAACAAATCTATATTGTAATTAATTTGAGTAAGGTATTGCAATTGTTTTAGGTAATGATTTTCTTCTTTGATTTTGTTTTGATATTGATTTGTGTATTTTTGAATAATTTCTTGTTGTGAGTTTATGTGGTTTGTAATGTTATAAAATCGTTCGATCATTTGATGGTTTAGTGCGATTTGTTTATTTGTTTGTGTATTGAATACCCGTTGGTTTGATTTAAGGGTTTCGATTTCTTTGTTCAGTTGAGAAGCATCCTCGGCGTCCATGTTGCCGGTAATAACTTTAATGACAGAGCCAAGACCATTGATAAGTCCTCTTTTGTTTCTACGCTTCGGGGTTAAACTGTCTAATTTGTGGCTAAGTTCCTTAATTTTAATTTCAGTAATTTTTATAAGATCTGTTATTTGTTTGGTGTCGTTGTCCGTCGTTATAGTCCTAAGTGAGTCCGTTATTTTGTAGATGCTGTCCTTGTAGTTGTCCAGTTTAACTATGTGTATAAGTCTGTTATAGTTTTCTATTATTTTTGCGTTTCCAAGTCGTAATGAAAGTAGTCCTTTGCTGTTGTTCAAGTCATGTAATTCCAGTCTCTGTGCGTTCGTCTGTAGTCCGTGTCTGGTCATGAGAATCCTGAAATTTTCGTTTACGTTTAATTTTAGATTTATGTAGTTTTTTATTGTCATGTGTAATTACTGTTATGTTTCTGTCATTTCTAACTTTTTGTTTACTAAATCTTGGTGTTAACTTATTTCTTCTAAATTCTTTTCTTAAAATAGTTTCGTTTTCCTTAATTTCGTTAAGGGGTTCCCTGTCTTTATTTAATTTTTCTGTGTTTTTGGTTACAATTTTTTGGATATGCTCTTTAACCTGTGGATATAATTTAGCTTGGTATTCGTTAAGTTTTTGTAAGTATTCGTGGGTATTATCATATCGGATATTTTTGTTAAATGTATGGGTTTTTCCATTAAAAAGTTCAAAAGGTGTGTATTGCGTTACAGAATGTATAGCGTTATTATAGGAAGTTATTGTTTCATTAAGGATGTCGTCGTGATCTCTATCCTTGTTTTTGTCATAAATAATTCTATAAATTTCCGTGAATGTAGAGTGCATGCGTTCCACTACGCCATTGCTACTAGTTTGCTGGTACGAAGTAATGTGGAGTTCAATATTATATTGTTGGCAAAAGTCCTTGAAGAGGCTTGAAGTGAACTCTGTTCCTTGGTCCGAGACAATTTTCTTTGGAATGCCGTGAAGGCTTATAAAGTGTTTAATGGACTTAACGATATTGAGACTGTTTCGTACACTTAGAGTATAGCCCGCCGAGAATTTCGAAAATTTATCTATTATGGTAAGAATTTGTTTACTGTTTATGCTATATATGTCAATGTGTAATACATCAAGGGGTTTTTCTGTAATTTCAGGAATTTGATATAAGGGTCTTGGGGGTTTTCGGTCGTATTTAAGACGTTGACAACTTTCACAATTGTTAATAATTTTCGTGATTTTCGTTTTCATATAAGGAAAAAAAAATTCACGTTTAAGGTGGAGAAGTGTTTCGTTTATACCTCTATGGTTACTTTTTGTGTGATAGTCGTTTATAGTTTTATCTTGTTCGTCTTCTTCTTGTATGTCTTTTAGTATTTCCGTGCATCTGATTAATTTAAAAGTATTACTATTGGAGAAAAATTTGGAAAAGGTCGATTGGACTAGTTTAAATACTTCATCTGTTGTATAGATTGCTGTTACTTTATTTGGCGGCAAGTAGTTTTTAAAAATATCTGTTAAAATTGATTCTGAATAATTTTGCAAACGAACTCTTCGTCTTTGTTTATTTTTAAATATTGTTTCTACCAATGTTTGTGGGGGTTCGTTTGATTTTTCTAAAATAAGTTGAAGATTGAATTCATTGAGAGGGCGTTCAGATATGTGTATCCCATCGTCTAGGTTTTCTTCTGCTGAGTGAATAGTAGACCCATTTGTTGATTGGACTGCATTATTTGTTGCGGATTCGTTGATGTTTAGTTCAACATTGTTATTGTTTGGATCTGATCCAATCTTGATTCGACTTAAGGCGTCCGCGTTGGTATTTTGTTTACCTTTCTTATATTCGATTTCGTAGTCAAATTCTTCCAATTTGAGTCGCCAACGTACGAGTCGAGAATTTGGGTCCTTTAAGCTCATAAGCCATAACAGCGGTTTATGATCCGTTACTATTTTGAACTTATGTCCGAAGAGATATGGCCGAAAATATTTGGTCGCCCAAACAATCGCTAGCAGCTCCTTTTCGATCGTTGAATAATTAATTTCAGAGTCTGTCAGTGTACGACTCGCATAACAAATAGGACGATCGCTGCCAACAGGACCTTGGGATAATATAGCGCCAATGGCGAAGTTACTTGCATCGGTCGTAAGAACAAACGGTTTGGTAAAGTCTGGGTATTGTAAAAGGGGATCGTTCATAAGGATTTGTTTGCATTCTTCGAATGTTTTCACATAACTTTCGGTTAATTCGACTTTCCTACCCTTTTTTAAGCATTCTGTTAAGGGTTTTGCTAGTCTGGCGAAATTGTTAATAAATTTACGGTAGTAACCAAGAAGACCTAAAAAAGATTTTATTTGTGTCGAATTTCGTGGGATAGGGAAATTTTTAATTGCGTGGATCTTGTCTGGGTTTGGTTTCACTCCTTCGTTTGTTACAAGATGACCTAGAAATGCCACTTCTTTACGTAGAAATTCCGATTTGTCGATTTGAATTTTGAAATTAGATTCTTTTAATTTGTCAAAAACTTTTTTGAGGTTTTCGATATGCTCCTGTAGGGATGTAGAGAAGATAATGATATCGTCTAGGTAGACTAGACAGACTTTTCCTTGTAAATCTTGCAGAACATTATCCATTACTCTCTGAAAGGTTGAAGGGGCGTTTTTTAATCCGAAGGGCATTCGAACGTATTCGTAGTGCCCTCCTTCGACTGTAAAGGCAGTTTTTTTTATATCTCTTGATTCCATTTCAATTTGGTGGAACCCGCTGGCTAAATCTAAAGTTGAGAAGTAATGACACTTCCCTAATTTGTCTAAAATGTCGTTGATATTTGGAATGGGATAACGATCTTCTATTGTTTTTTCATTTAGTTTCCTATAATCAATAACAAGGCGCCATTTTTGTTTGCCGCTGGCGTCTTTTTTCTTTGGCACAATCCAGATTGGGGAACTCCATGGGGAATAACTGTTTCGAATTATTCCTTGTTCTAGCATTTCCTTAATCTGCCGTTGCACTTCATTTTTGTGAACATGCGGATATCTATAGGATTTGGTAAAAATAGGAATATCGTTCGTAAGTTGAATTCGATGTTTGATTTTATTTGTGAAAGATAAGTTATCACCTTCCTTGAAGAATATTTCTTCGTACTGTTTACAAAGTTTAAAGAGCGATTTCCTCTCTTCTGAATTAAGGTGTGAAGACCGTATGAGGTTTATGATATTACTAGATTCCTTTAGTGGTTCATTGTGCATGGGAGAAATGCTAAAATGGTTTATTTCAAAAAATGTTTGTGGTGTAAATCTTTCGACTTTTAGTGGTTGTTCTAGGAATAAAATTTGATCAATATCTGAGTTATTAGTCACTTCCATTATGCCGTACCAATTTTCGGCTTTGTAAACTCCTTCTGGTATTATGAGGTTGGGTTTAATTTCTGTAATTCTGATATAAAAGTCACTATTTTCCGTATCTACTGGTAGTTTAACTATTTGCTTGGAGTGAGGGGCTATATTGTATCTTCCAGACATAAAATTGGGTTTGTAGTTTAGGGTAATTGTTGAGTTTCTTGTGATTAGGACATGGTTTACTAGGTCAACTTTAGCTCCTAAAGAAGTTAGTGTGTCCAAGCCAAGAAGTCCGTCGAAATATCGGTGAAATCGAAATGCTAGAAATTTATTAGTTCCAGATTCATTAAATTCGCTAAAATTTGGTAGAATCACTAATTTGTCTATCTTGTGGTTGCCAAGTATAGTAGTGATTGCGGTTGGTTGTATTTTTATAATGTCTTTTGCATAAATAATTTCTGGATTTATAAATGAAGAGGAAGCACCAGTGTCAATTAAAAATTTTAGAGGAGGTCCATGTGGTGTTGAAATGTTTATATAAGGAAGGATGTAACCGTGTTTGTTTATGTCTAGGTATCCGATTGGTTTGTCGAGGCGGATATGGGAAAATTTCCTTCGTCTATTACTGCTTCTGTTTCAGTTTCTTGGTCATTCGTATAGAATTGGTCTAAATTAGGAAGAAAGTTTTCATTTGATTCGTAGTTATAGTTTTCATTTAACTCTTGGTTGAAGTTTTCATTAATTTCATGGTTATGAAGTTCTTCTGAAATAAAATTTGCTGGGCCGTTTTGTTTGAAAAAGTTGTTTCGTTGTGGATTTTGTTGGGGTTGATACTGTGTTTGTTGTCGATAGCGAGTATTACTTGAGTTTGTGTCCATTGGTTCTGGGGGTGGTACACGCTTCTGTTGAGAGAATTGTTGAGATCCTGCATAGTTACCTTGTGTGGGAATTTGCCTGTTTTGTGGGAATGAATTTTGTTGTGGTTGATAAGGTCTGAAGGATCGTTGGGGTGTAGTATTGAATCGTGAATATTGTCTTTGGTTTTGGGGTGAAGTTATTTGTACTTGGGTTTGGTAATTAACTTTTTGAGTTTTATTATGAGGTTTATTATAATTTTGATCAGTTTTCGAGTAAAATATATTATGTTCTTCTACACAAAATGAAAAGGCTTCGGCAAGTGAAACGGGTTTCATTGCACGAATAGTTGAACCTAGGGGTTCCTTGAGACCACTTAGGAACGTATTTAGACACATTTCAGAGTATAAAATTTTTTTTGCTGTGATTACGTTTTCGTCTTTCTCGTGAATTTTGATATGGTTGTGCATTGTTGCAAAAATTTCGATCACTACACTGTAAAATTCTTCTAAGGATTTGTTGTTTTGACGTAAATTATGTAGGTCACGAATTAAGGAGGTTTCGTTTCTCTTGTCCGAATAATGCAAGATAAGATTTTCCTTAATGTCGTCCCAATCGAGGGTCGTTCCATACATATTTAATACTTCGTTTGCGGGACCTTCGATTTTATTTCTAACTGCACGTAATATTATTTTGCCGTAAGAAGTACCGTCAACATGTTTAATGATTTCGAAAATTTCTTCTACGTTACTGATGAAATCAAACAACAATCGTGGATTCCCATCAAATCTGGGTAAATCTTTAACCGCGTCGGGTATTCTAAGATTGTTGAATGCACTTTCCATTGACATTTCTAAAATATTTTCGGACGATTTCACTGAATTTTTTTCACAAACACTTTTAAGGTCACTTTTCAAGGGATCGGCAGAAACACTTGTAGTTATTGAAAATGAAGAGATTTTATCTAATAGTTCGTCGATTTCTTGGTTTTTTGTAGTATTTTCCATAGGAAGGATTAAGGATAATAAAAAGAATAAAACAGATAAATTCAAGTTTTGACTTACATGTAGCTGTATAACATCAGTAAAATGGCCATCTTTTACTGGTTCGCGGAATAAAGATTTGAAAATCACCAACTATCTGTTATAGTTGTTTCCTGGTATCATCCGTTTTTCACAAACACCGCTGTTCCTGCGATATTAAATTAGCACATCCGTTTTGTCACAAACACCGCTATTCCTGCGATTTAGGATTGATTTCCTTGACACTTTAGCACTTTTCTCTATTTTTGCGAGAATCCGTCGCAATTTCGTACTATTGATATGTTAATTTTAATAAAGGATGACACGTATCCTACCGACTGCGCCACTTATGAATACTCAAAGAGTATTTAAGAAAAAAAAATAAGAAATTCGTTTTTCAGTAATTTTAAATAACCACTTTATTTGACGTTCAACACGTAAGTGACAATAATTATTATAAAATGTTACAATGAAATATTTTGTATGTGCAGCATAATTAACATGATCCGGTAATCATTTAGAATATGATATTATAGTTATGTGCAAAGGTGATTTTAGTGTGGGAAAATAACATGGGATTTAATGTGGGAAAAATTAGCGTCTGGGAATGTGCTGACTTGATATAAGATAAAAATATGGAATGTGAGTATTATGATTCCGTAACTCGCGCCAAACCTACGCAGCAAACCAGAATTAATTGCGGGTTCGAGTCTTACATACAGCCAAGTGTTTCTCTTAAGTAAGTAGGAAATAATATTAGAAGCAGAAACAAGTGTATCTTAAAGAGTGCTAATTATACACTTTTTTTAGAGTGTAAATTCAAGAGAATATCCAGTAAATTTGCTGCTTTCGAAGTTGAAATTTGCTGATTGCAAATTGAATTTTACTGACCGAAAATTGAAAATTACATTCAACTTGACTATTACATTCCAATGTAAATTTACTTGAAAAGGTGAGGCATATTTGCCTACTATCCAAAAGATGTAAAATTCAATGGATTTTTTTTACTGTATACTATCGATATTGCCATTGTAAACATAGTGAGGAACTAAGAAGACTAATAGTTGCCTTCTTACTAGTCACTTGCAACACACGTTTATTTATTTGTACACTCATCTCAGTTCCATTAGTGAGAAACAGTGAAATTGAATGTCAGTAATGTGAAACGCATTGCCACTCTACTACACTGTTTTTTATTAACTACCTAGGTCGTCTTAGCTGAACAATTACCCCTAAGCTATTTCGACGGTCGTAAAAAAAAGTGTGAAGGACAGGATTACAACAGGAGCATTCAGGTAAACCAGCTGTGTGGCGTTCCTAGAAGCCAGAGAAGCATCTAAAATGCTTTTTTTCTAAATTGCGCAAAAAATTCGATTATTTCTTAATCATGTCACACTGCGAAACAGATCTGGCCGGAGCTGGATCTAAAACGCTCTAAAAGGCTGACTTTGCTCAAAAGGGCGAATATCAGTACCACAGTCGATGTCCTGACCGGACACTGTCTTATAGGTCGACTTGCCAAAAGACTCGGCCTCTTCTCAAACGACTTCTGTAGAAGCTGCCTGGATGAGGAGGAGGAGGAGACAGCCCTTCACCTTCTCTGTACCTGTCCAGCTCTATCAGCCAGAAGGAAAGCTAATCTTGAAGCTTACTTCTTCAACTGTCTCGGTCATCTTGCCGCAATGGAGGTCGCGAGAATCCAACGCTTCATTGCAAGCTCTAAATGGTTCGACAAGTAGGACCGGATTCGATGATCCTGTGGTAGCACAACGGACCTTTCAGGTCCAAGTGTGTCCGTGTTCTCACGGTCAGCCACGCGTACCTACCTACCTAATCATTTTCTTCGGCACAGTGTAAATGAAAGTCCCCAGAAAACTATAATAATTGCGAATACCTTACAGAGCTTCGTAACGCCACGAAAAGAAACTAATAAAAAAAACCAAGAAGAAGGGACATGGAAGCTGTTTAAAAGTTGCTTCTATGGTAATTTATTTGATTCCGTCGAAAATTTACTGTGACGTCATTAAATAAAATACAACAACTCCGTAGGTTGGAAGCAATAAGGAATTTGCTTCCAAGTTCTCCTCACAAGTAGTAGAGGAAGTTTTTGTCTGGAGCGGAGCAGCTTACGCATGGCCCCTGTGGAAGGTGGGACTTGGTAAACTAGGCCATGCCATCAGATACGATCTAGACAAGAATGAGGAGAAATTCTGGCTCCATTTTAGATATCCTAGACAAGAAACATATTTGGTTCGATCAAAATCAAAACTGATTTTTTGATCTTCAAAATCCCTGCGTAGTTAGAGTGATATGAGTGAGTAAGTGGTATACCTTATTTGTATCCTCTTATGGCTAAGTGATTCAGTTTGCATTTTATAGCCTGTCTGGGAAACTTAGCCCAAGTGTTTTGCTCTTCTGCTTCTCTTGCTAAAGCCAAATGACTTTTAACTATTGGGTCTAAAAATGATGTACCTGTATTGTCCTAATCCTTACAGACTGAACGAACCACCTACCGACCATAGGACTTATAGATTATTTCGGTTTTCTACTTGCACACTCCAATCTTGGTATTGCTGGCGTAAATGTTGTCATTCGGCAAGACTGAGATCCAATCCGACTTTGCTTAGAATTCTCATTATCGAGTACAAATCTGAGAATTAGCTGAGGTGTAAGAAAGAAAATTTTATAATCTAAATAAAATTTGACTTCCTGATAAAAGAATATAAGAATTTACCTCCATTCCAAGCGGAAATAGCCAACTTAGTTTTTCATCGCCAACATAATTCAACATTTTGATGACGGTCGTGTAGCCAAGCGTATGGCTTCAAATGGATGAAGTGCCTTGCAATAATCATTCTATCATTACGCCCTAAATTACGTGTATACCTCCTTGATCCTCCACCTACTCAGATCATATCCTCAAAGCCTAATCGTTATCAAAAAAACCCCAGTCTATTATCGATATCGCAGCAAACGCAGATATTAGAGAGTATATTTACTGCTCATAAATATCATTACGAAGAAATTCCAAAGTAATAAAGACATGGAAAATCGATAGGAATTCCAAGATTTCAACTTGGGTGGTCGGTTTTTGGGTTCTGGACTGCAACGAAAGGAAGCCTACCTAACTTCTTTTCGAATTTTTTTCGTTATTGTTAGTAACTTTTTTTTTCAACTTAATTGGCATTCGTTGTTCGAACTCAACACGATAGAATTTGTTGTATTTTTTCATATATTAGCTTGGTATCATTTTAATCGATCAATGGCGCGATCATCGTCGTATCGATCTTTTCCAAATGTTAGTTGAGAGTAAGAGCAAAGATTTGAATTTGCTTTGATGATGGGTAATTGTCGAATTAAGAATAGATAATCAGTACATTAAATTCTATTTCTATGTCACGGTAATTATGTATTATATTAAAAATGATCATGTTAGTACAGGAATATGTTTTGATCATTTCTAAAATTGAGGCTATCAAAGTGTTAATTACGAAATTTGATCCCCCAGGGGTCTGTTTTCTACCAACAATTACTATTTTGATTTTTTATAGAATCATTCGAAAATTAGGGAATAACCCTTTAATGTCACAGTGGTCACAGTTGCGGTCGCTGTGGTGACTTGATAAAAGCAGTAATAAATTGTGATGTATGGTATATGGGAGTTAAGATATAGTGCTTTTGGACGTTACTTTTTAAAGCGACCAAACAGAGCAAATGGCAATGCATTTCACAATCGGGATGAAGGATTGGCATGACCATACTCGGCTTATTTTAGAGATACCCGTACATAACTTAATTATTCATTCATTCATCCGATCTCGGTTTTTTAAAGCTCCTCTAAAATGGTGATTTTTTGCATTAATCACTACATTTGACGTGAAAGTATGAATCTGTAGTTGATTTGAATTTAGAAGTCTATAGAGACCATATTGACCGCCCCTCCTATCACTCGAAACGCAGCAGGAGTACTCAGCTCGTTATGATTTCAAAGTAATTTAGAAAAAACTTAATTTAATTTTGGAAACATGACATAATATTATTTACATGTCGTTATTTGTACAAATCTCCGTTTATCTACACTACCTTAAATTGTTGACGTGTAGACTATGAGTGTGTTACATGTTGTAAACGCGTAGACAATGGTTTAGTTTACACGATGTAGATTTTACGGCATCGTACTAATCTTGTAAGGTATTACATACCATCAAATACAAATTAAGTAGTGAATGAGTCGTGTTCATTCGACAAATAACAGGGTTGGGGTTTGGATGCAGTAAATTCAACCTGATTTTCTATGCCATCAAAGATCGGAGTTAGGTTAGAACTAAACGAGGAGCTCTCAATACAGATCGAAACGCAAGCGCAACTATCATAGGTACATTGGGTCTCCTGTTTTTAGTGGTATCACTATGGACCCTCGTGGGTCTCTGTGAAGCTTTGGCCGCCACTGTAACCTAACCTAAGAATTCAGAATTCAATGATAAGAGAGTATGGCTGCGCACGCGATAATATAATTCTTGAAATGCCATAAGATCATTAAGGCCATTATAGCCAATTACCTGTAATTTGGTAAAAAGTAATTAATTCAAGACTATGTCAAAACTTTTGACTATGTCACATTTCCGATAAACGCATGAAAAAATTAAAACTGTTGTTCATGGTTAATGTTCTGTTGGCTTATTATAAAAAAAAACGATTTTTATCATTGAGCAGATTACTGGGAAAACCATATGTAGTATGTATTATCAGAGAAATTTAAAAAAAGGCAGTGTATCTGTCTGGTGCTATATTTGACATCCGTACTTTACTCCGGAATTTTGTTGATAATCCTTTCACAAAACACTCACTGTCTTGGTCATGATTCAAAAGTATTGGTTCTTTCCAAATTTTGGACCCAATACAAATTAGACATACTTTTCGCAGAATTCTTAGTTACTATGTATCTTAAGTACACATCATGACCAATCCGATCTTGATTGAAAAATGTAAACACTTTTGACGATATCTCATAGCTTATGACGAAAGCAAAATAATCGGTGATTTTTGTAGACCTCAACGTTATCGGGAAGAGAAAATAAATAATAACTCCCATTCGCAGATGTTGGACAAAACTTATGCCAATGAAAAACTGATAACAACTTCTGTGCATCTATAGTTTGTCCATAGCATACACTGTTGTGCCCTTTTCGTTGTCGTATCTTATCTTTAGTAGGGAGCTAAAAATTTAACCCAAGTACAAATGCTCTACCAAACAATCGGAATTGAATTTAGTTTTCAAATGATATTCGTACCATCTACATCTCAATATTAGAAGCATACAATATTTTTGTTTTAAAAATTGTTTAGTAAGTGAGTGTTTTTTTTGCTTTGTTTTATAGATTTATCCCGATTTGGACTCAGAGAAGGCTATTATGGGATCTTTAGTGTTTTGCATTCATCATAAGCAAGGATGCAAGTGGTCCGATGAATTGAGGAAACTTAAGGTAAGTTTATATATCAAAAAAAAATTTGTTTTAAATTTGTGAAAGCTTGAAGTGTGAAGGTATAGCGAAAATTGCTATGGATTCTGGCAGTTTTCTGTGGAACGAAAGAAGTATTTCTGCACTCGAACGACACAGGTAAAGGGAGTATAGATGGGCAAAGCAGTTCCTTTCAGTGAAGTAGTTCCGGAACTCTTCGTTCCATCGTTCCTTCGTTTCGTCAGTAGATGTAGAAGATGAGGACCAAAAAAAAAAGAAAAAAGGTCAGTAGAGTTCAGTGAAGTAGTTCCGGAACTCTTCGTTCCTTAGTTTCGTCAGTAGATCTACAAGATGAGGACCAAAAAAAAAAGGTCAATAAATCTAAAAGATGATGAAAACAAAAAGGTCGGTCAAGTTTTTTGTCACGTGTCCAATGGAACTGCAGTTCACCAAAAGAGTGAGTTACTTCACTCACTCACTTCAATGAAGTGTTCTTTTGGAACAGTTCACTCCTCTCTAAAAGGGAGTTACAATTAGAGCGCCGTTTTTATGGGGATAATTTTTTGGTACTTTTTTCTTAAATCCGAAATAGAAGTGATCCATTCTCTACCGTTCAGCAGAAGTATCAACTCTAGAATCTTATTCATTGAAATAGTCTTTAGGACGTTTAAGGGTGGCCGACCCAGTGCAAAATTTTAAATCCAGTCTATTGTCGGATATCCGCGAAGGAAGGATGAATGACCTGTATGCTTCAGTATACCTGCGTTAATAAAACTCTGAAGCATGGATACACTCCTTTTATCGGAATCGACGATATAGAGATACTCGAAATATCTAATTCGTGAGAATAATGCCGAAATGATATTCCAGGGTTCTCATTTTCAGTTACAGAACAGGGATCAAAAAAATTGCACAAAGTCCGATTCGTTGACTCATTGGGTGAAATGCCGGCCAAACATTTCTCGTGATGGCAACACTATCAATTTCGTCAATAGTCGTATTTTGGCAACACTAAAGCGCCGTACAGAATGGACACATCAATTCGAATCACACACTCCGTCTAGAATATATTTAGTATTAGTTATTTTATTACCAAAAGAGAGAAGTTACCTTCTACCTAGCATTAGCTTTTCACGGTCGCAATATTTTCATACCCATTATTTTTAATGCTTCCTTACATGCAACGCTTTACCACTACATACGTATACTTCAGTGTTGTCTGACTGACTCCAGTACCCTGCAAGAAATTTACCGGTTAAGTCCGCCGGAGCTCCGCCGTAGCATTAACCGGTAATCTTTCAGTTAAAACGTATAAGCCTCGGGACAAAAATTAACTTACATACTTCGTATCGGTGTACATACGTGTGATTGAATCCTAGTTAATGATACCCGGTGGCTGACCGGTAAATTACAAAGCGAGGCCAGTTCGATTTAACGGGTAAATTACCAGTGAATGGTACCCTATAGTTGAATACTAAATTAACCACATGAATGCATGGAAATTTGGAAGCGAAGCCAGTACGATTTAACGGGTAAATTACCAGTGAATGGTACCCTATAGTTGAATACTAAATTAACCACATGAATGCATGGAAATTTGGAAGCGAAGCCAGTACGATTTAACGGGTAAATTACCAGTGAATGGTACCCTATAGTTTCAACTACATATCCGTTTTAATTCAAAATGCGTCTTAATTTTCCATCCCAGGTATCCTGGTACCTGTTCGGCCTGATTAAGAGGTAGAAGAAAAAAATCCTTTTTTCAATAAGAAAAACCTAAAAAAAACAATGATAAGTATGAAATAAGAAATAAAGCAAGAAGTTTAGAGATATCCAAAAACGTCAGGTATCTAAGTGCAGTAGAACAAAAATGATAGTAGTGCAGCAGGGATTACGGCGTTGCGGGATAGGTTCGCTCAACTAATTTACGCGGAAATTTGATGGCACATAAGACTGGAAAAGGGCCATGTATTCAGAGTTTAAATGTATCGCATACAATTAAACAATTTTGATGTCAGGGTGTTGGATTTAATGCACGTGTTTGTACTTTCGGGTAGCGCTTTTTTGCAGGGAACCCTGCAAGAAATTTACCGGTTAAGTCCGCCGCAGCTCCGCCGTAGCATTAACCGGTAATTTTTCAGTTAAAACGTATAGGCTTCGGGACAAAAATTAACTTATACACTTCGTATCGGTATACATGCGTGTGATTCTCTACCTCTTTCTTTTAATATTGCCGTCTTCTCTACTCCTGGTTAACGATAACCGGTAGTTACACGGTAAAATGCGGAAACCGATACCGAAATTCTTGCGACGCAAAAAAACAACAAGAAGTTTTGGAAAGTCGGATGGTGCGTGGTGCTAATGTTTATTGCATATGTGTACATATGCAATAAACACTAGCATCACGCGCCATCCCTACAAGAAAGCGCTACTCGAGTTGCAGGTTGGCCTAATGTGATAATCGCATAATTTTAAAAAAAAATTATAAAGGAGCATATCCCAGGATTGAAGGTTCAAATATGAATGTCGCAGGTCGCAGTCATTGGTCTTTTCAAACATTTTATGACAGTTTTTCGAGTATATAAAGACGAGTTACATCCGCTTGAATAAACTTCTAACACCAGAAAAATTTTGCTGTCACAGTATTGAATTTTCTGTATGTATGCGTACTTTCGGGTAGCGCTTTCTTGCAGGGTTGTCCGACTGACTCCAGTAGTGTGGCTACTCTGCTCCCGATAAAATGCAGAGTTGAACACGCAGAATATGCTGGCAGGCATTTCTCCGTGAGTTTTATCTCAATTATAAGCTGGTTTTGTCCTAGACAAAAAAAAATAACTCATTGGATGAAGTAAATTGTTTCAGTTGCGCGGATTGTATTATTGGAGGCTGTTAAAAGAGAACCGCTACCTCGATTATATTCGTCAATATTTTGTTTAACGAATGCAACAATGAAATGCCTCTGTTCTTCTCACTTCTCAGTTGTCATGACTTAGTGATCTGCAGGCTCAAACGCTGTAATTTATTAATTGAACATTATTCATTATGCTTTAACTGTTAACTGTTTTAAAAAGATTTCTAGAAGATGATTCTTCATCATTCTTTGTGAGTCCACTATCATCGATAATTATTGGTGTTTCCGAAGGTATTCGTTTGTCGTCTCAGACTTCAGGTCCTCACAGACAAAACAGGTTAGCAAAATATGGACCACTTGCTTATTCTAATTTAATAAGGTCAACCATTTCAGTTTAGAAAACCTTTGATTACCTAGTGTCCACTGGCGAAATTTTCAAATTAAATTCAAAAGCGGAAAGGTACCACGATTTTCCTTTTTAAGAAATATGTTTGTACCTATAAATAACTACGTAAATTTATCGTAAAAGAACATATTTTGATTGGGAAGGAGCGGTTTTCAAGCGCGAGTTAAAACCCAAAAGGATCCATGCAAATAGACGTTACTATGAATATGTTTTAAACATAAATTATAAGTGTTCCATTTAATAAATCCAAAACTTCAAAGTTCACGAAGTCTTTTCTCCTAAAAGCCAATATACCACATTCCACTTCTTAACCACATGTTTTATTAATTTTCTCCCAAGAATTACATAACCCAAATGCCGCTACTCATGCCTTAACGTAATCCGAAGTTCTCATGCTGAGTACTTTGGAAAAAAACAACACTACCCAAAAAAAGAAGTGAGAAATGATATTAATTACTCCCAAGTCATTCCATAAGGCCATGTGACATTCAAAATCCCAAGATAATCCCATTACAACTTCTTAAGAGACAACCAAACGGCTATAAAACTCAAAAATAGTTTTTAAGTGTTTCCTTTAGGGTTTTCTCCATCGTTATAATGTGAGACTTCAGCTACTGTAGTTTTTCTTGTTCGTTATATTAAAAGCAATTTTCTTTCTTCTTCCAGGCTCATCTTAACACCTGCAAGCATGATGCAGCAGCTTGTCCGAACAAATGCGGCTCACAGATTCCACGCATCATGATGACCGATCACCTGACATACACCTGTACACAGCGTCGTGCTAAATGCGAATTCTGCAACACCGAGTTCAGCGGACAGGGATTGGAGGAGCATGCAGGCACCTGTACCCAAGAGCCAATCTATTGCGAAGCAAAGTGTGGAATTCGTGTGCTGCGCGGACGCATGTCGATCCACAAAAACAAGGATTGCTCGAAACGGCTACGACGATGTCCGCATTGTCAACGGGAATTCTCAGCCGATACCCTAGCCTTACATGGCGCCAGTTGTCCTAGAAGTCCGATTCCGTGTCCGCAACGTTGCGAAATGGGACCGATTGCCCGAGCCGAGATGGAAACACATTTGCGTGAAGAGTGTAAAGCGTTGGCCATATCGTGTACATTCAAAGAAGCCGGATGCCGTTTCAAGGGACCACGCAATCTATTGGAATCACACCTGGAAGCTAACTCTGCATCACACCTATCGCTAATGGTTGCCCTGGCCGGACGACAAGGCCAACAGATTCAAATGCTGAAAAATGCAGTTGCCAAGCTCAGTACGAATTATACCGGAACTCTGTTGTGGAAAATTACGGACTGGTCAGCGAAAATGGCCGAAGCTAAAACTAAAGATGGACTCGAGTTGGTCTCGCCGCCGTTCTTCACCAGCCAGTACGGGTACAAGCTGCAGGCTTCGATGTTCCTGAATGGAAACGGACCCGGCGAAAGTACTCACGTCTCGGTTTACATTAAAGTCCTGCCTGGCGAATATGATGCTCTCTTGAAATGGCCCTTCTCGCACTCGATCACTTTTACCCTATTCGAACAGGGAATACCGAACGGACAGGGCGGCGTAGCCGAGTCTTTCGTTCCAGATCCATCGTGGGAGAACTTCCAGCGTCCTTCTCTCGAACCCGATCAGTTGGGTTTTGGATTTCCGCGATTCATATCGCACGAGCTACTCAACAGGCGACCATTCGTCAAGGAGGACACGGTTTTCTTGCGGGTCAAAGTCGATCCCAGTAAAATCGTAGCCGTATAATTCGTAAAACCAACTACTCTCTAGCTACCACGTAAGGATATCGAAGAAATGTTTCAGTAACATATTCTGCGCAAAATGTAAATACTGTGTATTTAAGATTCGTCAATCGTACAATAGTTAAGTCTTAAGAAATCCTGTAAATACGTATAAAATAAACTAAACAATACATCGAACCGATATTTTGGCTTTTCAAAAATAGCCCATCGATGCTATTTCTCGATAAATGCCAGATAAATCTTCTCTTCCTCCTTCGATCTATCAACTCGTCGAAAATTATCCTTTTCTTTTCAATTCTCTAGATTTTAAGATGATAATGTTTCAACTACTGCTGGAAATAAACCAAAGCGATTTGTTTTTGTCTAAATAATGAAATGAAAAATAATTCCAACAAAATGTTAAAAAAAAAAGTTTCGTTTAAATTTAAAATTTATGTGAAAAGCGATTAAATTTTTGTTTGGGTAACTTTGCTAGATATAAGATAGACGCTGGAACTGAATTAGACCCAGGGCTCTATCTAAGACCAAAGTTTCCGCTAATCAATTTCGAAAATGTTTTTCTAAATTTCTATTTTTAATTTGCATGGATTTTGGACGATGTAGTTTTTTTTAAGTAATAATCATAAATGCGTTGCTTGTACGTGAATTTTTAGTCATTAGTTTTTAAGATTTAATTTTGAATTGTTTCGAATGAAATATAAAATTGAAATCATACTAGAATTTATACCAATGAAATTTCAATTACTATTTTATTTTTTGTAGTTCGAATAATTTACGTTTGCTACCAATTAAAAATGTATATATAAAGTATATTTTTTTTAATAACATTAATATAAAAATCATGAATTTTGAACTTTTTTGTTTTACTTATGTGATAGATTCAAAAGAACAGATCTCTTCCTCAGTTCATTATTATCATTTCATGCCCAAGATTATTTTGGATTTGGTTAGAATGCAATCACAAGCACTACACACGGACCTAAATAAATCTCGCGTAATTCCGTATTTTTAAAATTAGACTTAGCCAGAGATTTTTTGATTTAAGGAAATCCCTTTTTACTTCTGCTTGAAATTGAGATTTAAGACTAAGAAGGCATATCTTAATCATGATGATAGCACCGAATCTAGATGACAAATCGGGACTTTCCCGTTTAAATCCTGAAATGTACAGAACTTCAGGAGAAGACTAAATTGATTTAGCACCACATGTAAGTATTCCACCTGTACTGTGATTATGTGCTACATAGAAGAAATTTTGAGAAGAAATTGTTTGGCCATTTATTATTGATGCTACTACGAGGAGTATCGTAGCTTTGATTATATTTTGCGCCTGTTACATAGTATTGAACAATTTAACTGTGCCAAAATAAAATTTTCAACTTTACGAGATTTTTGGTAGTTTTAGTTTTAGGAACGGGCGCCATGCTGAGCCGCAGCGCACACTAGGCCCATAGCGATCCCTTCGGTAATAACGTGGAACTAATTAATCACCCCCAAAGCATCCTAAATCCCTAATAAATTTGACCATCCATGCCTTTTAACCTCAGATCTTCCAAATTGTCGAAGAAAAGACTGCCCAACCGCCTAAAGGCCTCCTTACAACCGCCTGACATTCACACAAAATGTGGGTAATGTCTTCCTCAGCATATAGGTCAAGACAGTACCTACACACATCGGAGTCGGCTATTCCCATCCGCATAGCATGCTTCCCTAGCAAGCAGTGCCTCGTCAGTATTCCGATGAGTAACCGCAATCTTTCCCTATTCCATATCAATATTTCCCTAGACTTTAGTCTGGCCAGCCTTGCCCAGAGTGCCCTAAAGATCCTACAGCTCGTCAGCTGCTCCACCTTGAGTTCGCTGCGTCGAGAGAGATTTTTTTGGTAACCGTTCAACAAGTGTAATCATGTGTTTTAAAGAACCATACAAACGTTGTATGGTTGCTACCCGAAGTAGTGGCACATCTTGCATTCCAGGCGCGAAAGAAGTCTTCCACTGTCTAGACTCAACGGCAAAGATTGCCGGGTTAACGGTCAATGAAAATAAGACCAAGTTCATGACCCAAACAAGAGGAAATGTGCCAACCAAACAAAATATCACCATGGGTTACTCCAACCTGGAGAATGTGAACTATTTCTCATATTTGGGATCACACCTTGTAATAGACGACAACGAACGAAACGAAGTAAAACAACGGATCACACTAGCAAATAAGACTTATTTCACGGTCCTTCCGATCTTAAAATCGAAAAAAGTGCACAGGCAGAGCAAACTTCGCATATACAAGACCATAATAAGACCTGCTGTGCTACTATATTCAAGCGAAACGTGGACTCTCATCCAAGCGTCATTTAAACGACGAATTCTTCGAAGAATTTTGGGACCAGTAAGAGAAGGCACTGAATGGCGTATCCGGTACATAGAGATACTGGAGACGACAATCCACCGGTTTTGTATAAAGCGCTTTGAAGCCAGAGAAGTGAGACAAAACAGGGTCGCTATATCAAATTGTTGTTGTTTTAGCGTGTTTCAAGAGCGGGACATAATATAAATGTGAGTGAGAAAAAACAGGGTCGTTATGTCAATTATTGTTGTTTTGCGTGTAAGTGAATGCGTCGACGTCCGCCTTCAACTCAATCGCTGTTTGTCATCTCCAGTATATATTTCTCTATGATCCGGTACAACAATGAGTTGTACAACATCTATGACCATCCAGCCGCATCGACCCTTATAAAATTTCGTAAGCTACAATGGGCAGGCCATGTGAAGCGAAAGGATGATGGAGGAATTCCCAAACGCACACTGAAAGGTAGAGTTCAGGGCAAACGACCGGTTGAGAAACCGTGGAAAAGATACGAGGACTCAGTTGACGCAGATTGCAGATCGCTTCTTAGATGCACAAATTGGAGGAAGCGGGCGTTGAACCGTTTTCAGACAATGTATCCTGCAGGCCCTGACTCGATTTGGGCTGTCGCGCCGTTGATGATGATGAAACTATTTTCCAACAAATATCAACTTCGAAACAGAATAATTTTTGGTGTACGTTCTACCGCATGAATGGTAAAACTTTTCCAGAACTTGTTCCTACGATTCTTCGCCTCAGTTTTTGTTTATGACACGTATAAAAATTTACTTGCAGGCATTTCTTGTCTTGATGAAAATATCTGTTTTCTAGAGAAGGAGATGGATCGTAACTGGCAAAATGAATCTTTTTTGCCAGACACTCTTGAGTAAACGTGGGAGACTCATTTTCGATTAAAAGCAATTGAATGCCTCAATCCCTTCAGTAGGATGGTGGTAATAAGGTTGTTAGAATGTTTGATTAAAGTCGTTGGTATTAAAGATTCGATGGCTGAACAGTAAACTAATTTTATTTGTAGCATGGAGTCAAAGAGTTCAAAATACCGGATATCTGCTGTGTATTCTAAGCGGAGATTCTGACTGTATTACAGGCCAGGCAGTTAACATTTTGTGGTTGGGGGAGATATGGTCAGCATATCTCACACTCTTCCCAGCCAGGCGGTTATCAAGGCATTGGAATCGGTTATTATTAAATTCCAGTTAAGAAAGCGCTGTTGAGAAGTGCTTTAGGTCCTTAATAGTCAGAGTAGAGTACGAATATGCTCGGTGTCGGGACATAGATAAGTGATAAGTTCATGAGAGCAGGATAGTCGTCAGCCGGAAGGGTGGAGGAAAAATTTACTCCGCCGTTATGTGGCATTAAAGAGCACATTACGGAACGTGATTTGGAATCAGCCAACTCAAGGTGGGACGAATATCTGGCCTAAGCTCAACAAACGGAAGACTAGTGATATATTGGGTCTGGGAAAAAGTTCGTAGCGTTTTTTTAAAAATTCAACTGGTTTTCTTATAGTGTGAAAATGAATTTATTTAAACCAAATATGCTCCATTATTATCGACAATGTTTCGCCATTTTTCGAGTAGAGCTATGATGCTATCGAAGAAGGACTTCTGTGGTTTCTGGTTGAAAAACTGAATCAAGTTGTTTTCACAGGGAAGGCAGCTTCATTCCATTCAGAGAATTCTGCAGAGATCGGAATAAGTAATAATCAGAGGATGCTGTGTCTGGACTATACGGTGGATTTATTAAAACTTCCCAACCAAGCTCTCGCAATTTTTGACGGATCATCAAAGAAGTGTGTGATCGGGCGTTGTCATGATGGAAGACAACACCCTTCCTATTATTCAATTCGGGCCGTTTTCTTTCAATTGCCCGGCGTAATCTCTCTAGTTGTGCACAGTAGACTTGAGAATCAATTGTCTGACCAGTTGGAAGTAGCTCATGGTGGACGATTTCTTTCCAGTCCCACCATACACATAGCATCACCTTTTTCGGCGTCAATCCTGGCTTCGCGAACGCTTGTAACGACTCACTATCCCTTATCCACGATCTTTAACGCTTTCGATTGTCGTACGTGATCCATTTTTCATCACCGCTTATGACACGTTTCAGATATGGCTCGATTCCATTGCGTTTCAGCAGCGCATCGCAGATGTTAATTCAGTCTATCATGTTTTTCACGCTCAACGCATGAGGAGCCCACACATCGAGCTTCTTTTTGTAGCCAACTTTGTGTAAATGGTTCAAAACAGTCTCGTGGTCAATGCCTAGCTCCATAGCAATATCGATACTGCTGATATGCTTATCTTGCTGGACTTTTTCAAGAATTTCATCAGCTTTTTCAGTGATTGGACGACCAGAGCGTGACTTATCTTTCACATCAAAATTACCAGAACGAAAGCGAGCGAACCATTTCCGCGCAGCTGATTTTGATAAAGAACCTTCACCGTACACAGCACAAATTTTTTCACAAGCCTGCGCAGCGTTCTTCCCTTTGTCGTAATAATATTGCAAAATATGGCGCAATTTTTTATTACTTTTCTCCATTTTCAAACGCAAACAACTTTCCAACCACTACACCAATTTCGATGTTTATACACACGCAGTAACACTCGAACTATCACCTTTCCATACGGAGCGATACGGTGTCGCTGCGACCTGTGTTTTTTGAGTTATTTGCAATTGACGCCATCTATTGGGAAAAACGCCACGAACTTTTTCCCAGACCCTACTCTTTAGTAGGGTGAAGCAGAGGCACACTGCGGTTACTCGTCGGAATACTAACGTCACACTGTTTGCTAGGGAAGGACGTTATGCATATGGGGATAGGTACGTTCAGGTACTGCTACGATCGGCAGACTGAGGAAGACATTACTTACATTTTGTCAAGGGTTGCAAGGAGGCGTATGACGTAGAGTGAAAGTAATTTCTTTGACAACTTTCAGCATCTCAGGTCGGTAGGGCATGATAAGACTGCCAACTTTTTCAGGGCCATAGGCTGTTCTGGGGAGTGATTAGTCACCTAAGTGGCTTCGAAGGGATCGCTATGAGTCCTTTTTGGTGCCAAAAATAAAAACAAAAAAAAAATCTGCCAACAGTCTGGGCGCAACTTTATTATTTTTTGGGTAGAAGTCCGAAATGTGTTTAATACTGTGATGCGGTGTAGGTTACTATGCGACTGATAACCTAAAAAATAACGTTCCAAATAGCCTCCTGGTTACTCTTTAGGTTATCAAGTCGCATAGTGACCTACACCGCATTACTCTCCAGCTCTGTACATCAATAAAATTTTGACCTTTTTTTGCTGTAATTACTCCTGTAGTTCTTCTACATATACATACTATGTTTCAACTTTGTAGCATACGCTGTTTCTGAGATATGAAAAACCACCCCACCGCCGTACCTTGCAACCCCTATAAAAAATTTTATTTTTCTAGGATACTTCTACAGTGACTCTATTAGTCGTCAATTTTTACCTTTCTATGCTTTGCGGTTTTCGAGAAATAAAAATCAGAATTCTTTTCGTTCCACCCCCTCCCACCGTCACCCCCTTCGCCGGCACGACAAACATTTTTTTTCTTGCTAGAAGTCTACTGTGCCTAACTCCTGTAAAATTTCTAAGATCATATCTGGTACGGTTCCTGAGATATACAAATTAAATTTTTTTGAAAAATGATTATCCCCCACTTTCGTACTCCACCTCTCCTCTCAAAATTCTTACATTCAGTAGATTCCACTTATGATCTTATATACAGAAACCAAATTTCAGCTTCTTGGTACAATTGATTCGGACCCACCCCTACACAACACTTCCCCTCTTGAAAATGTTAGCCCTTGTCTACTCTCCTAGTATCCCTTAAGATAACTACAAAGATTCACCCTTCTGAGATTAACGGTTCAGGAGATATGGATTTTAGAATGCTTCAATCCCAGCTTTCAAACGTTACGGACACATTGTTTTTCCCCCACTCCCATACTCCTCAACTCTTATCACCAATTTTTTTGCAAATACGTCCACTGTCATAAGGTTTGTTCTTTTTGCCAGGTGAAGTTCACATTTTAGTGTAACTTACACTGAAAATGGGATACAACTTACACTGAAAGTGTAGGGTTTAGATCGCGCAAAAAGAACGGGTTAGTGTAGAAAAATGACAGCTAAAATTCCGAACTTTTTTATTTGTTTTATTCTTTCACTTCTATCAATGCAAATTTATTGCCATTCAATATTCTTGCATTTATTCATTCAAAACAGTATTTTCATAAATGCACAAAGTCAATTTTATCTGCATAGAGCCATCAATTCTGACAGATGGCAAAGAAGAAGATCTTACACCGGCTCCCGATCCAGTGTAAAATAGTGTACACTGAGTACACTACACTAGCAAAAAGAACAGCAACCTCTGACGTCACACCGACAAAAAGAACAGCATTAGGGCAGAAAGTGTACACTGAGTACACTACACCGACAAAAAGAACAGACCTATAGTTTCTTACACCACAATCTCCAAAAAGATATCAATCGTAGGGGTTCAAATTTCAACTTAATATCTCAACGGGTTTGTGAGCTATGCGCATTCAAACGGTTTTGCGTACGGCGTCTACGGCGGACAGACGGACATTTTTTTTCCTTTTTTCGGGTCTACTAGTCCTAAAACGTGAAAATACAAAATTTCAGGGTAGCAAATGTTTTTGAAATTTCTGGTCGATCACAATACTTTATTCTTAAAAAATAATAAAGTAATAGGGTGCATTCAATAATCGTAGAAAACAAAACATGCGTAAACGGCAAAAATTATAGCACATAATCTCTCCGTAAATGCAGTTTTGCCGCGTAAAAATATTCTGTTAGCCAAGAAACCTTCCTTACATACTGCGCAAGAATCACAGCGTGATTCCGCAGGATTCAGAATTCACACGAGTTTATCTTTTAAGAATCGAAAACCTTGCTAATTATAAAAATATCTCCTAGGTCAATTCGAAGAGTGGGAAAATCATGATTATGTTCGTTAATGTTAGTTTAGAGGTTTTCAAATCGTTCAACGATGGTCACGTATTGGTGTCACATACCCCCCTTGTACGAATGAATAATGTAGGACAAGGCATTAAAGATTCACAGCTAAAAACATTACTACATCGATCCCGCCAAGGTTGAAATATTACCGGCGAGATTGGGATCGGAGTCAGCCCAAAAAGTGGAGGAGGTGGTTAGTCCACTGCTAAGCGGCGTCAAAGCACTTATCAGGGGAGCAGCTAACAAGCTGTAGGATCTCTAGGGCATTCTGGACAAGGCTGGACAGACTAAAGTCTAGGAAAATATTGACATGGAATAGGGAAAGATTGCGGTTACTCATCTGATTACTGATGGGGCACTGCTTCCTAGGGAAGTATGCTATGCGGATGGGGATAGCTGACTCTGACGTGTGCAGGTACTGCCACGATCTTTATACTGAGGACATTACCCACATTTTGTGTGAATGTCAGGCAGTCGCAAGGAGGCGCTTGAAGTGGTTGGGCAGTCTTTTCTTCGACAATTTGGAAGATCTGAGGTTGATAGGGCATGACAAGTTGGTCAAATTTAATTACTGGGATCTAGGATGTTTTGGGGATGACTAGTTTTTTCACGATATTTCCGAAGGGATCGCTATGGGCCCTCTTTTGGTGCTTAGTGTGCGCTGTGGCTCAGCGTGGCGCCCCTTCCGGATGCAGGCATAAGTGAAAGGTGTTCTTACAGTACTCCGTGCTCGAGGAACAAGAGGAAGTTTTGATGATGAGAGCGAAATGATTCAATAGGATGCCAAAATATTGGATAAGGTTTTTGGGTAGTAAAATAATGTGTTTAACAAAAATAAAAAATCTTATATTAAACAATAATCGCTCCAGACTCACTGGGAATGCGAATAAGAATTGGAAGCTACAGTTGAACTTAAGCCTAAGGATGACACGTCCCGTTGCTGTGCCACAGCCATACGTTGATACCTCGAGATATGGTCAAGCGAATGTGGCAGGAACGGTCGAACGGCGTGAATCTCAAGCAGCGTTAAATTGTCCAGTTTCGCGTACGTTCCTTCGCCCTTAATGAACGCATCGATGGACGTTCGCAGCTTCGACTCCCTTATATCAAAAATATCCTTGATAATAGTGCGAATCTCATCGGAACGCGGCACATCGTCCGCTGCCGTGCTCAGAATCAGTTGCGCTTCGACCATGTAATGCTCGCTGGGCATTTTTGTGAAGAATCTAAACGACGCGAAGCAATGCGACGACGTGAGAATAATGTAAGCTGCGAACGGAACTAGTGCAGTAATTTACCTACTTGGAACGTTTCTCTTCCTCCTTGATGTCCTCCAGGGTGTCCATGACCATCCAATCGGGCGGAACTAGTCGGCATTTCTGCTGCTTACGAAGATGAACGGCGAGCCAGAGTGGCACGTGAACGGGTAAACCGGCGCGAAACGGTCCTACACTTCCCGATATCAAGTGGATCGGATCGAAATTGAAATTCGGTATTACGCCTATCGAGGACTTTTCGCCGATAAACTCCACTTCGCAAGGATCCATCGCAAAAACCGTTTTGAATTTAGGAGTCGGGTTCGCGACAGAGAATTTCTTCACACTGAAAACTGACAGTAGTTTGGCGCGAAACTTGCAGGTACATTCACGTAGAATCAACTTTCGTAAAGCGATTTGGAAAACAGATGCAATAAAATATGACGTGACATTGACAAATGTCAGCTGTCAGCCCAGTCCTGTGAGCTAGGTTAGAATTTGTTAAATTTTTGTTTTGACTCGGCCGTGTAAATTTCGGACGAACTTTATACCGCTAAATGTCCGAAAATAAGGAACTGCAGGATGAGGAGCGCGAAGCACTTTGTTCTATATACGAAGGCGATGAATTTTTCAAACAAGTTAACCCGACAACTTATCAGTACAAGGTTCGAAACAGGTTCCCCGCGTTTCAACCCAAAACTCGAAGTATTTATGGAATTGGTTCTTTTCAGTACGGCCAAGACGATGACATCAAATCCTTCCTCGTGGAGCTAATTTGGGGTGAGAACTACCCGGCGGTAGCGCCTACCATCAACATGGAAACATTTTTCAACCGAAATGTGTACGAACGTCGAGTTCATTCTTTCTGGCCCCAATCGTCTCAAACTTTCCATTCATTTTCAGAGTAAATCCGGTCAAAACGAAAATCACAACGGTCCTGAACGAAGAAGCCGAACAATGGCTCGGCTGCGGTATGACGTACACATTGTTCGAGTGCCTTAAGGATAAAACCGATGAGCTTATGGCCGCGCAGCTCGAACCGGGCCCGATTGTTGCCCCTGTAGATATTTCGCCGAACGTGATAGAAACTTTGAAAATAACCGATTGTGGCGATGTTGCCGGCAAGAAGCTGCCGAAGAAGGAGCAGTTGACCAAATCGCAGAAACGTAGACAGTGGGAACGAACGGATCATAAAGGAGAACGAACCCGCGGCTGGAATTGGGTCGATATCGTGAAGCATTTGTCGCAAACGGGCGGCAAGGACGATAGTCTGGCGAGTGTGCAAAGTGCAATGTCGTAGTGATTGTAGTTAGGACTAAGGACAGCGGTTTCTAAATAAAATTATTGAAAAATCTCAAAGAGCTGTTTGTATGAACGGTGGTTGCCTGTGAAGGAAAGACAAATCACTTAAGCCTTGTATCCACTGAGATTGTCCGCGAGCATAGCTTGCGCGCTCTGCACGTGATTACCGTATCCACCAAAAATTGCAATCAACGTTCAGTTCGTCACTAGCGCGCCGGCATCACGCGCAGTGCATGTCAACTGTATCCACTGAGCGTTCTATTACGAACTCGTGAATAGAATGGCAAGATGCTGCTCACGCGCAGACGTGCTTGGTGGAGATGGTTTAAAAGCCAGAACGGGTCTGCTTTTTAACGGCGGCGAGCTGCTTGTCTGTTTTCCGTTTCAAATGGAAAGCGCGTTTAGGGTTTTTCGTTTGTTTCAACATAGACACGAGGTATCTGTATCTAATGTGCAGAATAGATTTCGTTTAGAAATGCAAACTGAACAGGAATGATCTTTTATTTTTCACTTGTTCCTGCAACACAATAAATGCCGCCGCTAAAACTTCTATACCTTCGGATGGCATCTTAATTATTCAAAACTTTCTGTACTGCTATTTCAATTTAGCACTCCTTGAATGGTATCGACGAGCTGTCAAGCGTCCCACGTTCAGAAAGCGAGCACACTTAAAAATGTATCCGTCAAAATTCTAAGCGTTCCGCAGCTCGTCGGTTATAAAAAGCAACGTGCACAATGGATACGCTTCAGAAACAGATGAAGCAATAGCACACGTGCTGCGCATGAAATGCTTATGTACGGGGCGCCATGTAGTATCCATTGACCGAACATTCTGCTTGCAAGTTTCTTAACTTGTGTTGCTTCACAATTTTTCGTGGATTGAAGCGTTTCAACGTTCAAAATTCCGCCGTTGATGATACGATGAAATTCACGTTTGCGTACATTGTACAAATTCAAAATTCATTCAACTGTTATAAAAACCGAGCATATCCACGAGACATCTACGTAGAATTTTGAAATTACTCGAAATTGTCTTTGTCTGCTTGTGCGTTTATTCCTATTTATTCTCTCTGGTACCGTCAATCACACTCTTTACATTTTACAAAAAACGTTGATTCAAACACCGCCACTACCCGGCAACATTCAAAACAAACGTCGCGTTCGCTAGTACTGTTCCAAACTGACGAGAACATCCACGAATTGGGCGTTGAACGACGGATTACATCTAATGGCTCCAGTTCTCACCTCGAAGAACTGCGGCAGAACCATAGCAGGCTGATTTATCCAAAGCTTTCGAAACAATATATTATTGCATTTACTCTCTAAAACTATTTCGGGATCACTATCTGAATGGTGCTTCTTATGTAGTCAATCCTTAATCGCGTGTCGTTTCAATGGCTCACTGTCGTCGGAATTTATTCCTCTCTCTGGTGTTCTTCAGAGCTCAATCCAAGGCCGTCATATTTATTAATGGTCTCCTTATGCGGATGTCGTAAAAATTACGGTCGTTTTTTTATGGAAATGAATGCTTTATTTAAAAAAAATAGTGAAAAGCATGTCATTGAAAGTATTGTCCACCGCTAGCGACTACTTTTTCCAATCTTTCTGACAACATACCAATACCATGTCGAAAGAACGACATCTTTTGAGGTTTTCCAAGAATTTATTTATTATTCAAATTCATCAAATACTGATTACTTATAACAAAAATATAATTAATAATCAATAGAAAATAAGTGCAAAAAATACATCATTATATGCATACACTCCTGAACGCATAATTATAACATTACATTATTTATTTAATAAAGCCGATTTTAACTGTTGAACAGAAATGTTAAAGTCAATTTGACTGTAATTATAATTAAAAATGCGTGAAAGAGGTGTGATTGGTTCATGTTGGCCGTAATTTGTCCGGTGGTGAGGAATATCCAGCAACACATAGTCTCTCAAGGATCGAAATGGAACATTGAAAGTAACGGCTTCCAGCAATGACGGGGATTTAATATCACCAGAAATTATCTTGAAAGCAAAAACAGCTCTAAGGACATCTCGTCTATCAACCAATGATTCCATCGTCAGGAGCTTAAGACGCTCATGGTAAGGAGTGCAGTGTATCTTGCCAAGGAAGACCTTTAAGTGCGAATCGCAAGAACCTTCTCTGAACCGACTCAATTCTATTTTTATGAACCTCATAGTATGGAACCCATACCGGGCAGGCATATTCCAAAATAGAACGGACAAAAGTGCAGTACAACATTGTTGTAATATGCGAATCATTGAAATCCTTGCACCATCTTCGCACAAAGCCTCAGACGGAGTTAGCCTTACCGACAACACAATCAAAATGGTTATTAAAAGTAACTTCGGTATTAAAATATACACCTAAATCGTTCACTTTGTCAGTTCTATATAATGGGTTTCCTTCTAAACTGTAATCAAATTTAACTGGAGTTTTCTTTCTAGAGAATGATACAGTGATACACTTACTAATATTCAAAGGCATAAAATTTAGTGTACACCAGTCATAGAACCGTTGCAAGTCACTCTGAAGAAGAAAACAATCAGCCGCATTGGCTACATTACGAAAAATCTTTGCATCGTCAGCATACATTAAAATTTTAGATTGGGAGAGAACCGAACTCACGTCATTAATGAACAGGATAAATAAAAGTGGACCCAAATGGCTCCCCTGAGGTACTCCAGAAGTATTATATATGTCGGTTGAAAGGGCTCCACGAAAAAACACATTTTGAGTGCGATTAAGTAGATACGAACTGATCCAATTAATAAACATGACTGGAAACCCCAGTAATTGGAGCTTATAAGTCAGGATCGAATGATTCATTTTGTCGAACGCCTTACTGAAATCAGTGTAAATGCAGTCCACCTGATTTCCACCTTCAATCGCTTTAATGGAAAAATTAGCAAATTCCATTAAATTTGTGGTAGTAGACCTACCCTTAGTAAATCCATGTTGGGATGGACTTATGATTGATTTGCAATGAAAATCCATTACATCACAAACAATAGCCTCCAATAGCTTCGAAATACAAGAAAGGTTGGCGACAGGCCGATAATTTCGTACATCCATTCTCTTACCTTTCGTAAATAACGGCTTAATAGTAGAATATTTCCATGAACTGGGAAATACCCCTGAACGAAGAGAAGAATTGAATAAATAACACAAGGGTGCTACTAGAGAAGAACTGCATCGTTTTAGAACGCTTGGAGGGAGCCATCTGGACCAACAGAAAAACTATCTGCAATATTTGAGATAAATTTCAAAACAGTAGCTTCTACTATATACATCGTCCTTCATCTCCAATGAAGTAGAAGGAAACTTCGTCAAGTGTTTATGATCCTTAAAACTATTATCACAGTTAGAAGAAGTGAAAGCAGCACGAAAGTAGTTCCCGAAGAAGTTGCTATTGACTAAAGGGTCATCGCTGACCACATCATCAAAAGACATAGAAGCGGGGTATCCGCCGGAATTCGTATCATTGAATTGACGAAATCCCAGAACCGCTTAGGTTTGTCCCTAATCGATAATTTAATATTATTGACGTACGAGATATACGCCGCACTAGACCGGCTAATAAACAGGTCGCGTAAGTTTGAATAGGAAACGTAGTCCGAATCAATCCTTGAGAGACAATATGTTTTCCAAGCTTTCGTTTTTAAATTTTTCAGAGGTATCAAGTCGTCGTCAAACCACGGAAAACGCTTAGGCTGTCTAGTAAATGGGACCGGTACAAATCGCGCGAAACTACGAAATATCGTGTTATAAAAGTTTAAAGTGGCAGTATCAACATCCGGCTCACTTAGTACACACAACCAATTACATGTAGAGATGTCGCGATTTAAAGCAGAAAAATCGACTTTATTAAAATTGTAGCCATGACATCTCAGAAGGGGATAAGTGATTAACTTGTGCATCAAAATTAAGAACAACGTGAAGTGCTGGATGATGGTTCGAATCCGGTAACAGTGGTGATGTACAATGATTGACTGTTGTTTGGGTTACATCGGAAGAGAAAACGAGGTCCAAGTATCGTTCAGGGGTATTAGCTTTCGTGTTGATCTGGTACAAGCCTGTTGGAAGCATGCAGTCCAGAAATTGTTCATCCTGCTTAGGACATGAGGATAAGGACGGCATAAGACAGTCTTCATTTCCAGATCGGACACATCGGATTGACACATTATTCGTCATCTTCATAAGAATGGAAGTGCTGGCAGGCCATTTGTCATCGATCGGTACAAGTGGTACTCGGCAGGAGCAATGTCCGGTGAATACAACGGGTGGGGTAGAACTTCCCATTTCAGCGTTTCCAAGTAGGTTTTGACCGGTTTTGCAACATGTGACCGAGAGTTGCCATGCTTTAAAATTACTTTGTCGTGTCTCTCCTCGTTTTGTGGCCGTTTTTCCTCCAATGCTCGGCTCAAACTAATCAATTGTAATCGATAGCAATCAGTTTCGTTAGGTTTGCTTCCAAATCTTCATCTTTAAACCTTTTCAATGTGCCGGAGCGCTCATCATCTTCAACATCCGAATCATTGCTTTCAAAACGTCGAAACCAATCTCTGCATGTTGTTTCCGATAGCGCATGATCGCCGTAAGTCTCTACAAGAATTCTACGTGCTTCAGCTGCAGATTTTTTTGAAAAAAGTGATGCGAAAAAATTCCCCGCAAATAGCCTTTTTTTTGGCATGAAACTCGACAATTTTTGTAGTATGGTAGCTATTAGGAATAGGTACCTAATTTTCTAACTTAATTTTTAAAATATTGAAAAATAATTCGTGCAATTAGTGTAACCACGTCCTTACTTACATCCTACCATATTCATCCTTTTCCTTGATGGTGCTACACCCCTAGCCAATCCTCTTCCAAAATTGTTGGTTGCCTTGTTATTCTTGTTATCACTGAAACTGTTCTGTTATATCTAAGTGCACAGTATAAGATGTTACTTTTCACATATCAGGCTTAAACGCTGTCCTATGTAATGTCTTTTTTTAAATGTTCTCTTTGTACCAATATGTTTAAGGTTATATTTCTCAAAAATTCGTTAGTTTAGAGTATGCAGGGTGCAGTATTGCAATTCGTATGCATAACTCGCTGGATGCATGTGAACGAAAATTCTCGAAGTTCCATTCGGAACATAGGTTTAGGCCTGTCTGTAATGCTTCAAAGTTTATATATACAAAAAACGAAAACATTATATACTTTTATTTTTTTTTTATTTAAATAGATTTGGAATATAATGATGTCCAAAAACAAAAGGTTGAGCACCAAAAATATTATTTTCTTTGATTTTTCTTAATTATGTAAAACATTTTGACTCTTTCAAATTTGCCGTTTTAGTTGAATCGTTTAAAACAGAATATTGTTTACTATTACTGAAAGAACATGCAAAGTTTTTTATATTGAAAATAGTTTTAGACAATGAAAATTGAAAAATTAACTAATTTACTGCTAGTCACTAACAAACTAAGAGTTAAGACTATTGTACATACTCTTTGAATACCGTAAAAGGCTTCGAATTACTAAACATACATATTTTTAAAAAGCACAACAATACAAACAATGTTGTCTTGTTTTATTATTGTTTTAAAAAATTTCGCAATATGAAGTTTTATTTCAATGCTAAGGCAAAGGGTTCATGGAAGTTGTAATTATTATTATTTGTTTTATATAACCATTGCTTTTTTATAATTTAAATTTTATTATTAAAAATACCATCAAAGCGTAAGATTTTATTTAATTTATATTATATTTGTATGATATGCGCAATTTTCTACTCAAAACAGGCTTCTAGCTATCATATAACTCGATTCAAATAAATTACCATCGCTATCGCCATATATCATCTTCCGCGTGGTTTTTTTAGTATTATGTCGCTTTTTTATTTGAAAATAATTTAAAGTTTCATAGTGTTAAAAAACTATCAAAATAAAATAAAAAAAATAGATTGAGCCATGTCCCAGAATTCGGAGGAAAAGGGAGTTTTGCGGAGAATGGATGCTACACTCAAACAGTAAGCAATTAAGGAAAAATTCTAGGATCCGTTATTGTTTTTTAATTGATTTAGAACTATGAATGACAGTGGTAGGAACATAAAACGCTATATTATTTAATATAGCGCAAAAAGTATCGATAGACTGATCCGTATCTAAGCCGTTTTGTATGGAGTCTGAGCTAACCAATGAGATATGCTGGCAAATAGTTAGCATTTTTCGAATTAAATGTTTCGAAAGAAATATCTGAATTTAATGCAATATTATCATTTATAAAAATGTTTATAGCTAAAGCTGGGTGATAGTGAGTAGGGTCACTAGATACACAGAACTCCCTACCTTGGGTTTGGCAGATATGTCTAATTCGGTCGTTTATGTACCAGAAATTTTGATTTAACCTCAATAAAATCGGCTGTTTATGTACTAGTTCGCCTGTTTTTGTACTAGCTAAAATTTCGTTTTTGAAGTGTGTTAGTGCGAATATGTGTAGAGTCGGCGTTCTCCGATCGAAATGTCATGTAATTTCTACGTGTTATGTTTGTTGATTGAAGTCCCGAGTAAACCTCATTACTTTCTTTTCATGCCATCAGAAGATAATTCAATTGTATTGCTCCTGATAGTCGGAGCTACTCCGGCTTTTAGTAATCCTTGTTTAATTCTTTAGTGATCTTCCATCCCTTGACACAGTCACATTTGAATTTAAGATCGCTTGGTAGCCAGCTCCATAAGGAGATATACTTAGCAGAAGGCATCACTTTACCGCACGCACAGTGAGCCCTTTAGTAAACTACTATCTCTCCTTGTTAAATAATCTTCCCAAAGGCATCAAGAACATTAGCTGCTTGACTTGTGTTGCGATAAAAGTTTTGTAGCATCGCATTTTAATTTTTTGTATAGACGTCACTAAGGTTGCTAATAAAAACATTCTTCTTTTAGAGCATCCTCCCAATCATCACGACGAAAATGGAAAAGTAGATGCACACTTAGTGGAATATACTAGCAATCTGTGCTTGAAGGACCTGCTGTATTTCCGAGAACGACCAGGTAGAAGGCAACTTTCGATCAACCATTTTTTTTATTCGTCTGTTTTTTTATTACAATCAATTCCAGAAATCGTAAAAGGTTTCTTTTGAAACGTATTTTAGAAGTGATGATGGGTGTAAATGTTGTGATGTCACTATTCCAGCAATGGATGATTCCATCCGTTAAAAATTCTTTGGTTCCTTTCTCGCACATGGACGTACCGAAAGCAACCGAACGTCTACTTAACCTGGCTGTAAGTGATTTAACTATTAATCCTTTTTTATTGTGTCTTGATCACAAAAGAAAATGAACTTTCAGATTCCCAATCATCTTGTGTGGCTTTGTATGTTCTACTTAACATTTCAGTCGGCGAGCTCTTTCATTTTGCTGATCGTAACTTCTACTGTGATTGGCGGAATGCAAACAACATTGATAGTTTTTGGCGAACATGGAACATGCCCGTTCACAGGACCGAATTTTGACTGCATTTTTTATAAGCGCATTCTTTCACGAATACTTGGCAAGTTAATCGAATCAATTGAGCAAGGGCAACTTAATTGATTTTAATGGTAAAAAAAACTAATTTCAGGTCAGTGTTGTTAAGACGTTTAAAATTTGGGCGTTTATGGGAATGATGGGACAAATACCGCTCTCGGCTATTTCCAAATTTATTGAGAGGAGAAATTTGGCCATCGGTGGGGCAATAGTTGTATGGGCTTCGATTATTCTCGGCCAGGCGCTTTGTATACTAACTACGCTTTTATGCACTACAATGCCTCACTCATTGATAGTTTTGAAGAATAAGGAGACTGTTACTGTATCAAACTGTATGTTAGCGTAAAAAAAATGGACCATCCAGTCGAAATGTGCAGTCGTTTTGATGGGTGTCTTCAATCGTGCAAAAGAAATGAACTCGCCAATTAATGGATCTCTTTTTAATTACATAAATAAAAATAACAATATCACATACCACCGACAATATACGATTCCAGACTATATTTGAATTCATCGGGTGTTATATCATCGTAACGGTTATCTTTCTCCCGCAGCGTTGAATGCACGAACGTATCTAAAACATCTTGCGACAAATTTGCCGTTCCAATTGCTTTAATGGCGTACGTTTCTTTCATGTACTCGTAGAATTGCGGCAGGACAGCATTGCATTTTCGAACACCCTTCTGAAATGGATATTCGTAGCATTTTTTCAACATCTATTTATTATTCGTTCGAATATCGATCATTAGATTGTCCATATTTTCGACGGCGGAACGTGCGTCTAAGATGTTAAGGTGATAGTGTTCGTGAAAGTTGTTGCACATTACTGCGATCCGTTTAGACGGCGGCCGAGGAGACGGGATGTCGTGTGTGTCGCTTAGGAAGTTCGTCCAGACCGCATCGGCACGTTTCTTTTCGGCCGCTTCGTCGGCTATTGCGGCTGCTTCGACTTGTAACCGCATATTCGGATTCTTTTTCGCTCGGAATGTCCGAGTCATTGCCGTCCGGGCTGAAGTCCTCGTCACTGTCCGACGGTAAATCTTCTTTTTCTATGCTGAAAGTAGATTCGAGGTTGTAAATTGTATGCAGTTTTATTTTTTTAGTTTT
This sequence comes from Beris morrisii, assembly GCA_951812415.1. NCBI lineage: Eukaryota > Metazoa > Arthropoda > Insecta > Diptera > Stratiomyidae > Beris > Beris morrisii. The sequence goes on from OX638311.1 coordinate 32,470,287, forward strand.
GTTCGTACGGATTATATATACTTACAGCGTCGTTTTTGTCCTTTCACTTTTTCGGCGTTTCTTCGCCTTGCACAAATATTGTGACATTTCTCAAACGAGAAATGTCATTCATGACATTGACGGTTCCCTTCCACTACTCTAGTACTTCTTTTTCTTTTGTATGCAAGTGTGTGTGCGCGAAATTGTGGTTTTCAATGGTAAATTTCAGCATTTCTTTAATTTCTTTTATATAAATATATTATTTTGAAGAGAAAAGTCAATCATTTCCCATGAGTTGAGCATCGTCCTTGGACTCCTCATTGCGATACGCAGGGTTTCAACTTCCGGACGTGGGTCGGTCTTAACGTCGTGAGGTTTGTTCCGACGGCTAAGTTTAGACAGACCCAGTCAGTCTTAGACCGGCTATGTCGGCTCCGGGAAGGCAGCCGACGACAAATTCGAATGAACATTGCGGGAATAGTCATTCCCTTTCAATGATCATTGGGTTTTAACATTGACACACGTCAATCGGAATTACGTTCAATCTGTCAAAATATTATTGTTGTGAGAATGCTAACAATTGCCATTTTGGCATTAGCATGTATGTATTAGTAAACTAAGGAGAGGACACCCAAGCAACAACAGCCAGAGGGGTTAAACCGAAGAAAACTTTGGGCAAAATTACAAGGACCTTGGCTCCGTTCGATTGGTGTATGTGCTATCTACCGGCACATTAGCCTCGGAGGTGTGGATCCAGGTGGTGGTCGACCTATCGAAGATGGTTCTTAAGGATCAGCTTCGCCTTGCGCCCTCTCCGGATGAGGCTACCTACTCAAACCAACCAGGACAATTTTGATGGTAACACTTGAAAGTTGTAATAATATCATGTCAAAATTTTAAAATGATGCGATTATTTTATAGCCATAAAATAAATTCATGAAAAAAGGTCGTCTAAAAGGGTTTGCTCACCTTGAACGCCATAACTATTGCTGAAAAGTACCAGAAACTATAGAGCTCACGTACATGCAAGAATAACTCCCTTCTTGTGCTGGAGGCTGTTCAAAATTCGAACGCGAAAAATTCTTTTAGTTGCCGTTGTTTTTGCTTTAACTAGAAAAAGTACATGCGGAATTGATGGCATCGCCGGTACGGTCATACATAAACGAATTTAATAAATGCGCGATTTTGTGCCAAAAACAGAATATTGCCGACAGACCGTCCACGTCGCTTGGAATACGGCCAAACAGTTGCTCGAATGGTTGACACTGAACCTGATTTTTGGAAGCAAATTTTGATGACCGACAAGGCCCATTTCACACTCCTTGGCAGCGTTAATAAGCAAAATTGCCGCATTTGGGGAACGGAGAATCCACACGATATCCATGAAACGCCATTGCATGATCGAAAAGTGACTGTTTGGGCCGGCGTCTGCGCCAAAACCATCATCGGGCTATTTTTTTCCGACAAAACGAAACAGTCGATGGAAAACGATATCGGTGGATGTTAGCTCATTATGTCTGCCCGCAAATGTGTGAAAAAGGTCTGGATGGTTACTGGTTTCAACAAGACGGTACGCCATGCCACACTGCAAATGAAACAATTCAGTTTCTGCAACGAAAATTCTCTGGACGTCTGATGTCGAAAAGAGGCGACATTGACTGGCCACCGAGATCTCCAGATTTGACTCCTCCGGACTTCTTTTTATGGGGTTATTTGAGAAGCAAAGTGTACGCCAGCAAGCCTCAGACCAATGACGAACTCAAAGCAAACATTCGTGCCGAAATCATCGCTATACCGCCCGAGATGCTCGAAAAAGTAATGGAAAACGCAGCAAAAAGGGCACATTTTGCTGTGGCCAATAGAGGCAGCCACTTGATTGATGTTGTATTCAAAAACTAATCCAAATAAATTCTAAAGGACCAAATTGAATAAGAATACCTCACATATAAAAATCAGATGTTTTTTTTTCAAAGTTATTCAATGTTTACATACCGATAATGGCGCACCCTAACAATGTGCATAATCACGGAAAAACTATCACCGAAAAGTACAATGTTTCCGCAAAAATATTAGAGTCACTCCTATAATTTACGTCTATGCCATCCACTCACTTCCGAGCACAGGGTAATACATACAAACAGATCAAGGGTATTGCAATGGGTAACCCCTTTCCCCGATTTGTTTATAGACCACGTTTTAGAATAATGTAGTTTGGACCTTTTTCTTATGAAAATTGACTTCTTTAAGAAATATGTGGATGATTTTTCCGTCTACGCAAACACAACGGCTTTTTTGTAATGTTTGTGCAAGTGGAAAAGTTGTTTAGGAAATTTCCGCAGACTGGGTCTAACTTGGGGCCTTCTAGGAACCTAAAGATTTGCTAACTAAATTCGAAATGCCACAAATAAAAATTTATTAAATTCAACTTTTGGATTTAACGTGCCAGCATACCCAATAGATTTTATCTAGAGTATAAACATCGTCTAATTATTTTACAACACAGAAATTTTGTGTTTAGAATTCTAAATTCGATTCTTTTTTCATATGAAGGAAAATTTATTTCGGTTTATACTTTAGTGTATTTTATTTTCCCAATTTTATGTAGTGTGCTATGATTTTTAAGGTACGAGTAGTGTAATAGTTTTCGAATAGTTTTTGAGCATACATTTTCATATTTTATTCACCCGTTTTGAAATCGAGCTATATGATAACCTTCCCGACTAAATCTATATAATGGCCTATTTTAAAAATGTCTCCTTTTGATACGCTAAGAATTACAAGCAAAAATTGAACTTTTCAAAGGCGCTTCATTGTCCTAACCTAAAATTTCATTGTAATCGTATTAGGTACTAAAAGCAATGTTTTTTTTGTTTAATAAGAATTGGATGCGGCACTTGGACACTGAAAAAAACTAAATTGCTAAATTTCTGTTGGATGGATGTTTTAGTTTTGTCTGCTAAACAAAATTCAACTGATTGATTGCAAAAACGCACCTTAAAAGTTAACTTGCGCGGGACGTATAGTTAGTTCAGTAGAAAGTATTAGATAAAAGGAACGAAAAAGCCTTACATGATAAATTTTCTTTAGAGATATAAAAATAGAAGTTTCGATTTTTTTTGGAACGATTCGAACGGCATTTAGAAGTTGCGCTTAAAACTACAGCTAAAAGTTAAGTTTGCTGATCGGAAAATATGATGAAGTTTGTGCTTTACCTTTATTTTTTGTATTGCACATTTTGGTCCACTTTGGAGTCGTTTGAGATGCTTAGGCTTTCCAGTCCAGACGGTATTCGTCTACGTAGAGTAAATGATTTGTCGTGCACCAGCCTGAAATCAAAAATAAAGTTTTTTAGGAGTTAATATTTGGACACATAATATTTTGCAAATATATTTAGTTAATTATTGGTTGTCTTGCACAAATGAATTTGTAGTAGACATTAATGTGCCATGGCGTGTGAAGCAAAAAGCACGTCGAAATATGTGTCAACTTTATAGTAGCTTATCATAATTACATTTAATAATAATCTTACTCTTATCCTTAGAGTACTCTAATCTCACATCAGCTTGGTTTCCACTGCCTTAACAATTCTTTTGCTAGTTGTCCAAACGATCAACGCTGCGTCCCAAGTCCACGCAATATACACTGGCTTTGAAAGTCAATTTAAACATGAGGTCAAAAGAAGCAGAAATTCTTCGTAATGAGCCTCCACTCCACTTTGCCGGCAGATAGCTTAACTTCATTATCGCTCTACTCATTGAGAGTACAAATTCGTGGCCTTTGTAATGATCACTCGATTGGATACCGGTCAGTCTTATTCGGCGGCCAGAATGGAACTTCTCAAATATATATCAACACGTGATCGCCGCTGCCAGATTCTACGTTCTATCATGGTTTTTCACGTTTTTAAACATATAATACGTTTCCATGTTTTGCTAGCAAAAATTCCACTTTTAGAATTTCCAAAATCAAATCTGCCTTATCTTGTACTGTTGTCAGGGCTGCCGTTTGCTCTCGCTCAAATTACCCAAACAAAATGTTGAAATTCCCGGCAATCCCACACAAAATAATGAAATTCCCCGTAGTTCCTCACATTTTCTAATTCCCCGCATATTACCCAAAATCTATACATAATGAAGATTTAGAAATTTAATATATAACAGTTAATTGCGGTTTAAAGGTTTTATAAAACATGACAACAGTACATAAGGAAATGTATAAGTACTTACAAAGGGTGTTACAATAACTCGTTCCGAAGTTAAATCAAAATTAAATACAAGTCGATGATGGAGTTAATGACATTTTTATTTAAAAATGTTAATTGGTTCATGGCAATTAAGTATGAAAAGAATATCACTCAAATGCTCGCCACGGCTCCTACGGCACACCTTGACTCGTTTGTCCAAATTTTTGATGTCATCACGACATAATTGCTCCTCAATTAGACTAATATGGTTTGTTATCTCGCCCTTCAGTTGTTGAATGGTGGTGGGTTTATTGTTGTAAACCTTGCTTTTGAGATGACGACAAAGAAAGAAGTCCAGAGGAGTCAAATCGCACGATCTCGGTAGCCAATGCTCCTGGAGATTATTCGCCCTGGGAACTTCTGCTGCAATAATTCCATTGTTGTTGCAGTCATGGAAATGAGCCTAACCAAAAAAGATGATTTTGGTCGCAAATTCATTGTAAACTTTGATTTGCTCATGCATCCAATTGGCGAACGTAAGACGCTTCAAATAGTCAGTAGGCAATTTGTCAAGGACTGAACTATCAAAATATCAAAACAGAAGTCAAAAATTATTTTACGTTTAAGCGTGGTTTACAATAAACTTTGGAACGCGTTATTGTAACACCCTTTATATATAGATGTGAATAAAATGGAGAAATGAATATATTATGTAGTACATTCTGCATACGAAATAATAACAAATAAAGGGTCATCGTCTGGGATTGTACATCTGTTATGACGTACACATTAAGTACGGACGTACAGACTACTGAGCAGCAACAAGACTTAACTAATAAACTAATGTCTTTTTCACATAATTTTATGGGAACTCATCCACATTTTATACGTCAAGACGCATATTACTATACAAATTATGGCACACATTTTAACATTTGTTGTGCTCTTACATTTGGTTGTGATTTATTCAATAAAAAAGTTACAACATTTTTGAATTTCACTCGTTTGCAAGTCAATACAGCTCCACAAATGGAAGAATCATCATTCATTTCAAAGAATATTGTTGCGAGCTAGGGGTTCGCCGGGATTTCAAGTAAAACACAATTCGGTTAAAATAAAAATAAGTGATAATTTATTTATCCGCACTTTAATTCACAGAATTATAATCGCACAATAATTCGCACTGTATGGCAGTACCGCCCGCTTATACCATATATCGCTTAACTCGTTCACTTTCGTTCTCTCTCAACACGGTCGCGTATACTCGCAGTTGACGTAATCGAGATTACTGTGTCTTCGCTAAATGCTTCACCTGCTTATATACTAGGCGGTTGCAGTCTTGAATGTTCACCGGTGTACTTGAATGTTCGTTCAGTTGTGGAATCTTCTCGAAAGCTTCAGAGCCTTCGATTTCGATCATCGTTCAGTGGTGTGTGCAGAAGATTCTAGTATACTGGAGAGCATTCGATAAGAAGAGAGATTGTTTCGCCTTATCTTTAGCTAGGTTTCTGATTGGGTTATTTTGCAACTAGGTATTCGGTTGTTGTTGTTTTCATTATGTGTAACGATCGAGTGCACGGTTGCGCGGTTGCCGGGCTTACACGTAACATTACTCCCTCCTTAGTTTCTGTTCGTCCCGAACAGAGTAGCTCCCTCGTCAGTGACGTCATTTTTCATTTTGGTCCGTGGTACTCCCTCCTTTAGTTGCGTGCTGACTCGATGCCATCCTTTACCGTTGCACTGATGTTTTGACGATGTTCCCCTCTGTCTTCCAGTGCTGTGCAACAATACTAGATCGCCATTTCTGTAGCTGGACGATTTCGCTCGTTGACAATGCTCTCCATTCTGGTGATTAGTTGTTGAACAGATTTTGTCCCGAGTTTGGTAATGTTTTGCCTGCTGTCGATCACAAACTTTTAATCGTCGCAAGTTCCCCACGACCTCTTTGTCTTGTTGACTATTCTGCATCACAATATGCTGATGTTGATTTCGCCAGCCAATTTGCGTCTCTTCTAATTGACTCTGTAGCTTTGCGCCTCTGGTACTCCTTTGTTCGGCAGTACAATCCGAACAATAATTCGGCGTTCTCTTCGGCTTCCGACAATCAAACCTTAAGTGTCCTTCTAGTCCACAGTTCCAACATCGCATCGCTCCGCGACGTTTGCCTTGTTTTTCGGTTCCTTTCCACCAGCAATCGGTGTCAACAGTTCTTTCCCGCTCATTACAGCTATTGCATAGTGGTTGTTTCGAAGTGTGCTCATCGTAATTATTCCTGTTTCTTCTTAGATGCCAACAATCACGCCGTAAATGGCCGTCCTGTCCGCAATGCCAACATCGGAGAACGCTGGGCCTAGCGTGTTCCAATCTCCGACTCACGTAACATTGACCCGTGCCCTCACTGCGGCAATGGTGGGGTATCGCTCTTCCAGTGTATTCCGCTGGTCTGCAATCCCGACTTAAGTGTCCCGTCTTTCCGCAATTCCAACATCGGGGGGCACCAGATCCTACGCTCCGCTTGGTGTACTCTGCTCTCTCGCATACACACTTTTCTGTTATTTTTCGGACTCGGTAGTTACTCCACGAGCTTTGCTTGGCAGCTTCGAACGTAAGCCCATATACTAAGGCTTCGCCAATCGTTTTCTTTCCTGCCAATTTTAATGACAACTGTAGTTCTTCATCCTGTACGGCATTATTAAATGTGAAGACAGCCAAATCACTGCGTTGTTCGCCTTGCACATTAGGGAATGCAAGCAACGTAAGTCGTTCTATATCGAGCGCTAGCTCTTGCAATGTCTCGCCATCCTTTTGTCTTCGGTTGTGGAGTTGCATTTTGTAGATCTCTCGCATGTGGTCACTGCCGTAATAAAGATCCAATGTCTGCACCAACGTCGAAAAATCTTGTTGCTGCTCTTGAGGAATTGTTTGAAGAACTTCTGCTGGTGGACCTCTTAGCGCCAATATCAAAGCCGTTCCTCGTTCCAAATCATTCCAATGATTATTTCTCGCGGCAGCCTCAAATTGGGTTTTATAGATAGCCCACGGTGTTTGTCCATCGAAAATCGGAGCTTTGAGATCTTTGTGTGTAACGTGTTCTGTCTTGATGACTCCAGTCGCATTCACGTTATCAAAGTCCCTTTTAAGGCGTTCAACTTCTTCCACAATCTCTGATGTCTTTTCCGTAATTTGTTCTTTGAAAGTCTGAAGTTTCTTCTCTACATTTTCTTCGATGGTATTACCCATGGTGTCTATTTTATTATTTTGCAGCTCCAATTTTTGGTTGAGGTCCTTCGAAGTCTGGTCTAGCTTCTCGTTAAGGTCAGTTGATGTCTGATCCAACTTCTTGTTAAGGTCTGCTGACAGTTGACTTTGGTGGTCCAGTTTCTGGCTTTGTTGGTCCATTTTCTGGCTTTGTTGGTCCATTTTCTGGCTTTGTTGGTTCATTATTTGCATTAATTGCCTTAGAGAGTCTAATGTCTCAGAACACTCCTCACCACTTCCTGCACGAGCTTCTTCGATTGGGAACTCAACACTGTTTGCGTCTTTACCCTCAGCCTCCAGTACCTCGATCATTCGGCTGACAAGTTCAGACTTGTTCCCTATTGTAGATAATTCGCGTCTACCGAGCTCTTCTTTCAGCTCCATTAGTTTTAAGTCTTTTAAATAACGCGGCATTTTTACTATCGATTTTTCGTCCGTTACAAATTTTCCCGAAACAAATTCACTCAAATTCTCTTTTTGTCCGTACGAGAATTTTCCACTTCACTAATTCAATTACCGCTCACTAGAGCACTCTAGATTGTTCGATTTCACAAAATTCTCCCTGTCCGTTCGAGAATTTTAACTTCACTTCACAGCGCACAAAATTCTCACTTTGTCCGTTCGAGAATTTTAATTTCACTTTTTCCACTCGCGATTTCAACCCGAATTAATCCTTGAAATCCCACTTCTGACACCAATTGTTGCGAGCTAGGTGTTCGCCGGGATTTCAAGTAAAACACAATTCGGTTAAAATAAAAATAAGTGATAATTTATTTATCCGCACTTTAATTCACAGAATTATAATCGCACAATAATTCGCACTGTATGGCAGTACCGCCCGCTTATACCATATATCGCTTAACTCGTTCACTTTCGTTCTCTCTCAACACGGTCGCGTATACTCGCAGTCGACGTAATCGAGATTACTGTGTCTTCGCTAAATGCTTCACCTGCTTATATACTAGGCGGTTGCAGTCTTGAATGTTCACCGGTGTACTTGAATGTTCGTTCAGTTGTGGAATCTTCTCGAAAGCTTCAGAGCCTTCGATTTCGATCATCGTTCAGTGGTGTGTGCAGAAGATTCTAGTATACTGGAGAGCATTCGATAAGAAGAGAGATTGTTTCGCCTTATCTTTAGCTAGGTTTCTGATTGGGTTATTTTGCAACTAGGTATTCGGTTGTTGTTGTTTTCATTATGTGTAACGATCGAGTGCACGGTTGCGCGGTTGCCGGGCTTACACGTAACAATATTATGTGTAAAAATAAACCATTTTGAGATTAAAATTTTCCATCTTTCAAAAATTACTGCTACGGTCCTGCTATTAATTCGTGAATTTTGTCCCTTTCTATTGACAATAAATATACCATGTTGTCTGGTGGCAGCTGACTGAACCTTCCAAAATATACAGAAGCTGTCAGTTATTTCTATACAAAATAGAGATACCGTGCGAATAATTTATGAATTTTACTTTAAAACATCGCTTAATTATTTGTAGTTATGAATATATGGTGAATGTTCTTCTTAAGTAATTAAATAATTTTGCCGTACTTGTATTGTATTGAACATTTTTAAAATCAGATCATGTTTACATATTCAACCAAAACTTATCAATTTTCAGACCAAGTTGTCGAGGTTTCGACTCAATGTTTTCAGAATGTAGCACTTGAAAACAATACATCAGTGTACCAGTTTTTCAATTGCATGTTTTCGTAGTAAAATCAGTTTTAAGTACGTAAACATTGACATTTTTGATCTACAGATGTTGTTCTCGATGTCGATTTTTCGCATTTTTCCAAATTGCCCAAATTACCCGCAATTCCCCACATTTGTTCATTCCCCACAAGCACCTCATTCAAGGTTAAAATTCTCAAATTTTAGGGAATTCCCCCGCAATCGGCAACCCTGACTGTTGTATTCCGAAGCAAAGTCCCAATCCCAACGCACAAAAATATGTTTACTTACTCTGCCTATTTCGCAATTATGTAATGCAGAAACTGATACGATATGCACACACCAGACCGGAGCCGGCTCGTAGTTGTGCTGCATACTAGCGTTTGTACGTTTCGTATCCTGCTATTCAGCTATCCAGCGATGACGCCAAAGACAAAAGTAATTCTTAAACGCTTATTTGGAATCTTCAAGCGTAATAAACGTTTAGGTCTCTTTCAATTCTAAGAGTGGTTGGTCGTTTTGTTAGAAGTCCCGAATTTCCTTATCAGAATGTTCATTTTTTCAGTGCTAAGGGATACGACAGACAGAGTCGATGTAAAGTTTGGTTCGGAGCATTTACAAGCCAACGAGTCGGCTATTTCGTTGCCTCCAAAATCATTATGTCTCGGAATCCAAATAGGAATAATTCTGTTTCGATTGTAGACTGATATCATGCACTGAATCAAGATAGCTACTTTGTTGCATTTCTTTCTTACAGCGAGCTCAGTAACTCTTATCGCCGCCTGAATATCATGAAGATTTACGTTCAATGGCCCTTTGAGTTATTAAGTGGTATAGCCTCCACAGAACCTTCTCAGGATCAGCGAAAAGATTTGAACAATTTTTCGCTCTTTCGAGCCCCAAACTGAAAGATTAGTATATATATATTCTTCCTGTAGTTCTCAGTGTAGAGGTTTTTAATTAAGAAGCACCTCCAAGGCAGCCGTGAGATAATACTCATGACTCCAGTGTTTCCTGACCAACTGCGTCATATATAAGAAGACATGGCAATCCTACTCCCGGAGCAGAACAGATGAACTCCTGAGCAGGAGCCGTGTGGACGTCTCCAGAGTCACAGCAGTCAGTACGGGTCACTGGCCGATCGGCGACCACGCGGCCAGACTGGGTATACCCTTTAACGTCAAATGCCCCAGTTGTGGGGATGCAAATAAGAGGGACGGGCCTATTACGAAACTCGAGTCGAGTGAGTAACTCGACTCACATTCGGACTCGACTTGAGCTAAAGTTGGTATTATGAAACTCGACAATTGGAAAGTCACTTCATTTCCAGCAGTCGAGTGAGTTTGACATTTCTTATAAGAAAATACTCATTCGATCGGCTCTCATAATACGCAGTTCTCTTAACTCACGCTTTTTTTTCGACTAAAAGTCGAGTGAAACTCGACAAGTAGGCACTCGTCGAGTTTCATAGTCCCAGAATGTGAGTTTTTTGATCGAGTCGAGTTTCGTAATAGGCCCGGGAACCTGTTATTCACATTCTTTGCGAGTGTCCCGCCCTTGCTAGAGCCAGACTTTGCGCACTAGGCAAACCCTTCTTCAATAACCTTGATGAGATCTCGAAAAACAAGATAGGAGAACTGATTACCTTCTTGAACAGCTCTGGATGGATATGATAATCCATTCAAGCACCAGGTCTCTGTAAAACTATGTACCTACTTCATCAGCCCTCAACGACCAGGTTAAACGAGCTGTGGTATCAAAACGGCGCTTCCTGTGCTAATTGGGCCCTATTTTCGGGAGACAAGCCACCACGTAAACAAACCAACCAACCAGTGTTTCCCCGGCATGCTAGTCAATGGAGAGCATAATGTACAAACTTTAACGTCAATGTGACGACGACACACCGACTTTAAAACTTATTATTAGATCTGCCATCCAACAGTTAAAACAATCTGATGAAGAAGAAATGCTTACCTTCATTCTGTGCCATATTTAAGAACTCGTTCCACTTTCCTTGTACCTCCCAGTAACGCTCCTTGAGATGTGTACGATCTTGCAGATACGAAACCGCGAAGAAATACGCTTTAAGAACATCTTGCGGTCGCGTATCGAAGTGTAAGTAAACTCCCAAATGTTTCTTACTCTCGGCAATAATAAATTTTTCATGGGGATCGAACGACGAAACGATATTGTCAATGTCGTGGCCTGTTTTGAACTGTTCGACCAGATTACGAGCCGACAGTCCCAGTTTAACGTTTAACGAAACAGAAACGGTCCGACCCAGTGTGACACGTTCCAATTTGTTAACCTGTCGGAAAATAGCTTTGTTAATGAACAGGTCTATTGCATAAAACAATTTTCTACCATCTGTGGTGAGAGCATTCGACTCGATCGGAAATACTCTTCGAGTGCAATCAAGTAGCGGCTTTCATTGAACGATTTCAAACACACCGACTTGACGGCTTTTATATTGGCGTAGATATGGAGGCTGGTTACGATAAAGAAAATCGTGTACAACACACTGAAAAGGAAGTTTTCTTTTAGTTAGGTTGAAAAACAGTAGGACGAAAGGGCTTACGTTTGGCTTCGTATTGCAGTCAATAAGTACAGTCCGGCAAAAGAGGCTATCAGGTTCACGCATGTTTCCTGCGCGCTATCTTTAGATGCAACATCGGCCAAATTGCCGCGAATAGCATGGTGCTGGGTCAGAGCTGCTCGGGTTGCACCACCTGCCACTCCGACAAGAGCCTTAAGGGTCGATGTCCCGCAAAGTATGTATGTTCCGTAAATAGGATATTTCGGGAGAAAATAGATTTCGATCGCCATCGCGATATCGTTCAGGACATCTGCTCGCAATCGCCACTTTTTCGACTCGATGTCCAACTCCGTGCTAGTGAAAAATGGATAGTAGTAAGTTTGTGTCTACGACGAGACATTTACCGACTCACCCTTTCCACCAGGCAAATAAAATTTTACCGAAATGTCCGGTGCCCTCCTTCAACACCCACGTGACTGTTGCCGAGAGTGGGCTCACGACATCGCTGCCTACGCCGATTCCCTTGAGGATGGCGTGCGTCGAAAGGGTTCCTGCAAACGAGACAATGTTTAATTCGATTTCGGACCGAAATCAAAAGCGTCCCAACCGGATATGGTGCTGCAGAACGCCTGAACCGTGTCCCAAATCTGATAAGCCAGGTAATCTTCGCTGACGCTGTCCGGATAGCCCTTCGGTAAGAAGATCCCTTGAAAGAACTTCAGCAGCGCAAATCTTTCGCGGTACACGAGTTTGTCGCCCTTTAACGGAACCCGGACAATACTCTTTTGGTCTGAAAAACAAAAACAAAAACAAAAGACAAGCTAAGTCGTTTCGTGACCATGAGAACGACGAGTTGCTAACTGCATACCTGCCGGCGTTACGTAGAGAATTTCTTCGCCCTTCGTGCCATACTGCTCCCGAAAATGCACTTTCATTTTTTTACTAATCCTAAACCGCACACTAAAACACTAGAATAAAATTTGCACTAACAATAGCAGGATAAAATTGACTTTTTCCTATCACAGTCACAGCGTCCATGCGAACAATTTGGCTTCGTGTAAATTTCTGACGTTTCCATAACAAAAATGGTCGAAAATCTTGACAGTTGTCCAAGACTCGAACCGGTTTGGTCGAAAGTGCGCGCGCATTTCGATGCGGTTTTTTACCGGCTGCGGCACGTGCAGTTTGTAAACACAAAGGCAAACGGGTTGCAAGATTCTTTTTGCAATGGAATGGGTACAGTGGCTCGCACAGTAAGTCGGACATTCTAATAGATTTCGACGAAATCATTATTAACAACAAAGAAGAAATCGAATTGACCTTTAAAACCAAACGGTCCTTTTAATATAAAATCAAAAACGCCAAATTATTTTACTTTATTATTTTTTAATTATAAAGTATTGTGATCGAATTGAAATTTCAAAAAATTTGCGACCCTGAAATTTTGTATTTACACGTTTTAGCTACAAAAAAAAATGTCCGTCTGTCCCCCATCCGCCGTACACAAAACCGTTTGAAGGCGCGTAGCTCACAAACCTGTTGAGATATTAAGCTGAAATTATACTTTATTATTTTTTAATAATAAAGTATTTTTAGTGGGTGCATTGGATGAACCCCTACGAATGGGATCTTTTGGGCTGGGTGGTGGGGAGGGAGAGCTTTAAACAAAAAATTCTGGTTTTTAGTTCCCAGGAACCGCATATGCTAGAAGGCTGAATGTTGGAAATTATGCAGAACTATGAAAATGGACATATTTGCAAAAAAATGGTCGTTAGGGTTTGAGGGGTGTTTGAGAGTGGATGGTTTGGGAGATGTACGTCCGAAACTATTAAAAGGTGGGATCAGCGTTACCGTTTTACTACATATGTAGCAGATCTTCTACCTTTTTTTAATTTCAAAATATACTGCACTACTATTTCAAGTCATGAACCACTACGTTTTTGCAATAGTTCTCGAAAGTTAAATTGAAAACAGAAAAATGCAACGCACAAGAATGTAATCCATTATTATTTTACATTACTATATGTTAATGTTATTGTATTATTATTAAAAAATCTGCCAATGGTCTGGGCGAAACTTTATTATTTTTCGGGTCAAAGTTCGGGAGCGGTCAAAGTCGGAGTGTATCATGAGTTGCTTCGAGATTATTAGATTTCTTGGAAAATTATTTTTGTTCTTAATATAAAAATATTTAAAATAGAGATTTTTAGCCGATTAAACATTGAAAAAGCCCGTGTAGACTATTCGAATTTCGGTATATTATGTACACTAAAAGCCCATAGAAGTAAAACGAACGAATTTGCTGCCTTATCAGACTTAAGAGATATGACGAATTGTTAAAACGTATACAAACCCATTACTTCCACTTGGGGTTTGAATTTCGAAAAAATTGTGAAACAGGTTTTTAGACGATTTCATAAGAAGCAACTTGATATCTCATGAGATATGACGGATTTTGAAAAATTTGTGAAAACGTAAGCAAATCGTTCACACCCCCTTGGTTCTGGAAATTCGAAAAATCGTGAATTGGTTGGCCGTAATAATCAATTTTATAACTCATCAGAACTTAGGAATGGCAAAAATTGTGAAAACATGTACAAACCCTTGTGGGTTGAATATCCAAAAATTGAGAAATGGGTTTGTAGGCGATTATATAAAAAGTCTGTGGAAATGAAAAGCGATCTAATATCTCATCGAACTTAAGAAATATGTCGAAACTTTGAAAAGCATACAACCCCCTTACACCCATGAGGATTGAATATCTAAAATACTAAAATTGACTTTTTGGCTTTTTTATATAGGAAACCTTAGGAAGTAAAAATGAATTCGATATATCACCAGATATGCAACCTCCTTACACCCACTTGGGGGTTGAATATCCAAAAATCCTGAAAGGAGTTAATAAATAAATATGAAGACAGCACGAGAAAGTAGGAACCAATTCAATTTCTTATCACTTCTAAAAGAAATGACGGAACTCGTGAAAACGTGTTCAACCCGTTTTTACCCTCTTAGGGGCTGAAAAAGGAAAAAACCTAAAAACAAGTTTTAGGCGATTATTACGCAAGCACGTGAAACTGAAAATATATTCGATATCTGCTAAGACGTGGGGATATAGTAGAATTCGTGAAAAAGTTTACAACCACCTTCGCACCCCCTTAGGGGTCGAATTTAAAAAAACCCTGAAAATACTTTCTAGGTATTTATATGAAGAAGTCGTACAATAAAAATGAATTCAATATTTGGGAAGACCTAATAGATATGACGAAAATCGTGAAAATATATGCTTTCCATTTTCACTGATCATTTATTTTGCCCCCCCCTCTGAACGCCAATAGAAATTTTTTTTTATTTAAATTAGTTTTCTAGTTAATTTACATAAACGTACTGAGTTTCAACTTTGTAGCATAAGCCGTTCTATAGATAGGAAAAACAAACCCCACCCCTGTACCATACTACCCCTATAAAAAATTATATTTTTCCAAGATGCTACTAATATAGCTCTATCCAAATACCAAGTTTCACCTTTATATCATTATAGGTTGTCGAGATATTAAAATCGGAACTTTTTCCTTTTCACCCTCCCCCACCCTCACCCTCTACACCCACACTTCCTAAATTTTGTTTTCCGCTAGGGGTCTATTAGGCCTACTTTTGGTAAAAATTTTAAGCATCTATCTTACACGGTTCTTGAGATATGAGACGTGATTTTTTTGAAAAATTCTTATCCCCTCCACTTTCATGCTCCACCGCCCCCTTAAAAAATTTGGCTTTCAGCTAACTTCATTTGTCAACTTTTATACACAAACCAAATTCTATTTATCTAGTACAATTAGTTCATGAGATATCGTATTCTAAAGTTTTTCACCCCTCACCCCCGTACGTCACTGCCCCACCCAAATTTTTGTTTCCGATCTATTTTCCTAGTATACCTACAGATATTCATTAAGTTTCAATTTTGTGACATTAACCGTTTAGGAGATATGGATTTTAGAATGTGTCGAACTCACCTTTTTTGCATTTCGGACGCATTATTTTTTCCCCCACTCCCGAACCCCTTCACCTATATCGGCAATTTTTTTGCAAATGGGTCCACTACCAAAGCTCTATATAAATTTAAAATTTCAGCCGCCTAGCATAAGCGGTTGCTGAGATCTAGAAACCAAAATTTTCCGTCTAAAACACTTTCCCCTCCTCCCCCCTTACACCACCATCCCTCCAAATTTTGTCACTTCAGGGAGCCTACCCACTCTACCAAGGAAAAAAAATTCAACTAAATAGCTTGTAGGGTTTGGGTGCTACGAGCCTTCAAACAATTTTGCGTACACCGGTAGACGTACGGCGTACGGCGTACGGCGTACGGAGTACGGCGGACAGACGGACTGAAATTTTTTTGTTGCTTTTTTCGTGTCTACTCGTCATGAAACGTAAAAAAAAAAATTTTGAGGGTAGCAAATTTTTTTTTTTTAAAAATCGATAACAATACTATATTATTGAAATAATAAAGTAAAAACAAAAATTTGAGTCCAGGAGAGCGGAAATTCATTCGGGGGGCGTGGGGGGTACGTGGTGGGTACGAAACGTACACACCACGTACCCCCCAAGGGGTATGAGCGCATAGGCTGAGATTTTTACAAGTGACCACTTAAATTAAAATTAAAATTAAATTCAAATCCGCAAACAGATTTAAAAAAACAAAAATTTGAGCCCTGGAGAGCGGAAATTCATTCGGGGGGCGTGGGGGGTACGTGGTGGGTACGAAACGTACCCACCACGTACCCCCAAGGGGTATGAGCGCATAGGATGAGATTTTTACAAGTGACCCCTTAAATTAAAATTAAAATTAAATTCAAATCCGCAAACAGATTTAAAAAAACAAAAATTTGAGCCCAGGAGAGCGGAAATTCATTTGGGGGCGTGGGGGGTACGTGGTGGGTACGAAACGTACCCACCACGTACCCCCCAAGGGGTATGAGCGCATAGGCTGAGATTTTTACAAGTGACCACTTAAATTAAAATTAAAATTAAATTCAAATCCGCTAGCAGATTTAAAAAAAACAAAAATTTGAGCCCAGGAGAGCGGAAATTCATTCGGGGGGCGTGGGGGGTACGTGGTGGGTACGAAACGTACCCACCACGTACCCCCCAAGGGGTATGAGCGCATAGGCTGAGATTTTTACAAGTGACCCCTTAAATTAAAATTAAAATTAAATTCAAATCCGCAAACAGATTTAAAAAAACAAAAATTTGAGCCCAGGAGAGCGGAAGTTCATTTTGGGGGCGTGGAGTACGTATAGGGTACGTATGGGGTACGATCGTACCCCATACCCAGGAGAGCGGAAATTCATTCGGGGGGCGTGGGGGGTACGTGGTGGGTACGAAACGTACCCACCACGTACCCCCCAAGGGGTATGAGCGCATAGGCTGAGATTTTTACAAGTGACCACTTAAATTAAAATTAAAATGAAATTCAAATCCGCAAACAGATTTAAAAAAACAAAAATTTGAGCCCAGGAGAGCGGAAATTCATTCGGGGGGCGTGGGGGGTACGTGGTGGGTACGAAACGTACCCACCACGTACCCCCCAAGGGGTATGAGCGCATAGGCTGAGATTTTTACAATTGACCACTTAAATTAAAATTAAAATTAAATTCAAATCCGCAAACAGATTTAAAAAAACAAAAATTTGAGCCCAGGAGAGCGGAAATTCATTCGGGGGGCGTGGGGGGTACGTGGTGGGTACGAATGGTACCCACCACGTACCCCCCAAGGGGTATGAGCGCATAGGCTGAGATTTTTACAAGTGACCACTTAAATTAAAATTAAAATTAAATTCAAATCCGCAAACAGATTTAAAAAAACAAAAATTTGAGCCCTGGAGAGCGGAAATTCATTCGGGGGGCGTGGGGGGTACGTGGTGGGTACGAAACGTACCCACCACGTACCCCCAAGGGGTATGAGCGCATAGGATGAGATTTTTACAAGTGACCCCTTAAATTAAAATTAAAATTAAATTCAAATCCGCAAACAGATTTAAAAAAACAAAAATTTGAGCCCAGGAGAGCGGAAATTCATTTGGGGGCGTGGGGGGTACGTGGTGGGTACGAAACGTACCCACCACGTACCCCCCAAGGGGTATGAGCGCATAGGCTGAGATTTTTACAAGTGACCACTTAAATTAAAATTAAAATTAAATTCAAATCCGCTAGCAGATTTAAAAAAAACAAAAATTTGAGCCCAGGAGAGCGGAAATTCATTCGGGGGGCGTGGGGGGTACGTGGTGGGTACGAAACGTACCCACCACGTACCCCCCAAGGGGTATGAGCGCATAGGCTGAGATTTTTACAAGTGACCCCTTAAATTAAAATTAAAATTAAATTCAAATCCGCAAACAGATTTAAAAAAACAAAAATTTGAGCCCAGGAGAGCGGAAGTTCATTTTGGGGGCGTGGAGTACGTATAGGGTACGTATGGGGTACGATCGTACCCCATACCCAGGAGAGCGGAAATTCATTCGGGGGGCGTGGGGGGTACGTGGTGGGTACGAAACGTACCCACCACGTACCCCCCAAGGGGTATGAGCGCATAGGCTGAGATTTTTACAAGTGACCACTTAAATTAAAATTAAAATGAAATTCAAATCCGCAAACAGATTTAAAAAAACAAAAATTTGAGCCCAGGAGAGCGGAAATTCATTCGGGGGGCGTGGGGGGTACGTGGTGGGTACGAAACGTACCCACCACGTACCCCCCAAGGGGTATGAGCGCATAGGCTGAGATTTTTACAATTGACCACTTAAATTAAAATTAAAATTAAATTCAAATCCGCAAACAGATTTAAAAAAACAAAAATTTGAGCCCAGGAGAGCGGAAATTCATTCGGGGGGCGTGGGGGGTACTGGTGGGTACGCAAGTACCCACCACGTACCCCCCAAGGGGTATGAGCACATAGGCTGAGATTTTTACAAGTGACCCCTTAAATTAAAATTAAAATTAAATTCAAATCCGCAAACAGATTTAAAAAAACAAAAATTTGAGCCCAGAAGAGCAGAAATTCATTCGGTGGGCGTGGGGGGTACTGGTGGGTACGAAAGTACCCACCACGTACCCCCCAAGGGGTATGAGCACATAGGCTGAGATTTTTACAAGTGACCCCTTAAATTAAAATTAAAATTAAATTCAAATCCGCAAACAGATTTAAAAAAACAAAAATTTGAGCCCAGGAGAGCGGAAATTCATTCGGGGGGCGTGGGGGGTACGTGGTGGGTACGAAACGTACCCACCACGTACCCCCCAAGGGGTATGAGCGCATAGGCTGAGATTTTTACAAGTGACCACTTAAATTAAAATTAAAATTAAATTCAAATCCGCAAACAGATTTAAAAAAACAAAAATTTGAGCCCAGGAGAGCGGAAGTTCATTTTGGGGGCGTGGAGTACGTATAGGGTACGTATGGGGTACGATCGTACCCCATACGTACCCTATACTGGGTATGAGCGCATAGGCTGAGATTTTTACAAGTGACCACTTAAATTAAAATTAAAATTAAATTCAAATCCGCAAACAGATTTAAAAAAACAAAAATTTGAGCCCAGGAGAGCGGAAATTCATTCGGGGGGCGTGGGGGTACGTGGTGGGTACGAAACGTATCCACCACGTACCCCCCAAAGGGTATGAGCGCATAGGATGAGATTTTTACAAGTGACCACTTAAATTAAAATTAAAATTAAATTCAAATCCGCAAACAGATTTAAAAAAACAAAAATTTGAGCCCAGGAGAGCGGAAGTCCATTTTGGAGGCGTGGAGTACGTATAGGGTACGTATGGGGTACGATCGTATCCCATACGTACCCCATACTGGGTATGAGCGCATAGGATGAGATTTTTACAAGTGACCACTTAAATTAAAATTAAAATTAAATTCAAATCCGCAAACAGATTTAAAAAAAACAAAAATTTGAGCCCAGGAGAGCGGAAATTCATTCGGGGGGCGTGGGGGGTACGTGGTGGGTACGAAACGTACCCACCACGTACCCCCCAAGGGGTATGAGCGCATAGGCTGAGATTTTTACAAGTGACCACTTAAATTAAAATTAAAATGAAATTCAAATCCGCAAACAGATTTAAAAAAACAAAAATTTGAGCCCAGGAGAGCGGAAATTCATTCGGGGGGCGTGGGGGGTACGTGGTGGGTACGAAACGTACCCACCACGTACCCCCAAGGGGTATGAGCGCATAGGATGAGATTTTTACAAGTGACCACTTAAATTAAAATTAAAATTAAATTCAAATCCGCAAACAGATTTAAAAAAACAAAAATTTGAGCCCAGGAGAGCGGAAATTCATTCGGGGGGCGTGGGGGGTACGTGGTGGGTACGAAACGTACCCACCACGTACCCCCCAAGGGGTATGAGCGCATAGGATGAGATTTTTACAAGTGACCACTTAAATTAAAATTAAAATTAAATTCAAATCCGCAAACAGATTTAAAAAAACAAAAATTTGAGCCCAGGAGAGCGGAAATTCATTCGGGGGGCGTGGGGGATACATGGTGGGTACGAAACGTACCCACCACGTACACCCCAAGGGGTATGAGCGCATAGGCTGAGATTTTTACAAGTGACCACTTAAATTAAAATTAAAATTAAATTCAAATCCGCAAACAGATTTAAAAAAACAAAAATTTGAGCCCAGGAGAGCGGAAATTCATTCGGGGGGCGTGGGGGTATGAGCGCATAGGCTGAGATTTTTACAAGTGACCCCTTAAATTAAAATTAAAATTAAATTCAAATCCGCAAACAGATTTAAAAAAACAAAAATTTGAGCCCAGAAGAGCAGAAATTCATTCGGGGGGCGTGGGGGGTACGTGGTGGGTACGAAAGTACCCACCACGTACCCCCCAAGGGGTATGAGCACATAGGCTGAGATTTTTACAAGTGACCACTTAAATTAAAATTAAAATTAAATTCAAATCCGCAAACAGATTTAAAAAAACAAAAATTTGAGCCCAGGAGAGCGGAAATTCATTCGGGGGGCGTGGGGGGTACGTGGTGGGTACGAAACGTACCCACCACGTACCCCCCAAGGGGTATGAGCGCATAGGCTGAGATTTTTACAAGTGACCACTTAAATTAAAATTAAAATTAAATTCAAATCCGCAAACAGATTTAAAAAAACAAAAATTTGAGCCCAGGAGAGCGGAAGTTCATTTTGGGGGCGTGGAGTACGTATAGGGTACGTATGAGGTACGATCGTACCCCATATGTACCCCATACTGGGTATGAGCGCATAGGATGAGATTTTTACAAGTGACCACTTAAATTAAAATTAAAATTAAATTCAAATCCGCAAACAGATTTAAAAAAACAAAAATTTGAGCCCAGGAGAGCGGAAATTCATTCGGGGGGCGTGGGGGGTACGTGGTGGGTACGAAAGTACCCACCACGTACCCCCCAAGGGGTATGAGCACATAGGCTGAGATTTTTACAAGTGACCACTTAAATTAAAATTAAAATTAAATTCAAATCCGCAAACAGATTTAAAAAAACAAAAATTTGAGCCCAGGAGAGCGGAAATTCATTCGGGGGGCGTGGGGGTATGAGCGCATAGGATGAGATTTTTACAAGTGACCACTTAAATTAAAATTAAAATTAAATTCAAATCCGCAAACAGATTTAAAAAAACAAAAATTTGAGCCCAGGAGAGCGGAAATTCATTCGGGGGGCGTGGGGGATATGTAGTGGGTACGAAACGTACCCACCACGTACCCCCCAAGGGGTATGAGTGCATAGGCTGAGATTTTTACAAGTGACCACTTAAATTAAAATTAAAATTAAATTCAAATCCGCAAACAGATTTAAAAAAACAAAAATTTGAGCCCAGGAGAGCGGAAATTCATTCGGGGGGCGTGGGGGGTACGTGGTGGGTACGAAACGTACCCACCACGTACCCCCCAAGGGGTATGAGCGCATAGGCTGAGATTTTTACAAGTGACCCCTTAAATTAAAATTAAAATGAAATTCAAATCCGCAAACAGATTTAAAAAAACAAAAATTTGAGCCCAGGAGAGCGGAAATTCATTCGGGGGGCGTGGGGGGTATGTGGTGGGTACGAAACGTACCCACCACGTACCCCCCAAGGAGTATGAGCGCATAGGATGAGATTTTTACAAGTGACCACTTAAATTAAAATTAAAATTAAATTCAAATCCGCAAACAGATTTAAAAAAACAAAAATTTGAGCCCAGGAGAGCGGAAATTCATTCGGGGGGCGTGGGGGGTACGTGGTGGGTACGAAACGTACCCACCACGTACCCCCCAAGGGGTATGAGCGCATAGGCTGAGATTTTTACAAGTGACCACTTAAATTAAAATTAAAATTAAATTCAAATCCGCAAACAGATTTAAAAAAACAAAAATTTGAGCCCAGGAGAGCGGAAATTCATTCGGGGGGCGTGGGGGGTACGTGGTGGGTACGAAACGTACCCACCACGTACCCCCCAAGGGGTATGAGCGCATAGGATGAGATTTTTACAAGTGACCACTTAAATTAAAATTAAAATGAAATTCAAATCCGCAAACAGATTTAAAAAAACAAAAATTTGAGCCCAGGAGAGCGGAAGTTCATTTTGGGGGCGTGGAGTACGTATAGGGTACGTATGGGGTACGATCGTACCCCATGCGTACCCCATACTGGGTATGAGCGTATAGGATGAGATTTTTACAAGTGACCACTTAAATTAAAATTAAAATTAAATTCAAATCCGCAAACAGATTTAAAAAAACAAAAATTTGAGCCCAGGAGAGCGGAAATTCATTCGGGGGGCGTGGGGGGTACGTGGTGGGTACGAAACGTACCCACCACGTACCCCCCAAGGGGTATGAGCGCATAGGCTGAGATTTTTACAAGTGACCCCTTAAATTAAAATTAAAATGAAATTCAAATCCGCAAACAGATTTAAAAAAACAAAAATTTGAGCCCAGGAGAGCGGAAATTCATTCGGGGGGCGTGGGGGGTACGTGGTGGGTACGAAACGTACCCACCACGTACCCCCCAAGGGGTATGAGCGCATAGGCTGAGATTTTTACAAGTGACCCCTTAAATTAAAATTAAAATGAAATTCAAATCCGCAAACAGATTTAAAAAAACAAAAATTTGAGCCCAGGAGAGCGGAAATTCATTCGGGGGGCGTGGGGGGTACGTGGTGGGTACGAAACGTACCCACCACGTACCCCCCAAGGGGTATGAGCGCATAGGCTGAGATTTTTACAAGTGACCACTTAAATTAAAATTAAAATTAAATTCAAATCCGCAAACAGATTTAAAAAAACAAAAATTTGAGCCCAGGAGAGCGGAAATTCATTCGGGGGGCGTGGGGGGTACGTGGTGGGTACGAAACGTACCCACCACGTACCCCCCAAGGGGTATGAGCGCATAGGATGAGATTTTTACAAGTGACCACTTAAATTAAAATTAAAATTAAATTCAAATCCGCAAACAGATTTAAAAAAACAAAAATTTGAGCCTAGGAGAGCGGAAATTCATTCGGGGGGCGTGGGGGATACATGGTGGGTACGAAACGTACCCACCACGTACACCCCAAGGGGTATGAGCGCATAGGCTGAGATTTTTACAAGTGACCACTTAAATTAAAATTAAAATTAAATTCAAATCCGCAAACAGATTTAAAAAAACAAAAATTTGAGCCCAGGAGAGCGGAAATTCATTCGGGGGGCGTGGGGGGTACGTGGTGGGTACGAAAGTACCCACCACGTACCCCCCAAGGGGTATGAGCACATAGGCTGAGATTTTTACAAGTGACCACTTAAATTAAAATTAAAATTAAATTCAAATCCGCAAACAGATTTAAAAAAACAAAAATTTGAGCCCAGAAGAGCAGAAATTCATTCGGGGGGCGTGGGGGGTACGTGGTGGGTACGAAAGTACCCACCACGTACCCCCCAAGGGGTATGAGCACATAGGCTGAGATTTTTACAAGTGACCACTTAAATTAAAATTAAAATTAAATTCAAATCCGCAAACAGATTTAAAAAAACAAAAATTTGAGCCCAGGAGAGCGGAAATTCATTCGGGGGGCGTGGGGGGTACGTGGTGGGTACGAAACGTACCCACCACGTACCCCCCAAGGGGTATGAGCGCATAGGCTGAGATTTTTACAAGTGACCACTTAAATTAAAATTAAAATTAAATTCAAATCCGCAAACAGATTTAAAAAAACAAAAATTTGAGCCCAGGAGAGCGGAAATTTATTCGGGGGGCGTGGGGGGTACGTGGTGGGTACGAAACGTACCCACCACGTACCCCCCAAGGGGTATGAGCGCATAGGCTGAGATTTTTACAAGTGACCCCTTAAATTAAAATTAAAATGAAATTCAAATCCGCAAACAGATTTAAAAAAACAAAAATTTGAGCCCAGGAGAGCGGAAATTCATTCGGGGGGCGTGGGGGGTATGTGGTGGGTACGAAACGTACCCACCACGTACCCCCCAAGGGGTATGAGCGCATAGGATGAGATTTTTACAAGTGACCACTTAAATTAAAATTAAAATTAAATTCAAATCCGCAAACAGATTTAAAAAAACAAAAATTTGAGCCCAGGAGAGCGGAAATTCATTCGGGGGGCGTGGGGGGTACGTGGTGGGTACGAAACGTACCCACCACGTACCCCCCAAGGGGTATGAG
The DNA here is from genome assembly GCA_951812415.1 of Beris morrisii. NCBI lineage: Eukaryota > Metazoa > Arthropoda > Insecta > Diptera > Stratiomyidae > Beris > Beris morrisii. Next base: position 32,494,616 of record OX638311.1, read on the forward strand.
CGCATAGGCTGAGATTTTTACAAGTGACCACTTAAATTAAAATTAAAATTAAATTCAAATCCGCAAACAGATTTAAAAAAACAAAAATTTGAGCCCAGGAGAGCGGAAATTCATTCGGGGGGCGTGGGGGGTACGTGGTGGGTACGAAACGTACCCACCACGTACCCCCCAAGGGGTATGAGCGCATAGGATGAGATTTTTACAAGTGACCACTTAAATTAAAATTAAAATGAAATTCAAATCCGCAAACAGATTTAAAAAAACAAAAATTTGAGCCCAGGAGAGCGGAAGTTCATTTTGGGGGCGTGGAGTACGTAAAGGGTACGTATGGGGTACGATCGTACCCCATGCGTACCCCATACTGGGTATGAGCGTATAGGATGAGATTTTTACAAGTGACCACTTAAATTAAAATTAAAATTAAATTCAAATCCGCAAACAGATTTAAAAAAACAAAAATTTGAGCCCAGGAGAGCGGAAATTCATTCGGGGGGCGTGGGGGGTACGTGGTGGGTACGAAACGTACCCACCACGTACCCCCCAAGGGGTATGAGCGCATAGGCTGAGATTTTTACAAGTGACCCCTTAAATTAAAATTAAAATGAAATTCAAATCCGCAAACAGATTTAAAAAAACAAAAATTTGAGCCCAGGAGAGCGGAAATTCATTCGGGGGGCGTGGGGGGTACGTGGTGGGTACGAAACGTACCCACCACGTACCCCCCAAGGGGTATGAGCGCATAGGCTGAGATTTTTACAAGTGACCCCTTAAATTAAAATTAAAATGAAATTCAAATCCGCAAACAGATTTAAAAAAACAAAAATTTGAGCCCAGGAGAGCGGAAATTCATTCGGGGGGCGTGGGGGGTACGTGGTGGGTACGAAACGTACCCACCACGTACCCCCCAAGGGGTATGAGCGCATAGGCTGAGATTTTTACAAGTGACCACTTAAATTAAAATTAAAATTAAATTCAAATCCGCAAACAGATTTAAAAAAACAAAAATTTGAGCCCAGGAGAGCGGAAATTCATTCGGGGGGCGTGGGGGGTACGTGGTGGGTACGAAACGTACCCACCACGTAAGCCCCAAGGGGTATGAGCGCATAGGCTGAGATTTTTACAAGTGACCCCTTAAATTAAAATTAAAATGAAATTCAAATCCGCAAACAGATTTAAAAAAACAAAAATTTGAGCCCAGGAGAGCGGAAATTCATTCGGGGGGCGTGGGGGGTACGTGGTGGGTACGAAACGTACCCACCACGTACCCCCCAAGGGGTATGAGCGCATAGGCTGAGATTTTTACAAGTGACCACTTAAATTAAAATTAAAATTAAATTCAAATCCGCAAACAGATTTAAAAAAACAAAAATTTGAGCCCAGGAGAGCGGAAATTCATTCGGGGGGCGTGGGGGGTACGTGGTGGGTACGAAACGTACCCACCACGTACCCCCCAAGGGGTATGAGCGCATAGGCTGAGATTTTTACAAGTGACCCCTTAAATTAAAATTAAAATGAAATTCAAATCCGCAAACAGATTTAAAAAAACAAAAATTTGAGCCCAGGAGAGCGGAAATTCATTCGGGGGGCGTGGGGGGTACGTGGTGGGTACGAAACGTACCCACCACGTACCCCCCAAGGGGTATGAGCGCATAGGATGAGATTTTTACAAGTGACCACTTAAATTAAAATTAAAATTAAATTCAAATCCGCAAACAGATTTAAAAAAACAAAAATTTGAGCCCAGGAGAGCGGAAATTCATTCGGGGGGCGTGGGGGGCACGTGGTGGGTACGAAACGTACCCACCACGTACCCCCCAAGGGGTATGAGCGCATAGGCTGAGATTTTTACAAGTGACCCCTTAAATTAAAATTAAAATGAAATTCAAATCCGCAAACAGATTTAAAAAAACAAAAATTTGAGCCCAGGAGAGCGGAAATTCATTCGGGGGGCGTGGGGGGTACGTGGTGGGTACGAAACGTACCCACCACGTACCCCCCAAGGGGTATGAGCGCATAGGATGAGATTTTTACAAGTGACCACTTAAATTAAAATTAAAATGAAATTCAAATCCGCAAACAGATTTAAAAAAACAAAAATTTGAGCCCAGGAGAGCGGAAGTTCATTTTGGGGGCGTGGAGTACGTATAGGGTACGTATGGGGTACGATCGTACCCCATGCGTACCCCATACTGGGTATGAGCGCATAGGATGAGATTTTTACAAGTGACCACTTAAATTAAAATTAAAATTAAATTCAAATTCGCAAACAGATTTAAAAAAACAAAAATTTGAGCCCAGGAGAGCGGAAATTCATTCGGGGGGCGTGGGGGGTACGTGGTGGGTACAAAACGTACCCACCACGTACCCCCCAAGGGGTATGAGCGCATAGGATGAGATTTTTACAAGTGACCACTTAAATTAAAATTAAAATTAAATTCAAATCCGCAAACAGATTTAAAAAAACAAAAATTTGAGCCCAGGAGAGCGGAAATTCATTCGGGGGGCGTGGGGGTACGTGGTGGGTACGAAACGTACCCACCACGTACCCCCCAAGGGGTATGAGCGCATAGGCTGAGATTTTTACAAGTGACCCCTTAAATTAAAATTAAAATTAAATTCAAATCCGCAAACAGATTTAAAAAAACAAAAATTTGAGCCCAGGAGAGCGGAAATTCATTCGGGGGGCGTGGGGGGTACGTGGTGGGTACGAAACGTACCCACCACGTACCCTCCAAGGGGTATGAGCGCATAGGATGAGATTTTTACAAGTGACCCCTTAAATTAAAATTAAAATTAAATTCAAATCCGCAAACAGATTTAAAAAAACAAAAATTTGAGCCCAGGAGAGCGGAAATTCATTCGGGGGGCGTGGGGGATACGTGGTGGGTACGAAACGTACCCACCACGTACCCCCCAAGGGGTATGAGCGCATAGGCTGAGATTTTTACAAGTGACCACTTAAATTAAAATTAAAATTAAATTCAAATCCGCAAACAGATTTAAAAAAACAAAAATTTGAGCCCAGGAGAGCGGAAATTCATTCGGGGGGCGTGGGGGGTACGTGGTGGGTACGAAACGTACCCACCACGTACCCCCCAAGGGGTATGAGCGCATAGGATGAGATTTTTACAAGTGACCACTTAAATTAAAATTAAAATTAAATTCAAATCCGCAAACAGATTTAAAAAAACAAAAATTTGAGCCCAGGAGAGCGGAAATTCATTCGGGGGGCGTGGGGGGTACGTGGTGGGTACGAAACGTACCCACCACGTACCCCCCAAGGGGTATGAGCGCATAGGATGAGATTTTTACAAGTGACCACATAAATTAAAATTAAAATTAAATTCAAATCCGCAAACAGATTTAAAAAAACAAAAATTTGAGCCCAGGAGAGCGGAAATTCATTCGGGGGGCGTGGGGGGTACGTGGTGGGTACGAAACGTACCCACCACGTACCCCCCAAGGGGTATGAGCGCATAGGCTGAGATTTTTACAAGTGACCACTTAAATTAAAATTAAAATGAAATTCAAATCCGCAAACAGATTTAAAAAAACAAAAATTTGAGCCCAGGAGAGCGGAAATTCATTCGGGGGGCGTGGGGGGTACGTGGTGGGTACGAAACGTACCCACCACGTACCCCCCAAGGGGTATGAGCGCATAGGCTGAGATTTTTACAAGTGACCACTTAAATTAAAATTAAAATTAAATTCAAATCCGCAAACAGATTTAAAAAAACAAAAATTTGAGCCCTGGAGAGCGGAAGTTCATTTTGGGGGAGTGGAGTACGTATAGGGTACGTATGGGGTACGATCGTACCCCATACGTACCCCATACTGGGTATGAGCGCATAGGCTGAGATTTTTACAAGTGACCACTTAAATTAAAATTAAAATTAAATTCAAATCCGCAAACAGATTTAAAAAAACAAAAATTTGAGCCCAGGAGAGCGGAAATTCATTCGGGGGGCATGGGGGGGTACGTGGTGGGTACGAAACGTACCCACCACGTACCCCCCAAGGGGTATGAGCGCATAGGCTGAGATTTTTACAAGTGACCCCTTAAATTAAAATTAAAATTAAATTCAAATCCGCAAACAGATTTAAAAAAACAAAAATTTGAGCCCAGAAGAGCAGAAATTCATTCGGGGGGCGTGGGGGTACGTGGTGGGTACGAAAGTACCCACCACGTACCCCCCAAGGGGTATGAGCACATAGGCTGAGATTTTTACAAGTGACCCCTTAAATTAAAATTAAAATTAAATTCAAATCCGCAAACAGATTTAAAAAAACAAAAATTTGAGCCCAGGAGAGCGGAAATTCATTCGGGGGGCGTGGGGGGTACGTGGTGGGTACGAAACGTACCCACCACGTACCCCCAAGGGGTATGAGCGCATAGGCTGAGATTTTTACAAGTGACCACTTAAATTAAAATTAAAATTAAATTCAAATCCGCAAACAGATTTAAAAAAACAAAAATTTGAGCCCAGGAGAGCGGAAGTTCATTTTGGGGGCGTGGAGTACGTATAGGGTACGTATGGGGTACGATCGTACCCCATATGTACCCCATACTGGGTATGAGCGCATAGGCTGAGATTTTTACAAGTGACCACTTAAATTAAAATTAAAATTAAATTCAAATCCGCAAACAGATTTAAAAAAACAAAAATTTGAGCCCAGGAGAGCGGAAGTTCATTTTGGGGGCGTGGAGTACGTATAGGGTACGTATGGGGTACGATCGTACCCCATACGTACCCCATACTGGGTATGAGCGCATAGGATGAGATTTTTACAAGTGACCACTTAAATTAAAATTAAAATTAAATTCAAATCCGCAAACAGATTTAAAAAAACAAAAATTTGAGCCCAGGAGAGCGGAAATTCATTCGGGGGGCGTGGGGGGTACGTGGTGGGTACGAAACGTACCCACCACGTACCCCCCAAGGGGTATGAGCGCATAGGCTGAGATTTTTACAAGTGACCACTTAAATTAAAATTAAAATTAAATTCAAATCCGCAAACAGATTTAAAAAAACAAAAATTTGAGCCCAGGAGAGCGGAAATTCATTCGGGGGGCGTGGGGGGTACGTGGTGGGTACGAAACGTACCCAAAACGTAACCCCCAAGCGGTATGAGCGCATAGGCTGAGATTTTTACAAGTGACCACTTAAATTAAAATTAAAATTAAATTCAAATCCGCAAACAGATTTAAAAAAACAAAAATTTGAGCCCAGGAGAGCGGAAATTCATTCGGGGGGCGTGGGGGGTACGTGGTGGGTACGAAACGTACCCACCACGTACCCCCCCAAGGGGTATGAGCGCATAGGCTGAGATTTTTACAAGTGACCACTTAAATTAAAATTAAAATTAAATTCAAATCCGCAAACAGATTTAAAAAAACAAAAATTTGAGCCCAGGAGAGCGGAAATTCATTCGGGGGGCGTGGGGGGTACGTGGTGGGTACGAAACGTACCCACCACGTACCCCCCAAGGGGTATGAGCGCATAGGCTGCGATTTTTACAAGTGACCACTTAAATTAAAATTAAAATTAAATTCAAATCCGCAAACAGATTTAAAAAAACAAAAATTTGAGCCCAGGAGAGCGGAAATTCATTCGGGGGGCGTGGGGGGTACGTGGTGGGTACGAAACGTACCCACCACGTACCCCCCAAGGGGTATGAGCGCATAGGATGAGATTTTTACAAGTGACCACTTAAATTAAAATTAAAATTAAATTCAAATCCGCAAACAGATTTATAAAAACAAAAATTTGAGCCCAGGAGAGCGGAAATTCATTCGGGGGGCATGGGGGGTACGTGGTGGGTACGAAACGTACCCACCACGTACCCCCCAAGGGGTATGAGCGCATAGGCTGAGATTTCTACAAGTGACCACTTAAATTAAAATTAAAATTAAATTCAAATCCGCAAACAGATTTAAAAAAACAAAAATTTGAGCCCAGGAGAGCGGAAATTCATTCGGGGGGCATGGGGGGTACGTGGTGGGTACGAAACGTACCCACCACGTACCCCCCAAGGGGTATGAGCGCATAGGCTGAGATTTTTACAAGTGACCACTTAAATTAAAATTAAAATTAAATTCAAATCCGCAAACAGATTTAAAAAAACAAAAATTTGAGCCCAGGAGAGCGGAAATTCATTCGGGGGGCATGGGGGGTACGTGGTGGGTACGAAACGTACCCATCACGTACCCCCCAAGGGGTATGAGCGCATAGGCTGAGATTTTTACAAGTGACCACTTAAATTAAAATTAAAATTAAATTCAAATCCGCAAACAGATTTAAAAAAACAAAAATTTGAGCCCAGGAGAGCGGAAATTCATTCGGGGGGCATGGGGGGTACGTGGTGGGTACGAAACGTACCCACCACGTACCCCCCAAGGGGTATGAGCGCATAGGCTGAGATTTTTACAAGTGACCACTTAAATTAAAATTAAAATGAAATTCAAATCCGCAAACAGATTTAAAAAAACAAAAATTTGAGCCCAGGAGAGCGGAAATTCATTCGGGGGGCGTGGGGGGTACGTGTTGGGTACGAAACGTATCCACCACGTACCCCCCAAGGGGTATGAGCGCATAGGCTGAGATTTTTACAAGTGACCACTTAAATTAAAATTAAAATTAAATTCAAATCCGCAAACAGATTTAAAAAAACAAAAATTTGAGCCCAGGAGAGCGGAAATTCATTCGGGGGGCGTGGGGGGTACGTGGTGGGTACGAAACGTACCCACCACGTACCCCCCAAGGGGTATGAGCGCATAGGCTGAGATTTTTACAAGTGACCACTTAAATTAAAATTAAAATTAAATTCAAATCCGCAAACAGATTTAAAAAAACAAAAATTTGAGCCCAGGAGAGCAGAAATTCATTCGGGGGGCGTGGGGGGTACGTGGTGGGTACGAAACGTACCCACCACGTACCCCCCAAGGGGTATGAGCGCATAGGATGAGATTTTTACAAGTGACCACTTAAATTAAAATTAAAATTAAATTCAAATCCGCAAACAGATTTAAAAAAACAAAAATTTGAGCCCAGGAGAGCGGAAATTCATTCGGGGGGCATGGGGGTACGTGGTGGGTACGAAACGTACCCACCACGTACCCCCCAAGGGGTATGAGCGCATAGGCTGAGATTTTTACAAGTGACCACTTAAATTAAAATTAAAATTAAATTCAAATCCGCAAACAGATTTAAAAAAACAAAAATTTGAGCCCAGGAGAGCGGAAATTCATTCGGGGGGCATGGGGGGTACGTGGTGGGTACGAAACGTACCCACCACGTACCCCCCAAGGGGTATGAGCGCATAGGCTGAGATTTTTACAAGTGACCACTTAAATTAAAATTAAAATTAAATTCAAATCCGCAAACAGATTTAAAAAAACAAAAATTTGAGCCCAGGAGAGCGGAAATTCATTCGGGGGGCATGGGGGGTACGTGGTGGGTACGAAACGTACCCACCACGTACTCCCCAAGGGGTATGAGCGCATAGGCTGAGATTTTTACAAGTGACCACTTAAATTAAAATTAAAATTAAATTCAAATCCGCAAACAGATTTAAAAAAACAAAAATTTGAGCCCAGGAGAGCGGAAATTCATTCGGGGGGCGTGGGGGGTACGTGGTGGGTACGAAACGTACCCACCACGTACCCCCCAAGGGGTATGAGCGCATAGGATGAGATTTTTACAAGTGACCACTTAAATTAAAATTAAAATTAAATTCAAATCCGCAAACAGATTTAAAAAAACAAAAATTTGAGCCCAGGAGAGCGGAAATTCATTCGGGGGGCATGGGGGGTACGTGGTGGGTACGAAACGTACCCACCACGTACCCCCCAAGGGGTATGAGCGCATAGGCTGAGATTTTTACAAGTGACCACTTAAATTAAAATTAAAATTAAATTCAAATCCGCAAACAGATTTAAAAAAACAAAAATTTGAGCCCAGGAGAGCGGAAATTCATTCGGGGGGCGTGGGGGGTACGTGGTGGGTACGAAACGTACCCACCACGTACCCCCCAAGGGGTATGAGCGCATAGGCTGAGATTTTTACAAGTGACCACTTAAATTAAAATTAAAATTAAATTCAAATCCGCAAACAGATTTAAAAAAACAAAAATTTGAGCCCAGGAGAGCGGAAATTCATTCGGGGGGCGTGGGGGGTACGTGGTGGGTACGAAACGTACCCACCACGTACCCCCCAAGGGGTATGAGCGCATAGGATGAGATTTTTACAAGTGACCACTTAAATTAAAATTAAAATTAAATTCAAATCCGCAAACAGATTTAAAAAAACAAAAATTTGAGCCCAGGAGAGCGGAAATTCATTCGGGGGGCATGGGGGGTACGTGGTGGGTACGAAACGTACCCACCACGTACCCCCCAAGGGGTATGAGCGCATAGGCTGAGATTTTTACAAGTGACCACTTAAATTAAAATTAAAATTAAATTCAAATCCGCAAACAGATTTAAAAAAACAAAAATTTGAGCCCAGGAGAGCGGAAATTCATTCGGGGGGCATGGGGGGTACGTGGTGGGTACGAAACGTACCCACCACGTACCCCCCAAGGGGTATGAGCGCATAGGCTGAGATTTTTACAAGTGACCACTTAAATTAAAATTAAAATTAAATTCAAATCCGCAAACAGATTTAAAGAAACAAAAATTTGAGCCCAGGAGAGCGGAAATTCATTCGGGGGGCATGGGGGGTACGTGGTGGGTACGAAACGTACCCACCACGTACCCCCCAAGGGGTATGAGCGCATAGGCTGAGATTTTTACAAGTGACCACTTAAATTAAAATTAAAATTAAATTCAAATCCGCAAACAGATTTAAAAAAACAAAAATTTGAGCCCAGGAGAGCGGAAATTCATTCGGGGGGCATGGGGGGTACGTGGTGGGTACGAAAAGTACCCACCACGTACCCCCCAAGGGGTATGAGCGCATAGGCTGAGATTTTTACAAGTGACCACTTAAATTAAAATTAAAATTAAATTCAAATCCGCAAACAGATTTAAAAAAACAAAAATTTGAGCCCAGGAGAGCGGAAATTCATTCGAGGGGCGTGGGGGTACGTGGTGGGTACGAAACGTACCCACCACGTACCCCCCCCGGGGTATGAGCGCATAGGCTGAGATTTTTACAAGTGACCACTTAAATTAAAATTAAAATTAAATTCAAATCCGCAAACAGATTTAAAAAAACAAAAATTTGAGCCCAGGAGAGCGGAAATTCATTCGGGGGGCGTGGGGGGTACGTGGTGGGTACGAAACGTACCCACCACGTACCCCCCAAGGGGTATGAGCGCATAGGATGAGATTTTTACAAGTGACCACTTAAATTAAAATTAAAATTAAATTCAAATCCGCAAACAGATTTAAAAAAACAAAAATTTGAGCCCAGGAGAGCGGAAATTCATTCGGGGGGCGTGGGGGGTACGTGGTGGGTACGAAACGTACCCACCACGTACCCCCCAAGGGGTATGAGCGCATAGGCTGAGATTTTTACAAGTGACCACTTAAATTAAAATTAAAATTAAATTCAAATCCGCAAACAGATTTAAAAAAACAAAAATTTGAGCCCAGGAGAGCGGAAATTCATTCGGGGGGCGTGGGGGGTACGTGGTGGGTACGAAACGTACCCACCACGTACCCCCCAAGGGGTATGAGCGCATAGGCTGAGATTTTTACAAGTGACCACTTAAATTAAAATTAAAATTAAATTCAAATCCGCAAACAGATTTAAAAAAACAAAAATTTGAGCCCAGGAGAGCGGAAATTCATTCGGGGGGCGTGGGGGGTACGTGGTGGGTACGAAACGTACCCACCACGTACCCCCCAAGGGGTATGAGCGCATAGGATGAGATTTTTACAAGTGACCACTTAAATTAAAATTAAAATTAAATTCAAATCCGCAAACAGATTTAAAAAAACAAAAATTTGAGCCCAGGAGAGCGGAAATTCATTCGGGGGGCATGGGGGGTACGTGGTGGGTACGAAACGTACCCACCACGTACCCCCCAAGGGGTATGAGCGCATAGGATGAGATTTTTACAAGTGACCACTTAAATTAAAATTAAAATTAAATTCAAATCCGCAAACAGATTTAAAAAAACAAAAATTTGAGCCCAGGAGAGCGGAAATTCATTCGGGGTGCGTGGGGGGTACGTGGTGGGTACGAAACGTACCCACCACGTACCCCCCAAGGGGTATGAGCGCATAGGCTGAGATTTTTACAAGTGACCACTTAAATTAAAATTAAAATTAAATTCAAATCCGCAAACAGATTTAAAAAAACAAAAATTTGAGCCCAGGAGAGCGGAAATTCATTCGGGGGGCGTGGAGGGTACGTGGTGGGTACGAAACGTACCCACCACGTACCCCCCAAGGGGTATGAGCGCATAGGCTGAGATTTTTACAAGTGACCACTTAAATTAAAATTAAAATTAAATTCAAATCCGCAAACAGATTTAAAAAAACAAAAATTTGAGCCCAGGAGAGCGGAAATTCATTCGGGGGGCGTGGGGGGTACGTGGTGGGTACGAAACGTACCCACCACGTACCCCCCAAGGGGTATGAGCGCATAGGCTGAGATTTTTACAAGTGACCACTTAAATTAAAATTAAAATTAAATTCAAATCCGCAAACAGATTTAAAAAAACAAAAATTTGAGCCCAGGAGAGCGGAAATTCATTCGGGGGGCGTGGGGGGTACGTGGTGGGTACGAAACGTACCCACCACGTACCCCCCAAGGGGTATGAGCGCATAGGATGAGATTTTTACAAGTGACCACTTAAATTAAAATTAAAATTAAATTCAAATCCGCAAACAGATTTAAAAAAACAAAAATTTGAGCCCAGGAGAGCGGAAATTCATTCGGGGGGCATGGGGGGTACGTGGTGGGTACGAAACGTACCCACCACGTACCCCCCAAGGGGTATGAGCGCATAGGCTGAGATTTTTACAAGTGACCACTTAAATTAAAATTAAAATTAAATTCAAATCCGCAAACAGATTTAAAAAAACAAAAATTTGAGCCCAGGAGAGCGGAAATTCATTCGGGGGGCATGGGGGGTACGTGGTGGGTACGAAACGTACCCACCACGTACCCCCCAAGGGGTATGAGCGCATAGGCTGAGATTTTTACAAGTGACCACTTAAATTAAAATTAAAATTAAATTCAAATCCGCAAACAGATTTAAAGAAACAAAAATTTGAGCCCAGGAGAGCGGAAATTCATTCGGGGGGCATGGGGGGTACGTGGTGGGTACGAAACGTACCCACCACGTACCCCCCAAGGGGTATGAGCGCATAGGCTGAGATTTTTACAAGTGACCACTTAAATTAAAATTAAAATTAAATTCAAATCCGCAAACAGATTTAAAAAAACAAAAATTTGAGCCCAGGAGAGCGGAAATTCATTCGGGGGGCATGGGGGGTACGTGGTGGGTACGAAAAGTACCCACCACGTACCCCCCAAGGGGTATGAGCGCATAGGCTGAGATTTTTACAAGTGACCACTTAAATTAAAATTAAAATTAAATTCAAATCCGCAAACAGATTTAAAAAAACAAAAATTTGAGCCCAGGAGAGCGGAAATTCATTCGAGGGGCGTGGGGGTACGTGGTGGGTACGAAACGTACCCACCACGTACCCCCCCCGGGGTATGAGCGCATAGGCTGAGATTTTTACAAGTGACCACTTAAATTAAAATTAAAATTAAATTCAAATCCGCAAACAGATTTAAAAAAACAAAAATTTGAGCCCAGGAGAGCGGAAATTCATTCGGGGGGCGTGGGGGGTACGTGGTGGGTACGAAACGTACCCACCACGTACCCCCCAAGGGGTATGAGCGCATAGGATGAGATTTTTACAAGTGACCACTTAAATTAAAATTAAAATTAAATTCAAATCCGCAAACAGATTTAAAAAAACAAAAATTTGAGCCCAGGAGAGCGGAAATTCATTCGGGGGGCGTGGGGGGTACGTGGTGGGTACGAAACGTACCCACCACGTACCCCCCAAGGGGTATGAGCGCATAGGCTGAGATTTTTACAAGTGACCACTTAAATTAAAATTAAAATTAAATTCAAATCCGCAAACAGATTTAAAAAAACAAAAATTTGAGCCCAGGAGAGCGGAAATTCATTCGGGGGGCGTGGGGGGTACGTGGTGGGTACGAAACGTACCCACCACGTACCCCCCAAGGGGTATGAGCGCATAGGCTGAGATTTTTACAAGTGACCACTTAAATTAAAATTAAAATTAAATTCAAATCCGCAAACAGATTTAAAAAAACAAAAATTTGAGCCCAGGAGAGCGGAAATTCATTCGGGGGGCGTGGGGGGTACGTGGTGGGTACGAAACGTACCCACCACGTACCCCCCAAGGGGTATGAGCGCATAGGATGAGATTTTTACAAGTGACCACTTAAATTAAAATTAAAATTAAATTCAAATCCGCAAACAGATTTAAAAAAACAAAAATTTGAGCCCAGGAGAGCGGAAATTCATTCGGGGGGCATGGGGGGTACGTGGTGGGTACGAAACGTACCCACCACGTACCCCCCAAGGGGTATGAGCGCATAGGATGAGATTTTTACAAGTGACCACTTAAATTAAAATTAAAATTAAATTCAAATCCGCAAACAGATTTAAAAAAACAAAAATTTGAGCCCAGGAGAGCGGAAATTCATTCGGGGTGCGTGGGGGGTACGTGGTGGGTACGAAACGTACCCACCACGTACCCCCCAAGGGGTATGAGCGCATAGGCTGAGATTTTTACAAGTGACCACTTAAATTAAAATTAAAATTAAATTCAAATCCGCAAACAGATTTAAAAAAACAAAAATTTGAGCCCAGGAGAGCGGAAATTCATTCGGGGGGCGTGGAGGGTACGTGGTGGGTACGAAACGTACCCACCACGTACCCCCCAAGGGGTATGAGCGCATAGGCTGAGATTTTTACAAGTGACCACTTAAATTAAAATTAAAATTAAATTCAAATCCGCAAACAGATTTAAAAAAACAAAAATTTGAGCCCAGGAGAGCGGAAATTCATTCGGGGGGCGTGGGGGGTACGTGGTGGGTACGAAACGTACCCACCACGTACCCCCCAAGGGGTATGAGCGCATAGGCTGAGATTTTTACAAGTGACCACTTAAATTAAAATTAAAATTAAATTCAAATCCGCAAACAGATTTAAAAAAACAAAAATTTGAGCCCAGGAGAGCGGAAATTCATTCGGGGGGCGTGGGGGTACGTGGTGGGTACGAAACGTACCCACCACGTACCCCCCAAGGGGTATGAGCGCATAGGCTGAGATTTTTACAAGTGACCACTTAAATTAAAATTAAAATTAAATTCAAATCCGCAAACAGATTTAAAAAAACAAAAATTTGAGCCCAGGAGAGCGGAAATTCATTCGGGGGGCGTGGGGGGTACGTGGTGGGTACGAAACGTACCCACCACGTACCCCCCAAGGGGTATGAGCGCATAGGATGAGATTTTTACAAGTGACCACTTAAATTAAAATTAAAATTAAATTCAAATCCGCAAACAGATTTAAAAAAACAAAAATTTGAGCCCAGGAGAGCGGAAGTTCATTTTGGGGGCGTGGAGTACGTATGGGGTACGATCGTACCCCATACGTACCCTATACTGGGTATGAGCGCATAGGCTGAGATTTTTACAAGTGACCACTTAAATTAAAATTAAAATTAAATTCAAATCCGCAAACAGATTTAAAAAAACAAAAATTTGAGCCCAGGAGAGCGGAAATTCATTCGGGGGGCGTGGGGGGTACGTGGTGGGTACGAAACGTACCCACCACGTACCCCCCAAGGGGTATGAGCGCATAGGATGAGATTTTTACAAGTGACCACTTAAATTACAATTAAAATGAAATTCAAATCCGCAAACAGATTTAAAAAAACAAAAATTTGAGCCCAGGAGAGCGGAAATTCATTCGGGGGGCGTGGGGGGTACGTGGTGGGTACGAAACGTACCCACCACGTACCCCCCAAGGGGTATGAGCGCATAGGCTGAGATTTTTACAAGTGACCACTTAAATTAAAATTAAAATTAAATTCAAATCCGCAAACAGATTTAAAAAAACAAAAATTTGAGCCCAGGAGAGCGGAAATTCATTCGGGGGGCGTGGGGGGTACGTGGTGGGTACGAAACGTACCCACCACGTACCCCCCAAGGGGTATGAGCGCATAGGATGAGATTTTTACAAGTGACCACTTAAATTACAATTAAAATGAAATTCAAATCCGCAAACAGATTTAAAAAAACAAAAATTTGAGCCCAGGAGAGCGGAAATTCATTCGGGGGGCGTGGGGGGTACGTGGTGGGTACGAAACGTACCCACCACGTACCCCCCAAGGGGTATGAGCGCATAGGCTGAGATTTTTACAAGTGACCACTTAAATTAAAATTAAAATTAAATTCAAATCCGCAAACAGATTTAAAAAAACAAAAATTTGAGCCCAGGAGAGCGGAAATTCATTCGGGGGGCGTGGGGGGTACGTGGTGGGTACGAAACGTACCCACCACGTACCCCCCAAGGGGTATGAGCGCATAGGATGAGATTTTTACAAGTGACCACTTAAATTAAAATTAAAATTAAATTCAAATCCGCAAACAGATTTAAAAAAACAAAAATTTGAGCCCAGGAGAGCGGAAATTCATTCGGGGGGCGTGGGGGGTACGTGGTGGGTACGAAACGTACCCACCACGTACCCCCCAAGGGGTATGAGCGCATAGGCTGAGATTTTTACAAGTGACCACTTAAATTAAAATTAAAATTAAATTCAAATCCGCAAACAGATTTAAAAAAACAAAAATTTGAGCCCAGGAGAGCGGAAATTCATTCGGGGGGCGTGGGGGGGTACGTGGTGGGTACAAAACGTACCCACCACGTACCCCCCAAGGGGTATGAGCGCATAGGCTGAGATTTTTACAAGTGACCACTTAAATTAAAATTAAAATTAAATTCAAATCCGCAAACAGATTTAAAAAAACAAAAATTTAAGCCCAGGAGAGCGGAAATTCATTCGGGGGGCGTGGGGGGTACGTGGTGGGTACGAAACGTACCCACCACGTACCCCCCAAGGGGTATGAGCGCATAGGCTGAGATTTTTACAAGTGACCACTTAAATTAAAATTAAAATTAAATTCAAATCCGCAAACAGATTTAAAAAAACAAAAATTTGAGCCCAGGAGAGCGGAAATTCATTCGGGGGGCGTGGGGGGTACGTGGTGGGTACGAAACGTACCCACCACGTACCCCCCAAGGGGTATGAGCGCATAGGCTGAGATTTTTACAAGTGACCACTTAAATTAAAATTAAAATTAAATTCAAATCCGCAAACAGATTTAAAAAAACAAAAATTTGAGCCCAGGAGAGCGGAAATTCATTCGGGGGGCGTGGGGGGTACGTGGTGGGTACGAAACGTACCCACCACGTACCCCCCAAGGGGTATGAGCGCATAGGCTGAGATTTTTACAAGTGACCACTTAAATTAAAATTAAAATTAAATTCAAATCCGCAAACAGATTTAAAAAAACAAAAATTTGAGCCCAAAGGAGCGGAAATTCATTCGGGGGGCGTGGGGGGTACGTGGTGGGTACGAAACGTACCCACCACGTACCCCCCAAGGGGTATAAGCGCATAGGCTGAGATTTTTACAAGTGACCACTTAAATTAAAATTAAAATTAAATTCAAATCCGCAAACAGATTTAAAAAAACAAAAATTTGAGCCCAGGAGAGCGGAAATTCATTCGGGGGGCGTGGGGGGTACGTGGTGGGTACGAAACGTACCCACCACGTACCCCCCAAGGGGTATGAGCGCATAGGCTGAGATTTTTACAAGTGACCACTTAAATTAAAATTAAAATTAAATTCAAATCCGCAAACAGATTTAAAAAAACAAAAATTTGAGCCCAGGAGAGCGGAAATTCATTCGGGGGGCGTGGGGGGTACGTGGTGGGTACGAAACGTACCCACCACGTACCCCCCAAGGGGTATGAGCGCATAGGCTGAGATTTTTACAAGTGACCACTTAAATTAAAATTAAAATTAAATTCAAATCCGCAAACAGATTTAAAAAAACAAAAATTTGAGCCCAGGAGAGCGGAAATTCATTCGGGGGGCGTAGGGGGTACGTGGTGGGTACGAAACGTACCCACCACGTACCCCCCAAGGGGTATAAGCGCATAGGCTGAGATTTTTACAAGTGACCACTTAAATTAAAATTAAAATTAAATTCAAATCCGCAAACAGATTTAAAAAAACAAAAATTTGAGCCCAGGAGAGCGGAAATTCATTCGGGGGGCGTGGGGGGTACGTGGTGGGTACGAAACGTACCCACCACGTACCCCCCAAGGGGTATGAGCGCATAGGCTGAGATTTTAACAAGTGACCACTTAAATTAAAATTAAAATTAAATTCAAATCCGCAAACAGATTTAAAAAAACAAAAATTTGAGCCCAGGAGAGCGGAAATTCATTCGGGGGGCGTGGGGGGTACGTGGTGGGTACGAAACGTACCCACCACGTACCCCCCAAGGGGTATGAGCGCATAGGATGAGATTTTTACAAGTGACCACTTAAATTAAAATTAAAATTAAATTCAAATCCGCAAACAGATTTAAAAAAACAAAAATTTGAGCCCAGGAGAGCGGAAATTCATTCGGGGGGCATGGGGGGTACGTGGTGGGTACGAAACGTACCCACCACGTACCCCCCAAGGGGTATGAGCGCATAGGCTGAGATTTTTACAAGTGACCACTTAAATTAAAATTAAAATTAAATTCAAATCCGCAAACAGATTTAAAAAAACAAAAATTTGAGCCCAGGAGAGCGGAAATTCATTCGGGGGGCATGGGGGGTACGTGGTGGGTACGAAACGTACCCACCACGTACCCCCCAAGGGGTATGAGCGCATAGGCTGAGATTTTTACAAGTGACCACTTAAATTAAAATTAAAATTAAATTCAAATCCGCAAACAGATTTAAAAAAACCAAAAATTTGAGCCCAGGAGAGCGGAAGTTCATTTTGGGGGCGTGGAGTACGTATGGGGTACGATCGTACCCCATACGTACCCTATACTGGGTATGAGCGCATAGGCTGAGCTTTTTACAAGTGACCACTTAAATTAAAATTAAAATTAAATTCAAATCCGCAAACAGATTTAAAAAAACAAAAATTTGAGCCCAGGAGAGCGGAAATTCATTCGGGGGGCGTGGGGGGTACGTGGTGGGTACGAAACGTACCCACCACGTACCCCCCAAGGGGTATGAGCGCATAGGCTGAGATTTTTACAAGTGACCACTTAAATTAAAATTAAAATTAAATTCAAATCCGCAAACAGATTTAAAAAAACAAAAATTTGAGCCCAGGAGAGCGGAAATTCATTCGGGGGGCGTGGGGGGTACGTGGTGGGTACGAAACGTACCCACCACGTACCCCCCAAGGGGTATGAGCGCATAGGCTGAGATTTTTACAAGTGACCACTTAAATTAAAATTAAAATTAAATTCAAATCCGCAAACAGATTTAAAAAAACAAAAATTTGAGCCCAGGAGAGCGGAAATTCATTCGGGGGGCGTGGGGGGTACGTGGTGGGTACGAAACGTACCCACCACGTACCCCCCAAGGGGTATGAGCGCATAGGATGAGATTTTTACAAGTGACCACTTAAATTAAAATTAAAATTAAATTCAAATCCGCAAACAGATTTAAAAAAACAAAAATTTGAGCCCAGGAGAGCGGAAATTCATTCGGGGGGCGTGGGGGGTACGTGGTGGGTACGAAACGTACCCACCACGTACCCCCCAAGGGGTATGAGCGCATAGGCTGAGATTTTTACAAGTGACCACTTAAATTAAAATTAAAATTAAATTCAAATCCGCAAACAGATTTAAAAAAACAAAAATTTGAGCCCAGGAGAGCGGAAATTCATTCGGGGGGCGTGGGGGGTACGTGGTGGGTACGAAACGTACCCACCACGTACCCCCCAAGGGGTATGAGCGCATAGGCTGAGATTTTTACAAGTGACCACTTAAATTAAAATTAAAATTAAATTCAAATCCGCAAACAGATTTAAAAAAACAAAAATTTGAGCCCAGGAGAGCGGAAATTCATTCGGGGGGCGTGGGGGGTACGTGGTGGGTACGAAACGTACCCACCACGTACCCCCCAAGGGGTATAAGCGCATAGGCTGAGATTTTTACAAGTGACCACTTAAATTAAAATTAAAATTAAATTCAAATCCGCAAACAGATTTAAAAAAACAAAAATTTGAGCCCAGGAGAGCGGAAATTCATTCGGGGGGCGTGGGGGGTACGTGGTGGGTACGAAACGTACCCACCACGTACCCCCCAAGGGGTATGAGCGCATAGGCTGAGATTTTTACAAGTGACCACTTAAATTAAAATTAAAATTAAATTCAAATCCGCAAACAGATTTAAAAAAACAAAAATTTGAGCCCAGGAGAGCGGAAATTCATTCGGGGGGCGTGGGGGGTACGTGGTGGGTACGAAACGTACCCACCACGTACCCCCCAAGGGGTATGAGCGCATAGGCTGAGATTTTTACAAGTGACCACTTAAATTAAAATTAAAATTAAATTCAAATCCGCAAACAGATTTAAAAAAACAAAAATTTGAGCCCAGGAGAGCGGAAGTTCATTTTGGGGGCGTGGAGTACGTATGGGGTACGATCGTACCCCATACGTACCCTATACTGGGTATGAGCGCATAGGCTGAGATTTTTACAAGTGACCACTTAAATTAAAATTAAAATTAAATTCAAATCCGCAAACAGATTTAAAAAAACAAAAATTTGAGCCCAGGAGAGCGGAAATTCATTCGGGGGGCGTGGGGGGTACGTGGTGGGTACGAAACGTACCCACCACGTACCCCCCAAGGGGTATGAGCGCATAGGATGAGATTTTTACAAGTGACCACTTAAATTAAAATTAAAATTAAATTCAAATCCGCAAACAGATTTAAAAAAACAAAAATTTGAGCCCAGGAGAGCGGAAATTCATTCGGGGGGCGTGGGGGGTACGTGGTGGGTACGAAACGTACCCACCACGTACCCCCCAAGGGGTATGAGCGCATAGGCTGAGATTTTTACAAGTGACCACTTAAATTAAAATTAAAATTAAATTCAAATCCGCAAACAGATTTAAAAAAACAAAAATTTGAGCCCAGGAGAGCGGAAATTCATTCGGGGGGCGTGGGGGGTACGTGGTGGGTACGAAACGTACCCACCACGTACCCCCCAAGGGGTATGAGCGCATAGGCTGAGATTTTTACAAGTGACCACTTAAATTAAAATTAAAATTAAATTCAAATCCGCAAACAGATTTAAAAAAACAAAAATTTGAGCCCAGGAGAGCGGAAATTCATTCGGGGGGCGTGGGGGGTACGTGGTGGGTACGAAACGTACCCACCACGTACCCCCCAAGGGGTATGAGCGCATAGGCTGAGATTTTTACAAGTGACCACTTAAATTAAAATTAAAATTAAATTCAAATCCGCAAACAGATTTAAAAAAACAAAAATTTGAGCCCAGGAGAGCGGAAATTCATTCGGGGGCGTCGGGGGTACGTGGTGGGTACGAAACGTACCCACCACGTACCCCCCAAGGGGTATGAGCGCATAGGCTGAGCTTTTTACAAGTGACCACTTAAATTAAAATTAAAATTAAATTCAAATCCGCAAACAGATTTAAAAAAACAAAAATTTGAGCCCAGGAGAGCGGAAATTCATTCGGGGGGCGTGGGGGGTACGTGGTGGGTACGAAACGTACCCACCACGTACCCCCCAAGGGGTATGAGCGCATAGGCTGAGATTTTTACAAGTGACCACTTAAATTAAAATTAAAATTAAATTCAAATACGCAAACAGATTTAAAAAAACAAAAATTTGAGCCCAGGAGAGCGGAAATTCATTCGGGGGGCGTGGGGGGTACGTGGTGGGTACGAAACGTACCCACCACGTACCCCCCAAGGGGTATGAGCGCATAGGCTGAGATTTTTACAAGTGACCACTTAAATTAAAATTAAAATTAAATTCAAATCCGCAAACAGATTTAAAAAAACAAAAATTTGAGCCCAGGAGAGCGGAAATTCATTCGGGGGGCGTGGGGGGTACGTGGTGGGTACGAAACGTACCCACCACGTACCCCCCAAGGGGTATGAGCGCATAGGCTGAGATTTTTACAAGTGACCACTTAAATTAAAATTAAAATTAAATTCAAATCCGCAAACAGATTTAAAAAAACAAAAATTTGAGCCCAGGAGAGCGGAAATTCATTCGGGGGGCGTCGGGGGTACGTGGTGGGTACGAAACGTACCCACCACGTACCCCCCAAGGGGTATGAGCGCATAGGCTGAGATTTTTACAAGTGACCACTTAAATTAAAATTAAAATTAAATTCAAATCCGCAAACAGATTTAAAAAAACAAAAATTTGAGCCCAGGAGAGCGGAAATTCATTCGGGGGGCGTGGGGGGTACGTGGTGGGTACGAAACGTACCCACCACGTACCCCCCAAGGGGTATGAGCGCATAGGCTGAGATTTTTACAAGTGACCACTTAAATTAAAATTAAAATTAAATTCAAATCCGCAAACAGATTTAAAAAAACAAAAATTTGAGCCCAGGAGAGCGGAAATTCATTCGGGGGGCGTGGGGGGTACGTGGTGGGTACGAAACGTACCCACCACGTACCCCCCAAGGGGTATGAGCGCATAGGATGAGATTTTTACAAGTGACCACTTAAATTAAAATTAAAATTAAATTCAAATCCGCAAACAGATTTAAAAAAACAAAAATTTGAGCCCAGGAGAGCGGAAATTCATTCGGGGGGCGTGGGGGGTACGTGGTGGGTACGAAACGTACCCACCACGTACCCCCCAAGGGGTATGAGCGCATAGGCTGAGATTTTTACAAGTGACCACTTAAATTAAAATTAAAATTAAATTCAAATCCGCAAACAGATTTAAAAAAACAAAAATTTGAGCCCAGGAGAGCGGAAATTCATTCGGGGGGCGTGGGGGGTACGTGGTGGGTACGAAACGTACCCACCACGTACCCCCCAAGGGGTATGAGCGCATAGGATGAGATTTTTACAAGTGACCACTTAAATTAAAATTAAAATTAAATTCAAATCCGCAAACAGATTTAAAAAAACAAAAATTTGAGCCCAGGAGAGCGGAAATTCATTCGGGGGGCGTGGGGGGTACGTGGTGGGTACGAAACGTACCCACCACGTACCCCCCAAGGGGTATGAGCGCATAGGCTGAGATTTTTACAAGTGACCACTTAAATTAAAATTAAAATTAAATTCAAATCCGCAAACAGATTTAAAAAAACAAAAATTTGAGCCCAGGAGAGCGGAAATTCATTCGGGGGGCGTGGGGGGTACGTGGTGGGTACGAAACGTACCCACCACGTACCCCCCAAGGGGTATGAGCGCATAGGCTGAGATTTTTACAAGTGACCACTTAAATTAAAATTAAAATTAAATTCAAATCCGCAAACAGATTTAAAAAAACAAAAATTTGAGCCCAGGAGAGCGGAAATTCATTCGGGGGGCGTGGGGGGTACGTGGTGGGTACGAAACGTACCCACCACGTACCCCCCAAGGGGTATGAGCGCATAGGATGAGATTTTTACAAGTGACCACTTAAATTAAAATTAAAATTAAATTCAAATCCGCAAACAGATTTAAAAAAACAAAAATTTGAGCCCAGGAGAGCGGAAATTCATTCGGGGGGCGTGGGGGGTACGTGGTGGGTACGAAACGTACCCACCACGTACCCCCCAAGGGGTATGAGCGCATAGGCTGAGATTTTTACAAGTGACCACTTAAATTAAAATTAAAATTAAATTCAAATCCGCAAACAGATTTAAAAAAACAAAAATTTGAGCCCAGGAGAGCGGAAATTCATTCGGGGGGCGTGGGGGGTACGTGGTGGGTACGAAACGTACCCACCACGTACCCCCCAAGGGGTATGAGCGCATAGGCTGAGATTTTTACAAGTGACCACTTAAATTAAAATTAAAATTAAATTCAAATCCGCAAACAGATTAAAAAAACAAAAATTTGAGCCCAGGAGAGCGGAAATTCATTCGGGGGGCGTGGGGGGTACGTGGTGGGTACGTTTCGTACCCACCACGTACCCCCCAAGGGGTATAAGCGCATAGGCTGAGATTTTTACAAGTGACCACTTAAATTAAAATTAAAATTAAATTCAAATCCGCAAACAGATTTAAAAAAACAAAAATTTGAGCCCAGGAGAGCGGAAATTCATTCGGGGGCGTCGGGGGTACGTGGTGGGTACGAAACGTACCCACCACGTACCCCCCAAGGGGTATGAGCGCATAGGCTGAGATTTTTACAAGTGACCACTTAAATTAAAATTAAAATTAAATTCAAATCCGCAAACAGATTTAAAAAAACAAAAATTTGAGCCCAGGAGAGCGGAAATTCATTCGGGGGGCGTGGGGGGTACGTGGTGGGTACGAAACGTACCCACCACGTACCCCCCAAGGGGTATGAGCGCATAGGCTGAGATTTTTACAAGTGACCACTTAAATTAAAATTAAAATTAAATTCAAATCCGCAAATAGATTTAAAAAAACAAAAATTTGAGCCCAGGAGAGCGGAAATTCATTCGGGGGGCGTGAAGGGTACGTGGTGGGTACGAAACGTACCCACCACGTACCCCCCAAGGGGTATGAGCGCATAGGCTGAGATTTTTACAAGTGACCACTTAAATTAAAATTAAAATTAAATTCAAATCCGCAAACAGATTTAAAAAAACAAAAATTTGAGCCCAGGAGAGCGGAAATTCATTCGGGGGGCGTGGGGGGTACGTGGTGGGTACGAAACGTACCCACCACGTACCCCCCAAGGGGTATAAGCGCATAGGCTGAGATTTTTACAAGTGACCACTTAAATTAAAATTAAAATTAAATTCAAATCCGCAAACAGATTTAAAAAAACAAAAATTTGAGCCCAGGAGAGCGGAAATTCATTCGGGGGGCGTGGGGGGTACGTGGTGGGTACGAAACGTACCCACCACGTACCCCCCAAGGGGTATGAGCGCATAGGATGAGATTTTTACAAGTGACCACTTAAATTAAAATTAAAATTAAATTCAAATCCGCAAACAGATTTAAAAAAACAAAAATTTGAGCCCAGGAGAGCGGAAATTCATTCGGGGGGCATGGGGGGTACGTGGTGGGTACGAAACGTACCCACCACGTACCCCCCAAGGGGTATGAGCGCATAGGCTGAGATTTTTACAAGTGACCACTTAAATTAAAATTAAAATTAAATTCAAATCCGCAAACAGATTTAAAAAAACAAAAATTTGAGCCCAGGAGAGCGGAAATTCATTCGGGGGGCATGGGGGGTACGTGGTGGGTACGAAACGTACCCACCACGTACCCCCCAAGGGGTATGAGCGCATAGGCTGAGATTTTTACAAGTGACCACTTAAATTAAAATTAAAATTAAATTCAAATCCGCAAACAGATTTAAAAAAACAAAAATTTGAGCCCAGGAGAGCGGAAATTCATTCGGGGGGCGTGGGGGGTACGTGGTGGGTACGAAACGTACCCACCACGTACCCCCCAAGGGGTATAAGCGCATAGGCTGAGATTTTTACAAGTGACCACTTAAATTAAAATTAAAATTAAATTCAAATCCGCAAACAGATTTAAAAAAACAAAAATTTGAGCCCAGGAGAGCGGAAATTCATTCGGGGGGCGTGGGGGGTACGTGGTGGGTACGAAACGTACCCACCACGTACCCCGCAAGGGGTATGAGCGCATAGACTGAGATTTTTACAAGTGACCACTTAAATTAAAATTAAAATTAAATTCAAATCCGCAAACAGATTTAAAAAAACAAAAATTTGAGCCCAGGAGAGCGGAAATTCATTCGGGGGGCGTGGGGGGTACGTGGTGGGTACGAAACGTACCCACCACGTACCCCCCAAGGGGTATGAGCGCATAGGCTGAGATTTTTACAAGTGACCACTTAAATTAAAATTAAAATTAAATTCAAATCCGCAAACAGATTTAAAAAAACAAAAATTTGAGCCCAGGAGAGCGGAAATTCATTCGGGGGGCGTGGGGGGTACGTGGTGGGTACGAAACGTACCCACCACGTACCCCCCAAGGGGTATGAGCGCATAGGCTGAGATTTTTACAAGTGACCACTTAAATTAAAATTAAAATTAAATTCAAATCCGCAAACAGATTTAAAAAAACAAAAATTTGAGCCCAGGAGAGCGGAAATTCATTCGGGGGGCGTGGGGGGTACGTGGTGGGTACGAAACGTACCCACCACGTACCCCCCAAGGGGTATAAGCGCATAGGCTGAGATTTTTACAAGTGACCACTTAAATTAAAATTAAAATTAAATTCAAATCCGCAAACAGATTTAAAAAAACAAAAATTTGAGCCCAGGAGAGCGGAAATTCATTCGGGGGGCATGGGGGGTACGTGGTGGGTACGAAACGTACCCACCACGTACCCCCCAAGGGGTATGAGCGCATAGGCTGAGATTTTTACAAGTGACCACTTAAATTAAAATTAAAATTAAATTCAAATCCGCAAACAGATTTAAAAAAACAAAAATTTGAGCCCAGGAGAGCGGAAATTCATTCGGGGGGCGTGGGGGATACGTGGTGGGTACGAAACGTACCCACCACGTACCCCCCAAGGGGTATGAGCGCATAGGCTGAGATTTTTACAAGTGACCACTTAAATTAAAATTAAAATTAAATTCAAATCCGCAAACAGATTTAAAAAAACAAAAATTTGAGCCCAGGAGAGCGGAAATTCATTCGGTTGGCGTGGGGGGTACGTGGTGGGTACGAAACGTACCCACCACGTACCCCCCCCCGGGGTATGAGCGCATAGGCTGAGATTTTTACAAGTGACCACTTAAATTAAAATTAAAATTAAATTCAAATCCGCAAACAGATTTAAAAAAACAAAAATTTGAGCCCAGGAGAGCGGAAATTCATTCGGGGGGCGTGGGGGGTACGTGGTGGGTACGAAACGTACCCACCACGTACCCCCCAAGGGGTATGAGCGCATAGGCTGAGATTTTTACAAGTGACCACTTAAATTAAAATTAAAATTAAATTCAAATCCGCAAACAGATTTAAAAAAACAAAAATTTGAGCCCAGGAGAGCGGAAATTCATTCGGGGGGCGTGGGGGGTACGTGGTGGGTACGAAACGTACCCACCACGTACCCCCCAAGGGGTATGAGCGCATAGGCTGAGATTTTTACAAGTGACCACTTAAATTAAAATTAAAATTAAATTCAAATCCGCAAACAGATTTAAAAAAACAAAAATTTGAGCCCAGGAGAGCGGAAATTCATTCGGGGGGCGTGGGGGGTACGTGGTGGGTACGAAACGTACCCACCACGTACCCCCCAAGGGCTATAAGCGCATAGGCTGAGATTTTTACAAGTGACCACTTAAATTAAAATTAAAATTAAATTCAAATCCGCAAACAGATTTAAAAAAACAAAAATTTGAGCCCAGGTGAGCGGAAATTCATTCGGGGGGCGTGGGGGGTACGTGGTGGGTACGAAACGTACCCACCACGTACCCCCCAAGGGGTATGAGCGCATAGACTGAGATTTTTACAAGTGACCACTTAAATTAAAATTAAAATTAAATTCAAATCCGCAAACAGATTTAAAAAAACAAAAATTTGAGCCCAGGAGAGCGGAAATTCATTCGGGGGGCATGGGGGGTACGTGGTGGGTACGAAACGTACCCACCACGTACCCCCCAAGGGGTATGAGCGCATAGGCTGAGATTTTTACAAGTGACCACTTAAATTAAAATTAAAATTAAATTCAAATCCGCAAACAGATTTAAAAAAACAAAAATTTGAGCCCAGGAGAGCGGAAATTCATTCGGGGGGCATGGGGGGTACGTGGTGGGTACGAAACGTACCCACCACGTACCCCCCAAGGGGTATGAGCGCATAGGCTGAGATTTTTACAAGTGACCACTTAAATTAAAATTAAAATTAAATTCAAATCCGCAAACAGATTTAAAAAAACCAAAAATTTGAGCCCAGGAGAGCGGAAGTTCATTTTGGAGGCGTGGAGTACGTATGGGGTACGATCGTACCCCATACGTACCCTATACTGGGTATGAGCGCATAGGCTGAGATTTTTACAAGTGACCACTTAAATTAAAATTAAAATTAAATTCAAATCCGCAAACAGATTTAAAAAAACAAAAATTTGAGCCCAGGAGAGCGGAAATTCATTCGGGGGGCGTGGGGGGTACGTGGTGGGTACGAAACGTACCCACCACGTACCCCCCAAGGGGTATGAGCGCATAGGCTGAGATTTTTACAAGTGACCACTTAAATTAAAATTAAAATTAAATTCAAATCCGCAAACAGATTTAAAAAAACAAAAATTTGAGCCCAGGAGAGCGGAAATTCATTCGGGGGGCGTGGGGGGTACGTGGTGGGCACGAAACGTACCCACCACGTACCCCCCAAGGGGTATGAGCGCATAGGCTGAGATTTTTACAAGTGACCACTTAAATTAAAATTAAAATTAAATTCAAATCCGCAAACAGATTTAAAAAAACAAAAATTTGAGCCCAGGAGAGCGGAAATTCATTCGGGGGGCGTGGGGGGTACGTGGTGGGTACGAAACGTACCCACCACGTACCCCCCAAGGGGTATGAGCGCATAGGCTGAGATTTTTACAAGTGACCACTTAAATTAAAATTAAAATTAAATTCAAATCCGCAAACAGATTTAAAAAAACAAAAATTTGAGCCCAGGAGAGCGGAAATTCATTCGGGGGGCGTGGGGGGTACGTGGTGGGTACGAAACGTACCCACCACGTACCCCCCAAGGGGTATAAGCGCATAGGCTGAGATTTTTACAAGTGACCACTTAAATTAAAATTAAAATTAAATTCAAATCCGCAAACAGATTTAAAAAAACAAAAATTTGAGCCCAGGAGAGCGGAAATTCATTCGGGGGGCGTGGGGGGTACGTGGTGGGTACGAAACGTACCCACCATGTACCCCCCAAGGGGTATGAGCGCATAGACTGAGATTTTTACAAGTGACCACTTAAATTAAAATTAAAATTAAATTCAAATCCGCAAACAGATTTAAAAAAACAAAAATTTGAGCCCAGGAGAGCGGAAATTCATTCGGGGGGCGTGGGGGGTACGTGGTGGGTACGAAACGTACCCACCACGTACCCCCCAAGGGGTATGAGCGCATAGGCTGAGATTTTTACAAGTGACCACTTAAATTAAAATTAAAATTAAATTCAAATCCGCAAACAGATTTAAAAAAACAAAAATTTGAGCCCAGGAGAGCGGAAATTCATTCGGGGGGCGTGGGGGGTACGTGGTGGGTACGAAACGTACCCACCACGTACCCCCCAAGGGGTATGAGCGCATAGGCTGAGATTTTTACAAGTGACCACTTAAATTAAAATTAAAATTAAATTCAAATCCGCAAACAGATTTAAAAAAACAAAAATTTGAGCCCAGGAGAGCGGAAATTCATTCGGGGGGCGTGGGGGGTACGTGGTGGGTACGAAACGTACCCACCACGTACCCCCCAAGGGGTATAAGCGCATAGGCTGAGATTTTTACAAGTGACCACTTAAATTAAAATTAAAATTAAATTCAAATCCGCAAACAGATTTAAAAAAACAAAAATTTGAGCCCAGGAGAGCGGAAATTCATTCGGGGGGCGTGGGGGGTACGTGGTGGGTACGAAACGTACCCACCATGTACCCCCCAAGGGGTATGAGCGCATAGACTGAGATTTTTACAAGTGACCACTTAAATTAAAATTAAAATTAAATTCAAATCCGCAAACAGATTTAAAAAAACAAAAATTTGAGCCCAGGAGAGCGGAAATTCATTCGGGGGGCGTGGGGGGTACGTGGTGGGTACGAAACGTACCCACCACGTACCCCCCAAGGGGTATGAGCGCATAGGCTGAGATTTTTACAAGTGACCACTTAAATTAAAATTAAAATTAAATTCAAATCCGCAAACAGATTTAAAAAAACAAAAATTTGAGCCCAGGAGAGCGGAAATTCATTCGGGGGGCGTGGGGGGTACGTGGTGGGTACGAAACGTACCCACCACGTACCCCCCAAGGGGTATAAGCGCATAGGCTGAGATTTTTACAAGTGACCACTTAAATTAAAATTAAAATTAAATTCAAATCCGCAAACAGATTTAAAAAAACAAAAATTTGAGCCCAGGAGAGCGGAAATTCATTCGGGGGGCGTGGGGGGTACGTGGTGGGTACGAAACGTACCCACCATGTACCCCCCAAGGGGTATGAGCGCATAGACTGAGATTTTTACAAGTGACCACTTAAATTAAAATTAAAATTAAATTCAAATCCGCAAACAGATTTAAAAAAACAAAAATTTGAGCCCAGGAGAGCGGAAATT
Source organism: Beris morrisii (assembly GCA_951812415.1). Lineage (NCBI taxonomy): Eukaryota > Metazoa > Arthropoda > Insecta > Diptera > Stratiomyidae > Beris > Beris morrisii. The sequence goes on from OX638311.1 coordinate 32,523,142, forward strand.
CATTCGGGGGGCGTGGGGGGTACGTGGTGGGTACGAAACGTACCCACCACGTACCCCCCAAGGGGTATGAGCGCATAGGCTGAGATTTTTACAAGTGACCACTTAAATTAAAATTAAAATTAAATTCAAATCCGCAAACAGATTTAAAAAAACAAAAATTTGAGCCCAGGAGAGCGGAAATTCATTCGGGGGGCGTGGGGGGTACGTGGTGGGTACGAAACGTACCCACCATGTACCCCCCAAGGGGTATGAGCGCATAGACTGAGATTTTTACAAGTGACCACTTAAATTAAAATTAAAATTAAATTCAAATCCGCAAACAGATTTAAAAAAACAAAAATTTGAGCCCAGGAGAGCGGAAATTCATTCGGGGGGCGTGGGGGGTACGTGGTGGGTACGAAACGTACCCACCACGTACCCCCCAAGGGGTATGAGCGCATAGGCTGAGATTTTTACAAGTGACCACTTAAATTAAAATTAAAATTAAATTCAAATCCGCAAACAGATTTAAAAAAACAAAAATTTGAGCCCAGGAGAGCGGAAATTCATTCGGGGGGCATGGGGGGTACGTGGTGGGTACGAAACGTACCCACCACGTACCCCCCAAGGGGTATGAGCGCATAGGCTGAGATTTTTACAAGTGACCACTTAAATTAAAATTAAAATTAAATTCAAATCCGCAAACAGATTTAAAAAAACAAAAATTTGAGCCCAGGAGAGCGGAAATTCATTCGGGGGGCATGGGGGGTACGTGGTGGGTACGAAACGTACCCACCACGTACCCCCCAAGGGGTATGAGCGCATAGGCTGAGATTTTTACAAGTGTCCACTTAAATTAAAATTAAAATTAAATTCAAATCCGCAAACAGATTTAAAAAAACCAAAAATTTGAGCCCAGGAGAGCGGAAGTTCATTTTGGGGGCGTGGAGTACGTATGGGGTACGATCGTACCCCATACGTACCCTATACTGGGTATGAGCGCATAGGCTGAGATTTTTACAAGTGACCACTTAAATTAAAATTAAAATTAAATTCAAATCCGCAAACAGATTTAAAAAAACAAAAATTTGAGCCCAGGAGAGCGGAAATTCATTCGGGGGGCGTGGGGGGTACGTGGTGGGTACGAAACGTACCCACCACGTACCCCCCAAGGGGTATGAGCGCATAGGCTGAGATTTTTACAAGTGACCACTTAAATTAAAATTAAAATTAAATTCAAATCCGCAAACAGATTTAAAAAAACAAAAATTTGAGCCCAGGAGAGCGGAAATTCATTCGGGGGGCGTGGGGGGTACGTGGTGGGTACGAAACGTACCCACCACGTACCCCCCAAGGGGTATGAGCGCATAGGCTGAGATTTTTACAAGTGACCACTTAAACTAAAATTAAAATTAAATTCAAATCCGCAAACAGATTTAAAAAAACAAAAATTTGAGCCCAGGAGAGCGGAAATTCATTCGGGGGGCGTGGGGGGTACGTGGTGGGTACGAAACGTACCCACCACGTACCCCCCAAGGGGTATGAGCGCATAGGCTGAGATTTTTACAAGTGACCACTTAAATTAAAATTAAAATTAAATTCAAATCCGCAAACAGATTTAAAAAAACAAAAATTTGAGCCCAGGAGAGCGGAAATTCATTCGGGGGGCGTGGGGGGTACGTGGTGGGTACGAAACGTACCCACCACGTACCCCCCAAGGGGTATGAGCGCATAGGCTGAGATTTTTACAAGTGACCACTTAAATTAAAATTAAAATTAAATTCAAATCCGCAAACAGATTTAAAAAAACCAAAAATTTGAGCCCAGGAGAGCGGAAGTTCATTTTGGGGGCGTGGAGTACGTATGGGGTACGATCGTACCCCATACGTACCCTATACTGGGTATGAGCGCATAGGCTGAGATTTTTACAAGTGACCACTTAAATTAAAATTAAAATTAAATTCAAATCCGCAAACAGATTTAAAAAAACCAAAAATTTGAGCCCAGGAGAGCGGAAGTTCATTTTGGGGGCGTGGAGTACGTATGGGGTACGATCGTACCCCATACGTACCCTATACTGGGTATGAGCGCATAGGCTGAGATTTTTACAAGTGACCACTTAAATTAAAATTAAAATTAAATTCAAATCCGCAAACAGATTTAAAAAAACAAAAATTTGAGCCCAGGAGAGCGGAAATTCATTCGGGGGGCGTGGGGGGTACGTGGTGGGTACGAAACGTACCCACCACGTACCCCCCAAGGGGTATGAGCGCATAGGCTGAGATTTTTACAAGTGACCACTTAAATTAAAATTAAAATTAAATTCAAATCCGCAAACAGATTTAAAAAAACAAAAATTTGAGCCCAGGAGAGCGGAAATTCATTCGGGGGGCGTTGGGGGGTACGTGGTGGGTACGAAACGTACCCACCACGTACCCCCCAAGGGGTATGAGCGCATAGGATGAGATTTTTACAAGTGACCACTTAAATTAAAATTAAAATTAAATTCAAATCCGCAAACAGATTTAAAAAAACAAAAATTTGAGCCCAGGAGAGCGGAAATTCATTCGGGGGGCATGGGGGGTACGTGGTGGGTACGAAACGTACCCACCACGTACCCCCCAAGGGGTATGAGCGCATAGGCTGAGATTTTTACAAGTGACCACTTAAATTAAAATTAAAATTAAATTCAAATCCGCAAACAGATTTAAAAAAACAAAAATTTGAGCCCAGGAGAGCGGAAATTCATTCGGGGGGCATGGGGGGTACGTGGTGGGTACGAAACGTACCCACCACGTACCTCCCAATGGGTATGAGCGCATAGGCTGAGATTTTTACAAGTGACCACTTAAATTAAAATTAAGATTAAATTCAAATCCGCAAACAGATTTAAAAAAACAAAAATTTGAGCCCACGAGAGCGGAAATTCATTCGGGGGGCGTGGGGGGTACGTGGTGGGTACGAAACGTACCCACCACGTACCCCCCAAGGGGTATGAGCGCATAGGCTGAGATTTTTACAAGTGACCACTTAAATTAAAATTAAAATTAAATTCAAATCCGCAAACAGATTTAAAAAAACAAAAATTTGAGCCCAGGAGAGCGGAAATTCATTCGGGGGGCGTGGGGGGTACGTGGTGGGTACGAAACGTACCCACCACGTACCCCCCAAGGGGTATGAGCGCATAGGCTGAGATTTTTACAAGTGACCACTTAAACTAAAATTAAAATTAAATTCAAATCCGCAAACAGATTTAAAAAAACAAAAATTTGAGCCCAGGAGAGCGGAAATTCATTCGGGGGGCGTGGGGGGTACGTGGTGGGTACGAAACGTACCCACCACGTACCCCCCAAGGGGTATGAGCGCATAGGCTGAGATTTTTACAAGTGACCACTTAAACTAAAATTAAAATTAAATTCAAATCCGCAAACAGATTTAAAAAAACAAAAATTTGAGCCCAGGAGAGCGGAAATTCATTCGGGGGGCGTGGGGGGTACGTGGTGGGTACGAAACGTACCCACCACGTACCCCCCAAGGGGTATGAGCGCATAGGCTGAGATTTTTACAAGTGACCACTTAAATTAAAATTAAAATTAAATTCAAATCCGCAAACAGATTTAAAAAAACAAAAATTTGAGCCCAGGAGAGCGGAAATTCATTCGGGGGGCGTGGGGGGTACGTGGTGGGTACGAAACGTACCCACCACGTACCCCCCAAGGGGTATGAGCGCATAGGCTGAGATTTTTACAAGTGACCACTTAAATTAAAATTAAAATTAAATTCAAATCCGCAAACAGATTTAAAAAAACAAAAATTTGAGCCCAGGAGAGCGGAAATTCATTCGGGGGGCGTTGGGGGGTACGTGGTGGGTACGAAACGTACCCACCACGTACCCCCCAAGGGGTATGAGCGCATAGGATGAGATTTTTACAAGTGACCACTTAAATTAAAATTAAAATTAAATTCAAATCCGCAAACAGATTTAAAAAAACAAAAATTTGAGCCCAGGAGAGCGGAAATTCATTCGGGGGGCATGGGGGGTACGTGGTGGGTACGAAACGTACCCACCACGTACCCCCCAAGGGGTATGAGCGCATAGGCTGAGATTTTTACAAGTGACCACTTAAATTAAAATTAAAATTAAATTCAAATCCGCAAACAGATTTAAAAAAACAAAAATTTGAGCCCAGGAGAGCGGAAATTCATTCGGGGGGCATGGGGGGTACGTGGTGGGTACGAAACGTACCCACCACGTACCCCCCAAGGGGTATGAGCGCATAGGCTGAGATTTTTACAAGTGACCACTTAAATTAAAATTAAAATTAAATTCAAATCCGCAAACAGATTTAAAAAAACCAAAAATTTGAGCCCAGGAGAGCGGAAGTTCATTTTGGGGGCGTGGAGTACGTATGGGGTACGATCGTACCCCATACGTACCCTATACTGGGTATGAGCGCATAGGCTGAGATTTTTACAAGTGACCACTTAAATTAAAATTAAAATTAAATTCAAATCCGCAAACAGATTTAAAAAAACAAAAATTTGTGCCCAGGAGAGCGGAAATTCATTCGGGGGGCATGGGGGGTACGTGGTGGGTACGAAACGTACCCACCACGTACCCCCCAAGGGGTATGAGCGCATAGGCTGAGATTTTTACAAGTGACCACTTAAATTAAAATTAAAATTAAATTCAAATCCGCAAACAGATTTAAAAAAACAAAAATTTGAGCCCAGGAGAGCGGAAATTCATTCGGGGGGCGTGGGGGGTACGTGGTGGGTACGAAACGTACCCACCACGTACCCCCCAAGGGGTATGAGCGCATAGGCTGAGATTTTTACAAGTGACCACTTAAACTAAAATTAAAATTAAATTCAAATCCGCAAACAGATTTAAAAAAACAAAAATTTGAGCCCAGGAGAGCGGAAATTCATTCGGGGGGCGTGGGGGGTACGTGGTGGGTACGAAACGTACCCACCACGTACCCCCCAAGGGGTATGAGCGCATAGGCTGAGATTTTTACAAGTGACCACTTAAATTAAAATTAAAATTAAATTCAAATCCGCAAACAGATTTAAAAAAACAAAAATTTGAGCCCAGGAGAGCGGAAATTCATTCGGGGGGCGTGGGGGGTACGTGGTGGGTACGAAACGTACCCACCACGTACCCCCCAAGGGGTATGAGCGCATAGGCTGAGATTTTTACAAGTGACCACTTAAATTAAAATTAAAATTAAATTCAAATCCGCAAACAGATTTAAAAAAACAAAAATTTGAGCCCAGGAGAGCGGAAATTCATTCGGGGGGCGTTGGGGGGTACGTGGTGGGTACGAAACGTACCCACCACGTACCCCCCAAGGGGTATGAGCGCATAGGATGAGATTTTTACAAGTGACCACTTAAATTAAAATTAAAATTAAATTCAAATCCGCAAACAGATTTAAAAAAACAAAAATTTGAGCCCAGGAGAGCGGAAATTCATTCGGGGGGCATGGGGGGTACGTGGTGGGTACGAAACGTACCCACCACGTACCCCCCAAGGGGTATGAGCGCATAGGCTGAGATTTTTACAAGTGACCACTTAAATTAAAATTAAAATTAAATTCAAATCCGCAAACAGATTTAAAAAAACAAAAATTTGAGCCCAGGAGAGCGGAAATTCATTCGGGGGGCATGGGGGGTACGTGGTGGGTACGAAACGTACCCACCACGTACCCCCCAAGGGGTATGAGCGCATAGGCTGAGATTTTTACAAGTGACCACTTAAATTAAAATTAAAATTAAATTCAAATCCGCAAACAGATTTAAAAAAACCAAAAATTTGAGCCCAGGAGAGCGGAAGTTCATTTTGGGGGCGTGGAGTACGTATGGGGTACGATCGTACCCCATACGTACCCTATACTGGGTATGAGCGCATAGGCTGAGATTTTTACAAGTGACCACTTAAATTAAAATTAAAATTAAATTCAAATCCGCAAACAGATTTAAAAAAACAAAAATTTGAGCCCAGGAGAGCGGAAATTCATTCGGGGGGCGTGGGGGGTACGTGGTGGGTACGAAACGTACCCACCACGTACCCCCCAAGGGGTATGAGCGCATAGGCTGAGATTTTTACAAGTGACCACTTAAATTAAAATTAAAATTAAATTCAAATCCGCAAACAGATTTAAAAAAACAAAAATTTGAGCCCAGGAGAGCGGAAATTCATTCGGGGGGCGTGGGGGGTACGTGGTGGGTACGAAACGTACCCACCACGTACCCCCCAAGGGGTATGAGCGCATAGGCTGAGATTTTTACAAGTGACCACTTAAATTAAAATTAAAATTAAATTCAAATCCGCAAACAGATTTAAAAAAACAAAAATTTGAGCCCAGGAGAGCGGAAATTCATTCGGGGGGCGTGGGGGGTACGTGGTGGGTACGAAACGTACCCACCACGTACCCCCCAAGGGGTATGAGCGCATAGGATGAGATTTTTACAAGTGACCACTTAAATTAAAATTAAAATTAAATTCAAATCCGCAAACAGATTTAAAAAAACAAAAATTTGAGCCCAGGAGAGCGGAAATTCATTCGGGGGGCATGGGGGGTACGTGGTGGGTACGAAACGTACCCACCACGTACCCCCCAAGAAGTATGAAAGCATAGGCTGAGATTTTTACAAGTGACCACTTAAATTAAAATTAAAATTAAATTCAAATCCGCAAACAGATTTAAAAAAACAAAAATTTGAGCCCAGGAGAGCGGAAATTCATTCGGGGGGCATGGGGGGTACGTGGTGGGTACGAAACGTACCCACCACGTACCCCCCAAGGAGTATGAGCGCATAGGCTGAGATTTTTACAAGTGACCACTTAAATTAAAATTAAAATTAAATTCAAATCCGCAAACAGATTTAAAAAAACCAAAAATTTGAGCCCAGGAGAGCGGAAGTTCATTTTGGGGGCGTGGAGTACGTATGGGGTACGATCGTACCCCATACGTACAATATACTGGGTATGAGCGCATAGGCTGAGATTTTAACAAGTGACCACTTAAATTAAAATTAAAATTAAATTCAAATCCGCAAACAGATTTAAAAAAACAAAAATTTGAGCCCAGGAGAGCGGAAATTCATTCGGGGGGCGTGGGGGGTACGTGGTGGGTACGAAACGTACCCACCACGCACCCCCCAAGGGGTATGAGCGCATAGGCTGAGATTTTTACAAGTGACCACTTAAATTAAAATTAAAATTAAATTCAAATCCGCAAACAGATTTAAAAAAACAAAAATTTGAGCCCAGGAGAGCGGAAATTCATTCGGGGGGCATGGGGGGTACGTGGTGGGTACGAAACGTACCCACCACGTACCCCCCAAGGGGTATGAGCGCATAGGCTGAGATTTTTACAAGTGACCACTTAAATTAAAATTAAAATTAAATTCAAATCCGCAAACAGATTTAAAAAAACCAAAAATTTGAGCCCAGGAGAGCGGAAGTTCATTTTGGGGGCGTGGAGTACGTATGGGGTACGATCGTACCCCATACGTACCCTATACTGGGTATGAGCGCATAGGCTGAGATTTTTACAAGTGACCACTTAAATTAAAATTAAAATTAAATTCAAATCCGCAAACAGATTTAAAAAAACAAAAATTTGAGCCCAGGAGAGCGGAAATTCATTCGGGGGGCGTGGGGGGTACGTGGTGGGTACGAAACGTACCCACCACGTACCCCCCAAGGGGTATGAGCGCATAGGCTGAGATTTTTACAAGTGACCACTTAAATTAAAATTAAAATTAAATTCAAATCCGCAAACAGATTTAAAAAAACAAAAATTTGAGCCCAGGAGAGCGGAAATTCATTCGGGGGGCGTGGGGGGTACGTGGTGGGTACGAAACGTACCCACCACGTACCCCCCAAGGGGTATGAGCGCATAGGCTGAGATTTTTACAAGTGACCACTTAAATTAAAATTAAAATTAAATTCAAATCCGCAAACAGATTTAAAAAAACCAAAAATTTGAGCCCAGGAGAGCGGAAGTTCATTTTGGGGGCGTGGAGTACGTATGGGGTACGATCGTACCCCATACGTACCCTATACTGGGTATGAGCGCATAGGCTGAGATTTTTACAAGTGACCACTTAAATTAAAATTAAAATTAAATTCAAATCCGCAAACAGATTTAAAAAAACAAAAATTTGAGCCCAGGAGAGCGGAAATTCATTCGGGGGGCGTGGGGGGTACGTGGTGGGTACGAAACGTACCCACCACGTACCCCCCAAGGGGTATGAGCGCATAGGCTGAGATTTTTACAAGTGACCACTTAAATTAAAATTAAAATTAAATTCAAATCCGCAAACAGATTTAAAAAAACAAAAATTTGAGCCCAGGAGAGCGGAAATTCATTCGGGGGGCGTGGGGGGTACGTGGTGGGTACGAAACGTACCCACCACGTACCCCCCAAGGGGTATGAGCGCATAGGCTGAGATTTTTACAAGTGACCACTTAAATTAAAATTAAAATTAAATTCAAATCCGCAAACAGATTTAAAAAAACAAAAATTTGAGCCCAGGAGAGCGGAAATTCATTCGGGGGGCGTGGGGGGTACGTGGTGGGTACGAAACGTACCCACCACGTACCCCCCAAGGGGTATGAGCGCATAGGCTGAGATTTTTACAAGTGACCACTTAAATTAAAATTAAATTCAAATCCGCAAACAGATTTAAAAAAACAAAAATTTGAGCCCAGGAGAGCGGAAATTCATTCGGGGGGCGTGGGGGGTACGTGGTGGGTACGAAATGTACCCACCACGTACCCCCCAAGGGGTATGAGCGCATAGGATGAGATTTTTACAAATGACCATTTAAATTAAAATTAAAATTAAATTCAAATCCGCAAACAGATTTAAAAAAACAAAAATTTGAGCCCAGGAGAGCGGAAATTCATTCGGGGGGCATGGGGGGTACGTGGTGGGTACGAAACGTACCCACCACGTACCCCCCAAGAAGTATGAGCGCATAGGCTGAGATTTTTACAAGTGACCACTTAAATTAAAATTAAAATTAAATTCAAATCCGCAAACAGATTTAAAAAAACAAAAATTTGAGCCCAGGAGAGCGGAAATTCATTCGGGGGGCGTGGGGGGTACGTGGTGGGTACGAAACGTACCCACCACGTACCCCCCAAGGGGTATGAGCGCATAGGCTGAGATTTTTACAAGTGACCACTTAAATTAAAATTAAAATTAAATTCAAATCCGCAAACAGATTTAAAAAAACAAAAATTTGAGCCCAGGAGAGCGGAAATTCATTCGGGGGGCGTGGGGGGTACGTGGTGGGTACGAAACGTACCCACCACGTACCCCCCAAGGGGTATGAGCGCATAGGATGAGATTTTTACAAGTGACCACTTAAATTAAAATTAAAATTAAATTCAAATCCGCAAACAGATTTAAAAAAACAAAAATTTGAGCCCAGGAGAGCGGAAATTCATTCGGGGGGCATGGGGGGTACGTGGTGGGTACGAAACGTACCCACCACGTACCCCCCAAGAAGTATGAGCGCATAGGCTGAGATTTTTACAAGTGACCACTTAAATTAAAATTAAAATTAAATTCAAATCCGCAAACAGATTTAAAAAAACAAAAATTTGAGCCCAGGAGAGCGGAAATTCATTCGGGGGGCGTGGGGGGTACGTGGTGGGTACGAAACGTACCCACCACGTACCCCCCAAGGGGTATGAGCGCATAGGCTGAGATTTTTACAAGTGACCACTTAAATTAAAATTAAAATTAAATTCAAATCCGCAAACAGATTTAAAAAAACCAACAATTTGAGCCCAGGAGAGCGGAAGTTCATTTTGGGGGCGTGGAGTACGTATGGGGTACGATCGTACCCCATACGTACCCTATACTGGGTATGAGCGCATAGGCTGAGATTTTTACAAGTGACCACTTAAATTAAAATTAAAATTAAATTCAAATCCGCAAACAGATTTAAAAAAACAAAAATTTGAGCCCAGGAGAGCGGAAATTCATTCGGGGGGCGTGGGGGGTACGTGGTGGGTACGAAACGTACCCACCACGCACCCCCCAAGGGGTATGAGCGCATAGGCTGAGATTTTTACAAGTGACCACTTAAATTAAAATTAAAATGAAATTCAAATCCGCAAACAGATTTAAAAAAACAAAAATTTGAGCCCAGGAGAGCGGAAATTCATTCGGGGGGCATGGGGGGTACGTGGTGGGTACGAAACGTACCCACCACGTACCCCCCAAGGGGTATGAGCGCATAGGCTGAGATTTTTACAAGTGACCACTTAAATTAAAATTAAAATTAAATTCAAATCCGCAAACAGATTTAAAAAAACCAAAAATTTGAGCCCAGGAGAGCGGAAGTTCATTTTGGGGGCGTGGAGTACGTATGGGGTACGATCGTACCCCATACGTACCCTATACTGGGTATGAGCGCATAGGCTGAGATTTTTACAAGTGACAACTTAAATTAAAATTAAAATTAAATTCAAATCCGCAAACAGATTTAAAAAAACAAAAATTTGAGCCCAGGAGAGCGGAAATTCATTCGGGGGGCGTGGGGGGTACGTGGTGGGTACGAAACGTACCCACCACGTACCCCCCAAGGGGTATGAGCGCATAGGCTGAGATTTTTACAAGTGACCACTTAAATTAAAATTAAAATTAAATTCAAATCCGCAAACAGATTTAAAAAAACAAAAATTTGAGCCCAGGAGAGCGGAAATTCATTCGGGGGGCGTGGGGGGTACGTGGTGGGTACGAAACGTACCCACCACGTACCCCCCAAGGGGTATGAGCGCATAGGCTGAGATTTTTACAAGTGACCACTTAAATTAAAATTAAAATTAAATTCAAATCCGCAAACAGATTTAAAAAAACCAAAAATTTGAGCCCAGGAGAGCGGAAGTTCATTTTGGGGGCGTGGAGTACGTATGGGGTACGATCGTACCCCATACGTACCCTATACTGGGTATGAGCGCATAGGCTGAGATTTTTACAAGTGACCACTTAAATTAAAATTAAAATTAAATTCAAATCCGCAAACAGATTTAAAAAAACAAAAATTTGAGCCCAGGAGAGCGGAAATTCATTCGGGGGGCGTGGGGGGTACGTGGTGGGTACGAAACGTACCCACCACGTACCCCCCAAGGGGTATGAGCGCATAGGCTGAGATTTTTACAAGTGACCACTTAAATTAAAATTAAAATTAAATTCAAATCCGCAAACAGATTTAAAAAAACAAAAATTTGAGCCCAGGAGAGCGGAAATTCATTCGGGGGGCGTGGGGGGTACGTGGTGGGTACGAAACGTACCCACCACGTACCCCCCAAGGGGTATGAGCGCATAGGCTGAGATTTTTACAAGTGACCACTTAAATTAAAATTAAAATTAAATTCAAATCCGCAAACAGATTTAAAAAAACAAAAATTTGAGCCCAGGAGAGCGGAAATTCATTCGGGGGGCGTGGGGGGTACGTGGTGGGTACGAAATGTACCCACCACGTACCCCCCAAGGGGTATGAGCGCATAGGATGAGATTTTTACAAATGACCATTTAAATTAAAATTAAAATTAAATTCAAATCCGCAAACAGATTTAAAAAAACAAAAATTTGAGCCCAGGAGAGCGGAAATTCATTCGGGGGGCATGGGGGGTACGTGGTGGGTACGAAACGTACCCACCACGTACCCCCCAAGAAGTATGAGCGCATAGGCTGAGATTTTTACAAGTGACCACTTAAATTAAAATTAAAATTAAATTCAAATCCGCAAACAGATTTAAAAAAACAAAAATTTGAGCCCAGGAGAGCGGAAATTCATTCGGGGGGCGTGGGGGGTACGTGGTGGGTACGAAACGTACCCACCACGTACCCCCCAAGGGGTATGAGCGCATAGGCTGAGATTTTTCCAAGTGACCACTTAAATTAAAATTAAAATTAAATTTAAATCCGCAAACAGATTTAAAAAAACAAAAATTTGAGCCCAGGAGAGCGGAAATTCATTCGGGGGGCGTGGGGGGTACGTGGTGGGTACGAAACGTACCCACCACGCACCCCCCAAGGGGTATGAGCGCATAGGCTGAGATTTTTACAAGTGACCACTTAAATTAAAATTAAAATTAAATTCAAATCCGCAAACAGATTTAAAAAAACAAAAATTTGAGCCCAGGAGAGCGGAAATTCATTCGGGGGGCATGGGGGGTACGTGGTGGGTACGAAACGTACCCACCACGTACCCCCCAAGGGGTATGAGCGCATAGGCTGAGATTTTTACAAGTGACCACTTAAATTAAAATTAAAATTAAATTCAAATCCGCAAACAGATTTAAAAAAACCAAAAATTTGAGCCCAGGAGAGCGGAAGTTCATTTTGGGGGCGTGGAGTACGTATGGGGTACGATCGTACCCCATACGTACCCTATACTTTGTATGAGCGCATAGGCTGAGATTTTTACAAGTGACCACTTAAATTAAAATTAAAATTAAATTCAAATCCGCAAACAGATTTAAAAAAACAAAAATTTGAGCCCAGGAGAGCGGAAATTCATTCGGGGGGCGTGGGGGGTACGTGGTGGGTACGAAACGTATCCACCACGTACCCCCCAAGGGGTATGAGCGCATAGGCTGAGATTTTTACAAGTGACCACTTAAATTAAAATTAAAATTAAATTCAAATCCGCAAACAGATTTAAAAAAACAAAAATTTGAGCCCAGGAGAGCGGAAATTCATTCGGAGGGCGTGGGGGGTACGTGGTGGGTACGAAACGTACCCACCACGTACCCCCCAAGGGGTATGAGCGCATAGGCTGAGATTTTTACAAGTGACCACTTAAATTAAAATTAAAATTAAATTCAAATCCGCAAACAGATTTAAAAAAACCAAAAATTTGAGCCCAGGAGAGCGGAAGTTCATTTTGGGGGCGTGGAGTACGTATGGGGTACGATCGTACCCCATACGTACCCTATACTGGGTATGAGCGCATAGGCTGAGATTTTTACAAGTGACCACTTAAATTAAAATTAAAATTAAATTCAAATCCGCAAACAGATTTAAAAAAACAAAAATTTGAGCCCAGGAGAGCGGAAATTCATTCGGGGGGCGTGGGGGGTACGTGGTGGGTACGAAACGTACCCACCACGTACCCCCCAAGGGGTATGAGCGCATAGGCTGAGATTTTTACAAGTGACCACTTAAATTAAAATTAAAATTAAATTCAAATCCGCAAACAGATTTAAAAAAACAAAAATTTGAGCCCAGGAGAGCGGAAATTCATTCGGGGGGCGTGGGGGGTACGTGGTGGGTACGAAACGTACCCACCACGTACCCCCCAAGGGGTATGAGCGCATAGGCTGAGATTTTTACAAGTGACCACTTAAATTAAAATTAAAATTAAATTCAAATCCGCAAACAGATTTAAAAAAACAAAAATTTGAGCCCAGGAGAGCGGAAATTCATTCGGGGGGCGTGGGGGGTACGTGGTGGGTACGAAACGTACCCACCACGTACCCCCCAAGGGGTATGAGAGCATAGGATGAGATTTTTACAAATGACCATTTAAATTAAAATTAAAATTAAATTCAAATCCGCAAACAGATTTAAAAAAACAAAAATTTGAGCCCAGGAGAGCGGAAATTCATTCGGGGGGCATGGGGGGTACGTGGTGGGTACGAAACGTACCCACCACGTACCCCCCAAGGGGTATGAGCGCATAGGCTGAGATTTTTACAAGTGACCACTTAAATTAAAATTAAAATTAAATTCAAATCCGCAAACAGATTTAAAAAAACAAAAATTTGAGCCCAGGAGAGCGGAAATTCATTCGGGGGGCGTGGGGGGTACGTGGTGGGTACGAAACGTACCCACCACGTACCCCCCAAGGGGTATGAGCGCATAGGCTGAGATTTTTACAAGTGACCACTTAAATTAAAATTAAAATTAAATTCAAATCCGCAAACAGATTTAAAGAAACAAAAATTTGAGCCCAGGAGAGCGGAAATTCATTCGGGGGGCGTGGGGGGTACGTGGTGGGTACGAAACGTACCCACCACGTACCCCCCAAGGGGTATGAGCGCATAGGCTGAGATTTTTCCAAGTGACAACTTAAATTAAAATTAAAATTAAATTCAAATCCGCAAACAGATTTAAAAAAACAAAAATTTGAGCCCAGGAGAGCGGAAATTCATTCGGGGGGCGTGGGGGGTACGTGGTGGGTACGAAACGTACCCACCACGTACCCCCCAAGGGGTATGAGCGCATAGGCTGAGATTTTTACAAGTGACCACTTAAATTAAAATTAAAATTAAATTCAAATCCGCAAACAGATTTAAAAAAACAAAAATTTGAGCCCAGGAGAGCGGAAATTCATTCGGGGGGCGTGGGGGGTACGTGGTGGGTACGAAACGTACCCACCACGTACCCCCCAAGGGGTATGAGCGCATAGGATGAGATTTTTACAAGTGACCACTTAAATTAAAATTAAAATTAAATTCAAATCCGCAAACAGATTTAAAAAAACAAAAATTTGAGCCCAGGAGAGCGGAAATTCATTCGGGGGGCATGGGGGGTACGTGGTGGGTACGAAACGTACCCACCACGTACCCCCCAAGGGGTATGAGCGCATAGGCTGAGATTTTTACAAGTGACCACTTAAATTAAAATTAAAATTAAATTCAAATCCGCAAACAGATTTAAAAAAACAAAAATTTGAGCCCAGGAGAGCGGAAATTCATTCGGGGGGCGTGGGGGGTACGTGGTGGGTACGAAACGTACCCACCACGTACCCCCCAAGGAGTATGAGCGCATAGGCTGAGATTTTTACAAGTGACCACTTAAATTAAAATTAAAATTAAATTCAAATCCGCAAACAGATTTAAAAAAACAAAAATTTGAGCCCAGGAGAGCGGAAATTCATTCGGGGGGCGTGGGGGGTACGTGGTGGGTACGAAACGTACCCACCACGTACCCCCCAAGGGGTATGAGCGCATAGGCTGAGATTTTTACAAGTGACCACTTAAATTAAAATTAAAATTAAATTCAAATCCGCAAACAGATTTAAAAAAACAAAAATTTGAGCCCAGGAGAGCGGAAATTCATTCGGGGGGCATGGGGGGTACGTGGTGGGTACGAAACGTACCCACCACGTACCCCCCAAGGGGTATGAGCGCATAGGATGAGATTTTTACAAGTGACCACTTAAATTAAAATTAAAATTAAATTCAAATCCGCAAACAGATTTAAAAAAACAAAAATTTGAGCCCAGGAGAGCGGAAATTCATTCGGGAGGCGTGGGGGGTACGTGGTGGGTACGAAACGTACCAACCACGTACCCCCCAAGGGGTATGAGCGCATAGGCTGAGATTTTTACAAGTGACCACTTAAATTAAAATTAAAATTAAATTCAAATCCGCAAACAGATTTAAAAAAACAAAAATTTGAGCCCAGGAGAGCGGAAATTCATTCGGGGGGCGTGGGGGGTACGTGGTGGGTACGAAACGTACCCACCACGTACCCCCCAAGGGGTATGAGCGCATAGGCTGAGATTTTTACAAGTGACCACTTAAATTAAAATTAAAATTAAATTCAAATCCGCGAACAGATTTAAAAAAACAAAAATTTGAGCCCAGGAGAGCGGAAATTCATTCGGGGGGCATGGGGGGTACGTGGTGGGTACGAAACGTACCCACCACGTACCCCCCAAGGGGTATGAGCGCATAGGATGAGATTTTTACAAGTGACCACTTAAATTAAAATTAAAATTAAATTCAAATCCGCAAACAGATTTAAAAAAACAAAAATTTGAGCCCAGGAGAGCGGAAATTCATTCGGGGGGCGTGGGGGGTACGTGGTGGGTACGAAACGTACCCACCACGTACCCCCCAAGGGGTATGAGCGCATAGGCTGAGATTTTTACAAGTGACCACTTAAATTAAAATTAAAATTAAATTCAAATCCGCAAACAGATTTAAAAAAACAAAAATTTGAGCCCAGGAGAGCGGAAATTCATTCGGGGGGCGTGGGGGGTACGTGGTGGGTACGAAACGTACCCACCACGTACCCCCCAAGGGGTATGAGCGCATAGGCTGAGATTTTTACAAGTGACCACTTAAATTAAAATTAAAATTAAATTCAAATCCGCAAACAGATTTAAAAAAACAAAAATTTGAGCCCAGGAGAGCGGAAATTCATTCGGAGGGCATGGGGGGTACGTGGTGGGTACGAAACGTACCCACCACGTACCCCCCAAGGGGTATGAGCGCATAGGCTGAGATTTTTACAAGTGACCACTTAAATTAAAATTAAAATTAAATTCAAATCCGCAAACAGATTTAAAAAAACAAAAATTTGAGCCCAGGAGAGCGGAAATTCATTCGGGGGGCGTGGGGGGTACGTGGTGGGTACGAAACGTACCCACCACGTACCCCCCAAGGGGTATGAGCGCATAGGATGAGATTTTTACAAGTGACCACTTAAATTAAAATTAAAATTAAATTCAAATCCGCAAACAGATTTAAAAAAACAAAAATTTGAGCCCAGGAGAGCGGAAATTCATTCGGAGGGCGTGGGGGGTACGTGGTGGGTACGAAACGTACCCACCACGTACCCCCCAAGGGGTATGAGCGCATAGGCTGAGATTTTTACAAGTGACCACTTAAATTAAAATTAAAATTAAATTCAAATCCGCAAACAGATTTAAAAAAACAAAAATTTGAGCCCAGGAGAGCGGAAATTCATTCGGGGGGCGTGGGGGGTACGTGGTGGGTACGAAACGTACCCACCACGTACCCCCCAAGGGGTATGAGCGCATAGGCTGAGATTTTTACAAGTGACCACTTAAATTAAAATTAAAATTAAATTCAAATCCGCAAACAGATTTAAAAAAACAAAAATTTGAGCCCAGGAGAGCGGAAATTCATTCGGGGGGCGTGGGGGGTACGTGGTGGGTACGAAACGTACCCACCACGTACCCCCCAAGGGGTATGAGCGCATAGGATGAGATTTTTACAAGTGACCACTTAAATTAAAATTAAAATTAAATTCAAATCCGCAAACAGATTTAAAAACATACTGCAGTCACGATCGGCTGCAAGCCAATCGTATAATACTCTAGATGAATACTGAACTCCGATTTATATTGTAGTTGGGGATAAAGTAGAATTACGTGTGTGCATGTTGTATGTCCTTTATTAAGGACTGCTATTAGATTGCTACTCAAAACTAAAAGACAATATTCAGTGTTTAATTTCATACCTTGAACTGGGTAAGTCATCGAAAAAAATGTCCTTTTTAAAGGACTTTTACATGGGAGGAGCAGGAAGGACTCACTCGATTTCCTACATATTTATCCTTTTCCTTGGAACCATTTAAAAACGAACGTGTACAAAATTTCAAATTCGTAGCTTGAAGCGTTCAAAAGTTATCGGAAAATATTGTTGAACACGTGTTTTAAGGATATTTTGTATGGCAGCTACCAGAAGGAGTAAAAGGATTTCGCTGATTAGTAAACTCGAACTTCCTTTTCACTCAAAACTAACTTGTACAAAATTCCGAATTCGTAGCTAAAAGATTACTTGAGTTATTGTGAGTTTCGTAAATTAAGTGAATGCATTTTGACAGGATATTTGTATGACAGCTACACGAAGGACTATTAGGATTTTCTTCATAATCATATATTTAGCTCCACTTATTGGAAAAATAACACATACAACATTTCAATGTCGTAGCTTAAACCCTTCTAAAGATATCGACCAATATTCTTGAACACGTGTTTTAAGGACATTTTGTATGGCAGCTACCAGAAGGAGTAAAAGGATTTCGCTGATTAGTAAACTCCGACTTCCTTTTCACTCAAAACTAACCTGTACAAAATTCCGAATTCGTCGCTAAAAGATTACTTGAGTTATTGTGAGTTTTGTAAATTAAGTGAATACATTTTGACAGGATATTTGTATGGCAGCTACACGAAGGACTAAAAGGATTTTCTTCATAATCATATATTTAGCTCCAACTATTGGAAAAATAACACATACAAAATTTCAAAGACGTAGCTTAAACCCTTCTGAAGTTATCGACCAATATTCTTGAACACGTGTTTTAAGGACATTTTGTATGGCAGCTACCCGAAGGAGTAGGACGATTTTGCCCGTTAACGAACTTAGCCTTACAAATTCAACCAAACATCCAGATTCAAAATTTCATGGTCCTAGGTGAAGGCGTTCTTGAGATATCGTGCTAACGGACAGACGGACGGACGGACGGACGGACGGACGGACGGACGGATGGACGGACGGACGGACGGACGTCAGGCGGATTTGAGGTTTTTGGCCACAAATAAACAAAAAATAATATATAACTTTTTTTCGTCCGAGGCTTGGTTCTATGCGTTACAAACTTTTGGGCTGGATTAAACTTATAATACTCTATATGATTTCATCTAGAGTATAAAAACAAAAATTTGAGCCCAGGAGAGCGGAAATTCATTCGGGGGGCATGGGGGGTACGTGGTGGGTACGAAACGTACCCACCACGTACCCCCCAAGGGGTATGAGCGCATAGGCTGAGATTTTTACAAGTGACCACTTAAATTAAAATTAAAATTAAATTCAAATCCGCAAACAGATTTAAAAAAACAAAAATTTGAGCCCAGGAGAGCGGAAATTCATTCGGGGGGCATGGGGGGTACGTGGTGGGTACGAAACGTACCCACCACGTACCCCCCAAGGGGTATGAGCGCATAGGCTGAGATTTTTACAAGTGACCACTTAAATTAAAATTAAAATTAAATTCAAATCCGCAAACAGATTTAAAAAAACAAAAATTTGAGCCCAGGAGAGCGGAAATTCATTCGGGGGGCGTGGGGGGTACGTGGTGGGTACGAAACGTACCCACCACGTACCCCCCAAGGGGTATGAGCGCATAGGCTGAGATTTTTACAAGTGACCACTTAAATTAAAATTAAAATTAAATTCAAATCCGCAAACAGATTTAAAAAAACAAAAATTTGAGCCCAGGAGAGCGGAAATTCATTCGGGGGGCGTGGGGGGTACGTGGTGGGTACGAAACGTACCCACCACGTACCCCCCAAGGGGTATGAGCGCATAGGCTGAGATTTTTACAAGTGACCACTTAAATTAAAATTAAAATTAAATTCAAATCCGCAAACAGATTTAAAAAAACAAAAATTTGAGCCCAGGAGAGCGGAAATTCATTCGGGGGGCATGGGGGGTACGTGGTGGGTACGAAACGTACCCACCACGTACCCCCCAAGGGGTATGAGCGCATAGGATGAGATTTTTACAAGTGACCACTTAAATTAAAATTAAAATTAAATTCAAATCCGCAAACAGATTTAAAAAAACAAAAATTTGAGCCCAGGAGAGCGGAAATTCATTCGGGGGGCGTGGGGGGTACGTGGTGGGTACGAAACGTACCCACCACGTACCCCCCAAGGGGTATGAGCGCATAGGCTGAGATTTTTACAAGTGACCACTTAAATTAAAATTAAAATTAAATTCAAATCCGCAAACAGATTTAAAAAAACAAAAATTTGAGCCCAGGAGAGCGGAAATTCATTCGGGGGGCGTGGGGGGTACGTGGTGGGTACGAAACGTACCCACCACGTACCCCCCAAGGGGTATGAGCGCATAGGCTGAGATTTTTACAAGTGACCACTTAAATTAAAATTAAAATTAAATTCAAATCCGCGAACAGATTTAAAAAAACAAAAATTTGAGCCCAGGAGAGCGGAAATTCATTCGGGGGGCATGGGGGGTACGTGGTGGGTACGAAACGTACCCACCACGTACCCCCCAAGGGGTATGAGCGCATAGGATGAGATTTTTACAAGTGACCACTTAAATTAAAATTAAAATTAAATTCAAATCCGCAAACAGATTTAAAAAAACAAAAATTTGAGCCCAGGAGAGCGGAAATTCATTCGGGGGGCGTGGGGGGTACGTGGTGGGTACGAAACGTACCCACCACGTACCCCCCAAGGGGTATGAGCGCATAGGCTGAGATTTTTACAAGTGACCACTTAAATTAAAATTAAAATTAAATTCAAATCCGCAAACAGATTTAAAAAAACAAAAATTTGAGCCCAGGAGAGCGGAAATTCATTCGGGGGGCATGGGGGGTACGTGGTGGGTACGAAACGTACCCACCACGTACCCCCCAAGGGGTATGAGCGCATAGGCTGAGATTTTTACAAGTGACCACTTAAATTAAAATTAAAATTAAATTCAAATCCGCGAACAGATTTAAAAAAACAAAAATTTGAGCCCAGGAGAGCGGAAATTCATTCGGGGGGCATGGGGGGTACGTGGTGGGTACGAAACGTACCCACCACGTACCCCCCAAGGGGTATGAGCGCATAGGCTGAGATTTTTACAAGTGACCACTTAAATTAAAATTAAAATTAAATTCAAATCCGCAAACAGATTTAAAAAAACAAAAATTTGAGCCCAGGAGAGCGGAAATTCATTCGGGGGGCGTGGGGGGTACGTGGTGGGTACGAAACGTACCCACCACGTACCCCCCAAGGGGTATGAGCGCATAGGCTGAGATTTTTACAAGTGACCACTTAAATTAAAATTAAAATTAAATTCAAATCCGCGAACAGATTTAAAAAAACAAAAATTTGAGCCCAGGAGAGCGGAAATTCATTCGGGGGGCATGGGGGGTACGTGGTGGGTACGAAACGTACCCACCACGTACCCCCCAAGGGGTATGAGCGCATAGGATGAGATTTTTACAAGTGACCACTTAAATTAAAATTAAAATTAAATTCAAATCCGCAAACAGATTTAAAAAAACAAAAATTTGAGCCCAGGAGAGCGGAAATTCATTCGGGGGGCGTGGGGGGTACGTGGTGGGTACGAAACGTACCCACCACGTACCCCCCAAGGGGTATGAGCGCATAGGCTGAGATTTTTACAAGTGACCACTTAAATTAAAATTAAAATTAAATTCAAATCCGCAAACAGATTTAAAAAAACAAAAATTTGAGCCCAGGAGAGCGGAAATTCATTCGGGGGGCATGGGGGGTACGTGGTGGGTACGAAACGTACCCACCACGTACCCCCCAAGGGGTATGAGCGCATAGGCTGAGATTTTTACAAGTGACCACTTAAATTAAAATTAAAATTAAATTCAAATCCGCAAACAGATTTAAAAAAACAAAAATTTGAGCCCAGGAGAGCGGAAATTCATTCGGGGGGCATGGGGGGTACGTGGTGGGTACGAAACGTACCCACCACGTACCCCCCAAAGGGTATGAGCGCATAGGATGAGATTTTTACAAGTGACCACTTAAATTAAAATTAAAATTAAATTCAAATCCGCAAACAGATTTAAAAAAACAAAAATTTGAGCCCAGGAGAGCGGAAATTCATTCGGGGGCATGGGGGGTACGTGGTGGGTACGAAACGTACCCACCACGTACCCCCCAAGGGGTATGAGCGCATAGGATGAGATTTTTACAAGTGACCACTTAAATTAAAATTAAAATTAAATTCAAATCCGCAAACAGATTTAAAAAAACAAAAATTTGAGCCCAGGAGAGCGGAAGTTCATTTTGGGGGCGTGGAGTACGTATGGGGTACGATCGTACCCCATACGTACCCTATACTGGGTATGAGCGCATAGGCTGAGATTTTTACAAGTGACCACTTAAATTAAAATTAAAATTAAATTCAAATCCGCAAACAGATTTAAAAAAACAAAAATTTGAGCCCAGGAGAGCGGAAATTCATTCGGGGGGCGTGGGGGGTACGTGGTGGGTACGAAACGTACCCACCACGTACCCCCCAAGGGGTATGAGCGCATAGGCTGAGATTTTTACAAGTGACCACTTAAATTAAAATTAAAATTAAATTCAAATCCGCAAACAGATTTAAAAAAACAAAAATTTGAGCCCAGGAGAGCGGAAATTCATTCGGGGGGCGTGGGGGGTACGTGGTGGGTACGAAACGTACCCACCACGTACCCCCCAAGGGGTATGAGCGCATAGGATGAGATTTTTACAAGTGACCACTTAAATTAAAATTAAAATTAAATTCAAATCCGCAAACAGATTTAAAAAAACAAAAATTTGAGCCCAGGAGAGCGGAAATTCATTCGGGGGGCATGGGGGGTACGTGGTGGGTACGAAACGTACCCACCACGTACCCCCCAAGGGGTATGAGCGCATAGGCTGAGATTTTTACAAGTGACCACTTAAATTAAAATTAAAATTAAATTCAAATCCGCAAACAGATTTAAAAAAACAAAAATTTGAGCCCAGGAGAGCGGAAATTCATTCGGGGGGCATGGGGGGTACGTGGTGGGTACGAAACGTACCCACCACGTACCCCCCAAGGGGTATGAGCGCATAGGCTGAGATTTTTACAAGTGACCACTTAAATTAAAATTAAAATTAAATTCAAATCCGCAAACAGATTTAAAAAAACAAAAATTTGAGCCCAGGAGAGCGGAAATTCATTCGGGGGGCATGGGGGGTACGTGGTGGGTACGAAACGTACCCACCACGTACCCCCCAAGGGGTATGAGCGCATAGGCTGAGATTTTTACAAGTGACCACTTAAATTAAAATTAAAATTAAATTCAAATCCGCAAACAGATTTAAAAAAACAAAAATTTGAGCCCAGGAGAGCGGAAATTCATTCGGGGGGCGTGGGGGCTACGTGGTGGGTACGAAACGTACCCACCACGTACCCCCCAAGGGGTATGAGCGCATAGGCTGAGATTTTTACAAGTGACCACTTAAATTAAAATTAAAATTAAATTCAAATCCGCAAACAGATTTAAAAAAACAAAAATTTGAGCCCAGGAGAGCGGAAATTCATTCGGGGGGCGTGGGGGGTACGTGGTGGGTACGAAACGTACCCACCACGTACCCCCCAAGGGGTATGAGCGCATAGGCTGAGATTTTTACAAGTGACCACTTAAATTAAAATTAAAATTAAATTCAAATCCGCAAACAGATTTAAAAAAACAAAAATTTGAGCCCAGGAGAGCGGAAATTCATTCGGGGGGCATGGGGGGTACGTGGTGGGTACGAAACGTACCCACCACGTACCTCCCAAGGGGTTTGAGCGCATAGGATGAGATTTTTACAAGTGACCACTTAAATTAAAATTAAAATTAAATTCAAATCCGCAAACAGATTTAAAAAAACAAAAATTTGAGCCCAGGAGAGCGGAAATTCATTCGGGGGGCATGGGGGGTACGTGGTGGGTACGAAACGTACCCACCACGTACCCCCCAAGGGGTATGAGCGCATAGGATGAGATTTTTACAAGTGACCACTTAAATTAAAATTAAAATTAAATTCAAATCCGCAAACAGATTTAAAAAAACAAAAATTTGAGCCCAGGAGAGCGGAAATTCATTCGGGGGGCGTGGGGGGTACGTGGTGGGTACGAAACGTACCCACCACGTACCCCCCAAGGGGTATGAGCGCATAGGCTGAGATTTTTACAAGTGACCACTTAAATTAAAATTAAAATTAAATTCAAATCCGCAAACAGATTTAAAAAAACAAAAATTTGAGCCCAGGAGAGCGGAAATTCATTCGGGGGGCGTGGGGGGTACGTGGTGGGTACGAAACGTACCCACCACGTACCCCCCAAGGGGTATGAGCGCATAGGCTGAGATTTTTACAAGTGACCACTTAAATTAAAATTAAAATTAAATTCAAATCCGCAAACAGATTTAAAAAAACAAAAATTTGAGCCCAGGAGAGCGGAAATTCATTCGGGGGGCATGGGGGGTACGTGGTGGGTACCCAACGTACCCACCACGTACCCCCCAAGGGGTATGAGCGCATAGGATGAGATTTTTACAAGTGACCACTTAAATTAAAATTAAAATTAAATTCAAATCCGCAAACAGATTTAAAAAAACAAAAATTTGAGCCCAGGAGAGCGGAAATTCATTCGGAGGGCGTGGGGGGTACGTGGTGGGTACGAAACGTACCCACCACGTACCCCCCAAGGGGTATGAGCGCATAGGCTGAGATTTTTACAAGTGACCACGTAAATTAAAATTAAAATTAAATTCAAATCCGCAAACAGATTTAAAAAAACAAAAATTTGAGCCCAGGAGAGCGGAAATTCATTCGGGGGGCGTGGGGGGTACGTGGTGGGTACGAAACGTACCCACCACGTACCCCCCAAGGGGTATGAGCGCATAGGCTGAGATTTTTACAAGTGACCACTTAAATTAAAATTAAAATTAAATTCAAATCCGCAAACAGATTTAAAAAAACAAAAATTTGAGCCCAGGAGAGCGGAAATTCATTGGGGGGGCGTGGGGGGTACGTGGTGGGTACGAAACGTACCCACCACGTACCCCCCAAGGGGTATGAGCGCATAGGCTGAGATTTTTACAAGTGACCACTTAAATTAAAATTAAAATTAAATTCAAATCCGCGAACAGATTTAAAAAAACAAAAATTTGAGCCCAGGAGAGCGGAAATTCATTCGGGGGGCATGGGGGGTACGTGGTGGGTACGAAACGTACCCACCACGTACCCCCCAAGGGGTATGAGCGCATAGGATGAGATTTTTACAAGTGACCACTTAAATTAAAATTAAAATTAAATTCAAATCCGCAAACAGATTTAAAAAAACAAAAATTTGAGCCCAGGAGAGCGGAAATTCATTCGGGGGGCGTGGGGGGTACGTGATGGGTACGAAACGTACCCACCACGTACCCCCCAAGGGGTATGAGCGCATAGGCTGAGATTTTTACAAGTGACCACTTAAATTAAAATTAAAATTAAATTCAAATCCGCAAACAGATTTAAAAAAACAAAAATTTGAGCCCAGGAGAGCGGAAATTCATTCGGGGGGCGTGGGGGGTACGTGGTGGGTACGAAACGTACCCACCACGTACCCCCCAAGGGGTATGAGCGCATAAGCTGAGATTTTTACAAGTGACCACTTAAATTAAAATTAAAATTAAATTCAAATCCGCAAACAGATTTAAAAAAACAAAAATTTGAGCCCAGGAGAGCGGAAATTCATTCGGGGGGCATGGGGGGTACGTGGTGGGTACGAAACGTATCCACCACGTACCCCCCAAGGGGTATGAGCGCATAGGCTGAGATTTTTACAAGTGACCACTTAAATTAAAATTAAAATTAAATTCAAATCCGCAAACAGATTTAAAAAAACAAAAATTTGAGCCCAGGAGAGCGGAAATTCATTCGGGGGGAGTGGGGGGTACGTGGTGGGTACGAAACGTACCCACCACGTACCCCCCAAGGGGTATGAGCGCATAGGCTGAGATTTTTACAAGTGACCACTTAAATTAAAATTAAAATTAAATTCAAATCCGCAAACAGATTTAAAAAAACAAAAATTTGAGCCCAGGAGAGCGGAAATTCATTCGGGGGGCATGGGGGGTACGTGGTGGGTACGAAACGTACCCACCACGTACCCCCCAAGGGGTATGAGCGCATAGGATGAGATTTTTACAAGTGACCACTTAAATTAAAATTAAAATTAAATTCAAATCCGCAAACAGATTTAAAAAAACAAAAATTTGAGCCCAGGAGAGCGGAAATTCATTCGGGGGGCATGGGGGGTACGTGGTGGGTACGAAACGTACCCACCACGTACCCCCCAAGGGGTATGAGCGCATAGGCTGAGATTTTTACAAGTGACCACTTAAATTAAAATTAAAATTAAATTCAAATCCGCAAACAGATTTAAAAAAACAAAAATTTGAGCCCAGGAGAGCGGAAATTCATTCGGGGGGCGTGGGGGGTACGTGGTGGGTACGAAACGTACCCACCACGTACCCCCCAAGGGGTATGAGCGCATAGGCTGAGATTTTTACAAGTGACCACTTAAATTAAAATTAAAATTAAATTCAAATCCGCAAACAGATTTAAAAAAACAAAAATTTGAGCCCAGGAGAGCGGAAATTCATTCGGGGGGCGTGGGGGGTACGTGGTGGGTACGAAACGTACCCACCACGTACCCCCCAAGGGGTATGAGCGCATAGGCTGAGATTTTTACAAGTGACCACTTAAATTAAAATTAAAATTAAATTCAAATCCGCAAACAGATTTAAAAAAACAAAAATTTGAGCCCAGGAGAGCGGAAATTCATTCGGGGGGCGTGGGGGGTACGTGGTGGGTACGAAACGTACCCACCACGTACCCCCCAAGGGGTATGAGCGCATAGGCTGAGATTTTTACAAGTGACCACTTAAATTAAAATTAAAATTAAATTCAAATCCGCAAACAGATTTAAAAAAACAAAAATTTGAGCCCAGGAGAGCGGAAATTCATTCGGGGGGCGTGGGGGGTACGTGGTGGGTACGAAACGTACCCACCACGTACCCCCCAAGGGGTATGAGCGCATAGGCTGAGATTTTTACAAGTGACCACTTAAATTAAAATTAAAATTAAATTCAAATCCGCAAACAGATTTAAAAAAACAAAAATTTGAGCCCAGGAGAGCGGAAATTCATTCGGGGGGCGTGGGGGGTACGTGGTGGGTACGAAACGTACCCACCACGTACCCCCCAAGGGGTATGAGCGCATAGGCTGAGATTTTTACAAGTGACCACTTAAATTAAAATTAAAATTAAATTCAAATCCGCAAACAGATTTAAAAAAACAAAAATTTGAGCCCAGGAGAGCGGAAATTCATTCGGGGGGCGTGGGGGGTACGTGGTGGGTACGAAACGTACCCACCACGTACCCCCCAAGGGGTATGAGCGCATAGGCTGAGATTTTTACAAGTGACCACTTAAATTAAAATTAAAATTAAATTCAAATCCGCAAACAGATTTAAAAAAACAAAAATTTGAGCCCAGGAGAGCGGAAATTCATTCGGGGGGCGTGGGGGGTACGTGGTGGGTACGAAACGTACCCACCACGTACCCCCCAAGGGGTATGAGCGCATAGGCTGAGATTTTTACAAGTGACCACTTAAATTAAAATTAAAATTAAATTCAAATCCGCAAACAGATTTAAAAAAACAAAAATTTGAGCCCAGGAGAGCGGAAATTCATTCGGGGGGCGTGGGGGGTACGTGGTGGGTACGAAACGTACCCACCACGTACCCCCCAAGGGGTATGAGCGCATAGGCTGAGATTTTTACAAGTGACCACTTAAATTAAAATTAAAATTAAATTCAAATCCGCAAACAGATTTAAAAAAACAAAAATTTGAGCCCAGGAGAGCGGAAATTCATTCGGGGGGCGTGGGGGGTACGTGGTGGGTACGAAACGTACCCACCACGTACCCCCCAAGGGGTATGAGCGCATAGGCTGAGATTTTTACAAGTGACCACTTAAATTAAAATTAAAATTAAATTCAAATCCGCAAACAGATTTAAAAAAACAAAAATTTGAGCCCAGGAGAGCGGAAATTCATTCGGGGGGCGTGGGGGGTACGTGGTGGGTACGAAACGTACCCACCACGTACCCCCCAAGGGGTATGAGCGCATAGGCTGAGATTTTTACAAGTGACCACTTAAATTAAAATTAAAATTAAATTCAAATCCGCAAACAGATTTAAAAAAACAAAAATTTGAGCCCAGGAGAGCGGAAATTCATTCGGAGGGCGTGGGGGGTACGTGGTGGGTACGAAACGTACCCACCACGTACCCCCCAAGGGGTATGAGCGCATAGGCTGAGATTTTTACAAGTGACCACTTAAATTAAAATTAAAATTAAATTCAAATCCGCAAACAGATTTAAAAAAACAAAAATTTGAGCCCAGGAGAGCGGAAATTCATTCGGAGGGCGTGGGGGGTACGTGGTGGGTACGAAACGTACCCACCACGTACCCCCCAAGGGGTATGAGCGCATAGGCTGAGATTTTTACAAGTGACCACTTAAATTAAAATTAAAATTAAATTCAAATCCGCAAACAGATTTAAAAAAACAAAAATTTGAGCCCAAAGGAGCGGAAATTCATTCGGGGGGCGTGGGGGGTACGTGGTGGGTACGAAACGTACCCACCACGTACCCCCCAAGGGGTATGAGCGCATAGGCTGAGATTTTTACAAGTGACCACTTAAATTAAAATTAAAATTAAATTCAAATCCGCAAACAGATTTAAAAAAACAAAAATTTGAGCCCAGGAGAGCGGAAATTCATTCGGGGAGCGTGGGGGGTACGTGGTGGGTACGAAACGTACCCACCACGTACCCCCCAAGGGGTATGAGCGCATAGGCTGAGATTTTTACAAGTGACCACTTAAATTAAAATTAAAATTAAATTCAAATCCGCAAACAGATTTAAAAAAACAAAAATTTGAGCCCAGGAGAGCGGAAATTCATTCGGGGGGCGTGGGGGGTACGTGGTGGGTACGAAACGTACCCACCACGTACCCCCCAAGGGGTATGAGCGCATAGGCTGAGATTTTTACAAGTGACCACTTAAATTAAAATTAAAATTAAATTCAAATCCGCAAACAGATTTAAAAAAACAAAAATTTGAGCCCAGGAGAGCGGAAATTCATTCGGGGGGCGTGGGGGTACGTGGTGGGTACGAAACGTACCCACCACGTACCCCCCAAGGGGTATGAGCGCATAGGCTGAGATTTTTACAAGTGACCACTTAAATTAAAATTAAAATTAAATTCAAATCCGCAAACAGATTTAAAAAAACAAAAATTTGAGCCCAGGAGAGCGGAAATTCATTCGGGGGGCGTGGGGGGTACGTGGTGGTACGAAACGTACCCACCACGTACCCCCCAAGGGGTATGAGCGCATAGGCTGAGATTTTTACAAGTGACCACTTAAATTAAAATTAAAATTAAATTCAAATCCGCAAACAGATTTAAAAAAACAAAAATTTGAGCCCAGGAGAGCGGAAATTCATTCGGGGGGCATGGGGGGTACGTGGTGGGTACGAAACGTACCCACCACGTACCCCCCAAAGGGTATGAGCGCATAGGATGAGATTTTTACAAGTGACCACTTAAATTAAAATTAAAATTAAATTCAAATCCGCAAACAGATTTAAAAAAACAAAAATTTGAGCCCAGGAGAGCGGAAATTCATTCGGGGGCATGGGGGGTACGTGGTGGGTACGAAACGTACCCACCACGTACCCCCCAAGGGGTATGAGCGCATAGGATGAGATTTTTACAAGTGACCACTTAAATTAAAATTAAAATTAAATTCAAATCCGCAAACAGATTTAAAAAAACAAAAATTTGAGCCCAGGAGAGCGGAAGTTCATTTTGGGGGCGTGGAGTACGTATGGGGTACGATCGTACCCCATACGTACCCTATACTGGGTATGAGCGCATAGGCTGAGATTTTTACAAGTGACCACTTAAATTAAAATTAAAATTAAATTCAAATCCGCAAACAGATTTAAAAAAACAAAAATTTGAGCCCAGGAGAGCGGAAATTCATTCGGGGGGCGTGGGGGGTACGTGGTGGGTACGAAACGTACCCACCACGTACCCCCCAAGGGGTATGAGCGCATAGGCTGAGATTTTTACAAGTGACCACTTAAATTAAAATTAAAATTAAATTCAAATCCGCAAACAGATTTAAAAAAACAAAAATTTGAGCCCAGGAGAGCGGAAATTCATTCGGGGGGCATGGGGGGTACGTGGTGGGTACGAAACGTACCCACCACGTACCCCCCAAGGGGTATGAGCGCATAGGCTGAGATTTTTACAAGTGACCACTTAAATTAAAATTAAAATTAAATTCAAATCCGCAAACAGATTTAAAAAAACAAAAATTTGAGCCCAGGAGAGCGGAAATTCATTCGGGGGGCATGGGGGGTACGTGGTGGGTACGAAACGTACCCACCACGTACCCCCCAAGGGGTATGAGCGCATAGGCTGAGATTTTTACAAGTGACCACTTAAATTAAAATTAAAATTAAATTCAAATCCGCAAACAGATTTAAAAAAACAAAAATTTGAGCCCAGGAGAGCGGAAATTCATTCGGGGGGCGTGGGGGGTACGTGGTGGGTACGAAACGTACCCACCACGTACCCCCCAAGGGGTATGAGCGCATAGGCTGAGATTTTTACAAGTGACCACTTAAATTAAAATTAAAATTAAATTCAAATCCGCAAACAGATTTAAAAAAACAAAAATTTGAGCCCAGGAGAGCGGAAATTCATTCGGGGGGCATGGGGGGTACGTGGTGGGTACGAAACGTACCCACCACGTACCCCCCAAGGGGTATGAGCGCATAGGATGAGATTTTTACAAGTGACCACTTAAATTAAAATTAAAATTAAATTCAAATCCGCAAACAGATTTAAAAAAACAAAAATTTGAGCCCAGGAGAGCGGAAATTCATTCGGGGGGCGTGGGGGGTACGTGGTGGGTACGAAACGTACCCACCACGTACCCCCCAAGGGGTATGAGCGCATAGGCTGAGATTTTTACAAGTGACCACTTAAATTAAAATTAAAATTAAATTCAAATCCGCAAACAGATTTAAAAAAACAAAAATTTGAGCCCAGGAGAGCGGAAATTCATTCGGGGGGCATGGGGGGTACGTGGTGGGTACGAAACGTACCCACCACGTACCCCCCAAGGGGTATGAGCGCATAGGCTGAGATTTTTACAAGTGACCACTTAAATTAAAATTAAAATTAAATTCAAATCCGCAAACAGATTTAAAAAAACAAAAATTTGAGCCCAGGAGAGCGGAAATTTATTCGGGGGGCATGGGGGGTACGTGGTGGGTACGAAACGTACCCACCACGTACCCCCCAAGGGGTATGAGCGCATAGGCTGAGATTTTTACAAGTGACCACTTAAATTAAAATTAAAATTAAATTCAAATCCGCAAACAGATTTAAAAAAACAAAAATTTGAGCCCAGGAGAGCGGAAATTCATTCGGGGGGCGTGGGGGGTACGTGGTGGGTACGAAACGTACCCATCACGTACCCCCCAAGGGGTATGAGCGCATAGGCTGAGATTTTTACAAGTGACCACTTAAATTAAAATTAAAATTAAATTCAAATCCGCAAATAGATTTAAAAAAACAAAAATTTGAGCCCAGGAGAGCGGAAATTCATTCGGGGGGCGTGGGGGGTACGTGGTGGGTACGAAACGTACCCACCACGTACCCCCCAAGGGGTATGAGCGCATAGGCTGAGATTTTTACAAGTGACCACTTAAATTAAAATTAAAATTAAATTCAAATCCGCAAACAGATTTAAAAAAACAAAAATTTGAGCCCAGGAGAGCGGAAATTCATTCGGGGGGCGTGGGGGGTACGTGGTGGGTACGAAACGTACCCACCACGTACCTCCCAAGGGGTATGAGCGCATAGGCTGAGATTTTTACAAGTGACCACTTAAATTAAAATTAAAATTAAATTCAAATCCGCAAACAGATTTAAAAAAACAAAAATTTGAGCCCAGGAGAGCGGAAATTCATTCGGGGGGCGTGGGGGGTACGTGGTGGGTACGAAACGTACCCACCACGTACCCCCCAAGGGGTATGAGCGCATAGGCTGAGATTTTTACAAGTGACCATTTAAATTAAAATTAAAATTAAATTCAAATCCGCAAACAGATTTAAAAAAACAAAAATTTGAGCCCAGGAGAGCGGAAATTCATTCGGGGGGCGTGGGGGGTACGTGGTGGGTACGAAACGTACCCACCACGTACCCCCAAGGGGTATGAGCGCATAGGCTGAGATTTTTACAAGTGACCACTTAAATTAAAATTAAAATTAAATTCAAATCCGCAAACAGATTTAAAAAAACAAAAATTTGAGCCCAGGAGAGCGGAAGTTCATTTTGGGGGCGTGGAGTACGTATAGGGTACGTATGGGGTACGATCGTACCCCATACGTACCCCATACTGGGTATGAGCCCATAGGATGAGATTTTTACAAGTGACCACTTAAATTAAAATTAAAATTAAATTCAAATCCGCAAACAGATTTAAAAAAACAAAAATTTGAGCCCAGGAGAGCGGAAATTCATTCGGGGGGCGTGGGGGGTACGTGGTGGGTACGAAACGTACCCACCACGTACCCACCACGTACCCCCCAAGGGGTATGAGCGCATAGGCTGAGATTTTTACAAGTGACCACTTAAATTAAAATTAAAATTAAATTGAAATCCGCAAACAGATTTAAAAAAACAAAAATTTGAGCCCAGGAGAGCGGAAATTCATTCGGGGGGCGTGGGGGGTACGTGGTGGGTACGAAACGTACCCACCACGTACCCCCCAAGGGGTATGAGCGCATAGGCTGAGATTTTTACAAGTGACCACTTAAATTAAAATTAAAATTAAATTCAAATCCGCAAACAGATTTAAAAAAACAAAAATTTGAGCCCAGGAGAGCGGAAATTCATTCGGGGGGCGTGGGGGGCACGTGGTGGGTACGAAACGTACCCACCACGTACCCCCCAAGGGGTATGAGCGCATAGGCTGAGATTTTTACAAGTGACCACTTAAATTAAAATTAAAATTAAATTCAAATCCGCAAACAGATTTAAAAAAACAAAAATTTGAGCCCAGGAGAGCGGAAATTCATTCGGGGGGCGTGGGGGGTACGTGGTGGGTACGAAACGTACCCACCACGTACCCCCCAAGGGGTATGAGCGCATAGGATGAGATTTTTACAAGTGACCACTTAAATTAAAATTAAAATTAAATTCAAATCCGCAAACAGATTTAAAAAAACAAAAATTTGAGCCCAGGAGAGCGGAAATTCATTCGGGGGGCATGGGGGGTACGTGGTGGGTACGAAACGTACCCACCACGTACCCCCCAAGGGGTATGAGCGCATAGGCTGAGATTTTTACAAGTGACCACTTAAATTAAAATTAAAATTAAATTCAAATCCGCAAACAGATTTAAAAAAACAAAAATTTGAGCCCAGGAGAGCGGAAATTCATTCGGGGGGCATGGGGGTACGTGGTGGGTACGAAACGTACCCACCACGTACCCCCCAAGGGGTATGAGCGCATAGGCTGAGATTTTTACAAGTGACCACTTAAATTAAAATTAAAATTAAATTCAAATCCGCAAACAGATTTAAAAAAACAAAAATTTGAGCCCAGGAGAGCGGAAATTCATTCGGGGGGCATGGGGGGTACGTGGTGGGTACGAAACGTACCCACCACGTACCCCCCAAGGGGTATGAGCGCATAGGCTGAGATTTTTACAAGTGACCACTTAAATTAAAATTAAAATTAAATTCAAATCCGCAAACAGATTTAAAAAAACAAAAATTTGAGCCCAGGAGAGCGGAAATTCATTCGGGGGGCATGGGGGGTACGTGGTGGGTACGAAACGTACCCACCACGTACCCCCCAAGGAGTATGAGCGCATAGGCTGAGATTTTTACAAGTGACCACTTAAATTAAAATTAAAATTAAATTCAAATCCGCGAACAGATTTAAAAAAACAAAAATTTGAGCCCAGGAGAGCGGAAATTCATTCGGGGGGCGTGGGGGGTACGTGGTGGGTACGAAACGTACCCACCACGTACCCCCCAAGGGGTATGAGCGCATAGGCTGAGATTTTTACAAGTGACCACTTAAATTAAAATTAAAATTAAATTCAAATCCGCAAACAGATTTAAAAAAACAAAAATTTGAGCCCAGGAGAGCGGAAATTCATTCGGGGGGCGTGGGGGGTACGTGGTGGGTACGAAACGTACCCACCACGTACCCCCCAAGGGGTATGAGCGCATAGGCTGAGATTTTTACAAGTGACCACTTAAATTAAAATTAAAATTAAATTCAAATCCGCAAACAGATTTAAAAAAACAAAAATTTGAGCCCAGGAGAGCGGAAATTCATTCGGGGGGCGTGGGGGGTACGTGGTGGGTACGAAACGTACCCACCACGTACCCCCCAAGGGGTATGAGCGCATAGGCTGAGATTTTTACAAGTGACCACTTAAATTAAAATTAAAATTAAATTCAAATCCGCAAACAGATTTAAAAAAACAAAAATTTGAGCCCAGGAGAGCGGAAATTCATTCGGGGGGCGTGGGGGGTACGTGGTGGGTACGAAACGTACCCACCACGTACCCCCCAAGGGGTATGAGCGCATAGGCTGAGATTTTTACAAGTGACCACTTAAATTAAAATTAAAATTAAATTCAAATCCGCAAACAGATTTAAAAAAACAAAAATTTGAGCCCAGGAGAGCGGAAATTCATTCGGGGGGCGTGGGGGGTACGTGGTGGGTACGAAACGTACCCACCACGTACCCCCCAAGGGGTATGAGCGCATAGGATGAGATTTTTACAAGTGACCACTTAAATTAAAATTAAAATTAAATTCAAATCCGCAAACAGATTTAAAAAAACAAAAATTTGAGCCCAGGAGAGCGGAAATTCATTCGGGGGGCATGGGGGTACGTGGTGGGTACGAAACGTACCCACCACGTACCCCCCAAGGGGTATGAGCGCATAGGCTGAGATTTTTACAAGTGACCACTTAAATTAAAATTAAAATTAAATTCAAATCCGCAAACAGATTTAAAAAAACAAAAATTTGAGCCCAGGAGAGCGGAAATTCATTCGGGGGGCGTGGGGGGTACGTGGTGGGTACGAAACGTACCCACCACGTACCCCCCAAGGGGTATGAGCGCATAGGCTGAGATTTTTACAAGTGACCACTTAAATTAAAATTAAAATTAAATTCAAATCCGCAAACAGATTTAAAAAAACAAAAATTTGAGCCCAGGAGAGCGGAAATTCATTCGGGGGGCGTGGGGGGTACGTGGTGGGTACGAAACGTACCCACCACGTACCCCCCAAGGGGTATGAGCGCATAGGCTGAGATTTTTACAAGTGACCACTTAAATTAAAATTAAAATTAAATTCAAATCCGCAAACAGATTTAAAAAAACAAAAATTTGAGCCCAGGAGAGCGGAAATTCATTCGGGGGGCGTGGGGGGTACGTGGTGGGTACGAAACGTACCCACCACGTACCCCCCAAGGGGTATGAGCGCATAGGCTGAGATTTTTACAAGTGACCACTTAAATTAAAATTAAAATTAAATTCAAATCCGCAAACAGATTTAAAAAAACAAAAATTTGAGCCCAGGAGAGCGGAAATTCATTCGGGGGGCGTGGGGGGTACGTGGTGGGTACGAAACGTACCCAGCACGTACCCCCCAAGGGGTATGAGCGCATAGGCTGAGATTTTTATAAGTGACCACTTAAATTAAAATTAAAATTAAATTCAAATCCGCAAACAGATTTAAAAAAACAAAAATTTGAGCCCAGGAGAGCGGAAATTCATTCGGGGGGCGTGGGGGGTACGTGGTGGGTACGAAACGTACCCACCACGTACCCCCCAAGGGGTATGAGCGCATAGGCTGAGATTTTTACAAGTGACCACTTAAATTAAAATTAAAATTAAATTCAAATCCGCAAACAGATTTAAAAAAACAAAAATTTGAGCCCAGGAGAGCGGAAATTCATTCGGGGGGCGTGGGGGGTACGTGGTGGGTACGAAACGTACCCACCACGTACCCCCCAAGGGGTATGAGCGCATAGGCTGAGATTTTTACAAGTGACCACTTAAATTAAAATTAAAATTAAATTCAAATCCGCAAACAGATTTAAAAAAACAAAAATTTGAGCCCAGGAGAGCGGAAGTTCATTTTGGGGGCGTGGAGTACGTATAGGGTACGTATGGGGTACGATCGTACCCCATACGTACCCCATACTGGGTATGAGCCCATAGGATGAGATTTTTACAAGTGACCACTTAAATTAAAATTAAAATTAAATTCAAATCCGCAAACAGATTTAAAAAAACAAAAATTTGAGCCCAGGAGAGCGGGAATTCATTCGGGGGGCGTGGGGGGTACGTGGTGGGTACGAAACGTACCCACCACGTACCCCCCAAGGGGTATGAGCGCATAG
Source organism: Beris morrisii (assembly GCA_951812415.1). Classification (NCBI taxonomy): domain Eukaryota; kingdom Metazoa; phylum Arthropoda; class Insecta; order Diptera; family Stratiomyidae; genus Beris; species Beris morrisii. The sequence continues at coordinate 32,558,985 of OX638311.1, forward strand.
GCTGAGATTTTTACAAGTGACCACTTAAATTAAAATTAAAATGAAATTCAAATCCGCAAACAGATTTAAAAAAACAAAAATTTGAGCCCAGGAGAGCGGAAATTCATTCGGGGAGCATGGGCGGTACGTGGTGGGTACGAAACGTACCCACCACGTACCCCCCAAGGGGTATGAGCGCATAGGCTGAGATTTTTACAAGTGACCACTTAAATTAAAATTTAAAATAAATTTAAATCCGCAAACAGATTTAAAAAAACAAAAATTTGAGCCCAGGAGAGCGGAAATTCATTCGGGGGGCATGGGGGTACGTGGTGGGTACGAAACGTACCCACCACGTACCCCCCAAGGGGTATGAGCGCATAGGCTGAGATTTTTACAAGTGACCACTTAAATTAAAATTAAAATTAAATTCAAATCCGCAAACAGATTTAAAAAAACAAAAATTTGAGCCCAGGAGAGCGGAAATTCATTCGGGGGGCATGGGGGGTACGTGGTGGGTACGAAACGTACCCACCACGTACCCCCCAAGGGGTATGAGCGCATAGGCTGAGATTTTTACAAGTGACCACTTAAATTAAAATTAAAATTAAATTCAAATCCGCAAACAGATTTAAAAAAACAAAAATTTGAGCCCAGGAGAGCGGAAATTCATTCGGGGGGCATGGGGGGTACGTGGTGGGTACGAAACGTACCCACCACGTACCCCCCAAGGGGTATGAGCGCATAGGCTGAGATTTTTACAAGTGACCACTTAAATTAAAATTAAAATTAAATTCAAATCCGCAAACAGATTTAAAAAAACAAAAATTTGAGCCCAGGAGAGCGGAAATTCATTCGGGGGGCGTGGGGGGTACGTGGTGGGTACGAAACGTACCCACCACGTACCCCCCAAGGGGTATGAGCGCATAGGCTGAGATTTTTACAAGTGACCACTTAAATTAAAATTAAAATTAAATTCAAATCCGCAAACAGATTTAAAAAAACAAAAATTTGAGCCCAGGAGAGCGGAAATTCATTCGGGGGGCATGGGGGGTACGTGGTGGGTACGAAACGTACCCACCACGTACCCCCCAAGGGGTATGAGCGCATAGGATGAGATTTTTACAAGTGACCACTTAAATTAAAATTAAAATTAAATTCAAATCCGCAAACAGATTTAAAAAAACAAAAATTTGAGCCCAGGAGAGCGGAAATTCATTCGGGGGGCGTGGGGGGTACGTGGTGGGTACGAAACGTACCCACCACGTACCCCCCAAGGGGTATGAGCGCATAGGCTGAGATTTTTACAAGTGACCACTTAAATTAAAATTAAAATTAAATTCAAATCCGCAAACAGATTTAAAAAAACAAAAATTTGAGCCCAGGAGAGCGGAAATTCATTCGGGGGGCGTGGGGGGTACGTGGTGGGTACGAAACGTACCCACCACGTACCCTCCAAGGGGTATGAGCGCATAGGCTGAGATTTTTACAAGTGACCACTTAAATTAAAATTAAAATTAAATTCAAATCCGCAAACAGATTTAAAAAAACAAAAATTTGAGCCCAGGAGAGCGGAAATTCATTCGGGGGGCGTGGGGGTACGTGGTGGGTACGAAACGTACCCACCACGTACCCCCCAAGGGGTATGAGCGCATAGGCTGAGATTTTTACAAGTGACCACTTAAATTAAAATTAAAATTAAATTCAAATCCGCAAACAGATTTAAAAAAACAAAAATTTGAGCCCAGGAGAGCGGAAATTCATTCGGGGTGCGTGGGGGGCACGTGGTGGGTACGTGGTGGGTACGAAACGTACCCACCACGTACCCCCCAAGGGTATGAGCGCATAGGCTGAGATTTTTACAAGTGACCACTTAAATTAAAATTAAAATTAAATTCAAATCCGCAAACAGATTTAAAAAAACAAAAATTTGAGCCCAGGAGAGCGGAAATTCATTCGGGGGGCGTGGGGGGTACGTGGTGGGTACGAAACGTACCCACCACGTACCCCCCAAGGGGTATGAGCGCATAGGCTGAGATTTTTACAAGTGACCACTTAAATTAAAATTAAAATTAAATTCAAATCCGCAAACAGATTTAAAAAAACAAAAATTTGAGCCCAGGAGAGCGGAAATTCATTCGGGGGGCGTGGGGGGTACGTGGTGGGTACGAAACGTACCCACCACGTACCCCCCAAGGGGTATGAGCGCATAGGCTGAGATTTTTACAAGTGACCACTTAAATTAAAATTAAAATTAAATTCAAATCCGCAAACAGATTTAAAAAAACAAAAATTTGAGCCCAGGAGAGCGGAAATTCATTCGGGGGGCGTGGGGGGTACGTGGTGGGTACGAAACGTACCCACCACGTACCCCCCAAGGGGTATGAGCGCATAGGCTGAGATTTTTACAAGTGACCACTTAAATTAAAATTAAAATTAAATTCAAATCCGCAAACAGATTTAAAAAAACAAAAATTTGAGCCCAGGAGAGCGGAAATTCATTCGGGGGGCGTGGGGGGTACGTGGTGGGTACGAAACGTACCCACCACGTACCCCCCAAGGGGTATGAGCGCATAGGCTGAGATTTTTACAAGTGACCACTTAAATTAAAATTAAAATTAAATTCAAATCCGCAAACAGATTTAAAAAAACAAAAATTTGAGCCCAGGAGAGCGGAAATTCATTCGGGGTGCGTGGGGGGTACGTGGTGGGTACGTGGTGGGTACGAAACGTACCCACCACGTACCCCCCAAGGGGTATGAGCGCATAGGCTGAGATTTTTACAAGTGACCACTTAAATTAAAATTAAAATTAAATTCAAATCCGCAAACAGATTTAAAAAAACAAAAATTTGAGCCCAGGAGAGCGGAAATTCATTCGGGGGGCGTGGGGGGTACGTGGTGGGTACGAAACGTACCCACCACGTACCCCCCAAGGGGTATGAGCGCATAGGCTGAGATTTTTACAAGTGACCACTTAAATTAAAATTAAAATTAAATTCAAATCCGCAAACAGATTTAAAAAAACAAAAATTTGAGCCCAGGAGAGCGGAAATTCATTCGGGGGGCGTGGGGGGTACGTGGTGGGTACGAAACGTACCCACCACGTACCCCCCAAGGGGTATGAGCGCATAGGCTGAGATTTTTACAAGTGACCACTTAAATTAAAATTAAAATTAAATTCAAATCCGCAAACAGATTTAAAAAAACAAAAATTTGAGCCCAGGAGAGCGGAAATTCATTCAGGGGGCGTGGGGGGTACGTGGTGGGTACGAAACGTACCCACGACGTACCCCCCAAGGGGTATGAGCGCATAGGCTGAGATTTTTACAAGTGACCACTTAAATTAAAATTCAAATTAAATTCAAATCCGCAAACAGATTTAAAAAAACAAAAATTTGAGCCCTGGAGAGCGGAAATTCATTCGGGGGGCGTGGGGGGTACGTGGTGGGTACGAAACGTACCCACCACGTACCCCCCAAGGGGTATGAGCGCATAGGCTGAGATTTTTACAAGTGACCACTTAAATTAAAATTAAAATTAAATTCAAATCCGCAAACAGATTTAAAAAAACAAAAATTTGAGCCCTGGAGAGCGGAAATTCATTCGGGGGGCGTGGGGGGTACGTGGTGGGTACGAAACGTACCCACCACGTACCCCCCAAGGGGTATGAGCGCATAGGCTGAGATTTTTACAAGTGACCACTTAAATTAAAATTAAAATTAAATTCAAATCCGCAAACAGATTTAAAAAAACAAAAATTTGAGCCCAGGAGAGCGGAAATTCATTCGGGGTGCGTGGGGGGTACGTGGTGGGTACGTGGTGGGTACGAAACGTACCCACCACGTACCTCTCAAGGGGTATGAGCGCATAGGCTGAGATTTTTACAAGTGACCACTTAAATTAAAATTAAAATTAAATTCAAATCCGCAAACAGATTTAAAAAAACAAAAATTTGAGCCCAGGAGAGCGGAAATTCATTCGGGGGGCGTGGGGGGTACGTGGTGGGTACGAAACGTACCCACCACGTACCCCCCAAGGGGTATGAGCGCATAGGCTGAGATTTTTACAAGTGACCACTTAAATTAAAATTAAAATTAAATTCAAATCCGCAAACAGATTTAAAAAAACAAAAATTTGAGCCCAGGAGAGCGGAAATTCATTCGGGGGGCGTGGGGGGTACGTGGTGGGTACGAAACGTACCCACCACGTACCCCCCAAGGGGTATGAGCGCATAGGCTGAGATTTTTACAAGTGACCACTTAAATTAAAATTAAAATTAAATTCAAATCCGCAAACAGATTTAAAAAAACAAAAATTTGAGCCCAGGAGAGCGGAAATTCATTCGGGGGGCGTGGGGGGTACGTGGTGGGTACGAAACGTACCCACCACGTACCCCCCAAGGGGTATGAGCGCATAGGCTGAGATTTTTACAAGTGACCACTTAAATTAAAATTAAAATTAAATTCAAATCCGCAAACAGATTTAAAAAAACAAAAATTTGAGCCCAGGAGAGCGGAAATTCATTCGGGGTGCGTGGGGGGTACGTGGTGGGTACGTGGTGGGTACGAAACGTACCCACCACGTACCCCCCAAGGGGTATGAGCGCATAGGCTGAGATTTTTACAAGTGACCACTTAAATTAAAATTAAAATTAAATTCAAATCCGCAAACAGATTTAAAAAAACAAAAATTTGAGCCCAGGAGAGCGGAAATTCATTCGGGGGGCGTGGGGGGTACGTGGTGGGTACGAAACGTACCCACCACGTACCCCCCAAGGGGTATGAGCGCATAGGCTGAGATTTTTACAAGTGACCACTTAAATTAAAATTAAAATTAAATTCAAATCCGCAAACAGATTTAAAAAAACAAAAATTTGAGCCCAGGAGAGCGGAAATTCATTCGGGGGGCGTGGGGGGTACGTGGTGGGTACGAAACGTACCCACCACGTACCCCCCAAGGGGTATGAGCGCATAGGCTGAGATTTTTACAAGTGACCACTTAAATTAAAATTAAAATTAAATTCAAATCCGCAAACAGATTTAAAAAAACAAAAATTTGAGCCCAGGAGAGCGGAAATTCATTCGGGGGGCGTGGGGGGTACGTGGTGGGTACGAAACGTACCCACGACGTACCCCCCAAGGGGTATGAGCGCATAGGCTGAGATTTTTACAAGTGACCACTTAAATTAAAATTCAAATTAAATTCAAATCCGCAAACAGATTTAAAAAAACAAAAATTTGAGCCCTGGAGAGCGGAAATTCATTCGGGGGGCGTGGGGGGTACGTGGTGGGTACGAAACGTACCCACCACGTACCCCCCAAGGGGTATGAGCGCATAGGCTGAGATTTTTACAAGTGACCACTTAAATTAAAATTAAAATTAAATTCAAATCCGCAAACAGATTTAAAAAAACAAAAATTTGAGCCCAGGAGAGCGGAAATTCATTCGGGGGGCGTGGGGGGTACGTGGTGGGTACGAAACGTACCCACCACGTACCCCCCAAGGGGTATGAGCGCATAGGCTGAGATTTTTACAAGTGACCACTTAAATTAAAATTAAAATTAAATTCAAATCCGCAAACAGATTTAAAAAAACAAAAATTTGAGCCCAGGAGAGCGGAAATTCATTCGGGGGGCGTGGGGGGTACGTGGTGGGTACGAAACGTACCCACGACGTACCCCCCAAGGGGTATGAGCGCATAGGCTGAGATTTTTACAAGTGACCACTTAAATTAAAATTCAAATTAAATTCAAATCCGCAAACAGATTTAAAAAAACAAAAATTTGAGCCCTGGAGAGCGGAAATTCATTCGGGGGGCGTGGGGGGTATGAGCGCATAGGCTGAGATTTTTACAAGTGACCACTTAAATTAAAATTAAAATTAAATTCAAATCCGCAAACAGATTTAAAAAAACAAAAATTTGAGCCCAGGAGAGCGGAAATTCATTCGGGGGGCGTGGGGGGTACGTGGTGGGTACGAAACGTACCCACCACGTACCCCCCAAGGGGTATGAGCGCATAGGCTGAGATTTTTACAAGTGACCACTTAAATTAAAATTAAAATTAAATTCAAATCCGCAAACAGATTTAAAAAAACAAAAATTTGAGCCCAGGAGAGCGGAAATTCATTCGGGGGGCGTGGGGGGTACGTGGTGGGTACGAAACGTACCCACCACGTACCCCCCAAGGGGTATGAGCGCATAGGCTGAGATTTTTACAAGTGACCACTTAAATTAAAATTAAAATTAAATTCAAATCCGCAAACAGATTTAAAAAAACAAAAATTTGAGCCCAGGAGAGCGGAAATTCATTCGGGGGGCGTGGGGGGTACGTGGTGGGTACGAAACGTACCCACCACGTACCCCCCAAGGGGTATGAGCGCATAGGCTGAGATTTTTACAAGTGACCACTTAAATTAAAATTAAAATTAAATTCAAATCCGCAAACAGATTTAAAAAAACAAAAATTTGAGCCCAGGAGAGCGGAAATTCATTCGGGGTGCGTGGGGGGTACGTGGTGGGTACGTGGTGGGTACGAAACGTACCCACCACGTACCCCCCAAGGGGTATGAGCGCATAGGCTGAGATTTTTACAAGTGACCACTTAAATTAAAATTAAAATTAAATTCAAATCCGCAAACAGATTTAAAAAAACAAAAATTTGAGCCCAGGAGAGCGGAAATTCATTCGGGGGGCGTGGGGGGTACGTGGTGGGTACGAAACGTACCCACCACGTACCCCCCAAGGGGTATGAGCGCATAGGCTGAGATTTTTACAAGTGACCACTTAAATTAAAATTAAAATTAAATTCAAATCCGCAAACAGATTTAAAAAAACAAAAATTTGAGCCCTGGAGAGCGGAAATTCATTCGGGGGGCGTGGGGGGTACGTGGTGGGTACGAAACGTACCCACCACGTACCCCCCAAGGGGTATGAGCGCATAGGCTGAGATTTTTACAAGTGACCACTTAAATTAAAATTAAAATTAAATTCAAATCCGCAAACAGATTTAAAAAAACAAAAATTTGAGCCCAGGAGAGCGGAAATTCATTCGGGGGGCGTGGGGGGTACGTGGTGGGTACGAAACGTACCCACCACGTACCCCCCAAGGGGTATGAGCGCATAGGCTGAGATTTTTACAAGTGACCACTTAAATTAAAATTAAAATTAAATTCAAATCCGCAAACAGATTTAAAAAAACAAAAATTTGAGCCCAGGAGAGCGGAAATTCATTCGGGGGGCGTGGGGGGTACGTGGTGGGTACGAAACGTACCCACCACGTACCCCCCAAGGGGTATGAGCGCATAGGCTGAGATTTTTACAAGTGACCACTTAAATTAAAATTAAAATTAAATTCAAATCCGCAAACAGATTTAAAAAAACAAAAATTTGAGCCCAGGAGAGCGGAAATTCATTCGGGGTGCGTGGGGGGTACGTGGTGGGTACGTGGTGGGTACGAAACGTACCCACCACGTACCCCCCAAGGGGTATGAGCGCATAGGCTGAGATTTTTACAAGTGACCACTTAAATTAAAATTAAAATTAAATTCAAATCCGCAAACAGATTTAAAAAAACAAAAATTTGAGCCCAGGAGAGCGGAAATTCATTCGAGGGCGTGGGGGGTACGTGGTGGGTACGAAACGTACCCACCACGTACCCCCCAAGGGGTATGAGCGCATAGGCTGAGATTTTTACAAGTGACCACTTAAATTAAAATTAAAATTAAATTCAAATCCGTAAACAGATTTAAAAAAACAAAAATTTGAGCCCAGGAGAGCGGAAATTCATTCGGGGGGCGTGGGGGGTACGTGGTGTGTACGAAACGTACCCACGACGTACCCCCCAAGGGGTATGAGCGCATAGGCTGAGATTTTTACAAGTGACCACTTAAATTAAAATTCAAATTAAATTCAAATCCGCAAACAGATTTAAAAAAACAAAAATTTGAGCCCTGGAGAGCGGAAATTCATTCGGGATGCGTGGGGGGTACGTGGTGGGTACGAAACGTACCCACCACGTACCCCCCAAGGGGTATGAGCGCATAGGCTGAGATTTTTACAAGTGACCACTTAAATTAAAATTAAAATTAAATTCAAATCCGCAAATAGATTTAAAAAAACAAAAATTTGAGCCCAGGAGAGCGGAAATTCATTCGGGGGGCGTGGGGGGTACGTGGTGGGTACGAAACGTACCCACCACGTACCCCCCAAGGGGTATGAGCGCATAGGCTGAGATTTTTACAAGTGACCACTTAAATTAAAATTAAAATTAAATTCAAATCCGCAAACAGATTTAAAAAAACAAAAATTTGAGCCCAGGAGAGCGGAAATTCATTCGGGGTGCGTGGGGGGTACGTGGTGGGTACGTGGTGGGTACGAAACGTACCCACCACGTACCCCCCAAGGGGTATGAGCGCATAGGCTGAGATTTCTACAAGTGACCACTTAAATTAAAATTAAAATTAAATTCAAATCCGCAAACAGATTTAAAAAAACAAAAATTTGAGCCCAGGAGAGCGGAAATTCATTCGAGGGCGTGGGGGGTACGTGGTGGGTACGAAACGTACCCACCACGTACCCCCCAAGGGGTATGAGCGCATAGGCTGAGATTTTTACAAGTGACCACTTAAATTAAAATTAAAATTAAATTCAAATCCGCAAACAGATTTAAAAAAACAAAAATTTGAGCCCAGGAGAGCGGAAATTCATTCGGGGTGCGTGGGGGGTACGTGGTGGGTACGAAACGTACCCACCACGTACCCCCCAAGGGGTATGAGCGCATAGGCTGAGATTTTTACAAGTGACCACTTAAATTAAAATTAAAATTAAATTCAAATCCGCAAACAGATTTAAAAAAACAAAAATTTGAGCCCAGGAGAGCGGAAGTTCATTTTGGGGGCGTGGAGTACGTATGGGGTACGATCGTACCCCATACGTACCCTATACTGGGTATGAGCGCATAGGCTGAGATTTTTACAAGTGACCACTTAAATTAAAATTAAAATTAAATTCAAATCCGCAAACAGATTTAAAAAAACAAAAATTTGAGCCCAGGAGAGCGGAAATTCATTCGGGGGGCGTGGGGGGTACGTGGTGGGTACGAAACGTACCCACCACGTACCCCCCAAGGGGTATGAGCGCATAGGCTGAGATTTTTACAAGTGACCACTTAAATTAAAATTAAAATTAAATTCAAATCCGCAAACAGATTTAAAAAAACAAAAATTTGAGCCCAGGAGAGCGGAAATTCATTCGGGGGCGTGGGGGGTACGTGGTGGGTACGAAACGTACCCACCACGTACACCCCAAGGGGTATGAGCGCATAGGCTGAGATTTTTACAAGTGACCACTTAAATTAAAATTAAAATTAAATTCAAATCCGCAAACAGATTTAAAAAAACAAAAATTTGAGCCCAGGAGAGCGGAAATTCATTCGGGGGGCGTGGGGGGTACGTGGTGGGTACGAAACGTACCCACGACGTACCCCCCAAGGGGTATGAGCGCATAGGCTGAGATTTTTACAAGTGACCACTTAAATTAAAATTCAAATTAAATTCAAATCCGCAAACAGATTTAAAAAAACAAAAATTTGAGCCCTGGAGAGCGGAAATTCATTCGGGGGGCGTGGGGGACGTGGTGGGTACGAAACGTACCCACCACGTACCCCCCAAGGGGTATGAGCGCATAGGCTGAGATTTTTACAAGTGACCACTTAAATTAAAATTAAAATTAAATTCAAATCCGCAAACAGATTTAAAAAAACAAAAATTTGAGCCCAGGAGAGCGGAAATTCATTCGGGGGGCGTGGGGGGTACGTGGTGGGTACGAAACGTACCCACCACGTACCCCCCAAGGGGTATGAGCGCATAGGCTGAGATTTTTACAAGTGACCACTTAAATTAAAATTAAAATTAAATTCAAATCCGCAAACAGATTTAAAAAAACAAAAATTTGAGCCCAGGAGAGCGGAAATTCATTCGGGGGGCGTGAGGGGTACGTGGTGGGTACGAAACGTACCCACCACGTACCCCCCAAGGGGTATGAGCGCATAGGCTGAGATTTTTACAAGTGACCACTTAAATTAAAATTAAAATTAAATTCAAATCCGCAAACAGATTTAAAAAAACAAAAATTTGAGCCCAGGAGAGCGGAAATTCATTCGGGGTGCGTGGGGGGTACGTGGTGGGTACGAAACGTACCCACCACGTACCCCCCAAGGGGTATGAGCGCATAGGCTGAGATTTTTACAAGTGACCACTTAAATTAAAATTAAAATTAAATTCAAATCCGCAAACAGATTTAAAAAAACAAAAATTTGAGCCCAGGAGAGCGGAAGTTCATTTTGGGGGCGTGGAGTACGTATGGGGTACGATCGTACCCCATACGTACCCTATACTGGGTATGAGCGCATAGGCTGAGATTTTTACAAGTGACCACTTAAATTAAAATTAAAATTAAATTCAAATCCGCAAACAGATTTAAAAAAACAAAAATTTGAGCCCAGGAGAGCGGAAATTCATTCGGGGGGCGTGGGGGGTACGTGGTGGGTACGAAACGTACCCACCACGTACCCCCCAAGGGGTATGAGCGCATAGGCTGAGATTTTTACAAGTGACCACTTAAATTAAAATTAAAATTAAATTCAAATCCGCAAACAGATTTAAAAAAACAAAAATTTGAGCCCAGGAGAGCGGAAATTCATTCGGGGGGCGTGGGGGGTACGTGGTGGGTACGAAACGTACCCACCACGTACCCCCCAAGGGGTATGAGCGCATAGGCTGAGATTTTTACAAGTGACCACTTAAATTAAAATTAAAATTAAATTCAAATCCGCAAACAGATTTAAAAAAACAAAAATTTGAGCCCAGGAGAGCGGAAGTTCATTTTGGGGGCGTGGAGTACGTATGGGGTACGATCGTACCCCATACGTACCCTATACTGGGTATGAGCGCATAGGCTGAGATTTTTACAAGTGACCACTTAAATTAAAATTAAAATTAAATTCAAATCCGCAAACAGATTTAAAAAAACAAAAATTTGAGCCCAGGAGAGCGGAAATTCATTCGGGGGGCGTGGGGGGTACGTGGTGGGTACGAAACGTACCCACCACGTACCCCCCAAGGGGTATGAGCGCATAGGCTGAGATTTTTACAAGTGACCACTTAAATTAAAATTAAAATTAAATTCAAATCCGCAAACAGATTTAAAAAAACAAAAATTTGAGCCCAGGAGAGCGGAAATTCATTCGGGGGGCGTGGGGGGTACGTGGTGGGTACGAAACGTACCCACCACGTACCCCCCAAGGGGTATGAGCGCATAGGCTGAGATTTTTACAAGTGACCACTTAAATTAAAATTAAAATTAAATTCAAATCCGCAAACAGATTTAAAAAAACAAAAATTTGAGCCCAGGAGAGCGGAAATTCATTCGGGGGGCGTGGGGGGTACGTGGTGGGTACGAAACGTACCCACCACGTACCCCCCAAGGGGTATGAGCGCATAGGCTGAGATTTTTACAAGTGACCACTTAAATTAAAATTAAAATTAAATTCAAATCCGCAAACAGATTTAAAAAAACAAAAATTTGAGCCCAGGAGAGCGGAAATTCATTCGGGGGGCGTGGGGGGTACGTGGTGAGTACGAAACGTACCCACGACGTACCCCCCAAGGGGTATGAGCGCATAGGCTGAGATTTTTACAAGTGACCACTTAAATTAAAATTAAAATTAAATTCAAATCCGCAAACAGATTTAAAAAAACAAAAATTTGAGCCCAGGAGAGCGGAAATTCATTCGGGGGGCGTGGGAGGTACGTGGTGGGTACGAAACGTACCCACCACGTACCCCCCAAGGGGTATGAGCGCATAGGCTGAGATTTTTACAAGTGACCACTTAAATTAAAATTAAAATTAAATTCAAATCCGCAAACAGATTTAAAAAAACAAAAATTTGAGCCCAGGAGAGCGGAAATTCATTCGGGGGGCGTGGGGGGTACGTGGTGGGTACGAAACGTACCCACCACGTACCCCCCAAGGGGTATGAGCGCATAGGCTGAGATTTTTACAAGTGACCACTTAAATTAAAATTAAAATTAAATTCAAATCCGCAAACAGATTTAAAAAAACAAAAATTTGAGCCCAGGAGAGCGGAAATTCATTCGGGGGGCGTGGGGGGTACGTGGTGGGTACGAAACGTACCCACCACGTACCCCCCAAGGGGTATGAGCGCATAGGCTGAGATTTTTACAAGTGACCACTTAAATTAAAATTAAAATTAAATTCAAATCCGCAAACAGATTTAAAAAAACAAAAATTTGAGCCCAGGAGAGCGGAAGTTCATTTTGGGGGCGTGGAGTACGTATGGGGTACGATCGTACCCCATACGTACCCTATACTGGGTATGAGCGCATAGGCTGAGATTTTTACAAGTGACCACTTAAATTAAAATTAAAATTAAATTCAAATCCGCAAACAGATTTAAAAAAACAAAAATTTGAGCCCAGGAGAGCGGAAATTCATTCGGGGGGCGTGGGGGGTACGTGGTGGGTACGAAACGTACCCACCACGTACCCCCCAAGGGGTATGAGCGCATAGGCTGAGATTTTTACAAGTGACCACTTAAATTAAAATTAAAATTAAATTCAAATCCGCAAACAGATTTAAAAAAACAAAAATTTGAGCCCAGGAGAGCGGAAATTCATTCGGGGGGCGTGAGGGGTACGTGGTGGGTACGAAACGTACCCACCACGTACCCCCCAAGGGGTATGAGCGCATAGGCTGAGATTTTTACAAGTGACCACTTAAATTAAAATTAAAATTAAATTCAAATCCGCAAACAGATTTAAAAAAACAAAAATTTGAGCCCAGGAGAGCGGAAATTCATTCGGGGGGCGTGGGGGGTACGTGGTGGGTACGAAACGTACCCACCACGTACCCCCCAAGGGGTATGAGCGCATAGGCTGAGATTTTTACAAGTGACCACTTAAATTAAAATTAAAATTAAATTCAAATCCGCAAACAGATTTAAAAAAACAAAAATTTGAGCCCAGGAGAGCGGAAATTCATTCGGGGGGCATGGGGGGTACGTGGTGGGTACGAAACGTACCCACCACATACCCCCCAAGGGGTATGAGCGCATAGGCTGAGATTTTTACAAGTGACCACTTAAATTAAAATTAAAATTAAATTCAAATCCGCAAACAGATTTAAAAAAACAAAAATTTGAGCCCAGGAGAGCGGAAATTCATTCGGGGGGCGTGGGGGGTACGTGGTGGGTACGAAACGTACCCACCACGTACCCCCCAAGGGGTATGAGCGCATAGGCTGAGATTTTTACAAGTGACCACTTAAATTAAAATTAAAATTAAATTCAAATCCGCAAACAGATTTAAAAAAACAAAAATTTGAGCCCAGGAGAGCGGAAATTCATTCGGGGGGCGTGGGGGGTACGTGGTGGGTACGAAACGTACCCACCACGTACCCCCCAAGGGGTATGAGCGCATAGGCTGAGATTTTTACAAGTGACCACTTAAATTAAAATTAAAATTAAATTCAAATCCGCAAACAGATTTAAAAAAACAAAAATTTGAGCCCAGGAGAGCGGAAATTCATTCGGGGGGCGTGGGGGGTACGTGGTGGGTACGAAACGTACCCACCACGTACCCCCCAAGGGGTATGAGCGCATAGGCTGAGATTTTTACAAGTGACCACTTAAATTAAAATTAAAATTAAATTCAAATCCGCAAACAGATTTAAAAAAACAAAAATTTGAGCTCAGGAGAGCGGAAGTTCATTTTAGGGGCGTGGAGTACGTATGGGGTACGATCGTACCCCATACGTACCCTATACTGGGTATGAGCGCATAGGCTGAGATTTTTACAAGTGACCACTTAAATTAAAATTAAAATTAAATTCAAATCCGCAAACAGATTTAAAAAAACAAAAATTTGAGCCCAGGAGAGCGGAAATTCATTCGGGGGGCGTGGGGGGTACGTGGTGGGTACGAAACGTACCCACCACGTACCCCCCAAGGGGTATGAGCGCATAGGCTGAGATTTTTACAAGTGACCACTTAAATTAAAATTAAAATTAAATTCAAATCCGCAAACAGATTTAAAAAAACAAAAATTTGAGCCCAGGAGAGCGGAAATTCATTCGGGGGGCGTGGGGGGTACGTGGTGGGTACGAAACGTACCCACCACGTACCCCCAAGGGGTATGAGCGCATAGGCTGAGATTTTTACAAGTGACCACTTAAATTAAAATTAAAATTAAATTCAAATCCGCAAACAGATTTAAAAAAACAAAAATTTGAGCCCAGGAGAGCGGAAATTCATTCGGGGGGCGTGGGGGGTACGTGGTGGGTACGAAACGTACCCACCACGTACCCCCCAAGGGGTATGAGCGCATAGGCTGAGATTTTTACAAGTGACCACTTAAATTAAAATTAAAATTAAATTCAAATCCGCAAACAGATTTAAAAAAACAAAAATTTGAGCCCAGGAGAGCGGAAATTCATTCGGGGGGCGTGGGGGGTACGTGGTGGGTACGAAACGTACCCACCACGTACCCCCCAAGGGGTATGAGCGCATAGGCTGAGATTTTTACAAGTGACCACTTAAATTAAAATTAAAATTAAATTCAAATCCGCAAACAGATTTAAAAAAACAAAAATTTGAGCCCAGGAGAGCGGAAATTCATTCGGGGGGCGTGGGGGGTACGTGGTGGGTACGAAACGTACCCACCACGTACCCCCCAAGGGGTATGAGCGCATAGGCTGAGATTTTTACAAGTGACCACTTAAATTAAAATTAAAATTAAATTCAAATCCGCAAACAGATTTAAAAAAACAAAAATTTGAGCCCAGGAGAGCGGAAGTTCATTTTGGGGGCGTGGAGTACGTATGGGGTACGATCGTACCCCATACGTACCCTATACTGGGTATGAGCGCATAGGCTGAGATTTTTACAAGTGACCACTTAAATTAAAATTAAAATTAAATTCAAATCCGCAAACAGATTTAAAAAAACAAAAATTTGAGCCCAGGAGAGCGGAAATTCATTCGGGGGGCGTGGGGGATACGTGGTGGGTACGAAACGTACCCACCACGTACCCCCCAAGGGGTATGAGCGCATAGGCTGAGATTTTTACAAGTGACCACTTAAATTAAAATTAAAATTAAATTCAAATCCGCAAACAGATTTAAAAAAACAAAAATTTGAGCCCAGGAGAGCGGAAGTTCATTTTGGGGGCGTGGAGTACGTATAGGGTACGTATGGGGTACGATCGTACCCCATACGTACCCCATACTGGGTATGAGCGCATAGGATGAGATTTTTACAAGTGACCACTTAAATTAAAATTAAAATTAAATTCAAATCCGCAAACAGATTTAAAAAAACAAAAATTTGAGCCCAGGAGAGCGGAAATTCATTCGGGGGGCGTGGGGGATACGTAGTGGGTACGAAACGTACCCACCACGTACCCCCCAAGGGGTATGAGCGCATAGGCTGAGATTTTTACAAGTGACCACTTAAATTAAAATTAAAATTAAATTCAAATCCGCAAACAGATTTAAAAAAACAAAAATTTGAGCCCAGGAGAGCGGAAATTCATTCGGGGGGCGTGGGGGGTACGTGGTGGGTACGAAACGTACCCACCACGTACCCCCCAAGGGGTATGAGCGCATAGGCTGAGATTTTTACAAGTGACCACTTAAATTAAAATTAAAATTAAATTCAAATCCGCAAACAGATTTAAAAAAACAAAAATTTGAGCCCAGGAGAGCGGAAATTCATTCGGGGGGCGTGGGGGGTACGTGGTGGGTACGAAACGTACCCACCACGTACCCCCCAAGGGGTATGAGCGCATAGGCTGAGAGTTTTACAAGTGACCACTTAAATTAAAATTAAAATTAAATTCAAATCTGCAAACAGATTTAAAAAAACAAAAATTTGAGCCCCGGAGAGCGGAAGTTCATTTTGGGGGCGTGGAGTACGTATAGGGTACGTATGGGGTACGATCGTACCCCATACGTACCCCATACTGGGTATGAGCGCATAGGATGAGATTTTTACAAGTGACCACTTAAATTAAAATTAAAATTAAATTCAAATCCGCAAACAGATTTAAAAAAACAAAAATTTGAGCCCAGGAGAGCGGAAATTCATTCGGGGGGCGTGGGGGATACGTGGTGGGTACGAAACGTACCCACCACGTACCCCCCAAGGGGTATGAGCGCATAGGCTGAGATTTTTACAAGTGACCACTTAAATTTAAATTAAAATAAAATTCAAATCCGCAAGCAGATTTAAAAAAACAAAAATTTGAGCCCAGGAGAGCGGAAATTCATTCGGGGGCCGTGGGGGGTACGTGGTGGGTACGAAACGTACCCACCACGTACCCCCAAGGGGTATGAGCGCATAGGCTGAGATTTTTACAAGTGACCACTTAAATTAAAATTAAAATTAAATTCAAATACGCAAACAGATTTAAAAAAACAAAAATTTGAGCCCAGGAGAGCGGAAGTTCATTTTGGGGGCGTGGAGTACGTATAGGGTACGTATGGGGTACGATCGTACCCCATACGTACCCTATACTGGGTATGAGCGCATAGGATGAGATTTTTACAAGTGACCACTTAAATTAAAATTAAAATTAAATTCAAATCCGCAAACAGATTTAAAAAAACAGAAATTTGAGCCCAGGAGAGCGGAAATTCATTCGGGGGGCGTGGGGGGTACGTGGTGGGTACAAAACGTACCCACCACGTACCCCCCAAGAGGTATGAGCGCATAGGCTGAGATTTTTACAAGTGACCACTTAAAATAAAATTAAAATTAAATTCAAATCCGCAAACAGATTTAAAAAAACAAAAATTTGAGCCCAGGAGAGCGGAAGTTCATTTTGGGGGCGTGGAGTACGTATAGGGTACGTATGGGGTACGATCGTACCCCATACGTACCCCATACTGGGTATGAGCGCATAGGATGAGATTTTTACAAGTGACCACTTAAATTAAAATTAAAATTAAATTCAAATCCGCAAACAGATTTAAAAAAACAAAAATTTGAGCCCAGGAGAGCGGAAATTCATTCGGGGGGCATGGGGGGTACGTGGTGGGTACGAAACGTACCCACCACGTACCCCCCAAGGGGTATGAGCGCATAGGCTGAGATTTTTACAAGTGACCACTTAAATTAAAATTAAAATTAAATTCAAATCCGCAAACAGATTTAAAAAAACAAAAATTTGAGCCCAGGAGAGCGGAAGTTCATTTTGGGGGCGTGGAGTACGTATAGGGTACGTATGGGGTACGATCGTACCCCATACGTACCCTATACTGGGTATGAGCGCATAGGCTGAGATTTTTACAAGTGACCACTTAAATTAAAATTAAAATTAATTTCAAATCCGCAAACAGATTTAAAAAAACAAAAATTTGAGCCCAGGAGAGCGGAAATTCATTCGGGGGGCGTGGGGGTACGTGGTGGGTACGAAACGTACCCACCACGTACCCCCCAAGGGGTATGAGCGCATAGGCTGAGATTTTTACAAGTGACCCCTTAAATTAAAATTAAAATTAAATTCAAATCCGCAAACAGATTTAAAAAAACAAAAATTTGAGCCCAGGAGAGCGGAAATTCATTCGGGGGGCGTGGGGGGTACGTGGTGGGTACGAAACGTACCCACCACGTACCCCCCAAGGGGTATGAGCGCATAGGCTGAGATTTTTACAAGTGACCACTTAAATTAAAATTAAAATTAAATTCAAATCCGCAAACAGATTTAAAAAACAAAAATTTGAGCCCAGGAGAGCGGAAGTTCATTTTGGGGGCGTGGAGTACGTATAGGGTACGTATGGGGTACGATCGTACCCCATACGTACCCCATACTGGGTATGAGCGCATAGGATGAGATTTTTACAAGTGACCACTTAAATTAAAATTAAAATTAAATTCAAATCCGCAAACAGATTTAAAAAAACAAAAATTTGAGCCCAGGAGAGCGGAAATTCATTCGGGGGGCGTGGGGGGTACGTGGTGGGTACGAAACGTACCCACCACGTACCCCCCAAGGGGTATGAGCGCATAGGCTGAGATTTTTACAAGTGACCACTTAAATAAAAATTAAAATTAAATTCAAATACGCAAACAGATTTAAAAAAACAAAAATTTGAGCCCAGGAGAGCGGAAATTCATTCGGGGGGCGTGGGGGTACGTGGTGGGTACGAAACGTACCCACCACGTACCCCCCAAGGGGTATGAGCGCATAGGCTGAGAATTTTACAAGTGACCACTTAAATTAAAATTAAAATTAAATTCAAATCCGCAAACAGATTTAAAAAAACAAAAATTTGAGCCCAGGAGAGCGGAAATTCATTCGGGGGGCGTGGGGGGTACGTGGTGGGTACGAAACGTACCCACCACGTACCCCCCAAGGGGTATGAGCGCATAGGCTGAGATTTTTACAAGTGACCCCTTAAATTAAAATTAAAATTAAATTCAAATCCGCAAACAGATTTAAAAAAACAAAAATTTGAGCCCAGGAGAGCGGAAATTCTTTCGGGGGGCGTGGGGAGTACGTGGTGGGTACGAAACGTACCCACCACGTACCCCCCAAGGGGTATGAGCGCATAGGCTGAGATTTTTACAAGTGACCACTTAAATTAAAATTAAAATTAAATTCAAATCCGCAAACAGACTTAAAAAAACAAAAATTTGAGCCCAGGAGAGCGGAAATTCATTCGGGGGGCGTGGTGGGTACGTGGTGGGTACGAAACGTACCCACCACGTACCCCCCAAGGGGTATGAGCGCATAGGCTGAGATTTTTACAAGTGACCACTTAAATTAAAATTAAAATTAAATTCAAATCCGCAAACAGATTTAAAAAAACAAAATGGGGTACGATCGTACCCCATACGTACCCCATACTGGGTATGAGCGCATAGGCTGAGATTTTTACAGGTGACCACTTAAATTAAAATTAAAATTAAATTCAAATCCGCAAACAGATTTAAAAAAACAAAAATTTGAGCCCAGGAGAGCGGAAATTCGTTCGGGGGGCGTCGGGGGTACGTGGTGGGTACGAAACGTACCCACCACGTACCCCCCAAGGGGAATGAGCGCATAGGAAGAGATTTTTACAAGTGACCACTTAAATTAAAATTAAAATTAAATTCAAATCCGCAAACAGATTTAAAAAAACAAAAATTTGAGCCCAGGAGAGCGGAAATTTATTCGGGGGGCGTGGGGTGTACGTGGTGGGTACGAAACGTACCCACCATGTACCCCCAAGGGGTATGAGCGCATAGGCTGAGATTTTTACAAGTGACCCCATAAATTAAAATTAAAATTAAATTCAAATCCGCAAACAGATTTAAAAAAACAAAAATTTGATCCCAGGAGAGCGGAAATTCATTCGGGGGGCGTGGGGGGTACGTGGTGGGTACGAAACGTACCCACCACGTACCCCCCAAGGGGTATGAGCGCATAGGATGAGATTTTTACAAGTGACCACTTAAATTAAAATTAAAATTAAATTCAAATCCGCAAACAGATTTAAAAAAACAAAAATTTGAGCCCAGGAGAGCGGAAATTCATTCGGGGGGCATGGGGGGTACGTGGTGGGTACGAAACGTACCCACCACGTACCCCCCAAGGGGTATGAGCGCATAGGCTGAGATTTTTACAAGTGACCACTTAAATTAAAATTAAAATTAAATTCAAATCCGCAAACAGATTTAAAAAAACAAAAATTTGAGCCCAGGAGAGCGGAAATTCATTCGGGGGGCGTCGGGGGTACGTGGTGGGTACGAAACGTACCCACCACGTACCCCCCAAGGGGAATGAGCGCATAGGAAGAGATTTTTACAAGTGACCACTTAAATTAAAATTAAAATTAAATTCAAATCCGCAAACAGATTTAAAAAAACAAAAATTTGAGCCCAGGAGAGCGGAAATTCATTCGGGGGGCGTGGGGGGTACGTGGTGGTACGATCGTACCCCATACGTACCCTATACTGGGTATGAGCGCATAGGATGAGATTTTTACAAGTGACCACTTAAATTAAAATTAAAATTAAATTCAAATCCGCAAACAGATTTAAAAAAACAAAAATTTGAGCCCAGGAGAGCGGAAATTTATTCGGGGGGCGTGGGGTGTACGTGGTGGGTACGAAACGTACCCACCATGTACCCCCAAGGGGTATGAGCGCATAGGCTGAGATTTTTACAAGTGACCCCCATAAATTAAAATTAAAATTAAATTCAAATCCGCAAACAGATTTAAAAAAACAGAAATTTGAGCCCAGGAGAGCGGAAGTTCATTTTGGGGGCGTGGAGTACGTATAGGGTACGTATGGGGTACGATCGTACCCCATACGTACCCCATACTGGGTATGAGCGCATAGGCTGAGATTTTTACAGGTGACCCCTTAAATTAAAATTAAAATTATATTCAAATCCGCAAACAGATTTAAAAAAACAAAAATTTGAGCCCAGGAGAGCGGAAATTCATTCGGGGGGCGTCGGGGGTACGTGGTGGGTACGAAACGTACCCACCACGTACCCCCCAAGGGGAATGAGCGCATAGGAAGAGATTTTTACAAGTGACCACTTAAATTAAAATTAAAATTAAATACAAATCCGCAAACAGATTTAAAAAAACAAAAATTTGAGCCCATTAGAGCGGAAATTCATTCGGGGGGCGTGGGGGGTACGTGGTGGTACGATCGTACCCCATACGTACCCTATACTGGGTATGAGCGCATAGGCTGAGATTTTTACAAGTGACCACTTAAATTAAAATTAAAATTAAATTCAAATCCGCAAACAGATTTAAAAAAACAAAAATTTGAGCCCAGGAGAGCGGAAGTTCATTTTGGGGGCGTGGAGTACGTATAGGGTACGTATGGGGTACGATCGTACCCCATACGTACCCTATACTGGGTATGAGCTCATAGAATGAGATTTTTACAAGTGACCACTTAAATTAAAATTAAAATTAAATTCAAATCCGCAAACAGATTTAAAAAAACAAAAATTTGAGCCCAGGAGAGCGGAAATTCATTCGGGGGGCGTGGGAGGTACGTGGTGGGTACGAAACGTACCCACCACGTACCCCCCAAGGGGTATGAGCGCATAGGCTGAGATTTTTACAAGTGACCACTTAAATTAAAATTAAAATTAAATTCAAATCCGCAAACAGATTTAAAAAAACAAAAATTTGAGCCCAGGAGAGCGGAAATTCATTCGGGGGGCGTGGGAGGTACGTGGTGGGTACGAAACGTACCCACCACGTACCCCCCAAGGGGTATGAGCGCATAGGCTGAGATTTTTACAAGTGACCACTTAAATTAAAATTAAAATTAAATTCAAATCCGCAAACAGATTTAAAAAAACAAAAATTTGAGCCCAGGAGAGCGGAAGTTCATTTTGGGGGCGTGGAGTACGTATAGGGTACGTATGGGGTACGATCGTACCCCATACGTACCCTATACTGGGTATGAGCGCATAGGATGAGATTTTTACAAGTGACCACTTAAATTAAAATTAAAATTAAATTCAAATCCGCAAACAGATTTAAAAAAACAAAAATTTGAGCCCAGGAGAGCGGAAATTCATTCGGGGGGCGTGGGGGGTACGTGGTGGGTACGAAACGTACCCACCACGTACCCCCCAAGGGGTATGAGCGCATAGGCTGAGATTTTTACAAGTGACCACTTAAATTAAAATTAAAATTAAATTCAAATCCGCAAACAGATTTAAAAAAACAAAAATTTGAGCCCAGGAGAGCGGAAGTTAATTTTGGGGGCGTGGAGTACGTATAGGGTACGTATGGGGTACGATCGTACCCCATACGTACCCTATACTGGGTATGAGCTCATAGAATGAGATTTTTACAAGTGACCACTTAAATTAAAATTAAAATTAAATTCAAATCCGCAAACAGATTTAAAAAAACAAAAATTTGAGCCCAGGAGAGCGGAAATTCATTCGGGGGGCGTGGGGGGTACGTGGTGGGTACGAAACGTACCCACCACGTACCCCCAAGGGGTATGAGCGCATAGGCTGAGATTTTTACAAGTGACCACTTAAATTAAAATTAAAATTAAATTCAAATCCGCAAACAGATTTAAAAAAACAAAAATTTGAGCCCAGGAGAGCGGAAATTCATTCGGGGGGCGTGGGGGGTACGTGGTGGGTACGAATCGTACCCACCACGTACCCCCTAAGGGGTATGAGCGCATAGGCTGAGATTTTTACAAGTGACCACTTAAATTAAAATTAAAATTAAATTCAAATCCGCAAACAGATTTAAAAAAAAACAAAAATTTGAGCCCAGGAGAGCGGAAGTTCATTTTGGGGACGTGTAGTACGTATAGGGTATGTATGGGGTACGATCGTACCCCATACGTACCCCATACTGGGTATGAGCGCATAGGATGAGATTTTTACAAGTGACCACTTAAATTAAAATTAAAATTAAATTCAAATCCGCAAACAGATTTAAAAAAACAAAAATTTGAGCCCAGGAGAGCGGAAATTCATTCGGGGGGCGTGGGGGGTACGTGGTGGGTACGAAACGTACCCACCACGTACCCCCCAAGGGGTATGAGCGCATAGGCTGAGATTTTTACAAGTGACCACTTAAATTAAAATTAAAATTAAATTCAAATCCGCAAACAGATTTAAAAAAAACAAAAATTTGAGCCCAGGAGAGCGGAAGTTCATTTTGGGGACGTGGAGTACGTATAGGGTACGTATGAGGTACGATCGTACCCCATACGTACCCCATACTGGGTATGAGCGCATAGGATGAGATTTTTACAAGTGACCACTTAAATTAAAATTAAAATTAAATTCAAATCCGCAAACAGATTTAAAAAAACAAAAATTTGAGCCCAGGAGAGCGGAAGTTCATTTTGGGGGCGTGGAGTACGTATAGGGTACGTATGGGGTACGATCGTACCCCATACGTACCCTATACTGGGTATGAGCTCATAGAATGAGATTTTTACAAGTGACCACTTAAATTAAAATTAAAATTAAATTCAAATCCGCAAACAGATTTAAAAAAACAAAAATTTGAGCCCAGGAGAGCGGAAATTCATTCGGGGGGCGTGGGAGGTACGTGGTGGGTACGAAACGTACCCACCACGTACCCCCCAAGGGGTATGAGCGCATAGGCTGAGATTTTTACAAGTGACCACTTAAATTAAAATTAAAATTAAATTCAAATCCGCAAACAGATTTAAAAAAACAAAAATTTGAGCCCAGGAGAGCGGAAATTCATTCGGGGGGCGTGGGAGGTACGTGGTGGGTACGAAACGTACCCACCACGTACCCCCCAAGGGGTATGAGCGCATAGGCTGAGATTTTTACAAGTGACCACTTAAATTAAAATTAAAATTAAATTCAAATCCGCAAACAGATTTAAAAAAACAAAAATTTGAGGCCAGGAGAGCGGAAGTTCATTTTGGGGGCGTGGAGTACGTATAGGGTACGTATGGGGTACGATCGTACCCCATACGTACCCTATACTGGGTATGAGCGCATAGGATGAGATTTTTACAAGTGACCACTTAAATTAAAATTAAAATTAAATTCAAATCCGCAAACAGATTTAAAAAAACAAAAATTTGAGCCCAGGAGAGCGGAAATTCATTCGGGGGGCGTGGGGGGTACGTGGTGGGTACGAAACGTACCCACCACGTACCCCCCAAGGGGTATGAGCGCATAGGCTGAGATTTTTACAAGTGACCACTTAAATTAAAATTAAAATTAAATTCAAATCCGCAAACAGATTTAAAAAAACAAAAATTTGAGCCCAGGAGAGCGGAAGTTCATTTTGGGGACGTGTAGTACGTATAGGGTATGTATGGGGTACGATCGTACCCCATACGTACCCCATACTGGGTATGAGCGCATAGGATGAGATTTTTACAAGTGACCACTTAAATTAAAATTAAAATTAAATTCAAATCCGCAAACAGATTTAAAAAAACAAAAATTTGAGCCCAGGAGAGCGGAAATTCATTCGGGGGGCGTGGGGGGTACGTGGTGGGTACGAAACGTACCCACCACGTACCCCCTAAGGGGTATGAGCGCATAGGCTGAGATTTTTACAAGTGACCACTTAAATTAAAATTAAAATTAAATTCAAATCCGCAAACAGATTTAAAAAAAAACAAAAATTTGAGCCCAGGAGAGCGGAAGTTCATTTTGGGGACGTGTAGTACGTATAGGGTATGTATGGGGTACGATCGTACCCCATACGTACCCCATACTGGGTATGAGCGCATAGGATGAGATTTTTACAAGTGACCACTTAAATTAAAATTAAAATTAAATTCAAATCCGCAAACAGATTTAAAAAAACAAAAATTTGAGCCCAGGAGAGCGGAAATTCATTCGGGGGGCGTGGGGGGTACGTGGTGGGTACGAAACGTACCCACCACGTACCCCCCAAGGGGTATGAGCGCATAGGCTGAGATTTTTACAAGTGACCACTTAAATTAAAATTAAAATTAAATTCAAATCCGCAAACAGATTTAAAAAAAACAAAAATTTGAGCCCAGGAGAGCGGAAGTTCATTTTGGGGACGTGGAGTACGTATAGGGTACGTATGAGGTACGATCGTACCCCATACGTACCCCATACTGGGTATGAGCGCATAGGATGAGATTTTTACAAGTGACCACTTAAATTAAAATTAAAATTAAATTCAAATCCGCAAACAGATTTAAAAAAACAAAAATTTGAGCCCAGGAGAGCGGAAATTCATTCGGGGGGCGTGGGGGGTACGTGGTGGGTACGAAACATACCAACCACGTACCCTCCAAGGGGTATGAGCGCATAGGCTGAGATTTTTACAAGTGACCACTTAAATTAAAATTCAAATTAAATTCAAATCCGCAAACAGATTTAAAAAAATCTGCCAATGATCTGGGCGAAACTTTATTATTTTTCGGGTCAAAGTTCGGGAGCGGTCAAAGTCGGAATGTATCATGAGTTGCTTTGAGATTATTAGATTTCTTGGAAAATTATTTTTGTTCTTAATATAAAAATATTTAAAATAGAGATTTTTAGCCGATTAAACATTGAAAAAGCCCGTGTAGACTATTCGAATTTCGGTATATTATGTACACTAAAAGCCCATAGAAGTAAAACGAACGAATTTGCTGCCTTATCAGACTTAAGAGATATGACGAATTGTTAAAACGTATACAAACCCATTACTTCCACTTGGGGTTTGAATTTCGAAAAAATTGTGAAACAGGTTTTTAGACGATTTCATAAGAAGCAACTTGATATCTCATGAGATATGACGGATTTTGAAAAATTTGTGAAAACGTAAGCAAATCGTTCACACCCCCTTGGTTCTGGAAATTCGAAAAATCGTGAATTGGTTGGCCGTAATAATCAATTTTATATCTCATCAGAACTTAGGAATGGCAAAAATTGTGAAAACATGTACAAACCCTTGTGGGTTGAATATCCAAAAATTGAGAAATGGGTTTGTAGGCGATTATATAAAAAGTCTGTGGAAATGAAAAGCGATCTAATATCTCATCGAACTTAAGAAATATGTCGAAACTTTGAAAAGCATACAACCCCCTTACACCCATGAGGATTGAATATCTAAAATACTAAAATTGACTTTTTGGCTTTTTTATATAGGAAACCTTAGGAAGTAAAAATGAATTCGATATATCACCAGATATGCAACCTCCTTACACCCACTTGGGGGTTGAATATCCAAAAATCCTGAAAGGAGTTAATAAATAAATATGAAGACAGCACGAGAAAGTAGGAACCAATTCAATTTCTTATCACTTCTAAAAGAAATGACGGAACTCGTGAAAACGTGTTCAACCCGTTTATACCCTCTTAGGGGCTGAAAAAGGAAAAAACCTAAAAACAAGTTTTAGGCGATTATTACGCAAGCACGTGAAACTGAAAATATATTCGATATCTGATAAGACGTGGGGATATAGTAGAAATCGTGAAAAAGTTTACAACCACCTTCGCACCCCCTTAGGGGTCGAATTTAAAAAAACCCTGAAAACACTTTCTAGGTATTTATATGAAAAAGTCGTACAATAAAAATGAATTCAATATTTGGGAAGACCTAATAGATATGACGAAAATCGTGAAAATATATGCTTTCCATTTTCACTGATCATTTATTTTGCCCCCCCTCTGAACGCCAATAGAAATTTGAAATTTTTTTTTATTTAAATTAGTTTTCTAGTTAATTTACATAAACGCACTGAGTTTCAACTTTGTAGCATAAGCCGTTCTATAGATAGGAAAAACACCCCCCACCCCTGTACCATACTACCCCTATAAAAAATTATATTTTTCCAAGATGCTACTAATATAGCTCTATCCAAATACCAAGTTTCACCTTTATATCATTATAGGTTGTCGAGATATTAAAATCGGAACTTTTTCCTTTTCACCCTCCCCCACCATCACCCTCTACACCCACACTTCCTAAATTTTGTTTTCCGCTAGGGGTCTATTAGGCCTACTTTTGGTAAAAATTTTAAGCATCTATCTTACACGGTTCTTGAGATATGAGACGTGATTTTTTTGAAAAATTCTTATCCCCTCCACTTTCATGCTCCACCGCCCCCTTAAAAAATTTCACTTTCAGCTAACTTCATTTATCAACTTTTATACACAAACCAAATTCTATTTATCTAGTACAATTAGTTCATGAGATATCGTATTCTAAAGTTTTTCACCCCCCACCCCCGTACGTCACTGCCCCCACTCAAATTTTTGTTTCCGATCTATTTTCCTAGTATACCTACAGATATTCATTAAGTTTCAATTTTGTGACATTAACCGTTTAGGAGATATGGATTTTAGAATGTGTCGATCTCACCTTTTTTGCATTTCGGACGCATTATTTTTTCCCCCACTCCCGAACCCCTTCACCTATATCGGCAATTTTTTTGCAAATGGGTCCACTACCGAAGTTCTATATAAATTTAAAATTTCAGCCGCCTAGCATAAGCGGTTGCTGAGATCTAGAAACCAAAATTTTCCGTCTAAAACACTTACACAACCCCTTACACCCCATCCCTCCAAATTTGGTCACTTCAGGGAGCCTACCCACTCTACCCAGGAAAAAAAATTCAACTAAATAGCTTGTAGGGTTTGGGTGCTACGAGCCTTCAAACAATTTTGCGTACACCGGTAGACGTACGGCGTACGGCGTACGGCGGACAGACGGACTGAAATTTTTTTTTGCTTTTTTCGTGTCTACTCGTCATGAAACGTAAAAAAAAAATTTTGAGGGTATCAAATTTTTTTTTTTTAAAAATCGATAACAATACTGTATTATTGAAATAATAAAGTAAAATCGGTTTCTACTACCTCTTTTTTGAAAAAGGTAGCAGATTTTGCTACCCCAAAAATCCGCCTCGCGATAACACTGGGTGGGATTGAAACATTCTAAAATTCATATCTCCTGAACCAGTGAAGTCAAAAGGTTGTAACTTTGTGGTTGTCTTAAGGGATACTAGGAGATTAGACAAGAAATAACATTTTTAAGTGGTGTGTAGGAGTGGGGGTAAAAAACTTTTAATATTATTATAATACAATATCTTCCAAATCAATTGTATTGATTAGAGGCAGCGTTGTTCCCCTACTACAATTGTAGTAGATCTGCTACCATGTAAAAAAATTTTGCTACGAAAAGGTTCAATTCTACTACCTTTTCTTGCACCGACTCGCAAAAAAATATTATAGAACATATTCAATCTTTTGTAATACCTTTATTTATAAACAACCTGGGCGAAGCCTTACAATTTTTCGGGTCCAAGTCTACGAAGCGAGTAAAGAGTTGGTGCGCCAAAAGTGCCCACGCCACAGCCACCCTTAACTTACGGTTCTTTCAAGACAAGGATGTTTTAGAGAACTTAATTTTGTGATCAGAATAGCTCCTTGTAAGATAATGTTTTCAACATTCATCAGTGGTTCTTTATACCTACATTGAAATAAATAAACTGCAAGAAAAATATCGAAAAGTCCTGAAATCGATTTTTAGCCGATTGTATATATAAAAAGTCCATGTAAACATGTCGAATTTCGTCATATCTTCGTGAAAACGTATGTTGCCTTTTTACCCTCACTTTAAGGTTGATTTAAAAAAAATAATCCACGAAAGAAGTTTTTAGGCGATTACATAAAAAGCCCGTAGAAGTGAAAACAAATTTCTCTACCACATCAGACCTTAGAAATAACGCGAAATTTGTGACAACGTACGTAACACCTTCACAACACCTAGGTGGTTGAATTTTAAGAAATAGTGAAATCAGTTCTTAGGCGATTACATAAAAACCAATTTTACATTTCATCAGACCTATAAGATATCGAAAATTGTGAAATCGTATGTAACCACACTTACACCCATTTGGGTTTGAATATTCAAAAATCTTGGAATTAATTTTTAGGCCATAATATATGTAGGTAGTCCGTAGAAGTACAACCGAATTTAATAGCTGACCTAAGAGATTCAACGGAATTCGTGAGAATACCTTCTCAGGGGTTCAAAAGTAAAAAAATCTGAGCTCGTTTCTTTGGCGATTAAATACAATTTTCGTGGAAGTAAAAACGTTTTTGATATCTAATCAAACGTAAGGGATATGGCAAAATACATAACAATGTTTACAACTGCTTTACATCCCCTTAGACATTTATTTAAAGAGCCCCAACACAGTGGCGGATCCAGGCTTTGCTGTTAGGGGGGGGGGGGGGGGGCGGAAATTTTTTTGATTTGGCAATTTTGTTTGATCAAGTTCTGTGTGAATTTAGCTACATAGACTGCACTTACCAAAAACGGGATCATATTGTTTTCATCTTGTTATGGGTCATTCCGTCAAGAATCGCCAAAGTTGTGACCTTGCCATTTCCGATTCTTTTGAAAATGTTTGTACTTGAAGAACTAGTGAAAAAAATAATTGAAATTGAAGTTTTTGTTTCTAACAAAAACAACAACAATCTTTAAATAAGCCCTATACTTTATTATTCAAGGATAAAAATTACCAGAGATATGAATTTTCAAAGAGGACTCGGACATCTTTTTTGGGAAATCTTTAACATACTATAACTAACAAAAAAAAATGAGATAGAAGCAAAAACTTGAAATCATATTTTTTTTCACTAATTCTTCGATAATAATAATTGAGAGCCACTATAATTTTCATCGATTTTTTTGACCCCGATTCCATTGAGATCCCAAGTTAATTTTTTGGTATGTTTTGAAAAACAGTATAACCTACAAAAGATAAAAAAATAAAAAAAACCGTTTTGAGATATTCAAGGATAAAGGACAAAATCACTATCCTTGAAAAAAATGTCAAGAATAATTTTTATTGCGACAACCTTCCTCTTTAAAATAAGGCATATTTTATTATTCCAGGATAAAAATTACCAGAGATATTCATTTTCAAAGAGGACTCGGACACTATTTTTGCGAAAATTTTAACATACTTTAACTAACAAAAAAAATGAGATAGAAGCAAAAAATTGAATTCCAATTATTTTTTTTACTAGTTCTTAAAGTAAAAATTTTTTCAAAAGAATCGGATATGGTAAGGTCACAAATTTCGTCATTCTTGGTGGTTCTTGATGGAATGACCTTATTACCTATGCAATATGTTGTCTTGTAGTCTTTTTATCATGGTGGGTTTACATTCACCCTTGAGGCTCGCCTCGAGGCGAGCTTCTACCGCCATCAGGCCATTGCAAACCGGTTTTCGTCGGCTGTGTTCTTTGCTGTGTTGAAAGCAATTTACACTCAACATGCCTTTGCGGAGTAACTTGCCTATAAGTGCGAAACGACAGAAATACAATGACAGAAATACGATGAGAAATGTGAGGTACCACAGTTCATTGTTTGTGTGTACACATATGGAAGCGTGCGTCGGAGAAAAAGTTGAAGAATGTTAGACTCTTGCGACTGCACGAGCCATCTGATTGGTTGATTTTATGGTGGGGATAGAGGCGCGCCTCAAACGTTGAGTGTATGGTAAATCCACCATCATGGTTCTGTTCTGTGCTTTGCATTGCACCGCAGAACTACATTGCAGTGTAGTAAAAAAAATCGGAGAACGGTTGAAGTATCTATGTTTAGAAAATTCGGAATTGCTCTTGGGGGGGGCGCCCCCTCCGCACCCCCCCTGCATCCGCCAATGCCCCAACAAGTATAATTAATTAATTAGTCAATACCATTTTATAATTTGTAATGTAGAGAACAGATAACTTAATATCTTAGCAACTATATTAAAATATATACGTATATATACACGTACATACGTGTAATTTAGTGAAGTAAATTCATTAAAAATATGAATTTTTATTTTACTGTAAATGCTTTTCTACTATATCTACATTACATCTACATATATCCTCTAAGTTTCAAGTTTCTTACATACGCCGTTCCAGAGATTTGAAAAAGCACCTATATAGATAAGTTTTAAGGTTCAACTTCCTATCGTATCGGTTCGTGAGATATTAAAGGCAACATTTTTCGTCTAAAACACTCCCCACACCACCTACAAAAAGTGGCCACATAAAGGGGTCCACCTAGTCTATCCAATAATTTTTTTTAACTGAATAACTTAAAAGGCTTGTGAGCTACGAGTCTTTAATGATTTCGCCATTTTTGGGTAGCAAATTTTTTTGTTAAATCGATCACAACAGTTTATAATATTAAAATGATCAAGTAAAAGTTGATCGATTTTGATGGTCTGAAAATGTCTTTGACTAAGCTGCGGCTAGAAAAATTTGAGGAAAAACTGGCTTTTAGGGATGTCGCTAGATTTGTTACTTGATGAGTGTACGTGGTATATTAGAGAATAGATAAATTTTATTTATTCAGGCCAATCCGTTTATTATTCATCGAAGAAAAAACCCCGGCTGGACTGAATTCATCTCTTTCAATAAACATACTACTATGAAAAATGTCTATTTCATTCATCTTACTGAATATTTTCAATCTACTACGATACTACGAATCTACTACGGTTTTTGGTCAAGATCTGCTTCTAAAATTTCTGAAAAGGGAACAACGCTGATTACAAGTGGAGTTTACTGAATGTAAAATTTTTGAGGGATGGTGGAGGACAAAAGTGGGGGCTAGGAATTTTTCAAAAAATTAAATTTTTATATCTCAAGAACCGAATCAGATATGATCTTAAAATTGTTTACAAAAGTTATGCCCTGTCGACCTATAGCAGAGAAAAAAATTTTGTGGTTGCAGTTGTAGGGGTGATGGTGGGAGAGGGTGGAAAGAAAAAAATTATTCTCTTCTTTATTTCTCGAAAACCGTAAAGGATAAAACTGATGACGATATAGAGCCACCATTTGGACAAGGTTAACCAGGAGGATATTTGGAATGTTATTCCTTAAGTTGTCAGTCGCATAGTAACCTACACCGCATCTCAGCATTAAACACGTTTCGTACTTCTACCCATAAAATAATAAAGTTGCGCCCAGACTGTTGGCCGATTTTTTTTATTTATTTACGTTTTTGTTTTTTCAATAGATGATTCAATAGAAGTGACAGTGAATTCGATCTCATCAAACCTAAAAAAAATTCGGAATTCGTCAAAACTTGAACAATGTCTTACTCCCCGATTTAACATCAAAAAATACTTAAATCGGTTTATACCCCGACTGCAAAGCATTTAGAAGTGAAAGTAAATTCTATATCTCATTAGACCTAGAAACATATCGAAATTCGTGAAAAGTACATAACCGCCTTACACCCTCTTAGGGGTTGGATATAGAAAAATTTGGAAAAAAGTTTCTAGGCGCTTATATTAAGAGCACGCAGAAGTAAAATTGATTTGATAGCTCAAGATGTCTAAAAGATTTAACGAAATTCGTGAAAATGTGGGAAAAGCCTTTTCACGGTTATTTTTTTTACTCCATCTTTGTACACAAATGAAAATCGAATTTTTTTTTAGTTTTAATTACTCTAGTAGCACATCTACATATTGGTACCAAGTTTCAACTTTCTAGCATAAGCCGATTCTGTGATGTGAAAAACCACCCCCCACCCCCGTACCATGCTACCACTATAAAAAATTTTATTTTTCCCGGCAGTATTCAACCATTGAACACGACGGTTACAAGAAGATTCGCGACTACCGCATCGCGCAAAGGTAAAAGCCTAGTACTAACTAGAAGCGAAATGAAATTTCCCATACAAATTTTTCGTTCGAGCGAAAATTGTTAGTGGATTTTGTATGTGATTTGACAGAAAATTTCGTTTTCGCTTCTAGTTAGTACTAGGCTAAACAAGGAAGTCATATCCGATGATACCAAACCATCTTCAAATAAAGCGCCGTTCTAGCGAGTTATGAATTACTTTTCCTATTCGCCTTGATAAGTCGTTTTTCGCGGGTCTAACTAATGGTAGAAAGTTTGAGTTTTCTGGAACTTAGACGCT
Source organism: Beris morrisii (assembly GCA_951812415.1). NCBI lineage: Eukaryota > Metazoa > Arthropoda > Insecta > Diptera > Stratiomyidae > Beris > Beris morrisii. The sequence continues at coordinate 32,591,436 of OX638311.1, forward strand.
CCTTTCACTTGTTAGGCACACCTTGTAATTTAAATATCTCTTCGGAACTTTGACGCTCCTTTTTCATCTATCAGGCACACTTTGTAATTTAAATGTAACTTCGGTTTATTAAGTAATTAAAAATTCTCGGGTAATTTACCGTAAATGATTTATTCCTCGGTTTTATATAAGTGTAACTTATTTAGAACTGGGGCTCAGCTTCAGTTGCTTTGCCTTTTATAACATTTTAATAAAGGATAATTTGATTTCGTTTGTGAAACTGAAAATGGAATTTCGGCTGAAGTATTAATTAGTATAGTTTTGTTTATGAAACTCAAGATGCAGCTAATGCAGAATTTATTGATAAAAATTGGGGGGGGGGGGGGGGTTGCGTTGCGTTGCATTGTGTGGTATAATTGGTATGGTAAGTAGATGTATGAGGGTATGTAAATATACTCGTACATAAGTTGCGTTGAACGAAAGAAAAAGCGTACCCGTTCCTTAGAATATTTCCACTTATAACTTTGAAACAAATTGGTTTTCTTTAAAAATTAATACTTTTTTGCGTTGCATCTTCGATAAACAATTACCAATTATCGCAAGCGAATTAAATCGGAAACTTTGCCATCTACTCCAAACTTTCACCACTTTTTTTTTGAGAATAATTTTTTGGGCCGATCCCGGCGGTACTGCAATACCGGGCCAACCCGCGACAAAGGTGGAGCAAGCCCCTAGCACTTCGTCTGATTACAAAAATCAGTTTAACATTTGTTGTCCCCCTATGGGGGATCTATCAGATGTTAAGCTGATAAGAACAGATACTACACTTTGATCTTAGCCATAAGGCCGAGAAGCGATAACTTCCACCACAATTATTTTCATTTATATATCGGGTATAGCATTCGCTGGACACGAATTATATTGGAGTAAAATTATTCAATTTGAGGGCAAATATATTTTTTAAATAAAATTTCAACCACTGTCCTACTACCCAGCAAAACACGTGGATAATGACACACGATACCTGCATGCCTAACCAAAATGGCAAAATCGTAGCTACAGCGTCGTCTAAGGTTGCCAGATTGGGCTATTTCCTGCGATTTGGAATATTTTAATGCTCAATTCACGGGTACAAATTTCGAAAATCTACTTATAATTGCTTTATGGCTATTCGGCCAACACAATTCGTGCTATTTTGTTAGTTCAGAGCCGATATACAAGAAAAAAAAATAAAAATAAGAAAAGTATGAAACTTAATTTCTGTCGTCTATTGGGTTCCATCGAATTATGAAAATTACATTTCAAAATACATTTCAAATATAGTATAATTTTTTTTAAAACTAGGATTTTCAAATGGTTATAAATACACTAGGGTGGTCGTTAAAAATGAATTTGTTTTAGCAGCCCCAAAAAAGTTTTTTTTTTGTGTAAAAACATGACGAATTTTTTTTTGTGTGAACAAAATTAATTAAACTGATGGACTGATGAAAGTCTGGAGTTTTTTTCGAAATATCTCCCGAAATATTCAGATTAACAAAAACTACAAAACATTCATATTAATGATTTTATAGAAAATTTTATTCTCTATAAATATTGTTCCATCCACTTCTTTCAAAAATAAAGATATTCCAAAAAACTTTCGTAAATCTTGGGATTTTTTTCATTTGAGGATATTCGGGTGATAGATTTCCAGATGGGATTTTTCGGGGACAAAATATGCCATGCTATTTAATTTTAGAGAAATGATATTAAAACTAACTATATTCCGTTTTATTAATAAAAAATTCAAATATTTCCGTTTCATTGAAGACGGCATCTATTATCTTAATGAAATGAAAATAGGAGACATTGTGTTCGTTAAGAATTGAACGATATGATCAGTGAATTCCGGGAAATCCTTTTCAAAGAACTGTTAAAATTGAATTTGGCAGGTCAATTTCTATTTACTTATACTTATTTTTTTATATTGGGGCAATCTTACTCTTTAAAATAAGCCCTAATTCATTATTCCACAATAAAAACCAACGGAGATATGAGTTTTCAAAGAGGACTCGGATATCATTTTCATGAAAACTTCAACATACTATACCTAACAATATTTTGAATAAAAAAAAATAATAATAAAAAAAAAATATGAATTATTTCATTTCTTAGAAGTATTTTTTTAGATCTGTATATAATTTTTCGACTTGTATTAGAAATTTTTGGATTTTTGAAATGAATGGGTCCATGCTACAAGGTCATCAGCATTGGCGGATACAGGGGGGGGCGGAGGGGGCGGCCGCCCCCCCCAAGAGCAATTCCAAATTTTCTAAACATACATACCTACTTCAACCGTTCTCCGATTTTTTTTAATCCACTGCAATGTGGACTGTAATTAGCATTTACTGCAGTTCTGCGGAGCAATGCAAAGCACAGAACAGAACCATGATGGTGGATTTACCATGCACTCAACGTTTGAGTCGCGCCTCTATCCCCACCATAAAATCAACCAATCAGATGGCTCGTGCAGTCGCAAGAGTCTAACATTCTTCAACTTTTTCTCTGACGCACCCTTCCATATGTGTACACACATACAATGAACTGTGGTACCACACAATTCGCATCTCATCGTATCTTTGTCATTTCGCACTTATAGGCAAGTTGCGCCGCATAGGCATGTTGAGTGTAAATTGCTTTCAACACAGCAAAGAACACAGTTATAGTATGTTAAAGTTTTCGCAAAAATGGTGTCCGAGCCCTCTTTGAAAATGAATATCTCTGGTAATGTTTATCCTGGAATAATAAAATATGGCTTATTTTAAAGGGGAAGGTTGTCGCAATAAAAATTATCCTTCAAATTTTTTTCCAGGATAATGATTTTGTCCTTTATTCCTGAATATCTCAAAACATTTTTTTTTTATTTTTTTTATATTTTTTAGGTTATACTGTTTTTCAAAACATACCAAAAAATTAACTTGGGATCTCAATGAGATCGGGGTCAAAAAAAATCTAAGAACATTATAGTGGTTCTCAATTATTTTATAGAAAAAGGGTCATTTAATCAAGAATCGCAAAAAGTGTGACCTTATCATCGCCGATTCTTTTGAAAATTTGTGTACTCGACGAATTAGTGAAAAAAAAATATAATTTCAAGTTTTTGTTTCTATTTCATTTTTTTTGTTAGTTATGTATGTTAAAGATTTCCCAAAAAAGATGTCCGAGTCCTCTTTGAAAATTCATATCTCTGGTAATTTTTATCCTTGAATAATAAAGTAGGGCTTAGTTTAAATATTGTTGTTGTTTTTGTTAGTTAAAAAATGAGATAAAAACAAAAACATGAATTTCAATTAATTTTTTCACTAGTTCTTCAAGTACAAACATTTTCAAAAGAATCGGAAATGGTAAGGTCACAACTTTGGCGATTCTTGATGGAATGACCCATAATAAGATAAAAACAATATGATCCCGTTTTTGCGAAGTGCAGTCTATGTAGCTAAATTCACACAGAACTTGATCAAACAAAATAGCCAAATCAAAAAAATTTCCGCCCCCCCCCCCCCCCAACAGCAAAGTCTGGATCCGCCCCTGGTCATCAGTCCAATTTTTATCGAAATTGCGATTTCACAAGTTTTGAAGTCTTGGAGGTCCGGCACATCTTATCATTAATTAATATATATTAGTTGTACATCTACATATGGGTATTAAGTTTCAACTTTGTAGCATAAGCCGTTTCTAAGATATGGAAAACCACTCCGCACCCCTGTACCTTGCTACCGCTATCATTATTTTTGGGATGTCTCTATAGTAGCTCTATATAGATGCCAATTTTAAACTTTTTATCTTTTGAGACTTTCGAGAAAAAAAAATTTGAAATTTTTTCATTTCCACCCCTTTCCACCATAAACCCACACCCACCATACACCCACACCAATTTTTCCTCGGTAGAGGTCTACTAGTACTACACGGAAAAAAATATCATTGGCTAGATTAACTATTTTGCATAGTCAAAATGCGTTTCTTTCAATTTCAATTTAAACAGTATATTCAAATAGTTTAATATTTGCAGTAAACAACTGTGAAATAGTTAAATTAAAATCAATTAAAAATAGTACCACAATTAAACAAAATAGTACCACATTAAACAAGAATAGTTGACGATATTGTTTGATTTAATAAATTGTGTTTTTCGGTAACTACGAAATTGTTATCTGACATTGTAAATAGTAAAAACTACGAATACCATTGTCAAATTGAACAATGATTAGTATTGATTCAAACACTGATACTGTTTTCTAGTATTCAATTTGAATCAGGATCGTAGTCAAAGAATCAGTAGGTACGAGAGTGATTGTTAAACCGTTGTCATTTTGCAGTGAAATACCACGTGCAGTAAAGTGTATAGTCATATGTGCGCGTAGTGTTATAAGTAAATTGGAGCCATGTATTTCAATATTTAAGTTTTTGAAGTATCTGAAAAATGTAAGTAGATATTTGGTTGTTTTCTTGTGTAAAGATCTATAAACTCTTGATTGCTAACTTCTGGCATCAGAAAATTCATTCATAAAAGATTTTCTGTCTGTGATTGCTATATTTGAACCCAAATATTTTCAGCTCGCTACATTGTTCACTTTCCGGATTATAAGATCGAGTCGAAGAAATACTAGATATAAAATGCTTTTGCTCTGAATTCTTATTATTTAGTAGCTGCAATGTGTTACGTTGAAATTAATCAATACTATATATGTACGTAGATTGAAAGTGTCTTTAGTAAAGAATTTATTGTTAATTACTTTTCATCAATATTATAAGTTACTCATAGTAAACAAATTGTGTTTTATTTAAAAGATTGAAAACTTTTATAGATCTGTATATTACTATTTATGTATTGACACGTATGTACACATATATTTATTTTTAATATTATTCAAGTGTTTAAATAAATACAATACTGTTTATATTTTAAATTAACAGTTGTTACAATAATTGTATTAAAATTATATTAAATAAATATTTTTCCTATAGTACCAATTTTCATTTATGTTTTAATATAGTTATAAGATTTTATTCAAAGCTATCTAGGTATGACGAGCAGTGTACATCTAGATTCAAAGTATAATATTATTTATTTCACAGATTGGAAGAGTACTTGAAATAGGTACGGTAGTATTATTAGGAAATCTTCTGAAATTATTGGGGAAACATTATGAATAGTAAATTAATTACTATTTAATCAAACTGTATTATAAAGTGACTATCAAAAATTTTGACAGAAAATTTTTTCGAGTCTCTACAACTATTTTTTCGTAGTCATTATACTATTTACACTTGTTTAATATTACCTATTTCGTTGTTTGAGGCAAATTTAAACAACGTTTTTGTTTGATTTTACCAAGGATTTTCTTTCCGTGTAACTCCAGTAAAATTTTCAAGATTATATCTAGTACGGTTCTTGAAATTTAATTTTTTTAAAAATGGCTGTCCCCTCACTTCCGCGCTTCACCTCCCCCCTCAAAATTTTTACATTCAGTAGACTCCACTGGTAATTCTATATACAGAAACCAAATTTTATCCTCCTGGCACAATTGAGTCGGCCGATATTGTAATTCAAAGTTTTTCACTGCCCCCCCCCCTTCCTCACCACCCCCTTAAAAATGTTAACCCCAAAGTTTCAGCCGTCTGACGTCAATCATTCAGGAGATATGGATTTTAGAATGTTTCAATCCCAGCTTTCAAGCGTTTTGGACATATTGTTTTTCCCCCCACTCTCACATCCCTTGACCCCTATCGAGCAAATGGGTCCACTATCATAGTACAACATAAGTTCCAACTTTCAGCCTCCTAACATAAGCGGTTGAGATATAGAAACAAAAAACTTCCATCTAAAACGCTCCTCCCTTATAAAAAAATAGTAAAGTAAAATAATAAAGTAAAATTTTATTTTTAATGATGCCACTATAGTAGCTCTACGTAGTCGTAAATTTTTAGCTTTCTATTCTTTGCAGTTTTCGGAGAAATAAAACTAGCATTTTTTCTTCCTGCACTCCAGAATTTTTTTTTCTTCGCTAAAGATCTACTGGGCATTACTCCTGTAAAATTTTTAAGATCATATCCGGAACAGTTCTTAAGATATAGATTTTTTTGAAAAATTGCTATCCCCTCACTTCCATGCTCCACCTTCCCTATCAAACATTTTACATTCAATAGACTCCACTTATAATCCTGTAAACAAAAACCGAATTTTATCTTCCTGGTATAATTATAAACAGCCGGATTCCAAAATTCAACATCCTAGCTGAAACACGAATTGATGAACTAGCCAAATCTATTCGCAGTTGTGGCTGGTCCAACTAGCTAGCTCCCTCACGAATGTGGTATCACAATGGACCAATTGAACGGTCTAAGTGAGTTGATCTATAGTTTGGATGGCTGCCACCATAACCTAATTTGACCTAAGTTTTCGATTAGAACCCAAACATGAAGAAATTTGATGAATATAGTCTGACCGTGACCATTCCCACCTCGAACTACATACCTAGTTACCAATAATTGCACAAAAAATGTAAGTATACCTCCTTTGTCCGTTAAAAACATTTGGGACTGGATAAAACTTGTAATACTCTGAAGATTTCATCAAGATTATAAGAATTATTAATGTTTCTCGCATAAATGGTTTTGTATCTTTCTATTAGCTCATAATAGAACACATTAAAATTAAATACATACCGTTACTTCTCATCGTGTATAACATGATCCTAGGAAACATACAACTTGTAAAAAATAAAATATTTAAAACAAGCGATTTCTTAAAAATGTAAGCAGAATTGAACTCGAAAATGTCATTTAAATGAAAATTCATACATTTTCAAGTACAAATGTGAACAATCTACAAAACTGTTAATTAATACATACCTAGTCAGGTACTTAATGCAATTCTTCGAATAATAAGGAGTACAAAGAAAAATGTTCTGATATTATTTGCTTTTGTTAAACATAAATTATATTTCATTACAATAGGATAATGGTCACTGTTTATTCCATCACGTTACTCATTTTGTTCGCTCACATTCGTAATTACAAGAAGACATAAGAAGTGTTTGGTTAAATTATTTAAAACAATAAGATATGTTTGTGTATAGGCACATACTTTATATTTCTGCCATATATGATATAGAGGAGATCATGAGTGCTGCAGAACCTGTTCGGATAATTGCTGAAGATCACTTTAATTGGTAGTTTGCAGAAAAAAAACCGTCGAGGAGGTTTCAACGATTGTACAATGTTCAGACTTCAGGTGCACGATTACTCGGTGCGACAGTAGCCTAGCCTTTAACGAACGACACTCGGTAATGAAGGGCTATCGATTTATGATGAATCCAATTTGCTGTAATCTTTAAGGATAATGATGGTTTTCACTTTATTATTTTATATTAGACACAATGTTGTCATCGGTCTTTATTAGGAAAAAATCACTAAATTGGAATTTTAATGAGACTTTTTTACTATCAGTGTGGTCTAATTGGTAAAAGGGGTGAATAGCATTCCCCAGTTTTTACCTGAGGACGCGTAATTATTGTACAATAAGTCTAAGACTGTAGTTACATTCCATTTGTTTTAAAAATGTGAGTTAGTAGCGTCGTAGAAGAATTTTACCAGTTTAATCCAGTATTAAAAGTTTTTAGCGTAAGAACAAGGGCCCTGGAGAAAAAAATATGATATGATATGATCTTGAAATTTTAACACGCGTCAAACCTTGCAAATCTCAAGCAAGGAAAAATTTGGCAGTGTGCATTTGGGTGTAGGTGATGAGGGTAGGAGAGAGTGGAAAGTAAACATTTCTGATGCAAAAACTTCTGATTTTTATCTCTCGAAAGCCACTAAGGCTAGAAAGTGAAGAGTTGTTATGTATATAGGACCACATTAAAGGTACCGTAGATAGGGGAAGCAAGGTACGACGGTAGAGGGTATTTTTTGTATCTAAGAACAGCTTATTTTAGAAAGTTGAAACTTGGTGTTTTTATGTATATATGTATAGGGTTTACTAATAAGAACGATAGTAAATTCGATCAAAAAAGTTGCGGAATGGTTGTATTAGATGGTACGTTTTATGTCATTTATGATTTAAACAAAATATCGTTTAAATGACGACCACTATGCTTTTCTTGCACTGATTGAACGGTGACGCCAATTTTAGATGACTCTGTGCAGCATTTCGGATGGTATGGCGGCTATGGTGCAGCGAATATTGGCTTCGAGCTCATCAAGAATCTTGGGTTTGTTGCTGTAAACCAGTGATTTAACATAGCCCCACAGAAAATAGTCTAGGGGTGTTAGATCACAAAAAGAAAGAAGTTCAGATTTGCAATGGCGTACGGAGGTGGGCAAACAAATTATTCGCATAAGGAGGTTTCTTTAGATTTCCGTCATATCTCTTATGTCTATCGTTTTATCGAATTTGTTTCACTTCGCGCCTAGAAATCGCTTTCTAGATTGTTCAACATTCTAAGGGCCGGTTCCACAGTCGAAGTTGAAACCAAAAATTTGGTTTAAACTTAGGAACTTATTCGTTTGTTCCTAAGTTTAAACCAAATTTTTGGTTTAAGCTTCGACTGTGAAACCGGCCCTAAGGGGGTTTAAAGTAGCTCTGTACGTTTTCACGAATTCCGACATATTTCTTGGGTCTAATGAGATTTCGAATTCGCTTTTATTTCTAAGTGCTTTAAATGTAATCGCCAAAATTCAATTTAAGCATTTTTCGACATTCAATTCTCAATGCACCAGTGAGTGCGGCGCTAACACCCATGGGTCTTTTCCGAAAACCATGAGTGTTTCTCGAAACATCCAGATACATATATTAGTGTACTATCATGAGTGTTAGGAAATGCAAATAGTTGAAATGATCTGTACTGCTTAAAAGCGGTATTTCTTGAAAATGGTACGAACATTTTAACTTTATCGGCTTCTCGGAAATAGACGCAAAAAATAATAATGTTCCATCCAGATTGTTTGGCTTTTTTAATTTTTGCTAGAGGCTTTTTATGTGTTACTAACTCTTGGAGCTAGATTAAATCTAGATCATTCTTTACATTTTATCTAGAGTATAAGTAGTAAGACTATGAATAAAATGAAACAAAGACATACTTGAAATTACTTCATTACCGAAAAGTATACTTGAGCAATTAAAAATTCTTAAAGAAAAGAAAAAATGGAAACAAAAAAGTTCTCTGTGTGTGTTTTTGACATTCACGAAAGGTGAGTCTTAAAAAGAGTAGTTATTGTTGTACTAAAGTAACATATACATATAATTTGCAATCAACATACGTGTAGTATTTAACTTTCACATATCGGTTCGGTTGCTTTTATGAATGCGCCACTGTTACAATTATTGGAGTAATTTGCACGGATATTCTTTGAGGTGTAGCGGAGAAGTGTGAATTGTGTAGGTTAGCTATCGCACGGACAAAAATTTATCGCCTTTTAATCTATCTACCTCTGTGGCAAGTAAAACGTAAGACTGGTGTCCCTGAAGCGTTAATTAAACTCAAGTCACGGAATCTCGAAAAAGTGAAATTAATGGAATGTACATAGGTAAAAAAAATCGTGCACTAACTGTAGCAAACATTCTCTCACAACAGTTCTTTGGTAGATGATAGCTAACATGTAACTAGTATCTACCTTGATCTTCAATATTTAGACAAGAAATCGAACAAGAAGACTGTAGCGCACTTTCTTTCTATCCGCTTGCACGAGTCACAACTTACCTATCAAATACTGTTATAAGTAAACAGTAAGTTCAATTCAGTTCCTAATGCCAAGACCTCGCAGAAGATTAATGAGACAAATTGAAATTGTAATCTACTAAAGGATCTTAAGGAAATTTTCAATAACAACTAGTTAAGTAAGTTTCAATTTAAACTCGATTCTGACAAACGGAATGAAACGCTCGAGCATTATGACAAAGGTCTCGATCGATTCTCGATACAAGAAGTTCGTGACTGCTAAAATTTAGTCGAAACCGAAGGAATTTGATCGTTGCCTTTAACTGACTTTGTTGTATTACAACCGAAGACATTTTTTCGGAATTAATCTACTAGAAATAAATAAATTGCACGATATTGCTGCGGGATATTCCGATTTTTACAACTCGTTTTCAACCTTAACACCTTTATTTTATTTTCTTCGATTCCTATAATCGGTTCCATTATCCTATAATTGTATAGTATAGACATGTCCATCTACATATACAAAGAGTCAAGTACGAGTATGTCTATCTAAAGTGGATTTTTTGTTGCATCTCCACTTTAAGTGTGAATTTCTCTCTACTTGGATGGCTAAAGGAAACCAGTTCTTTCCATTTCAATACCAAAAAAAAGTTCTTGCAAATACGACACAACGAATTGCTCGATAAATCTTGCTTTAGCAAGAGTTGTACAATTGAAAGCGAAAATGTTGCAGTAGCTCAGCCGGTAGACAAATGCATCTTTTTGGTTCAAATGGAGATTTTTTGAATGTAGCCACTTAATTTTCAGATACTGTTTTTGAAATTGGACTAAAAATGTCAACATTAGGGCCAGTGGCGGATACAGACTTTGTTGTTGGGAGGGGGCGGACATTTTTTTGATTTGGCTATTTTGTTTGATCAAGTTCTGTGTGAATTTAGCTACATAGACTGCACTTACCAAAAACGGGATCATATTGTTTTCATCTTATTATGGGGCATTCCATCAAGAATCGCCAAAGTTGTGACCTTACCATCTCCGATTCTTTTGAAAATCTTTGTACTTGAAGAACTTTTGTTTCTATCTCATTTTTTAACTAACAAAAACAACAATAATCTTTAAAATAAGTCCTACTTTATTATTCAAGGATAAAAATTACCAGAGATATGAATTTTCAAAGAGGACTCGGACATCTTTTTTGGGAAATATTTAAACAGTATAACCTACAAAATATAAAAAAATAAAAAAAAACCGTTTTGGGATATTCAAGGATAAAGGACAAAATCATTATCCTTGAAAAAAATTTCAAGGATAATTTTTATTGCGACGACCTTCCCCTTTAAAATAAGCCATATTTTATTATTCCAGGATAAAAATTACCAGAGATATGAATTTTCAAAGAGGACTCGGACATCATTTTTGCGAAAACTTTAACATACTATAATTAACAAAAAAAATGAGATAGAAACAGAAAATTGAATTCCAATTATTTTTTTCACTAGTTCTTAAAGTACAAAAATTTTCAAAAGAATCGGAGATGGTAAGGTCACAAATTTCGTCATTCTTGGCGGTTCTTGATGGAATGACCCTATTACCTACGCAATATGTTGTCTTGTAGTCTTTTTATCATAGTGCGTTTACACTCACCCTTGAGGCTCGCCCCGAGGCGAGCCTCTACCCCATTGGCCATTGTAAACCGGTTTTCGTCGGCTGTGTTCTTTGCTGTGTTGAAAGCAATTTACACTCAACATGCCTTTGCGGCGCAACTTGCCTATAAGTGCGAAACGACAGAAATACGATGACAGAAATACGATGAGAAATGTGAGGTACCACAGTTCATTGTTTGTGTGTACACATATGGAAGCGTGCGTCGGAGAAAAAGTTGAAGAATGTTAGACTCTTGCGACTGCACGAGCCATCTGATTGGTTGATTTTATGGTGGGGCTAGAGGCTCGCCTCAAACGTTGAGTGTATGGTAAATCCACCATCATGGTTCTGTTCTGTACTTTGCATTGCACCGCAGAACTACAGTAAATGCTAATTACAGTCCACATTGCAGTGGAGTAAAAAAAATCAGAGAACGGTTGAAGTATGTATGTTTAGAAAATTCGGAATTGCTCTTGGGGGGGGGGGGGGCGCCCCCTCCGCCCCCCTGGATCCACCAATGATTAGGGCCGCAATTTTATAATTTGTGAAGCAAACTAGCCATGAATGCAATTCAAAAGTTTAATAGTAACATTTGTATCTACCTTTTAAATTTTAACTTCAACTGTTCTCCAGATATAAAAATCTGCCAACAGTCTGGGAGCAACTTTATTGTTCTTTGTGTAGAAGTCCGGAACACGATTAATGCCGAAATGCGCTGCAGGATACTATAATATATTTTATTTTTTTTTTTCCAATTTCAATAAAACATTGGGGATAAAATATCGACATAACCATAACATAAAATATTCGGGGTTGAATATCACAAAATTCTGAATCCGGTATTCTGGCGATTCGTATAGAAAGCCCGTTAAAGTAAAAAACAACGATATTTTATTAGAGTGATATGTCGGAATTCGTTAAAACATACACAATCATTTAGCACCCTCTTAGGGGTTGATAATCGCAAAATCCCGAAGCAAATTTTAAGATCATTATAAAAAGCCCATATAGCAAATTCAATCTCGTTAAACCTAAAAGATTTGTCAGAATTCGTGAAAACTTAATACTTTACAGCCTATGGGGTTGAATATCAAAAACAGCTTAAATTGTTTTTTTTCCAATCAAATTTAAAGCCTTTAGTAGTGAAAGGGAATCCGATATGTTATTAGACCTAAGAAATATATCGGAATTCGTGAAAATGTACACAACCACTTTATACCCCTTTAGGGGTTTTAAACGGGGGAAAACGGGACACTCTTTTCAAAGTGTACTTTGTTTTTAGCTGCAAATATCCCCATAAATTCTCCACATTTTTTTTATTTCTACTAGAAGCTATTTTTGAGTTAAAAGCGAACAGAATGCCTGCAAAAATGCGAAAGTTGCAGACAAAATTAGAATTATGAATATGGGGTAAATGTATCCAATGATTATTTTTAAACAAAAACTCTAATATCCTTTTAGTTTTATTATTATATAATACAATTGCTATATTTGTCAAAAAAATGCGATACTATATCACTTTATATTAGGCACCTACGAATGGTTCACAACGCGTCTATAAAGTTTGTAATATTACTTTGTGGCTATGATGATTGAAAAACGATTTGAATATTAACAGAAAATGATACAATTATTTCTATGAAATCTCTAATTTTGGAAAAGAGAAGGGTCGTGGGCGCCAGTGATCCTTTTCAAAGGACCCGTTCTGTTCTTTTCACGAACCGAATCACGAGTTCGGGGAAGAATTTCACGCGCATGCAAAAGAAAACAACGGAGGAAGAACTGAAACACATCACACAAGTTACACAAATTTACAAAAACCGATTTTAAAAAGTTGAACAAGTTATATTGACAATAAATTATTTGAATTATTTCACTCAAGAATAATATAACGATTGACGGAAATTGTAATTGGTATTCCGACTTAAATTGCCAACTAAATAAATTACCTCACACGTTTTGAGCTAAGTCCCTGCGCTAATACTTAACCTAGGGCGCCGCTGGTGGTTGACTTCCCACGACGAGTCCTGGTCAGTACGATGGATCGTTGTAGATGCTGATACTGGAACCCCGGTAGCCAACGTTGCTGCCACACTGGTCTTTTACTAATTTATCCAATGAAACTCGTCACCGACTTGTGACTATTTCATATGATTGATACAATCGAACTCGTATCTACACCGGCTTGTAACTATTTTTCTCCCAAATTCAAATTTAAAATCCAACTTTTTGCTCGGCTGGCACTTCACAAAAGACCGTTTTTTCGTCTAGCACCTCCCTCGGGTCAGCTTTTGAATCGGTTAATCCCCGTTTTCTGGGTCAACGAGTGCTTTCTCCAAAGTTATTACTCCTGCTTTCTCTCAGGTGATTCGGTGGCCTCTTTATATTTCCCATTAGCATGGACCCAAACCGGTGATCTACCTTATCACTTGCAATTCGCGCAGTGTAAGTCCGCCATGTTTGCACTGCAAATTCGAATATGACATTTCTCAATCACTGAGGACTTATGTGACAATGTTTAAGTTTGTGATGTTTTTGTTTACGTTTTCAGTGATGTGATTCGTGTTCTATGATGTAATTTATCCTCAGTGATGTGATTCGTATTGTATTCGATGTTGCGTGTTATGGGTTATTTCCCAGTTGAAACATTTATTGTTAAATTTGCGTTTAGTGTTTGTTCCTTTTTAATCCTAACCTAATATTAATAACTCCTAATCCTGATAATTCATCATCCTAACAATTCCTAATCTTAGCAGTACTTCACGTTACTTATCCTAACTAAAACTAAACCTAATAATTCATCATCCTAATAATTCCTTATCCTACGTATTGTTAACCATCTTCCAGCTCCTCTTCCGTTGTATTTTCGTTTTATTAATTCTTTACTTGACTTCCACTAATTCATTATTTTTGCGTTTACTTTTTGGTTGGCTCGGATGTGAATGATTTGAGTGGTGATTCTGCAAGGAGCTCGACAAATAAGTTCTTGGCAAGTTGATAAATTTAAAAACCCTATATTTTATTCCTCTAAACAATTCTCTTATTTTCTTGCAGGGTGACGTCCAGAATTGACCCGTAACAGGACTTTTGCTACAGTGTCTAATATTGTAAACGAGCAGTTTGTCAAATGAAAATATAGCATAAAATTTGTTAAATATTTGATAGTGTGGCATATAACGCAATACTAGTTTTAATATCTCCAACTTTTCGAAATTCATTTAAGTTGGACTATCAAGAAACAATCAGAAGTATGGGCATGGGTTCTGTGCACACGATGGTTACCCCTTACGTTCAGGTTTCGAAATGCATCGGAAAGCAATGAAAGTCTCTTTGAAGCATTCCGCGATTCACAGAAACAACGTTTTTACAACCCTTGAAGCTAATGCTAACCCTTAGTCTTAATATGCAAAAAAAGTATTACATCTTCTGGTGCCGTACTAGAAATGCTTTACAGCTTATTTCTTTCATAATTGTTGGACTGTTTCTGCGGGCTTACTGGTAAAGCAGAGGTATGCAGCACTGATAACATAAATGTGAGCAAATACTTCTGGATGTAAAGTCCTTTTGGAAAAGTTTCTGTAAATAACTCCTTTTCCAGTGAAAGTTTTTTACCTTTGATGTAAGTAATCGTGTGTTCCCTTTAATGTAGGGTGTTTTTTAGGTGCATGAGAACTATCGATATCGATAACTGTGGTTTGACAGCTGAGAATGTCAAGTTCTGTTCAGTAAGGTTTGGCAACTCATTATGAATCGTTTAACGCCAGAACAACGCTTCCAAATTGTGGAAATTTACTTTGAAAAAAATAAATCTGTTCGCGAAGTTCATAGAGCACTTCGTCCATTTTACGGTCTACATAATCGGCCTAGTGAGCAAGCAATTCGTGCAGTTATTGATCATTTTCGCACTAAGTTTACTTTTCTCGATTCAAAACTACCAACAAGACAAAGAACTGTGCGGTTTACACGCTGGTGGCATCATCGGTCCTTATTTCTTTCGAAATGAGGAAGGAGCTGCTGTTACGGTGAATGGCCAGCGCTATCAAGCCATGCTGACTGAATTTTTGTTTCCAAAAATTAATCAGCTAAACATTGCCGACATTTAGTTCCAACAAGACGGCGCAACTTGCCATACAGCGCGCTTAACAATCGATTTATTGCAAAATCAATTTGGTGACAACTTGATTTCCAGAAGTGGTTCTGTTAACTGGCCCCCTCGTTCGTGCGATTTAACGCCTCTGGATTACTTTTTATGGGGCTATATTAAGTCATGCGTTTATACCGACAAACCAGAAACTCTTGAAGCATTGGAAGCCAATATTCAAGCCACTATTGATGCCATACGGCCAGATTTATTGGAAAAAGTAGTCAAAAATTGGACTGATCAAATGGACCATGTAACTCGTAGCTACGGCGGACATATAACGGAAATCATATATAAAAAATAAATGCCATGAAATTATCTACCAGAATATAATAAAAAAAATTCATTCTAACAATATTTCTGTCTTGTATTATAATTTTAAGTTCTCATGCACCTAAAAAAACACCTCCACTAGCCGAGTAGTGTCTTCCGTTAACCGAATTTAACATTGCAGTAGTCTGATCTTTAATCGAAAAACACAGCCCAACTAAAGTCTAGCTTCAACAGTGACTTACCCATGAAAAACAACATCCTTGTAAAATAATAATCAATTTCGCGAATGGAAAATCAAAATAAATGGCAAGTGATCAGTGCAAAGAATTTATTGGTTTCGAATTGAATTTTTCCATCGAAATGTCCTCCGCAAATAAGTTGAAGCCCTACTTAATGCACTACATCTCCGCAATTGATCTGAATTATTGCGATCCTATTCGAGGCTTAGTCATTCTCTCGGTATTTTCAATCTAGTCCACGCATTTATATACGACTCGTACAATAATTGTACCCTTCAAAGTCTTCGGATAAGAACTTGAGTTTCTTTCAGACTCCACGTACTAAGAATAGCCGTACAAAAGAAAACACCTCTGTAAGAAACTATAGTGTATGTACCTCTATAAATATCTTACGCAATGCGTTACCTTGTGAAGGTCATTTGTCATTAGTAACATGTGTGTATTGGTCTCGATAGCGTGATCTTTGATGCTTGGCTGTGGGTTTAAGAAAGCCGCCAACATGAATATTTTGAATTCCGTGCGGAGTACCTATTTCTTATTCATAGTTCTTAGATGCAGCGCGAGCACATCTCGTATGCTCTGCATGATCCGGACTCATCATCGGACAAAGCAACCGATCAAGTAAATTTCTTCTCAGTTGGCTTCTTCAATTATCTTAAGTAATCATAGCTCATCTAATTTTCGCTAAATCTTCTGGTAACACCATGACGGGATCTAGTGAAAGCGATTTCGACCGAAACAATAATTGATGTGATTTTTTAATTATAAATACAAATTCCTTTCCTTAACCGTAGTGAAAAATAAGAACAAAATAGCTGATTAGATATTCAATTTACTGCATCAAAATGAACACTTTTACTACATCATTACTTTTATCTTGAGTGCATTGAAAGCCTGCCGCGATATCTAACCGATCGCGGGACATAAAGCTATTTTTTCTTGGAGTCCAGGTAGGGTATATGGAGTGCTATCAAGCTAGCATAAGAAGATCCAACGGTCAGGTTGAAATGGACATTGGTCTTGTTTTTCATCGAGCAATCTCAATCTCAATTAGTGCGAACCCAAGAAGAAAAAAATAGTTAAACGTACCCTTACACTATCCTAAGATTGCACTCTGCAAAACCACTTTGGCCACAAGATGACTGACCAAGTCGATTAATCACATGACGACAGTCGTTCTGTTGATAGTAAATTCTAATCCTGCTCAGCTATGGACATCAATAACATCTTTAGCTAGCAGCTGGAGACGTTTTCTTCTGCGTTCTGACGAATGTAATAAATTTACCATTGAAATAATCGCAAACATGGCGTACTCAATTTCCAGATAATAGACGATGGAATGAAATTTTGTTCGAGCTTGCTATGGATAAAATGAGTAGTATTAGTTTAATGGTCGTACGCAATACGCTTCTTCCTTCTTCTCCATAAATGTATAATACAAATGCCTAATCCAAATTTATTCAACCTTTTCTTGTATAGAACCGGCTGGTACCTTAGTCACTTTTTAATACTACAGTAATAAGACAGACGTCTTTGATATGGGAAAGGATAAAAAATTGTCGTTTTTTAAGGGATGGTATATTAGGAAGTGATGGTCAATGATGACTAAACTGGTCGGGGAACATGTCAAATTTCATAATCCAGTTATTTGATAGATGAAAGATTTATCGTGGATTTACACCGTACGCATTCGGCGCGACTTACCCTTACTATAAAAATCAACCAATCAGATGGCACATGGAGACGCAAAAGTCGATTTTTTTTTATTAATAATTGTTCATTTGTAGGTAGGTTTTCTTTCACATTAGAAATATTATATTTTGTACGTAGTCGACAACTACTAAAACTCAAAACCTACAATGTCAGTCAACAAATGTCAGCTCGTTTTGAATTAGTTGAAATTATTTGTTATTTCCAACGAATTCGAATGGCTGATTGTTAATTTTCTCAACTTCGTTCAGAAACAATTTTTAATCGTTCGTGAACGCAAGTATCGATTAAGTAAGTAGGTAGGTAGGTAGGTAGGTACGCGTAGCTGTCCGTGAGAACATGGACACCCTTAGACCTAAGAAGGTTCGTTGTGTTACCACAGGATCATCGAATCCGGTCCTACTCGTCAAACTATTTAGAGCTTGCAATGAAGCGTTGGATTCTCGCAACCTCCGTTGCGGCAAGGTCACTAAAACAGTTGAAGAAGTAAGCTCCAAGATGAGCTTTCCTTCTAGCAGATAGACCTGGACAGGTACAAAGAAGACGAGGGACTGTCTCCTCCTCCTTATCCAGGCAGCTTCTACAGTTGTTAGAGAAGAGCTAAGCTAAGTAAGTGATTATGACTCTTACAATGGCTTCAGTCGTTCGCTCTATCGCTCTACAGGTTTTTGATAATTTTATGAATGACAGCGGCGTATATTATCCTAGCATATGGGGACTAAATGACTATATAAGACGATTAGCTTTGCTTAATTTCTTAGAAATTGCACTTTTACGCCAAATGCTCGTTAGTAAAAAGGGATCCGACAAAAAATGTGAGTTTTCTTCTACAAAGTAACATGCAAGGGTATCTATGTAACATACAAGGGTCTCATCTTGCGGCCAAAAGCGAACTCGACCGGATTAGTCCGTACTACATCATCGTCACCAGTTGGCCGCTGCCACGGATCAAAGGACTAACAGTACTTCAACATATGCGCTATGGAGCGCGCGCGCTGTCCTCCTCGAACTATGTCCCAATATCCCTTCTCCGATCCGTGATTCACTACCTCCCCAACGCCTAGCCCGCCCTCCATCATCCCTCCCGATCCTATCCAGGTATCCTAACAAATCACATACCCCGGCCGCACGATTCCAGTTACTGCACAAGCGGCACCTTGAAGAACTACCTGGACGCTCAAACACCAAACATCGTCTACCTATGTTACACTCCAGCCCCCAGCCATCACGCCAACGAGCTAACGCGCCTTCAAACTGCACCCGGACACCAGCGTGTTCGATGTCGAATCATTCGCCATTCAGCAAGCCGCAGACGCGTCCTTCTCGGCCGCGGTACCAGCGGTGATATTCTCTGAATCCAAATCTGCCGTCAACGCCAAGGAACCAATTCTGCGTTACATCAGAGATCTCATCTCCGCTAACCTGGCCGGAACCCTACTGTTTAGTGTGCCTGGCCATGTTGGGATAGCCGGGAACGAGATGGCGGACCGACTATCTAATCTGCAAATCTCGCATCATGAAGAGGAGATCATTCCGTCATTCATCAACTTCGCTCGACGTACCGTCAAAATATATTTGGCAGAACAGCGATCTACAGAGTGGGCCGCAAATTCGACCTTCCCAGCCCAACATTGGCGTGGCCCTCATCCACCGGCATATAACCCACTGTAAGACAGGAAGGACTCAGTCATACTAACCAGGGTCCGACTAGGACACTCTAGGATGACCCACCAGCATTACATTATGAGAACACCGCAACCAGGTTGTCTAACTTGCCAGAGACCGCTGACGGAGTACAGCGTAACAAGGGATTTCTTCAACCAACCCATTACCCCCCCCCCCCTAAGCTCCTTACTCTCTCCTTCCGACCCTTCTTCAACTCCTCAACCAGCTTCACCTCCTTCATAGAATTTAAGTTTTATTGAATTATTTTGCATTATGTCTTTGTCGCTTTTCATTAGTTTACTTAATTTTATTTAAGTAAAGTAAATGTCGCTTTTCTTTAGTTGCTTAATTTTATCTTCATTCATTTACTCTTTAGTTTTATACTTTTTAGTTCTTTAACTTAGTTGCTATTGCACTTGAATTTCTTAATAATTTTCATTCATCTATTTTTTCTAATCAATAATTTTCTTTTCCTCTTTTTTTTATCTTTATTTATATCATACACGAAAAATTAAAAATTAACATAATTATAACTCGACGTGTCATGTGCCCTCTAGGCTTGGCCGTAAATACGATGGGCTCCCTCATTTATGATCAATGCCGCATCTGAAAAATAAATAAATAAACAAGGGTTTTAACTTTGATTTATCACTTGCCTATTCAGTGGTTCTGATCCAATAATCTATTAGGTTTACAAATAAATTTTCGGCGTTCTCGTATAGATGGCGCTAACACGAAATACTGAGAAAAAATGGCGGACCAAGCTCGTAATATTTCAAGATCAGACATATTGCAACAATTCCCCATCATTACATTTGTAAAATTTTATCGGCGTCAGTTACTTATGAGTCCTTAAATATGTCGGAGTTCGAGCCAAATAAGCGCCGTTTGCGGGAAGTTTTGCTTTTTTGTTTTAATTCAAAGAAATCTGTTGCTGAGGCTTGTCAGATGATTAGAGAAACTTATGGCGAGTCTTCTATTAGCGAATGAACGTGTCACGAATGGTTTCATCACTTCAAAATGGGTGATTTCGGCAGGGAAGACAAGGAGCGTTCCGGCCGGCCAAAAAATTTCGAAGACGCAGAATTGGAGGCACTACTGGACGAAGATTCATGCCAAATATAACAAAGTCTTGCCGGTTCATTGGATGTGACTCAAGAAGCCATTGCACATCGTCTGAAAGCCTTGGGAATGATGCAAAAGCAAGGAAATTAGGTGCCGTACGAATTGAAGCCAAGAGACGTCGAACAGCGTTTTTTCACGTGCGAACAGCTGCTCCAACGGCAGAACAGGAAAGGATTTTTGCATCGTATCGTGACTGGTGATGAAAAGTGGATGCACTACGACAACCCGAAACGCCAAAAATCGTGGGGATACCCTGGCCATGCATCAACATCGACCGCAAAGCCGAATATCCATGGTTCCAAAGTCATGCCATGCATTTGCTGGGTCCAGCTCGGCGTGGTGTATTATGAGTTGTTGCAACCGAGTGAAACCATCACAGGACCTCTTTATCGAAGACAACTAATGCGTTTGAGCCGAGGATTGAAAGAAAAACGGCCGCAATATGAGCAGAGACCCGACAACGCTCGGCCACATGTTGCTGAACACTGAAATGGGACGTCCTACCCCACCCGCCGTATTCACCAGACATCGCTCCTTCCGACTACCACTTATTCCGATCGATGGCGCATGGCTTGGCTGAGCAGCACTTCCGTTCTTTTGAATATGTCAAAAATTGGGTCGACTCGTGGATCGCCTCAAAGGACGTGGAGTTTTTTCGACGCCAAATTCATATGTTACCAGAAAGATGGGCAAAGGTTGTGGCTAGCGATGGACAATATTTTAAAACATAATTATGTAATCAATTTCCCACCATAAAGGCTCAAATTTTAAAAAAAAGACGATACGAACTTATTTGTACACCAATAGTATTCAGTAAATTACCTCACGTAAGGTCATGTAGAATCGAGAAAAATATCTCCTCAGGATTGTATCACAAAAAACAGTATATGGCCAGGAGCGATGGTTCTGCCCTATTCCTCAGACATACAGCAACTGAATAATTAAATATAGTAGCAATTAGCAGTTAAATATATTTGGCTAATTACCAACCACTAAATGAAGCTCATTGTCCAAAAATAAAAAGATAATTAAGAAATCCTTGCGGTTTTATTTGAAATACAAACATCGTGCCTCAAAATATAATAACTTCTAACAATATCACTCATCCAAACTATTATGTTGACTTTGTATGCACATCAATGACCTTTCTTCAAGTTGTATACCCAAATGTCAATTAAAACTTCTATACGTCGGATTACAAACAAATCTTAACATTGATTCGAGCACAGGTGCATGACCTGACCTTCCATAAAAACGCATACGACCTCTTCATTCATTTCAGGCGCAAATTTCGCAAAAAATCCTTGAAGATGCAAAGCATGCATTTCTATAAAGTAAATTAAGTATGTACATACTTCATGAAATTTTTAGTTGAAACGAAATTACTGGGCACTCAATTGTTTACCTGTATATCACGTATAAGGTTAATCAGAGTGAGAAAAAACTCCCGGAAATTAGTTTCACTTGGACATCACAGACATACCTACCATCGTGCATATCTACAAATCACGTTCGATTGGAATCCATTACTGTCTCACCTTGGCTCGATCACAGCTAGAACCATCTCTAATTGTAATTTGTAGGAATCTAACATTTATTTTTTTCTTGAATAAGACAAGAAGCACGAAAACGATCGGTACGATGAACTCAGAAGCACTTTATCTCTTAAATGTATTTAATCTTTAGTCAAATCGATCAATCATTGACCTTCTATGGGCGTCTATTTCAGTTACTTTACTACTAACTCCTATCCATATGTGTCGTACAGAAAAAAAAATCTAAATTGAATTTCCGTCAGGTCGGAGGCCCTAAGTTCATTGTCTATCGAAATCACTCGATGCTCAACGCTACTATAAAGAAAAATTCCCGAAAAACTATCTTTTGATTGCTGCCCATTGTCAAATTAACGTCTTTGATTTTGAAACCGCGTGAGATCGAAAGATCGCAAGAAGAGGCGATCTGAAGATCTTCATTTTTCTTATGCATTTTTAATGACTTAATGATCGCGTACTACCACAGTGCGTACGAATTAACTTCATTCAGATCGTAATTTTGTCGACCCGTGTCGATTTCGGCACTTTTGATAGGGTCATCGGGTAAAAGTATTTTTATGGAAATCTCATTTAGTCGTCTTGTGTTCAAGAAGAAAAAGCTTAATGATTGCAGGCAGGCATTGTGTATTTTTTGAGCAGTTGATGACTTTACGTCTTGAAATTCAAAACGAAAAATCAAAAGAGGTTATACATCTCATAACCTTAATGGGCCATAAACATGATAATCCAATTGAATGCAGCATTCATAGGATGCAGCCACCCACACTTTCAATATGCATTTGACTGGCAGACGTTTGGTTCGATACATTTTCAAGTAGAGCAAGTAGTAACGAAAACGAAAGACTTAAGGCAGTAACTCGATTTTATTTAAAAAAAAGACTTATATGAGTCTACTTATACCGTAGTATTTTATTCAGTAACTGTCAGGCTTAAATACGTTATTGATGCTATGATATGTTGCATTTGTGTTTAGTTGGCAGATAATAAAAACAAGCACATCCCGCTTTCAGGGCGACAATCGGCAGACGTGCAAGTAACAACTTTTCATTGTTTGTTGTACTGATTGACAGAGTTGACAGGTAAATCGCTCAGCTCAGATAAAAACTTTTTTCTTACCGATGTGATGTACGTTCTATAAGTTCAAAACAATGAGACAAGTTTTTCATTAGGTAATAAATTTTCTAAACTATCAACTGGACGATTCATCCTTTGAAGAAGTCATACATAAAATACTAGTAGATCCTCAATTGAAAAACCGCAAGCGAATTATTCTTACATAAACGCAATTTAACCAATTCAACCACAGCCACAATTTCCTAGTTCTTATGAATCAATAATTTCAATCGTAAACTTCGAAGAGAGAACAAGTGTTCTAGGTCCGAATTTTCCAAGGTTTTCCCTAGTGTGGGGCCTTAAAAAATAAATACGTTAAAAAAAATCTTATAATTTTCTAATACTATTTATACAAAATTTATGGAAAAAAAACGTGTTCCTATTTGCTTTCGTCCGATTTTTCTTATTTTTTGAATTTTTAAAGGGCATTAATTCTCCAGGACGAGATTTAGAATTTCCACCCCTTTTCACACACTAAGGAGTTAAACTGGTTCGAAAATTTGTAATATTAATACCATGCTGCATAAAACCTTACAGAGTAACGTAGTTAAATTTTCAATTTAAATTGTTTTGTTAAATGTTAAAAAAAACTTTATTTCCATATTTGTTCTGAAATTGTTGTCGATAGCAATACTTCTTTGGTAGCTTTATTATGAAAAATTCCATTCTTATTAATATTAGAAAAAAATCTGCCAACAGTCTGGGCGCAACTTTATTATTTTTGGGTAGAAGTCCGGAACGCGTTTAATTCTGAGACGCGGTGTAGGTTACTATGTGACTGAAAACATAAAAAAAAGTTCGGCAAATGGTTAGAATGGGAATGGGGTATAACATATGAATTACATAATTGGGTCATACTCCGGGACGAGGTCTAAGTCATAGTATAATATCAGTTGCTACGTGATTAGGAGGTTTTTCGTGATTTGGTTTTGGGCCATTAATGAAATCAGAAATCTGTTTGTTGCCGATTATATAAAAAGTCTGTGGAAGTGAAAACCAATCTTATATCTCATCAATCCTAAGAAATGTGTCGAAAGCCTTATGTCCTCTTGGAGTTGAATATCTAAAAATACTGAAATCAACTTTTTGACGATTATGTAGGAAGCCTTAGGTAGTAAAAATTAATTCGATATCTCATTAGAACTAAGAAATATATAGGAATTTGTGAAAACATGTGCAACCCCTTTGCACCTACATTGGGGTTGAATATTCAAAAATCCTGAAATGTTTTTAGATATATAGAAAGAAAGCCGGAGGAAGTAAAAACCAATCCGATGTCTTATCACTCCTAAGGTATATGACGGAATTCGTGAAAATGTGTTCAAACCGTTTATACCCTCTTAGGGGTTGATAAATGAAAAAACTTGAAAGCGAGTTTTTGGTGATTATTAAACAAGCTCGTGGAAGTGAAAAGTTATTCGATACCTCATCAGACCTAAGGCTGAATTCGTGAAAACATATACAGCACCATTACACCACCTTGGGGGTAGAATAGGTATTTATATGAAGAATCTGTAGAATAAAAATGAATTCAATATTTGAAAAGACCTAATAGATATGACGAAAATCGTGAAAATATATGCATTCCATATTCACAGATAATTTTTTTTGCCCCCCTTCCGAACGCCAATGAATATTTGAATTTTCTTTTAATCAATATTACTTTTCTAGTTGATTTACATATACATACCGAGTTTCAACTTTCTAGCATAAGCCGTTCTATAGTTAGGAAAAACACCCCCCACTCCAGTACCATACTATCGCTATAAAATAATATATTTTTCCAAGATGCTACTACTATAGTTCTATCCAAATACCAAGTTTCAGCTTTTGATGATAATAGGTTCTCGAGATATAAAAATCGGAACTTTTTCCTTTTCACTCTTCCCCACCCTCACCCTCTACACCCACACCACAATTTTTTTTTTTTGCTAGGGGTCTATTAGGCCTACTTTTGGTAAAAATTCTAAGCATCTATCTTACACTGTTCTTGTGATATGAGACGTGATGTTTTTGAAAAATTCTTATCCCTCCACTTCTACCATATACTCCACCGCCCCTTAAAAAATTTTACTTTTAGCAAACTTTGTTAGTCAACCTTTATACAGAAACCAAATTTCATTTTTCTAGTGCAATTAGCTCGTGAGATATCGTATTCAAAAATTTTTCACCTCCCACCTCTGCACGCCACTGCTCCCACTCAAAAATTTATTTCCGATCTATTCTTCAAGTATACTTACAGATGTTCATTAAGTTTTAATTTCGTGACATTAACCGTTTAAGAGATATGGATTTTAGAACGTCTCGATCTCGGTTAAACAATTTTTCAGTGTAGCAAATTTTTTTTGTTTAAAACTCGATAACAATACTTTATTATTAAAATAGTAAAGTAATTGCTGTTGCCTGCATTCTATCTCGTACGGTTAGTGTTAGAGTCAAAAATGTTTTCCTGATTGGTGGGTGGAAACTGCGATTAGAATTAATAAACCCTAGTGAACAACCAAATTGCCAAATTGGTTGAAGTTTGAGGTGAGTTTTAGTAAATATCAATAAATTACAATTCGCGGTAATGAGTTTCGGTTCTATATCGCACATATAGAGAAATCCACAGCTGGAAGGGTGTTTTGGATAGTTGGTACCATCTTATGAGACAATGCAACCCAACGACGAAATAGCTCCTCCTAGTCCACAGATTAAAATTGGCCTTTCCAGTGAAGGTTTTTCAATTCTCTGGTTCTTAACGGCAGTAGCTAGGGCAGCTAGATCCCACTCGGGATTTTCGTGTTGTTGTATAAAAAAAAATAAAATTATTTAATTCTAAACCTTGCATTTGGAGCAAGTACTCGTATTTTGAAAAATTTATTTGAAATATAATATGTGAATATTGTGGTGAAATATGAACGTGGTGAAATATAAATTTCAGGACTGTACCGGCCGATTTTAGTAGAGATTTTGCCGTAATCTCACGATTTGGAAATCTCAGTCCTGCACGGAGAATCTAGTAGATTTACGGTTTGCGAAATTGCGCAATTTCGGGGCGATGGACACATGACATTAATCAGCTATAACACTTAAAAATACTTGTATAACATGTAGTAATTAAACCTGAAACACAATGATTATGTGTGGCCAGATTTGGAAGGAGGAATGACAATACAGTTTTGATTTGTCAAAAAAAAGGGAACCTGTCGCAACAAAGGCAGGTCCAGTAGAAACACTTTTGCGAAACAGATAGATAGGACGAAACGTCATAGACGAGCTAGTCAGCCGATCAGGTATAAGCCATTGTATCGAGGCAATAAGATTTTTTTTGGAAAGTTAATGTTGTTACTTGAATAGCTCCAAGTTTCAAAATTCATTATTGGTTCTTCGTATAAAAATTATGTTAATCCAAAAAAAACTTAAGGAGTAAAAATTCTTATACTAATGTAAAAATAAATTTCAATGCAAAGCCCGTGGAACTAAAAACTAATTTGATATCATCTAATCGGTATGTAAAAATTCGTGTACACGTTTGCAACCACTTTACATTTTTTAGTCGATTATTTAAAAAGTCCGTCGAAGTAAAAGCAAATTCGATATTTTTTCAGATCTTAGAGATATTACCAAATTTATGAAAACGCACCCTCTGAATAGCAAAAAATTATTAAAAAGGGTTTTAGACGATAGTTTAGAAAGCCCATGGAAGCACAGACCTAATGAATGTGACATTATTCGTGAAAAGTATAGAAGCCATTTACACCCCCCTAGAGGTTGAATTTTAAAAGATCTTTAAAAGCTGTTTCTAGGCATTTATATGAAGAACCCGCTGAAGTAATTAGATATTTCAGGTGACCCAAGACACATTTCACATTTTCACTGACTATTCTTCTGTGCCATCTCCATACGCCAATCGGAATATATACATACATCCACAAAGTTTCAAGTTTCTAGCATATGGCGTTATTGAAATAGGATGAACACCTCCCACCCCCGTACCATACTACCGCTATTAAAAATTATATTTTATGAATGTCCAACTATAATAGCTAAATTCTAAGTTTGAGATTTCTATCATTAATGGTTTTTGAGATATAAAAGTCGAGATTTTTTCCATTTCACCCACACTCACCCTCACTCCCAATTTTTTTTCTATGCTAGGGTTCTATCGGGCCTACTTTTCGTATAAATTCTAGGGCTTAAATCCCTGCAGGAAACCACACTCCCAAAAAAAAGTATTTTTAGTATACTCCTCTAGTATGTTCACAAACAATCACAAAGTCTCAGCTTTGTGGTCTGAACCGTTTAGAAGATATGGATTTTATAATGTATCGCTTCCGGTTATCGAGCGTTTCGGACGCACTGTTTATGCTAAAAATTACTCCAGCGCAAAATAGGAAACTGAATTTATTCCATTATAGCGATGATTTCTTAAAAAAATTTGCATTACTTTAGAAGAATTATTCGTCATCATTTTTCGATTAGCTTCTGTAAAAAAATGCATTAAGCCCAAGGTTAATGTTATTATTGAAAGAAGCGGATGTTCTGGATTGTCACTTTGTCAGCTACCGACCCATGAACACGGACTCTTTACATTAATGAATACAAGAAAATGATATGTCCTATTCCGCCTTAAGGAAGTATAAATTCTTGTATATAAACGGCAAACTCAGTATCTTAGTTATGCCGGTCAATTCGAATTGTTCTCATCGTAATTCGTATATTAATGAGGTGATCTCAACAAAATTCGTTTAATAAAGAAAAAAATGCCTGAGAAATCACCAGGTAGTCTGGAAGAACTGATGGTCATTACATTACCTACCTATGATTAAAGTGATGACCTTGTCTAACCCAAATACTTAAAGTAGTATGCCAAAATGAATTAAAGTGTGTGCTTATTTGTCCGATTTTTTGTTCTCTTGCGCACTGAAAGTAATAAGGCTGTTGAAAAAGTACCTAATGAAAAGTTGACATTATACAAATCAGTGACAGCGTTGACAAATTATATACGGCCCCAACTTAGACGGCTCGACCAGATTATGCAGATTTGCTAAGAAAATTTTAAAAAAATTAACATTTCGTCATGTTGGCAAGTACTTAGACAATTAGTTGGTCCACAACTGAATGCAAGCTAAAGTAGACAAATATAATTTTGAGGAAATACTACAAGGTTTCACCATTTAAGAAAAGTGTGGGTGGTGATTTGTTTAGTAATGCAAAATGTTTTGTAAGCAAAGAATAAAAATTATATACAGAAATTTATGTAGAAAAGAGTTGACAGAATCCTTGACTTCTCCAAAGACTATAAACAGCATATTCTTGTTGAATAGAAAAACAACTTAAAATATGGTCGCACAGGGCGTAAGTCGCAGCGTTATATTCATTGCATCTAAAACTCATTGCGTTCGCACATCATATGAAAATGTAGAAATTTAAATGTAGGTCATTTGAATTGTCGTTATTTGATTATAATGATTACTTATTGTAAGAACCCTTGTTCAAAAATTGTCAAAAATTTGGTGCGCATCTATTTTAAACTCTTAAGAGTTTCCAAGCTTTTCTCATTTTGGTAATTTGTGAATTTTCAAAAAATTTGCTTCGCCCTCTGAAATCTGATACTTCCTTCGATTAGATATTGCAGAACGGTTAGGTAAAACATGTCTATGGTACCTACAATGTACGATGAAAATAACAATTCCAACCTTTCTGAATAACTACCCTATTCCATTTGTACGCTACTGTAAAAATGTTGCATTTTAAAAAAACCGAAGGCAACCTCTTCTTTCAATCAATTTTAAATCAAATCAAAAATTTCAATGTCAGTAAAAGTAAAATGACCGTTTTGTTATCATTGCCTTTGCACGGAATAACCCTTTTGGAATAGAGCTCCATGCTGATCACAAAATTCTTGTCTGCAGAAATCATTAAATATATGCACATGAATTTGAATTGAAAGTATCGTCTTTCAAGCAACGGTCTTTCAGTGCTATTCCCAGTTGAAGATGCCCAAGATGGTCTGACAGGAATGCGATCAGATATTGAGAAGTAGAACACCCATCAAACAAGTTTCGTTGTATGCCAAGGAGCGAAAGGCCGATGTTGAAGAAAAATGATTACTAATGGAGTTAAGCATTTGTATACCATATTTTAGGAAACAGGATCTGTCTATTAATTTCTTCAACTTAAGTAGTTATTCAAGATTATACATATTTATAATTTAAAATATTGAATTTTGTTGCTTGATCTCACTTTATGAACTTTCTGTTCCTTTGCAGAACTATAGGTAAACTAAGAGATGTCAGAGTTGGTCCAATTGAGGGTATAGTCTATAGTGATAGAGGTGGACAAACCAACATGAATTTAACATATAATGACTATTCTCTTTGTTATGCTCTGTCCAATGTTTAGACCTTTAAAGAGTGCACCTCTTAACCACTAACTACTTTCCCTTCTTCTTTTTCTTTCCAGCCAATTTGAGTTGATGCAGTAATGTGGCGTAGTACTCTACAGGTATGTTGGTACCCTTTTCCTTATTAAATCAACAGGATAGGCTCCGTATTTCAATCAATTTTTGATTAGATATTCCCGGTTCACTGCCCGCTATTAAACTGCTTAGAGAGATACTGCTCTTTTATGCCTTTGTATCGACTAACATTTTTTTATAACTTTATTGATCTATTAATCGAGTAAATCAAATTTGTCCTCTTGAAAATACCCCCCCCCCCCCCCCACTTATACAAAATACTTGCTATATCGTGGTAAGTTCATACGAACACGTGTCGCACACGCTCGGAGGCGCTTGAGGACCTCGACGTCGAAATATCCGTTCACTGTCTGCCCTGGAGGGACGAATTCATGATGCACTATGCCCCGAGTAAAACTGAAGAGATGCCATGGCACAGGGTCGTCTTTCAAGTTTTCGCATTCCGCGCAAAACCGCTTCAACCACCTATGCACCGTTGGTTCCTTCATGGTGCATTTACACTCAACGTTTGAGGCGAGCTTCTATCCCCACCAGAAAATCACCCAATCAGATGGCTTGTGGAGTCGCAAAAGTCTAACATTCTTCAACTTTTTCTCCGACGCACGCTTCCATAGGTGTACACACATCCAATGAACTGTGGTACCACACAATTCGCAGCTCATCGTATTTCTGTCGTTTCGCACTTATAGGCAAGTTGCGCTGCAGAGGCATGTTGAGTGTAAATTGCTTTCAACATAGAAAAGAACACAGCCGACGAAAACTGGTTTACAATAACCTGATGGGGGTAAAAGCGAGCCTCAAGGGTGAGTGTAAACGCACCATAAATCCACCGTGAGTATGTGTATACACATATGGAAGCGTGCGTCGGAGAAAAGTTGAAGAATGTTAGACTCTTGCGACTCCACAAGCCATCTGATTGGGTGATTTTTTGGTGGGGATAGAGGCTCGCCTCAAACGCTGCGTGTAAATGCACCATTACACCAAACGATTGAGGCGCGAATTTACCCCCACAAGCCCATCACAAACCGGTTTTTCGTCCGAAAAGTCGAGCACTGTTGAACTTTTTCGTCGTCTAATTGGTTGATTTTTATGGTGTGGGTAAAGTCGCGCCCGAACGTGTTCGGTGTAAATCCAGCATCAACTGGCTGTAGACAAAGCGTGTTGAATTTGAATCATGCATTGCTCTCCGCCTGGCTGAGGCATTCTTGGATTGTTAGTGGAGGAGAAGCCCACTATCTCGTCTTCCCACCTCCCGCACCAGACGCTTTGAACTTTTTGTACGTATTTATTGGATAAACCTCGTATCTAATGTAATGAAACTCATTCTACATGTTTTCAGAAGTTGGTGGATTTTTCTTCGATTTTTAATGGCCTAAAAAACCGTTTCAACAACTTAAAAAATGACAAAACGAGTTAAAAAATCATCTTTGACGGCTCGTAGAGCTATACGACAAATATTCGTATAACATAATTTTGTTGTCCAATTTGATGGTCCTAATCTTAAGTTCCAATTCGTTGATCCTAATTTTTTGGCCTAATTTGGTCAGTTTTCGAGGTATTTGAGACCGAAAAGGTAGTGTTTTTGTTTACAATAGTGTAAATTAGTGATAAACCACTGATTCCTTTGGATCTGATTGACCCGTTTGTTAAAGACCTAAAAAAAATTGTGATTTGTTAAAGTTTATGTTCGGAGTCACATACAAAATGTATCTAATCTGACTGATCTACAATTGATTTCTGTGGATTCCGGTTGATCAATGAATGAACATTTTTCAGGACCCTTTTACGAAAAGACTTTCTTCGATTTTCATCGTACTAATTCCTAACAACCATTGAAAAATGAATGCATACAAAATTAACGAAGCTAGCATTACAAATTGTAATTAGCGAGTAGATAACAAATTTCAAGTTTATAGGTTATCGCTTTCTTGAGTTACAGACGAACAGCAACTGAATTTGGATTTTTTGGTCATAATTGGAACAAAGATAGTACAGATACTAATGTGTAACTTTTTCCGTCTGAGTCTCTGTTGAATATGTTACTTTTGGGCTGAATTTTAGCCAAGTCAAAGTTTTACACTATGGCTTCTTTTGATGGTGCCTTGACTAGGAATTGCAGAGTAGAATTGTATTCTAATCGTCCTTTGAAAAATCTAAAAGCGAAAAATCAATTTTTTTGTATTTGACAAAAATTTTTGGCAAACCCATACCTTACAACAATATTGTTCAAAAGTAGAAGAGAAGAGAAATGCGATTTGATGCTAGACTCGTGCAGTTGTTACTAGGACATCGAGGCTAAGGTAATATGGGTTTAACCAGTGTCGCCGGTGAAGATGAAAATTTACATTTATTACCATATTCCTTAAGCCAATACGGAAACCCATTCATGTGCCAAAGCAGAATCCCAATCCCCAAAGGCCATTAATCGCTCTCTAACATTAACTGCGTATTGTTCGATCAGCTCGAACACAAAGTGAACACATCAAGGAATTGTCATTTACAATTCAATTGATCGAACATAAACATTTCTCAGGGCATCATCATCATCATCATCATGATGATCGTCATCATCATCCCAACAATAAGGAACTGATTAAACAAGACACAATCCCGCAAAACAATTGTCCATTACTCTCGTCTCACGGCAGTAGGGTTACGGTCATGTAAATTTTCCATCTGAAGCATAACATTTTCTTAACTGTAAAACGCGATTCTAAGGACCTACTTTTATGGAAGTTCTACCTATAATAATAGTCGATGGTCCATCTTGAAGATGTTGCCCGGTTGGCCGTTTCGAACGTTTTATCTACGCAGGAAATTTATTACCATAGTCCGGACTCGAACGGACCAGGTACCATTTATACGAAACGGGCAGACCGTTTTAAGAAGCATCCGAAACGAACTCTTGATCCACTCAAAAACTGTCTTCTTCGAAGTTTTTCGCAATCGCCAATCCTCAAGTGCATTTTATAAGTTTATACTTAACGATTACTCGGCTTTGATTGAATGGCGGATTCTCTCAAGACTGCAATTACATGCAACAACAATTGTGCAATTGCTTAAACGTCTTGGAAAAGAACAAAAATAGAAGCAGCTACAGGCACAGTGCAAACTGCTGAACAAGTTGCAGATATGACCAAGCTCGTTCGTTGCTGGTTCAACTGCTTGGGTAACTGTTCAATCCACTTTGACTATTTATTTACTTAATGCGAACATAAATCGCAGAATTCATGCGAACTATCGTATTTTTAACTTTTGCTCTTTTTTTTGAAAGTAGAAAAAACATTGCGAGATAATATTCAATCCAGCACAGTCACTATACTGGATTGATAGCTAGCTTAGCAAAGTGGCAATACTCTCTGCGATTGATAGTGAGCCACGTAAGGTGCTCGTTCTTAGAAGTTTTGTCGTAAGCATTCCAATCCTAACCGTACTTTAAGATCAACCTCTAACCAAGTACTCCCTATCCGTGAAATTCGATTGTGAACGTTACCGAGTCCAAACCGTTCTACACTATCGATCATCTTCATTTCAGCGAATAATTTACCATCTTAAGGTCCAAGTATCAATCATATGATTCGCATGATTTTCTTCTGTTGTTGAACTCGACTTGGGAAAGAAACCGCGACTAAATTGGATTTTGCGTTTTCAGAAAATAAATTGAAATTGGCTTCTGGAATTCAATTGGTTCGAGTACTCCTGGCATTCAGTCTCGAAATATAATAAAAGTATACCGCAGAGTTTCAAGGTTCCAAGTGACATAATTGCAGCGAAGAAGAGCCCCTGTTCTTAACGTATGTTTATTTCGAACTCAATGACCCTTCGAAGTGAACCTAGTGAGCCTAGAATGGGATATGATTGCGGTTGATCACTTGCACTGAAGAAGAGTGAAAATAATGTTGTTTTTATGTACGGGCGCCATACAAATTGTTACCTATGAACATTATAAGAGATGATCCAAGAGATCGTCTTGGTAGACTCTTCATGATGTTGGTCTAAACAATCATCTTGTATACTGACAGGCGAGTGAAATGAAGCACTGCGTTTTGATGAAGAACGACAGACTGACACTTTAATTACAGAATTGGAGCAGATGATGTCAAGATCAGTTCAAATGATTCAGGGCATCTGACGTACACGCCACTCTAACGTGTATGTACTTTCGTAATTTCGTATTACAACTACGCAATCAAACTTTTATTATTAAGCTGACAAGTAAATCGCTTCCGAAGCTATCGTTAGAAAATTTTGTTGATCTAAGCAGCATGAAACACTTTTTTTTTTAGAGAAATATACCTTTTTCATGTAAAAGCTAATATTGCAGCGGACTTCTAGTTTCTATTTTGGAGCCAGAGAAGTCTATGAAAACGTTGTGTTTTGGAAAATAACGTTCCAAATAGCTTCCTGGTTATTCTTTAGGCTTTCATCCGCAATGTAACCTACACCGCATCTCAGCATCAAAAAACGCGTTTCGGACTTCTACCCAAGAAATAATAAAGTTGCGCCCAAACTGTTGACATTTTTGTTTAACCTATTTACGTATTTTTTTCAAATTCACTAAAAAGATAAGAGATAAACCTTTAAGGGTTGAATATAATAAACCGATTTTTAGGCCCGTTAATCGATCTGGTAGATCGTATCACAGGCAATAGTACTGCAAAATTATGATCATTAACACCTGCTAGTACACTGCCATACCCGGCCCGATTCCTGATCTTCCTTCCCATTCCTAAAAACTGATTAAGTTCGGTATCCCCTTTCTTCTCCACAATTCCTTCCAACTCTTCGCTTCGTTTCGCACCAAGAAACACGGAAAAATATTTGATAGAACAATACCGCGGCCAATTGGGCTCAGTTTGTTCTTGAAAATTAGCCAAAAACAGCCATCAGCCGTAGGCGCCGTGCCGTGGTGCAGTGCAACGGACCCATCTAGCGGTCTATGTGTTAGCTATCTCTGTCAATATCTACCCACCTAACCTAACCTAACCTAGGCCCGTTAAAGTAAAAACACAATTGGATATCTTATCAGACGTAAGTGATATGTCGGAATTTGTAAAAACTTAATCACTTCACACCTTCTTAGGGGTTGAATATCGCAAAATCCTGAAATTAATTTTTAGATCATTATAAGTAAAACCCATAGAGTAAAAGCGGATTCGATCTAATGAAACCTAAAAGATTTGTCGGAATTCGTGAAAACTGGAACAACACCTTACACCCCCGGGGCTTTAATAAAAATGCTTAGGGTAGTCGTCTGGTTTAGATGCCCAAAAAAAGTGATTTTCGGCGATTTTTTTTTAAAGGGAGAGAAGCAACAGAACTTTTTAAAATTTTGAGTGTGTTTTGGCACACTTTTGAAAAGTACAAAAAAAAATTTGTAGTAAAATTTTTCCAAAATGGCTGAATTAGAAGCTGACCATTGAAGCGCCTCCCCGCTGGATTCTAGAATTGGCGGGAAAGATGGATTATTATTAATTAAAATATATTTTTATTGTAGATTAACTAAAAAAAAAAAAAAAAAAAAAAAAAAAAAAAAAAAAAAAAAAAAAAAAAAAAAAAAAAAAATTAAATTACCTTGGTGTTCTACTTGATAAAAAACTCTCCTTCCGTTGTCACACAGATAACATATGTTTCAAAGTCAGCAAGGCTATGTATGCCCTGTATCCTCTTATAAATAGAAAATCCCAACTTTCTGAGGAGAACAAGATCTTATTGTTCAAAATGGTAATCCAACCCATTATCGCATATAGCTCTCCTGTTTGGGGTCATTGTGCAAAGTCACATATTAAAAAGCTTCAGGTCTCACAAAATAAGTGCCTCAAAATAATAATGAAGAAACCATTCTTCTTCTCCACTAGAAGTCTCCACGCAGAAGTTAAAGCGCAAACTGTACTTGAATTAATTTCAACCAGATACTCATCTTTTGTAACAAGACTGGAACTAGTCGACAATCCGATAATACTATCACTCATATAACATCCTACTACTTGACATGTATTAGTGTCTAATTTGTTTTTCTTAAGTTAGTTAATTACCTTTTACTATTTTTGCCTTCCTTTAATTTAAGTTAGTTTGTAAGTTAGTTTTAAACTCACTACACAAGATTTTTTGTATAAATTTTTCCTTGAACTTATTTCACTAAAATTCCCGTAGATGCTTCGCCTTGCTGTGCTAACTAGATTTAATTTAGCTGTTAAGATATTGAATTATCTGTTTTCTAAATCATAAATTATAAGATGCTAGTCATAAGTGGAAAAAACTAATAAACATTGATTGAATTGAAAAAAATTGAATTGAATTGAACTAAAAAAAAACAGAGAAACTGTGAAATACTATTAATTTTCAAGCTTGAACAAAAAAGTGACGGTTTTTACAATTTAATCGTACAATAAAAACGGCGTAAAATTACTTTTTTATTAAGGGGTTACATACACCTGGGTAGTTCAAAAAAAATCGATTTTTCAAAAAGGTCCTTATTCGAAAGTATCACCCTTTAAGTGTCTACTCTGAAAATTTCATTTAGAAATTTGCAGTAATTTAAATGCGTTTTTTCTCGAAACAGCGTTTTCAAAAACGGTACCAGGATTATCTCCGCGATTACTGGACCGATCGGTACCTACTTTTGCACAATTGTGTTTAATACATCACTCTTACGTTTACCGAGCCATTTTTTCGATATCTTGCTTAGTTTTTTTTTTTTATCATAATTACTGACCAATTTTGAGGCGAAAAATGGCATTTTTAATTTCAGAGGCTGCCATGATCCGACAAAATTGAATTTTGAAATTCCAGCTCGATAAGCTTTGGAGCTATGTATTTAATTTCAGGAAAAAAAAGTTCAATAAAAAATGGCGGAGGAAAGCCTGGTACCGAAATCGCTCTCAACAAAAACACGTCCCAGCAAAACGACTGTAACTTGTTTGCCGTTTGAAATTTTCCAACCAAATTTTCACATAATATAGACAAAATGTAATACTTTAAAAGATATATAATGGTTGTTCAATTAACTTCAGTTTCACGCACGAAAAAAATGCGTAAAAATAGAG
Organism: Beris morrisii; assembly: GCA_951812415.1. Classification (NCBI taxonomy): domain Eukaryota; kingdom Metazoa; phylum Arthropoda; class Insecta; order Diptera; family Stratiomyidae; genus Beris; species Beris morrisii. Next base: position 32,628,088 of record OX638311.1, read on the forward strand.
TAGTTTTAGCCGTCCCAGGTGTATGTAACCCCTTAATGTTTTTAGTTTATTTAGAAAAATTTTTAATACTCCACAGAATGAACTTTGGTTTGGGTCGATAGGTCAAATAGTGTTTTTGCTATCACGTTCGACAATATGAAAAAATCACAAAAACAAGATTTAGGGAAAACAGCTGAAAGTACGAGCGTACACAATATTCACACATTCCGTAAAACCTTGTAACAGCTGGACTCGGTACTTCTACGTACCTAATACATTGTCATACAGCCCCTTGTACCTTTTCTAAATATTATAATTCGATTGAAGGAACAAGATACCACTTCATATCCTACCGCGCGCCCCGCCCAGTCCGCACATCTATTCGACGGTTACTTGTTCTCTGTCCTGTATCTTCGAAAATGCTTCGAGTTGGCTTCTTAAACTTTAGGAACATATTCTCCGATAGTTAAAACATCGATTAAAGAAAAAAAAAGATTTTTTTTGATCCTCTAAATTAGAAGCGGCGTTTAAGTATTCTAGCGCGACACCAATCTAACCGCTTTCGGAACCTTTTTTAGGTTTTCAGTCACATAGTAACCTACACCGCGTCCCAGAATTAAACGCATTCCGGACTTCTGCCCGAAAATAATAAAGTTGCGCCCAGACTGTTGGCAGATGTTTAGTTTTCTATCCTATTTTTTTTGACCTCTCCTACCATCACCTCCTATACCTGCAACTCTATTTTTTTCTCTGATAGAGGTCTACTGGGCCCAACTCCTGTAAAAGTTTTAAGAGCATATCTGATAAGGCTTTTGAGATACATATAATAATTAAATTTTTTTATCAACTACTGTGGTCCACATCTCCCCTCAAAAATGTTACATTCAGTTGACTCCACCCATATAGGGTCGTACAATAGGCCCAGTACTGGGCCAATAATGGCAGCCAGCATGCCAAGAATGGCGCGGCAGTGGCAACCAGCACTGGCCCATCACTGCTGTATGATTACTTGAGCCCGGTGCTGGTGTTTTATACTAGCCCAGTGTTGATGATCGATAATGGCGCCAGTGCTGGCAGTTCCTATACTCCGTGCTTATTGAAAGAAAATGAAATTATTTCCTCTTTACCTAATTATTTTGTCATATAAATTAATCGTCCTGGCTTACCCTGGTACCAAAAATTTGAAAAAAAAACTACGATACGACAGGAACGCATTTTTGCCGACGAATGACCTGCGATTCGTTCTCGAACTCCCTACCTTACGAATTATGCCTACCTACCTCTTAGTACCTAACTACAAAAGATCGCTAGCCAGCTGCCCAGAGGTTAACGAGTGATGGCTCCCAAGGCGTGGCAGCCAGCACTGGCCCAGCCGTGGCAAACAGCTGATACGCTAGACTCGGCAAAAGTTTGCTAGCCAGCTAGCCAACGCTGGCGTCCCACGATGGCTCAGAGTTTAACCCAACGCTTGACAGCCAGCACTTGGCCCAAGAAATGGCCCCGTAGTAAGTGCTGGGGAACTCTATATGGGCACCTGTAATTCTATATACAGTGACCAAATTTTGTCTTCCCGCTACATTTAGTTCGGAAGGTATTGTAATCCAACGTTTTTTTTATCCCCCACCACCACACACCACCTTTCACCTTCCACATTGTCTTCTCTCTCTAGGCTCCTGGTATCTCTTGAAACAACCACCACGTTTTAATCTTCTGACATCAGTCTTCCGAAAATATGGATTTTAGAATGTTTCAATTCTAGCTTTCGAACGTTTCGAACGCATTTTCAATGAGTCCACTATCATAGTTCTACATAAGTTCTTAGTTTCAGCCTTGTAGCGTGAGCGGTTCCTGAGATCTAGAAACCAAAATTCTTCGCTTGCCCCACCTTCCCTCACAGCCACACCCCACCCCCAAAAGATACCACTTGTAGCAGTTCACCCAATGAACCCTCCAAAAAAATTTCAATTTAATATCTCAACGGGCTTCCGAGCTACGCGCCTATAAACGCTTTTCCGTACGGCGTACGGCGTCTATGGTGGACAGACGGACAATATTTTTTTTTTCCTTTTTTTGGGTCTTACTAGTCCTAAAACGTGAAAATACAAATTTTTTGGAAATTTGTGGTCGATCACAATACGTGGTATGGTGTGTGGGATGGTGATGTTGTCATCCTCCTTCACATAGACGTTAGTGTTCGTCCGTTGTGCTCCCCGTTAGAGTATGGTAACTCGTAACTCTTATTGTTACAGAATTATAAAGTAAATTTGAAACGCTTATATAATACTGAGTAAGTACCTAAATGGACTTCAATTAATTGAAAACCACCGTGAGTCCATGTGATGCCCAATTTTCTGGTTCAAAACTGAATAATCATTTCGATGTTCAAATTTTTTTGTGCTTCTTGTTTAAATTTTTTACATTGAAAAACACTAAACATTTTTATGTGCAGCCTCAAATGACACCTACAGAATAATTCAAGCTAACGGAATCCAAAACCTACGCTTATTTAAAAGTGATATCAAAACAATATCACCGGGTGACATAACGAGTTCTGCAGCGTAACCACAATAATTATACAGGTGAACCAAATAGCCGACTAGCAGAAGAACGTAGCGAACAGCTTAGAACGGTTTTCAATGTAAACCACCTTCTTAATTGGCCTATAATTAAGAATTTTTCTCTCCTTCGGTTACTTTCGCCCCATAATTGCCTATGGTCTTTGAACTTCCCCCATGAGCAACCTTGTCTTCCGTGAAGCCAAACTTACGCCGGTTACTTGACGCCTTAACTTACCAAAATCGGTCTTAAAACCGAATCTAACGGCGAAACTAACTATTACCGGAGTTAACTAAAAGGTACTCGATCTTTTGCAAGAAAATTACAGATAAAGTGCGACAAGACTGTAATTTGGATCTTTAAGCATAAAATTGGATCATTACTAGTTTGCTACGTACCCGCGGTTAGTGTTGAGCGGATTTCGCATGGTTATTAAATCGTTCTCTTTTTGCTAATTTTTTCGAGGCAGCAAAAGATGACAGCAAAGTTATGGACCATGAAAGCAACGATTTTCTGTTAAGCTAAGTAATAAATTTTCAGACTTATAAGTATCTGGTGTGGACTGTGGGATGGACAGATATGGCTATAATTAAGATCGGTCTGCCCTTTTTGTTGCAAAATTGCCGAATTAAATAAAATAAATGTTGCAAAAAACTAAGGGAATCAGTGCTTGATGTTTGATAGCTTGAAAAATAACCGACTGCTTGGTCGTTTCCGCCTTGTGAATCCATTGTGTATCCACGATTATTTAATTTGCAATTTACATACTTGTAAAATGCAACTGCATTGCAGTGCAATTTCCCATAAGTACTTTTGTATGTACGATGTACGGGCACATTCGACCACATGTTTTTGTATCGTCTTTCGGAAGCCCAATGGAAGATGCCTATCAACAAAATTGAATGCTTCCAGTTCCTATCACGTTCTTTACAAAGTTACGGGGTGATGTCAGTAACTAGCAATTATGCAACCTACGATCAGCATATCTGACTAGATAATGGCGACTGGATTTTATTTTTTTTACGGTTTCGAATGTAAACATTTTCCATTTGTTCATTGCGGTAATTTGTTCCTATTTAACATTATTTAATGACGATAAATAATATACATTTATTTGAAAGAAAAAAAGATCAAACAGTGTGTGAGGAACTTTATTTTTTTCGTCAGAGAGCGGACGTTGTTAAAATTAGTGCCACGCACTGAGCCCTAACGATATCGTCTGGCTACTGGTGTTTTTCACCTTCGAAAACCATTGAAAATTTAGCATCATACATACATCAAGAACTCAGTTTCAAGTTTCAAGCGTAAGTGTTCCCAAAAAGCCCTAATCTCTTTATCCTATTAGCCCACAACAAATTTTTTTTTTAAATCGATTTTTAGGCGATTGTATAGAAAGTCCGCTAAAAAAAGAAAAAGAGAATTCGATATCTGATCTAAGTGATATGTCGGAATTCGTAGAAATGTACACAATTATTTCACACCCTCTTAGAAGTGGAATATCGCAAAATTCCAAAATAATTTTTAATCATTCATTATACAGGGTGTTTGGCACTCCGTCCGCCACCTTGTAAGAGGTTATTCCTTGATATACTTGGAGAAAAAAATTGTTATACAGGGTGGGTCAATTTTCAATAACAGTGGAGATACAGGGTGGTTAAGAAAAGTGTTTTTGACCGGTACCCTCACTCACTTAAAACGTTATATCTTGAAAACGAATAATCACAAGGCAAAGTCTTATAACTTTTAGGGAATCAAATTACCTTTCATTTGATGTAACAGTCTAAATTGTAACTGCACCCAATCTTGAGATATTTACTCGAAAACACAAGTTTTTCCTACGTCAACCCTAAAAATTCCGTGATCAATGTAGTTTTTCTCAGAAAACCCCATTATAAAAATGTCATCTTAATTTTATTTTTTTATGAACCGCATTATTACCTACAAAAGCTGCATACATATGTATGAGTTACGATTAACATTTTGGAAGTAACAGGTAAAAATACATATCGCATAAAAATTAAATATTTAAAAGTCAGTGCCATAAAGTGGACCTCGTCCAAGAATCTGTTTAATTTGTCGGTAGTACTGAAGTATTTTTATTGCACATTTATTACTATTTAAAGTATGTAGGAAAACAATGATATGTAAGTGAGTTTCAACATAATTCGATTCCCTAAAAAACGAGTAATAAAACTTTGCCTTGTGAACTCGTTTTCAAGATATAATGTTTTAAGTGAGTGAGGCTACCGGTCAAAAACACTTTTCTTAATCACCCTGTATCTCCACTGATATTAAAAATCAACCCACCCTGTAGAACATTTTTTTTCTCCAAATAAATCAAGGAATAACCCCTTACAAGGTGGCGGACGGAGTGCCAAACACCCTGTATAAAAAGCTCATAGAAGTAAAAGCGAATTCGATCCCATTAGACTTTAAATATCGAAAAGTACGTAAATCTGTTTTTTCCCCATTATTTTTAAAGCCTTTAGAAGTAAAAGCAGATTCAATACCTCATTAGAACTAAGCAATATATCGGAATTCGTGAAAATGTACACAGCCACTTGACACTCTCTTAGGGGTCGGATGTCGAATAATTTGGAAAACGGTTTTAAGGCCCTAATATAAAGAAGTAAAATTAATTAATTAATTAATTGATAACTCGACATTCCTAAAAGATATAACAAAATTCGTGAAACGGTGGAAAACCCTTTTTCAGGGACATCTTTTACTCCACCATTGAACACCAATAAAAATCTGTTTTTTATATTTTAGATGGAATCTAAGAGTGTTATAAGTTCAATCCAGCCCAAAAATCGAAAAAAGTTATATATTATTTTTGTCCTGTTACTCCAGCTTTGTACATCCACTTTTTTTTGCTTTAATTACTCCTGTAGTACTTCTACATATACATTAGCATGTACTAAGTTTCAACATTCCAGCATAAGCCGTTTCTGAGATATGAAAAATCACACCCCACCCCCGTACTCTGCTACCCCTATCAAATTTTATTTTTCTAGGATACTTCTACAGTGACTCTATATAGTCGTCAATTTTTAGCTTTCTATGCTTTGCGATTTTCGAGAAATAAATACTTTATTATTAAAAAATAATAAAGTAAAATCAGAATTCTTTTCGTACCACCCCCTCCCACCATCACTCCCTACACCTACACCTTCAACATTTTATCCGCTAGAAGTCTACTGGCTCTAACGCCTGTAAAAATTTCAAGATCATATCTGATACGGTTCATGAGATATAAAATAGTTTTTTTTTAAAAATGGCTGCCTCCCACCATCATCACTTCACTTTCCCCCACAATAATTTTACATTCAGTAGACTTCACTGTTAATTCTATATACAGGAACCAAATTTTATCTTCCTAGCATAATTGAGTCGGAAGATATTGTAATTCAAAGTTTTTCAAACTACTCCCCCTAAAAATGTTAACCCCTTTCTAATCTCCTAGTATTCCTTAATACAAATACAAAATTTCGGCCATCTCACATCAATCGTTCAGGAGATATGGATTTTAAAATGTATCAATCCCAGCTTTCAAGATTTTTGGACGTATTGTCCCCCCCCCCCCCCCCCCCCCCCCCCTACTCGAACACCTCTTAACCACTATCGACTATTTTTTTGCAAATGGATCCACTATCTTTCAGTCTCCTAGCGTAAGCGTTTCCTGAGATCTAGAAACAAAATTTTTTCATCTAATACGTTCCCCCCTCCTCTCCCCTTGCACCACCACCCCTCCAAAAGTTACCACTCTACCCACCATAAAAATTTGAACTTAATATCTCAAAGGGTTTGTGAGCTACGCACCTTCAAACGGTTTTGCGTACGGCGGACAGACGGACATTTTTTTGTTGCTTTTTTGGGGTCTCCTAAAACGTGAAAATATAAAATTTTAGGGTAGCAAATTTTTTTGAAATTTCAGGTCGATAACAATACTTTATTGTTAAAAAATAATAAAGTAAAATAGTTTTATATACTGCGGGCAACATTTGCATTAAATATTATGGAAAAAAAAATTGCATTTATATCCAATAGGTATGCTGGTGGGTTAGGCAACTTTTGCTCTCATAGCCTCAATTGTCCTACTCCTTCGGGTAGCTACCATACAAAAAGTCCTTAAAACACGTGTTCAAGAATATCAGCCAATAGCTTCGGAACGCCTAAAGCTACGACTTTCAATTTTTTTTTGCCAAATTTTTCGATATCCAACCCCTAAAGGGGTGTAAAGTGGTTGTGTACATTTTCACGAATTCCGATATATTTCTTAGGCCTATTCAAATTCTTCCGGGTTAGGGGAAAATATAACGGAAATACAGTGAGTCCTTCCTGTAGCCCCATGTAAACGCCGCTGAAAATAAACAATTTTATTTTCGGTGATTTATTCATATTTAGATTTATTTATATATTTAGTTCTTGATACGAAATTAATCACGAGAGGAGGGCAATATGTTCTGCTTTCTTGAACTTCAGTTAAACCACCGTATGACAAAACTTCATTTTTCCATAACTTTTAGATTAAGCTCGCAGAAAGGATTTACTTGATTTTAAGCATTTAAGCATTTAATGCACATATTTTTGGAGAAACTTTTTGCGGCTGCTACTCAAAGGACTCATTCGATTTATCTTCATACCAATTTTTTTATCTGCAACCATTGACATATTAAACAACAATTTGTTGGTAAGCCGGGGGGATCAATTACAATGAAAATGCTACCAATAAAACCGGAGACTACGCCAACTTACTGCAAAAACTAAAGGAGGCTTTGAAGAGAAAGTGCCACAAAGATCTCTTACTTTTGTACGACAATACATCTGCTCACATGGGCTGCACTGCGATGGCAACCATTGAACAAACCTTCATATAATCGAAATATATTACCGACTGATTAATGTTGATACTAAGTTTTTTTTTTAATAAATTAATACCAAATTATCATTCGATAAGAAAAAACTTTACGCTATGAATTACATCAATACGCCCCCAATATCGAGATCAGTACAATTTCAAACGCCGAAATGATCACATATCTATTTAAAGTCGCTATCGCACTTAGTTCAGTGATACTAACTAGTGAATCCATTAAATACTTCAGTGCACAGCCGCAATTTCTAGATGTAGACAATTGGCTAGAAAGGAAACCACCTTGCGAAGCGGACAAAATCTTATTCCCACCTAATTTCGACGCGGTAGTTCGAATTCCAACCGGGATTAATGTGAACGGGATTATCTTACCCACCAATGGTGCGATAGTTTTTCCGCGAAATAGCGATTATTCGTTCCTGGATCGCCCTCGTAATCGGACTGGGTGTACAAATAACGACAAATTCGCTCGAGTAGTGAAGCCCAAGTTAATGCACTGGTTTGATCCGCAAAATTGGAAGGATCTTAGCATTTCAATTTTACCAGCAATTCCCGATGTCGAGAAGATTCCTTGCAGCAAGGAAATTGTTTGGTTTCGAGAAACAGGCAGCATGAACATCGATTTGGAACACGTCGATAATTTGGTTATTAACAGCTATCTAATGGGACGAACCTACCAGGCATCTACGAGCCAGTTGGAGCGATTTTTTGGTACTGAACTTGGTCAGATTATGTTCAAGTCGGCAGAAAGTACAAAAGTAAAGTCGGCATCTTCGACATGTGGTTGTCATGGTCCCAATGAAGCTGCCGAATACGAGGAAAAGGTGTGCTCACATGTCGTAAAGTCCTGCCAGGTGCCGAAGTGTCTAAATCCCATAGTACCACTTGGACACTGTTGTGCACTGTGCGGGGCTCTGCTTAAATTGGATGCAGACGACTGTACAAAGTTTAATGCTACGGAGTTCCAGAAAATCACTTATTCTGCATTGAAACGAAAGGATCTCATCGGTAAAGTCCATTCGCATTCAAGTTTCGTACAAGAAGGTTCCACAGTGTACTACCAGCTAATCGTTTTAGACGTGAAAGATTACAGCGAAGTAAGTGTGAATTTTATGAAGGATTTCAAAAAGGAAATTTCAGCAGGACCATTTGGAAGCATAAGAGAGGACCTGACATATTCGGGAAGATCGTACACACCCGGATCAGGACCTTCATTTTGGACACTTATAATCTCAACATTCTTCGCTGTGGTTGCATTCTTTGTCGTTATCTACGCACATTTTGTTCGAGAAACGCCGCTAATAGCATTACCTGCGTGGCTTTCAATGAGCAGATATAGTGTCTTTAACTCGCCATTTGTTCGCTTCGAGAATCATCCGACTGGGGTGGATGCTAGTGAAAACATTGTCATTGCTGAGGGCTACGTTAGTAGTCCGCATGCTAAGGAAAAGCCATCGAGTGGAACAACTTTCTTTAATAACCCGATGTTTTCTGCACAGGAACTTCGTCCTGAGGATCAAGCTGAACGTGCTCAGGAAGCTGGAGGAGATGAAGGTACAGTAGATACAGAGGGCACGTACTACACTCACGCTGCCACCGGCATAGACGAAGAACTGGTGGAAGTAGATCTAGGATCTGAGACAAGTGCTACAAGTAGCACCAAGTAATACTTTGCCCTGGCAACAGAAGGCTCCTTGGACGTCTAAGCAAACCGGAACTAGTTAATAATAAATGTCCACGTCAATCAGGTTGCTTACTATTATTGATAATTTTTCTTAAGGAAATAAAAGCTTGAGTTCATACTTGACTGTATGTATTTTATGATTGTTGATATCCTGCAATGTATTTTTCGAACGAAACTAATGGAGAGTCTTAAACAAGTCTGGAAATATCTGCCCACCACTTTGTCCGTTATCAGTATGAATATTATTTTAGTTTTTACTAAAAGGTATACTTGAAATTATCATATTATTAGACGCCCATTATTTGTTGCATGAAATTTCTTATCTTCTGTTGGTAGTTCATATACTCGCCTGAACTACCCGAAGCGACGGTTGTGACAGAAACCCAACGTGCCGATAATAACATCCAAATATATGACAGAAACTTTAGATCGTCGTGAGCAATTTAGAAACACCTTGTAATGTATCGCTACAGTCATCAATGACGAAGCAGCCCAAATAACCATTGGTTTCCTGGATGCTCTCTTTCCATTTAAAAACAAATGTTAGGTTGTTGCAGATGAAATGTCGTTTTTGGTAGTGCAATTTCAAACAACTGTAACTTTTAATTTTATTAATTGAAACAGGCACCAGCACATGCAATACACTTCTCCTAACGAGATACAAGTGCATTTATGCCAGTTTCGTAGAAGTCCGACTTTCTAGAGCGAAGAAAGTCCTCGAAGGCACTTTTGATGGCTGCTTCATTATCGAATTGTTTGGTCGCCAAAAAATGATCCAAATGTTTAAAAAAGTGGTTGTTGATTGGCGAAAGGTGTGGTAAGGTATGGTGGATGAGGAAGAGTCTCATACTGCAACTCGTTTAATTTTTGGACCACTGTTCTTGAAACATGAGGCCGTGCGTTGTTATGAAGCAGTATAACTCCATCTCTGTTGACCAATCTAGCCCGTTGAACACGCAATTTCTGATGCATTTCATCGAGTTGGACACAATACTTCACTGCATTAATGGTTTCACAACGCTGTAAAAAGAAATAGTGAATAACTCCAGCTGCAGAACACCAAACAGTTACTATTATCTTCTTCGAATGAAGGCTTGGTTTCGGCGTGTGTTTTGGGGTCTCATCAGCATCCAACCATTGTGCCGATTGGCGACGATTGTCGAACAGTATCCACTTTTGATCACATGTCACTATTCTATTCAAAAACGTATCGTTTCTCTTCCGAGAGAGCAGGGAACTGAAATTTCCAGTCGGCTCGTCATGTTCCGCTCAGTTAGCTCATGCAGAACCCACTTATCAAACTTTTTGATTTCTCCAAGCTGTTGCAAGTTCCGGAAAACTGTCGAATAGTGTTCACCCAATTTCTTTGCAATGTCCCTTACAGTTTGGCGTGAGTCAGATTTCACTAATAAATTCAGCTCGTTTTTGTCGATCGAAGGTCCTGCGTTACTAGTTAGTAAACCCCAAAAAGCAAAAAAAAAATGGTCCGTCTGTCCGCCGTACGTCGTTCGAAGGCACGTAGCTCACAAACTAGGGTTGCGCATTTCAGTTCGAGCGATCATTTCTAGTTGGCGAACCCTCGCGAACTAGTTTGTTCTTTTAGTTCACTACTTCGCGGGAGTTCAGCCGCGAACAAGAAATAAGTAAAGAACGAATTAGTTCGCGAATTTATTGAACTAAAAGAACGAACTTGAAGTTCAGTGATGATCAGGGCCTTAGGTACAATGTGATGACCTAAAAAAAATAAGTCGTCACTGTACAAGTAGAAAAGGTTATCTGATAGAACAAGATGAGTTAAAAATACTGTATTATTGAAATAATAAAGTAAAAAAGGTCATTCGCGTACAAGTATATTCTACCACTGACTTACAAACGGCAATCAATGAATACAAACGAACTAGGAGCGGGACTGACTGCGAACTAATTCGTTCATTTTACTTCTCGGAACGCTCTTCTGAACTAGTTCGTTCGCGAACTACACAAGCCTATCACAAACCCGTTGAGATATTAAGTTGAAATTTTGGTGGGTAGATTGAGTGAACCGGAGTGGTTCCTTTTGGTGGACGGGGATGTGAGGGTAGAGGTGCGGACCGTTTTAGACGAAAAATGTTGGTTTCTATATCTCTGGAATGGCTAATACAAGGAGGCTGAAACTAGGAATTTATTTAGAGCTATAATAGTGGACCCATTTGCAATCGTCGATAGGGGTTGAGGGGTGTGGAAGTGAGGTGAAAGAAATGCGTTTGAAACGATTGAAAGCTGGGTTCAATATTTGGTTGGGGAAATGGAGTGAAAAAGGGTTCCATAAGGTAATGAATTAATGTAAGGAATATTGACCCATCCTTGCGTTTTCAGAACATCTAGCTGACTCAGTGACGACTCCTTCCAACGGATTGAGAGTGTTCAAGTCCACCACTTCAGGCAACGGCCATTTGTCCAATATTTCAAAAACGTCTCAACAGTCTGGGCGAAACATTATTATTTTTCGGGACAATATATGATAAATAATAAGACCAGACTGTTACATTTTTTGTTCCTTCTGTTGTTCTTTTATAGTTTAGTACCAATATTTTTCAGCCAGGTGTGCAAAATTTAGAATTTGCATGGCTCTTGGCGCGGGGTCGATATACACCATTGTTCAGTCTGTCTAATGCAAAAATTGGTATCGTGTGTTCATATGTCTTGTACTGTTACATCGTTATGGTACCTAAGCTTTTCACTTATGTTCTTCTAAAAACCCACAAGAATTGTTTAACAACGAAAATTTACGCATTTATGCAAATGCGTCAGTTCATATGTATGATCACATCATATTGTTGCAATTCAAAGTTGTCGCGACATAGTGAAAGTCGCTCATTGTGCATGATTGCACATCAGAATTTATTGTATTTAAATGAGAGTGACACACCTTTGCCAAAGCCGACTGTTCTATAATTTGTAACTGCTGAAATGGCCCACTTTATCTCGAATAACTTTCGGTTACTCTAATGAGGCAATTGTTTAGATAATGTGACAAACAGTAAAAACAAATAGTGTCAAATGGTACGATCAGTGTAATAGATTTTTATAATATCTGCTCCAATTACTTATACGATGACTATATGAATTCGATAGACGATAGTGTAGTTATACTTTTGGTAGCGAGCTTGTAATTTAGAAAACAAATCCTTTGATATTGCCGCAACATTAGTTTTTAGGAGTTTGGCTTTTGAGTCGTATGTATATACATAAATTTGAAGAAGCCTGTTGTGGTTATATGCTAATCACTCGAGATGTTGTAGGTCCAAATTTAAATGGGCCTACGTTCAAGGATGCTCTTAGAACATTTCATAGGGAAGGTCAAAGCGTATGAAGATAAAAAATCTGCCAACTGTCTGGGCGCAACTTTATTATTTTTTGAGTAGAAGTCCGGAGCACGTTTAATGCTGAGATGCGGTGTAGGTCAAAATGCGACTGGCAACCTAAAAAAATCGTTTCAAATAGTCGGTTTTTTCCCCGATTATATTTAAAGCCTAAAGCGATACCACATTAGACCTAAGAAATATATCGAAATTCGTGAAATGTACACATGCACTTTACACCCCCTTAGGCGTTGGATATCGAAAAACTTGGAAAAACTTTTCTAGGAGCTTATATAAAGATTGATAACTCGACATGTCTAAAAGATAAAACGAAATTCGTGAAAATGTGGAAAAACAACCTTTTCACGGAAATTTTTTTACTCCACCTCTGCACGCCAATTAAAATCTCAACTTTTTTTTGCTTTAATTATTCTAGTGGCACACGTACTAAGTTTCAACTTTCTAGTACAAGACATTCCTTCCATAGCTTCTATTCTGTAGACCGAAATATATGTATCTGTTTCTATTATATCGATACTCCATTGAAAAGATTAACATATTTAGATACTTTTGTCATTGATAACTGAAAATATTCAAAATTTGCACTTCAAAATGTTCTTCCAGAGAAGCGACATCAAGGCGAGTTTTGGTTATATTAAACAACGGGCTCTCGGCTAACATATTTTTGGACCAACATGTTTTTTCCTTCTACTACTCCCAACACGTGAAAACACGATATTAGACGGTAACACAATTTTTTTAATTTTCAATAAAAAGTTGAGCACATAAGCTTGTAAAATTTTTATTGTTAGCATCTGACTTTCTTAAATTTTTCAAATGTGGGATTATTCAATAGGGACATAACAATTTTGTATTTATATAAAACACAGAATAATTGAGATAAAGTTCAAACGTTGCTCGTTCATGAACTTAACCATGATAAAAATGTAAACCTTGACTGACGTGTCAAACAGCAAAAAACAGACCAGAAAAAAAGTTTAAGGGTGCATTTCTATAAAAGTACAGAATTGTTATGTACCTATTGAATAACCCTTTACAACCTGTCAAGGTAAGGGAAAAGTGTCATTTTACTTTATTAATATAACAAGATATTGTGTCTGGTACTTGATTCGTAACTTTTAAGGGGTGATTTCTTGGCATATTTTGAGAAAATAAATATTAATAAATTGATAATATGGGTACGATGTGGGGGAATAATAATGCGTCCGAAACGCTCGAAAGTCGAGATCGAGACATTTCAAAATCCATATCTCCTAAACGATTAATGTCACGAAATTAAAACTTAAGAAACATCTGTATGTATACTTGGAGAATAGACCGGAAACAAATTTTTGAGTGGGGGCAGTGGCGTGCAGAGGTGTAGGGGATACGAATTTTTCAAAAACATCACGTCTCATATCTCATGAATAGTGTAAGACATATGCTTAGAATTTTTACCAGAAGTAGGCCTAATAGACCCCTATCAGGAGAAATTTTGAGGATCTGGGTGTAGGGGGCGAGGGTGGGGGAGGGTGAAAAGGAAAACGTTCCAATTTTTATTTCTCGAGAACCTATAATCATAGAAAGATAAAACTTATTATTTATGTAGTGCTATTGTAGTGGCGTGTTGGAAAAAATGTTTTTTTTTTATAGTGGTAATATACTACGAGGGTGGGGTGTGTTTATCCTATCTATAGAACGGAATGTGCAAAAAAGTTGAAACTTGGTGACTATACGTAGATCTATTAGAAAAGTAATTTAGATAAAAAAAAATTTGAAATATTTATTGGTGTACGAAAGGGGGGCTAAAAAAGTAATCAGTGAAAACGAAATGCATGCATTTTCACGAATTTCGTCATATCTATTAGGTCTTTTAAAGTTATGAATTGATTTTTATTTCACGGATTCCTCATATCAATACCTAGAAAGCGTTTTCAGTGCTTTTTGAAATTCGACCCCAAAAGGGTTTAAAGGAGTAGTATACGTCCTAACGAATTCGGCCATATCACTCAGGTATGATTAGATATTGAATAGCTTTTCACTTCCATAGGCTTGTTTTATAATCGACTAAAACCCGTTTTCAAGTTTTTTCCCTTTTCAACCTCTAAGAGGTTATAAACGGGTTAAACTCGCTTTCACGAATTCCGTCATATCTCTTAGGTGTGATAAGACATCGAATTGGTTTTCACTTCCTCCGACTTTCTTTATATATATCGCCGTGTCGGAAGAACAGTGACGCAACTGCAATTTTGAAAATTTTTTGTTTTCACATTTCAATATTTTGTGGTTTTGCTATTCTTGCATAAAATCGTTCCCCGTTGTTTTAAACGAACGTGCTCTTGATCTAAGCTGTCTATATTAACTATTAATAAGCTCGTATGGCTTGTGGGCAATTGTCAAAAATGATATTGTTTCTCCGAAAAAAATTAGAATTTTTTGCAGTTGCGTCACTGTACTTCCGACACGGCGATATCTAAAAACCCATTTCAGGATTTTTGGATATTCAACTCCAAAGAGGGTACAAGGGGGTTATATATGTTTTCAGAAATTCCTACATATTTCTTAGTTCTGATGAGATATCGAATTAATTTTTACTTTCTAAGGCATCCTAAATAATCGTCAAAAAGTTGATTTCAGTATTTTTAGATATTCAACTCCAATAGGACGTAAGGTTTTCGACATATTTCGTAGGATTGATGAGATATTAAATTGGTTTTTAC
Organism: Beris morrisii; assembly: GCA_951812415.1. Classification (NCBI taxonomy): domain Eukaryota; kingdom Metazoa; phylum Arthropoda; class Insecta; order Diptera; family Stratiomyidae; genus Beris; species Beris morrisii. Next base: position 32,643,244 of record OX638311.1, read on the forward strand.
TTCCACAGACTTTTGATATAATCGCCTACAAACGCATTTCCGATTTCATATAATGGCCCAAAACGAAATCACAAAAAACCTCCTAATCACGTAATAACTGGTATTATACTACGACTAAGACTGCTTCCCAGAGTATGACCCAATTATGTAATTCATATGTTATATGTGGCAGCGGCGTAAGTATTCTAGCGCGACCCCATTCTTACTGAACTTTTTTTTAGGTTTTCAGTCACATAGTAACCTACACCGCATCAATCTTAAAGGCGTTTCGAGCTTCTACCCCAAAAATAATAAAGTTGCGCCCAGACTGTTGGCAGATTTTTAATATCTGCAAAGATACGTGGTGATAAAGAAAAAACTAAGTACTGGACACTCTGTATTTCTCAGAAGGTGCTTAAGGCAAGAAGTTGAAAATTGTAATTTATATAGTGCTATGATGGTTGAGCTATTTGCAAAAAAAACTGCGAACATAGCTGGAGGAGTTCGCGAGTGGCGCAAAAAAAAGTTTGTGAATAGCTTGAAAGCCGGAATCGAGACATTATAAAATTGATTCGTTTCGATTGCAGTCGTTTTCAGCTCAGTACGTAGCTATAAAAGATTATTAGATATTCAAACATATAGTTTATACACTCACCTATACTCGTAGCATTGTACTTCGAGAACTTACCATAAAATGAAGCAAATTCAAACGAAATTACCGAAACGAAATTGCCATTATCCGTTTTTCCTGTCCAAGCTGAAGTCAATAAAAAGGTTATAAACACCAAAATACACACCCACCGTATAATATGGCTCTCGCAGTGCCCACCTTCAATTTTAAAATTAGCACAGGTTATTTTCCCATACATTTAAAGTGGTTTCCCACAAAGCGGTAATAATTAAATTAGTTAAATTAATTTATTACAACTGTTCTAGTCATTATAATTCGTCGCACATTAGCGTCGTGTTTTTTTTTTTGTTTTTAGCACTTTAATTCTTCCGGGTAAAGAGTTGTACAATGCCAAATATCGTAATTGAATATTACCACTCCTCACGCATGTGACTATTATCGAGATCATCTCGTGCAAGGAAATTGGAATAAAATATATTAGTTTAAGTAGGTCATACGCGAAATTAAGAAACTATTCCTGTAAGCAAAAAATTGATATATATTTGGTCTGAATTATTCGTAGAGTTGGTCAAAGAACGTTTAATTAGAACCACGAAAATTGACATGGTTCGCTGGGTGTGAGAAATCAAATTAGAGAAATAAAAGGTGATTATCTTCTAAGTGATTGCGAAGGTATACGCCAAGTACAGTAATATGACCAACAGTTATATCATGAGAATTTTTCTGAAAATTTAAATTAACTAACTTGGATAAAATAGATGTTAATTGTTGAATCTGTTACGAGCCGTTGTTACATTGTGTAGTTTGATGCTATTCTACTCGCTTTGATGAACTTCGACTAACTAAAAACTCTTTTTTTTCTAATTATTTCAGAGGAGTCATTCATTTTGATTCGTGAAATTCTGATAGACGAATATTTCACATCAACCATATTAAAAAATACCATACGAAAACACTTGGAAAGTACGTCGTGCAATTAAAAAATAACATACCCGTGTATGAAAAATAATATCATTAGAAGAAGGTAAACACTTAGTTGCAGAATTTATTATCAGAGATTAAACATAAGCATTTGTTTATGGAGTTTGCCAAGAAAATAGCATCATGCAAGGTTACTCCGGTAAAATGCATGATGTATCTTCTCTATATTTACACCTGACATGTTGACAGCAATCACTTATTGCCTATTTTCGTACGGTAATAGAATGCAACATACGATTTCACTTGTCAATTTTTCTTTATGTGAAATTAAATAAATTATGAAGGATATACGAGAACGTCATCTTGCTAAAAATACAATTTTTATCATTCTTTCATGTTTTGTAATGTCGCATAAATTACATGTTGATTAGTAATTTACAATAGTGTCTAGTGTGAAAAACGCACATATTAATATATGAAATATGTGTCAATAGTAGTGCATGATCAATTTTGTTATTAATTTTATAGAAAGAAAAATTAAAATACCACCTTACTCTATTGTTTTTTAATAATAAAGTATTGCGATCGACCTGAAATTTAAAAAAAATTGCCTACCCTGAAATTTTGTATTTTCACGTACTAGTCCTAGTAAACCTCAAAAAAGCACAAAAGAATGCCCGTCTGTCCGGGGTAGACACCATACGCCATACGCAAAAGCGTTTGAAGGCGCGTAGCTCACAAACAAACCCATAGAGATATTAAGTGGTATCTTTTTGGTTGACGGGGTACGAGGGGGATATGGGAGGAGCGCTTTAGTTGAACAATTTTGGTTTCTAGATCTCAGGAATCACTTATGCGAAGCTTAAGTGGCTGAAACTAAAACTTATGAAGAACTATGATAGTGGACCCCCCTTGATAAGGGTTGGAATTGGAGAAGAAGGCTCGAAAGCTGGTATTGAAACATTCTAAAGTCTATATCTTCTGAATGGTTGATGGCAGAAGGTTAAAACTTTGTAGTTGATTTAAGGAATACTAGGAGATTGAACAAGGGCTAAAATTTTTAAGCGGTGAGGTTTGGATGGGTGGTAAAAAACTATTGCTATTTTCTGGGGAATTTGAATGTTGGGAATAATAAATTATTATATCAAAAATATTTTTTTTGTAGGATTTGTTTATTTGCTTATTTCGAAGGCGAAGAAATTGTTCTGAATATCAAAAAACTCCAATAACACATTACGCCAAAATACTAAGAATAATTGAAAAATAAATAATGAAAATAATTAATGCCAAAAAAAAGATAAAAGTAAAACAAATGTGAATTAATAAATAGTAAATGTGGACTTCAAATAAATTTTAAAAGAGCGCAAAATGTTGTGGTGGCACTGAAACGAAATTCGGGTTTCACTTTTACTGAGTAATTTTTTTCGCCACTGTCAATACAGCAAAAGTTTTGGTCGACTTCGATTAAAGAATGAATCGATCGAAGTCGACCCGGTTTAGGTTTTTTTTTAAAAATAGAACATACAAATTTTTCTGTCTGTATTGTACTTTTTATGCACTCACACTGAATTCGAAAAGTTTTATCAAAATCTTTTTTATTCTTATTCAATAAATATTAAATATTTAAAATAGTGATTTAATATAAAAATATAATTATTAAATCTAATTAAATTATGCTTTTATTCCATCAATATTAACGAATTCATTCAGAGATAATAATTGTATTATATAAAATGATATGATATTTTAATTGATTAATTTAATATTTAAAAAAAAGGCAAATTTTAAATAATTTTCTTTACATGTTGAGAGTTAAAAATATTTGTTATAATTTCAAATAAATAATTCAAAAATATTAAATCTTCGATAATTAAAAATGGAAGAAGATTAAGAGATAATTTCTATCAAGATTTTATAGTTAATACAATTTTATAAGAGGATCCTTTGCATATTAAAATACCAAACCGAAGAACTCTTTAAAGTGATTATGAAAACTAAGACAATTTAAATGGTAGGAGCGAGGTAAACGAAGAAACTGCGAATTATAATAGGCAAAAGGATGCCTCTGTAGTGGCTCTATATAGTCGTCAGTTTTTAGCTTTCAATCTTTACCTGGGAAATAAAAATCAAAATTTTTCGTTTCCTCCCCCTTACACTAACAACCCAAAAATTATGTTTGATCTAAACATTTTATTATCACTTTTTACTATCATATCTGAAATATAAAAATTTAATTTTTGAAAAATGGCAATGAAAATTTTCCTCACTTCCGTGCTCCTCCCTCCTCCCCATCAAAAGTTTTACAATTAGTAGACTCCACTTGTAATCAAATATCCATTGGTCAAATTTTATCACCCTGGTACAATTAATTGGTTCGGAAGATATTATAATGAAAAAATTTTCACGGGCTTATAATCTACGCGCCTTCAAACGCTTTCGCGTACGGTGTCGCCGTACCCCGCCTATCCTACCTACGGTGAACAGACGGACAATTTTTTGTTTGCTTTTTTGGAGTTATCTAGTCCTAAAACGTGAAAATAAAAAATTTCAGGACAGCAATTTTTTTTTAAACTTCAGGTCGGTCACAATACTTTATTATTATTAATTGCCCAATTGTTCTGTCGGTTGATGCGGAATTCCTTAAGGTGATTGTACATGAGCAATTTTTCAAGCAATTAATTGCCCGACGACTATTGCCAAAACTAGTGGAGCGATTAATGGAGCAATACAGGGCAATATCATGCTAGTTGCGGCAATATTTCGCCAATGTGGCAATGTTTTCAAAGATTGCTGGTATTGTTCGCGCTATAGTTGCTGTATTTCCACTGACTTGCAAAATTCCGAACAGTTGTCCTCGTTCGGCGATTCAATTGTCAAGTTTTGTTTTGAATTTTGCATTTATTTGTCAAGTTTCGTGTTATAATGGCTTGGAATTCAAATATTTCCATGTTTTATTTTAAGTTTTAGATTTGTTTGTCAAGTTTGCTTTCGTGTTGTTCATAGACTGAATTGCACGTGTAAGCCCTTATTGCTGAATTGCTAGATATTGGTCAATATCGCTCATCACAATTCAGAAACGAGTTGATGAAAAGTTTATCCACATCGCCTGTTGCTATTGTTGTTGTATGTTGCTTCATATTTTCGCCTCGGTGGTGCGTTGACTAAGCGTTCTAGTCTAAAAGCACTGGTGGCCTGGGCTTCAACTCGTCACTTCCCTCTTATGGTGGACAGACGGACATTTTTTCTTTGTTATTTAGGAGTCTACTAGTAATAAAACGTTAAAATACAAAATTTCGGAGTAGCATTTTTTTTTTAAAATATCAGGTCGATCACAATTTTTATTTTTTTGTTATTAAAAAATAGTATGATTAAATTTTAAAATTTCTTTCCATTGCAGTTTTGTGAACTTAATGAAATTGATATACCTAACTGATAATTACATTCAAATCTTAATTTTAATGATACATATTCAAAAAATTATAGAACAACGTTATCGAAAATGTGTGATACCTGAAGATATTAAACTTGCCCTTGAAAATAATGTTGCGAATTTGCAATATGTCGAAGTTCTTTAACGCCAATTTTCGCAATTACTCGCACCAACTATAAAAAGAGTCGGTATACAAGCATAAAACTGTAGAAACCAATTTCAGCATTACCATAATAGTAAAACAATAAAAGTCAGTCCATGGCTCTGATTGATGACTTAAGAATTGAATTTATCGCGATGATCTCACATGGCCACCATGTGTTTTCTGACTGCCAAGATCTTTCCATATGATGCAACTGATTACCTGTCCAATTTGTGGCTAATGGAAGTCTCCACAGACGTCTTGAAATGTTTTACTGATGTGCTAAAGACACTAAACGAACTGATTTCTTACAGACAAAGATCAGACCGATACTACGTAAAATCATCATAAAAGTGAAATTTGCGGTGAGAATTTCAATTAGCAATAATTGGCTATAATATGGCCGTACTTCAGTTTTGCATTTTTCTTCGTTTAATAATTAACACAATCGGAAACTATTTAGCATACAAGATGTACCTTGTCTTCTACATGATGTGACCGATGGTAAGCAAACCTGTGGTCATCAAACACAAATAATGGTTCAAAGGATGTACGACAGTGGAAATTCAGAAATTTTTTTTCTCAGAATCGATTTGATTTATGTACGGAATTTAAGGGAAGGTAAGACGTTCTGTGAAACGAATATCGGAATTCGATTTTGAAGTACACGTATTTTATTTATGGTCGTTTATGCTCAGCTCAAATAAAAATATATCCATTTCTTGCACAATTGCAGTTTGAATTTTGATTGATACGGTGACAAACTCGCTGATATTTACGTTGCTCTGTATGTCGATATCTGCTTAAGAGCCGTTAGTTAAAAAAATATATTCGTCTTGCATAGTAAGCAGATACCAAGAAGTATGTCTACTGTAGAAATATTTGTGGTTGAAAAATTTCACACGGTAGCAAACGATCCAGTCTTTTGATTAGATAAGATTAGATTTTTGCAGCCTTTTGCCACATTTACATAATGACCAAAGAATATGATTTGAATTTGAAGCTGAAATCCCAATAATGATCTCGGTTGAATTAAGATTTAAAGACTTGAATGGTCTGTCGTACAGTAGATTTTGATATTTTTTTTAAGTTAGTAGTATACTGTATGCCATGCTGTCAAATATTTGACTAAAAAATTTGACGAAAAGTTTTGTCAAATTTTTTTCGAAAAGTTTTGTCAAATTTTTCCGTCAAAATAGACTTTGTTTAGAGCAAAAAAAAATAATATGCCAAGCAAAAATTTAACAATTTATCAGGGAGAATTGTCAATTCCGTACAGTGTAATACTACCTTTTAAGTAGAATAGAGTTTAGAGCAATGGGATTGTAAACAACAATAATTTCTATAGCAGTATTGAATCTTACAAGCAAAGCCATGCAACTATTCTCCATGTAAAAGAACAAATAGTGGGAATTCTGATTTTAGCTGTTGGCATGAGCAAATAATATGAGAGTATTCATGAATATGAACATTTAAAAAAAACAAATTTTATAGAAATTATGGGAATTAAATAGTTATCAAATGCAGCAATGGTAAAATTTTATATCCTTTTATCTCACGCGTGGTGTTGCATTGGTCCCACATTGGGCGCCTATTCTTACAGTTTATTTTGTTCACGGAACTTGCTCAAATATGTTCGCAAACAGGTAGTTCATAGAAGCTACACATTTAAAAAAAATTGCCAACAGTCTGAGCACAACTTTATTATTTGTTAGCTACACGGTTTTAAAAAAATTGAATTTTCAATCCAATTTTTACTTGAAATTTCCAGTATATTTAATTTTTTCAAGTAAAAGTACTCACTTCAAGCACTTTTACACAAAATTACTGGCATCAGTAAATTATTCATGTACTTTTCAACTGAATCGTACAATTTATATGAAAAGTCTCACAAAATTATGCAACATTTCGTGTAAAATTAAATGTATTTATATATGAAATGAAAATTGTTTTCTACTGAAATGAAAATGAAACGCCTTCTGTGCCGCCAAACATACGCAGCAAAACCATAATTAATCGCTGTTTCGAGTCTACCAATAGCCAAGTGTTTTATTAAGAGTAGTAAGTAAGAAATAATATTAGAAGGATAATTAAGTGTATCTTAAAGAGATCTAATTTTACACTTTTTTAGAGTGTGCATTCAAGAAAATATCCAGTGAATTTGCTGCTTTCGAAGTTGAAATTTACTGATTGCAAATTGGAATTTACTGACCCAAAATTGAAAATTACATTCAAATTGACTATTACATCCCAATGTAACTTTACTTGAAAAGGTGTGTAATATTCAAAAGATGTAAAATTCAATGGATTTTTTTTTACTGTGTAGAAGTCCAAATTACTGCTCGTTTTTCTTTTCGTGTGACGTAAACAGTTCAGGAGATCCTGTTCAATGTGCGCATTCCAGTTCATTCTATTATCCATACTTTTACATATGAATGTTGACGCTTCATGCGTTCACTACAACACGAAATTCACAAATGGGCACTGTCCAGTTTCATTCAAATCGACTGTTACGATAGAAGAACTGTTACGATATAAGTTACGATAGAAGAAGGATTTTAATTTCAAAAAAGACTTTATGATGCAGTAATTAAGTATCAAATACAGAGAAAAAAATGTATTATATTTAAAAGAAAATCGGCATGAGATGATGGCCAAGAATTGCTTGACGGAATCGCGACCAGAAAAAATTGTATAAATGGAATTTAGTTATAAAGAGATCTGAGGCGCATAGAAGTTTCATTGCTCTTTTTTAGGTAAACGTAATAAAGTAGAGAATCGTCAAAAAAATAATAGATAAAATTGATTTCATCCCATTGTGGTCCATATTCTCCTTAAATCTCAATGTATCATTAATTATTTCTTTACAATAAGTACTAAGATTTCAAAAGAGTTTAAATTTGAACATGACAAACCATGAAAATTTAATTTAATTTCAATCATAATGAGTTAACCAAACTTGCCAATTAGGATTAAATTTATAAAATAACAAGAATTTGTTTTTGCGCATTATGTAACAAGTTCCGTGTTCATTAAAAATGAAATGGACAATAAAATTTTAAAATATTAGTATATTAGCTTTAATTGCGCTAAGTAGTGATTATTATTAGCATTTTTGTTGATTTAATTTTGTCTTTCAACTACCACAAAATTTACCATGGTTCATCATTTAGTGTTATGATGACGGTCTGATATCCGAAATGAAAACATTGCGTCATCGTCCGTAATAAAGTCCGAAACATAATTCGCGATCGACATGTAAACATACCTGCCTTTAGATAAAATGCATCGCATTAAACAAACTTCTATTTCCGGAATTAATAATTTAATTCGATTTTATTCAGCCGTAAAATTAACGCAAATAAAATAATGTCCATGTCGAAATTTAATCGGACGAGGATGAGTTTACGGAAAAGATACCCCAAAATAACATTAGCGTTGATGCGGGCACACTATTTTGATGGCCCTGGGGTTTGGGCACGGTTGATACTTCCACGATTGGATAAGCTACTCGATATTGCATGATTGGATCCAATACAAAAACCTTAGTTGTTCGTGTGATTTTGAATGATTTGTTATTCATTTAGTTTTTGTATTGTTTGTTGTCCCGGCTTATTTTTTTTTATGTTTCTTGTCATATAGGTATTATTTCTGGAGATTGGTCATTTGCGGTTTTTTTATTGACGTAATTTTTATTTAAATCTGAATTAATTTATAATAAATATAGCCTAGTGGTGTCTATTGTACTAACTAGTCTATCAAGGCATTCGGCCTGAATTCGATTCCACCCAGTAACACTTTGATTTTGGCTTTCGATTATAAACAAATGTCTTCTAATATGCAAACATTCCATCCGTCCATACGTCCGGCCGTCCGACCGCACGATAACTCAAGAACACCTTGACCTAGCATGTTGAAATTTTGAATCTGGGTATTTGATCGAATTTGTAAGGCTTAGTTCGTTAACGCGCAAAAGCTTAGCTACCAAAAGGTCTTTAAAATACGTGTTTAGGAATATTGGCCAATAACAAGTTAACCTAAAAAATTGAAATTTTGTCTATTTTGATTTTCCAATATTTGAAGGTAAAGCCCTTAGAAAAAGAAAAAACTGTACTATCAGTGATTTATCTGAATCCACATATGAAATTGAAAAGAAGAATACATCTTTCTCTTTTCAGTATCAAGCGAACAAGAGTCGTTAAAAAAGGTAATGACTAAATGCGCTCTCTTTTTTCTCCTTTATAAATTGGAGATCAGAATTTCATAAGGGTTATCATACGATTGGCTTGCAACTGATCGTGCAGCCGATCGAGACTACGGTATATTTTTATCGAAATTACGTTCGTAGTACATCTACATACGACCCCTGCAATTATAGACCAATAAGCTTACTGTCGTCAATTGGCAAAGTCTTTGAAAGAATTATACATAGCCGTTTACAAACACACGCAGATGAAAACTCGATAATCCCAAACTACCAGTTTGGGTTTCGTCAGCGACATTCAACAAACCACCAGCTTTCAAGAGTAACAAATTTGATAAGAAATTCCTTCAGAAATAAAGAATCGGTATTGATCACACTGGACGTCGAAAAGGCTTTCGACTCGGTTTGGCATGATGGTCTAATTCACAAATTAACACAATTTTCTTTTCCTATCTATCATACAAATCTATTATATTACATAGCTTCGTCAAAGAAAGATCCTTCCATACTTGAGTTAAATCTGCTCTTTCGAGTAACCGCATTATACCAGCAGGCGTCCCACAAGGATCATCCCTAAGCCCCCTGTTATATAATATTTACACTTCTGGCCTGCCTAAGCAAACAAGCTGTGAGATGATATAGCTATATACTCAACGAACATATTTCCACAAATTATAGTAAATACACTTCGAGAACAGCTGGAAAAAATTCAAAAATATTTTTTCCTATGGAAAATTAAAATTAATCCACACAAAACTAGCGCCATATACTTCACTAAGCGCCGCTCATATAAGTACCTTCCTAACCCCAACATAAACATATTAGGTGAAAGCATTCCATGGTTAAAGAACATAAAATACTTAGGCATTCATCTTGATGGTCAAAGAACATAAAATACTTAGGCATTCATCTTGATAGCAAACTTACGTTCCAATATCATACCATAGAAGCCGCAAGCAAAACCATGAAAAGTATACGTATCCTCTACCCACTTATCAATAGGAAGTCAAGGCTTTCCAAGGAAAATAAATTACTCATTTATAAGACGGTAATGCAACCCTTTCTAACATATGGCGTTCCAATATGGAAGGTATGCGCCAAGGTACATAAAAAACGGCTCCAGATAGTCCAGAAAAAGTGTCTCAAGATCATCCTGAATAAACCGTGGGATTTTTCTACTCGATCGTTACACCAATTAGCTGATATACCACTAATCGAACCATTTACCAAAAAACATGAAGAAAATTTCATTACAAAGTGTGCACTCTCAGAAAATCCATTGATTCTCTCCATCATTCCATTATAAAACAATCTACACTATATGTATTCACGCGCTAGTCAATTTAGTTTAGTTTAGCCTAGTTTTAAGTAATTTTAAGGCACCAATAAGGTTTTTGTTGTTCCAATTTTCCTTATGCAAAATTAACACTAATCACAAATAGCTTCAATTTATGCACAAAAGAAACACTTTGAATTACTATGGCTGAAAAGATATGCGATCTGAGCACCAAATCAACAGAAATATTGTACAAATACTTTTATAAACGAAATAGACATCTATCTATCTATCTATTATCTACATACTATCCTCTGGTTTCAAGTTTCTAGCATAAGCTGTTCTGAACATCGGAAAAACACCAACGTACCATGCTACCCTTACTACAAATAATAGTTTTAGAGTATGTCACCGCTATAAATCTTAACTTAAACAGTTCTTGTGAAATGAGACGGAATTTTTTAGAAAAATTCTTATTACCCCAATTCCATGTCCCACCATCCCTAAGCAATCTTATATTCCTCGAAGTTCTCTTGTCCAAATACAGGCACTAACGTTTATATCCGCTTTATTCGAATGTTATACCACACAATCACCAAGTTTCAACTTTGCGGAATGAACTGTTCAAGAGATATGGATTTAGAATATCTCGATCCCTGCTTTCAAGCGATTCAGACGCATTGTCTTCCCACTCCCACACCCCTTCACCCATATCGACCATTTTTACTTTGTTATTTTTTAATAATAAAGTATTGTTTCAACCTGAAATTTACAAAAAAAATTTCTACACATAATTTTTGTATTTACAAGTTTTAGAACTAGTAGCTCCAAAAAAGCAAAAAAAAATATCCGTCTGTCCGCCGTAGACGCCGTTCGAAAAATCGAAGTCGCGTAGCTCACAAGCCCGTTAAGATATTAAGTTGAAATTTGGGTTTCTAGACCTCAGGAACCCCTTATGCTAAAAGGCTGAACTCTTACAAGAGGAGGCATCTACAAAGGTCTGGCATCTCAAATAGCAAAATATGAGCATATTCTCTGTGAATGTAAAGGACTTCCTCACGAAAAATTTCGTCTCTTCGGTCAGGGTTTCATGGAACTATCGGAACTTCGTCTCTTCGGTCAGGGTTTCATGGAACCATCGGAACTCCTGACCATTCCTAAGAACATTCACGAGTAGTGCGCACAAAATATTGCACTATTCGTACTCAATGAGCTATAAAAACTCGAATCTGAATTTATATGGAGATGGAATTGCTCTAATTAGAACATCCTGCAGCACAAGATTAAGTCATTATATTGTAAAGAATTCGTTCTTAACTTTCTATAGCATAAAAGTGGAAAACATATGCCAACAACAAACCAAGTTATTCTCATTTAAACGCATAGTCCCATAATAAAAGCAAATTAAGGCTATAATAAAATATAAAAAAAATAAACCTACAAAAAGGTATGAAGCTACGAATCTACTCTTTACAGTGCTAAAAAAACTGTGTATCGTAGTTACCTGAGGTGGTAATCGTGAAATATCTCTTTTAATTTCGCTCGAAGGGATTATGCTCGGATTTATGAAAAGAATTCTATTTAATGCCTTGCCAACTCTCAATGTTGTACGCGGTAATAAATGGACTCAGAACAACTCGCCAGTTCCTTGACATTGAATTCCTAATAATTTTCCGCTTTTAAATTCAATCGGACAGCCTTTGAAATAAACCTGAAGAATCATTCTTTGTCGTGTAGTCGGTTTAACTGATGGTTTATTAATTGCAGTGTAATTTTCTGGAGTCATTTGGAACGCTCGAATTGAACTTGAACGATACTCCAACGAAAAAAGAATGAAATGAAAGTTTATTGGCAAAGAACTTTTATTACCTTACATATAATATGTATGTAGAATTATCGTCTATTCAACGCAATTATATTCTAATTTACTCTGATCTATTACTTTATTATTTTCTAATAATACAGTATTGTGATCGCTTTTTTTAAAAAATAAATTGCTACCCTGAAAAATTTTTTTTTCACCTTTCATGACTAATAGACACGAAAAAAGCAAAACAAAATTTCAGTCCGTCTGTCCGCCGTACGCCGTATATCAAATCGTTTAAAGGCTCGTAACTCCCAAGTGGCAGTGGCGTACAGGAGTGCGGGGTGAAAAACTTTAGATTACGATATCTCACGAACCAATTGTACTAGATAAATAGAATTCGGTTTGTGCATAAAGATTGAAAAATAAAGTTTAGTTACAGTAAAGTTTTTAAAGGGGCGGTAGAGCATGAAAGTGGAGGGGATATATATTTTTCTAAAAAAATTACGTCTCATATCTCAAGAACAGTGTAAGATAGATGCTTCAAATTTTTACCAGAATTAGGCCTAATAGACCCATAGCAGAAACAATTTTGGGGGTGAGGGGTAGAGGGTGAAGGTGTGGGAGGGTGAAAAGATAAAAAAAAATTCCGATTTTTATATCTCAAGTACCAATATTGATATAAAGCTGAAACTTGGTATTTAGATAGAGTTATAGAAGTACCATGTTGAAAAAATATAAATTTTTATAGTGGTTGGAATACGGGCGTGGGGTATGTTTTTCCTATCTATAGAACGGCTTATGCTGCAAAGTTGAAACTCGATATGTAAATATAAATCAACTAGAAAAGAAATTTAGATAAAAAATTTTCAAATATCCATTGGCGTTTGGAAGGGAGGCGAAAAAAATTATCAGTGAAAATGGAATGCATATATTTTCCCGATTTTCGTCATATCTATTAGGTCTTTCAAAATATTAAATTCATTTTTATTTTACGGCTTCTTCATATAAATATCTAGAAAGCCTTTTTCACGATTTTTTGAAATTCGACCCCTAAGGGGATGGAAAGGGGGTGGAAAGGGGGTGGAAAGGGGGTCGAAAGGGGGTGGAAAGGGGGTGGAAAGGGGGTTGTATACTTTTTCACAAATTCTGCCATATATCCCAGGTCTGATCAGATATCGAATATCTTTTCACTTTCAAGGGCTTGCGTAATAATCGCCCAAAACTTGTTTTTAAGTTTTTTCCCTTTTCACTCCCTAAGAAGGTATAAAGGGATTGATCACGTTTTCACGAATTCCGTCATATCTTTTAGAAGTAATAATAAATTAAATTGGTTTTTACTTCCTCGTGCTGTCTTCATATTTATTTGTTAACTCCTTTCAGAATTTTTGGATATGCAAAAAGTCAATTTCAATATTTTTAGATATTCAATCCTAAGGGGTGTGGGGTTTTATGTATTTCAAAGCTTCGACATATTTCTTAGGTTTGATGAGATATTAGATCGCTTTTCACTTCCACAGACTTTTTATATAATCGCCTACAAACCTATTTTTTAATTTTTGGATAGTCAACCCCCAAGAGTTTTGTTTTCACAATTTTTGCCATCCCTCAGTTCTGATGAGATATAAAATTGGTTATTACGGCATTTGATGTAATGACCTAAAAACAAATTTCAGATTTTTTGGAATTTCAAAACTAAGGTGTGAAGGGTGTGCTTACGTTTTCACAAATTTTTCAAAATCCCGCGTGGCTCATGAGATATTAAGTTGCTTCTTATGAAATCGTCTAAAAACCTGCTTCACAATTTTTCGAAATTCAAACCCCAATTGGTCACATCTCTTAATTCTGAAAAGGCAGCAAATTCGTTTTTACTTCTATGGGCTTTTAGTGTAAATTCGAATAGTCTACACGAGCTTTTCCATTGTTTAATCGGATAAAAATCTCTATTTAAATTATATTTTTTTAAGAACAAAACTAACTTTCCAATAAACCTCATAATTTCAAAACAATTGATGATATACTTCGACTTTGATCGCTCCCGAACTTTGACCCAAAAATAATAAAGTTTTGCCCAGACCATTGACAGATTTTTTCTGATTATACTAAAAACATTTTTTATTTTGTTTTTTCTCTATTTAACATACATAACTATTGCTAGATACTAATCAAGACTTTAAATCTTATTGCGTGCGATCCCTTAAGCTGAATTAAGAGCAAAATAAATTACAAAGCTGTAGGAAAATATTTACTACACGTTTACAAAAAACTTGAATTTTCCGTCGTGCCAAACAAAAATTCTAATATTCAATATAATGGCATTGTTCATATCATTCAGCTGGGTTTTCATTCAACAAAGTTAAGAAGGAGCATCAGATAGGAGTAGATCGACTTCATAATCTGTAAGTAAAGACAATTTTATAACAAAAAGGTAAGTACAAAAATTACCCACCGATGTTGCAGTTGTAACATTTAATGGTGCGATACCAGCTACTGTTAAAGTTTTCGCTTTCTGAGATTTAAGTAGTGCGAGTAGAATTAATTTTTGATTTCTTACCGAAAGTAAATACCAACGAAAATTGTAAATATCTGTAATGAGACCATCGTTCTGAAATTGAAAAATATTTTAACGTCTTATATTGAAAGGTATAGAATTTAAATATTTTAAATACCATAAATTCTAGAAATGTACCCAATGAACAATAAACTAGTATCTGACCAAACGAGTAAAGTAGTAAGCCGTATCCTCCAACCCAATCAGTCTGAAATTATAGAACACGTTTAAGAATAATACCTTTATACAAAGATGTTAAGTATTTGCTATAAAATTAATGTATAAGCCCAGTTTGTTATTAACAATAGAATCATATGCGAAAATTCTGTTTGGATTTAAATAAAATGTGAGCCCCCATTCGTTAGTGTCAAACTCCAAAAATATAGTAATGAAAAGGTCGTAGAGTCAAATACTAGACAATATTAGTTATAAAGTTATCACTCGCAATGGAAAAAAATTACGAAGCTGCAACAGTATTAACATCATAGCTCGAAGGATTCTGGATATATTAAACGTAGTTTTCTTACAGTCTCCGTTCCGTGCTCCCTTAAGAAACCTATCCTCGAAATATTCCTATTCTACTGATGTCAAATAATACAATTATTTCTACCTTACAACTTTAAAACGAACTTATGCATTACAATATTACGTAAAATCACAGATATAAAAATTTAAAATAGTTACCGTCACCAGGGAAAACAGGCAAAGCGCCATGGAAACAGCTGATCCTCCTAGTTGAAAAAATATTATTTTATTTAATACTTTTTCGCACACTTGAATATAATTGATCGCATCTTGGTGCATTTCAAAAAAATTTCGAAGCAATTTGTCCACAACCATTGGGTTTTCCGCAATCGACTCTTCGATTTTATCCAGGGCATTTCTCAGAAGTCCAGTTAGCAAAGAAAAATGCACAATTAAAATTGTAAACGTGCTATCGGCCGCACAATTTCCCATAAAAGCTAATGATACTTCAACACTTTGAATAATCATATTAATGTAGTAGCCGAAATCAGTTGACGGATTAAATTTGTAATGTATGATCTCGAACATTAGCTCCTTTTTATTCAGAACTAAATAAGAATATACCGGGTAACTTGTAAAAATTATAAATGCGAATATAAAGGATACAACTCCAATTCTTGCACATGTCATTAAGTAATTTAAACAAGTGGTAAGAGTTCGAAGTCTTTCAGGTCCACTGTTTAAATTTTTTTCGTAAACGCTCCTTAGAAATAATATCGAAGAGCTCAGGAAACGCTGATATTTTAGAACGCTGCACGTTTTCATAAGAGACTAATGAAATTAAAAATATGATTAATATTTGGAACTTCTGTGATGGTCTGGTTGGAAAATACTTACTGGTGGACCATGCGATAAACAACACAAGCACCGAAGAATGTAAATATAATTGTTTTTATGGTAACGAAAGACTGTACTAAAACCGGAAATATGAAAATCGATACTAAGCAACATAATGAAGTAAGTTAAAAAATTCGGTTTAAAATTTGGTTTCAATGTCTCAATTCCACAACATGCTAGCAATTTACCAGCTAAAAAAATCATTCGGTCAAATTGTTGAAGACAATTCATTTTAAAAGATTTCATGTAATGCGGTCAGAAAATCTGTACTTCAACTAAAGTAAAAGCGACAATACTGGGGTTTAAGTTTCCGTTGAAGACATAATTGCTCTATTAAATGTAAGGATTATTACAATGTACGGATTATTAGTATATGTGTAGTTGGAGTATATTAAGGATATCTTTTATGTACAAAAGGCAATTTTGAATAATTTAGTAGCCTATTAGGTGATAATAAAGTCCTTCAACTTTAATTGCTCTCACTAATTACTTCATATTATTGAAGCATAAAAAGAGTCATTGTTGGCATAGAGAGTGCTACAATAGAAACTGGTTGATGGTACTGTGTTTCGCGAAATCGTGAATAGTGACCTGAAATCCATTCTGTGCTCCTAAAGAAACAAATAAGGTGAGACAAAGAAAAGGACTTCCAAATTTGTGAGTATGTGATTTAGAGTGATACATATCCTTAGACTAAGTTTTGATTAATTAAAAAGTTGGGACTTAATTCATTGGAAACCCGGTTCTTATACAGAGATATGATATTCAAAAAGTTCCGAAAATGTTCCACCAAGGAGGGCAAAATTCGGTATTGGTGCGTGAAAAATTTGTGAGAAGACCCTGAAGGCTGGAATGAATCTATATATATAAAAGAGGATGTATGTATGTATGTATGTCCCTATAAACTCCTAAGCCGCTTAACCGATTTTTGTCAAATTTTCAGGGAACATATAGAATAATCCCGGGATGGTTGCTGTGAAGTTTGGTACCGATCGAATCAAAAACAATTGTTTTTTCGATATTTTTCCAATTTTTTCGCGATTTTAGTACCCTTGTGATCCGCCATACGCAAAACGTTTAAGGGCTTATACCTCACAAACCCTTTGAGCTATTAAGTTGAATTTTTTTTATTGGAAGACTGAGCCGACCCCTTCAAGTGGCCACCTTTTGAGTGGTTGGGGTGTGAGGGGGAGGTGGGGGAAGTGTTTTAGAGAAAAATTTTTAGTTTCTAGATCTCATTAACCGCTTACGCAAGGATGCTAAAACTTGGAATTTATATAGAGCTTCGATAGTGGACCCATTTGCAAAAAAAATGCCGATATGGGTGAAGGGATGTGGTAGTGAGTGAATAATAATGCGTCCGACGTGCGAAAGCCGAGATCGAGACATTCTAAAATCCATATCTCTTAAACGGTTAATGTCACGAAATTAAAACTTAATGAACATCTGTAGGTATACTAGGAAAATATCTCGAAAACAAATTTTTGAGAGGGGACGGTGGCGTACGGAGGTGGGGGTGAAAAACTTTAGATTGCGATATTTCACGAACCAATTGCACTAGAAAAATAAAGATAGTTTCTGTATAAAGGTTGAAAAATAAAGTTTGCTGCAAGTAAAATTTTTTAAGGGGGTAGTCGAGCATGGAAGTGGAGGGGATAAGAATTTTTTTAAGAAATCACGTCACATATCTTAAGAATAGTGGAAGATGGATGCTTAGAATTTTTACCAGATGCTAATAGACCCCTAGCAGAAAAAAAAATTTTGGAGGTGAGGGTTGGGGAGTGTGAAAAGGAAAAGTTTCGATTTTTGTATTTCGAGTACCTATATTGATATAAAGCTGAAACTTGGTATTTAGATAGTACTATAGTAGCAGCATGTTGGAAAAATATATTTTTTTATAGGGGTAGTATGGTACGTCGGTGCAGGGGGTGAGGTGTTTATCCTAACTATAGAACGGCTTATGCTAGAAAGTTGAAACTCGGTATGTATATGTAAATCAACTAGAAAAGTAATATTGATTAAAAAAAAATTCAAATATCCACAGGCGTTTGGAAGGGGGACAAAGTTATCAGTGAAAATGGAATGCATATATTTTTACGATTTTCGTCATATCTATTAGGTCTTTTCACATATTGAATTCATTTTTATTTTACAGATTCTTCATATAAATACCTAGAAAGCATTTTCAGGATTTTTTGAAATTCGACCCCCAAGGTGGTGTAATGGTGCTGTATACATTTTCACGAATTCATTCGTATCCCTTAGGTCTGATGAGATATCGAATAACTTTTCACTTCCATGGGCTTGTTTAATAATCACCAAAAAGTCGTTTTCAAGTTTTTTCCTTTTTCAACCCCTAAGAGGGTATAAACGGGTTGAACAAGTTTTCACGAATTCCGTCATATCTCTTAGGAGTGATAAGACATCGGATTGGTTTTCACTTCCTCCGGCTTTCTTTCTATAATCTAAAAACCCATTTCAGGTTTTTTGGATTTTGGACCCCAAAGTGGGTGCCAGGGGGTTGCATATGTTTTCACAAATTCCTATGTATTTATTTGTTAGTTCTGATGAGATATCGAATTCAGTTTTACCTCTTAAGGGTTCCTACGTAATCGTCAAAAAGTTGATTTCAGTATTTTTAGATATTCAACTCCAATAGGACGTAGGGCTTTCGACATATTACTTAGGATTGATATGATATTAGATTAGTTTTCCCTTCCACAGACTTTTTATATAATCGCCTACAAACGCACTACCGATTTCATGTAATGGCCTGAAACTAAATCACGAAAAACCTCCTAACTGATATTATACTATGACTTAGAACTCTTCCAGGAGTATGACGCAATTATGTAATTTGTATGTTATTTGTGTCAGCGACGTAAGTATTCTAGCGCGACTTCATTCTAACCACTTCCTAAACTTTTTTTAGGTTGTCAGTCGCATAGTAACCTACACCGCATCTCAGAATTAAACTCGTTCCGAACTTGTACCCAAAAAATAATAAAGTTGCTCCCAGACTGTTGGCAGATTTTTTTATTTTGTTTCAGTCTTTTAACATCTACAGGGTGGGTTGAAGGCCAGGAAAGGGTTTCAAAAATTCATAACTTTATTGTTTTTTTAAGTTACTTAATTTTTTCTCAGATTTCATACGTAAAATTTGAGAAATTGTTCATGCAAATAGAACCTTAGTACCAACGAGAGGACTATCTACGTTAGTCCAGGTTGACATCAGAAATGAATTGTCGGTAGTCCTTTCGTCGATAGTGAATTAAGATTAAGGTTGTGGGTTAGAATCATCTAACAAATGATGGTAGCAGCAGTAGGAGAGCTCCGAGGCTCAGACGTGTAGAAGAGTTATCCAAATTTCATATTTTTGAACTCAGGTCATATTGACTTAAGCTAAGACATTGCATCAAATGCTTAATGGCACTTACTCGTCTAATATCTTAAAATGATTAATATCAGGTGCGGTGTATTGGTCAGTGCAATCAAGATTTTTTTTCAATATCAAACGAAAGTATGCCCTAGGCACGTACTTCATTTCATTGGATTAACATCTAAAGAGTTGCGTAGTGCCGATGAACTTAATCCTCTCGAAATTTCCGAAAATCATTTAAGCCGTACTTTTTCTGCGAAAAAATCTAATTCGGAAGAGTTTGCGTACGCTACATTCACGTTTTTATATCCGACGAGTTCACCATAATTACCCTCGAGGCATGAGCCCAACTTGCTGATTCAAATCTCGTTTACGATTCGAGTTCCAATCTGATCTTTTTTTCGCTCGAACACTCTCCAGTTAGGTTCTGTGAAGAATTCCAGGTGTTATCAGCTGCTATTTATGACATCATATAACTGTTTCAAGGTACATACATAATTTGGCTACTGAATGTGTTACGGAGGTCTCTGAACCGGTTCAAGTTGGTAAAATGATTGTTTCTTATTCTGATTAATGTATGTCGTCAATGATTAATTCACCACTTAGGCTGTCGATCGCCTGCTGACGATTGTGATTAACGAACTTTCTTTAAGGCGATTAGAGTTTAAATCGGGAAGTTATTTTATCATAACAATGGCCTTAAGACTTATCGGACATCAATTTCAAGGTATAAGTGGTACTACGAGCAAAGAGGCCTTGGTATTGTCGAAGTTTGCTTGTTTACTGAAAGAGTTTTGTCAATAATGCACCATCGAAGTTAGACAGTACCAGGATTTTGGCCGCATCTATTCAAGGAACAAAACATTAAACACGTTTTAAAGGAGTATTATTTTAATTATTAAGTACTTACTAAATCGCATCATGAGGTTGATGATCTTAGAAAGGGCAACCAAAATCTTGAACTTTAGGGCTGTAATAATTCTCAGCAAATATAGGACTACTAACAGTTTTTTACTACTTTATTATGAACTGAAGCGGTGTGAATTGATATTTAATTTGGGTTATTATGGACAGAGTATTGCACGAAATGATTATGTTTTGAAAATTTAACGGTTACAAATAGTAAAAATCTGCCTTTATTCTGGGCGAAACTCATTTTTCGGACAAAGTTCTAGAAGTGCTTAAAGTGGGAGTACCACAATTCACACTTGAATTACATAATTGTGTGATGCTGCGGGACGTGTAATATAAAGTCGGCTAATTCGGGACTAGGAGGTTTTCTAGAAACTGTCACTAGAATAGTTCCTTGTACAGCTTGCAACATTCATCAGTGGTTTTTTATACGAACATTGAAATGAATAAACTGTCCCATACACTCGTAAGTAAAAATATCGAAAATATCGATTTTTAACTCGTGTAGACGACTCGAATTCTGTCATATCTTCGTGAGAACGTATGCAACCCCTTTATACGTCTTTGGGAGTTGAATATCAAAAAATCCCGAAATTAGTTTTTAAGTGGTCACATGAAAAGCCTACAGAAGTAAATAATCTGACAACAGTCTGGGCGCAACTTAATATTTTTTGGGTATGAGTCCGGAACGCGTTTAATGCTGAGATGCGGTGTAGGTTACTATGCGACTGACAACCTAAAAAATAACGTCCCAAATAGCCTCCTGGTTATTCTTTTGGTTGTCAGTTGCATAGTAACCTACATTGCTTCTCAGCATTAAAAGCGTTCCGGACTTCTACCCAAAAAATAATAAAGTTGCGTCCAGACTGTTGGCAGAATATTTTTATATATTTACGAATTTTATTAATCAATAGAAAATTCCATTGAAGTTAAAGCGAATTCGATCACATTAAACCTAAGAGATTTTTGGAATCAGTGTAAACTTGAACAATACCTTACACCCCATGGGGTTTAATATTAAAAAATACTTAAATCGGGTTTTTCCCCGAATACGTTTAAAGCTTTTAGAAGTGAAAGTGAATTCCAAATATCAATAGACCTATTAAATATATCGGAATTCGTGAATATTTACACAACAACTTTACACCCCCTTAGGGATTGGAAATGGAAAAATTTGGAAGAATGTTTCTAGGCGCTTATATAAAGAGCCCGCAGAAGTTAAATTGCTTTGATAGCTCGACATGTTTAAAAGTTTTAACGAAATTCGCGAAAATGTGGACGGAAATTTTTTTTACTCAACGTCTGCACTCGAATAAAAATCTGAACTTTTTTTTGCTTTAATTGCTCTAGTAGCGGATCTACATATACACACTAAGTTTCAACTTTCTAACATAAGCCGTTTCTGAGAAATAAAAAACCACCCCCCCCCCGTACCTTGATACCCCTATCAAAAATTTTATTTTTCTAGGTTGTATCTATAGTGGTTCTATATTATCGTAAATTTCTAGCTTTCTATTCACTACGATTTTTGAGAAATAAAAATCAGAATGTTTTTCTTTCTACCCCCCTTTCACAATCACCCCCAACACCCACACCCCCAAAATTATAAAATTATAATTTTGGGGGTGTGGGTTAATTAATTTCCCTACTAGAGGTATACTGACCCCAACTCCTGTAAAATATTCAAGATCATATCGGGTACTGTTTTTGAGATATAAAAATTAAATTTTTTGAAAAATTGCTATCCCTCCACTTTCGTGTGCCGCCTTTCCCACTCAAAAAGTTTAGTTTCAGTAGACTCCACTTTGGTCCCATATACAGAAACCAAATTTTATCTTCCTGGTGCAATTGGTTCGGAAGATATTGTAATCCATAGTTTTTCAATTCCCACTCCGACACTACCCCACCACCCCCTTTAAAAATTTTAGCCTTTATCTAATCTTGAAGTATCCCTAAAGACAACCACAAAGTTTCAATCTTCTGACATCAATCGTTCAGGAGATATGAATTTTAGAATGTTTCAATCCCGGCTTTCAAGCGTTTCGGACTCATTGTTTTTCCCCCCACTTTCACACCCCTCAACCCCTATTAACCATTTTTTTGCAAATGGGTCCACTATTACAGTTTTACATAAGTTCCAAGTTTAAGCCTCCTAGCATAAGTGGTTCCTGGGATCTAGAAACCAAAATTTTTCATCTAAAACGCTGCCCTCTCCTCTCCCCTCACACTCCCACCTCTCCAAAAGATACCAGTCATATGGGATCACCCAATCTACCCACCATAAAAATTTGAACTTAATATCTAAGCGGGTTTGGGAGGTACGCGCCTTTAAATGATTTTGCGTTCGGCGGACGACGTACGGCGGACAGACGGACATTTTTTTTCTTACTTTTTTGGAGTTTACTAGTCCTAAAACGTGAAAATACAAAATTTCAGGGTAGCAAATGTTTTTGAAATTTCTGGTCGATCACAATACTTTATTGTTAAACAATAATAAAGTAAAATCCATGTGACCTAAGAGACATGACGAATTTTGTGAAAAGGTATACAACCCAGTGTACATTCATTTCAGGATTGAATTTCGTGAAATAAGTTTTCAGACGATTGTTCTTTGCGAACAGGCTTGTAAAGCGATTTTGATTGATAGTAGCGATCAAGCAGGGATCGAGTAGTATATGAAAACGGAAAGCGTTGCCAGTAGTTCGATTATTTGCGAATATTGAAATTAATAAAGTGTTGATCTCTCTGTTGATTTTAATCGAATTGTGTTTTACTTGAAACCCCGGCTATCCCCTAGCTTGCAAGAATGTATTAATTTTCATGTGCTTTAGGTCTAAAAAGTACACAAAATTTGCAGTTTTATTTGCAATATTTTCTGCTTGGGGGCTTTTCGAACTATAGTGAGCTATTCCGATAGATCTTCATGCTACGAGTATATTATCATAACGTATCCGAAATTGAACTTTAACCATTCTTGAACAAAAAATAGTACCCATCACAATTTGTTTTGGTCCAACCATTTATTTCCCACAATTCATTTAAAGTCTAAAAATAATCATCCATAAGTAATCATATTAAGATACTATGTTTTTAAACACCTTGCTGATAATTAGCCATAATGCGTCAATTTCCCTACAATCTCATAACTCTATGTCCGTAATAGCATAAAGTTATAAGGACGGGCTAGGGCAGCAAAGAAAATCTATCAAAAACCAGATCATCATCATACGTCATACCGGTAATAGTCCCTGTAAATACTTAAGTTAATTACGAAGATATTAATAACTTTGCGGTCATCTGCACAAAGAGCTATCGGATCTACCTTACATTGATTGATTGCATCTTTAATAATTACCGGAGGTGTCTGATGGTCAAGAAAACTCCTATCGCATATTGTTTGCGCTACGAAAGATGATATGGCGACATTGAAAGAAAATCACGTCTTTGATCTTGGCGAATTTCTCGAGAACATTTAATTGGTTCGTTCGACGTTGGTGATCGTTGTGGGTATGAAAGCTGGTTACCTACTGGTATTATGGATGTATGTACGAGAATATTTTTTCTGATCAGCAGCGTCATGCAATGTCTTCGAACTCGCATGCCGTAAAAGACATTGCAAAAAAAAAAAATTATAACAAAAATTAAAGTACTTCAAAAATGTACGTACTAATTAAAAATTGTCACAGATTCCAATCTTCATCGTACAAAAACGAAGCAAAGAGTCAACGACTTTAACCGAAAAATAAAATGTTTTTTTACGGAACATCGAAACGTATAAGGTTCGGTTATATTAAAGATTGATGCGAAAACTCGAAAAACCTGCAGTTATTTAATATGGCAATAATATAGTGGATAATGAGAACTGTAAACCTTCTTCATCGGATTACTTTAATACGCACGAATTAAGGTTATAATACATTCGAGTTTGATCCATTAAAATTCTTTACCTTTAATACAAAAACCGGAGAAATTTTTGCATTTAATTGTCAGTAATAATTTCAATAAATTCGTTATAAAATTCAATAGTTTTTTCTAGTAGGCTTCGTGTAACAAAAACTCGAATAATTGCGGTTTTAGATGCAAACATATCTACGTTGGTACCTATTAACTTTACCTTTATGTTCTAATGGAAACAAAAGTTTTATTTCATTTCTTATTTTAATTAGGAAAGCCGTTTGAAGGTACATAACGAGTCTCCAGTTCAAAAATTTTTTCGTTTTGATACAATAATTTCGACATATTTTAGTTGTTATTGGAGTAATATTTATTGGCTGCACAAAGAGCTATCGAATTGGCTGGTATATGTAGGTACACCGTTAAAAAAATCCATTGAATTTTACATCTTTTGGATAGTAGTCAAATATGCCACACCTTTTCAAGTAAATTTACATTGGGATGTAATAGTCAATTTGAATGTAATTTTCAACTTTCGGTCAGTAAATTTCAATTTGCAATCAGTAAATTTCAACTTCGAAAGCAGCAAATTAACTGAATATTCTCTTAAATTAAAAACAAGTATAGCACTCTTTAAGATACACTTATACTTCTATTATTATTTCTCACTTACTTACTCTTAATAAAACCCTTGGTTGTAGGTAGGAATCGAACCCGCGATCAATTCTGGTTTTGGTGCGTAGGTTTGGTGCGCGTATCCACTGCGTCACTGAAGGCGTTTCATTTTCATTTCAGAAGAAAACAAAATCGAACGAACCATCCAACTTCGTGGTTTCATATATTACATGTTTTTCATCGTAAAATTCAAATAGATATGTAGAATTACACGAAAAAGAATGCAATTTTCAATTCATATGTAAATATAGTTAATTTTACATGAAATGTTGTGTAATTTTGTGAGCCTTTTCATATAAATTGTACGATTCAGTTGAAAGGGCCATGAATAATTTACTAATATCAGTAATTTCGTGTAAAAGTGATTGATATGTGTTCTTTTACTTGAACAAATTAAATATACTGGAAATTTTAAGTAGAAATTGGATTGAAAATTAAAATTTTTTAAAACAGTGTACTACAATGATATTCGTTGAAGAATTTTGTCTTCTGTTCACATATGACCACTCTGAAGAACGGGTTAGTAATTTCACATTATTTTACTTTATTATTATTTAAAATTTAAAAATACCTTGAAATATTTTTTTTCATGTTTCTTTGCTAGTAGATCCCAAAAAGTCCGTTTGTCTGGTTTATAGAACATCTGCCGTACATAAATTCGTTTAGAGGGTCCTAGCTTTCACACCTTTCAAGTTAAAGTAAACCCGTAAAACATCATTTCGTTTTTGGGTCATAGGTATTCTAGGCGAATTTCTTGGCATACATTTAGCGTGCCGTAATATACAGGGGGACAGGTAATTGGTTGGCAACCTTTTCAGGGGTGATTTCTGGATATATTTTGAGAAAATAAAAGTTCTCCAGGTGGGTAAATTTTCAAAATCCGCGGAAATAGAACAATACAGGTTGGTAAGGAAAAGTCTTGTCGATATATATCCTTGCTAATGTAAGCTGTTATATCTTCAAATTGCTTGTTCAAATAATCGAATTATCTTTCATTAAGCGTCGATGTTAGGTGTGTTTTTTGCGCACTTATCCAGATCAGAACAGGTTAGAAAATTTATATACAAAGTAACAACAACATTGCTGTTTTTCCATAGATCGCAAATTGCTGTCCCTGCGAGCTCACTGAGGCAGCTATTCGCGCTAAATTCTGTAATCTAGCCTACTATCTATGGAACAGAGTATAAAGAAGTCATAAAAACAGCAATGTTGTTGTTATTTTGCATATAAATTTTCCAACCTGCTCTGATCTGGATAAGTGTGCAAAAATACACCTATTGTTGCGATTTACTTCAAAATACAAATTTTTGCTACTATGACCCCAAAAAATTTATCATCACTGTAATTTTTCTCAGAAAACCCTATTATTGAAATGTCATATTAATTTTATTTTGTATGTGCCATATATAAAACATATGGAACTGCGACTACTAGTTTTGAAAATAAAGGGTTATTCAATAGGTACATAACAATTTTGTATATTAATACAAACGCAGCCTTAAACTTTTTTGCTAGTCTGTCAATGTTAGCACGTTAGTCAGCGTTTACATTTTTATCATGGTGAAGTTCAAGAACGAGCAACGTTTGGAAATTATCCACAATTATTCTGTGTTTTATTTCAATAAAAAATTGTTATATCCCTAGGGTTTATCAATAGTGTGGACGTTTGACATTGACAGACCACCAACAAAGTTTGAGGGTACTTTTGTATTAATATACAAAATTGTTATGTACCTATTGAATAACCCTTTATAATAGATTACGTGAGTGAGGACACTTGTCGGAAAGACTTTTACTTACCACCCCGGATGTAAAATATTAATTTTCTGGACATATGGGAATCAATCAATCTCGTTTTTACTTGCTTAAAAAAGCTCAAACCACTATTCCATGTCATTTTCACTATTCTGCAAAGATCGCTGGAATCAACTGAGAATACTCTATGATTTCATCTAGTATATAAAAAGTTTGGTTCTTTAAATATATTCGAAATATTACTTTATAGTCTTAATGTTAATTTAAATTAATGATGAAATAAACGAAAATTGTCACTTGGAAATAAATATTGAGACTATTCTACCTCATTGTTCAAATGTTAAATGTTTTCAATTTAAGCTAACTCTACATCTATAATACTATTAATAATGTCTTGATAAACACATAATACACTTTTCATTTCTTTACGGATTGTAATAAAAAGATGTAGGCTGCATTGAATTTTATTTAAAGTAGGTATCATAATATTAACAAGAAGTATCGTGTGGCTCTTGGTCATCAGATTGACCCCAAGGCTATAATTCCCCAAGTCAAGACAAGAAGTGCCATATTAGTACAGGCTTCGAACGTGAAAGTAATTTGTTCAGAACACCTCCACATGAGTGAACAATTTGTAAGAAATGCGCCAAAGAATGAGCAAAGGAACGACCGAATATAGTGGCCAGGCTCCATATCCATTCACATAAGATCTAATGACAAATTGTAGATTTCAGTAGACACTTGAGAACACTTACTCCGACAGCAATATGAATAGCCAAGCATCTAGTCCATAGCATAATTTTACTTCCATCTTCAGGCAGAATTTTTTTACTTTCATAAAGCAAAGGTAAATACTCCTCATCTTATGTTCTGAGTGGGCATGGAAATTCTAGAAGATGGGCAGTAACCTCTTCAAGTCTTTTATGTTATTAGTTTAATTCAAAAAATTTGTATTGTGATTGTAGATAAATTGCCTGCGGGCTTAGTAAAAAAACTGTGAAGTATTTCTTTTCGGAAATATTGTTCTATTGGGTAATTCAGAATGCTAACCGAGAAGAACAAAAAATTTTACTACTGGAATGAGATATATTGAACTTTTTTTAAGGTTTAGTTTAAAATCAATTTTATATTCTGCACGATTTCACTTTTTTCTTTTGATTTAATTAATGCCACTTTCGATTAGTTTGCTCTAGATCAGTTTGCAGTTTTAATTTTACCAATTCGTGATTTTTTTATAACTCCACTATATGACCTAACATATATGTTTGCTTCGGGCTAATATTTCATACAAAGATTTCACACATTGTAGTTTTTGCAGTGTTATTCAACGTAGAATTCACGTTACTATATTGCTACGCATTGACTACTACACTGCATACTACTACATATAGGTACTTCCTTTGAGCGGGATAAGAGGGTGTACTTGACCCCACCTGCATTCCGCCAATCTAGAAAATTGTTTTATAAAATATGAAGAGTATTATTATCCGACTAAGGGCCGGTTTCACAGTTGAAGTTTAAACCATAAATTTGGTTTAAACTTAGGAACTTATTCGTTTGTTCCTAAGTTTAAAAAATTTTTGGTTTAAACTTCGACTGTGAAACAGGCCCTAAATGTTGCTTAAAGAATTTTTTGTCGTTCAAATTTATTGTAGAGTTTTTGCTCCCTCCTGCTTGAATTTACTGTCGTTTCATTGAGTAAAGTTTACAATACCATCATACAAGTAAAGAAGTAGTTTTATGAAGTTATATTTTGGATGGTATAAAGTTTTGACGATCTCAAGAGAGGTGCATAGGTCAAAATTTGTATCTTAAATGCTATGCTACTAGCTACATATGTAAGTATATTTCATTACATGTCACTTTTCAAAACCTGAGCCTATTACTTGTGCGCCATTAACTTACCCCTACCTCCAAAATTATGTATGGGCGCCAATGTCTCTATTGAAAGCCCACGATCGTATCTTTTGGAGAAGCACTGTCAACCCTCTGTGGCCTTTGGGGTCATACAGGAAATGAAAGAAATTTATAACAAATACTCGTATAATGAAAAAGTCTAAATACTGTCTAGTGTGCATAAGGTAATTAAAATAAAAAGAGATTTTACAATTCTTAACTTCGGTAAAAATGTTTACAGACTTTTGTTTCGGCGATAGTAACACTAAGAAAAACGTGGGCTAGTAATGAAATAAACTGTTTATTTTAAGTATATTGTTCTATCACAGTAAAAACAATTAAGTTTAAACAAACTTTGTGGAAATAATGTAACCATTTATTTTTTATTTAAAAAAAAAAATTTATCTTACCTGCAAAAGTAATTTTTTCAAATATTTCTTAAGGACACCATGATACACTGAAAACTATCATCAACTCACTTATATTATTTTAACATAATCCTCTTGAATTCATTTCTGCGATATTCATATGGTGTTATACGGGGAAAAAAAATTAAGCTAACAATAGCTATAGATGAAGAGTAGCGTCTTAAACCTAGACGAGTATGTTAAGTTTTGATCTTCATTAGTGATTACATACGCGAGATTGAACGATAATTTTTTCGAAAATTTGTTTAACCCGATTCAAGGCCATAAGGTGGGTAAGCAATAGAAAAATAACTAGGAATAGTATAATATTATATCCAAATGAAGATTTGGCTTGTTTTTATATTTTAAATTGAAAAATTGCTCCGAAATTGATTGTTGGATCTCGATAAGTTCAGATTCATGTTCAAAATGACGAACAAACAATACGATAATAAATCGTCATTCACTATTTTTGTTTCCTATGAATTATTCTGTTTGTTGATATATTGAAGCTCTGTAAAATAATGGGTGTGTTTTTTTGCGCGTTTCTCCAGAACAGAGTAGGGTAGAGAATTTATTTAAAAAATAATAGCAACATTGCTGTTTTGATAATTCTTTACAACTTTTTTCCATAGAAGAGAATTTATCGTGAATAGCTGCCCCAGTTACTCCGGTTAAAATTCGAAAAATGGTCAGTGTAAATGGGGAGCATATGGATATTTTCAGGAATTTCGTTATATCTGTTAGGTCGTCTGAAATATGGAACTTAATATATTTCAACAGGTTTTCCAGATAAATTCCTACATATTTTTTGTCTGGATTTTTTTAATGCAACCTCTAAAAGGGTGTAAATCATACCCCTAGTTCTGATTAAAGAAAAATAAGTTTATACTTCCACTGTAGTAGATATATTTATTTAAAAAAAGCAATTCAAGTTTAAGTTCAAAACATAAGTTATACAATATAATAAAAATACAATAGTAGAGTAGCAGTAGTCCGGTCGACGGCTGACGATGAAAAGAGGACGATGTCACTTTGTGTTTTTCGATCATGCCTATTTTAGAACTTACATCGCAAATGATGCTGCGATGTTCTACTACTACACCACGGGCTTTTTATATAATCACACAAAAACCGTTTTCTGTTAGATCTGAAGAGATATAGAATTGATTTTTACTGCATCGGTCATTTTACGTAATCACCTATAAGTTTGTTGGATTTTGGATATTCAATACCAAGGAATTATAAAGGTGTTACATGTTTTTTAATAAAACTCTAAGGCCTGATGAAGTACCAAACTGCACTGAACCAAAAAGGTACATCCAACCATTTAAAATCTACATCCTCATAATGAAAAAATTTTTGTTTTTGAGCCGATGCAAGTATTCATTAATATTATGCAAAACCGTTTATCATTTTTCGGTCTGCTTTGGACACACACACAATAACAGAAATAATGTTAAAATATTAAAGTATAAATTCATAAATACGATTAATTCTGTCACTTTAGTCAAAACTGCGTTCATAATACTAATGCACATATTGATATCAATATGATGAATTTGAACATTAATATTATGAACGTGAAACTGGATATAATTTCGGCTTTTTATGCGATATGAAAACGAATAAAGATTCCCAGATACTTGTGCGAAATTTTTGTTCCTGTTGCGACTGTTTCTTAGCGAAACAATTTACACCATTTGATTACGTGCCAACGATTATCTACTCATGTGGGGAAACCTTAAAAAAATAACATCCAACAGAGGATCCGAAACCTTGAGCTGTGCGATGGTCGTTTTCTTCAATATAATGAATGTGTTCATTATTACTATAAATATAATCAATATGTTTTACAAATACCGAGCAAAGATGCCTTGTTTATAAGATTTTTTTAATCAATATGATGAAGGCGTACCATCAAAATTCCTACGTGTTGATTTCTGGGAGTACATGTATCCTTTCCATATATACAAAGTGATCAAAATACTTTTTTTTTTACTTACTTACTTATTTATTTAATTATTATAGTTATTCTATAAGATATTTACAGTTTATATAATTTTTCGATGGGGAAAAAATTTGTAAATTTTTTACAATTTATATTTACAAATTACTTGATAAATTATGTTATTAATTAAAGTGATACTTCATTTAGGAAAATTCTTTTTAAAAACCTATTAATAAGAACTTAAAACTAACTTAAAACTACCTTACAACAAAACTAACTTATTTAGGCAGTTTAGAAACCACTCTACAGATTGATAGTATTAATGTACGGTTCATATATCATGCAAAATATTTAATGATTTTCTATATTGTTGTAACGATTTTTCCATTAATCCGATGAATTTTCTTTAATGGAAGGCATTCATTAATATTAAGAACAGTATTTTTTTCAGTGTGTTTCTTACTTCTGCGAAACTTTTCATGTAATCACCTAAAAGCAGATTCCACCATGTTTTCCTCCATGGGCTTGTATTCATCCATGCATTTTTTCGAATTTTTGTAAAATTTCCATTTGTCAGATCAACGATTCTAAGGATTCAATCGGGTTTCTGCAGATTAATTCCTTTGTATAAAACTATTGAAAAATGGATGTATATATATCGATACCTTAAGTAATGATTTGATTATTATGAGAGACAGGGCCGTCCTAAGATATGCGACCCTCGTCATAAGAAAATACAATTTTGATGACTAGTGGAAGCGGCAAATACAAAATATAAAAATATCAGAACTAGACAATTTTATACCTTCGGATTTGTAAAGGTTAAATGATTCTGTATTTCTGTATTTAACATTCAAATAATGCTTACAATTGTAGTATCAACTTTTCGAAGTGATATATTAGAGTTATCTCTGATTTCTAATATTTCGCTCCAAAATGCTACCATAATAGCAGTTTCCAGTGAGTTGAAGGCATTTAACAACCCCTCAGCTTCAACTTTTTGTTGCAGGCTTTTGAAAATTATCTTCGAAAATTTTATTCAAAGCATCTTCAAAATTTTAATAACCGGAAACCACTGCCTTCACTGAATCAGCTCTTGCTGACCAACGAGTGTCGCTTAATTTTTTGGGCACCGTTTTTGTTTTTTGCTGCTAGTGTATCTTTAAAAATTTTCCATCTTGATGTTGACGCGGCAAAGAAATTGTGTAGATTTTGTAGAAAAAAAAAATAGTTTAGTTGCTTGTACGAAGCATTCCACCGCCGACTCTCCAATTAAATTTAAAGAATGTACTGCACAGGGTACGTAAATGGCAAGATTGTTTTTAGATTTAATGCACGCTTGGAGGCCGCTGTATATACCCGACATATTAGAGGCATTATCATAAGATTGTCCTCTACAATCTTCCAAATTAATATCTAAATCAGTTAATAGCTTTAAAATAAATCTTCCATTTCTGTGCTCTTGTGACCAGTATTTCAATAAAAATTGGAGCCCCTGGTTAGGGTGGCTCTGATGAGAGCATTTTCTTTTATCACAGCTTTCTTCCGAAATTCGGAAAAATAGGCCTTCTTTTCTCATTTGATATCGACTTAAGACACACAGTTACAATTTTCTCACTTTCTCACAAGTGCATTGGATATGATTCTACACCAGGAAAATATAGATCGTCACTTAACCTTTGTTTTGCAAAAAGTTTCACTTAAGATATGTGTGAATTAAAGTATCGATACATACATAATTCATCATTTAAAGTGTTCCGAAGTAATCCTACAGGTTTTGGAGTGGGTATTGCGGCATATACCAGTTTGCAATGGGAACTAAAGAAAAATAGTGAGTTGACTACAAATTATTTCGAAAGTTACGGTTCACATCTCGAAATGTTTGTCCGCCTGCCCTAACTACATTTTCGTTTTTGACATGCCATACCTTGGATACCCTCAGAATTTTGAAATTTTAGTGTACGGGAGGAAACCTAAAAACAAAAAGTCACTCGGTACCCTGAAATATTCTATGATGCCGATGTCGCAAGACTTGACTCCTGCTCCTGCTCCTGCGCCTGTTCTATTTTCCGTCTTTGAGCCATCAGCAGGGGCTAACGCGTACAGGAGACTAAACAGTTGACCAACTTTTTAATCGCATCGAGCTGCGCACACTCCTATCTGCCCGATTAAACTATTTAGTCGATGTCCACGGGCACATTGCTCAAACCACTATGCCGATAGTTACAGTCAATTGGTACTCGTATCGACCTATCACCACTGCTGGCAAAGTATTAAGGCCGTAATCTGCATCCCGAAATTTCGGAAACAAGATCCCAGTGTGGCCTAAATTGCCTTCCTTCCGTAAGCTTGCCTCTCTCAGACGCAAAACACCTTTTGTTGCTACTGACTTTCTAGCTAAGTCTACCTATAAAATATGTTTAAAAAAAAGTTCATTGAATAATAGCAATGATTATACTGGTTGGTATACTAACCGCAACCCAAACTTTTTTCAAAAACTAAAAGATTACCAAACTGTTGGCAGGTTTTTTTTTCAGCCTAATAGTTCAACTACGAACAACGTTTTCAATATCAAACTGACATCGGTACGAAGCCAAAGTTCAAATCCATACCCAATTAAAATTTTTGCCCTATTGTACGCAAATAGGTAAGTAAGAATTTTCATGTCCATACCAAGACGAAACTCCAACTAATTGGATGCGGTCAGTTAGAAGGTAAGGTATAAGCGTAAATGGAATCTGCAAAGGTACGATCTATTAAAAAATCCCGGTAACAGTAGTAATGAAAATGTTGATTGTAATTTAATTAAAGGTTCATTCACAATAGTCGTGCCGCAGGAAAAATTAAAATTCAGTACAATCTCGCCGTTCGCAATTGTACCTGCCCCATAAGTTCAAGTATCACGGACTATTGCCGTTCAAGTCCAATAACATATTCACTCAGTTTAATTTTATAAACTTTTTGCTAGCCGTATAACTCTTACGAATAAATCAATATACTTCTAGTGGATTATTAATCATTAAAAAAACCAACGTCATCGTAAAAATTCGCCCATAACTTAGTCATACTTTTTAGTTTACCGATCACTCTAAGTACCTACAATAGTTTTTTTTTTGGACCATCCATCACCCGCTACAGAATCACTTTGACATTCGATTGTAAAAAAAACTCATCTTCGTAGGACTAAACACTGTGATCATCGTGATGGAGATGATGATTAAATGTAAAATTACCGAACATTCAATTAGTCGTTTCTATTTTAAGATCGTACCGTCTTCATCCACGTAATCGTGTAATAAGACAAATAAATAAATAGTTATTTTCTGATATCATCACGATTTGGATTGGGTATGGAGTACGCTCGATATGAAAAGATGATCCATACAACAAAATTGCATTGCTCGTTGTTGTTCCTTTTTCCCACGAAAAGTCAATACACAAACCGTACGATCAATAGTTGGAAAGTTATGCGATCTGAGATTGATCTCCACCAATGATCTAACTCTAGCGCACGTTTTTCTTTCAAATCCTACGTCGATTAACTCAATCATTGAACGATTTGCAATTGTTCATCGCCTTTTTTGTACCTCAAATAGTTGAACTGTCTGGTTATTTTCTTTGAGCAAAACTTAAGCTAAAAGACAGTATCCGCTTTGTGAGCCCACACTTCTATGCCAAATTGACCCGAACGAAAGTAATCACTTGCTCCGAAAATAACAAAAGCGTTGAAGAAGCCGATCTTCTGATCTTGCAAGATGGAGAATCATTAGCCAAATTTTAGTTGTATTTTGCGGTATGTTTTGTTAGCAATGCTAATGTCATGCGGCTTAGAATCGCAATCAGAAGTCTATTGTTCGTGGGCGAGTCTAAACGCTTCCTCGCTATAAAGTACGTGTCACTCTCATCATAATGGCGTAATCTAGAAACCCCTTCTTCTAAGAAAATCGTACTATGCTAAGTATTATGAACTCAACCGTTATGAATTTATAATCTAAAGGTAATACAACCGAGGAGACCAAGACACACCGCTTGAAACATGAGAAATTTCCTACGATTTCATCCTTGATGGGATTAGTTATGGTGACATGGTTTTAGTACACGCTAAATTTTCATGACATTATCCATGATTGCTTATAATACAGATAAGATTTGCATGCTAGGATTGCAGAATGCTGTATCATCAGTCATCACTATTTTCACGGTGAGCGATACAAGGAAATGAAAAGAGAACTTAATTGAATTTGTGCTGTTTGAAAGAACTACGACTAGGTGGTGGATATAAAAATCATTTTGATAGAGAATTC
Source organism: Beris morrisii (assembly GCA_951812415.1). NCBI lineage: Eukaryota > Metazoa > Arthropoda > Insecta > Diptera > Stratiomyidae > Beris > Beris morrisii. Next base: position 32,678,717 of record OX638311.1, read on the forward strand.
CTGTCATCTATCAAGTGTATCGAAATTTATTTCGAATTATTCTTTCATTCCGGTAAATTCTTAACTATACCGTTACGAGATTAGAAACGGAATTATGAGATTTGAATAGTTATTTGATCTTTTATCATTAATTTATATCGAACGACTCTAGAGATGTGAAATCTTGCCCTGAGTTTAGAAATGGGCAAGACAGTTCATTTTTGTGAAGTACTTCCTAAGTAGTCTTTCACTTGAAAAAGTTAGTTCAATGAACTACTTCAATTGAACTGTTCATTTACTCCATTCTCTTCTCCAATGAAACCTAGTTCAGTCAGTCTTTTGTTCAGTTGGGTTTGTGGGTTGCGAAATATGAAGAAGCGCGATATACAGCTTCTCTATTATAATGGAATGGTATTCTTGCGCTGAGCACACCACGACAATTGACAATTTTAAATTGAATGAACAGTGAACTGCACAAGAGGCCGGCTTCACCTGACTTCTACGAATAAATTTAATTATCAGTCAAGTCGGAGAAAATACCGTTAGTAGCCTTTTTTGAAATTTGGTCAAATAGAATAAATGAAAAAATATAAGTCGCGCAATTCCAGCTAGTGTTGTGCTCGCAAAACTAATATAAAGCATTACTGAAGAAGAAGAAGACTACACTATTCAATTACTACGAATGCCAGTATTAGGTTTGTTCTTTTTGGCTACACTTTTCTACACTTTTCTACACTTTTCTGCACTAACTCTTAAGCGAGTGCAGAAAAGTGAAACCTAATAGGTTTGTTCTTTTTTCATTCATTTTCTACACTTTTCTGCACTCGCTCAAGAGTTAGTGCAGAAAAGTGTAGAAAGTGTGGCCAAAAAGAAGAATTCACCCACAAGTTTAAAACTTAATTCCTCCCGCACACTATAAAAAATGAACAGCTCAGTTGCATATACACCTTCAAAGTATCTACTCATCCAAACCCTATCCAATATGATGAACCACTGAGAGAGATAGCTTTATTTTGAAAACACACAGTCGTGTGAGTTTCTAATGGTGGCGAACGAGAAGATTGATTATTCCTCTCTCTTCCCCCTGGTTCGTTTAGTTTACTCAGTTAGTTCTTTCTTAATTTCCTTCCGAATTAAACTGCTATTCACCAAAATGAGTGAGTTAGGTTAGGTTAAGAAGGGCAGACTGAAGCATTGTGCCACAGCCCATTACGAGAGATCCCTGTGGATCCATTGTGTTCCCCTCGTATAAACCGGGCTCTAGATTATTGATTCCAAATATTGCTCTGGAGTAGTTCTCCATAAAGGTATCATCGCAAGTTCTGATAGATCGGTCAAGGAGAATTTCCCCAAGTACCGATATCTGGTACGTGCCAGACTTTCGCATTCACACACTAAATGCTCCAGTGTCGGTTCAACATTCTCGTCACCACAGCGACACAGATCAGCCATGGGTATTCCCAGTCTTTCCCCATATCTTCCAAAAGGACAGTGTCCCGTTAAGGCCCAATGAGTGAGTTACTTCACTAGCTCACTTCAAGGAAGTGTTCTTTTAGAGCAGTTCACTTGAGAACGATCTACCTCTAGTTCATCCACAACTTTGTGAAAACTCAGTGTTCGGATTTGGTAGGGCTACAGGAAGTTCTGCTATAAAGTTGACTGTTACAGCCGCTCTTATGGCAGAGAAAATATGGTTCTCTGTCATACTTACATACTTATTTATTCAATAACGTAAAATTATTCCTTAATAGCTGAATTACATCGGCAGATTTCGAGAACTAGATTAAAGTATATTAAAAAGCGTTCACATCGATTTGTTTGAAATTTAATAATGGTCGATTTATTTAGTGAGTGGACAAATTTCATCCATTCCTCGGAGCAGGTGTCATATAGAAGTTTTAAAAATAAGTCTGTCCGATAAATACCAACTTCAGAACTCTGAATGCGATTTATCCGTTCCGGCTGGATCATCTGATCGCTTTAGTGAAATTTTTCTTAGTTCATTTCTGAACTGGTCTCTCAAATTTTTCAATTCTTTTTAAAGCCTCACCTTAAGCAAAAATTAAAATTATTTATAATATATTTCTAGATATTTCGCAACAGAACTATGCTTTAGAGGACAGAATTTCTCCACAGATTTTGGCTTAATGATCTGATGCCGTGTGTAACATTCATCGTCTCAAGAAGTTAAGGTATGAACAGAGTTCGGTAAGTGATGATGGGCATAGACTAAATTCAATCCGAATCATCAACTTGTTCAAATAAATTGGCGTCACCGTATATAAAGACTGAAATTCGTAAAATGTGGTCCGAAATTGCAGCCAATGCTTTGGAATTGAGTAAGTGGTATAATTATTTTATTGAAATCGCTCCCAATGAGTTTCCATTACCACTTTTTAAACCACTTTAGTAAATCAAAATTCTGCTTACAGGAAGACTCTAAATTCTTCTAGACTTATATTGAGTAAATGTATAGGTACAACAAAGGTGGTTGCAGCTATTGCAATTTTTCATTCATGTACGAGAATATTAAAGACGAGAAAGCGATTTACAATCAATTTGAGAGTAAAATAGCGCTATCTATCGTGGCTTTCATACTATAATCTTTTCGAATAAAACAAGCCTCATATTTTCTTATATCACGTCTTAGGTTTAACATCAGCAGATATTTCACTATGGCTATAAAAAATGCGTCTGCCCAAGATTAAATTGCAATGCTGATACAATTACCTTAGCAATAGACTAAAATGGTTTCTGTCTGACTAGTCCATGAAAAGTATAAAAGGATATATTTCATAGTAATTTTTGTGAGACATTCCGGATTTAAAATACTATGAAAACTACAGCTGTAGAAATGATATATCTACTTCAGGAGCACTTCCCAACAATAAATGTTTTCTCAACTATCTGAGGTAAGAATTGAATATTTAAAAGGAGGCTGTGTAGTACCTACTGAGCTACGAACGGAAATAACTACGATTAATTTCCATTATTTTTCAACTCTCATTAAATCAAGTGGTCTGGATGCAAATGCGATATAACAAATATATGAAATACATTATAGCAAAACATCTGCAAACACTTTCTTGCTCATTCTATGAATATTATTCGCCTGCAGAAGATATGGAAATATAATTTACATACTCGTATAATGTGCATTAATAATCCATTTATTGATCGACAAACTGCTAGAGATTGAGCAGGAGAAACTTCATGAGATAAGGTTTTTTTTTTTGGTTATTTTGACTTCTTTATCACAAAACCGCTTATGCTAGGAAGTTGAAAGTTAGGATTTATATAGGTCTATAATAGTGGGGCAAAAACATGGTCAATATGAGCAGCGGGCTGTGTAAGTGGAGGAAAAACAATACGTCCGAAACGCTCAAAGGCTGGGATTGAGACATTTCTAAAACCCATGTTTTCCGAACGGTCCATACTACAAAAAAAAAATTTCCGTCTGTCCGCAGTAGACGCCGTACGCAAAAGCGTTTGAAGGCGCTAACAAAGCTATTGAGGTATTAAGTTGAAATTTTTTTGGTTGGTAGATTGTGTGAACCCCTTCAAGTGGTAACTTCTTAAACGCAAAATTTTGGTTTCTAAATTTCTTGAATCGCATACGCTAGAAGGCTAAAACTTGGCATTTACGTAAAAAAAATTTTGATTGTAATTTTGTAGCTGGTCAGTCGCATAGTAACCTACACCGCATCTCCGCATAAAACGCGTTCCGGACCTCTACGATTACGGTTTCACTACGCGAGCGGTATTCCGGACCGCTTTTACCGTCTTTTTCGAAGGAATCCGCAAGAACAACTCTTCCGCTAAAGGGGGCGAACAGACCTTTGTCGGACTAAACCCAGAGATGGGTCGTGACCGCCAGCGATCCTTTTCGTAAAGGTCTGTTCTTCCACTCTAGACCGGATCACGGGTCTAGAAAGGTCTCTTAAAGATTGCGACATTGTAGAGGAAATACTGGAAAGTGGCACAAAATGAATGACATACAATAAAGGAAACTTGCTCGAGTTATTTCTGCTTCGTTTTCGTTTTCAAGACGGTTTGTGGTGCTGTACGTACAGGAGCACAGTGCCTAGTGAGTAATTTGTTTTATTTTTCAATGCAACTTGCCGCCTCATTTGGACGACCGCAGGATGGAGTAACCCGTTTGGCAGGACGAACTAACCGGACATGGTGTGATCGCTGATGTTGGTAAGTACGATTTGTTCGCGTCGTTTCTGTTCTTTACTTCAAGTAAATTGTCTAAAATTTCCGATGGCAAAAGAATTCGAATACTAACCCTAACTACGACTAACCTTAAACTAAATAATAAAACTAACCTAGTATATAATACAAATGACAAAATTAATTCAAATACTAACCCTAATCTAAATAATACATGCTATAATCTAATATTTTCGAATTTTCGTATAATTCGTATAAGTACAATATAATTACGAGTTAAGCTCGTAATATAGCTTTTTGTATTCACAACTACTTTGAATTCCTTGATGTCCTTGCTAACGTTAATTGTTTTTATAATTTTATTTATTTATATTTATGAATTAGATGCCGATGTAAATATTGACTAATTTTGTAAATGTAGATGTAGTTATAGTTATTATGTCGGGCTTAAGAATGCTGATCATCCAATAAAAATAGTTGGTATTTTTCAGTAGCTAATATTCAGGCTGCTTTTCGGGCTGCAAAAGGGTCATCTGCCTCCCGCCTCTCTTTATGTAAAATCTACCCAATCGAAAATTCTCAAACTATCTTTTCGCATTCTCAATCAAACAAAAATTTAGGTTTATAGGTCAATCCACCTATTTTAAAAAACCTACATACTTGAAGGAGTACATGGATGATCTCAATACCATACTTTTAAATGGCGACAAATAAGAGAATGATAAATCTTAAACTAGTGGAGCTACCCAAAGGATTGTAGGAATATTCCTCACAAACGAATACAAAACGAATTCTTGTCAACTTTCGACTTCTTGGGTAATAGTGTTCCATAAACAAACTTTCTTCATTTTTAAAACCCCGAATGTTTTATATTTAAAAAACTGTTTGTAAAAGAATTATAAAGAAAATGCTTAGTATAAGAATGCTCCAATCGCGAATGGAGATAATAAATCTTCAATACCAATATGACCATATCTGAAAAGGATAGTAAATTTTTTTTGACCTTGTCCTAAATTAAATATGGTCGGTTCTTGAAAGAATACTAATAAAAAACCGAAATATGTATTATACAAAAGTCGCCCTTCTAAGGTTCTCGTTTTGGCGTGCTAAGAAAGTGAAACCATAAACTGGAGAAAAAACCCAACCCACAACCTTTTTCAGCGATATAAAACCCACCAACGTTCCATGAATCACAGTTGGATGCACCTCTTCAGTCTTGCATTTTGCAAAAATGATCTCACGAAAGGTAGTTGAAGATGGAAGTTGGTCGTTTTCTTACTAATTTTTGGGCAGTTTCGGCAGAGACCGGTTTTGGATAAAGACTTGCCTTTATAGCTAAACGCCAATCTTGGAATTTTTAAGAAGTCCGAACATTTTATTAGAAGCTACGCGCTAGCCATCAAAAAATTATTAGAATTAAATAGACACGGCCCCGTCTTCTTAACGCAAAGCAATAAAATTTTTAACGATATGTTCGCAGCGCCAACATTTCTTAGTTCATTGAATCGAAGAAGCTTCGAATGGCTGAAACGATGAAAAAATGCTCCAATTGCAAGTCGGAAAAAAATCGAATTCTAAGGACTGTTTTTCCATGAGAAGATACTGGCTCAAATGGGATTAGATACCATCAATCATCGCCTTGAAGTAAATCGACTTAGGCCGCCGACAACGGTAATCAGAAACTCTGACAATGGTCATTTGAACAAATTAAGATGTTTCTGACGATTCCAGGCGGTCTAATAAATACTGGCCAACTTAATTCTATTTTATAGTCGTTGTACCGTTCTGCTTTTATGATTAATGAATTCGGTCCAAGAATTTCTTCGGATGCAAATAGGCGATTGATTGAGGTAATACGAATTTTGAGGGCCTATTTCATAGCGATTGACTCTATAATGCCAAAGAACGGATTTTTAAAAGATGTTGCGATTTTCTTTGAATTGGTACTTCTAAGATTTGCTGTAGAGCTAGGATACACTATTACAATATCAATAACAAAACTGTTATGCCGTTAGCAATTGATCTTAGTATGATAGGTCATTGTAAGCAACTAATTCGAATAAATTATGTTGTGATTACACTAATTTTTTCTGGAATATACCTTATTACGTTCGCTAGCCATTCTTATATTTTCATTCAGAGTTTTCATACTAAAGACATGTGCCACTTTCTGGTCAGCTCTGACCCAATATCTAGATACTAGACTTCTCTTCATTGTCCAATAACTTCAAAATTATAAAAAAATTTAATATAATATCTATACATATACGTAAGAGTGTTCATATTTTAGAATACATTCAGGAGAAACAAGGAATATAAAGAAAATCAACCCGTAACTACACAAACCTTCGAATACATACCATACAAGACCCGTTGAGAAATTTTGTTTAGTCATACATGAGACAAAATGTTGCGGTTAAATTGGTTGAGAGTTTGTTGCCAAAAATCGAAGGTAAGATACTCACCACCAGCTAATTACTGATCACCGTTCTACAATAAGAGTATTATTATTGGTTAAAGAATATTAAGGTCTACTAAGGTCGAGTGAAAAGAAAAAATTCGCAATTCACAATCAAATTGCCCTTTGGGTCGGTTAATTTTTGACAAGAGCCACTTTGCAATTACGCCAAAATCTACACCTTAATACTAGGTTTTAAAGTATAGAAACTGTGAATCGAAGCATATATGTTAAACAAAAATCTAAAATTTAAGCAATAAACTACTGACACATTTAAAACAACAATTTAAAAGGACGGGGTCAAACTGGAAATATAGCATTGATTGTTTCGAGACAAGAAGGTTATTTTAGAAATTAGTTTCGTCTCCTTGTAAAATAGAACTTTAAACAATCATCTTAGGTTTTTCTAAAAATAAAAAGCGAGTGGAAGTAAAAATCTTTAAAAATTAGGACTAAAATATATGGCGAAATTCGTTAAAACGTTTACAGTCATAAACACTCCTCCGTAGGTATGAATATGAAAAAATCCTAAAATTGATATTTATGCGATTATAAAATAACAAGTTCGTTGAAGTAAAAAGCAGTTCGATAATTAGGCTTCAGAGATATGGTGGTATTCGTGAAAACGTACCCCTATACCTTGCCACTCCTATCAAAAATTTTATTTTTCTGGGATGTCTCTATAGTAGCTCTAAACAATTGTCAATTATTAGCTTTCTATCCTTTGCGGCTTTCGAGAAATTGAAATCAGATTTTTTTTTCCCACCATCACTTTCTATACACACACCTTAAAAATTTCTCCGATAGAGGTCTACTGGTCCTAACTCCTGTAAAATTTTCAAGATCATATCTGATACGGTTCTTGAGATATAAAAATTCACCACTTCCACCCTTCACCTCGTTCCTCAAAAATTTTACATTCAGTAGACTCCACTGGTAATTCTATATACAGAAACCAAATTTTATCTTCCTGGCACAATTGAGTCGGAAGATATTGTAATTCAAAGTTTTTCACTCGCCTCCGCCATAACTCACCTTCACTTTAAAAATTTTAACCCTTTTCTAATCTCCTAGTATCTTTATGCGGCTCTAGAAGGCCAAAAGAAGCCTATTTTCTTGAATTTCTTAAAAAGATACTACAAGAATTATACAATTTTAATTTATTGTATATAAAAGTACTACATTTAAACAACATTCTGTGAAAATTTTAAAGGAAAATATCAACAAATCAGCCATTGAGTAGAAGTAGTTATGAAGTTGACCATGCCAAAAAAGTGCCGTCACGGTAGTCATCGTAAATCGAGTAATTTTTATCTAAAATCAAAAACCCAAAATTTTTCTGTTAGTATGTGAGTATGGGTTATGCTTGAACGAAGGATTTTTTTAAAAATTGAATATTGAATTTTTGGTAGCGTTTTTTACGAAAAGTGTCATTTTTTGCATAAATTTTGGCCATATTTTGGCTTATAAAATGAGTTGTAGTTGAAGGTAAAAAAATCCTTCGTTCAAGCACAAGTCAATCATGTTTAAAAGCAGTGTACAAAATTTCAAGCCGATCGGTATAATAGATTTTGAGAAATTTTAACTACCGACTTCAAAAAAGTTGTTTTGAGAAAAACTAGTTTAAAGTTTTAAAGAGAAATACAACAGTTTTTTTTAACTTACAAGGAATCATCGATTCCAGGTCTATAAAGTGAAGATGCAAGGTCCAATGCATCCTTTTGTTCCTGTCTGTGTCGAATTCTGGATTCTCAGGTCTGAGCCTCCGCTTGTTTCTCGGCCGTGAGAATGTGATGGCTGTCCTCATTACGTGCGTATTCGTGAAAAGTGTCAAGACCCGCATAAGCCCTTAAATCTCTCTCACTCCTACAGTTTTGCTTTGATCGAATTTTTTGAAGAGTCAAGACCCGCATAAGCCCTTAAGACAACTACAAAGTTTCAGCCATCTGACATTAATCGTTCAGGAGATATGGATTTTAGAATGTTTCATTCCCAGCTTTTAAGCGTTTTGGACGCATTGTTTTTTCCCGCCATTCGCACACTCCTTGACTCATATTGACCATTTTTTTGTAAATGGGACCACTATCGTACTTTTACATAAGTTCCAACTTTCAGCCTCCTAGCATAAGCGGTTCCTTAGATCTAGAAGCCAACATTTTTCATCTAAAATGCTCCCCCCTTACATCCCCGTCCAAAAGATACCACTTGTAGTGGTTCACCGATTCTACTTACCATAAAAATTTCAACTTAATATCTAAAGGGGTTTGAGAGCTACGCACCTTCAAACGGTTTTGCGTACGGCGTACGGCGGACAGACGCTTTTTTGGGGCTCACTAAAACGTGAAAATACAAAATTTCAGTTTACAAAATTTTTTGGATATTTCAGGTTGATCACAATACTTTATCATTAAAAAATAATAAAGTAAAAATTATGAATTCGATTTTTGAGTGCATTTTTAAATAGCCCGACCTAAGATTTCGTGAAAACGCATACAACTTTACAGCCACTTAAGAGTTGAAAAATCTGAAAATATTGAAATTCAAAATTAAATCGATATCCAAACTAAGGAATATATCAGAATTGGTGAAAACGTATACAACCCCTCACTTTGGGGTTGATTATCAAAAAATCCTAAAAAATATATCAATTTTTTTCTCTAACGAGCTCGTAGAAGAAAAAATCTGCCAACAGTCTGAGCGCAACTTTATTATTTTTTGAGTAGAATTCCGTTAGTCGTTTAATACTGAGATGCGGTGTAGGTTACTATTCGACTGACAACCTAAAAAATAGCGTTCCAAATATCCGTCTGTTTGCCTGTTCGTCTGTCCGAACTCACGATTACTCAATGCCTTGGCCTAGTACATTGAAATTTTGAATCGGGATGTTTAGTCCAATTTGTAAGACTAAGTTCGTTACCGGGAAAAAATCGTCCTACTCCTTCGGGTAGCTGCCATACAAAATGTCTTTAATATAAGTGTTTGAGAATATTGGTCGATCGCTTCGAAACGCTTTAAGTTACGACTTTGAAGTTCCGTACTTGTTGATTTTCCAATAAATTCAGTTAAAGGTATGAATATGAAGGGAAATTTTATCCTTTAGTCCTTTATGTAGCCGCCACACAAATGTCCTGTAAAAATGTCTTCCCTGAATTTACTGAATTCACTATGACTCATCAAATCGTTTAGCTACAAAGTCAAAATTTTTGTAATAATTGGTTTTGAGTGAAAAGTTCGGATTATGAGCCAGCAAAATTCATTTACTCCTTCGGGTATCTCCCATACGAAAAGTCCTTAAAATACATAATATTGGCCTATAACTTCAGAACGCTATGAGAAATTTGAAATTTTGCTTATTTTAATATTTCAATAGTTGCATACCCTAAGTGGCTTCGCTATCATAAGTCAACGGCATTAAGTTTCAAGTTCTTACCATAAGCAATTGACATACAAAATTACGGAATTTTTTGCCGCCTCAGCTTCATACCCCAACCAATGAAAATACAAAATTTCTTGAAAACTCGATCCACTTGATTCTACTATGGTATATCTATCCATTTCTAAAATAGCCACAATATCACACATATGAATGAATTCAGTGCAAACAAGAATAGGTAAGTTAAGCAAAACAACACCGTAATATATCTCCATGGTCAATAAATCTTGGCTAAATTATCGAGAAATTTATCAGAAACCAGATATATTAATTACTGAAATGTTCGCAAAGATTAAGACTATCTAGTTCATCCTTAAAGCGCTGCAACTCCAATATTTCATTTTGCAGGAGGATACGGTAGGGATTTCCTGGCAAATGCCAATAAATCATCCACCATCCAGACTCAAAATACCGGCCTTACGTTTTCTGATTCTAAAAGAAATAAATTTACATAAATGACAATGCAAGATAAAATACCATGTTTGTAGCACGAGCACCGGATAGACCGTTCTTGAAATATGCACTCCTTAAAGAATTTATGCGAAAGACGTTCGAATATTAACCACCTCCGGCAATTTTGGTAGATGCGACATGGCCAACCTCGCATGATTGCAGCTCTTTTATGAAAAGAATAGTCTTCGATGCAGACGAAATATCGTGCTCCTAACTTACATTATTAAACTTATGCCCTATAATAATTAGCATAATTAAAACTTGAGAACATTATTAAGATAGGCAGGGGTCTATAAAGATGTTCTAGGCAATGTAAGATTTTCTTTTGAAAATTATTGGCACGCTTGATTGTACCGCGATGTTTTATGCCGGCAATACAATCATCAATTTGAATTCAAGTCGTAAAACCGCCAACGCTTTAAAAAAAAATAGTCGCACGCAAAATGACAAATTTATAGATAAGATTTTTTTGTCGAGATTTTAATTCTGTGTCATTTTTACTGTAAAGATTTACGCCAAGGCGGAGGTGTATTTTAATATCTTCTATTCTGTGGTGAAAAAAGGCAATGGCCATCGAGATGTGAGCAGCCTTCCATAAAAGTGCAACCGTTTCGGATAAATGTAACTCGCTTTCACATAAAATCGTAGGCCGTAAAAGTGAAATATGGCGAAGCGAAGTCTGAGCTGAGCCACGTTGCAAATTAAGTGGAAAAACACAAACGCTTCTTGGGGACTTTTTCTGAGTTCATTCCAAATATAAAATAATATTTAACTGCGGTTACAATATGTTATACGAAATAATTTTATTTTTTCAGATTTCTTCAAACTAATTTATTGGTCATTGCCTCTTTTGTTAATTAAAAAAAATTGTTTTGTCATTAGATAATAAAACATCGCGTAAAACATTTAAATTTTATAGTGACCACCATATTTGATAGTTTAATTCTATTATATTTATGTATATTAAAAAGCTGCCAACAATCTGGACACAATTTAATTATTTTCAGGACAAACTCCAGGACGCGTTTGGGTTTGCCACCCTAAAACATGACTTTCCTAATAGCTTTCTGGGATACTTCATATGTACTACACTGTTTTAAAAAAAATTAATTTTTAATCCAATTTTTACTTGAAATTTCCAGTATATTTAATTTTTTCAAGTAAAAGTACTCATTTCAATCACTTTTACACGAAATTACTGGTATTAGTAAATTATTCATGTACTTTTCAACTGAACTGTACAATTTACATGAAAAGTCTCACAAAATTACGCAACATTTCGTGTAAAATTAACTATATTTATATATGAATTGAAAATTACGTTTTTTTTCATGTAAACTACGAAGTTGGACGCTTCGTTTGATTTTGTTTTCTACTGAAATGAAAATGAAACGGCTTCAGTGGATCAGTGGCTACGCGCGACAAAACCTACGCAACAAAACCAGAATTGATCGCCTACCTACAGCCAAGTGTTTTATTAGAGTAAGTAAGTAAGAAATAATATAATATTAGAAGTAGAAATAAGTGTATCTTAAAAAGTGCTTATTATTATTATACACTTTCTTTAGAGTGTAAATTCAAGAGAATATCCAGTGAATTTGCTGCTTTCGAAGTTTAAATTTGCTGATTGCAAATTGAAATTTACTGACCGAAAATTGAAAATTACATTCAAATTGACTTTTACTTGAAAAGGTGAGGCATATTTGCCTACTATCCAAAAAATGTAAAATTCAATGGATTCTGTTGTGTAGGACTAAGGAAATTAATTTTGCGCCATTAAAATCAGTCTAGGCGCAATTTTATTATATTTTGGAACAAAGTCCGCGCTTAAAGTCAGAACAGAGCTGCCGATAATTTTGATACGCTGAAAAAAGTAATTATGATTTTGGGTCAGAGTCCTGGAGTCAGTCAGAGACGAAGTATAAAAATGTTCCGAGATATGGAGGAAAATTAAATAATTAAATTTGTCAGTAGTTAATGTTCTTATTGAAGTAGCTCCCTGTAAGAAACAACTTTCAAAATTTATTCGTGGTTCTTCATATTGTTGCGAGCTAGGCGTTCGCCGGGATTTCAAGTAAAACACAATTCGGTTAAAATAAAAATAAGTGATTATTTATTAATCGCACTTTAAATTCTATTCGCACAATAATTCGCACTGTATGGCAGTACCGCCCGCTTATACCATATATCGCTTGACTCGTTCACTTTCGTTCTCTCTCAACACGGTCGCGTATACTCGCTGGCTGTCGCAGTCGACGTAATCAAAATTACTGTGTCTCCGCTGAGAGCTTCACCTGCTTATATACTAGGCGGTTGCAGTCTAGGATGTACTTGAATGTTCACCGGTGATGTGGATGTTTCTCGAAGGATTTAGAGCTTTCGATTTTGATCTTCGATTTCGTTCAGTGGTGTATGCAAAGGGTTCTAGTATATTGGAGAGCATTCGATAAGAAGGGAGATACAATCGTGTTGTTTCGCCTTATCTTCAGCTAGGTTTCTGATTGGGTTATTTTGCAACTAGGTATTCTGTTGTTGTTGTTTTCATTATGTGAAACGATCGAGTTGCACGGTTTCGCGGTTGCCAGGCTTACACGTAACAATATAATATAAAAGTTAAAGCTATAAAACTCTAAAAATAAAAAGGCCAAATAAGTAAGAAATAGATATATGTCGGAATTTATGCAAATCTAATCCTTCGGAGTAAAATATCGGAAAATCCTGAAATTGATTTTGAGGCGATTATATAAAGAGAAGTAAAACTACTCTTTCGGTCTATAGAGAAATAAGAGATATGGCGAAATTTGTAAAAAGTATGAAATGCATTACCGAAAACGTATGGAACTGTTTTATACACCTTATCCTAAATGTTTTATGGAATTTTGTCTACTCACTGAGAAAGAATAATTTACTACCAACTGAAATGTTTCTAAATGATATAGTTGCAAATTACAACACCATCATCAATGGCTCGACAGCCCAAATCGGGCCCTGGCTTCCTGAAGTCGTCGCCTCCAATCATCTCGATCCAAAGACCGCGCCTTTCAGCTGCTAATTTTACTTTATTATTTTCTAATAATACAGTATTGTGATCAATTTTAAAAAAAAAAATTTTCCTACCCTGAAAAATTTTTTTTTCACGTTTCATGGCTAGTAGACACGAAAAAAGCAAAAAAAAATTTCAGTCCGTCTGTCCGCCGTACGGCGTCCGCCGTACGCAAAATCGTTTGAAGGCTCGTAGCTCCCAAACGGTTTGAGATATTGAATTAAATTTTTTTTCATGAATAGACTCGGTAGGCCCCTTGAAGTGACTAAATTCTGAGGGGTGGGGGTGTGAGGGGAGAGGAGGGGGGTGCGTTTTAGAATGAAAATTATGGTTTCTAGATCTCAGTAACCGCTTGTGCTAGGAGCTTTGGTAGTGGACCCATTTGCATAAAAATTGTCAATACGGGTGAAGGGGTGTGGGAGTGGGGGGAAAAATAATGCGTCCGAAACGCAAAAAAGCCAAGATCGACACATTCTAAAATCCATATCTCCTAAACGGTTAACGTCACAAAATTGAAACTTACTAAATATCTGTAGGTATACTAGGAGAATAGATCGGAAACAAATTTTTGTATGGAGTCAGTGGCGTACGGGGGTGGGGAGTAAAAAACTTTAGATTACGATATCTCACGAACCAATTGCACTAGAAAAATAAAATTCGGTTTGTGTATAAAAGTTGACAAATGAAGTTTACTGAAAGTAAAATTTTTTAAGGAGGCGGTCGATTATGAAAGTGGAGGGGATACCTATTTTTCTAAAAAATCACGCCTCATATCTCAAGAACAGTGTAAGGTAGATGCTTAAAATTTTTACCAGAAGTAGGCCTAATAGACCCTTAGCCGGACTTGGAGGGCCAGTTCTACTTTTTTATTACACCCCGGTAGGAAAAGGGTAGGAGTTTTCAGCCTACTATGACATGTTGGAGTTCTCCCAGCTATGCTGCGAGTGCAACTATGTTATACTTTTTGCCTACTTCCTGAGACGCACTGGTCTTACTGGCTATTCATGTTAACTCCATGCTCCTTCTTCCTTTGTCAACCGGGCTTGGGAGTGGCTATGGCGGAGTTTAAATTATAAATTAATACAAAATTACAACACAAAGACTTCTTATTGCTTATGTGCTTATGATTTATTTATTTATTTTTTTTAAAAAACCCACCCACTTACCATACTTCCAATTTTAAAAATTATAGTTATAAATCGCTACACCACTGTAGCTCTACAAAATTTCAAGTTTCAGCTGCGCATCATTAGTTGATTTCGAAATTTAAAAAATCTGCCAATGGTCTGGGCGAAACTTTATTATTTTTTGGGTCAAAGCTCGGGAGCGGTCAAAGTCGGAGTGTATCATGAGTTGCTTCAAGATTATTAGATTTCTTGGAAAATTAATTTTGTTCTTAAAATAAAAATATTTAAAATCGCGATTTTTAGCCGATTAAACATTGGAAAATTTCTTTCTTCTTAGCATTTATACTCTCTTAGGAGCTGAAAAAGGAAAAAACTTAAAAACAAATTTTAGGCGATTATTACGCAAGCACGTGAAAGTGAAAAGATATTTGATATCTGATAAGACCTGGGGATATAGTAGAATTCGTGAAAAAGTTTACAACCCCCTTTGCACCCCCTTTGCACCCCCTTAGGGGTCGAATTTTAAAAAATCCTGAAAACACTTTCTAAGTATTTATATGAAGAAGATGTACAATAAAAACGAATTCAATATTTGGGAAAACCTAATAGATATGACGAAAACCGTAAAAATATATGCATTCCATTTTCACTGATCATTTTTTTTGCCCCCCCTCCGAACGCCAATAGATATTTGAAATTTTTTTTTATCTAAATTAGTTTTCTAGTTGATCTACATAAACATACCGAGTTTCAACTTTGTAGCATAAGCCGTTCTATAGATAGGAAAAACACCCCCCACCCCCGTACCATACTACCCTTATAAAAAATTATATTTTTCCAACATGCTACTAATATAGATCTATCTAAATACTAAGTTTCAGCTTTATATCATTATAGGTTCTCGAGATATAAAAATCGGAACTTTTTCTTTTTCACCCTCCCCCACCCTCACCCTCTACACCCACACTTCCAAAATTTTGTTTTCTGCTAGGGGTCTATTAGGCCCACTTCAGGTAAAAATTTTAAGCATATATCTTACACCGTTCTTGAGATATGAGACGTGATTTTTTCAAAAAATTCTTATCCCCTCCACTTTCATGATCCACCGCCCTCATAAAAAATTTTACTTTCAGCAAACTTCATTTATCAACCTTTATACAAAAACCAAATTTTATTTGTCTAGTGCAATCCGTTCGTGAGATATCGTAATCTAAAGTTTTTCACCCCCCATCCCCGTACGCCACTACCCCCACTCAAAAATTTATTTCCGATCTATTCTCCTAGTATACTTACAGATATTCATCAAGTTTCAATTTTGTGACAGCAACCGTTTAGGAGATATAGAATTTAGAATGTGCCAATCTCGCCTTTTTTGCGTTTCGGACGCATTATTTTTCGCCCCACTCCCAAACCCCTTCGGCAATTTTTTTGCAAATGGGTCCACTACCAAAGCTCTATATAATTTCCAAATTTCAGCTTCCTAGCATAAGCGGTTGCTGAGATCTAGAAACCAAAATTTTCCGTCTAAAACACTTCCCCCTCCTCCCCCCTAACACCCCCACCACTTCAAATTTGGTCACTAGAGGGGGCCTACCCACTCTATCCACGAAAAAAAATTCAACTAAATAGCTCAAAGGGTTTGGGTGCTACGAGCCGTCAAACAATTTTGCGTACACCGGTAGACGTACGGCGTACGGCGTACGGCGTACGGCGTACGGCGTACGGCGTACGGCGTACGGCGTACGGGGTACGGCGTACGGCGGACAGACGGACTGAAATTTTTTTTTGCTTTTTTCGTGTCTACTCGTTATGAAACGTAAAAAAAAAAATTTTGAGGGTAGCAAATTTTTTTTTTTTAAAAATCGATAACAATACTGTATTATTGAAATAATAAAGTAAAATTGAAATTTTTATACTCTAGATGAAATCATATAGAGTATTATAAGTTTAATCCAGCCCAAAAGTTTGTAACGCATAGAACCAAGCCTCGGACGAAAAAAAGTTATATATTATTTTTTGTTTATTTGTGCCCAAAAACCTCAAATCCGCCTGACGTCCGTCCGTCCGTCCGTCCGTCCGTCCGTCCGTCCGTCCGTCCGTCTGTCCGTGAACACGATAACTCAAGAACGCCTTCACCTAGGATCTTGAAATTTCGAATCTGGATGTTTGGTTGAATTTGTAAGGCTAAGTTCGTTAACGGGCAAAATCGTCCTACTCCTTCGGGTGGCTGCCATACAAAATGTCCTTAAAACACGTGTTCAAGAATATTGGTCGATAACTTTAGAAGCGTTTAAGCTACGTCTTTGAAATTTTGTATGTGTTATTTTTCCAATAGTTGGAGCTAAATATATGATTATGAAGAAAATCCTGTTAGTCCTTCGTGTAGCTGCCATACAAATATCCTGTCAAAATGTATTCACTTAATTTACGAAACTCACTATAACTCAAGTAATCTTTTAGCTACGAATTCGGAATTTTGTACAAGTTAGTTTTGAGTGAAAAGGAAGTTCGAGTTTACTAATCAGCGAAAGCCTTTTACTCCTTCTGGTAGGTGCCATACAATATATCCTTAAAACACGTGTTCAACAATTTTTTTCCGATAACTTTTAAACGCTTCAAGCTACGAATTTGATATTTTGTACACATGAATTTTTGAATGGTTCCAAGGAAAAAGACAAATATTTAAGAAATCGAATGAGTCCTTCCTGCACCTCCCATGTGAAAGTCCTTTAAAAAGGACATTTTTTTTCGATGACTTACCCAATTCAAGGTATGAAATTAAACACTGAATATTGTCTTTTAGTTTTGAGTAGCAATCTAATAGCAGTCCTTAATAAAGGACATACAACATACGCACACCTAATTCTACTTTATCCCCAACTACAATATAAATCGGAGTTCAGTATTCATCTAGAGTATTATACGATTGGCTTGCAGCCGATCGTGACTGCAGTATGTTTTTTATAATAGATTTAACCCCTTCATTCAAAATGGGCGATTCCTTCCCAACTTAAGAGTTGGAGAAGAATTCCCCATTTGGGCACACTTTCTCAGCTTAGAGAACTGGTAAAAATGCTGTCACTCAGCTCAATGAACTGGAAAAATGTTCACCGTATCGACATACTCATGCATGTATGCCGACATTGGGCTCAATGTCCAATCAGATTACCTTAACCCGAAGGTACTCCCCAGTCAGTGTAACTCACTGGTATAAGGGGTCGTATCGAGATCAATAGTTTTCAAATATTTTAATATAGAAAAATAAAAATAAAATTATTAATAAATTAAAACAAATATAAGTGAAAAGGAGAGAGGATTGTGAAAAGTTTTAAAAATAAACACTTAATACATGCAACAACACAATCTACAACCATTCCTTAGAATCTTCGATAATCTCGAGAGCCGCCTGAATAATTATCTGTTTTCAGGTCGTTTATAAATGCATTAATTCTTAATACCGTTCCTTGCCCTCTCAACTTTTAGAAAACTTTTGTTTCTACTAGAAGCCTTCTTAGCCTAATTGCTGTAACGATTTCAAGACCATATCTGAAACGATTCTTGAGACATAAAAATCCATTTTCTTGAAAAATAGTTATCCCTGCACTTACATACTCCTGCGCCCCGCTCCATAGATTTAGACACATCATTCTCCATACTATCCTAGTTGGTTCGGAAGCTATCGTAGTCCAAAGATGTTCACTGTTTGGTTTATTGGAGGATATGCGTGACTTGAGTCACATCATAACAATAAATTTTGATCTTGACCATTTCAACTTGACCTCCAGAATACAGCGTCTCCAATAATATTTTTGGGATGTTCGGCATATTTCGATTCAAAAGTAATATGGCGATACAATAGGCAACCCCGATTTTTCGACCGATCCAAGACTTATCATTCGCGCTTCTTCATTCTGAAGATATATAACAAAGTTGAAATTGTTGAAAACATAGTCAACATTGTAGACACCATAATTTACATTGTCGACATCAAATCTGATTGTCTTCTTTATACTCTACTCCGAAGAGTAGATAATGAAAGTCTACACGTAAAGAAACAACACTGATTAACCCTATCGATTGAATATTGAATGCTGGAAAGAGGTCAATCATTCCTGGCTTTCTCTGGTTAGTTTAAAGTTTAGAGTTGTCCAAAAGAGAAGAGGTTAGTTCCCAGTTGAATAATAATGCTTCGATTTATAGGACCCTTAGTAAGCTTAAGTTTGATGTTATTCAA
The DNA here is from genome assembly GCA_951812415.1 of Beris morrisii. Classification (NCBI taxonomy): domain Eukaryota; kingdom Metazoa; phylum Arthropoda; class Insecta; order Diptera; family Stratiomyidae; genus Beris; species Beris morrisii. Next base: position 32,697,620 of record OX638311.1, read on the forward strand.
CTTTTGATCTCTCATGGAGGAACTCGAATAGTACAACTCAACTGTGACTTGTTAAGTGAATTAAATTTTACACATTTTTCAGTATCTATCTAAATTCATGACATGTCAAAAAAATATATTCCATCTGGTTGGATGCATGCCATAAATGCACCTCATTATACACACTGTCCGCTTGGATCATTGAAAATGTCAAGTCAAGAACCAGCGATTTAAGTGCATCACGTCCAATAAGTGCAAAAGTCTTTAACGGTTCCGGAATTCAAGAAACCCCCCGCGTGGATGCACGTAAAAATATCGAGAAATATCCGTCCATTCGTACGCTTCGTACTAGAGCCAGAAACTCCGTAAAGGCGTGCAAAACATACAGAGCGTGTTTACATGGCCGTGTAATTAGACCAATTTCTTTGGATTTGCACAAAGATTCTAACCACTACGGGTTCGGACTCGGACAAGGTATCTTCATCCCACTGCAATGTTGGCTGGGCGCATCAGTGCCAGCGTATGACTTGGGCCCCTTCATTCCTGAGATTCCTATCCAGAGTTGTGTAATTGAAGGGCATTGCTCCGAGTTGTTGGTATTATTTAAGTTCCTCAATCCTCCGCATCTCAGCTTTGCGTTCTTATTGTTCCTTACCATTTCACTTCCGTGATTTTATCACAAGAAAACTGTGCGGTGCTCCCCGGCACAAGAAAAACCTGAGAGACAAACTTCTTTGTTGCATTTACGATTTACCTACGAGAAGATTGCCTTTGCCTAGTGATGCTGAATTTTCCAGTCAACTTTCAAAGCTAAGTGGATAGAATTGCAATTTGCAATGGTCTCGAAGACGTTGTTTACTCAGTAGATCGGTTAAGTGCATCGGAGTTGTCTTGGGCTTCTATGCGATCACCTATAGAGGATTGTTTTGTATGGTGTGACATGGCAGTTTAATAGCATCTCGTTACTTCAAATCGAAATATTATATCTTTAAGTTTCCTTTTTTTGTCTATCGTTATTAGGTCCTGCCAGATCCATATTTTTCTGGGATACGTACATAATTAGGGCGTGTAATAATTCAGAAAACCCCCTTTCTTAGTTCGAATACCTTCAGCACACTAGATCCTTACCATCAGAAAACTAGATCACTAATAGTTTTCGGCATCAGAGGAGTTTCTTGTGTGAAACACCAACACGAAAATCTCAATTGGGATCGGTTGCTGCTCTAGCTACTGCCATTAAGAACGTGACAATTGAAAAACCTTCACTAGAGAAGCCAGTTTAAAGTTCTGTTCGACAAGCTCCAGAGGAGTTGTTTCGTCATCGCGTTGAACTCGCTCATCAGAGCGTTTAGCATGCTAACTATCCGCGATACTCTTACAGCTGCTGGAATCGCTGAGATTTTGTCTACATGTGCGATACAGAACCGATTTTCATTACCGCGAATTATTATTTAGTAAAATTTGCCATAGTACTTTATGATTAAGCTATATGCACTGAAGTTCACCTCATATTTCAACCAATTTGGCAATTTTGCTGTTCACTGGGGTATAGGTTGCTACCTGTGTAATCGCATTAGCGAAGTCTGGAAGACACCTGAGCAGTATTTCAGAAATGCTGCGTGGATACCTGTTTGTAATCGTTAGACATGCATATGTCGGCACTGTCAAATTTGCTGATGTCACAGAGGAAGAAGTAAAGAGGGCTATTAATAAGTCTATTAACTGGATAGGTCCGGATCCTGGTAAATCGTAGAACTTCTGGTACAATAAGCTTACTTTTGTGCACGGAAAATGGGCTAGCTTGACATAGCAAATCGTTACTGGTTCCGAAGAATTACTTTCTTTCATCACTGACGGAAATACTTAATTGATATCCAAAAGTGATCATATTAGCGGTAAGACCCATTACTTGTACCAGTTCATAACGTCCGTGAATAGGATCTATAACCAAGGACGCCCATAGAGGGGAGCAATAGGGGGCACTTGCTTCTACCTTCCAGTATTTTAAAAACACCATTTCGTTCACTTGAATAATTCTTTTTTTTAATATAGTGTAATTAAAACCTTTTAATTGATCTATTACACATAATTTGTTAAACTACTAACAAATAGTTACTAAATTAACACCGTTTACTGTTTTCAAAACATCTTAATATTTGTATTTAATGAAATTTCACTAAAATTAAGGTTTTCTTACTTACTGCAGAAAAATTGAAAAATTCAAATTTAAAATTTAAGAAGATAAATAAAGTTAAGATTAATAAGGTAAGGATTAAGAAGGTAAGGACATTATTTATTGGAAGACGTAATTGAATTTCACAGCCAGGATTTTTTCTTCATAGAAGTTTGGTATTGTGAGAATTGAACGTATCCAAATCACTGCGCCATCTTTGACAAGCAGTTTGCTCTTTTTGTTTCTTCTACTTTCGGCAACACCACTGGTCGGACGCCACTGGTCGGACGCCACATGAATTTGCCTACCGATACATATTACTTTATTATAACGTTACTGTCGTTCTTTTTATTTCATAATCCACAAAACACCAACAGGTATTACTTATTAAAAATACAGGAAACCCCAAAGGTCTTAAGGGTTTCCTGGGATAAAGTACCCATCTGCTCATATAGTGTTTTTATATACATCCTTTCGACTTTGTGCGGGGAAAAAGGATATTCTCAAACATGCAAAATTTTAAGGAATGTTGATTAAAGTAGTAGGATCAGAAGGATGTTAGTAACATTAGTACGTAAAGTTTTGTTAAACCATGGTTATCACTTTTCAGTTATCATTTTAAAGACTTTTTTATGGCAGCCTAAAACAGTATCTCCTTTCCATCTATTTTCCAGTTTTGATTATTTCAAAATAAGTGTAGCTACATAACCCCCCCTTCCCCAAGAAATTTTGTATTAACTTAATCACAAAAAAAGCTTTTATGCCCAATACGTTCCGTTCCGTAGTTATCTCTCCTTCGTGAAAAGTAGGAACCATTTTTATTAAGAACTTTTGTATGGTAACTAATTGAAAGAGTACCGCAATATTGTCAGTTCCTGAAATATTTAATTAAAAAAAATTTTAAATTCCAGGACATAACTGTCATCACTTGTATTGAGGTACTTTGTATGTAATGTACCCGAAGAAGTTGGGCGATTTTACTTGCTAACGGATTCATCAGTAAAATTTCAACTTTTATGTATTGTTTTTCCTATCTTCCGGTGCGCAGATATTGTTTTGGTGTGGTGGAAAAGGTTTAATGATTCTTAACTGAGTGAAATCCACATTCATTCTATCCGTCACAAGATGTAGCTCCCGAAATTGCAAACTCCTTTAGCCATAGTTCTGCCCCTCCCCCCCTACGAGATGTTGTATGGGCGCCAATGTCTATAACCACCTTGGATCGAGTAGTTTTTTCGCTAAGGAACAGAAAGCCCGCTGTCAATGGGTTACAAAGAACAGCTTATAATGGACCCGGTGGCAATGGGGCAGTGAACTAAATGAAAACGTTATATGTTTACTTGCTACATCGATTACGTTAAGACCTTTGATATCATCCTTTATTCTTATATAATCGAGATCCTTAATATACGTCGTCCTTTACTGATTGGACCTTTGGCGATAGCTATTAACAATTGGAATACCACCGTCTCAGTTTATTCAGGTGGGAGCACTCAAAACTTATAAACATCAAGCGGGGCATATTCCAAAGTGATTCGTCGAGCTCCCTGTGGTTCTGTATGTAATTGAATCCACTTTCATATCTTCTGAATAGTACAAAGCACGGGATTGCTACCGAGGATAGCCTTACATCGCGCTGCAATGTGAGCCACTTAATGTTCATAGATGATATTAAACTGTATGCTGAAAATGAGAGAGAGAAATCGACTATATCCCTATCTACTTCTAATGTAACTGATTCCAGGCCTTTTTAAACGCTTGTGGAGTATGAATGAGCAGCATACGTTTTTACGTTATCGAATTTTTTTTATTTTAACCAAATTTTTGTATGGTCGCTTAAAAAAAAGTTCCTAAACTTTCGATGTTCAATACCCCAAAATTACGACACATCTTTCAGCTCCGATGAGGTATCGCATTCGTTTTAACGGGCTTTTCAAACAATTGCATTTCACAGGTTTCGCCATATCTTAGATATCTAATTGGGTTTTACTTCCACTGTTTTTATTATATAATTTCCGAAAAACTGATTTCACGGTTTTTCGATATTCAACCTCCAAGGGTGTAAGCTGAAGTGGATACACCCATGTGCGAAATGCCGGAGTCTAACCAGAGTTCCGTACACTGCCCAGAATTGGCATTGCATTGTCCGCCAAGACTTGTCGATCGGTATTCTATTGGTACTGACAAACCACCAGACTAGTGTCGGACCAATACTGGTGATCAGTACTCCCACTTGATCTGAGCCGACTTTGGTCCGAGTTGATGGGCCTATGTCGGGCCTAGAATTGGCGTATTATTGGTGTCTAAGCTATTTCGGCATTGGCTCGACGGTCGGCTCTGTATTGGGCACATCTTGGTAGAAATATTTTTTGTTTCTCAACATATCAATTAATTCGGCTTCAACCCTATTACGTGAATGTTTCAGATTGGTCTAGTGCGTAGCGTAGCAGACTAATGTGTGACGGGACCATGGTTCGAATCCGAGAATGTGCAAGGTGTGTAAGTAAAATCAATTCGGATTTTTCAAAAAAATAATAATATTAAAATAAAAAAAAAATAATAATAATTTTATTTTCGTTTCTTTTTTTTACTGACGCCCAGTATCAGGTCAGAGTTTCACCAAGAGTAGGACCGGTGTGATCAAATCGACATTAGCTCGGCAATGATTTGGTCTGGACCTGAAACATTAGCCAGTACTGGCAACTCTGGCATCAGTACTAAGCCTATGCTGTGCCGTTCTGCTTTTCGTACATGGGGGTTTTCACAAATTTTATATTATCTCTAAGGCGTGATAAGATATCAGATTAGTTTTATGTTTTGCACGCCTAAAAAACTATTTCCCAATTTTTCAAAATTCAACCCCAAGGGGACGAAAAGGTTGTATACATTTTCACAAATTTTATCATATTTGTTAGGTCTAAAGAGGTAGCAAATTAGATTTTACTTCAACTGGCTTTTTATGAAATTATCTAAAAACTAATTTCATGATTTCTTGATATTCAACTCCGAAAGGAGTGTAAAGGGGTTGCATACTTTTCTATGCGAAGATATGATGAAAGTCGGGATGTCTACACGGGCTTATTACATGTTTAATTGCCTAAAAGTCGATTTTAAGATTTTATTTCAATGTTTGTATAAAGATGCACTAATGAAGTTGTATCTTACAAGGGCAAAATTAACTTTTCAAAAAAGATCCTTATCTCAAAACGACTTTTGGCTTTTACTGCGTTCCGGGCTATGATCCAAATATGTAAATAATTTGATAAGGGTGACAGTAGCGTAAGAACTTATAATGCACCCACCTTTAACCGCTTCCCGGACTATGACTCGAAAATTAGTAAAATTTCACCCAGACGACTTTAGATAGAGTTTTTTCTTAAGTATCTTCTATAAAGATCTTATCTAAAAATAATTGTATTAATTTTTTATTATGATGAGCTCTACTTTTTTTTATACTTAAATTAAAATTTGTTCTGTGGCCAAGTTTGGAGTATCTGTATCTATTTACATGTAATACGAAACGTTTCTCAATATCAAGTTTCTGGCTTAAGTTCTTCATTCAAAAACTTTTCTATCCGATATTATCGTGATCCTAAATCCATTAATTCGCTTTATTCCGATACAAAAAGACTGTGTCTCTATACTAAAAGTAAAACCGCACCTAATAAATAAATAATCTCAATTCGTATGTGATACCCTCATATATTAAAGAAAAGATCACCGACTCCACAGCCTTCTTTACAAAATTCTAAACTAAGCATTAGCGAATATACGTTATTTCACGATGCATTTATTTCTTTTTTGGCAATTTTATTTTGACACATCCGAATATTAATGTACCTGAAGATTGTGGGTGAAAGAGTTGTTGTTGCGAAGCTTATAACTAATGTATCAGTTTTGTTAGAATATCATAAATAATATTACCGGACAGTTAGGAGAACGTAATAAACGATGAAGTATGCCAATGATAGAGCAAAGTAAAATTATTCACAAAAAGTAGGTTGTTAACTGTTAAGTAATGAATGCCTATCGAAAATATTATGACAGAAAATAACTTTTAGAATTTCTTTGAGAACGAAAATCGGCAATCATCAATAAATTGACATGTTTGAATCATTTTTAGCGATATATGAAAAAAAGTTATTAATTATTAAAGTTCGCATTTTTTGTTCAAAACATGAGAACATTTCGGAAAAATAGAAATGAGACATTGAAATATTTATTAATTTGTTTTTTCCCTCAGCTTCAGAATTTCGAAGAAGGTCTCATCGCTTAACCGCACTCACGATGTAATAACAATAATTGGTGCGCGCTATTCTTAGTGGAACGACCTCAACTCGTCCTTCTAGAGGACGTTCAGTTTGAATTCCGGCTAGCCACTAGATGGCTTAGTCACTAACATCAGATCGTGCCCGTACCCCGTACAAGTTCCGCTAAAGTAATTCCAAGATTGGTAGAACGATGACGCCATTCTTGAAGCTATTCCGTGAACATTAACACCGGGCAAAATGCTAAGAAAGAAATACTTTTATTGTGTCATAGCAAAGTCAGTGAGAGGAGGTTCAGATATAGTTAGAGAGCCATAGGACTATTCAAAGATACGCAAATTTCTTCTTCTGGCGGGTATGACCATCAACGCGCATCTTCAGACTGTGCCCAAGAACCTCGGACATCTTGAGAAGAAGATCAACGAACTCGAGGAACTTTCAGACCATGCACTGCTAATTTTGTCTTGAGGTCGTTTTATGACTATCTCGACTTGAGAACGAGCTTGAGACCAGCGTTACGAGCTGATTCACTGCTGATTACGTTTCCATTTCTTGGGCCTTTTTCACCATCAAATCAGATTTTTTCCTTGCCGGTAAGATTCATCTTGGAGTTGTTTTTATCGAGAAGTTGCTGTTTTTGTCTACGGGGGCCAGCGTGTTTTTTTTTCGCCGATGTGGTACAAAAGTTATGATGCGTGGAGGAGTGAAAACAACAAATTATTCAGTGGATACGGTTAAATTGAACAGAAACAGAAGCTTTATATTAATTAGACTGAATAAAGATACAAAATAATAACGTGAACACGAAAAAAGCTCGTTTATTACTTCCGTGTATAGTTAGTTACTGTATTTTTTTCCTTAATTGTTAACTAGCTAGCTAAATACGTAGTTAAGTTTTTGCTGGTTTTTAAATTTTTCGAGATGAGTCCATGGGTCTGATACTTAGTTAGGTATGTACCTACGGCGACTAAAACGAAGATTGCATCAAATAAAATAGCAGACTTGATTTAACCATATTTCGATCGTAATTAACAACAATCTCAATTTTATTGTTCTTATGGGAACCTATCTGTTGTCAATATAACTAACGGATATGTAAATCAATTCTTAAAATTTCAATAAATTAATAATGAGGTTGATGGAATACTAGCGAAAATAAAATGGACCCACAAATTATGCACATATTTTTCTCATTTCTTGTTCATAAAGCGATAAAATTCTTATGCAAAGTTCGTAGCGACTATCAAATGAAGACGTACGGTTAAATTTTTTTTTTTTTGCTGAATGGAAATATTAGTTTTGAGCGGAAATTATAGAAATTCATTTAATGCAATATAATGAATTGCATCCGCAGAAAATTTAATTCTGTGGGAATCATAAATTTGGATAATTATACAGCATTTATCTAATCTAATGGCGATTTGACTAATCGATATTGATCTCAATCAGCAATATAATTAAATGTTTTTAAACTTTTTATTAATAAAATATTGTGATCGACCTGAAACTTACAACAAAATTTGCTATTTTGAAATTTACAAAAAAATTTAGCACACTGAAATTTTGTATTTTCACGTTTTAGAACTAGTGAGGCTGAAAAAAGCTAAATGTCTGTCTGTCCGCCGCAGACGCCGTACTCCGTCCGCCATACACCAAAATCGTTTGAAGGCGAGTAGTTCACAAATCCGATCAGATACGAGTATTAAGTTTAAATTTTAGCACTGGGTAGATTGGGTGAACCTCTGCCAGTGGTTTTGGTGGATGGGTGTGTGAGGGGAAGTTGGGGGATCATTTTAGACTGAAAATTTTGGTTTCTAGATCTCAGGAACCGCTTATGCTAGGAGGCTGAAACTTGGAACTAAAATGAACTATGATAGTTGACCTTTGCAAAAAATGTTGGTTAGAGGTCGAGGGGTGTGTGAGTGGGAATAATGCGTCCGCAACGCTCAGAAGCTGGGATCGAAATATTCTAAAGATCATAACTCCTGAACGGAATTCAGGGTCAGGGTAGGTGAAATGCGCAAGAGTGGGTAACGCCATTTTTCAAGAACCGTACCAGATATGATTTTAAAAATTTAACAGGAGTTGAGACTGGTAAACTTCTAGCAGAGAAAAAAGACTGCGGCTGTATGGTGATGGTGGGGGGGGGGGGGGGGGAGTGAAAAGTTAGTTAGGGATTCGCTGGATTTTGAAGTCAAACATAATTGATTTATTAATCGCATCCAGTTACCGCAAATTTAGCAGTGCTTCCCGATTACATTTACTACTTGAACTTTCTTATCAATAAAAATCAGATTGCAATCAATTTCGCGTATAACTGACCGTCGTCTCGCTGTCACAGTAAAAAAGCTGATTCCGTGTACATGTTCTGCGGCCCTTAGATACTGCGTGTGTTGAGACGAGAGATTTCCAGCATATTCGGCTTAGTGTGTGGAAAGTTCGGGAAGTGTGATGAACATGCAAGAAGAAGAAGGTTGTTTCATCGATAAAGTTTAACTTCGAACATTATTAAATAATGGAAAAATCTATATCAATAATTAATAACGTGATTAACCCAATATAATTAATAAATATAAAAAATTGATTGTATTCAGAATTAAAATAAAGCTTATAATAAAAATTATATTTCTTACCAAAATTTATATCATAAAATAAAATATTTATAACTAAAACTAATCGATCAATTTTATATTTTCTGGATCAATTGGTATTGAAGAGTTAAGGGCCGAGACCCATTAATTCTAGAATTAATCCAATTCAAGATTGGATTAATGATATTTACAATATCTCAACACTATCGCAATAAAATAACCTTATTGAACCATAATGTTAGCCTTATACCCAGGGGCGGAGCTTCCATAAGAGCAAGTGGAGCAACTGCGCCGGGCACTAAATTTTTAGGGCGCCACACCTACTGTTCCACCTACCTACACAATTGTTCGGTCATGTACAATCCTGCAATTATCACTAAATTCACGGATTATAAATATTACAATTCTAAAATACGGCATCCTACCTACACATACCTATCCATCCAAATACAATTTAACAACACGTCGTGCACCCAAACATTTGTTTCATTCCCCTAAATATACGGTTGCGGTTTGATCTTATCATATATGTATATACATGTTCATATCACCCTCTTCCAACTAGTTTACACAATTTTTTATGACCAACATCATTTTCCTACACTGATCCGACACGTCTACATCGTATTGTTCGATCATACATGTGCGAATCTATTGACTTACTCTATGGCGCAAACATTTAATCCGCACCATGGTTCGACATACAACACGTACGGTACTGTTAACGTTCAACGTTTTTATGCTCGACGGCATGCGTTGTATTCCGCTGAGTGCAAATGTATTCATGGTATCTGGCGCAGTTTATAAAAGTGCGCCATATAAATGAATTGGGACCTCAGAGGCCCCAGGCTCATGAGCGGTGCCAGTGCTTCAGTTCTTTATGCACACTATTTTTTCATATCAATTCCGATGTGCTTTTTAATGTTCTCTAGGTATTAATTAAAAATATTAGTATAAACTCTCATGATGTGATCACCACTATACGAATACAATTAAGAAGTGCTATATAATAATTAAACGACAATACGGGTACATTTGCTTTAATATTATCGAGAAAATTGAAATATTTAGAATTTTCACGAGTTGGGAGTACTGTTGAACGACCAAAGAAAATGTGATATTTCTCTTGTAAGGTTTTAATGTGGAAAAGAAAACTAGAGCTAATATCTAATATGTTTCAAAGGCTACTTTAAAATATTTTGTTATGTCGATACAACCTTTAAACATAATTACTTAAAATAGGAATAAAGCCTCACAGTTTCCAAAAAATTATTTAGATTCGAAAATTCTTGCATCATCACTTAAAATGTGTGCGTGTAATATAGCACCGGAGAGCCAAATTAAATGTGTGCCTAAAATCATAGGGAAAATAGCTAAAAAATGCAATTTTATCGGCAAAAATTGCCTTCTGCTCCAGGACATTAATTGTGCTCCAAAAAATCACAATTGAATGCATATTTTACTTCTTTGGTCACTAGGAAAGTATCCTTAGCAATTTGTGTCTTCAATATCAGATGCCGAATTGACGGACGTAATTGGGGGCGGGGGTTCAATTTCAGAATTGAAGGGAACCGTGACTTTTTGATTTTTTCAAAAAACACTATTTTCAAAGGAGTTTGAAAAATGTACGTACTACTTGAACTGTGCGTGCGCGCATGCATACACTACATATCTTAATATCGACCCACATGCATTTATATGCAGTGAAAAAGATCTTGCCTCTTGGGTAAAACTGAAATGACGTCTCTGGTCGAATTGTATTCAGTCGAAGAAGCCTCATTTTCACCACTTCTAGTATTGATCATCCTGTATCACATCCACAGTCTTGACCGCGACTATGTTTCACTCCTTGAGACCTTTTGATATATTCTTCCATTGATTCTTATAAGATGCACGTTTGAAGACAATCACAAATGTTGAAGGAACAAATTTTGCATATCTTGCGGCAGCAAGACGATCCCTCGTATGAATAAGCAATGCACTTCGGTTTTGTTCAATGGTGTTTATCTGTTACATATCAGAAACCCCGATATGTAACACAAACCGTAAATAGTATTGTGAATCATTAGAAATAATTAGGAGACCAAATTAACAGCACGTGTCACTTTACCACCTTCTCCTTCTCCTCTATTTATATCATGCTAAATCTTGAAAATTATCCATAATTTTTCGAAAACAAAATATAAAATTTGGGACACCAAAACGTAGAAAGTGCGCCGGGCGCCAAAACTATCAGTACCGCTACTGCTTATAACCTTATAATTTCACGGAAGTATCTTCATAGCTACATTCTGTAACTATGATTTTTGTATTTGAAGATAGATCGAATTAAGGATTTGAAAATTCTTTTTCAATATCTTTGTAAATTCGTAGATTCAGATTAAGATAGAAGATCCGTACAAAACTCTTTACATCTTATGCTTGTTCTGCAGTACAAAAGCAATGGTAGAACATAGCATAATATCTTCACTGTACATAGTCACAGAAAAGACACATCCAAGCTACAGAACCAAGTCATTAATTTTCTTTAAAACCTTCTGCAATTTATCAAAAAATATATGAGAGGTCCTAAAGAACTCGAAAGATAACCACGGCATCCTAAAAATAAGCGAAAATTCTTCTCGGCATAAAGCTCATCCAGAAGACCTTATCGTGGTTAAAAATCGCAGTCACAATGGGAACTCATAATTATCTCGCCAGACATCCCAAGCCGAAATATACACACAATTCGTGAGCCATTGGCGCAAGATTAAAAAACGCGTTCAAAGGAACCGGTTCTTGGGCCGACCAAAAATAAATTGAACGCCGATCGGTTTCAGATTTTGGCAAGATTCCGATGCGAAGAGCTCAAGCGGAAGATGACATCACCCGCAGATTCGATAGAAACGCTCAAAGAAGTCTGGCTTGCTGCTCGCTGGAGCTGCAGCAACAATACGTCGAATGCTTCCATTGTGTTTTTATCGAAAAAAGGGAAAAACATTCCGAAATTGCAATAAAATCAAGAGAAAAGCAGTGAAACCGAAAATAAGCAACTTGTGGTCCACCGAAATTTTTTCACTAAAAGATCTTAAGATGCAAGATCTGCAGCGTCCGGCAAGACAGCGTTTTAAATTTTCGCTGACGGATTTGTTAAATTTTTCTTTTCATTTCTTTGCAGTTGACTGAAAAGTTCTTGGTGCGGACCGGACAAAGTCGCATGCGTAGGTTTTTATGGAGCTGCCAAACGCCATTTTCGTATGGACCAGATTATTTTGTAGGCTTGAAGACGCATAAAGGCTGCCTTCACATACCCCTGTAATTTAGAGATTCTCAACTGGTTCCAAGAGTTCGTAGCACTTTGCAACAAAAACTTTTCAAAATACTTAAAGAAATTGTTTAGCAGAAACATTTTTCAAATTTTTGTATAATATTTGGTAACAACTTATTCTTCTTGAATCTTCGGCTATAAAATAGTACGAATGAATCAAGCTATAATTTTATTACAGGGGAACAAATCTGTGCTTTAAAAAACAATTTAAATGGAGAGTGGAATTCTAGTTGCGTGTGAACGTGAAAATGACTGACTAGACTAGTAGAGCTACCCTGAAAATTATTTTTCACCTATAGGACTAATAGACCTCAAAGCTGCAAAAATATATTTAAGTCCGAAACATTACATTACGATACCTCACGAACCAATTACGCCTAAATGATAAAATTTGATTTCTGCATATGGTGTGGAAGTAAAGTTAACTGAATTCAACACGTTTTAGGGGGCGGAGAGCAACGGAAGGGGGGGGTGGGGGGAATTAAAAAAAATTTCTAAAAAATAAGTTCTCATATCTCAAGAAATGTTTAAGATTGGATCTTGGAATTTATATGGAAGGTAGACCCAATGAACCCCTAGCAGAGGTTGAATATGGAGAAAAAAATTCTGATTATTTTATCTCGAGAACCGTTTATGATAGAAAGCTGAAGCTGGAAAATTATGTACAACTATATAATCGTATAAATACAATTTTCTACAGGGGTAGTACGTTACGTTGGTGGGCTACGGAACGGCTAATGCAAGAAACTTAAAACTTGGTGGGTATATGTATTCAGGGGCGGATCTTCCATAGGAGCAAGTGGAGCAACTGCACCGGGCGCCAAATTTTAAGGGCGCGATACCTACTGTTCCAGCTACTTACACAATTGTTCGGTCATGTAGATCTTGCTATTATCACTAAATTCACCGTTTGCAAATTTTGTAATTCTAAAATTCGGCATCCTACATATCCATCCAAATACAATTTAACAACACGTCGTACTCCCAAACGTTTGTTTCAATCGCCCAAATATACGGTTGCGGTTTGATCTTATCATATAAATACATGTTTATATCACCCTCTTCCAACTATTTTACACCATTTTTTATGACCAATATCATTTTTCTCCACCGATCCGACATGTCTACATCATATTGTTCGATCATACATGTTCGAATCTATTGATTTATTCTTTGACGCAAACATTTAATCTGTACCACGGTTCGACATCGAACACGCACGGTACTGTGACCTGTCAACACTTTTATGCGCTACAGCATACGTTGTATTCCGCTGAGTGTATATGTATTCAGTTTATAAAAGGCTCCACAGTCCACAGTAATGAAATGGGTCCTCAGAGGCCCAGGCGCATACGAGGTACCAATGCTTTAGTTTTCGCCCCATGCTTCAGGACATTCATTGTGCTCCAAAAAGTCACAATTTAATGCATATTTCATTTCTTTGGTCACTAGGAAAGGGTCCCTCACGTCATTTGGGGGAGGGAGGCAATTTCATAATTGAAGAGAACCGTGACTTCGATTTTTTTAAGAAAGCCTATTTTCAACGGAGTTTAAAAAATGTACGTACTCCTTGAACTGTTTTTGCGCGCATCCATACATTATATATCTTAATATCGACCCAAATGCATTTATATACGTTGAATAAAATTTTGTCCCCTGAGTAATAATCCCTGGACATCTCTGGTCGGATTGTATTCAGCTGAAGAAGCCTCATTTTCAGCACCTTTAGTACTTCTATCCGTGCTGAACTGTTCGTCATCCTGTATCATATCCACACTCTTGACCGCGGCTATGTTTCACTTCTTAAGATCTTTTGATATACTCTTCCTTTGAGCTCTATAAGATAAACCTGTGAAGACAATAACAGATGTTGATGGAAAAAATATTGAAAACATTGCGGAAGCAAGCCGTTCCTTCGGGTACTTCGGTCTTGTTTTATGGTGTCTTTTTATCTGTGAGAGGTGGGCTTGCTGATATATAACACATACCATAAATTGAATTATGAATCATTACAAATAATGAGGTACCCAATTTGACAGCAGGGGGTTACATTACCACCTTTTCCTCTATTTATACATATTATATCATATTATATTTTAAAAATTATCCTTAATTTTTCGAAAACGAAACATAAAATTTTGGGCACCAAAACGTAGGAAGTGCGCCGGGCGCCACAACTATCAGCACCGCCACTGTATGTATTCTAGAAAAGTAATTAAATTGAAAAAAAATTATATGTTTATTGTTGTATGCAGGTGGGGCAAAAAGGGTCAGTGAAAATATGGTGTTTTCATGAATTTCGTAATATCTCTTAGGTCTTCTGAAATATGGAATTTATTTTATATTTAGGAGATTATATCTACGAACCTACGATTTCAGGAGTTTTTTAAATTCGCCCCTAAGAGGGTGTAAAGTGGTTGTATATATTTTCATGAATGCCGGCATAAGCCTCAGATTTTATTAGATATCGTATAAGTTTTTACTTCTACGGAGTTTTTATATAATCGCCTAAAAGCTACCTTTAGGATTTTTTTTACTTTTCAACCGATAAGTAGATGTAACAGGGTTGTACATGATTGCACGAATTCCGTCATATCTCTTAGGTCTTATAAGGTATCAAATTGGATTTTCATTCACATACTATTTATACAATCGTTTACAAATACATTTCAACAACACAACAAGATTTCTTGACATTCAATCTCCGAGGAGGTGCTAAGGAGTTGCATACGTTTTCACGAAGATATGGCGAAATTCGAAATGTCATATTATAATCGACTAAAAATTGATTTAAAGTTTTTTCAATATTTTTAATTCTATGGGAATAATTACAGACTGAACAGAGAGCAAATATATGGAATATACGAGGAATTGTTCAAAAGGAATATTTTCACCCTTAATATTAACCGGTATTTCACTACTAACTTACTAGCTTCAACAAATTAAATTAAAATTCCTAGAAGACGTAGTGGCTTATGTGCCTGCTATGATATGAAACTTCTTGGCTACTTTAAGGAGCTATAACATCTTAACGACTTACTTCGATATTAAAAGCGCCGCCAAAACTAATTGTAATTATTTATGTATGAAATATAAAAACCGACCATCAAAGTTAATTTGAAATAAACCGTAAATTCTAGTATAGTGCTAGTACATCGTGTACTTTATTAACCATTCTTTTTAAATTATAAATTAATAAAATTTTTTTTATTAAACTTTAGTCGCAGAACCACTACCGCATAGTGGCATTGAGCCAAGACATTCAAATCAGTCATTAAATGATTTATGATTAGAAAAGCTTCGAAATCTTAAATAATACAACGCAAGTACAGCAAAAATAATTGCAATGACTCGAAGATGTGCAAACAAACAGTACGAAGAATTTATTTAGCCTACCTTTTAGACTGCTTCCCTGTTCAGTTTTTATCAATTCAATAATTCACTGAATATCGGATATTCATTGCGAAGGTCTGCTAAAGTTATTCAATACCACCTGTGTCGTGCAGGTTTCTTGTTGCGTCGACCGATGAGTACTTAGCAGGTAATTTGAATTTCAGGTGTTCATATGATTCGTGTACTTTTTACAGTACATCGCTATTCGCTACGTATGTAAGTGGCGACCTACTCTCGAGGAAGTTCCCAGAGCTAGGCTAAATGTCTGCGATTGATTTTTGTATCAATACTTGAATACCGTTACTGATGCATCTCAAAATTATTATTAACGACTAATCATCAAGACGATTAGAAGTGCATTTATAAGCACGGTGACTCTGGAAAAGACGCTTCGAAGAAAAGAAGAGTTCACTAAAAATTCCTAACTGTAGAGTTTTATGTTCTTACGAATTATGGCATTGAAGAAAACAGCCCAAGAATATTCTCGAAACTGAACGCACCTTAAGATTTTTGATTGTCACTCAATGTCTTTTTCATTTCAGCAAATACCAACTCTAAATATTTATAAGAGTGGTCCAGTTCTAAGTCGGTACTACAGCCGGCATCTCGAAATTAATGTCAACAACGAGCAAGTAACCGGTCAAGTATTTGCTGTTAGTAGCATACACCTTTCGATTTGCGGAGAAAGCACTTTTTCTCCAGTATGTGGACACGGGTGTCTTCAAAATATGGTTTCACTTTCGGCTATGACTTGATTCAAAAGTGTAGCACTTGAATTCGTTGTTGATTCTTTCACTTTCTATCTGAAGCATTTCGTCTATCGGTTTTCTGGAACACGGATAATGCATTTGGAGGCATGGTTTTGGCCCAAGGCAGTATTTGGGGGTTTTCTCGCCTAAAAAGGAATAAGATTTTTGGATTTTATTAAAAATTGAATATTTAAATTTGCACACATGACAGATTAAATAGGCTGCTCTGGCGTAAATCAAATAATTTTAGGTGGTGTATTGCTCTAAATTTAAAGAAAGTCTGGTAATTTTTTGGGCATGCGATGCAATACTCTCCTGTTTATATTCAATTATGTAAAGTACTTAAATTTGATGAGAGAAAAATGGAAAGTCAAAATATGTTGCAATACATCGTTTTCAGAGCAGCTCCTCTGATAACGATAAATCAAAAACAAGTAGCTCACCAACAATCGATCAACTTTTGCACAAACTCGTGTTACCATTTTGTTACAAAACATCAATTTGGATCATCAAATTCACGCCTGAAAAATGGTATCTAATTTTCACATGCAATTATTTACACAATTGGCGACAATGCAAATAATTGCTCATTGTATGCCCAAACACGAAGACTTTCACAGTCCGAAAAACGAAATCGACACACAAATCACGTCCAAAATGACACAATAGGTAAACTTAGAGGAACAGTGTTTAAATTTTGCTAGGTGTACCTGGAGGTCAAAGAACCGACGGCTTAATACCTGGCACTTAAATGGATTGTTGCACGCGGATAGCAAGTACATTTAGAGGATGGTACGTGCCTACTTGAAACAATTAAAGCCCTCGCATCCGATCAAGTTGATTGAATTGTGTGTGTTGTTCTGTTCAACTCATTGATTGCATGTAGGAGCAAATAAATATGTTTATTGTTTGAAAACACGAATAAAGTTGCTAACAAAGTATGTTTGATTTATTAATAAGTGATATGGTTAGGTACCGGTGGATAATATCTGTGCAGTACTGAAAGTTGTAATTCATGTTAGTAACGCACAAAACTAAAGATAGGACGGTAGAAAAACTTACCTACTATTTTTTCAGTTATACGAGTATTCAAATATATTTACTTAATTTATTTTAATTATAACGTACAGTAAAAAAGTATGAGTTCTTCAAAAGTGGCAAAATAAGAAGAAGGACACCATTATGGAAAAAAAGGGTAATTCGTTTATTACCACTCAGTCGAGCTCAAATTGTTACAGGTGAAAAAGTAAGCCAGGGTACTATAATTGACCCTCGATTCTAAAAAAGCGTAAACTTCTGACCGTTGCAAAAATTGCTCATGAAACATTCTGTATATTCTTTTTGATCTTCTCTATCGTTTTCTTTGCAAACACTATTATATTATATATTATTTTATACTCTAGATGAAAAAGCCCGAAAGATTGTAAGGCACACAACGGAGCCTCATAAACAAAGTGAGATAATAATTCAGTTATGACCAAAAGCCATAAATCCACTTCTGTCTGATGGTCTGCCCGAATGCACGATAGTTCGAAAACGCGTTGACCTAGGAAGCTGAAACTTAGTATCCATTTGTTAAATATGATTCGTAAGGATAGGAATGGTAGCGGAAAAAATCAGGGCTACAACTCCTTTCCACTTTCTTCGGAGCTGAATATCAAAAAACCTCAGCTTTTTAACGATTAAATAAAAAATCTGCCAAATCTGGGCGAAACTTTATTATTTTTCGGGTCAAAATCGGAATATATCATGAGTTATTTCGAGATTATTAGATTTCTTGGAAAATTAATTTTATTCTTAAAATAAAAATATTTAAAATAGAGATTTTTAGCCGGTTAAACATTGAAAAAGTCCTTGTAGACTATTCGAATTTCGGTATATTATGTACACTAAAAGCCCATAGAAGTAAAAACGAATTTGTTGCCTTATCAGACTTAAGAGATATGACGAATTGTTAAAACGTATACAAACCCATTACATCGACTTGGGGTTTGAGGTTCGAAAAAATTATGAAACAGGTTTTTAAACTATTTTATAAAATCAACTTGATATCTCATGAGACACTGGGATTTTGAAAAATTTGTGGAAATGTAAGCAAATCCTTCACACCCCTTGGTTTTTGAAATTCGAAAAATCGTGAAATTGGTTTTTAGGTCATTACAATGCCGTAATAAATAATTTTATATCTCATCAGAACTAAGGGATGGCACAAATTGTGAAAACAAATGCAAACCTTTGGGGGTTGAATATCGAAAAATTGAGAAATGGGTTTGTAGGCGATTATATAAAAAGTCTGTGGAAGTGAAAAGCGATCTAATATCTCATCTAACCTAAGAAATATGTCGAAGCTTTGAAAAGCATAAAACCCCCTTACACCTATTTGGATTGAATATCTAAAAATACTTAAATTGCCTTTTTGGCGCTTATATAGGAATCCTTAGGGAGTAAAAATACATTCGATATATCATCAGATCTAAGCAATATGTAAGAATCTGTAAAAACATATGCGACCTCCTTACACCCACTTGGGGGTTGAATATCCAAAAATCCTGAAAGGAGTTAATAAATAAATATGAAGACAGCACGAGAAAGTAAAAAGCAATTTAATTTCTTATCACTTCTAAAAGATATGACGAAATTCGTGAAAACGTGTTCAACTCTTTTATAACTCTTAGGGGGTGAAAAAGGAAAAAATTTAAAAACGAGTTTTAGGCGATTATTACGCAAGCCCATGAAAGTGAAAAGATATTCGACAGCAATCAGACCTGGGGGGCACGGCAGAATTTGTGAAAAAGCATACAACCCTTTTACACACTCTCAGTGGTCGAATTTGAAAAAATCCTGAAAACACTTTCTAGGTAATTATATGAAGAAGCCGTAGAATAAAAATGAATTCAATATTTGGAAATACCTACTAGATATGACAAAAATTGTGAAAACATATGCATTCCATTTTGACTGATAATTTTTTTCGTCCCCCTTCCGAACGCCAATGGATATTTGAAAGCTTTTCTTATTTAAATTTATTTTCTAGTTGATTTACATATACGTACCGAGTTTCAATTTTGTAGCATAAGCCGTTCTATAGATAGGAAAACATTCCCCACCCCCGTACTACGATACCATACCATACTACCCCTATAAAAAATTATATTTTTCCAACACGCTACTACTACATGTCCATCAAAATAGTAAGTTTCAGTTTTATATCATTTTCGGTTTTCGAGATATAAAAGTCGGAACTTTTTCTTTTCACCCTCCCTCACCCTCACCCTCTCACCACCGCCACCAATCTTTTTTTTAAGATAGGGGTCTATTAGGTCTTCTAGTAAAAATTTTAAGCATCTATCTCACACTATTCCATTCTTGAGATATGAGACGTGATTTTTTTAAAAAAATTCTTATCCCTTCCACTTCCATGCTCAAACTTCATTTATCTACCTTTTTACAGAAACAGAATTTTTTTTTGCTAGTGCAATTGGTTCGTGAGATATCGCCCCCGCACGCCACTGCCACCCCTCAAAAATTTTTTTACGACCTATTCTCCTAGTATTAAGTTTTAATTTCGTGACATTAACCGTTTAGGAGATATGGATTTTAGAATGCCTTAATCTCGGCTTTCGATCGACTCGAACGCATTATTTTCCCCCCACTCCTTCACCTCTTCACCCATATCGGAAATTTTTTTGCAAATGGGTCCACTATCAAAGTTCTATCATATATAATATAAGTTTCAGGCTCCTAGCATAAACTGTTGCTGAGATCTAGAAACAAAAATTTTTCGTCTAAAACGCTTCCCCCACCTTCCTCCTCACATCTCAACCCTTCAGAATTTGGTCCCTTCAAGGAGCCTAACCAGTTTGGATGCTACGAGCCTTCAAACAATTCTGCGTACACCGGTCGACGTACGGCGGACAGACGGACTGAAAATTATTTTTGCTTTTTTCGTGTCTACTAGTCATGAAACGTGAAAAAATTTTTTTTTTTTAAAATCGATCGTAATATTGTATTATTGAAATAATAAAGTAAAAATCAGTTGAAGTGAAAACCAATTTAGTATTTCATCAGACCTAAGATGTAGGACAAAATATGTCATACGTACAGAACCACTCCATTACACCCGCTTTGTGGTTAAATTTCGAAAAATCGTGAAATTTGATTTTAGTCGACTACGTTAAAAGCATGTAAAACATAAAACCAATTTGATATCTTATTGGACCTTAAAGATATTGTAAAATTTGCGGGGTTGAATTTCGTAAATTCATGAAATCGGCTTTTAAGCGCTTATATTAAAAGCCCGTAGAAGTATAATCCAATTCGAGATCTCAAAAGACTGTAGGGATGTGGCGAAAATTGTATAAACGCAAGCAAGCCCCTTACATCACCTTCGTGGTTGAATATCAGAAAATCCTGAAATCAATTTTTAGGCAATTACATGGAAAACCCGAGAAATTAAAAACCATTTCGATATATCATCAGATCTAAGAAGTATGTGGAAATTCAAAATCAGTTTGAATCTGTGGAAGTAAAAACCTCGTCGATATCTTATCAGGCGTACAACTCTTTTACACCGTATTATGGATTGAAAAGTAAAAAAAAGTCTGAAAACAAGTTGAAGCGACTATTATAAAAAGCCCGTAGAATAATAAAATAGAAAAAGATGAAATTACTGTATTAAACTTATTCGATATCGAATCAGACCAAAGAAATATGGCAGAATTCGTGAAATTGTATACAGCACTTTTACACCCACTTGCGAGTAAAATAAAAGATTATCCTGAAAACAATTTGTAGTATTTATCTAAAGAACCCGTTGGAGGAAATTCAATATTTCAGAAGACCTATGAAAATATGGTATATGTACCTTATTTTCGCTGAAATCCTCCGAACGGTAGTAGATGTATGAAGTTTTTTACCTAAATTACTTTTCTGGTACAATCACACACTTCTCGGTGTAGGAGGGCAGGTGTGGGGAGAATTTTATATGAAAAATTTTGGTTTTTATATCTCAGGAATTGTTTAAGCTAGAAAGTTGAAACTTTGAATTTATATAGATCTATGATTGTGGAACATTTGCAAAAAATGGTCAACATAAGTGGATTGGTATGGGAGTGGAATCGATTCCAAATGGAAGAGGAATCGATTCCAAATGGATGAGGAATCGATTCCAAATGGAAGTGGAATAGATTCCAAATTACGCAGCATTGATGAGACTTGGTTTGTGTAAATAGTTCGACAAGTGGGGTATGCTGAAAACAAATTTTTTTTGGCGCGCAGTGGAGCACGTCATTGGGGATGAGGCAGAATACCTTGAAAACTGCTTTCAAGATGGTCTTAGCTAAAAATGAAATGGTCAAGGTTTCCCCAAGTTTAGGGGCGGGGGGTTGATCTCTTCCACTTTGCCAAAGGTGATAAAGTAAAATTACTTATACTATTCAACCTAGTGACTATTCAACCTAGTTTTTTCAGTTCTATACCATTCCTAGAAAATAAATGAAATTCGTATTATACCCTAGTAGCTAACCCTACTAGCTCACTCTTCAATGAGACTCTACGTGTATTACTATGAAATACATAGACATGGAGTATGAAGCTAACGAATTTCGATGCCCTGTCTGATATAAATAATAGATAGCGCATATAAATTGTGAACATATGGCGCTTCCGTTATTACGGAACATCTTCATGGCATGACATACCGCTTTGTAATTAGTACTTAAGCTGCTATCAAGATTAAGCCTCACCTGATGAAAATAAAAACCTTGAGAGTGGTAATCAATTTCAGAATGACGGACATACAGCATAATTGTAAGGCTTCGTTTGTCAAGAAAAGAACGGATTCGACCTGTGGATTGGACTGAAGATGACTTGCCTAAAAAAGCCTCAAGTACGTTTGATCAAATGAAAGGAAAAAAATAGCTTCAAATTGATTACTTTATGTAATAGTAGGTACTTGAAGGCAAATTTAAAAAAAAATCAGTTACAGGCACCTTTTCTTCTGGGCGTAATATGATCAGAAGAATGCTGGTAGCGCAACTGAAATCGTGATAGCCCTACCAATAATTTCCTAATTTACCACCTCCTTTCAGTTCAACCTGTGGAATTTCTTATTAACTGAGAAATTGAGAAAAGCGTATTTTGATTTATGACCTCCGCCAGCGATCCATTCATCATAACACTTATCGCATGTGTACAACTTCCAATCTGTGAATTTTATTCGAAAAATTCTCGAAAACCCGATTACACATCAATTTATAAGGTTGTCGGAAAAACTCCTTTGGAGCTAACATTTTAGCAATTAAGACATGAATGTATCTTCGAATTTCGGTCTTACTACTCGCTAGGCAAGAATTTTTTTTACCGTCTTGCTGCTGTTTAATTCGGAATAGAATTGTTAGTGAGGTGTGTTTTTTACACGTAAGTTTAACTAGCCCCTCAGGCAAGGTTCTTATTAGTTGCCCGGGGTAGTTTTTTGAAGACCACAAAAATATTCTACATATCGGATGCCACTGTAAAGTTTTCAGCGGTTGTATTGTATTTGGATGTTTTTGCTGAAATAAACGTTGCCCGATTCGTTTGAAGATGATCGCCGTCAAAGAGGCGTCAACCACTAATCATGATTTATGGCATTTTGCTGACCTCGCTTGTATGAAAGCGGTATATCCTTGGGGTCGCATACTCATTTTAATGTTAGCTCTATCAAACTGGTGTGGCTTGAAGCCATTGAAAGAGATGTTTACGTGTAATAACTTTTTTTTGCAATTATTCGGATGGGCAGAGACGTAAAATTCTTTTAATCGTAGTACCACTAATTCGTTCGCTCATAAAAAAAAAAGCTGAGGTGGAGTGCGAAGATGGCAACATGAAATTTTACGGACAAGCATAAAATCATAAAAGCAAGACGTGCTAGTTGTAAGTTCAACTGAAAAACATAAAGCACTGGTTAAAGGATTTGATGGATGTACAGAGTTCGAAACGAAGTTTTTCAGGGTAAGTATATAATAGTCCATTACACCTCCTGCATTTATTTCCCTGAAATCAATTACGGAAGTTTGGTCATCTTAATTATTTATTAGTACTCTACTCTATCGAAATCTGCTTTACCGTCTGCAGGTACATCCTCTCCACGGACTACGTATGCACGGTAACTCTAGAAGAGGCTTAGCAAAGAAGTTAAAATTCTCACGGGTTTTACGGCCAACGAAATACCTTGCAACCCTTGCACACTAGGCGGCTTATGTCCTTGTGTCCAAAGCTATGGCTTGGTAGTGGAGAAGAAAGGGGGTTTAAGGTTTTGAAATATGTTCAGTGTAGAGATGGGCAGTTCACGAGTGAACTACTTTAAAATAACACTTCATTGGCGTGAGTAAGTAACTCAGTCATTTTGGTGAGCTACAGTTCAATTCGAAAGGTGAAAAAAAGGTCTTCAGGCGCATTCTCTCGGTTCAATTTTAGTTGTTCGATTATAGTTAATCAACAAAACTTAAAAGTGACTTAAATCAGTTTTTTTTATCAGACAGTTCAATAGAAACTGATCAACAGTTTCAATTTCAAACAAATTCGTCGAAAGCTGTTGTGTGTGAAGTTGTTCAGACATTATCAGTTTTTTTAAAAGGAATACTAAAGACTAAAAACAATTTTACTTACCATGAGAAGAAATCGTAAGAAACGCCGTTTCAAACACACGCATTGAGCAATTTTAATCGCTCGTGTAAGAGCACCTCTTACACGAGCGATTAAAATTGCTCAATATGCAGCAATATTCGTCAATTTTGACGTCACGAAAATATAAAGCAACACACAGCAACAATAACAATAGTCGGTGTGCATCAACTTTTTATCAACTCGTTGCTGAATTGTGATGAGCGATATGGACCAATATCTAGCAATTCGGCAATACGTTCTTACACGAGCAATTCAGTCACAAACAAATCTAAAATTTAAAATATAAAGCGAAACTTGACAAATAAATACGAAATTCAAAACAAAACTTGACAATTAAATTACCGAACAAGGACAATTGCTCGAAATTTTCCAAGTCAGTGGAAATAGAGCAACTATAGGGAATAGAGCAACTATAGAGCAATCTACGAAAACATTGCGACATTGCCGAAATATTGCCGCAACTAGCATGATATTGCCCTGTATTGCTCCATTAATCGCTTCACTGGTTTTGGCAATAGTCGTCCGGCAATCAATTGCTTGAAAAATTGCTCGTGTAAGAGCACCTTAAGTGAGGCAATGAATTTTAAAAAGAATTCAATTGGGAGCTTCAGAAACCTTGATGAAGGAACTAGCATTAGTGGACAAAGACGGTTATAGAAATCAATAAAGTTCGGGATACAGAAACAAGATACACTGATGCGACAAACAATATCACCAAAATTAAAGCTGTAAGTAGCATTAAGATATTTAGATACAGGAGACCCATTCACAACAATAGCTTCCATACACCTAGATAAGCAAAACCAACAAACTCTAGAAAACCATTTAACATTTTTTGATGAAAGTTTGTACGACAATATACGATGCTTTACAAGATTCTTTTAAAATATATATTTATAAATTATTTATTCAATAGGTACATAACAATTTTGTATTTTAATACAAACACACCCTTAACCTTTTTTGCTGGTCTGTCAATGTCAGTCAAGGTTTACATTTTTATCATGCTGAAGTTCACGAACGAGCAACGTATGGAATTTATCTCAATTATTCTGTGTTTTATTTAAATACAAAATTTGTATGTCCCTATTGAATAACCCGGGTTATTCGATAGGGACAATGAATAGGGACACAACTGAACTGACTAGTGAGTGGGTACTGAACGGTTGGTTAAAGAAGAGAATAGAGTAAGCCAACAGTTCAATTGAAGGAGTAGGGACAAGTGCCTAGTGAGTGACTAGTGACTAGTGGTGGGATAAATCGGTCATTTCACTAACCCAGTATGACCGAGTCATTTCATTGAAGTGACCTTCATGACCTACCGAACACCGAAGTGACCGAAATGACCGAAATGACTCAAATGAGAGATTTGAGTCATTTCGGTCACTTGGGTTTTCGGTCACTTCCATGATTCGGTCGGTCGGTCATTACGGTCAGCGTCACTAGAAAAAGCTTCTATTAAGTCGACTTTTCGAGTCGGTCGGTCTTCGGTGGTCGCTGGTGGCTGGTCGGTCGGTATTCGAACTTCGAAGGCAGCGTATGATTCGACTCTAAGCACTTGAGGTGGATAACGCGCCAAGAGTAAATCGAACTCGAAGGTCGGTTTTATGAATTCGAGGAAACAAAACAATTCTAATGTTCTACTTTTTGGAATTTATAGAGAATGTACGGTTAACGAATGAATTTGAATGTTCTTTGAATTCGTAAATTCAACACAGAAAAATTGTTTAATTTCGATTTCGATTTTCTCTTGGCGCATTTTCCCCTAAAGTGTCTTTAATGTACTACTGTGCTACTAATGTATTAGCTACCTTCGAGCACCGAGTACAGACAGACCGACACGAAGAGAAACTTCTGGCGTTGTACGGCTATCAACATCGGGTACATAGAGATATTGGAGAGTGGAGACGACAAGCCACCGGATTTGTATAAAGCGCTTTGAAGCCAGAAAAGTGAGACAAAACAGGGTCGTTATATCAAATTGTTGTTGTTTAGCGTGTTTCAAGAGCGGGAGTGAATGAGAAAAAACAGGGTCGTTATATCAATTGTTGTTGTTTTGCGTTTAAGGGAATGCGACGACATCCGCCTTCAACTCAATCGCTGCTTGTCGTCTCCAGTATATATATCTCTATGATCGGGTACGATACGAGACGTAGAATATTTTTTCTAGTGACCGATTGAACGACTAGTTTCATTTCACATGACTCGAGTTAATTCGGTCACAGTACTGACCCGGTCATTTCGACCGAATCGTTCGTGACCGATCCATCACTACTAGTGACTACTAAACGGCGAGAAGAGAAAAGATGAAATGAACAGTTCAATTGAAGTACTTCAATGAACTAGCTCTTTAAAATGAATGACTATTTGTGAAGTACCTACTTCACTAAAATTAACTGTTTTGTCCATCTATATACTTCACTTCAAAACTATGTACTCTTAGTACCAAAAACAGAGTTCATCCGATCATGAGTGCATAGAAGACAATTAAGTAGCGAGCCAACTTGCAAGAGAAAGATTCGCGACCAGTCCGATGAGACCAGAACAATTTTCTGAAATCTCAACCTGCTCCATAAAGAGTCAAGAGGTAATGGGCAAACCAAAAAAGAGCTAATACAGGACCACACTGGCTAGACTCAGAAAGGTCAATAATTTCTTACCGACTCACTCCACTAAAGGATGGAAACAACTTCTTCAGCTGGCTATGAACAAGAGGTGTGCTTAAGGGACACTCGCGCCTGAAAGATCATCTTAAAAGAATAGGTCTCTTAACTGATAATCAGTACAGGTTCGTCTAAACTTAGGTGGTAACTTTAGAAAAAAATTCGGTGATGCAAAGCGAGTGCTTTTTAGCGCTACAGATGCCTAGGAGAACACTTCCTTAATTGCAAAAAAAAGACCTCCACCAATTAGAAAAATTTTTGAGATATAAAATTGATCGGAAATGTCTAGGTTGAAACAGAAGGAAAGTTTATGATGTATGAGACGACATGCTTGGATAACAACTAATAAAATCTAATGTATCTTCCAAAAATAGTCATCAAATTCCATTCTAAAATTAACACGTAAAGATTAAATTAATATGGTTCTAAGCCATCGTTAAAAGGATATCAGAACCTCGCAATAAAAATTTACGGTATAATTTCTCACCTACACTAGGTGCTTACATTGAAGATAATGAAACACTGAAAGACGCCTGTCTGATCGTTATGGCAAACTACAACCGATCATTTACCGCCGATTGCCCTTAAATAAGTACAGGTATACCGCTCTCAATCATTTAATGCACTCTTGGAAAAATATCACTCATTGAAATCCGATTCACATTTTGATTGCGCATCCAATTTCAAGAAACAAGTGCTACGATCATAAAAAAGCATTAAGTTCTCGCTTTAGTGTGCCTCGAAGAAGCA
Source organism: Beris morrisii (assembly GCA_951812415.1). Lineage (NCBI taxonomy): Eukaryota > Metazoa > Arthropoda > Insecta > Diptera > Stratiomyidae > Beris > Beris morrisii. Next base: position 32,725,158 of record OX638311.1, read on the forward strand.
GCATCCCTCGGTATAGCGTTGATCCTATGCTTCAGTCCCCGTGGTGGTACAAATGTCCTATTAATGTCGGCAATTCAATACTCTGGAAACATTTGTTTCTTTCACGTTTCTGCCTATTTATAGGCCGAGAGGATCATTAAAAATTTCAGAATAATCGCTTTACTACTAAACACAAGTCATTTTCTATAAACTGATCGGACGACCCAGGAGACTGGAACAGGTTCCAATCGACAGTCATTTAACAAAGTAAGAAAGTTTGTACGACCAACGTAGAAGTTGCTCGAATCACATAAGGCGAAGGTATAATAATTCTAATGCCACTAAAATATTTTATTTCTCAGTGGGAGTTCGATTATTGGCATCTATTAGGATCTCGTCGTACGTTAAGAAGCGAGATGATTGAGCACCGGGTATTACAGCCTCCTTGAAATTTTCTGTCCGTATTTGGCTCGGAATGCCTTGTACTGGTGAATGATATTCTGATGTATTGAGAACCCCCTAATGAGTACACTACCCTTAACACTTGCTCTAACCGCTAGTACCAGAAATCGGATAGCTGCGAATATATTACGGATTTAATCCTTTTCTTGATAAGCCCAAGGCATTAATAACCCCTTGCAGAAGCTCAATATCGCGAAGAAAACATACCTCATCTTGACATCATTCTCCACTTGTTTCTTGGAAGATTCCCTCCAAGATTTGATTCTAGTGGAATACTCTAAAGTACGAGTACCCATGATTGTCGGATCGTATGACTTCTGTTGGAATTATCATGGCATGCGGTAGAATTGTGCAAAGTGTTTTCTGCTGTTTTTCGCTCGGCGATATCTTCTGCAGCGACCTTGTTCACTACTAGCTCCTCGATAAGCGCTTACTAATGTTATTCGCAGCTACACTACGCGTAGACCCTGTCCCTGCAATAGCCGTCGTCGATGATGTTCTGGTTTTGTAAATAGGCGCATTCGTTCCTAGTAAAATAAGGGAATGTCTTAGCACAATATCGCGATCTTATCTCAAGATTTCGCGGTGAAATTATTGCATCGATGCACGTAACTGAATTGAAACTTTACGTTGATAAGTTATGGTGACTTTGATTTAGTTCAATGCGTGATATTGATGGCGTATGTCATATGTGGGTAGTTGGCCTTTCATTGTCTTGTCTTTTATATGCCACAGGGCACAGAATGATTTTGGAATGTTGGCATAGCAGTTATGATTTCATATTACTGCTACTTAGAGATTGAATAAATTTATCGACTGCACTCTGAACCTTTTCAAATCATATCGACACATATTTATGTACATAATTTGAATAGGAGTCTCTAGTGTGTGAAAGAGATCAAAATCAATGGAATTTTAATACAGGAAAAATTTGAAAGAACAAGACCAAAAATAACATTACTCACCAGCAGCTATTACCCTCCAGCCATTTGAAATGTGTACATAGATTTGATGAAAAATTTCATAAATTGGCATACTGCGGCACCTAAGCACAAAGAAAAGCTTGGCTTGGCGTAAGAAAAATATCACCTAAAACTGAGGAGGTCCACATGCGACCAGTACGCTCCAATTTTAATCATTTTAATGTGTTTCTTTTTATTGAATCGTGAAACATACGAGTAATTACATATGTACAATAAATAGTGTCTACAACCGAATTCTCCCATCTGAATTTTTGTTGAGTTTGATTTGGGGCCGTAAACACAAATATCCTTGTTAAGTCGGAGGCACTTTTATCCTCTTCGACCAATACTTTTATTCCATCTTACTTCATGGTTTTAATAATAAAAGTTGTGATGGATTTAAAAAAAATTGCAGCAAAAAAAATGTTCAGTCCGTCTGTCCGCCGTACTGAAACTAGCTTGCCGGCACGTATCTCCCAAACCCTTTGTGGTATTAAATTTTAATTTTTTTTGTAGGGTAGACTGGGTAGACCTCTTCGAGTGTAGACTTTTTGAGTGGTGGGGTGTAAGGGAAGAGGTAATCAATAATCAATGGCACAACAACCTAAATTGGGACTAGGGCTTGAAGTAATGCTAGAGTTCTTCATTACTAGACCAACGGTACACTAGGAGGTGAAGTGGTCAGCCACACGCTCGTCCGTGATCATTAGCCCGATTTTTAACTGAAGGAGCGTTTTAGACGAAAAATTTCACGTTTTCATTTTTACAGGTTTTTGAGATAAATGCCTAGAAAGCTTTTTCAGAATTTTTTTTAGATTCAACCCCTAAGGGGGTGTCAAGGAGTGACATACATTTTTACGAATTCCTACCTGTACCATAGGACTGATATGATGTCGAATTGGTTGGCTTCCTATATAATAAGTTAAAAATCGATTGCAGGATTCCTGGATATTCATCTCCCATCGAGGTAGTTTTTAATTGCATATGTTTTGACAATTTTCGAAAATTTAAAAAAACAATGGAATTATATTCAAAACCTTTTATTCAATACATTAGCAGAGATCAATAATCTAATAAGCTTTGAAATAAAAACAAAATATTTATATACATATATAGATTTTCTTCAATTCCTCATTATTATTTTTTTTCTAAACGACCTCAAAAATAATAATATAAACTTATGTACCCCAATACTATATATCCAATATTTGGGACACGTATCTACTATGCTAGTCCCAGAAGTACCCGACCTAACAAAGAAGACACAATAATTGGAGAAAAAATATCTTTATTTCTGAACATAGTCTCCTTTTCGATTAATACACATTTCCCAGCGATGTTGGATTAATTCGATACCCTCTTTATTGTGAGAACTGTCGAGCTCCTCAAAATAATCGTCAACCGCAGACTCCACTTCTTCTCTGTTTGCAAATTTTTCACCATAAAACCATTTTTTTAAGTTTGGAAAAAGGAAATAATCTGATGGTATTAAATCTGGCGAATAGGATGAACTTTAACTCAGATTAATTTTGACCACCGCGAAAACGGATATGTGAACCTTGCCTTGTCTTGATGAAACAACACTTTCTTTTTCGTCAAATGCGTTTTTCCTTGTTTTCATCACTCAAACGCTGCAATAAGTTCGCATAATACTCGCCGTTAATTGTTTTACTCTTTTGAAGATAATCAGTAAATATTATGCCACGAGCATCCCAAAAACTGCCGCCATGGCCTTGCCAGCGGATGGGGCTGCATTCGCCTTCTTTGGAGCCGATTTTCCCCTGTTAGTTCATTGTTTTGACTGTTTCTTCGTTTCAGGTGTGAAGTGATGAACACCTGCTTCATCCATGGTTATGAATGAACGAAAAACTCCACTTTATCGCTGTGAAACATCGCCAAACACTCGAAACATGCTGAAGACGTTGTTTTGTTCCATTGTGAACAAACGTGGCAGCCATCTGTCGCACAGCTTTCTCATGTCCAAATTTTCAGTAAATTTTCGATGTGCATCACATTTTGAAAAGCCTACCAACCTTACATGTCTGCTAGCTACTACTGCTAGGATAGTACCCCAATACAGGATATCCAGAATTGGGAACAGTTCAGTATCCAGTATTGAGACATATAGGAAGTTTACCCGAAATATATTTACACAAATTTCACTATTTCTTGTAATTGATAAAAAATGTTAAAAGCATGTTTCAGAGTATGTAGTTAAGCAACAAGTTAAACCAAAATAATATATATCAATATATATCGTATTTAAGAGCAGTTTGAAGGGAACTAATTTAAAAACTTGTTGCGCGCAAGAACCCTTCGCGATTTTTCAGAAACAACTGACAGTAAATATGGAATTGCTAGCATCACATAAGTGTCTAACTTCTTTTGATATTTCAGTTCCCGCCACTAAATTTAGATAGCGGTATTTAGATCCCATTTTAGCACGGCATCCAGTATTGCGCACCTATCCAATATTTGGTGCTTCTCCCCTATAGGTTTTACTTCTGTAGGCATTTCATGTAATCGCCTAAAAATTAATTTCATAATTTGAGTAAATTCAACCCCCAGGATAAGTAAACGGGTTACATATGTTTTCATGAATACCAACATAGAGCCTGTCGGACTTTGCAGCAAGACGCTACGCCAAAGCGAAATGTTGTTATCCTCTCTGACAGCCAAGCCGCAATCGAGGCCTTAGATTCGCCTACCACCTCCTCTAAACTCGTCGAACAGTGCCGAGAGGAGCTAGAACACTTAGGAAGTCAAATCAAAGTTACTCTGCTTTGGGTCCCAGGCCACAGCAAGATAGAGGGTAACGAGCGAGCAGACGAATTAGCTATGCAAGATTCTGCTCTTCAGGGCTCTCTCATAGAATCCGTTCAGGTCCCACTAAGGACTGTTAAGCGCCGAATATCCACCCACTTTCTCACAAATGCCAACTCCAGATGAAGAGGACTGACCAATTGCGTCATATCTAGGAAGATATGGCCATCCTACTCCCGGAGCAGAACAGATGAACTCTTGAGCAGAAGCCGTGTGGACGTCTCCAGAGTAACGGCAGTCAGCACGGGTCACTGGCCGATCGGCGACCACGCGGCCACACTGGGTATTTAACATCATTTGCCGCAGTTGTGGGGATGCAAATAAAAGGGAAACTGTTATCCACCTTCTTTGCGCCCTAGCTAGAGCCAGACTTCGCGCACTAGGCAAACCCTTCTTCAATAACCTCGATGAGATCTCGGAAAACAAGATAGGAGAACTGATTACCTTCTTGAACAGCTGTGGATGGATATAATAATCCATTGAAGCCCCAGGTCTCTGTAAAACTATGTATCTACTTCATCAGCCCTGAACGACCAGGTTAAACGAGTCGTGGTATCAAAACGGCGCTCCCTGTCCTAATTGGGCCTTGTTTTCGGCAGACGGGCCACCACGTAAACCAACCAATATACCTTTTAGATTTGATGAGTTATCGGACCGGTTTTTACTATGATAATCCAGAATTTGATGTTTGATCAAAAATCGGGCAAGTTAAATATCCAAAAATTCTGAAATCATTTCTTAGGTGATTACAAAAAAGCCCAAGGATGCATAAACCAATTTCATATCTCATTAGATCTAAGACGAATGTTGGAATCAGTGAAAACGTATATAGGTTCTTCCTGAAATCGGTTTGAAGGCGATTATATAAAAAGTCCAAAGCCGATTTGATATTTCATCAAACCAAAGAGATATGACAAAAATTGGGAAAAAGTATGCAACCCCCTTACACTCCTTGGCGGTTGAATATTCAAAAATCCTGAAATTTATTTTTGGGCGGTTATATAGAAAGCCAGAGAAAGTAAAAACCAATTCGATATCTCATCAGATCGAAGCTCAGTAGGACTCCGTGAGGACACATGCAACCCCGTTGTACCCCGGGGTTGAATATCCAAAAATCCGGAAATCGGTTTGTAGGTGATTACATAAAAAGTGGGTGTAATTTAAAGCCCAATTGGATATCTCATCAAACCTAAAAGTAACGACGAAAATTGTCCAAACGTGTGCAACCCCCATATATCCCCTTAGACGTTGAACGTCACAAAATACCGAAATTGAACCAGAAAGCACTTCAAAAAGCACCTTATCGGACTTGAAAAATATGACGAAAACTCAACCAAACATCCAGATTTCAAATTTTTACGTCAAGGCATTCATGAGATTTCGTAAGTTCGGACAGTCAGACGGACGGACATCGTTTTGGTCACATCAGAACAAAAAAATAGAATATATCAGGTTTTCCGTCCGGATTTTTCGATGTTCAACCCCCAAAATGTGGAAGGAGGTTCAATGTGTTTTCACAAATTTGATCATATTATTTACGGTCAATGAGATTTCGTATAGGTTTTTACATTTTGCATAGGTTTACCCAAACGGATAATGACAACAAGTGAGTTTGTAATTTTTTCACGCATTCCGATATATTTCCGAGAAGAGCATACCTAAATAACAATCGAAAATTATTTGATTACATTTTTATCTAATTTTATTTCTATGGAATCAGAGTCCAAAAATTCAATTGCCAAACTCAATACGTTCATACAGCTAGTGAAAGCTTACCTTAAAGAAAATTAAATTTTATAATCAGTCGTAAATTTGGCCTCGATATTCAGAAAAATTGCATCGGAAAATGATTTCTTTGCTAATTTCAACTCGCCTAATAAAAATAACGAAGATTGCGTGCTTCTTTTTTATAACATTTGCAAATCATGCAAAACCGAGAAGCACATTATCCGGTCAATGGTTACCCTAGTTGGTCATGATATGCCGAATTTATAACATTCTTAAGTCATGTTACTTTCACATTCCAGCCCAATCTCATCTCCTTTCACATGATATCCACTAAATTTACGGTCGGGTGCCGTATAAAAAACGAAACGTCTTTATTTTGAAAGATGAGTTTTAATCTCATAAAATCGTGACTTTATATAAAACCTAAAAAAGATGAGAATGAAAGAACTTCAAGCTAAGAACAAGATGGAAGTCCGACCATGCTGGGCTGAGCAAATAAAATTCATATTGAATGTATACGGCGCCGAAACACAACTTGATGCAAAAACACTTTTTATGTTGCTAATAAAATAACGTTAAACAATCGATCAGCAAATTACTGTAATGCTAACCTGGAAAATATCGATACGTTAATTTTCTGGTTCGATTTCATACTTGAAAAACTGGTACTCGAGTGTTCTCCATATTTCAATCAATCCACCTTTCAAGAATTTTAATAATCTTATAAAGAGGACGGCCTAAAATATTGCGTGCAAATATGACAGACATTTCTAATGGCTATCGCCCGAAGTACTACTTATCCACTACGTGTATCTTCATTTAATTTCTTTTCGAGTTTACAAAAACTGAACAGTTTTCCGTTGTGTTTATTTTCCCATGCCTGTATTTATTGAAGATAGTGTAAATTTTTTTTAAAAAAAAAAATTGCAGGTCATCACAACAGAGCCACACCTGCCTCAGGTAGGGCAACGCTCTTAGTTCTGTACTTAGTGATTTTTGTGAAAATCGGACAACTACTCATAAGTACATACGTGGAAAACCACATGAGAACAAAGTTACTGAACAATTGTATAAATCTAATGTGGACTACTACCGAATATACGAGTAGTTTATTGAAATTACATTATATAAGCCTGATGTCATCTTCTTAATGAAAGGTGAAGAACTGCATACTGCATCCCGAACGAGTTGAACAAGTTTTTTTTAATTGGTGACATTGCTGCATTTAAGATTATGTTGATAATCTCAAATGAATAGCAGACGTCCTCTGGTATTAGAATAACTAATTTCGGAGTATAATTATTATAATTTATTAAATTAAAAAAATGCATCATTATGAAAATTTTGTCAATAATTTTCATTTTAAAGAGATAATCTTCAGATTAATTTTTTTGGAATGTAACAAAATGAAATGCACACACGAAATATAGAAACAAATTTAATACCGAACACCAAACACTAACAGTGCAAAATTCGATCAAAATCGATCGTTGATTAAGTTTAGATTATGTAAAGGGTTATTCAATAGGTACATAACAATTTTGTATTTTAATACAAACGCACCCTTAAACTTTATTGCTGGTCTGTTAATGTCAAAACGTCAGTCAAGGTTTACATTTTTAACATGGTGAAATTCACGAACTAGCAACGTTTGGAAATTATCTCAATTATTCTGTTTTTTATTTACAAAATTGTTATGTCCCTATTGTATTATAGCATCTTCACTTGAGATCCCACCTAACTAACCCCTTTTGGTGCTGGAGACAGTATATCATTTTACATTTATACAAATTTTTTTAAATAAATTATTGAGATTGATTTGAAATCACAAAAAAAAAGGTTGTGTAGACACAATAGACTTTTCAGCGCAAGTAAACCCTTCGAATGAAAAAAAACGGTACGCAAACGCGTTTGAAGGCTTGCAACTCCCAAACCGTTTGAACTATTAAGTTAAAATATTCTTAGTGGGAAGATCGGGTGATACCTTTTAAGAAGTCCCATTTTGGGCCTGAAAGTGTGATGAGGGAGGTTGGGGGTTTCTTTATTACAGTAACCATTTTACCACGTTAGGATGTTGAAACGTGCGATTTAGATAGAGCTATGATAGTGGGGCCATATCTTTCAATCGAAATAAGAGATTAAGATATTCTAAGATCCATATCTCGTGAACGGTTAATGCCACAAAATTGAAATTCAATATTTTTTCCTACGCACACTAGGAACGTATAGAAAAAACAATTTATTTAAGGGAGGAGGTGCAAAGGGATATCGAGTGATTGGAAGGTTCATTGTGGTTATAATTCTTTTCTAAAAATAGTCAATTTTGCTTGCTTCGTTAAGGCGTTACAGTGAGGATTTAGAAACGAATGATGTTCACCGAACTTTGCAACACATTTTGACCGATAGCTTCTGAACTACTTATTGTTAAGGTGCTATTTGGAGCTTGATTGAAAGGACATTAGTTCTTCTTTGCATATTGGTATTATTTTTTTTCCTGTGCTTGAGATACTTCGGGGGATATTCTGAATCGACAATCGATTTTGATTTGAATATTGGAATATTAAAATAAGTCGTTGGATGGCATCATTTCAAAAGTCATTTCCACTTTAAGCGGTTATGAAACTAGTTTTAATAAAAGTTTATCCATCCATGTAAATTCTGTATTTATTATTAAATTTAGCTAAAAACAATATTCAGTTATAGTTTAAATATCGAAACAAACTGTTATTGTACGCCCCATAGAACGAAAAATTTAAATTCTGCAGCTTTATCTCCATCTCTGCGAATCATACCTACTCGTTCATATACAAGAAGTCATTTTACAAAAGATGCTGCCTGTTGGTGAGATCGGTTACCTGGTGACCACGCAAAAAATTGTCCATCTCACCAAATGAATGACCTTCTTTCCTAATCGCTTAATGGCAATCGAAATCACGACCGAACTAACTAAGTCTTCGACCAAGATGGCAGTATCTTGAAAGTAATCCATGCAACTATGGAGGCGGATTTTCTGTCTTTTTGTCGAATAAATTCTCTGATTCATCTGCCATTCCATAGAAGCGGTTTTACCTACTATGCGCCACTATGCCCACCTTTTCGATTCGACTATTCTGTTTTAAATTTATTTTTCGACGAGGTCACTGCTAGTAGGTACCTACTATTTGCGAAACCTTCCTACACTAGATACTTATACTTACTGGTACTTTAGACCGAACGTCTTAGCAATATTTGAAGATCGATCCCATCGAAAAGTCTCAAACCTATTGGACACACCTTGTTTTCATATAAGTTATTAATGATTCGAATTAAAAAAAAAATCGATGGTCAAGACCATTAGGAAGAGATCCCAATCAATCAGTCAAAAGACATTTTCTCCTTCGTTACGAGAAATTTCTATACGCAAATCGTCTTGTCGTCGATCTTCGTCAGTATTCATTTCATTTGCACTTAACATTCGAACGGAGTAGATTTTATGAATCTACAGAGAAACAAACATTTACTTAACATTCGTGGTTAGATGCTGAAGCCATTGGCGCATGCGCATCATGGGTTGTATGCAAATTGCAAATGTTCCATCAGTCGCCAAGAAGTCATTGCAAAAATGTTTACCTGACTTGGGACATTAATTGGCAACGGAATATTCGTGTTTCTAAATAGTCGTTTAGTAGTAAAAATAATTACCTAAGATTCTAGACATGCTAAAACATTTTTGAAAAAAGAGTGAAACTATTTATCTACATGATTTTAACATTGAGATTTTAATTAAATTATTTTATCATTTCTTGCATACGTACCTACTACAAGTCGGGAATCATAATATATACGGAAAACGAAGGATTAATGGAATAATGAATAGGGCTTACTTGAGATGATCATCCATCCCGATGTAATTAAAATTAATTAGAATCCTTATCAAGATGAATGTTGCATTTCGTATAGTAACACAAAAATCTTAGTATAATGCATGCGGCTATGCAATTACTAATGGAAATTAAATAAAATTTAGCTCAATAAAAAATCTTGGAACAGTCTGTAGAAAGCTGTTTCTTACTACACCTGATGATTGTGCATGCTTGAAGAAGGCTGCTTGACCGTATAACTTACAATTGTATGCGAACTCGCTTGCGATTTATCGAAAAGGTCATAATCGTAAATATGGACAACGACCAATTAAGTCAAATGACGCAGCATCCACCATACCTGTGCCCAATCAAAAATTTAATTTTTAAAATATGTCACTAGCGTAGCTCTTTATAAAAGCCATCTATCTATATGTAGTGGTTATTCAAATATAAATATTGAAGTAAAAAAAAACAACAATTATATAAATCTATCTCAGCATTAAGAACAAATTCATCTTTTCAGATCTAAGATATATGATGGAATTCGTGAATACATATACAAACCTGTAGGTGGTGACACGAAAGCCATAGAAGTAACCCATAGAAGTAAAACGAATTCGATGTTTTATTAGACCTAAAAGATTTGTCGGAATTCGTGAAAACTTCAGCAACACATCCCTAAGGGGTTGAACAAAAAAAAATTGCTCAGATCGGGTTTCTCCGACTATATTTAAGGCCTTTAGAAATGAAAGCAAATTCCATATCTCATTAGACCTAAGAAATATGTCGGAATTCATGGAAAAGTACACAACCAATTTACACCCCCTTAGGGAGTGAATATCGAAAAAACGGGTTCTAGGTGCTTGTATAGAGCCAGCAAAGGCAAAATTAATTTGATACCGCGACATATCTAAAAGATAGACGAATTTCGTGAAAATGTGGACAATTTTTTGCCGCACATACGTTCTCCAAAGGAAATATGAACTTATTTTGGCTTGAATTACTTCTGTAGTATATCTACATATACACAATAAGTTTCAACTTTCTAGCATACGTCTTTCCTGAGATATACCCAAACCCATACCTAGCCACGCCTATCAAAAAAATTATGATGCCAATCTGGTTTTTTCTTTCACCTGCTCCTACAATCACCCCCTACACCCGAATCTCCAAAAGTTTTTTCTCTGCTAGAGTTCTACTGGAACTAACTCCTACAAAATATTTAAGATCATATCTGGTACGCTTCTTGAGATATAAAAACTGATTTTTTTGGAAAATGTCTATCTCCCACTGCTGTGCCACACCTCCTCCCATAAAGATTTTAAACTCCACTTGTACTCCTATGCATGGGCGCCAATATTACATTTTGTAGGGAGGGGCAAAGCTATGAAGCTATGGCATATAAGAGTAGTTTGAAATTTTGGAACTGTTAAGTATGTGACAAATAGAAAGCAATATATAAATTTTGTTCAATCAAGAATCTGTGAAACTTTTCAACAATAACAGCGTTCCTAATGATAAAGAAATGCCGAACTTTCGATTAACATTTACGTGGTTGAAAAATACAGAGAAGTAGAATTTTCAGCTAGTGGACGTTACACAAAAGTACTTTAAAATTGTTGCTACCCTTATTTTATTACACAATTGACAGAGAAACCATAATCAGTCCATTAAATAAATAAATAAATTAAATAATACAGGAACAGAAAAAATAACTAATTCGAATATCTACTATACGAAAGTCCTTAGAAAAAGAATCCAGGTTTTTTCCGAACAAACCATAACTCGCGAAGATAATGCTCAAAAATATAGGAGATAAAGTTTATCGAAAATGAGGGGGACTCTGTAAAAGTTACACTTGGAAAAAAATTTGAAAGCAGAGTGAAATGTATTTGTGATCTGAAAAAAGGCAAGCTGCTTTCATTGTGATTTTTGCAATTTTTGCATTGTGCTCTGGAAGAGTTTATTATTTTTTCAGAAAACGTCCCGAGTAAGGCGGGCCTAAATCGTGGCGATGTCGTGTTGGAAAATAAAACGGTTTGTTTAAAATTATTTTTAAACATTTATACTTGTAGCTTTTTCTTGTGAGTTTTAGCACACGGGTTCCAAATTAAGGCTTCATATAGAATGATAGGCTGCATGGCTGATTTGAAGATCAAAAGTTTATTTTCTTGGAGAGCTTTGATTTTCGATTTATGAATGGATAAAGAGCATGGATGCTCTTTGAAATTTTGCAGGTAACATGTTCCGTATGGTCACGGAAAGTTAATTTTGTATCAAGAATAAGACCGAGATATTTTATATTTTTTGACCACTGAATCGGTTCTCCAAAAATATTTATTGAGGGATTTGGTAGACTGCGTTTTGCGCGTTTCTTAGTAAAAAATATAATTTGAGTTTTAGCCGGATTTATTTTAATTTTCCATTTATAATAGAAACTTTGTAATAGATCTAACTGGGATTGCCAATCAGGACGTTTTGGAATATCAGCAGTATAAATGTTATACAGTATGGGACTTAAACAACAGCCTTGAGGGACGCCGGCTGGAATTGAAAGGAATTCTGAAAAACTTGATTTTAATTTAACTCTGAATTTTCTTTGTTCGAGAAATGGAGCCATTATTTTGATGATAAAATTTGGAAAAGAGAATCTCATCAATTTGAAGAGCAATCCTTTATGCCAAACCGAATCGAAAGCCTTTTCTATGTCCAACGCGATCAGACCGGTGGATTCTTTGCAATTTAGTGACTTTTTAATGAAATTGGTGACTCTGAAAAGTTGATGGTTTGTCTGTAGATATATGCGGCATAAACCCAAACTGAAAATCCGGGATGACTGATTTATTTCTCATCAGAGTTATCATTCTTTCAAGGAGAATTTTTTCAAGTAGTTTACTTAAAGTTGGAAGTAAGCTGATTGGGCGATAGTTAGAAGGAAATTTAGGATCCTTTCCTGGTTTCGGAATGGGTATAACAAGAGCAATTTTCCATGCGGTTGGAAAATAACCTGTTTTCAGACATGCATTGAAAATTATGTTTAGCATGATAATTGTTTTTTTTCGGAATATTATTTAAAAGTAAGATATATTGGGCATTAGGTCATTACCGGGCGCTTTCTAAGTTTTAATAGAACGCAATAGTCTTTTAACTTCGCTAGGCTTACATAGATGTTTTGGTTCAAGATCAGAGATTATGTTTGGTATATTAGATACTGTGTGTTCAACCGTACCTACTTATAGTATTAATGTCAAATTTTGTTTTCTAGTTCTCAGGAACTACTTATGCTAAGAGGCTGAAACTTATAACTTATGTTAAACTATGATAGTGGACCCATTTGAAAAAAAAATGATCGATAGTGGTGGAGGGGTGTGGGAGTGGGGGGGAAAACAATGAGTCCGAAACGCTTGGAGGCCGATATTGGAACATTGTAAAATCCATATCTCCTGAATGATTGATGTCAGAAGGTTGAAACTTTGTGGTTGTCTTTAGGAATAATTCAAGATTAGACTACGGCTAAAATTGTTAAGGGGGGTTGTGGGGTGTGGGGGTGGCGGGTGAAAAACTTTGGGTTAAACTTTCTTCCGAACCAATTACACCAGGAGGATAAAATTTGGTTTCTGTATATGGGATCACAAGTTGAGTCAACTGAACGTAAATTTTTTGCGGGGGGAGGTGGAGCACGAAAGTGAGGGATAACAATTTTTCAAAAAATTCAATTTTTATATCTCGAGAACCGTTCCAGATATGAACTTGAAAATTTTGCAGGAGTTGGAGTTAGTAGACTTCTAGTATGGAAAAAATGTTGAGGGTGTGGGTGTTGGGAATGATGGTGAAGGGGGAATTGAAAGGAAAACATTTTGATTTTTATTTCTCGAAAACTATAATGAATAGAACACTAAAAATTTACGACTATATAGAACTACTATATACTACACCCTAGAGAAACAAAATTTTGACAAGGGTAGCACGGTACAGGGGTGAGCGGTGGTTTTTTATATCTCAGAAATGGCTTATGCTAGAAAGTTGAAACTTAATGCGTATATGTAGATGTGCTAGTAGAGTAATTAAATAAAAAAATTTGATTTTCATTTGTGTACAAAGATGGAATAAAAAAAAAGTTCGTAAAAAGGGTTTATTCTCACATTTTCACGAATTTCGGTAAATCTTTTAGACTTCTCGAGCTATCAAATTAATTTTACTACTGCGGCCTCTTAATATAAGCGCTCAGAAACATTTTTCCAAATTTTTCGATATCTAACCCCTAAGGGGGTGTAAGGCGATTATGTATCATTCTTTTTCACGAATTCCGATATATTTCTTAGGTCTAATGACATATAGAATTCATTTTCACTTCTAAATGCTTTGAATATAGTCGGGGATTAAGCCGATTTAAGTATTTTTTAATATTAAACCCCCTGGGGAGTAAGACATTGCTCAAGTTTTGACGAATTCCGAATTTTTTTTAGGTTTAATGAGATCAAATTCACTTTTACTTCTATGGAATATTCTATTGATAAAAAAAATACGTTAATAAATAAAAAAAATCTGCCAACAGTCTGGGCACTTATTTTATAAGTAGAAGTCCGAAACGTGTTTAATGATGAGATGTGGTGTAGGTTACTATGCGACTGACAACCTAAGAAATAACCAGGAGGCTATTTGGAACGTTATTTTTTAGGTTGTCAGTCACATAGTAACCTACACCGAATCTCATCATTAAACACGTTTCGGACTTCTACCCATAAAATACTGAAGTTGCGCCAAGATTTTTTATATTTCGAATTAGTGAAATACAGGTAGGGGCAAGTGCCTCTTTTGCCCACTCTAAGGGCGTCATTGTTCCTATGTACATAACCCAAATTGTATCTTTCTGGTAAAATAGGTGCAGAAGATATTGTAATCTAAAGTATCACCATCATAGCTCTACATGAGTTCCAAGTTTCAACTTTCTGGCATAAGCGGTTTCTAAGATCTAGAAACCAAAATTTTCCGTCTAAAACGCCCCGCCCCCATCTCTCCAAAAGATACCATTCTTAGGGGTTCACCCATCTATCCGCCATAAAAATTTCAAATTAATATCGCTACGGGCTTGTGAGCTACTCGCCTTCAATGCTTTTGCGTAGTGTGTACGGCGTCTGCGGCGGACAGACGGACATTTTTTTCCTTTTTTGAGGTTTACTAGTTCTAAAATGTGAAAATATAAAATTTCATGGCTGTAAATTTTTTGAAATTTCGGGTCGATCATAATACTTTATTATTAAAAAACAATAAAGTAATTTGTGTTGAGTGAGATTAACCCTCTTATGGTGGATTCTGAGAACTTTTAGACTTCTGTAGTAGTAGACAGCATTGACAAAAAATTGATATTCGACTTACATCATTACTTCCATCTTCAATTAACTTACGATCTTCCTCTCAGTCTCAGGAACTTCCTTTTTTCATGATTCGTTCAAGCAAGCTAGTCACGTTTCCCGAAACTTCTATACTCAAGATTTCGGTATGGCTTTGAACCTTGAACTTTTAGGTACACGAACGCCAACTTCACACCGGCGTAGGAGGTTTAATTTGCCCGAATGTTTGGATGTGTTCAAGAGATGGTGCCTAGAGATTAAATGAACTA
Source organism: Beris morrisii (assembly GCA_951812415.1). Taxonomy (NCBI): domain Eukaryota; kingdom Metazoa; phylum Arthropoda; class Insecta; order Diptera; family Stratiomyidae; genus Beris; species Beris morrisii. The sequence goes on from OX638311.1 coordinate 32,740,574, forward strand.
TCCATTAATAATAAAATATTCTTATTCACGCCGTAAGCGATTAAAGCAATCTCAAGTGAAACCAAAATACTCTAGGCTAGGATACCAGCTCAGCACTTGCTGACTCACAATGTAGTGACAATAAGCCAATTTCAGTTTTGAATTAGTTTTTGCCATACGTAGACGTACCAGTTATATTACCCATTTTTCCTGAACTATTTATGAAAAGACCCGTATCGGCTATAACCAGTTCGAAGCTTGACAATGATCCAATTAACTGAATCTACAATTCAATTTGCCACATGCAAAAATCAACTTAACTGGCGACTGAGCCAGAATTGCGATGGCTCTACAAATCGGGCGACTGGTATATGCCGCGTGTGGGAGCGGAGCTATAAGGTAGCAACCGCCAGATCCGCCTTTCTCAGCCCATAAGGAAAAATAGACAAGTCGGCGAGTCATGAAGACAAATCACATCTTTCATAGTCAAGCTGAGCTTGGGAGTTAGGAGTACTGTACAAAGGTACCACTGGAGTGTGTAGGTGGGTTCGACTTACTTTGACTGTGCGGCGTCGAACTTTGACATCAAACTCCGCCGAGGTACGGGCAAGTTAAGGTACTCGAACTAGGAGCGTTTGTTTAGTCTATTTGAACAGAATAGTACGAGTACGGTGCAGTATCGGCGTCTTTCTTGTGAACCTTCGCCAGACTTAATTGAATCCCAAAGAAACAAATGTGTCCCCAAGACCAAAGCAAAGAGTCCACTTTGAATTTCATGTTTCTTATTATTTTTGTATTATTTTTCTGTTGCTGTTGTTATTGCTATTATATTTTCATTTTATTTTATTTTTTGTTTCCTCACACTTTTCTTAGGCTATTGACTTTTTTTTAACACCCGATTGTCGTTCACGAAGTGCTTACCTTTAATGAAATCGAAAACAGGTTTTACGTTAACTTTGACGAAGTCTAAAGGATTTTCGAAAAAAGTATTGCATCGGGTAAATATTAAGTGCAAACAGTCCAGTCTATAAGATCAGGGCCCGACGCAAGGTCCCGAGCTGTTTACCCGGACGTTTACACCGCAGAATGCATAGCTAGTCTGGAATGTTTTTGGAATTCGTTTTGGTTTCAGTTTTGATTTTTAACTAAAAAAAATCTTGCGGTAAGATCGTAATAGGGTTTTCTTTTTTAGTATCAAACGCAAACATTTGACCAGTTTTGCGGTCAACTCGAAGGATTTACGATTTGTCTGGACACAGAACGGTGTTGTTTGTTGTTTGAAACAAAGTTATTTAAATATTTTCGGTTTCAGTTGGAGCATCATTTTCGCAAAACCATTCATATATTTTCTATGGAATTTCCCACAGAAAATAAATGCAAGTCGTATGACCTTAACAACGTTCGAAGATTAATGCCTCAATCAAGCCCAATAACTACATCGAGTCACTTAGGTGAATCGTTCAATTTCACTTCCTTAGCGCCTATCGTGGAAAGTATGATGATAGCGGAGAACACTGAAGTTGCTTGTTAAAATTACGAAGCAGATATTAATCTTAAGATGCGCTATCCTTGATGTTGGGCATTTGTGTTGCGGAGCTCTTTTATTAGATTTCAAAACAATCCAGTGAATGAATTAGTTCCACACGTTATTTGATAGAGCCCAATAACACGAGGCCTCATTTATATGAAAACTAAAGAGAATGCACTTTAGTTATTTATTGCGATACAATAACAGCTAATTTATCAATCAATCTTAAATGCAATTAATTATAGTGGTGATCTAATTAACTTTGTTAATTAAGTACCGCTTTTAACTATAGATAGTCTAGTATATGAGGAGACCATAGTAAAACTAAATCACATACTGAACTCTGAACTCATACACTCTAAGAACTGAAAGTAAATACAAAACTTTGAAAGATGTAAAATCACGCATTCTTCACAAAATTTAAATTTAAATTGATATTTACATGAAAAAGATGGGTTTTTCGTATTTACACAAATATTATGTAAATTTACATATGTTTTGTAAAATTTTACTTCAGATTATGCAAATATAAACAGTTTTAATTTAGAAAGCTAAAAATTGACGACAATATAGAGTCACTGTAGAAGTACCCTCGAAAAATAAAATGTTTGATGGGGGTAGGGGGTGGTTTTCATATCTCAGAAACGCCTTCTGCTAGAGAGCTGAAACTTAGTATGTGTATGTAGAAGTACTGCAGGAGTAATTAAAGCAAAAAAAATTTCAAAATTTTATTGATGTACAGAGCTGGAGTAAAAAAAATGACCGTGAAAAGGGGTTTTCTAACATTTTCATGAATTTCGTTATTTCAAGCTAAAGAATAACTAGGAGGCTATTTGGAACGTTATTTTTTAGGTTATCAGTCGAATAGTGACCTTCACCGCATCTCAGTATTAAACACGTTTTGGACTTCTACCCAAAAAATAATAAAGTTGCGCCCAGACTGTTGGCAGATTTTTTTATCTTATTATTTTTTTGTAATAAAGTATTGTGATCGACTTGAAATTTCAAAAAGGTTTGCATCCCTGAAATGTTGAATTTTTGATATAATTTTTTTGCAGTGATTGGAGTGGGTGGTACCCTTTTGGGGATGAACTTTTTGCGGATTAGAAAAAAGGTTTAAAGCGAAAATTTAAGAATTGCATATCTCCGAGCCGATTTACGCTGGGATTCAGAAATTATTGTAGTCAAATATATGGTTGGTTGCAGTGCATCCTTCTATAGTAATACCTAATTTTATGCTTTTGTCCGAGGTTAAGCCTAGCACTAGGTTTTGGTGTCTTCCATCCAAACTATGGATCGACTCACTTAGACCATTCGGCTGAATCATTTTGTGAGACCACACCCGTGGCACCCTAAAGAAGTCACATATAGGGAGCTATCGTAGTATTAATACACGGGAATAGCTAGTCGAACCAGCTACATATGCGAATATGAACCTACCGCAGGCTAGCTAAGCCTACACTGAAAGAAAAAATATGATTCTTCTATAGTTGCAGTGACCATACTTTAGTTATTATAACTATATTAAAATAGTTATGGTTATCCTTGACATAGCTTATAATTCACACAAACATACTGTGGTTGTAATAAACATATTTGGTGATTTTAAATTAATAAGGTTGTCCTAACCATGGTTGTTACATGATGTAAAAGTATTTTATGATAGCGGCAACTATATTACATGATCAGTACAACTATAGAACCTTACTGAATATTTCTCACAACCATTGTATGCACGATGATATTATAAACATATTATGGTTATCGCAATTATTAAACACAATATGTCATAAAAAGACGAAAACCACAATTTCTTTCACAATGAAAGGTATCGTTCGTGAGTTAAGTTCATTTCTAGCTGTGCTTAGAAGGGAAATGTGTTGAAGTGAAGTTGAAATTTTAAAGTTGGATTGTTAATAATTAAGAAATATGTATATGCAACTTATTACAAACTTTTAGTACAATTTACTCTTGAAGATTTGCAAAATAAAAATATTCATAAGAAGATACGCAGTTTTTTCAATTACTATAATTTATTATTACAAAGTCCTCTACCTGTACAGAAATGTGGACTTCATTAATTTTCAGCGATCTGGGAAGACATTTTATGCGGCATTTGACGGGACTTCTCTACCACACAAAGGCAAGAAATAAGAAATTAAATTTGTGATGAGAAGTGAATCCAATTTTAAAGTGAGTGAGGATTTCCAGTGCCATTTTTTTTAATATGATCACAACATTATGTTTAGTGTTCACAGCATTATGGTTATTGGTTATAAGAACCATACATCATTGTTTTCCTCAACCTTAGCTTTGTTGGAATCAAACATATTAATGTTTCTTAGGATCATTATTATAGTTCTCACAACCATGTTCTGTAATTGTTACATCCATTTATATGATTGACGTAATTAGAATATGTTTATTATAACTCAAGCCATAAGATAGTTAAGTTAGTAGAACCAAAACTAAGTTTGCGTTAACCATACAACAAGTTTTCAAAACTTTTCATTGGTTTGATTCAATTATAATATATTTCTAGAAACATAACTATAGTTGTTATAATCAAATTACAAATATTTTCATGATTGATATAATCATACTGTTTAGAGCAACAAGAGAGTAAAGTTAGTACGATCATAACATCAGTTATCAGAACTATCTTACATCTTGTAACGTGGTTCATACAACTATAAATTTAACCATAGTAAGGTTCTCCCAAAATATGGCTACCACAGTCATATTTTTTCTTTGAGTGTAGTACTAGACTAGACTACTAGAACCGAAACGAAATTTCCCATTCGTTTGAGCGAAAAATGTTAGTGGATTTTGTATGTGATTTGACAGAAAATTTCATTTTCGCTTCTAGTTAGTAATAGGCTTTATTATAAAGCGGCTTTCCATATCAGCATCGTGGATGTTGCATAAAAACGGCACAGAAATTCTTTAGACTTCCATTCTGTAATAGCCAAGTGATTCGAAAACCTTTTGACCCTAAGCAGTCGCTTAGTAATAACCACTTTACTCAAGTTCACTTATATTTGTAACCTTAGTGTCAGTCATGTACTACTCGTAAATGCAGTGTGAAAAATTCATTTTCAAGTAAAACTCATTTGGGTGACTACCTAAATTCGAGTGCAACGAGGAAGCCATAGATAGAAGGAGATCGGTTTCGTAATGGACAGTAAATACGAAGACTATCCCATTGCGCTCTGCATATTTAGATAAACTTCCGAGTCAATCACTTGGTTAAATATTAAACCCGTAGAAGATTAAGTTGTTTGATTAGGTCATCAAGTAAGTCTTATAATCTCGAACCCAAGGTCTATAATCTACTCTATTTGAAATTTACTCGAAATGACAGAGCAAGTTTTTCATGGATCTTCTTCTATTCAGAAACCTAAGTAAAGCCGGTCGCAATTCAAGTATATCCTTAGTCTCTTAGTTCGCATTTTCAATGCATATGGTTGTCGTTCTTACTAATCTTCGGTTTTATACAGCTAGATCTGCAGGTGAACCATTGGATCTACGAGTATTTCACAGATTGCATGTTAATCTTCGTTAGATACTAGATAGCCGTTAGTCCAGAGCAAAAACTAATTATAGGTCTGATTATCTTGGTATGCATCTAGTATATAATTTGGTTTGAGCCTTGTCTATTCAAAGTAGACCACCCCGGCATTCTTTGTCCATTTTAGTTCCCGTTTTCAATAGCTTATTAGCGTAAAGTTTAAGTTTCATAATATAATTAATGAAGCGTAGTATGCACTGAATTTAAACGCACCAAATTTATGCTAATAAAATTGGGTATGTTTTATATGGGGGCGCGGTTTTATTTTCACAGATTCCAAATAGTTGGAATAGATTTGCTCTTTAAAAAAAAAACGGATTTTGAATAAGGTACGACCATCAAATTAGCCAAAAAAAAATGTATAACATGAAGATCGTCTAGATTTTACAAACCGATAAATATGGATTTGAAATTTCTGAAAACTCTTGTTTTCGTCTTTTTTGCAAGTAGCTAGCTACAGTTTTTAGGTTATAATGATGGCCAAAATCTATCTACCCCTACTATATAAACACATGTGCAAACATTGAATCATATTTTTTTGGACCATCTTTTCTGTCTTTGGGTACTATATAAAAAAAGTTGTTGAATTGTTTTAAAAAAATTTCGATATTCAAACCCTAAAAGGGTGTAAACTGCTTTTGTACGTCTTCACGAATTCCGACATATTTGTTGGGTCTAATGAGATATCGAATTCGCTTTTGCGTCTACCTGCTTTAAATATAATCGAGAAAAGATTTCAGCATTTATAGATATTTAACCGGCTAGGGGATGTAAGGTGTTTTCCAAGTTTTCACGAATTCCAAAAAAATCTCTTAGGTCTAAGTAGATATCGAATTGTGGTATAATATTGGTCTGAAAATTAGTTTTGTGATTTTGCGGTATTTAATTCCTAAGAGGGTATAAGGTAGTTGTGTACGTCTGTACGAATTCCGACATATCACTTAGGTCTGATAAGATATCGAATTGTTTTTTAATTTAAAGGGCTTCTGTATGTACTCGTATAATCGGTTAAAAATTGGTTTCATAATTTTTTACATTCAACTGTATGTTATTTGAAATTGAAAAAATGTAAATGAAAAGTCTGTCAACAGTTTAGGCTCAACTTTATTATTTTTTGGGTGTCTAACCTAACCCGGCACATATTGCAATGACGGGGCAACAATTATATAACCGAAATTAGATTCAGCATTATAAAAGGGTTGGATAATGGGAGGAACCATCAAACAGAAAAGAAAATTTGGTAACCTTTTCTATGGGCGAAAGGAGCCCTATATTAATATGGCATAGTAATTTATTACCTAATAATTTAATAACGCATGAAAGTATTACCTCACGATTTTGCACACATTTAGTATTAGAACTTATTTTAGATAAACTCTAAGTAAAACTACAATATGTACTCGATAGTTTTTCTTTAGTAATATAAACTAAATAATAGTACATCATCTCAAATACTACCTAGTACCATAGCAGGTTTCGTGAAATAAATTGCATTAATTTTTGTTAGACTTCCGATTATTCATAAATAAAAAAGTGGGTAGTCTTCGCTTAAACTAGAACAGACCCCAAACAGGAAAAGGAAAAGTTTTTCCAATTTCTAACCTAGGCTACACAAAATCGTCATTTCTCTATATGAAACAATTATTTTTATTAAAATGGAGCAAAATATTATAATGAAACATTGGACACTTTTCTCGACCCACCTAGTAGCGATCGAAACTAATTTGAATCATCCAAAGTTTCTGAATATACTTAACGACTGATTTGGAAACCTGAAAGCAAAAGGTCGAAGATCCAACATCCTACATAAAATAAAAAATTTACTGTACAATTTACACAAATTTAGATACTTCATATTGTTTTTGGATATTTCTTATTTAACTGATTTCGATTGTTTATTACAAAAACGAAGTATGATGTAATTGAAACGGTCATTTCAAAGAGCATGTGGTTGCATTATGCATTCATACCGTAAGTAAATGATTTCAAATAGAAAATGTCGATTAATTTTTGGACTTTAAATCGACGTAGGCAGCATATTCGTCATCAGTAGTTCCTTTTGGAATATTAATTATGGTTACAACATGATAATACGAATGAATTAAATTATGGTGCCAAACGCATGGCCATAGAAATATCACTTCAGTCAAATGTAAGGCAACCCTACACCACACTGGGCTAATCCACATTCCATCCTGCTCTACTAGGAATAGTCGTGGCGAATACCCTAGAGAATTCGAGCTAGGGAATTTAATAGTCTGTTTCGTCTACTCTGCATTACAGTCCCTAAACGGTTCCAGTATGCAGCTATGTCCCACAGGTCTGAATACCCAGCGTCCTGATTCACTCAGTCACACGGCATTTTGACTTCAACATTTTTACCGGAAATATCTAGCGGTAGCAGGTGGAGCATCATCCCAGTAGTGTTAAGTTCGCCTGTTGCTCCTGTGGAAGCCAGACATTGAACTTTGGTGAGTTTCTTTAGGTATGTGGATTTTTCCAGCACTCCCAACCACACTAAAATTCCGTAGGTTAGGATGGTCCTGACTATGGCCATGTACATGCAATGAGCCATTCCTGGCTGAATTCCCCACTATCTCCCGAACATCTTCTCGCAAGAGTAGAGAGGTCCTGAATCCTTCCTTATTCGCTCGTCAAAATTATTATTCCAGGCTAGTTTTCGAACCAGAACTATACCCAGGTTTTTAGCGTCATCTTGAAGCTTTAGTGTAAAACACCCCAATTTAAGAAGTGTAAACCCTGGGATTTTGGTCCTACGAGTGAAGAAGATCAGCTCTTTCTTTGGGGCATTGATCCCCAGTCCATAGCCGCTTACTCACGAGGACACAAGTATTAGTGTCCTTTCGAGCAGCTCGTTGAAAGTTGGCTGGAACTTCCTGATTCAAGAATCACTAACTCGTCCGCGTATGATACTACCTTCGCGTACTGACGGATTAACGAGGTCAGAATCGTATTGATTACCACAGAAGAGGTTAAACCACCCGTTCCTGTCGTGTGACACCGAGCTGTTACCTGTGCACCTTACTACTTCCCAGTTCTAAGTAAATATCGGAAAGTATACTCGGTGATCCAGTTTCAACTTTTAAACTTATTGATTTTTCTATGTCCGTACACATTATTTTGTACTTTCAACTTTAGCTTATAAGGACTTCAGTATTTCGATTCGATTTCATTGTTGGAACGAGTGTTGCCAATATCAAAAGTGAATGTTTCCTGGCTATATATTGCCTCCCGAATACGAAATATCCAAATTCACGGTTCCCTTCACCTATAGATTTCTGGTTTGCAGGTTCATCGATTGACTGCTCACTCGATTTCTTGGCTCAATCAACATGCAGGATACACAGGTAAGTATACTGATTTTGCATTATATTGTATACTGTTTTAATATCCATTTCAAAATCAAATAGTTGACAATTTAAAATTTGAATTGAGACGACGCAATCTTACAAATGTTAAATATTATGATACTAACTTGTTATATAAGCAAGCGAGTTAGGAACGCAACTGTATCTACAAATAAAAGTAACATTTTAGTTGTAAACATATGACTAAAAATTTATTTGAGCGACTTTCTATTTAACTTTAACTTTGAAGTTATTTGGCATTCTTACATTTCACTTTATTATAACTTTTTAGGACAGTATATTTTCGAAATTTTCATTTTTGTATTTTAGATTCAGGTGAAACTAGACTTCTGCAATCGTTCACAATTAAATAAATAAGAGATAGCTAGAACCATTTAGAAAAAAAAACAAATAAACACAAACGATAAAATTGAAGTTTGACCAAATTTAATAATAAATTTAATATATGATATATAATATTAATATAGACGAAATATTTTCGTTTTTAATACATTTATTCAAAAACTGGATAATTGACTAAAACTTTTTTTTAGTTGTATAAAATCTCATTTTTTTACATTTAATTGTAAGGCATTGTAAGGCGAGATAAACTCGCCATCTTAATAGTAAAAAAGTTATCTGCATTTAAGAGAAACCATTCCATCATTTAAGATTTTTTTTTAATGAAGTATGATTAATACCGGTCATTGGTACTACTACTCATAATTTCATGAACTACCAACAGCAATTTATTATAAATCGTTTTCAATTAAAACAAATCAAATTAAATTTATAAAAGGTATTGCTCAATTAGTGAAATAGTTAGCATTAAAAGAAGATAAGTTTAACAGTGTTGAAGGTAGAGCAATAAATTACAATCCCTGGCGATATTATTAGACGCACTCAGAAATTTTTTAAAATTTTACCTTTACGGAGTAAAATTAAAACTTTCTGTAGAAGGACTCTACTAAAATAAATATTTTTCCATTTTGCAGGCTGTTAGTTAAATAAAACTCATAACTGCGATAAAATTTTGTAGGATACGTATTTTTTAAACAATATATAATGAAGCAAGGGAAAAAACTCGCAGATTTTTTGTAGGCTTAATATTTAGTATTTCCTCCTTTAGCAGCAATTAAAGCCTGTATTCTCCTCGGCATACTGTTTATGCATGACTGCACAGTTTCCTGAAGGTCCGGACTATGGTTTCAAACATCTATTATTTTTTATATCAGCTGGGTTTTTGTTGTAATGACTTCCTTCGCTACTTCTCTTTTGATTAGTGCCAAGACATTCTCAATTGGATTCATGCCTGGACAATCCAAAAGGGGGAAATTTTCTTCGCTCAGAAAAGTTTTGACAGAGCTTGCCGTGTCGCAGGGAGCACCATCCTGCATGAAGATACAATTTCTTCCTATCGAGCTGGAGAAGCTTACGGCGAACAGTTCTTTCACTGGCTGGTACATTACTCTCATTTAATTGAGTTGTGATCTCATTCGTGGAAGCAAAACAATTTTCCACGCATATTTTCTTGAGGAGTCGTTCACCCCGTGGTGAAAATTTTGGTTTGCGGCCAGAGTTATTGTTCCTTTGAGGACTCAAATCATCATTATTTTGAACTTTTACTTTAATTCGTCTTACAGAAGCCTCAGAAATATTCAATATCCGGGAAATTTCTCGATTCGAAAAAATGTTGGCATCGATCAAGGACTTATCTTCGTGGATTTTCTCTTTCTTGAGATCTCTGGCTCTACCTATTTTTTAAATTTTAATTAATCTTAATACAAAATTTAAATGTTTTTGAAAATAATAAGAAACACTTCTAAATTACAACACAGTTCATAAACATACAAAAATCCTGCAATACTGAGGCAAAAACCAAAATACATCCTTCTTGTTCAAAACCGTCGCGGAGACTGAAACAGGTAGCCCCATTTGTTTTAATTTATAGACAAGCGAGTCCTGGGGAGACTGCAACGTTTTCGGTGATACCAAATAGATAAGAGAAATACGAATCTAGGTAGAGCGGTTTACGCATCTCAAACATCAAATACGAGTAAAGCGCTTTAGAAGGATCTGAATCCAGTTCTTGGTAAAATTTATTAGTGCGTCTAATAATTTGGCCAGGGACTGTAACTCTCGTATGCAAGGTGGCAAAATGGACTGTTACACTCAAAGAAAAGTGATTGGTTAAAGGAAAAAAGAATAATTGTTAATTAACAATTTCTCAATTTTAGTTGAATCAAACAATGTCTTCTTTGGTTTTAACCATTTCACAAATGTTAATCTAAATAGGTAAAACTTGATAATAGACATATGAAGCAATTAATATGAACATTGTTGTGTTACCAACGAAACTTGTTGAATTACATTACATATTGTTGACCAACAATACAGAAATGTGATTTGGAACATGAAACCGTATGAAAATACCAAGCATTGTAATGGGAACTTGAGATTCAACCAAAAATATGGTTTGTTTTTACTATTAAATGGTATTTTCTAAGAAAACCGTTTCCGATCGCAAAAATGAACTGCGCAGTAGTTTACATTGAAGTAGTGTGACAAGAAAAGTTCAAGTACCGTGGTTGTGATCTGCGAATAGTTTGAAAAATTGTTATATTACCATCGCGCAAAAATGGAAGTTATTGAAAATTTGGTAATAAATGTTCCTAATTTGAATGACAGTGTACTAAGTGAAGCTCTAGACGCTAGTGAAAGTTTAGTGCTGGATGTAAATGTAATAAATACTGAACAGCATTTTGAGCCAGAATCAGAATTAAAGGAACTGTTAAAAAATTGGGGTTTTGAACAACTGTTTTCAGACTTTTTAGGTCAGTAATATTTCTTTAAAAAAACTAAGCATATTTTTATACTGCGTTTTTATTTCAGTGCATAGTATTACGATAGATCAACTTAAAGATATAGCAGAGGCAGACTTGAGTGTATTATTTAAAAATTATACAATTGGAAGCAAAATTGAGTTTCGTAAAAAACTTCTGGCTTGGAGGATTAAACAGGCAAGTTTTATGGTAATTAATATTCAATTAATTACATGCATTAAAAAATACTCTTTAGAATTATAGTGCCCCTCAAACGTGTGATACAGATTCAACAAACACAGAATTTCATTTATATATCAAACATTGGTTAGAACAGAACAATTTAATTTCTTCTTGCTCCGCAATATCATCGTTGGAAAATCCTGCCAGTCCTGCAAAAGCTAATGATTTTGTACGCCTGTCTTTAAGAATTATTTGAGGAGATTTAAAATTTTTTTAAAACTTATATAGGACTTAATTAAAACCGTGGAAAGTTTTCCTGGAGGCCAGTATGTCCTGTCTCGTCAAAGAGAAAATAAGAAGCTCGATGATGCGGCTAGAAAGATTTTGGTAGATGCCATAGTTACATGGTATATACTCGTACAAGAGGAAACAAAAATCACCCGTGAACTATTTGAAAAAATTTCCCTGGAAATCGAGAAATTGTTCAAGGACAATAAAGTAGGTAAACCACATATTTGTTATTTTTTTTCTAATAATATCTACAAAATATAGTACATTTATTATAAACGGAGTGGAAACAAACGGAATCCGTCTGGACGTTTGTATGACAAGTACTATAATAGTACAAAAAGATTGTTAAAACTTGGACTTGGTTCCAATCGAAGAATTTCAAACCCCTTTAAAACTACTGAACCACCCACTGTTTGTTCTACAGAAAGTGATCTTGTTAGTAAAGAAGGTAAAATTTATTAGGCTATTGTTTTTAATTAAAGATCACAGTTTTAAATTGAATTTATTTAGATCTTGAAAATATTATTTCTTGGCTGAAAGTTATTAACTGTCCTTGGGAAGAAGTTCAAATCAAGTGGCGATAAATTTTCCATCCAATAAATTTTTTTTTCAGATTGATATAGACTTTTCAAATCTCTATAGAGAAAAAGGATATGGACTTTTTCGGAAATGGGAGCATTTTCACTCAAAAATAATACCAATTTTCAATAAAAAAAATAAAAATAAGCACCCTTTTAAGTTTGGTTTCCTGAATTCTGAAACCTTAAATAAATAACACATTATACTTGATAAAATTTCTTGTTTTATTTGTAGTGAAATAATAATCTTTGTGAAGAACTATTTTATAATTTAAGTACAATACAAACAATGAATGTCTCAAAATAAAAGATTTTGCGAAGCCAACGAAAAATTGTTAGTCAATAGATAAATTGTTATGATGAATTGTTGAGTAACAGATATAGTACAGTTATATAGTTGATCAACAGTTATTATTGTTAACTGACAATTTACGGTTTAATGTACCATACTTTTTGTTAAAATACAATTACCTTCGTTAAAATACAATTACCTTCGTTAATTTAACAATTAACTTTCAACCATTTTCAATTGGTGAAATTTACCATATTCCTTGATAGGCTCATTTTCATAAGGGAATTTTGTTTGATTTTACCAACTTTTTTCTTTGAGTGTATAAACCAACTATCCCGCAACATAAAATAATTATAAAGAAATTGTTTAAAAGACTTAAGTATTTTACCTATAACTGTGAAAAAATAAATAGAATCAACGGTTCGGAAGTTATTAATATTAATGCCGAAACTGGCAAAAAATGCTTAAAAACGATAAATCTTGAAAACGATACGAAAGTGAATACACATATGGGTATTTTACTCTATTTTTTTAGCTCTACATGTTTCGCTCCTAACTTTATAGCACAACACCCTGTGTATCATGATTATGCCAGAACTGGTATTAATTTCTGCAAAGAAGAGTTTATGAAAAACTCGTAACACGGGACATACTAGTATATGCATGTCGACGTCGGAGCGTCCCTAAAATTATTTGCCAAAATAGTCGGTACGACGCAGGCGGATGTAATTACCATATATCTGCACAGAAACTTAGTGAAGTTATTTTACCCCATAAACATCATATTTCGAGAGAGAACGAAACCGATAAGAACCCTTCACCTACCGTCTTGCTCCTGCTTTGACCACGCAATTATTAAAAAAACACCAACACATTGATATATTTCTGGTTTTCTCTCACTATCTGTAACCCTTTATGCCATAGATCATCTCCACACATGCTCAATTTTAACCGAATTTATGTTTTTTATGTAAACCAACAGCAAACCCTCTCTGTCAAAAGCAGTTTCGTTTCTGCTTCATTTCTCTCGGCTCATTTCATTTCCTTATATTCTTATTCGTAGGTACGACGTAATCAAAACGTCTGTATGAGGTTTGCGTCGTAGACCAAAGGTTATTTCCCGAAACTATGTGGGCAGGGCCTAGTGTCACGTCCTACCTATCAAAGAGAAAGAAACGTCAAAGTCTGGCACGTACCAGATATTCTCCTTGACCGATCTATCAAAACTTGCGATGATACCACTGTGGATCCACAGTGATCTTTTGTGATGGGTTGTGGTACAATGCTTCAATCCACCATTCCCAACCTAACCTAACCTAATGTCAAAACTTCACCGCGAAACTACAGGGCTGGCTCATTTTGCTTCGCAATGAGGGCTATCTCTTCGTGAAACTTTAATCAAGTGAAACTTCTCTTCAATTGGATACTATAGAATAAAAGAACGATTTCTTTCGACCGATTTCTACTTTATTAAACACACGTCTTGTTCCTTTGACGGTAGCCGAACGAGAGAGAGAGCAAGACCTTTTCCGGTTACTTCAATAGGCAGCGATTAATTTCCGCGCCATCTCTTGTTCGGCACATCATTTACAAGTGAAATGAAAGCGGAAAAATTATTCACTAACATTTTGCTCCGTTTTTTTTGCACTCGATTTGGATTCTTGGATTCAAATTTTACAAATAATTTAATATTTTTCTCAACTACAATAAAAAAAAAGATCTTCGTATTTTATGTAGATCATCATATGATTGAATACAAGTCAATTGTAACCGTGGAATATTTTTCATAATCCGCGTGATTGGATCACGACTTTAGTTCAAGTGATGAGACTGTTCCAGTCCATTGACTTTTGATTGTCAGCATAGAGCTATTTGTTACCATACAAGACACGGATCTCCTTTGATAAACTTTGCAAAAAAATTTGTAGAGAATATTAAAATGAACTTAATCCTCCTCAAGACTGTTTTCGATGTGTCAAGCAATTTTTCAAAGATGTTGAAAACCTGGTAATTGGGTGTGTTCATCTTCTGAAAGATCTGATAAAATTTATCTCGATGGGGGTTCATCCGTCTTCCTCGTGTAGATGAGGATACACGTGCAATGTTTTAACTTATTATTCAATTACACCCTTGAGACGACTTTTTCGATTCACAATGGAATTATTAGTTCTGTGACTAACGACCTTTGATTTGATAAAATAATAAGTTACTGAGTTCATGAAGGCTGGTCGTCTATTATTGAAACTTAAATAAAATCTTCACCGCAATTTTCACGCGTTCGAGTAATTTCTTGGATATACGCAATGAAATCCAAGGCAATTTATTAATTGATTAAATTAACATTAGAAGATCTTTTCTTTGGGCGTAAGCCAGAATAAGCTTACTGTACCTACTTACCTGTTAATAATTTCTTATTTAATTTTTGTAGTAACATATGTAAATTAGAAGCTTCACCTGACACTATCTATAAGTCATATAGAATATGACAAAGCACTTCCAAATACGAAAGAACCGTAAGAACGCTGCAAATAGTGAACATTTCGCTGCATATTTGGCGAAACAATAAGTGATTCGAACTAACTTATTGACTTGGGAGTACAGAGGAACTCGCACTCTGCTTATTCACTGCAAATATTGAATTTTTAATTGTCTATTTTTTCGAGTTCTTACAATAAACCAATGCAGTGATTTGTAGTTTAGTTGTCAAAACAGACAGACTCTTACCATTTGGCAGGTACTCCTTTTACGAGTACGTTATAACTACATATTCATGAAATTAAAATGTTGAAGACTAAACACGAAATGTATGTACAATATGCTAATGTGAAGACCTAACAAAAGTTTATTAACCTGTGACAGTGTGACAGTCGTGTTTGATTTATGACTTCTTCCAAAAAGTAAAAGTTAAGAATTCACACCATATTGATACAATGATGAGTATGATGAGTTACCTGAGCGGTAACAAGATTAAAGAACTCATAATACTGATCGTAAAAAATTCAAATCATAATTGGATGTTTGCGGCACATGGATTAAATTCCTTGTTATTGGAGGTTATCTATCGACGCCAAAAATAAAATTGAAGAGGTTTATGTTTGTCTCAAGTTGGCTGAAAACTGCTGAACCGATTTTGATTGTATTTTGAATATGGTGTAGTTTCTTGGTGTCGCCGAAAACCCGAAAAACTCATGGATTCTAAAGTACAAACCACTACCGCGCTACCTCGCGCACTCGGGCTAGTAGCGGAATCGGGAGTTAAAATTAAAAGCAAATATTTGCTCACCTTTACTTACAACAATAGTAAACATACCGGACCTGATCCGCTTTTAATGAATGAAAAAAAGTAAAGCATTATCGCCAGATCATTATATGTCCGATCATCAAGAGCGTTCCGGCCTCCAAATGCCGTAATAAAAGTCGATGATCAACTACGGGGAGTGATACAATTTTCGGTGCGTTTTTCGATGCGCTTACAATGAAAAAGAGAATATGAGCGCGAAATTTTGACGAAGAAAATTTTTGATCAACGACAGCACGCCAATACAAAGATGATTGTTTTTTCTTAAATTAATTTTGTAATACATATACGTACAAAGTTTGAACTGCTAAGCACAAGCTACTCCTGAATCTATCAAAAATTCACGATAAGCAGCAAGCCATCATTATCATTAATGGCGCGACAGCCAAAATCGGGCCAGGGCCCGCAGGATACGTTGTTTGAAGTCATCTCAGTTCAGCGCCCGCGTTCCCCAATTTGTACATCTAAGAAGCGATCTGCAATCTGCGTCAACTGAGTCCTCGTATCTTTTCCGCGGTTTTCCCACCGGTCGTTTGCCATGAGCTCTACCTTTCAGTGTGCGTTTGAGAATTCTTCCGTCGTCCATTCGCTCCACATGGCCTGCCCAGCTTACGAAATTTTATAAGAGTCGATGCGGCTGGTTCGTCATGGATGTTATACAACTCGTTGTTGTACCGGATACGCCATTCAGTGTCTTCTCTTACTGGTCCCAAGATTCTTCCAAGAATTCGTCGTTCAAAAGCATCTATTGATTTTTCAGACGCTTGGGTAAGAGTCCACGTTTCGCTTGTATATAGTAGCACAGGTCTTATTATGGTCTTGTATATGCGAAGTTTGCTCTGCTTGTGCACTTTTTTCGATGTTAAGATCGGGAGAACCGTGAAATACGCCTTCTTTGCTAGTGTGATCCGTTGTTTTACTTCATCCTGATTGTTGCCGTCTATTAGAAGGTGTGATCCCAAGTATGGGAAATGATCCACATTCTCCAGGTTGTAGTCCACCATGGTCATATTTTGTCTAGTTGGCGCGTTTCTTCCTGTTTGGGTCATGAACTTGGTCTTATTCTCATTGACCCTTAACCCGACATCCTTTGCCGCTGAGTCTAGACAGTGGAAGACTTCCTTCGCGTCTGGAACAGATCTGGCCATGATATTTATGTCATCAGCGTACACTACTAGTTGAGTGGACTTGATTAGTAGGGTACTTCTGGTATCAACGGGTACCTTTCGGATGACATATTCCAGGGCGAGATTGAAGAGCATGGCAGCGAGTCCATCTCCCTACTTCAGGCCGGATTCTGTTCGGAAGCTTTGGGTAAGCTCGATTTGTATCCTTACTTGGGATTCAGCAGTCATGGTCATTTTTGTTAGTCGGACGAGTTTTGATGGAATTCCGAAGTCAAGCATTTTTGTAGCACTTGTTTGACTGAGAATATCTGGTCAATAGCAGATCGGCCGGTTCTGAAACTACCTTGGTATTCGCCGATAATACTTTCTGTATAAGGCTTTAATCGATTCTGAATTACTTTTGTCAGTATTTTGTAGGACGTAGACAACAATGAAACATCGCAGTTTATCTCCTTTCTTATAGATTGGATATATAATGCTCTTGCGCCAGTCGTCGGGTATTTTTCCTTCAATCCAAATTTTTGTCATGATTTTGTGTAGGAGATTGGTGAGGTATAGACCACCTCCGTTTAGGAGCTCCACTGGTATTGCATCATCTTCAGGTGATTTGTGTATTTTTTGGTCGCGCAGGGCTGATTCCACAGTGGGTACCGTAGTTGATGCCTGCTCATCAGATGGAGCACTTGGTGTAATAATTGGGTCGGCGGCCGTCACTCTGTTTGGGTTCAGCAGCTTCTTAAAGTACTCAACCCATCTTTGTTTAATTTGTTCTGCGTCACTAAGGATACTTCCTTCTTTGTCCTTACAGAGGTTAGTTCGTGGCTTATAACCTTGTCTTATTTGTTTGACGGCAGTATATGCGGATTGTAGATTATGTGAGGCCAGGGCTCGACTTGGACTGTCGCGGCATTGATGATGAGATTATGTGAGTTCATGTCGTTGTTTAGGTTTATAATTACGTCATTGTTGTGTTTTCGTTTTCATCTGCAGATTTTGTTTGATAATCGCCTAAGCTCGTCGCATCTTTCCTTTTTGGCTCTCGTCGGTCTTTCAATGTATTCCTTGTAAGCTTCATTCTTTTTCGTTATTCCGTCACTACAATCATTATCGAATCAGTCATTACGTTTCTGTTCGGATCTGAGTCCTATGATCTCTTCTGCTGTCGTTCTGATACCATCTCTCAACTGTGTCCACTCTTGATCGATAGTTGTCTCTTCGTCAGTTAGTAACGCTTCAAAGCGTGTTTGCAGCGCTGACCTATAAGCTGACGCGACAGTCTCGTCCTTTAGTTTATCGATATAAAATTTGGGTGTCCTGCTCTTCTAATGCCACTCGACATCGATATATCACTTTTACGAGGTAGTGGTCGGAGTCGTAGTTTGCTCCGCGAAAAGATCGTACGTCTAGAATGCTGGTCGCAGCCCTTCTCTCGATCAGAAAGTGGTCAATTTGGTTGAAAGTGCGGCCATCCGGAGATGACCACGTTCTTTTATGAATGTTGCGATGGGGGAAGCATGTCGAGCTTACAACTAAGTTTTTGCTCGTATGGGAGTCGATCAGACGTTGTCCATTGTCATTGCTAATGGACAGTCAGTGATATCATAGAGACTGTGCCTTCCGGTGGTTCCTCTGTGCGTCTCCTCTCGTCCAACTTTTGCATTGAAGTCTCCTAAAAATATCTTTATGTCGTTGGATGGTAAAGAATCAAATATTTGGTCTAGGTTATTGTAGAATATGTCCTTCACTTCATCATCTTTTTCCTCTGTTGGAGCGTGACAATTTAACCGCCATACATTGAAAAATTTTATTTTATGCGGATCGTACACAATCTTTCGTTTACGGGTTTAAAGTTGGTGATTACGTTTTTAAATTTGTTATCTACCACGAAAGCTACTCCAAATTCCCTCCTCCCCGAGGGTTTTCCACTGGTTAGTATTGTGTGTGTCCGCAAGTCATTAATCTCGCTGCCAAGCCATCTCGTTTCTTGGACCGCCAGAATGTTGGTGTTGTATCTTGAAATTTCGTTAAGAAGCTCTCGCAGTGCACCTGTTCTGTAAAGGGAGCAAACGTTCCAAGATCCAAAAGAATAGTCCTTAATACGTTGCCAGAGTCGTTGCCGTTGATACAATCTTATCCGAGGCTGTAGTCCTGCTTTCGGAACAATCAGTTTTTTTCCGGGGATGAGTTGTTAGCCCATCGCCCAACCCCCAACCTGAAGGGCCAGGTCTATAGCACATAGACATGTGAACAACTTTCAGCCGATAATGGTGTGTTGGAGTTCTCACAGCTACGCCGCGAGTCAAACTACACCGGTTTCAGACCTACTTCCTGAGACGCACTGGTGCTACTGGCCATTCCGGATGTGTTCATTCGCTCCTCCTTATCTCAACCTGGGTTGCGGCTATAGCAGCAAGCCAATTGTATGATATTCCTGACGAAATACGGAACTTGATTGGTTGCCACCCAAAAAAATAAAAACAATATCTCCCTTTTTAATCCCCTATCTGGAACTTTTTGAAGATTGTAGATGGTGGAGGACGGTCTAAAAATCCCGATTGACTGCGGCCTCAGTGGGCCTATTGTGATTGAACTTTTTGAAGTAATCACAGTATGAAAATTTTTCAATCTTTAAGAAATTTTACTGGGGGCCTACAGCAAGGACCTATTTCATTTACAGTATGACTATCCTTTTATCCGGAACCATTAAAAAAAATTAACGTGCACAAAATTTCAAATTCCTAGCTTAAAGCCTCTTGAAGTTATTGTTCGTATACACGTGTTTTACGGACATATGTATAATAGCAACCCAAATTGGTGAAGGGATTGCATTGAAAGAAAATTTGACTTTACTTTTAACTTAAAAGTAATTCATGTAAAATTTGGACTAGCTTGACGATTTCTTCAGTTGCAGTGAGTTTTGAAATAAATGCACATATTTTTCCAGGAAGTTCAAGTGCTCAGAACTAATCGGTCATTAGGTGTGTTTTTTTGCGCACTTATCCAGATCAGAGCAGGTTAAAAAATGCATATACAAAACAACAGCAACGTTGCTTTTTACTTTATTATTTTAATAATAAAGTATTGTTACCGATTTTTAAAAAAAAAAAATTTGCTACCCTGAAAAATTTTTTTTCCACGTTTCATGACTAATAGACACCAAAAAAGCAAAAAAAAATTTCAGTCCGTCTGTGCGCCGTACGCCGTACGCCGTACGCCGTCCGCCGTACGCTAAACGTTTGAAAGCTTATAGCTCTCAAACTCTTTGAGCTATTAAGTTGAATTTTTTTTTGTTGGTAGACAAAAAGACCCCTTCAAGTGCCCACCTTTTGAGTGGTGGGGGTGTGAGGGGGGAGGTGGGGGAAGCGTTTTGAAAGGAAAATTTTGGTTTCTAGATCTCAGTAACCGCTTAGGCTAGGAGGCTGAAACTTGGAATTTATATAAAGCATCGATAGTGGACTCATTTGCAAGAAAAAGGAGGATATGGGTAAAGGAGTGTGGGAGTGGGGGGAATAATAATGCGTCCGAAACGCTCGAAAGCCGAGATCGAGACATTCTAAAATCCATATCTCCTAATTGGTTTATGTCACGAAATTAAAACTTGATGACCATCTGTGGGCATACTAGGAAAATAGATCGAAATCAAATTTTTGAGTGGGGGAAGTGACGTACGGTGGTGGGGGATTACGATATCTCACGAACCAATTACACTAAAAAAATAAAATTTGGTTTCTGTATTAAGGTTGACAAATAAAGTTTTCTGAAAGTAAAATTTTTTAAGGGGGCGGTGGAATATGGAAGTGGAGAGGATAAGAATTTTTCTAAAAAATCACGTTTCATATCTCAAGAACAGTGTATGATAGATGCTTAAAATTTTTACCTGAAGTAGGCCAAATAAACTCCTAGCAGTTAAATAAATTTTGGTGGTGAACGGATAGGGGGTGAGTGTGGAGGAGGGTGAAAAGGAAAAAGTTTGGATTTTTATATCTCGAGAACCTATGAAGATATAAAGCTGAAACTTGGTATTTGGATAGAACTATAGTAGTAGCATGTTTTTCCTAACTATAGAACGGCTTATGCTAGAAAGTTGAAACTCGGTATGTATATGTAAATCAACTAGAAAAGTCATTTAGATTGAAAAAAAATTCAAATATCTATTGGCATACAGAGGGGGAGCGAAAAAAATGATCAGTGAAAATGGAATACATATATTTTTACGATTTTCATCATATCTATTAGGTCTTTCCAAATATTGAATCCATTTTTATTCTACGGCTTCTTCATATAAATACCTAGAAAGTGTTTTCAGGATTTTTTGAAATTTGACCCCCACGATGGTGTAAAGGGGCTGTATACATTTTCACGAACTCAGCCATATCCCTCAGTTCTGATTAGATATCGAATAACTTTTTACTTTCACGGACTTGTTTAATAATCTCCTAAAACTTGTTTTCAAATGTTTTCCTTTTTCAACCCCTAAGAAAGTATAAACGGGTTGAACATGTTTTTACGAATTCCGTCATATTTCTTAGGAGAGATAAGACATCGGATTGGTTTTCACTTCCTCGGGCTTTCTTTATATATATATCTAAAAACCCACTTCAGGATTTTTGGATATTCAACCCCAAAGTGGGTTCAAGGGGGTTGCATATATTTTCACAAATTTCCACATATTTCTTAGTTCTAATGAGATATTGAATTCATTTTTACTTCTTATGGCTTCCTATATAATCGTCAAAAAGTTAATTTCAGGATTTTTAGATATTCAAGATATTCTTAGGATTGATGAGATATTAGATTAGTTTTCACTTCCACAGACTATTTATATAATCGCATACAAACGCGTTTCCGATTTCATGTAATGGCCCAAAACCAAATCACGAAAAACCTCCTGATCACGTAATAACTACGTAGTATTATATTACTACTTAAACTGCGTCCCGGAATATGACCCAATTATGTAATTCATATTTTATATGTGGCAGCGGCGTAAGTATTCTAGCGCGACCCCATTCTACACATTTTTTAGGTTTTCAGTCACATAGTAACCTACACCGCATCAATCTTAAACGCGTTCTGAACTTCTACCCGAAAAATAATAAAGTTGCGCCCAGACTGTTGGCAGATTTTTTATGACGTTTTTATAACTAGATTAGAGAATTTAACGCGAGTAGCTGCCTCAGTGAGCTCACATGGGGTAGCTATCTATGGAAAAAAGTTATAAAAAAGTCATAAAAACAGCAATGTTGGTGTTATTTTGTATATAAATTTTCTAATCTGCTCTGATCTGGATAAGTGCGCAAAAAAAAACATCCAATTTTGATGAAAATGTGTTTTAAGGACCTTTTGTATAGGAAGGAACATAGAAATTTCTCTGACTAATAAGCCCGAACTTCTTTATACTCCAGGCGAAGTCTGTAGTGTAACGTGAGTTTATTACAGCCAAAAATTTGTAACGTATAGAACCAAGCTTCGAGCGATAGATGCTCAGTTTAGAAGGAGTAGAAAGATCATACCTCTTACGAACGTAGCCTTACAAATTCGACCGACCATCCGAATTCCAGATTTGAACAATCTAGGTTAAGGTGGTTTTGAGTTATCTTGTGTTTGGTTAGGCGTAAGGACGGACTAATGGACTGCCAGCGGATTTGCGGTTTCTGGGCAACTTTTTTTCTGTCCAAGACTTGGTTGCAAACTTCTGGGCAAGATCAAACTTATAATACATGTAGATCTCATCAGGAGCATGAAAAACTGTAATCTCGTTAATAAATTTATTGAAGCCCAATACTAAGAGTCTTTTGTCTGAATTGCTAAAATTAATTCTATACACTCTGTAGCCTTGGGTAGATGAGCTGGAAAATCTGAAATTGTTATTTTATAGTTTTACGCGATTTCAAAAAATAATTAAGTAAATTAGTTGCTTTTTTGTGTTTCATCGAGTAGCGAGAAAACAAAAGGTCAATTCCACACCAACCACATTTTGAGTCCATAATAATTTTAAACACAGACCGTGTCGTATTTAATTTTCATCAAATCGTACATGGTCAAATTGGCTTCTTATTAGTGTACTCGAAGCAATGATGCTACCTCCTATAGGCGATAAATGGAATAACACATTCCATCCGAAATGTTTGATTCGATTACAAAGGTGATCCGACAGGTACGTTTAAGTGTGTAGGCAGGTAAAAGCAAAGCGATGCCCAGCAATTTGTAATTGGAGGATTGGTCGGGATCGGCACTATACACACAACATCACATTCGCTTCAACCGGAAAAAATCTTTTCGTGGTTCTTAAGATGACGATTGTTTGAAGATTAAGAATATTTTTGTAAGAAAGTGTTTACACATATAAAAAGTGAAATTGGAATTTTAATGAATATTTTTTTGTGTTCTCACAACGATTTCGAATTTATTTACACATGTCGAAGAAGAGCCTTGTGCCGTGTTTATATGCCAAACATTAAATCTGAAATGTGCGTATCCAAGACTTAGCTATCTGTTTGAATTATTAATTTATTTACCAAACCGAGAAGAGTAGGTACTTGAGGCAAAAAGAATATTTTTAAACTCAGCAGGCTATGAAATTATTTTTGTTAAGAAATAATAAACGTGGACCTTGTACGCGGTTTTTATGCAGAAATAACCATAGGCTAACAATACAAATGAATTCATCATTTGTTGCTAAATAAAAATTAATAGTAATGGTATTTTTTATGTATCAATTCGTCGCCAATTCCAGCTCGAATTGTTCGGTACTTGACTTGTGCACCTTAGAGGCTAATGTACTCACCTTAACAACAGGTGAAGATTACCGGCAACAATAGTTAAGGTCAAATATCGTATTACCTTCCGTCTATTTGCCTGTTTTTAATTAATCAGTGATGCGTACAAATGATAATAATTTACCTGTAAAGATAAAAGGGAGGTTATAAGCTTCGCGTGTAGATATGCATAACGGATTTCCTTCGTAATATTCTTCAGGTAAGCGTTAAATGAATTCTTTAATACATTTTAATATTTTGGTAATTTGGTATCAATTCAATGTTAAGACTCTTGAATAATAACCTTGAAGTATTCTGCTGTTCGGGTCACTGGAGAATATTCATGTTCTGAATTCGCCTTCATAGCAATTGGGACATGAAGATAGCCTCATCCATTGCTAATTTTTACTGGTATAAATTTAGATTTTTGTAATAGAAGCTTTGAAAATGTTCAATTTGCTAGAAAAAAAAAGTTTTACTTTAATTTTTTTTGGAATAAAAGTGTGTATATTGCAATCGATCTGAAATTAAAAGAGAATCCTCGACGTAAAGTTTAGCATTATTGCGTTTTCGAGGTAGTGCAAAGTGGATTTTAAAAATTCAAGACAATGATTCAGATGCTGACGAATACCCTACAAAATACCTTAAAACATGAGCGTCAATTTATCATAATTATGATATATGGATAGAGTGCAATCTCCAAAGATTCAAAATATCTTTAATACCGCTCTGAAACAGCGCGTTTTTATATATAGAAACATCGCTGGGCATGAAAAATATTTCACTAAATAGTGAGTAAAAACTATGACGAGAATAACAATCTAATTGTGATCAAAAATCTACCAACAGTGTGGGCATAACTTTATTTTTCAGAACAAAATGGGGAAAGCGAAATGAGTCGGTGTGCGACAAGAGTGTCGGCGCTACTGAAACAACAATGTCGATTTTCGTTCATAGTCCGGAATACGGTCAAAATCGATATTAGACATAGAGGTTACCTGGAAAAATAATTTTTTTACCAGAGTAGCTTCTTGTAAGATACAACTTACCGTATTCAAAAAAATTCAATAAAAAAAGGGTGTTTAAAGATGTAAAAATATTCAAAAAATTTTCAAAAATCATTTTTAAACAATTACATAAAAAGACGGTCCAAGTAAAACAAAGCCTCTTAACTATTGTACCACCGTGTTTCGTTGGAAAATTGAACGACGCTCCTTTAGTTTCCGTGAACCGATTTTATTTTGTTGCGAAATTCATACCTTATCTTATAAAATTTATGTGTTCCTTACATCTTGGATAGATCTAAATCTACGAGTCCTTCGATTCCAGGGCAGTTGGCTTCAACATTTTTAGAGAATACACTTCTTACCCAAGCCGTTTCGATTTCTTACGAAATTTGCGCTTCGACTGGGACCAGATATAGGAAGACCTCATTTCTAAGTATCTAAGCCATTAAGCAAGCCTAAATCCTGTAAGT
The DNA here is from genome assembly GCA_951812415.1 of Beris morrisii. Classification (NCBI taxonomy): domain Eukaryota; kingdom Metazoa; phylum Arthropoda; class Insecta; order Diptera; family Stratiomyidae; genus Beris; species Beris morrisii. The sequence continues at coordinate 32,765,846 of OX638311.1, forward strand.
TCATTCAGTTTTCGCAAGCTGGTTTGAGGTTCTGACGAGAGTGCAGGCTTAAGTTCTTCTCTTTTAGGGTCACCTGTAATCACCTGTAACGATTCCCTGTTTAGTTGAACAGACGATCCACGTTTCATTTCCTACGAGCGTTTCCCATCGTCATCTGGGGTCCAAAGGATTCAGCCTATTATCGTTTTAATGATTCCCCTGCACCTTTTCCCTTGCTTCCCCAAGGGCGTATTCATCTATTACGCTGCTCCTGGCGGTATTATTGATTTTACCGATTATTAATTTATTCTTTGACCCACTCATTTTCCAGACCTTTCTCTTCATTTTGTCGGTAGAAGTATAATTCAAGAGGGGCTTTTTCATTGAAACTTAAACATCCTCAACTACAGCCTCAACATGCCATTTGTCTTCCCAGAGATTAGGGTCAGATGATTCTGATAAAAAGCCCAACAAGACTGCTCCCTTTCACTGTTTCAAATCATTGTATTTGTTTGTTTGTTTGTTTGCTTATTGATCGATCCATTGAACAGAATATTACAGCTAATAATAAAATAGATAGAATTAAAAAAGCAAGAATTATATAAACATGAAATGAAAGCAAGAAATAAGTTACTACGAAATAAAAAGAAGAAAAGAACAAGTACATCTGCAATTAATGATAATTGAAAAATTAACAAACTATCAAAACACTACGAAGTAAAGAAGATTCATGTACTGTTAATGAGATAAATTTTAATTTCGCTGTATACTGAGAAAACGGCGTTCCATTCCGTTTTCTTTCTTTTTCAATAAAAAAGGGAATCTGAAAGTTATCATGATAACGCATTATTCGGACTGTAGGTGAGGAAAAGTATAAATTAGTGTTCGCTAAAGGACATGTGAATATATTACCAGCACGAATGGGTTGCGCCAATCGTCAATGGGCCTTAGATACAGTTCAAATGCTGGAAAGGTTTTCATGATGACATTTAACAGTTTGTAAAGAAAACGCTAATCCAAATGCAATCGACGAGACAATATGCTAGGAAGATTAGGTAGGTAGGTAGTGAAAAGTGAAATATATAAAGGTACTCAAATAAAACACAATTCGATAAAAAAATAACAAAGCTTTATTTTATTGCAGTCAATAATCGCAGTTCTGGCAACGCTTTATGATTTCTCATCATTTTACAAACACACTTTCGCGTAGAAGACCGTAGTTTCGTTTTCACAGCAGAAAAACCCATGCCGTGTACAAGCTTTACGGCGCTTAAGTACTGCATTTGTTGAGTCGAGCCATTTGCAGCATATTCGATTATGTGTGTGTGTGGAATACATGTATGAGAAGTGTGTATAAGTATATAGAAGTGTGAGTTGCTTCCGCTTTACCTATTGGAAGCTTGTAGTTTGTGATGTTCATTGATATTGATAAGAGTTCGGTTTGAAAGGATGCACATGATCAAAAATAATAGTTGTAACTTTGGAAACATTTACTTAGTTCAAGTTGCAAACGGTTTCTCTTACTCCAAGCACTTGAATAGTCAAGATCCAATTAAAAAAGATGAAAGTCACATATGTGGTAGAACGATAGAGAGCGATGTTATTTCGACATAATCATATGTCGAGTCGAGTAATATACCTTGCGTAGTATGACCTTGGTCAGCAACTTCGCCTCCTGCTTCGGAGACATAGTTGAAATATGCATTGATGAACTAGCTAAATTCATTCGCACTTGTAGCTCCCTATATGGGACTTCATTACAGTGTCATGGAAAAGGTATCACAATGGAACAACCGATCGGTCTAAAGTCGATCTATAGTTTAAATGACCCCCTGAAATAACATAACCCGCGTCCACGATAGAGGTCAATCAAGAGCTGATGGATTGACTAGTATGCTATACACTAACAGAGATGAGCAGTTCAGCCTGGTTTAACTCGTTCTGGCTCCTGACCAAACTGCAAATTCTGTTGGCCATAGAACATTTCTTCGTAATCATGTTTGTAGCATGTGACAATTCTGACCCGTGTCCTGAATATAGCGTGTATAATGTCTAATAGCAGTTCAATCCAAACGAACACTATTTTTGTTTTTCATTAAATACAATTTTACCTAACTTAGTAAAAAATCTGCCAACAGTCTGGGAGCAACTTCATTATTTTTGGGTAGAAGTCCGAAACGTGTTTAATACTGAGATGCGGTGTAGGCTTCTATGCGACTGACAACCTAAAAAATAACGTTCCAAATATCCTCCTGGTTATTCTTTAGGTTATCAGTCGCATATTAACCTACCCGCATCTACCGAAAAAATAATAACTGTTGGCAGATTTTTTTTTATTTATTTACGTATTTTTTCCAATAGAATTCGATCTCATTAAACGTAAAAGACTTTCGGAATTCATGAAAACTTGCAAAATACCTTACACCCCCAGATGGTTTAATATCGAAGAAATCGAGCTTTCCTCTTTATATTTAAAGCATTCACGATTGAAAGTGAATTCGATATATATCGTCTAATGAGATTTAAGAAATATATCGGAATTCGTGAAAATTTACACAACCACATTACCATAGGCGCGCCGTGAGGGGGGCCAGGAGGGTCCGGTACCCCCTCCCCCCAGATCCCGGCTTGGACCCTCCCAGAGAAATAATTGTGGCCCCTTCCAGAAAAATAATTCCTTCCTATCCTACCGCAAACACTTTACTTGTCAATTGTTTTTTGTCAAATGTTTTTTAACAATACAAACAATATAAAAGAATCTTTTAAAATTAACGAGTCAAATCTCAACTGACTTTTGAAAATGACAAGACAGTTTTGAATTTTACAATCATTGTTCTTTCGATCTGACGAGAGCTTTACAAGATTTTTTCAATTTAGCAAAATAAATTGGAAATTGTTTTTGAAACAACGAGATTCTCATGAAATATTTTGGAGTTTTACGAAATTTTAGCAAGATTTTCTTCAAGTTTATAAAGAAGATTTGTTTTTGAACGTAACCAGCTTTTTTTGAGAATATTTTTGAATTTTACGAGAACTTTAAAAGATGTTTTCAATTTTACAAATTAAAGTAGAAATTCAGAGGGTTTTCTAAACTTCCGATCGTTTCGTTTGCATTACAACCGAAGGAAATGCAAACGAATAGCAACGCGAATTATTACAAGAAAGATTTAAAAAGCTTTTCAATTTCAGAAGAATTTTTGAAATATATGAGACGATTTTTAATTGTCTTTTAAATTTAAAAAAAACTTCTTAAAATCAAAACACTCGTAAAAATCTTTTCAAATTAAAAGATTTACTTATTTTATCAATACTAGCTTTCTGGAGAAACTACTGTTTACTTTTAATTTTTGTCCTGATAAAGAACAAATGAAACGCGATCGAAGAAAACGTTATTTTGAGTAATTAGATCAGTGTTGCCGGTACTGACTGACTTTGAACATGAATACAGATGAGAAAATATAAACGAGAACGAAGCTGTTAAGTGAGAATTGCGAAAATAATAGAAAATAAGCTAGGAATTTATAAATAAAAGTTTTCTTTTTTATCGAAATTGAAGAAAATATCTGACGAATACAAAAAAAACTTCTATCAAAGTCTTCAAATCTTCGGTAACGTTAAAAATCTTCAAATTGAAGAAAAATTGGCATCGCTGCTACTACTCAAGATAGATTCTCGAATCTCCCAATTTTAAGGACTTTTTTTTAGTTGCTACTCGAAACTAAAAGACAGTCAGTTCCCTAAATTGAGTGAAAACATTTTTACAGGATTTTTGCATGGCAGCTACTCGAAGGAGGACTCATAGGAACTTCTTCAAATTCTTTCCTTCAACTGCAGCTATTGGAAAAAACAACGTATAAAACATTTCAAAGTCGTAGCCTAAGATTACACCACCTTCGGGGTTGGATATCGAAAAAGTTGTAAAAGTGTTTCTTATAAAAAGAGCCCAAAGAAGCGAAATTAATTTGATAACTCGACATGTCTAAAATATATAACGAAATTCAAGAAAATGTTGGAAAAAACCCTTTTCACGGACATTTTTTTACTCCAGCTCTGTACATCAATAAAATTTTGAACTTTTTTTTGTTTCAATTACTCCTGTATAACTGCTACATATACATACTAAGTTTCAACTTTCTAGCATACGCTGTTTCTGAGATATGAAAAACCATCCCCAACCTCCGTATCTTGCTATCCGTATCAAACATTTTATTTTTCTAGGATACTTCTATAGTGACTCTATATAGTCGTAAATTTTTAGCTTTCTATGCTTCGCGGTTTTCAAAAAATAAAAATCAGAACTTCACAAGCACCACAAACATTTTTTTTCTCTGCTAGAAGTCTACTGGGCCTAGCTCCTGCAAAATTTCTAAGATCATATCTGGTACGGTTCTTGAGATATAAAAATTAAATTTTTTGAAAAATGGTTATCCCCCACTTTCGTACTTCACCTCCTCTCTCAAAATTTTTACATTCAGTAGACTCTACTTGTGATTTCATACACAGAAACCAAATTTTATCTTCATGTTAGAATTGGTTCGGAAGATATTGTAATCTAAAGTTTTTATCCCCCCTACAACCCGCTTTCCCTCTTAAAAATTTTAGCGCTTGTCTAATTTCCTAGTATCCCTTAAGAGAACTACAAAGTTTCAATCTTCTGAGATCAAGTTTCAGTCTCCTACCATAAGCAGTTCCTGAGATCTAGAAACCAAAAGATACCAATCGTAGGGGTTCACCCAATTTACTCACCATACAACTTTCAACTTAATACCTCAACGGGCTTGTGAGGTATGCGCCTTCAAACGGTTTTGCGTACGGCGTCTATGGCGGACAGACGGACATTTTTTTTTGCTTTTTAGGGGTTTACTAGTCCTAGTCCGTGAAAATACAAAATTTCAGGGTAGCAAATTTTTTTGAAATTTCAGGTCGATCACAATACTTTATTATTGAAAAATACAATAATATAGTAAAATTACAATATTATAGATATCCTAGTTCTTTGATGTGAACCGAATTATTCGATTTGAATGTCGTCGTGATATTAATTACTAAACTACGCAAGTTACCCATCATAATTTATTCCAAACACTTCTAATTAAACAGCCTATTGAACTAAGACTTACATGAAAATGTATTTTAATTAAATGTTGTAGAAATAAATTGCTAACTCAGAATAATTTACGTGCCACATAACACGAAAAATAGCTGCGAAAAGAACTTATTTCTATTTTAAGAAATTAAAATTAAAAATATTATAGACTATGTGGATATATCAAATAGTCGATTCCTTCGAAGTATCTTAAAGGATCGGTTAAAATCCGAAACGTTACCTATTAATCCTCGTAGCTTTACGAACTCAGCATAACTCAAACTATTAATTTCTCGAATCAGTAAGATTAAAATCTTCAGCATGATTCTATACATTATATCGACAAAACGCTACAACATGTTCAATTATAAAATAAATCGATTCACTGCGACCATCCGCATTGCCTAGGCCATCGTCTTTCATAACCATTTTCGCAAAAGAATTAAATTCTCGATCATGTTGCATGTCTCTTATCGTTCATAAATCAAAAAACTGTCCATTTAATGTCCACCACACAATAATAAACAACTGACCATGCCTAAGAATAAAGCATTATCTCATCTCTGGTGCAACGAAGTTCACTGATTTCCAGGATGTCCGAGTAGGTAGGTATCTTGAAAATGAAATTGATAAAAAAATGAATGAAAAAATTTTTAAAAAATATACCCACATGATAAATAACTCACAGTATCTACAAAGTAAAAATGAGAAACGCATGTCAAATAAAGTACAAATACTCGAATCGCATACGGTGAATTAAAAAGCGAATAAGACCCTTTCAAAGAATCGCTGATCTCGAAAAAAGAGCGCCGCACCACCGACAATGATCAACAAAAAAAAAACCAGAACAAAAACCGAATAAAATCGTTAGTCAAGAAAAACCAGCAAATTATTCGTGCATACCATACCGGCATGGAAAAAGCGAAATTAACCACTACATACCTGCCAAGGTAGTCAACCGCGCTCCAACTTAAAGGAAACATTTCACAAAACTCTCGATAAGACGAGTAAAAAAGTCAAGTTCATCGCTTAAGTCTTTTGTTTCACCATACACCTCTCGATCGTCAGTTTTCTACCATGATCATAAACTCTTTTCGCGGTTAACTCACCTGAGATTCTCTTTACCTGAGTCCGTTATAAAGTTGCTTCGTCTTCGACCGAATCCAGAGTGCGGCTGGAATAGATGACGTAATAAGATGGTTTGATCATGATCGCACGATGACGATGATCATGCCGAATTGTCTTAAAACACCTGTAGGTTTTCTCTTACCTTCGCGTCGATTTCTTGGAAAACGGCATTGGAAACCGCTGGTGAACAGGAGCTGAAGCTTCAAGAGAATTATTTTAAGATTTAGTCAGTTAGTTGCGCATACCCAGTACTGTACGAATGGGTTGCGCGCGGTCGAGCATCTTAATTGTGCAAACTCTACCAAGATCTTTAGTCTTGCTTTAGACTTCGAGTGAAGCACAAGTGCTTAGTTTATAGTGCCGTTTAATAAATAATTAATATTTTTTTTTCATAAGAAAATTTTTTTTCTTAATTTTAAGTTTAAGTTTCGGTAGTATTATTTTTTTTTACTCTCTCGAAGTAATTAGAAAAAGTGGCAAAAATTTTCGGGAATAATTCGAAACAGAACGTTAACACTGTGGCCTTTCAGCCATGGTGAATGGTGAGTGTCTCGTAATCTCACATTAAAATTTAGTGTGGTGATTTAACTTGAAAAAATATAAATAAAATAAAAAAAAAATGCATAAAAATATATCCGGTTTTATATTTGTGTTTTTAATAATAATAAATTTTAACAAAACGCATTAAAAAAATAATCAAAAACAAAAATGAATCTCGCTTTGCTACGCTTGGATTAAAAATTATTAACTGAACATTGCTGAAGATCATCGGGGACAAGGAACAGTTTCGGAAAAAATTGATTTTTAAACGCTCAGTTGTACAGTTTTTTTAGCCAAATTCAATTTTTGAATTACTGTAATCGATATTATTTGAAAATATGCAGAAAAAAGGTGGCAAATATTAATATCTTGCAATTTTGAACGCTAAAAGTATCTTATGAGGTACTTCTATACGATCGTGATCTTTACGATCGTGTCGGATAATTTTATTCTCCAGATTGAAAAAAATCTGGTAAAAAATTCAGCAATTTTCTTTAATTCGAGAAGATCGATACACGATCATCGTTACTTAATTATCTGTCTGCTGATTTTTTTTCCCCATAACTAAAATAAATTAAGTATAAGCTTAATATAAAACTTATTTTTTTTTAACAATTGTTTTATGCTCAATTGTTTTCTACAGTCGTACATTAAAATACAAGACGACAAAAAAAACAACCTCAAGCATTTAACAGAAGAAGAAAAACATCGAGTAGATTTTTGCTGACTTATCTTCAATTGCTGTTTATAATTACCTGCTCGGGAAGATTCGTTGAATTCAAAGCATAGTTTTTCATGTTTTTTCTTATTTCGATATAAAGAAAAAAAGCTACCAATTCTCGCTTTAACTGTTTGTCTGCTATACAGAATTTTTTTTATACACTGTATATATCCAATTAGACTGATCTTCAGCAATTTGCGAAACTCGTTTTCAAAATAATTAAACATAAAAAAAAATATAGTTGAAACAACAAAGTTATTTTAAAAGTATGTAACATACACCGGAATATTTATTTTAATCGTATATCATAACGATGAAATACAGTGCGCAGACCATTGGATATAAAATATTAAAATGTTTAATAATAATAAAGTGAAAAGAAAATGAAATGAAAATTCTAAGAAAAAGCAAGCATATGTATCTGTGAGAAAAAAGCAAATTCAGTTTAAACAAAAAGTGACAAAAAGTGTTTTTATTGCAAAAAAAAATCATAAACTGTGGATTACAATATACATATGGATACGTACTAAAACCTTTACTTGGATTAATAGCAAAACCTGCCGACATTCAATAAAATTTTCTAAATATTAAACAGAAGTGATAAAAATAAAAACCAAATGTGTTGAAAATACTCTCACGGAGACATGCGATTTCGTAATAAATTGGTAAATTTCATTTAGTAATTTCATACTCTATGAAGTCAATTTTAAATAATAATGTTGTTTCAACTAGTGAACTAACCCGAATAATAATTAATATTTAAAAGAAAAAAATCCATAACCCCACGATTATTCCTGTAATATTAACAAAAAATTTTATAATTTTTACTAGTTTAAAACAACCGTCTGAAAAACCAAACCATCCTTTTGAATTATTATTTCTAATGACAGCATAATATGAATGTAAGTTTGAAAAAGTTATATATTATTTTATTATTTAAGAATTCGATTTAAATATTTACGATTGTTGTTATCAATCAATCAAGATACACTTTGAACGGATTACGTAATGGAGCCAGTTAATGTTTTTATGGTAGATAGAAAAAAAAATTGCTCGTCAAGATGATAGTTGTTTAGTTTACGTGAACTACGTATAAATTGCTAGTAATTGCTTAATTGCATCGTCAGGTTGTCGTAGTCCAGCTTTTAATGATCGCACTTAGGTTTTTATGGATTGAATACAATTATTGCAATAGTAAATGCTTAAATCCGGATATTATTTTTTTTTATGTAGCCAGATTTTTTTTATAGTGGTTTTTGAAGATTCATATTATATAACACCATCTTTGTATAAGTTACCCTATAAAAGTTGCACTAAAATACTAAATACGAAAATTTCGTTCCCTTAAGAAAACGGTGGCTATAATTTACAGAAATTAAATTAGATAAATAATAATCAAAGCTGATTCAAGGAAATTTTATATTTTAATGGTTTTGATGTGTAAAAAATCAGTATTGTTGATACTTATGTACTTTTGGGCGAGGTATTGCTTAAATTTTATTTTTATCTTTCCATCAGTTTAGTTTAGAACGAGTAAAATATTTTTTAAATTTCTCGGATAATGCTAATCTAAATTTTCACTTCCAATTTAATCATCCTCTCTCTTCTGGAGCAAAGGTCAGTAGCAGCGTTTTTTTTTCAAACTGTGTCACTAGACTTCCAAGGCGAATCCTAAGAATACATATAAAATACGATCTAAATGTCTAAAAATATTTGACTGTAAAGGAATCGTAGTCCTGAAGCCAAAATTTGTAAAATCTGTTAAAACCCGTTCTTAATATTTTGATATTGAATTTGCAATATACTCGTACTATCTTTTTCACATACATGTGCTAGATAACGTCATGTTAAGAGTTTTATAGAAAAATAAATTCATTACAAAATTTATAGGCTTCAAACAATCTTCAGTGAATTCAAAGAAAATCTTTCAATTTTACTGAACGTATTATGAACCGATATTTCTTGGCACGAAACTCTTCACTGTACGATTTGTAGGAAATCTTACCACAGAAAAAAAACTGCATTCTACTGTTTGCAATACTCCTATAATAAGTTATTTAATAAGTTAGTAGATAGTTGTGTTTTTTAATAGATTTTCATTATTAAGAACGGTGAAATGGTCTAGTTATTCAATGAAAAAGTTCAGATATAAAATGAATAATTTACATTTTATATCATTGCGCTCAATTTTTCATTGACTTGAAATTTTACTAGTTTGAACTTTTTTGTAGCAATTTCGGGTTATTGTGTCATTTTTTTAATCACTTTCCTATTAATTAGTCCTGTTATATTTTCCATTGTCGTGTAATTTTAAATTTCTTTGTCTATTTCTTATATTTTCCATTTCCATAATTTTAATATAGACGCTTTTTTTGTACCACAATTTATTATTACGAAGAATGTTTCGTCTATATGCGATTTATTAGAGAAAATTGATCGATTTACCTGGCAGGAGATTTATTATTATTTTTTGTGCATTTTTCTACGTATTATTCACTAAATTGCAATACATATGCGGTGCCAAGTTTATCCTTACTAGAGATATTTCGTTCACTTTTTAACCCATTCAATAACAGACTGGTATATTTTTTTCAGTTCATCAATCTTTGATCAATCTCCAAAATTAGATAGATAGATGATTTATTGAAATTCATTAAGTTGTATGATATAATTAAATGTTATTAGTTTTCCGGCGTCAGTAGGGTTTCTAGTGTGAAACCCCAACACGAAATCCCCGACTGTTGATTAATCGCTGTCCTTGAGGACATGACAGTTGGAAAACCTTCACTGGATACACCAGTTTTATAAGATTGTGTTGGACTAGGTCCGAAGGGCATAGACTCGTCAGAAGGTGTATCATGCCTACTTTTGTTAACAAGAAACCTTGCTTGAAAGAACCTTAATGAATCTCCAAAATTAAATTAGTTCTTAATATTTATTCTACTTGTATAATAGCAGCTTCATCATTTTTAAACTTTAGGTAAAATCTGTTGAGAATTATATGCTTAATCTAGCCCCAAAATTTGCAACGCATAGTACGAAGGTCGACGGAAAAAAGGTTGTAGATTAAGTTATGTTGAGTTCCAATAGGTTAGGTTAGGTTATAGTGGCAGCCATCCAAACTATAGATCGACTCACTTAGACCATTCAGTTCCAATAATTCCAAACCTGCTTGCAGTCCTTGTATCTGTCCCCCTGTCTGAACGCACGATAACTAAAGAATGCCTTAGTCTCAATTGTTGAAACTTCGATTTCGAGTGTTCGGTTGAATTTGCAAGGCTGAATTCGTTAAAGACCAAAATTGTTCTTCTCCATTGGGTAGCTGCCATATGAATATCCTTAAAAGATATGTTCTCGAATATTCGCCGATATAACATGTGTTGTATGAGAAAAGTCAATCAAGTACTTCCGCATTCCTCCTTCGGAACACTATAGCTGGAGGAATTGTTGTACTACAAAGTTGAAATTTTTTAAGAATTAGTTTTCTGTTGAAAGTAAGGCTAAGTTTGCAATTTAGCGAAATTCATTAATATCCCCGTGTAGCTTCAATACAAAAGTCCTTTAAACTCATGTCAACACTCGTTGGTTATTGGTTGATAAAAATGCTCTAATGTAGGAATTTGAAATTTGCTGCACTTAACTTTTTCAATGGTTCTAGATGAAGGGATTAATATGATGGAAATCCATAGCGTCCTTTCCGGACCACCCATTTAAAAGTCCTTGAAAATTTTATTTAGAACATAATATGATTGGCTTCCTGTCTTTCGTAACTGTAGTATATTTATCAATATTAATAAAAATACTTTTGTAAATCATTCGAAATCAACTTATCTAACAATAATTGACTTCATAGCTGCTTGTCGAGATATACGATTATTAAAAGCGTTTTACAAGTAATTACAGGACTCAGTGCTGGTTTTACCGGGAGGACAATTCTCCCTATTGTCAAAAATGTGTGTATTGCTTTCATCAGATCAAACTTGGGAGAGATTTGAATTCACGAGCTTAGGACTACTATTTTCTGTGCACAATAAAACCTTCTCTGCCGTGTTTATGCAAAAAAAATTATGAATTATGCCCACCTTAGAAAATTCATCACCCCTATGAAATCCTGGTACCGAGCCTGATACGATTCAATGGAATCATACCTAATTTTTTCTAAATTTGATTGCCTTTTTGACTTATATTTTCCCTTAAATGCACCATTTAATATAATTTTATGGTCCTCAAATGAGCGGGCAATTGCCATTATTTTGGAAATAAAATTTGAAACCCCTTAAAACAATAATTAAAACGAAAGATATGATGAGATAGGACAGTTTAAATGATAATAGAATTTTTCACGAAATCCACCTCGTTTCTGTCTAAATTTACAGATTTAAAAACGGTTGGAAAAACTATTTTTTCTAAATAATTGTGAAATTGTGCTATACAGACCAGAATTATCGAGGCTTACAATTTTCCGAAAGTATTACAATTCGCCATGTCGGAAGAACAGTGACGCAACTGCAAAAAATTCTCATTTTTTTGGAGGAAAAATGTCATTTTTAACAATTTCCCACAAGCCATAAGAGCTTATTAATAGTCACTATAGAAAGCTTCGATCAAGAGCACGTTCTTTTAAAACAACGGGGAACGATTAGAAGCAAAACACTAAATAGTTTTTTGGCCATCCTGTAAAATTAGCAAAATTGCAGTTGCATCACTGTTCTTCTGACACGGCGATATACTCATAGATTATTTATTACTAAAATATTTAACTTTTTGACCGACCGACTAATGTCTTTTTTGGTCCTTGTAAGGATAATTTTTAAATATCCACGAGTAATCGAGTTTAACACGTTTAAAAGATGAGACTTAAAACCCCGTTTGCTTTTTTTAACAAACAATAATTTAATTTAAAAAGAAATTTCAATTAGGCTCTTTCCAAATTCAAGAAATTTCAAATTAATAGGGTGTTAAAAACCTAAAATAATTCTCAAATAAAAATTATTTATCTCCAATTTATAGCGATAAACGGTATTGGCTGTTTTTACTGTAATTTGTACGCAAACATTTTTTTCTTTATAAAAATATGTAGCAGTGCCCTAAATTGAATAACATATTCCCAATTTTTTTTCACAAACTTGATATCTAATGTAATAAAAAGAAACAAAAAAGAGAACTTTAGTAGCAAATTTACAATTCCGAATTCTTTTTTTTTTTGGCAAAAAACCCCCGTCTTCGAAATATTCAAATTTCTATTAAGAATTTAAATACAAAACACACAAATAACAAGAAATAACAGTAACTTAATGGAAAATGTAGAGAACTGATAATTATTTTAAAATTATTTCCACCTACCTATCACCCACTCTACAAAATTGACAACTTCCATTAAATGTTTTAGCACATTTTTGCAATTCCATGCGTAATCGAAAAAAAAACCGCGGCATTCGAAGGCCATACACTCTGTGACTAACAGCGCCAAATTAGAAATCCCTACTTAAACAACTGTATTTGTGAACAAATGTAATTAACTCTTTTGTCAACATAAATACCAAAACTATTTAACATAATTTCATGATATCATCCTCTAAGGATAATTTGTGTTAGATTGTTGCAATCAAAAACATACACATCAAAGTTAGATTAGCATTTTTTTTGCGGAAATATCTTAAATAAATTTAACTTTTCTATTCATAATCCAAAAATATTCATTGATGTCATACACCAGTTTATTAACCGCATTTTTATTTATTTTATTTTTCGAAATTTACACAGTTGATCAAATTTTTTATTATTTGTCAATTTTATTAAACTGAATTTAGCAAATAACAATTGACGAATTACAGGCTCAAATACTGAAATATTTTAGTCCTCGGTTGTCAGATTTCGATAGGTTGATAGTGTCAATGCTAGATATGTAACTTTAGTAGTTGAATATGAAACAATCTTTTTTAAACTTGCCGGTATATCTTTTATGCTCACAATTGGATTTTGACAAATATGGCCTTAACAATTAGATTGAAAGAATAGGAATACGTAAATTTAATGTGTTGTTTTACGATTTGGTTAAAGCGGAAGTTTTTTTAAACAATAAACAATTTGTTTTAACAATATACGTAATACATACCTACATGTTTTTGACACATCATTACTTATTCGAAATTAAGCAATTAATTTTAATTTTTACTCGGTCAGTTTTTATTTTTTCATTGTAGAACTTATTCAGGAATAAACTAGTTCTTGCCTTGTGGCTCAAAGGCATCAGTCCACACCCCGTATTAAATTAAACAGTTACACACAACTTAAAACAAATCCCACATCATGATAAAAGTGGGTTAATAAAAATAGCGTCTATCTCAAGTAGTTAATCAGATACCTACATCATAAAATAACATCAATCTTAACACCTTTCTTCAATTAACTTCTTTCGTGACCTTGCCCACTCTAAAAGTAAATGTCGGCGAACGGTCACCTCTGAACCGAAAATAATTTCAACGGTTGATTCGTAACTGTATACCTAGTAAACAAATTTGCCATTTTATTTGGATGTGTATTTTTTCACAGTAACTCATCAAAAGACAACATTGCGTTCTGGAATGATCTGTGTGGCGTTCCCCGACAGTGTCAGGTGAAAAATGAACACCTCGATGTGTCGACTATATTTTCGGATAGCTACGGCTACGATCTTTGCACGAAATAAATTATCTTAATTTTTTGTCCGCAGTATCTATTACATGAATTTCACTTTTTCTTGCTCTTAAAAACGGTCAGAAAAAAAATCAAAGTGACGCCAATTCTACAGCTTTTGGTCTGATCTTAGTATAGTCTCGCGATATCATTTACCTGGAATTCACTGCATTTTAACATTTTCGTATTTCCTTTGAGTTTCGGCGTCGTCGTGGTAGTAATACACACCACCGTGCGGCAAAAACCCGTAAGCAACTTTCGAAAAGGCCACCAACTAGTCCATAGCAAATCAAGGCAAAACTTGAAATTCGCCAACTTTTCTGAGACTAACTTATCCACCAAACATACAGGTATCCTATACATGGCGGATTTGCGTTTGTAGTTTCGCAAAATAATATTATTTCTACCAACACGTAACACTTTACCGATATGGTTAGCGTGGACGATGGGCGTCACCACCGCCTTAACGTATCTACCAAACGTGTGGGCTTGCTGATCTTTCAATTTCGAAATATAAATCGGATCTAGCGATATATTGCGCGAATAAGTATCTATAATAAACAAGATATGAGCGACTTGCACTTCCATACGACGTATGCGTACCTTTGCAATCACCAGTACAAAATACACGATCTGCATTGCATTCCGACGTAATTTACATTCAATTCACCTGGTACATGCCTGCAATCCAACATATTCGCATTTTAGATACACGCATATGTTAACTGTCGCTTAAAACAAAACGAGTTTTTCGTATTATTATTAATCATTCGAGTGTTGTCGATCCGCTCGAACTGAAGTTGCGCAGCGGATCATCGTTATTTTACTCTTTCAATCCGAATACCACCTTAAGGTCACGTTTTTATAAATACGAAGACTAGAGATCAGTTAGTTTATTTATTTTTGATTATTTTTCGCAATTTTTATTTTCACAAAACCGCGAAGAACTAGTTATCGCGCCATATGTAAAATGAATATAATAAAATCTATCTGAAACTATTTCAAAACGAGCTGAAGACGATTCTATATGGTGTCATCTTTTATAAAAGAAAAAATAGGATGCAAAAGATCAACAACATTTTTACAATGATTGATAAAGGCAGGCAAGCTTTTGATGATATAATATCAATCCGCTTTTAGTATGTTTAACTCTTGTGCCGTGTTTTCAACGTTGACACGAATTAATTTATGTAAGTTCACCTTATTTGGCACCTTGGCATCTTTTGCAACTTTTGCAAGTATTTTTCTGGAATAAAAATGAGTGGAAATACTGTAATTGGTGGTTAAAATGGAACTGATTGGTTGTGGTGGGTAGGGTGAAAGTTGTACCGACCAAATTGCCTTGAAATGAACGGCCATATGACTAACTTTTTTCTTTTTTTTTATTAAAAATCGCAATTTTCAATATTTTAGAGCAAAAATTTTAAAAGTTGTATTATTATATTTTAGAGTGCAACCGTCTGTTCATATAAAATATGATCGAGCGCTTGATTTATTACAAAAAAAATACTTCATTATTAAAATAATAAAGTAAAAACCATTCTAAAAGGTATAAAGTTGGTTTCTCGACCAGGTTTGAATGAAAAAGAATTTTCTCTGATAGCCAAGCCACACTCAAGGCTTTAGATTCGGAAAGCAGTTTTCCCAATCATGTAGAACAAAGTAGAAAGGAGCTAGCTAGTTTACGAGGTCAGCTCAGGTTGTTCTGCTCTGGGAATCAAACAGGGAAATGAGCGATCTGATACACTCCAGGAAATTCAACTAATAACTCAAGATGGAAACACAAGTCCCAACGAACTTTTAAAAAATAACCTACTCCAGAATTACGTCGATCTGCAATGGCCCAATTGGAGTTCATGCAGCTAACAAGAGCCTCTTGTTCAATGTCTATTTCCATACTTGTAAGAAGTCACCGTTTCACCTCTTTTACGAATAGCTGGCACTAATCATAACCTTCTTGGGCCTCTCTTTAAGCCTAGAATGAGATGTCGATGACAAAATTTAATGTAATTGTTGATATTTTTCCTAAATAGAATAGGACTATAATGCCATGTTCCACCGCCCCCGAAATCTTATGATTCAGAGAACATTTCGAAGGAATAGGACTTGTAAACAACTGCCCAAGGAATAACCCATATAAAAATTGTTCAGTACCTACAAAAGTCCGTTGTATATCTGGGCTTAGTACCAAAAATTGCTAGAATGAATATCGTGAAACTGAATTCAACCTTTTTCGAAACCATAGCAATGTCCAGTACTGAAAAAGATAATTCTGAGACCTGAATTTCAGAACTAGTCTTTGATTTTGTTCGTACAACACATTTGAGTTGAGCAAATACTCCACCAAAACTACATCAGTACTGATAACGTTGCTTGGAAACAATACTGATTCCAGTTCGAAATGAATACTAAAAATCTTAATTTGCAATCGTCGAATATTCAATACCGTAAATACAGAACTGACGTTTTTCTTTGGAAAGAAGTCTGCTGAAATTTTCAAGTATAAATTTTATTAATTAATTATGGGATATATGGTAAAGTGTATTAATTTGAAGAGAAGTCAATCATTGACTTGCCAAATTCGTGAGTAAAATGTATTACTGCAGAAAGTGTTAACTGAAAAACCCTGCAATCAGTTGGCATCTTTATTCGATGTCTCCACTAGGAAATAATGTTTATAGTAGGATCACATTATCTTTTAAGGTCTTTTATTAAATTCGTATTTCTCTAGATACATATGAAGCCTTTTAGATATGTCAGATTTTGACCGATTTAATAAATTGGTTTTTACTGTAAAACCTGAAAAGAAAACTAGTAAAATATCACTATAATACCCAATACCTATGTTCAGTACTGAATAAGTTTTAGTTAGAGGAATTAATTCAGTACTAGAAATGTTCCGCTAGAGATCTGAATGTTTCAGTACTTTGGTAGAGAAATAGTACCGATAGAATACAGGTAGAGTGCCGATACGTTATGCGTGTTGTCTTCCAGTCAATTTGCTTGATATCCTTTTTTCGCTCCCTACGAGTTGCTATCTCCTTGCATATGTTTTTTAAGAGTGTCTCACCTATTTCTCCTACTAAGCCTTGAATGTTCTTGATATAAACATGAATATACCGAATTTAGTGTTAATTCAACGTTTTTCTGCTACATATTAAATTACTCAACGACTAAATTTTGAACTTCTTATCTTCAAATTTTGAAAGAATAATCCAATTTATAAGGCATCGTTGATAAAATTCTTTTATCTCCAACTTGGAGGACAAGCCTTTGAATGTGTAACCCCCATGGGTGGAAGAGTACTGTTAAGTTAGACCCCTATAATTTCAAATTCCAGGCAGTTAAAAGAATATACGAGCCTCAAAAAAAAACCATAAAAACACACATCTACTTATGTACATTCACACCCAATATAAAAAATTGATACGTTGGACTTAAATTCAATTTGCGATAGCAAAAATCCGTGCAGATTAGATTATCTCTGGCTTGTTGTTCATTAAATTTGTATGGTAAATGATCTGTACCAAATTATTAATTACTTTTCCGCCGATCAATCTACCATTGAACTTTAATAGCTCGAATATTCGAAATAAATTGGAGTTTTTTTTTTCACCGAGTTGCACCTACAACTGCGGACTACCTACATCGACTTTAATTTGATATATTGTCCGATATTTTCACCACACGATTCCTTATTATTTTCCCGAGAAGCTTAAATTGAATTACATACGTTACATTTGGAAGTTACAAACTGAACTGTAAAAATTGTTCGATTTACCGCTGTCGGCCGTATAGAGTCGCCCCTTGATCGCCATCTGTAATTCAGATCACGCAGCTTTTTCAATGGCCCTGACATTTTTCAGCACTGTACGATCGCCAAATCACGTATTTAATTATTATGTAACAGTTTCTCAGCTATAGCCAAGATGGTCTTACGTAGTGAAGAGAACGACAGGTTTTACATGTTTTAGTTATTCAAATTTTGACTCTTTTTATTATGTGAGATTTTCTTCAATGGAAAATCCAAATCTAATTAATACGGATAAAATGGTAATGTCAACGAATTCTTGTAACGGCTATTTGAGAAAAAAAATTTGTCAAAATATTATCAGATTTTTGTCCCATAGATATTTATGCTAAATATAATTCAAGACAATACGATCTTCAGTAAGCGTACCTATATGTAAATTTCGTCTCTATTTTTGGTGGCAGTTAGCTGTTGTTTTCAATATAGCGAGAAATTTTTCAACATATTGAGATGGAATGAGTAACGGGTGATATTTAAAAAGAAAATTAGAATTAGACATTTTGTTAAAATAAAATATTCCATACAGGAACGCTACACGAAATTTGACTGTATTTAAGATAATATAACATTAATTTCAAACTATATAAGAATAGTTATTAGACATATTAGTTGTTTCAAAAACCACCAAACTCCTTATTTATTGGCGTTGGTAAAGATTATTTTTCTATTCTTATCATTGTATTATTTGTATTTTCACTAGGACTTCTCAAGTCGTTCGCTCACATTAACGACAGGATAAACGTACCGTCAAAAAGATATAAAGAATGCTTCAAGCTTTTAATTTTCCAAATAAAATGTAATGCCAAATTTCTATAAGGAAAGCGAACAGTATGTAAAATACTTTTGTAGCTAGCAGCTAGAGGTTCGCACGGATTTCAAGTAAAATACAATTCATTTAAAATAATAACCGCACTACTGGTAACGCTGTCCGATTTTATGTACTACTTGATCACTGCTCGATCGCTGCTACCAATTAAAATCTTATCAACACTTTCGTGTAGAACTGAGCGTCGTATTGCTCCACCGTAGTTGAAGCTGCTCTGTATTCAAGCTCTGATACGCTTATATACTGCATGTGTTGAGTCGAGAGCTTTACCAAGATGTGTCTTCTGCATGCGAGAAGTGTCGAGAGATTTTTAAGCTGTCGGATTGTGTCTGAAGGTTGTTGTTTTCTCGCTTATGAATGATATCATTCATAATTGAGTTGTGCGTGTTGCCAGGGTACGAATGTAACAATAGAAATTTTATATTCTAATCTGAAATATAGTTTCTATTTTCCGAACTGCAATTCAGTAATCTGAAATAAATTTTTTAAACTTACTATTCTGAAATCAAAATTATATAATTTTCAAATCGGCATTTTCAATGAAAGCCAGTTTTTTCTGTAAAGGGTCAGGCTTTCGATGATTTAGTTTTGGTGATAACCATTCGCCCAGTTAACTATTATATCCCAGCCGAAATTTTTGTAATGATTTTTTGTAATGATTTTTACAGACAGCTTCGACACTGGGAACTACTGCAAAAAAAAACATACATTTGACTATTGTGTAATGAATCGCTGTGGGTACATTTTTAGTAATTTTTAAATTTAAACAAAAGTGAAAATGTCGTATAAACAAACCGTTTTGTCTGCCTATCTGATTTATTGCCCACGTATAACTCAAGAACTTCTGAGCTGATTTTGATTAAATTTTATATATGTATGTACATACTCGTACATCGATTCCATATCTGATCACACTTCAGACCAGTGCTGTCGTTTTGGACAGTAGTGCATTTAAGTGAACGACAGTAGTATTTTACAAAGAATAGTAGTAAATACATGACTTTTAGGTTCGGAATCGCATAATAGCATCGTAAAGTTAGTATATATAGGTTCATTCCATTAAAAAACGCCAAAAATAACGAAATTTGTGACCTTACCATCGCCGATTCTTTTAAACTTTGTGTACTCGAAGAATTATTAAAAAAAATTTTATTATAATTTTTTTTTTCCTGCTTCAAATTTTTTGTTAACTTTAGTACGTTAAAAATTTTGTGAAAATGCTGCCCAAATCCTGTTTGAAAATTCATATCTCCGATAGTTTTTATCATAGAATAATGATTTGAGACTAATTTTAAAGGGGAAGGTTACGAGAATTTAAAAAAAAAAATATGTTTTCAAATCTTTTTCAAGAATAACGGTTTTGTCCTTATTCCTTAAATATCTGAAAAAACCAATTTTATGTATTTTTTATCTATTGTTTTCTTTATGTTATATATATTTTCATTATACTGTTTTTCAAAAAATATCAAAAAATCAACTTTAGATCTCAAAGGAGAGAGTAAAAAAATTTACGAACATCAATGGTCATCAATTATTTCGCAGCAAAATTACAATTGCTTTGATTACATTGCTCTCAAAAAATGTTAAACATATATGAATATGTTTTATTTTGAAAGAATATCTATCAGGTACAAGACTTTTACCACTCCTTAAATATTGCAACATGTTTTTTCCTTTTAATATTTATATTTAACAGGACATGCAAAAATTATTGAAATAGCGTGGATTTTTTTATTTTATCCGTGGCATTTCCATTAGTACTGGCAAGGAATGGTATTCGTGGTTAGTTATTTTGTCCACTGGGTATTGTTTTACCTGGAACAAACTTTCGGAAGAGTTCGCTGTCATCTACGGTATAAAGCTAATCTGTAGGCACTTGCGTTTCCTCAAATTTGTTGTTCACTTCTCTTTGAAAAGGCTTAATAAGTTACGGTTGCGATGAAAGTTTTTCACTCGTTACTTTCAAGAAACACACTCCATAGATCGTCTTAAATCGTTCTAGCCGTTCTTGGCTAGCGTTGAAAGAATGACTATTTTTCTTCAATTGGGAATGTAGCCATAAATGTGTTGAACACACATTCTAATCTGTTGCAGTTTTTATTTTTAATTTTGATAGTAGACTTCTCGATATCATATTTATTCGCCAAATCAGTTACGCGAGAGACTTTAGATAATAATTCGTCCAAACACACATTTCACCTTCAAGGGTAGCACGTTCAGTGCAGCTACTCGGTTCCGCGTCCAACAGAAATTTTGACATTTTTAAATAGTATTGTCAAAATTTTCGGGAAAAAATTTGGCACTTGATTTCATTTTTTTTCGTCATAAAAAAAAATTATAGTAGTTTTCACTGTCCATGAGGTGGTCGATAATAAGAATCTAAAGTCCATGTTATGCGGTGGTTCACGTTAGGCGGAGTTCCCATTATCGCGACTACACTGTATATTTTTTTTTCACTAATTCGTCAAGTGCACGAAGTTTCTACGGAATTAAGAAAATTGAAATCACACCTGTGACCGATTTTTGACAGAATGACCCTAAAATTTTTTATATTTAAAATAAATAATATTAGATCTCACGAAGTCGCAAAACAATAACAATAAAATCGAAATCATACGCAACCCCGGATACCACGCATTTTCAATGTAAATTGTAAAACCCTCTTCTAAAGTTTTTGACAATTTAATTTTTGAGAAAAGAGTAGCACAAAATTTAAGGGAGTAGTACAGTAGTACATGGAGGATAATAGTAGTACAAATACTATTATAGTAGTACAAACGACAGCGCTGCTTCAGACATATGGCGGATTTGATGTACACGTTTGAAACCCGTTTTCACTGCCTTAGAAGTTGAATACAAAAACATCCTACAATCGTTTTTAGACGATTATATAAAAATCCCCTAAAACTTAAATCTGACTTGGTATCTAATCACACCTAAGGGATATGGAAATTTTTTAAAGATGTTTATATAAAAATCAAAACCTTCAGAAACAGTTCAGGTTTCCTAAGAGATTCGAGAAAAATCGTGGAAATATAAACCACCCTTAACTTTCCTTATGATCTGAAAATGCGGACAAATTAGTGGAAACAACCATTACTCTCCCTTATAGGTTAAATATCGAAAAATTCATAAAAACGGTTTCTAATCGTTTATGCAGAAGTAAAATTAATTCGATTGCTTAGAAAATATAAGAGATATGACGAAGTTCGTGTTAATATAATCCTCCGTACGCTAATTCGAATCCGTTTTCTTAAATTACTTTCCTGTCACACCTTTATAGGCATACCAAGCTTCAAGATTCTAGCATAACCCGTTCCTTAGATTGGAAAAATAATTAATAATTTTCATATACATCCGTAAGATTAAGTGATTACATTTAATTGCTCCTTATTAACCTCCACGAAATGAACCCTTCTGTACCGACAAACGTATATTTATAGTTTTTTCCTTGAAGCAAATAGTTCTTTCGCACATGATCCAATACCATTTGTTAAGTCTAACATTTATTATCCGAATATCGCCATTAATTAATTCTTCGCCGAAGTACCGAGAGTTAATAATAACCCAAGGATAAATAAAAATAGCAATAAAAATCGCATTTGAGTTATCTGAAATACTTTCTTAAAAATCCATTAACATTTTTCAAATTTTTTAATGATTCAAAATACCATTGGTGCGAGTCGCTCCGGTATGAGCACTCCGGATTGCCTTCTGGACAGAAAAACATTCTTCAGATTTGTTAAGTACCTACAAGGACTGGAACTTTTCATTGCTGGTAGACCAATTCTATCTGTTTATCAAAATTCTGGAGTAAGTCCGGAACAATCGGGATTTCCGAAACTGGTTCGAGACTACCTTTACATTCTTCATAAGCACTGATAAAATAGTCACTCTTCCTACCTCGTTCCCATTGTTCCGAAGCACGTCCAATTTCAAATCCCCATCACTGTAATAGTAGCCCAAAAGTGCAATAATACCGGTGTTAATCTGGCGCCCATTTAAGCACTTTCCGAACGTGACATTGTAATTATGGCTGATTACACCAGGAGTTCACTAGGTGCACTTTTTTTGTAGAAATAATTTCCAAACGTCATTGATACAGACCTTTTTTCTACGTCTCCTTCGGCTTCAATCTAACCCTAACGGTACGGCATCATAGACAATCTTTAGAATTGCAATTAATTGATATTCTGATAGACGTTGTAGTAGTTAATAGAAGCAATGTACATGCCGCGTTCTTTTCTTTTATAACGTCTTATTGGCTACGTTACGTACACTCCTGTAGCTAGACTCTAGCGTACTCTTGTAACCAACTGTTATTTAAGGCTTACACTATTTCGTTATTTAAATAGATTTTTCTTCTTCTTCGTATTTCGGTTAAATTAAATTCTCTTTGGAGGTGAAGAAAAGGTAAAAAATCTTCACTGTAAGTGTTGTTGTTGTTGTTGGTTTTTTTTCGTCTACATTTAAAGAATTTTCATGGTAGACTTTAATCGATTTAAGAAGATTTTCGAACGAAGAAAAAGGCCAATGACTTGAAGTTCTGGGTTATAATTGCTTAGGTACATAACGCAATTCCTCTTCTTTACTGTACATTTGGTTATTTTAATAGCTTAGCATATTTTGTTAATAGTTTAGATCGCAATGAAAAGTTTAACTTACTTTGTTCTTCGTTTAGACAAAAATTCAATAATTACGGAATGTTTTTTATGCTCGAAAGTGCTAATGCAGGCTAGCTACCAGCGGCCAATGTGAAATTCAAAATTTACAAAAATTTGCAACAAAACAAAAAAATCATCTCAAATCTAAGCAAAAAGGCGGTGATTTCTTGGAAATTAAAAAGAATTTTAAATCCACAAGTTCAATAAACGCTCAATCCATAAATAATTTACTATACTAAATTGCTAATATTGAAGTCAATGTTAATAACAAGACCACAAATTTAGCCTGGCAAATTTTTCACGAAATCAATGACCTTTAAAACAACTCTTTCTTATAGTAATGTCTTTTTCATAACGCTCTCCGCCTCAGGTTAAGGTTAGAATAATATTTATTAGCTTGTACGTACAGCGCTTCAATGAGTGAAGTGATTAAATTGTAATAAAAATACTTTCAATGCTTAATTTATTGTATTATCTCCTCACATGAAGTTAGATATATATGACAAACTTTTGTTTACACGGTTAGATATGATTACCGAGCATAGGAAGATAAAATAGTGGTATCTTTGCCAAGGTGAAGGTAAAAGAAAATTCCATTGCAGATGATTATTTGATGCTAATGTATTTTGTCGTGTTCGAATCTAATGGACTGAATAATATGGGAACTTTTAGAGGAACTTTCTATCGTAGCGTTTTTACGTTATTTGCAATCCGGACTCTTTAGTTGTTTCATAGGTCTTCGTTTTCACCATATATCCTATTCATCATTGTACAGTGATAGTGATACGATGACCGGTAAATTTAAAAATTCTTATTCATCTTAGACTGCAATTTGAGTCAATTTACAGTGGTGTAAGTACTATCACTTTGCCCTGTCCCGTACTCCGAATACTAAGGTAGCTTAAAAACAATAAATCTACAATTGACTAAATAAGTTCAAAACCTGCTGGTAAAATGTTGGACATTTCGAATTGACGTGCAACAAATTTTTTTCTAGATTTTTATGAACGACTTTTATGTTGACATAACAGACAAAATTTAATTCACTTCAAATATTGAGGATGGTCCAGATGAACCGTTTTTTTAACCACAATTATTATTATAAAAATCTCGATGAGTACAAGCTAATTGAAATTTCACTAATCGAAGTTATTATATTTTAGTAACGTATATAACATGCTAGTCTATAACCTTGAAAGCCATTAATTATTAAGCTCCTGAAGACTCATACCATATTTTACCTCATTACGGTTAGCAATAAGATTCAGGACTCCTTGCTTTCGTAGAATGTAGAAGGTTTTGGAATTTCTGGGTGCTAGAGGAAATACCAGATTAAGTTATTATCAACCGGATGCTATTTAACCGCTTCTCATCTGAGTAGAGGTCATAATATACGACGTCTGACAATAAAGTTCGCGGACAAGATCTTTTAAAAATCATTTATTAGAATTATTGAACGGGCACCCTCCACATTCGCCGGATTTGGCTCCCTCTGACTTGTTTTTATTTCCTTAAGTCAAAGAAAAATTAAAAGGGTACCATTTTTAGACTTTAGAAGCAATTAAAGAGTCATCGTCAGAGGCGTTGGGAGCAATTCAAGAAGAACAATTTCTGGAATGTATAGAAGCGTGGAAAAGGCGATTGAAGAAGTGCATTAGAGCCCTAGGGGATTATTTTGAAGGGTGTCATGTGTAAAAATTCAATAATTCTAATAAATGATTTAAAAAAAATCTTGTCCGCGAACTTTATTGTCAGACCTCGTAGGTGAAATTACAATATAGGACTCCTGCGACCATTGTATTTCCCCACTATAAAAATAGTTCTTAAGACTGTGAATACTTACTCCGTTAAAGTCAATTGCTCATGTTTTAAGCGATCTTTACCGTCATGTTTTCAACAACAATCCAATTTATTTCAAAGCTGATGACTATTCTCAATTCAATGAGTCTAAGATTTAAGTCTTAACATTTTGGACCGGGATACGATATCTATTTTATAATTTGGCCTACAAGTTGTTGATTCAAGTGTTGCATGTGATTGAGTACATTTTTTTTCGACAAACAACAAAATATGATTGACACTGATTTCCCGGAAACATTGGTATAAAATAATGTATGCCTTTCGCTTTTGTCATCGTCTATAGTGTTAACTTCCGACTATGTGAAGAGAGCGCACAATGCCAATGAAGTGTTTTAAATGTTGTCGACTGTAAATGGACATACAATTCAATATGTGAAAAGAATGACGCATTTTAAAACTTTTAACATTACAATATATGTACATACATGTATCATATATGCTGTCATAAATTTTCAATGACCTGCCTAACTTAAGAAGATTTAAAGAAAGAATACCAAGTTGATACACTGAACCAAAAAATTACATCCAACCAATGAAAAATTCATTAAATTTGAGCCGATAAGAGCATTCATTCATGTAAGGTATATTCTTTTCTTTTTTTTTTTTGTTTTAAGTAGAAATTCACACAATTACACAAATCAAGAAAAAATACATATAGTGACATTGGTCATGACCCAGCAGACCAATAAAGCGGAATGTTCTGATATCTTCGGAAAGTTCCAAGCTATTTCTGATATAGGGGAACGTGAGTCAGAAGTTTCCAGTGGATTTCATTCGGAAAATTTATAAATAATTACATGAGGAAAATCAATAAGAATTTCATGGAATTATCAGGCAGAATTCCAAAAGAACTTGCCGAAATCTGGACATATCGTGGAAATCTCTGTGTAAATTCCATTAGCATTTTTTTTTAATTCTATACCAAAATAGTAAAGGGGAAACCCTTGATTTTTAAAAAAGTCGTTCTGTTTTTTAAATTTTCTAATTGCAAAAGAATTCATAAGAACTGCTTTTAGTATTATCTACTTAACGTATAATGCATTACAAGAATAAAAAATCGTTATGCTAAGAAATACGTAATTAAAAATTCTTCTGAAATGAAAAGTAATTCGCTGTCTTGTCCGTTCTGACGCAAAAAATTCAGGATCAGTAGAATTTTCGCACAATCGGTTATGGTTGCAGAAAATTCTACAGACTCTATGTTTCTTTACGTCAAACTTGATAAAAATGATCAATGTGTAATCTAAGTAAGTTTTCGGAAGGGGAAAATGATTTGGGAAATACTCCGGACATTTCTCAAAGATTTCGGTAATGGAAAACCCACGGAACAGCGTCAACCTCGCTATATGGAAATCTTCCGGAAATCGCATGGATTTCTTGTACGGAATTCAAACTATTTAAAGAACTTTTCATCGGAATTCTAACGGATTCTAAGTTTTTGGTCTGCTGGGTACAGTCATGTGGATGTCATCAGTTTGATGAATGTGTACGTTAATATTATGCACACGGAATTGGCTATGAACTTTAATTTCATTAATATTACGAACGAAGTTGATAATAAAGTGCATTCATAACATTTATGAATATTTCACTATTTCCAGATTTTAATATTTTTTTAAATTATGGTTTCTAAATTTTTCTTGATTTTAATAACCGCTTACATTACATTCTATTTTAACGAAACTTTTCTATTAAAGTGCAAAGAAACAGAAAAATTACGGCGTGATTTGAATGCACCTAATGCGTTCAATGTACATGTTCATTAATATTATGAATGTGTTCATGTGATCATAAAAATTAATTTCAATACTATGAAACGATTCATTATTATTAAGTACATGTGATTTCATTTAATGGAAATATATTCATCACTGTAATGTGAATGTTTAGTCAAACAAATATTAAAATCAGAACCTGTTTGCTACATGCTTTTCTGTCGACACTATGCAAGAAAACTGAAACGCCGTCAGTTGTGTATAAATAGTTGCCACGATTAAAATATGTGGCTTGTCTTAATCTTATACTCCATCTCAGATTAAAGTTCTAAAATTGCTTTTTCCCAAAATTCATAATTATTAAGATAGTATACTTTGTTGTAGATTTCCTTAAAACTCATAACATAAATGTATATATGTACTAGTTCGTACATCACGGTCAGAAAGTGTGGAGCTCTTTTCTATTATTATGTAAAATAATAAGTGACTGTAAAGATTCATAAATATTCACTAGTTTTCGAGCAAATTTCTTGAAGCGTAAAATCCAATATAAATAATTATCCCAATTAATATTGTGTGTTAACATGATGCATGGATTAAAATTAAGATTATTCATAAGAAATTATCTAACGACCTTTAAATTTATTCTTGCAAATTAATTTCATAGTATAGAAAAAAATATTACTTTCCAAATAATAACAACATATCACAATTATCATTAATTTACCTTCCAACGTCTGATTGCTCATCAAACATGTACCTGCCCTATGCTTTGAACATAAATTGCCAATATAAAATTGTACAAGCACAAATCAAAAACATTTTTACTATTTTGTTACCTTTATGTTCGGCATTAATCAAGTCTAATTTATTTCTTGATAAATCTATGATGGCCTAATCCGGGACTCTCGATGAGCTATCTATAGGTAAATTAATTAAAATATTCAACCTGGCACGATGATGACGACGACCAGCTCCAGTCGTTTGTCGCTGAAAGGTCAAACAAATTTGTAACCGGTCAATGTCCTAAAACTTACAAATGATTCTTTTTTGTTAAAAATAATTTTATTCAACTTCTCATGAGAGGCATAGATAGAACACGACCAGAAAAGATATAGTTTAGCATAATCTGTAATTTGTGCATAATTACCTTGTAAGGTGATAGTCGGATGTTCTATATTCCATTGAGTGGAGAACATAATAAAGAATAAAGTTTGTGTTAAAAATTCGACCCAATTACATAATTCTTAATCTGTTTAGGGCCTGTTGTTTCTTTAGTTTCCGTTTGTGCGGCTCTCGTTTCTATCAAGCTTGGAATGCATGCAGAATTGAAGTGATTCTGAGATACAAAATTAGGTAATTCAGATGCAGATAGTATTTTTTAATAATGAGTTATAAGAATTAGCAACAGTATATACCTGAGATATGAATACAATTAATTCAGATACGAGTATAAATATTCTTGATTAATTTTTCGTAGCTTGTATTAATTATGCTTTCTTGCGACTTAATCCAGAGAAGAGTATCACGAAGTAGTTTCCGTAGTAAGCCTCGAGCAAGAAAAAGATATGCATACCACCGCCTATAAACATGGTTCATAGCTCTCCAGAAATGAAGATGACATGCCTAACCGATGCCAGCTGATAAGCCATAACAAGCTCCTAAACAGCGAAAGTATTTGGAATACCTACACCGAAAAAAATACAGAACTCTTGTTAGAACTATCCAGGGCGTCATGCCCAACTTAAGTCGTAGTTATTACCAGCCATTGTTTAATCGGAGTTCACGCGTATAAACTGGATTTGATTACTTAAGATCTTTGCAGAAACTGCAAACTACCTGGAGAACAGGAAACTCTAGATCTTGTGCGTTTGCAGGCTCTTGCACCACCTACCTTCTCAGATCCCAAAGAATTCTCAGTAAGCAGTCTTCAGAGCTTGCTAAACTTTGCAGTAGCAAGAAGGCTAAACGAAGAACTCTCCAAAAGTATTGGTATCGCAATGGATCCTAGTGGGTTTATGTGAGGCTTAGGCAGCCACTGTAACCTAACCTAATATTCACTAAAACTCACATCGTCTAAGTAACAAAGATTCGTAACCCTATAAAAAATCTATTGCTATTGGTAGTAGAGAATGGGCAAAGCAGTTCATTTCAGTGAAGTAATTCACTCCGAGTCACTCACTTTAAGGAACGAGTTCAGTGAAGTACTTCCATTGAACTCTTCGTTTCATCGTTCAGTAGTCACTAGTCACTTCAATTGAAGTATTCACTTACTCAATGGAACTCTTCGTTCCGCAGTCACTAGTCACTTCAATTGTTACTTCACTCACTCACTTCAATGAAGTGTTCTTTTGGAATAGTTCACTCGTGAACGACCCATCTCTAATTGGTAGTGAACTATGAGAGCTTAATCCAGGCCAAAAAAAATTTAACACATAGAACAAAGCCTCTCACGAAAAATAAATTCTAGCCAAGAAACCCTACTTTGCTTGCTCTCTTTCAATGTCTGCGCAAACCCACGATAACTCAAAATTACGTAGATGTTCACAACGTAAATTTGGTATCCGTTTATTACGAATCGAAACCTTACTCTTTCGGGTAGCTCTTATACAAAAGTCCTTAGAACATGTGTGTTCACATAAATTGACTGAAAACTTTAGCACTTTTCAAGCTAGAAATTTGGTAAACTTTAACGATTATGAATAAAACCCATTCAATCATTCTTGTAACCTTCATAACGTTCACTAGTTCTGGTAGTGCGAAAAATTCGGCCACACCTTCGGGTAGCTCCCATACAAAAGTCTTTAAAAGGTGTGTTCAAAAATATTGGTTGATTACATAAAAATAATTCAAACTGGTAACTTGAAATTTTTGTTAACCAATTAATATGAAGAAAATTGAGTGAAATCTTGGTGTAGCCTCCTTGAAACGTCTATCAAAATTTTGTTCATTCATCGCGCCTAATTTAGAAATAATCTGCAAGGAAATACATATATTTATTGGATTACTTTTGAACGATGATACTCGACCTGGCATTGCACTTTGCTAATTGTCGGAAATTACTTTCAGACTTCATTGGTACACATACAATACTTTTGCTCATCCGCTTCTGTTCGAATATACATACTAGGCTCAAGGCATAAATTATATCGGATCCCATGCATTCAGCTGCTGCAAGTTGTTAAGGTTACACATTATAATAATATTGACCAGTTATCACTTGCCAAACTCGACAATTCCACCAATTCCAAATATAAAATAATCGCCTAAAATCAATATCCCAAGAATTCTGCGAAAAATATAAAATAATTATTCGAAGAGCTATTTATGTACTTCAACGGGAAATACAAGTTATCTTATAAAAAGTGATGTATGCAAATTAAATTATTATATCTAGATACGATTTTCTAACCAAAAATTAACTCAGCAACAAAAAATTTTTCAGATTTTGTTGTTAACCTTCGCTCGAACTCAACTTTGCGTATAATTTTGATCATCATTTATAAACTTCTAATTATTTTTGCAACCACTTTGGAATTGTGTCATAAAGTCAAAATTTAAATAAACTTATGACCAAATATCACAACTGTTTAAAATTTAATTTGCACCTATGCAATAATTATTAGTTTTTTTTAGCCTTCTCGTTGCGTATATAATTTTTAAGAAAATAAAGTACATACTTTGCGTTCGTCTTCGAACAACAATGTTGCTGCAATATAAGCTGAATGTTAAGCGAACTTTGCATGTCTACCTACTTAACTTTGCGTTAGTTATAGACGTGTTTTAAATGACAAGGCCGACTGCTCTAGCTTGCTGTATTGCGATAAGTCGGTGTAGTTTAATAACGGAAACTTAACGTTCTATAAAAAGTCAAGTGGAGTTTAAAAAATTAGATGAAGTTAAATAAGGTTTTCATAAATTGCTTAAAGTTCAAGACGACAAATCCCAACAGTTCAAACTAATTTCGTTTACATGGGATTTTCCGCTACTAGGCAATCGTATAGTAAATTGCCTTAATTAATGTCTTAACACAACATAACTTAAAAGTATTATTATTAAATTCGTCGAATCGTTTCAAATTTTAAGTGCCCCCCATGTTTTTAATGGATTAAATCTACAAAAAAAAAACACAACCAAGTCGGGTTGAGCAATTACTAGTGGCCTTGCCATATAGCCCCAATCGAAACGAAAGACTTAAGCGATGAACCCGATATTTTATTTTTATTTGATCTTCGTAAGAAATATTCCTTGCCAGTTCAGCTAGACCGTTCTTTTTTCACGAAATTTGTTTTTAATTGCGGCAAGTTCGAACGGATTCGATACGGCAATCAACTTTTATGCGCCATAAACGCCCACAAATACACGGGAAGCGAACAGTTTAATTTCTGCAATTTACTAATATTCTTTTCGATATTAATAACTGATAATCGGTAAATTCTATTGTTATTACCGCGGTTTCGGTCGCCGTCAGGTAATTATAGAAACAATTTTATTGAAGAATTTTTTCTCGGAAAAAAGGAAGAATTCCTTAAAAAAAACAACTATCGTCGACCTAAGAAAAAACCAATGAGCAAAGATAAAGCAAGATTGGATAGTTGTATTACCAAAAATGGTTGGTAATATTATTAATATTACACTTCTTGCTAAAGCGTATTATTGCTCGTCCGTAAGTTTTTACTTTGCTCCTATTATATGTGCTCAGGTATAAATTGGCGCCGGTAAGCGATTAATGTTTTTCTGATCTACCGGTATTACATCGACTAACTCCTTATATTGCTTGTAAAAGAAAATTGCTCCTATCCGACAATCAGATAATATTCTACTTAAGCCATTATTCCGATTGCAAAAACATCGCACTGCGCCACCATCGATTAATTGACTATATGACTAACATAAAGAGCGATTAAGCCGAATGTCTGGATTATGTATTTTGCTAAGACTTCAACAAAAAAAAACATTTCAAATCCATTTATTAGCGGCATGGATGAAGGACAACCAGATTTCGGTTGAAATTTTTCACGGAGGCGTTTAATACCGCACAGCAATTGCGTGGACCGCCGCGTAACATTATGTGGGTGTCGAAAACTACATATTCCGATTTATAAGTTGGCGACATGACTTGTAGTGCGGACAATATATTATAACATCTTATCGACAATAAAATCGATCTTAAGTAATAAAAAAAGTTAGTTTAGTTTTGTTCGCGTCCTTGAGGACAAGACGCCTAAACTGGGCTGTAAACTGAATGGCGTTGGCCTTTGAAATAAATTTCGGAGAAAAAATCATTGATGTTATATTCATAATGCAATAGGTGCTTGTAATGGGCTTTGTAATGAAATTATTGTGCGGTTGACACTCAATGAAATTAAGAAATGATATTGTAACATACGGAAATATTGCAATGTTGCGCACAAATTTTTATAGACGTTTTAGCTTTTAGATTCAGTTGATATCTATGAATTATTCCGAAAATTAAGTCCTTGAAGAGAACAATAATAATACCTTGGATAGGGACGATTTAAGTTAAGGTCGATTTTATGAATACATCCTTCAAATAACAATGTTGTCAATAAGTTTTGGTCGGTTCCGACGGCTTTGTAAAATCAAGAAGCGATCTTCCACTGGAGTAATTTTTCTTGTGCATTCAGAGCCTTCCTTCCGTTTGGTGGTGCCCGTTTATCGAAACTTCGTCAAGTAACATGCCACAGTTCGTTGAGGAACATATCAGAATTACACGAATTTCGCGAGTAACTAGTCCAAATTTCTCGTGCCAAAACCAATATATTCCTTTTGTTTTCCGCACTAACTTTTCCTATTTTTCACTCGAAGTACACTTTGTATTACATACCACCAACTTAATGAATTTATTTTAGAAAGTTCTTACTATTTAAAGGCCGGATACACATAATTTGTTACTACCTGAGCCTACAAAACAATTATTTCCAAGAATTGTTGCAAAAACTCGTTCAAAGTTTTGACTGCCAAAATTTTTGCCAAAAATTTTGACAATGCCATTTAAATAGGTCAAAATGTTCTTTGAACGGGGAGCAGCGTTGCTGGAACTGTACTTGTTAAAGGTGGGGTATTACAGAGGTTTTTACGCCACTGCTAACCGTAATACATCGATTTCGTTTTAGGCTCATTGTTTGGGACGAGATAAAAATCAAAATGTAACAGAAGCTGTGTCGATTCCACCGCTCTATATAATTAATTTTCCAAATGGGTGCCTGTATTTTTAGGTCTAAAGTTTCAAATTTTTGTTTATTTTTTTTTTTACTTCCTTAAAACACCAAATTCAAAATTCAAGAGTAAACTTTCACATTTAATGTTACGTCGCTCCCAATACTTTATAATTAAAAAAAAATTAAGTAACAGTAGTAGTAGCAAAAGACAGAACATGTTTAAAACTATTTTGAAAAAAAATTTAAATTCCACATCTCGAGGTCTGATTCCATCTGCGAATAAACGGCAAGATTTTAACAAGTACAGAATAAGTATATTTTTTTTAATACAATTGAATCAAATGTACTTTTTATTAATAATAAAACAGCTATAGAGAAAGCTCAAGCCACAAGCTAAAGTTGGTATGGTTCATGGCCAATGTGCCTTATCCGATCCGCTAAAAAATCGTCTGAATAAGGCTATTTGGCAAAAACGAGTTCAACTACATACTAAACAGTACGAAATGACCAATCGGATTAAATTCAAAACTCATCTAAGAAATCGATCGGCTAGTGATCACTTGGAGTCTATTCGTTTCGCTAAACCATGCGAAATCACCAGAAGGAAAGGCATTAGCATTAGTGAGTCAACATACAGCTAGGAAATCGCCATATGTTTTGCGATCAGACTAGGTACTAGCGAAATAGCCGCTGAATATTATAACCGATGATATCATACCCACTTAAAGGCTAATTTCTAACGAATAACCCAACAACATTTATATTGGCAACAGCTTACACCATTTCGCTTCGGCTTCGTTACCCTGTATCCATACAAGACACAACAATAATGTCAATGAATTCTGTCTACAAAATGAAGCCAGTAAGTCACAAAATCAAATAACAAAAATATTATAAGATCCGTTTCAGAAAAGAGCAACTGATCTTGCAGCGGTACGAGCGGCTTTCAATACCGGCCACGCTTAATGCTCATTGCTCACTGGTATCTGGTATGAGTAGTTAGTGGCAACCTTATGCGAGTTTCTTACCAATGAATGAGTAAGGTAAGACGATCGGAGGCGATATTGTTGCATATTAAAATGCGATTACGAAACCGGCCCACATGACACTTATAATTGCGACGACGACGACGCAAACCTAACATAAACGAAAGATTCTTAGTACAAAGGGGGCGAAAATTTGCCAAAACAAGTCTTCGAATCTTTTTATTGAAAGTAACATTTCAAGATCAGTTCGAAACACTTCAAACGTACTGTAGAAGGTAATGATATCTCTGAATGGGTCATAGTTGTAGCTCTAATTGATTTTCCGTACAATAAAAACAGACTCTTCAGTGCGGCTTTTTATTGTATACTCGGTCGCATTCAATTCAAACGCAATGACCCAGTTTTTTCTATAAATTCAACTAAAGAAATAATAAAATGTCTTGAGGAGTGTAAAATACAAACATAGGAGTTATATGGTGGGTTTACTATCCACACAAGTCACCTCACGAAGACCACATCCGAGACAATGATGTGATGTTGTGAGTTTGGCCAGGTGAAAGTTTTTCTGGTTGGGAACTATATTTTTTTTTTAATACGTTTGGTAAATGAAACAACGGCCACAACTACCACTTCAGCGCGTACAAATTTCGTTGTTTTTACCTTTCAATTTCATATTTGCGAACCCAGTTTTATATTTTAAGCCAGAAACACCGAAGAAGACAACGACTTCGTGTAAAAAGCGGTTGGTATTGTTTTTAAGAAGTCCAGGTATGTACTTGCCGGTATAGTCGTCATCATCATAAGACTGTTGGTATATTGTCTGGAACGAAAGTGTTTTTAACGCATATTTTCACCGTCTTAGCGCAATTTACCAACATTCACTTGTGGGACTTGAATCATTTTGATTAGTGGGAAAAAATTAGATTCGCGTAGGACTGATTGTATACTGGTTGCGACATATTCGAGGCATAGAAAAGAAGAAGATTCGTAGGCACACAGTTTGACCAATGATAAAATCGAGGCAATTTATTACAGAGTCATACCAAGGTTTTGATAGGACCGAAAGGTGAAATTTATGTTATTTTTTTTTTTAAGTAGGAACAGACAGTTTCTTATGACTGGTACAAGGTTTTAGAGGTTATTAATACAGTTGAAGATTTTAATTTATTGGAGGTTGGAACCGGACAAGGCAGGTAGCAATTGGTGACCCAAAAATTTTGTAATTTTACACTTTTGTGGACACTTTTTATTCAAGTGAAATGCGTTTAAGATGTTTTAAAAGTTTTAGAAAAATCCAATACGTAATTAGAAAATACATTTAAATACATGTACGAGTATGCAGTTTTATAAAAAATATATTTTGAAAGGAAAGGCTTGTTTATAGTTTCTAGAATCCGACAAAGGTTATCCGGAAGAGACTCAATCGGTCACTGGGTCTTCTTTGAAAGTTCAACTGCTGAACAGTAATCCGTCAAGATTCTATAGAAAGAAACGACGGTGAAGACCTATTCTATTATACAAGAGTCTCAAATTGTAGAATAGGGCTAAACTGGTAAAGTCATCCACTCTTACTCCGAAAAGGCATCAAATCCACAAGCTCAGCGTCGTAGGCTCTCCAAAACTGTTCTCTGATTAAGTTGGAGAGCAAGGTGCGACATTATTCAGATGACAATTTTCTAACACACCACATTACAGAAGACTCACTAGCTTACGCGACTCAGAAATACGCTGACATAGTTCCGTTTTTTATGGTCTGCTATAGACACCTTTCTGACACCTTTCTCCAGTTCAAAACATTGAGAAATCAGACCATTTATTTCGGTAGGTAGGTACCTGATATATTTTTGGTGCGTTCCTGCAATTAATACCGATGTAGCTCACAGAAGTAAGTCTTCTCAAGGATGCCTGATTACAATATGGATTGCTTCTGCAAAATTTTTTTTTCTTCTTCAAAATTGTCAAATTCGGTTAAATTCCTGGTTATATATCCAGTATTTTGACAATTAAAAAAAAATCGAAACAACTGAATTATAATCACTGTCATAGTGCACACTATTAAAGGATGCATTGAGTCCATGCTGGCCCTAGGAAACTTTCTTTTGGATGGTTTTCATGCAGTTACTTTTGGCATTTTCTATAGTTTTAAATGATTTGGTTCCTGTATATAGTAAGATCATTTATTCTCTAAATCTTGTCTTATTATTTGCCTAAAAAGTCCTTGTATTCATCCAGCAAGAAATTTACCAGTTAGCCTCGTGGTAGCTCCGCCATTGCATTATCCGAAAATATTGCAATTACGCGACGAATCAAAATCCACTTATATACTTCATATCAGTGTATATGCTCGTGATTCTCTACATCATTCCATCAATATTCTTTACTCCTCGTTAACAATACCCGCTAGTTGACTACTAAATTACCTATAATAGAAAACTACCAGTGAATATACTCGACAGTTGAGAACAAAATTATCCGAAATACTACCAGTGAATACTAACTGATATTTGACAGGTAACTTAACCACGGTGTATACCTAAGGCTAGCCGCACACTGAAAGAGCAAAAACAGTTTTAGTCAAAAACGTGTTTGACTAAACATGACTATGTCGCGGTTTCAATAGCAATTCAATTCGAGCTCGCTTCAAGGCACGCGACTAATCAGTGTGCTCTGATCATTGAATTGTTATTGAAACAGCGACATAGTCATGTTTAGTCAAAAACGTTTTTGACTAAAACCGTTTTTTCTCTTTCAGTGTGCGGCCAGCCTAAAGGAAATTTTATCCTTAGGCGTGTATGTTTTAACTGAAAGATTTACGGTTATTGCTACAGCGGAAATACCGCTGAGATAATTGGTAGATTTTGTGTTGGGTAATGTACATAGTTCCATATTGGTCGTGTATTAGTCCAAAACGAGCAGAATGTTAGTTGGTTCTGTGAAGAGTTGAATAAGTCGTAGTTAGAGATGAGCAAAGCAGTTCCTTTCAGTGAAGTATACTTCACTCCGAGTCACTCACTTTAAGGAACGAGTTCAGTGAAGTACTTCCATGAAACTGTTCGTTCCATCGTTCCTTCGTTTTGGTTTCATCGTTTGCTCGCGAACTAGTTCTCTTTTTGCGGCATTCTCCATGACTTTTTCCAGCATCTCCGGCGTTATAGTGGCCATTTCTGCACTAATATTGCTCTTGCTCTTCGGTTTGCTGGCGTACACTTTACTTTTCAAAAAAAAACCACAGAAAGAAGTCCGGAGCGGTCAGATCTGGTGATCTTGGTGGGCAGTCAATATCGCCTTTTTTGATTCAACCAGTGTCGGGATGTTATTAGCGTAATCCAAGCGACGCGACTTGTCGATGGGTGTTATTCTTTGACACAATTGCACCCTGTACGGAAATAAATGAAGATCATCCTTCAAAATACGCCCCATGGTGGATCCACTGACGTTTAACTGCTGCAATCGGCGGCGATACGACACATTTGGACTCTCGGCAACACTCTCTCTCACTGCATCAATAACCTCATTGGAACGTCTTGGGCGAGGTTTACAAACAACAATACAAATAGCCACTGTCACGTGATCAAAAAAATTCTTGGCCAATCGACGAATTGTGTTGTCGGAAGGCGGTTTTCTATCGCGATATTTGCGTCATGGAGAATGCCGCAAAAAGAGCCAATTTAATAATCGCAAATGACGGCGGTCATTTCATCGACATCATATTCAAAAAGTGATCCAGACAAATTGTATTGAACCAACATTCAAAATAAAAAAAAATTGGAAATTCGTCTATGTTTACAAAAGTTATTCAACATTTACATACCGCAGCTACTGATGGCGCACCCTGTAGATGAGCAAAAAAAAAGGTTCATACAGTTCACTCTGTTACTCTTTATTTTTCTTGAGTAGGATCGTTTTTAATTTGTTTGTCACGTGTCCAATGAAACTGCAGTTCACCAAAAGGAGTGACCTACTTCACTCACTCACTTCAATGAAGTGTTCTTTTGGAACAGTTCTCTCGTGAACGACCCATCTCTAGTCGTAATTGAAACTACAAAAGACTACAAATTTTTATTGCATTACAATTACAATTATTGCTTTTGCGTTAAGAATTCTCATCGCGTTTCAAGAAATTCCTGGTTTCTATAAATTCGTTTCGCTTCGGTACATAAACAGACTTTATACACGGTTTGATTAATATTGGAATGATATAAGTTATTCTATTTTTTGTAATGATGCATTAAATAATTACTGCAAAACATGGTCAAACAATTTATTGTTGTCATAAATGGTGTCCATAACGCAGATCATCGATGACATTGCCGATCGATCGCATCATCTTCAATATGTAGAAAAAAAATTCTATACATATTATGAATATCAAATACTAATTAACCTCTGATGACATGAAGCAGCAACTTGAACCTAAAAGCTTTTAAGTCGAATGAAGGAAAATGATCAGCATGTAGTTTGCATAGGTATGTTATAAACCTGAGACCCTCATATCTACACATTGTACTAAGGTCAATCGGTTTTGCCTTATCGACAAGAACTCGATAATATTATGCCACGACATGGCCTATAATTTGCATAAATATATAGAAATGATGCACGCAAATGTCTTCTTTTCGTTCACCTTAGCGGATATTAAACAACAATTTTGATCATGACCCACCTGAATCTTCACGATATCTTCTCGAAAGTCGACGCGGCGTGCGATAGTAGCATTCGTATCATACCTGTATACCAAACTTGGTGGTACTTTTATGCACTTTTCGTTCTTAGTCGCTAAGTATATGCAGAATAATAGCATAAGCCCAACAATGGTAACAGAAGTGTCAATAGTTGAGAATTGTGTACGCGGCAATAAACCCGTGATTGAAATTTAAAATTCAGTTAAACTTGACAGAAAATTGTACTTAACCACCAGTAAAACGATCCTAAACGATACCTTCCTATATTATGGGGACAGGTGAAATAAAACGTCGATCGCACGATTATACAACTAACAATACGAGATGGGCCTGTTGGGTGACAGAAGAACTACGAGTACCTTGCAAGTAAAGATAGGTAGCGTTCTCAAATCGTAAGATAAGTACACTTATCTGATGTCTTATGCATTTACCGACTCGAATAAGACGAGCATAAAGAAAATCTTTTGTCTTCTTACCCTTCGTATATTCCATTACGCGGTTGACTAAGAGGTGATTGATTCGGTTAGTCACTTCTGAAATTATCTTCTTCGATTTGTTTTCTTTTATATTGTACGACTCTTTTATTACCTTTGCATGTCACTGGGATTGGAAATGATTTTAAAGACATGGCGGTAGCCGCAATTGTTTGACCGGCTAGTGCGCAACAGACTGACAACGATGGCCAGTTTCCGGCGGAAAAACCTTTTGTTCAATGTCCAAATCGGTTTCTGAATTCGTAAAAGACTTCTTGCACAGCCCGAACGATGGCTGATGAAGAAGTCTAGCAGAAATTATACACTTATGGATGGACAAGTGATTCATGGACGATTTATTACAGGGTAAAATAATGATCGGGGTAGCCTAATTTGCAGAATTGCTTAGGCTGAGTCATCCCCGTTCTTCAAATTTGTTAGATTCAGTTGGTGTTGTACCATATTCGGTTAAGGGTCCCAGGAATTTACATTATATTGTAATTGAACCATAATTTGGAGAGGCCTCATTCGATCAAATTAGGAGTTATAGCAATCAAAGGTTAATATAAATGAATCGTAAACGTCTTAACACTCAATTCTTCCAGGAACAGGGATGTAACATCAGAAAATAAATAAGTCCTTCGAGTAGGATCATAAAAATATCCTTTGAAATTTGCTGCGTTTATCAGGCGCAACACACGGTAAATCAACAACGCGTTGATTTAATATAAAGTCGCAAAATTATTTCTACTAAGGTTAATTTCGTTAATTAATGAGCAAAACCCTTGCACTCGTTTAAAATTCTTCAAATATATATTTCTGGTCAATTTTTTAATGCGGAATACCTGCGGTTGATTTTCTTATTCAAATTAACGTATACACTGTTTAAAATTTTGGCAAGCCAGATTAGTTTTAAGCCTTGATATTATTACTCTGTATATGACATACAAATAATTGACTTAAAGAAATTTGATGCAAAATTCAGTAATATTATTTCTGTCAAAATAGACTGTGTACAGAGCAAATAAAAAATTTTGGCAAAAGAAAAATTTGACGATTACACTATCTGACAACATTTGCGAGGGAAAATAGTCAAATATTTGATAGTGTGACATACAGTGTAATACTAGCTTAACACGTTAAATGTAATTTTCTGTAAATAGTGAATACAAATTCCGAAATATCAGAAGTATTATTTCTATGGGCTTATTTACCGGGGCGTAGGCCACACCTGTCTGATTTGTATAAGCCTGAAAAAAAAAATACGCTCACTATGCTGTCATCATGCATCATGCAATTTACACAGCTTTCACTCTCTGAAATTACTGGAAAAAACAAAAAAAAAAATATTTTTGTCGGTACACAGTTCCCGGAATCCGGAATTGAATCGAAAACATACTTTTACTACAGAAAATTACGTGAAGACAAAAATTTTGCGCAGCTAGAATAAATCACAGTATCCGAAATTTTCGTTTATTAGCCGATAGTTCGTTTGATTCATCGAAGAGATAAAAGGTGAAGACATTGGACGGATAATAAAATTTGTATTTAATAATTGGTAAAATCTTCGTTCAAGTATGAAGTTGTGCTTGGTTACGTCTGTTAGATTTATAGAGTTTACCACTCCAGAATATTAATTCAATACTTTTTATTACTTTCAAATACTTCAGAATAAGCAACCTGACTTGGACGTCATTTCCATAACTTTAAAATTTATTTTGATTAAAGAACATGAGGCGATTCTGTTGACAACATTTTCTCATTTTGTTGTAAATGATATGAAGTATCTTCAGCTATACGAACATTACGTTTATTTTTAGACTTTCATCAGAAATTAAACTGCTTTTGGTTGCTTGTTGTTAAAGTTTTGGACAATATAAATGCTTTTAAGAACTTTTTTTTATCAAATGAAAATATTTTGATATAATTTCATGAATTTAAAAACAAAAATCAACTTGAAGTGCCTTGTTCAACTTGCTGTTTTGAATGCCCAAGTAAACAAGCACTTCACTGGTTTTCCAAAAAAAAGAAACATTATTTTTGTATCTCAAAATATTCCATGAGGTCATGGAAAAATATGCATGAAAAATAAAGAAACAAATTTATTTACTGTATCCAGAGATTTTATTTTTTTTGCCAACTGAAGATATCAATAAATAGTTTTTCTTAATTTATTTATTCTTTTTTTAAGGGTCCTATATGACCTCCTGAGGGTATAGGTCCGTAACGTCTTGATCTTATGTCGCGTTTCCACTTATGCCTTCATATTCATTGGACGAGGCAAACTAGCGCGTATGCGTAAGTGGAAACGGCACATTCGCGTTAGTTTGCAACTCAAATCGAGAATCGCTTACATTTGAGTCGATGCCGGTGTTTGGACGCATATCAATGAAATGTGCGATGAGCACGAATGTAGCGTTTCCACTATCGCCTATGCGAAGACACTACCCCAGCGGGAAAAAAGAGTTCTGAAGAATGCATTTCGCAAACATTCCGATTCAATGGATGGAAGAATACTAACCTTTTCATACTAAATTTTTTTGGAATGTTGAAGGAATGATTCTCTCTACATTTTTCAGAATGCGAAAAAGACACATTCTAATAATCTTGCATAAACTATAATATTACATACAGTACATAATACATTACTCGTATTCCCGCTGGGACTGAACTGAACACTTGCTAGCACCCACCAGTGCCCAAAACATTCGCATTGAACATTTGCTTCGATGGCGGTTTTTGACGCAGATCAAAGGGATATGCTTGTAGCACGTATGTGCCGTTTTCACTTACGCCGAGACATTCGCGCTCATCACACATGCCCTACGCATATGAAGGCGTAAGTGGAAATGCAGCATAATGAAGGCACACTGTTACTAAAACTAAAAAATTTATTTTTTAGTTGACCAGGCTGATGCGTAGTTAAAAAATTTAAATTAAAAGTTAAGGTTTGTGTTTAAAAAGATATATTAGTGATAGTCTACACAGTTGAAGCTACATCAGATCTTGATTTAATGATAAATGGGCAGAAATTGTGGGTTCGGATATTTTTATTTAAGTTGAGTTTCTTCAGGAATATATTGTAGGTCCTTATGGTTTCAACTATATTGTAATGGATTCTTAAAAGCTTAATCTTTTGATTTTAGATCGAATCATTGTGCTAATTTTTCTATTGAATAAAATATAATTTTTTAGATGATCGAAGAGGTTATAAATTAGGCATAGTGTAGTTCGCGAACGAACTAGTTCAGAAGAGCGTTCCCATAACTGAAATGAACGAACCAGTTCGCAGTCAGTCCCGCTCCAAGTTCGTTTTTCATTGCCGTTCGGAACTCTGTGCTAGATCTAGAGTCTTTTTTTTTTGCTCATCATGTTCTACTAGATCTATTGACCTTTTTTTTGCTCATCATCTTCTACTAGATCTACTGTCTTCGAACTACAACTACTCATCACTGAACTCCTCTGAAGTAAGTAATGAACTATGAACTAAAAGAACGAACTAGTTTGCGAGGGATCGGGAATCGGAAATGATCGCTCACTATGTTGAACTAAAATGTGCAAGCCTATTATAAATAGACAATACTTGCTGCCAATGCTTCAATGCTATAGTGAAGGGAAAGCAATTCAAGGAAAAGTAAAAAGAATGCAATTTTGGTGATGAGCTAGGTGTACATAAAACTTGTTTTATTCATCATTCCATTTGAAAACCCGCGCCAAAGTCTTCAATACCATAACAAGAAGATGGGATAGGTGAAAGTAAAGTAAAGTTTTCAAGCTTCCTATTATTATAAATGAAATGTAA
This sequence comes from Beris morrisii, assembly GCA_951812415.1. NCBI lineage: Eukaryota > Metazoa > Arthropoda > Insecta > Diptera > Stratiomyidae > Beris > Beris morrisii. Next base: position 32,808,976 of record OX638311.1, read on the forward strand.
CCAAATTGGATTGTTTCACTTGAATCTAACAATTTTGATAAAAATAATCGAACAAAAAAATCGTTTATACTTCAGAGAATATTTTGAAAATTTTTTGAGAAATTAGTAGAATCATGTGTTTGCAATTCTGTATGTGAGAGGCACACTGTCGTTACTTCAAAATTATCGATTTCAAAGCTTTTTAAGAATTTGTTGGTTGTTTTTCGGCGTCAGTGGAGGTTCTGGTGCGAAATACCAACACGAAAGCCCGAGTGGGATCAATCGCTGTCCTGGTTACTGCCATTGAGGACATGACAGCTGAAAAACCTTCACTGGAGAAGCCAGTTTTTAAAACTGTGTTTGACTATAGGTTTTAAGGAGCTGTTTCGTCATCGGGTGGCATAGTGGATGAGTGCAGAGGTAAAATATATTCAGGTCTCTTACAAACGACGTTTTACCTCTCATGTATAGAATTGTATATTTAATGAACTCGTTTCCCTATGCGGTATATTTTTGTTCCCACATGAGATAAATTGTTGATTTCTTAAACAGTTTAATCCTGTTTACTTCTGGTGACCGCAATGACTTTGGTTTTGTAATCACTTTTTATTAATCACAAACGTAGTGAGATTTATAAATATTTTTATCGGCAGTATCCATAACAAGTTATAATTCGTACATATTCATCTGAACACATAATCCCACAGTGCATTCAATCGAACTGATATCATCTTCATTATATATTCTTTCAATATTCCATCTTGAGAAAAAAGTTAAAGAAAAAAACATAAATCTTACATTATTTCATTACTTTATTTTCTCACACCATAATAAAACAGATAATTAAGTTATCAAGTATATTTCTAGATTCAGCATCTTCGCGTAAAACAAAGTGTATTAAAAGTACATTGCAAGGCTATCATCGAACCGAAGAGTTTACCTCTATACTCTAAAGAAAAAATAAACTTTATGAGGAAGAAATCTTATCTTTCATAATATAGAAGTAAAACAGTTTCGATAGGTAAAACCGTACCAAACCAAGGGTACATAGTCAGCCAAGTCTATCACGCCCATGTTTATAAAGAAAGTTAAAACCTCGGCATTGTTGCGGCCTTTCCTTCGCAATAAGTCTGGTCTGTTTGCTGTTAATAACATTCGCGAAAGACTAATATTAGCTCGGCACGGTGAAATCTCTGCATATTATCTTCTAAGATAAAAACCAAACAATGTATGAAACAAGACTTGCGTTATAATTTTACTGGCCGTATGGCAAACAGCAAACATAATCGCAAAGACTATGGCAGATAACTTGCCAAGTCTTAAGGTCTCTATATGGCCGATCGGACTATTAAAATGTATAATAACGTTTACAACCAGTTCGCTCTTTAACTCTTCTACGGTCCCGATAATCTGCAGTATGGTGTATAGTAGTAGCATAGTATAGGATACTAGTTTTTATGGTGGTGGACAATAATTCTCCCCACGCAATGAATGCAGAAAAATAGCGCAAGTTCTTCAAGCCGCCATAGCCGCTGCATTGATAGTCTCCTTTTATATCCATATACCAGAAGAACTGGACACATTACCTTGCTAACTTGTTTTTTGCAATATTCGTAGTTAGTCTTATTGCACTTATTCTCTTTATCTGACCACTAAGACCCGAGTGGTTAGCATGTAGGCGCTACGATCGCTGCACAAAACGACTTGCTTTTTAACTGGCTTTGTAGAAGACTGTGTGCCAGGCTAGCACGGAAGACTAAAGAGTTTTATCTCAGTAGGTGAACGTACAGTTAAGTTTTTGGAGATACAGAGGACCAGTGGCGTCCGCTACCATTCAATTATCAACATGACAGCCTTGGTTTCTTTTTTCTGCATTCTGCTTCCATAAATGCAAAACTGTTCTCATATTTACCTGGAAGCATCGTTTGTATTATTGTTTACTACTAACTTGATAATACTCCTCTATTCGTATTAGACTTGCCATTAATCTTGCTCTCCGCATTTTCTTTTATCCCGGGCATAGGATCCGCGTTGGCTTCTTCGCCGCAGCAGAATCTTACATCGGAGAAAGATCTCGAATAACTAGTTCTTTAATTGGTATTTACAGTTAAACGCCATTCTTCGCGCCCGTTTGATGTTAGACTAATGCTTCATCTGCACACAGTGCCTACCTGTCTCTACCTAATAGACGCTAGATGGATGCACTTTGCTGAAGCGCTTCTTCTTCTAGTAATTTTTCAAAATAACCATCACCGGCTGGCTATCATTCAGTAGTGGGAAGCCCACAACATAACGAACCGAAAGCCCTTCGAGCCGTTCTTGTTCTTTTTAGATAAATTTAACATGATTTCCATATCACTTTTATGATGCGTCTATTCTGTAATAATAATTTGTATATAGCTCGGAATAATGATCATAAATTTTAGTATCGAGATGAAGATGGAGAGTGTTGATGGACTCAAGTCGAGTTATATTGAGAAGCCCGGCTTGAAGTCATCTATAATCTTACGACTATTATTGACGTTTCGTTACATCATCTTATCCATTCATAGGGTATTGATCTAATAGTTGGAATTTAAAAAGTGACCGCCATACTAGACAATTCGTTATGATGATCAACGGCTTTCGCCCTGTCATTTTCGGTAACACCTTCGTCTGAATGGCTAAATAATGAAATGCAGAGAAAGTTAATTTGATTGCTAATAAAGTAGATTGTTCGGAATATTACGGGCACTTATATGGGTAATCAATCAATCAAAATTATTTTATTTGTGCGAAGTGTGAACAGCCATTAAAAATAGTAAGCTGGTGAGGCGTTAATTGAAAGTGAACTTCTTCAATTTTTTTTTGCAAAAAAAGTTATTATTTATAAATAAATTGTGTTCGTATTTAATAATAAATGATGGTATTACTTAAGATTTTAATACGCGTTTTGGAAGAAAAATGTATGGCTACATCAACTTCTGTAATTGTTAGTGATTCATCATTGGTTTTTATTAACTTTGCAAATTGAAAAACAAAAAGTTAAGTAGCTAATAGGTGTATGGGAAAAACCAATAAATCGGGGCACAATTTTTCATTTCGTTATTCAAAATTTGGCATATATGATTAATATTAAGATGCAATGAAAAAATTTTCAAACAAAATACTCTACATTAATTCTTGTAATTAAATCCAAAAAAATGGAACTCTATTTCTTTTTCTCTTTTTTTGACTAGTATCCCGCAAAGCGGGTCCTTTGGCTTACAAATTATTATTCACTTAACATTTCAATGCATTTTTGAGGAGGTTTCCAGAAGAAAAATTTTCAAATTTGTTTTCTTCTCTTTAAATTAGATATCTAAAGGGTTATTCAATAGGTACATAACAATTTTGAATTTTAATACAAACGCACCCTTAAACGTTTTTGCTAGTCTGTCAATGTCAAAACGTCTGTCCAGGTTTACATTTTTATCATGGTGAAGTTCACGAACGAGCAACGTTTGGAATTTATTAAAAATTACTATCGAAATTCTGAGTCGGTAGTTGCAACTTCAGATTTTGTGCTTTAATAATTTATGTGCCAAAGTGAAAATATAAATTCTTGAAAACTCTTTTAGTTTTTCATCTCTCAATAATACGATTCACATAAGTGAAAAGATGCGAATTATTTTTAATATAATAAATAGAGTATAATTTAATGCATCGAAAACGTACATCCAATTGTACACGAATATGAACTTATTATTATAGCTGATTCACATCGCAAGATTTCGAACTGGATTTCATGAAATATTGAGATTTTTGAAAATCTATTAGATTTTTTGTCTAAAAATCTACTAGATTTTGGAGTGACAAGATTTTGTGTGGGAATCCAGCTCTTAATATTCTAAAAATCGGCCTGTATAGCCCTGAAATTTATGTTTCACCACGTTCATATTTCACCACAGTGTTCACTGCCAAATATTTGAATAAACATTTTTAAATTACTTGCTCGGAATGCAAGTTTTGGAATTTAATAATTTTTTCCTTTGATTCCTGCTAATGCTGGTCGATTTGATTTTCCGTTGCAGAAAAGTGTAAAATCTTACAAACTAAGCTATAAACAGAAAGATGCTAAATTTTGGCACAACAGAAAGCTGCTAAATTTTGAAATGTTAAACAAATCTCATGAAGGCGATGTAAACGCTTTTAGAGATTTTGAAATCTAGTTGCCAAAATCTAGCGAAGTAGTAGTGTGTAGTGTAGTGTAGTGTGTACACATTATTGTGTTCCCTTTATGATGCAAGTTCTAATAAAAAAAAATGGTTCAATATATGTACGTTTATAGTTCAGTAAGTTCTCACACATCATGTTCTACTCCATTTCTAAAGAAAAAAAAATTTATTGACATTAGAAAAAATCGAAGACAAGTAGATGTGGTACATGAGACGTTAGGTAAAGCAATTGTGGACAAACAGTTTACTTCACGGAAATTAAATCTAACAGCGTGTCTAGCGTAAACATACTGTATGTAGATAAACGAATTCAAAAGGTGTATGGCCTCAAAAAGCAAGCCAGGCTTTGGTAGTAAACGAAAATTGAGACGACCGATTATAACAAAAGCCAGCATGGTACGAAATGCTTCTAATTTTAGATCACAGCGGTCAGTAATAACTTCTTCACGTCTTCCATTATTCTAGCTACCAATTGAATCTAATTGCTCTATTATTGTACGAAAAATTATTTTTTTCCTTTTTCATAAAAAAAAAATTCTTTACTATTTTCTAAGGCCCAAATGTCTATCTCCCATTGTCAGGAATTGGAAATCAATTCTGTCTAAACCTCTATTTTCCCAGCAATCAATTTCATAATATTTCATAGGCCAACAAATCTCTAACGTTTTGTGAGTAATCACGAAAAGATTACCTACAATTAGCGAACCTTGAAACACCCAAGAAAAATTAGTTGCCATTTGTACACCCAAAGCTTTTGACAGAGTCAGGCACAAGTTCAATTCGATCAAACACGGAATGTTAAGAGGAGTAAAATATAGGCCCTGTTTGTCTCTAGTCACTTTAGCTTTTGTCAATGAAGTCACCAAGAAAATGCCTGGAAAACCTGGTTTTATCATTACAACAGAAAAACGTATCAGGGTTTGGTTTAACATATTATTGTTAGGCGTAGTACAAGCTAATTTTTGCCATCCTCAATTCAATTCAATGCTAAATCTCCTTAATAATGGATAAAACCAACACAATCTGTTTGATCCAGCTAAATATTGCAACATTGCTGTATACTCTTAAAGTTAGACTTGTATACCTATATAATTTGATAGAGTAGGCTGTTTATATTTGCTAAATTTTAGGGTTCGTTAACCCAGTCAATCAAATACAGATGTCATAAAATTATTTCAAATAATAAAATGTAAACAATTCGCAACAAGTTTTCTTTGATATTATTTGCTCATCTTTCAGAGCGCATTGAAACATCCAACAAAAAATTCCTTCAGACCCACATCATATTAATACAATTCGATCGCGATTTTAACACAAATGTTAAAATCTCAAAATAAAGAAAAAAATTGCATTTCATCATCGAAGTATAACTCGAAACGAAAACGCCCATCGTTTGTAATAAAATCTTATACAATGTACTTATCATGTCTCCAACCGTCTTAAATTACTGCCAAAAATTGATTCGCATGCCAACAAAATGCCCAAATCGATGTTTACAGATCGGTTAAAACTCCCATTTTATGTCAGCAACAAATACCTCCTCCTTGCTATAGGAATTTTAACACTTCTATTGTTAATAAAAGCAAATCAATTATTTACTGCCAGCACACGGCCAAAAAAGCAAAAACTCCAAAGGTAATGAAAGACTCAAGTCCGAGTTGTATAACCTTTACCTCATCAATTCGCCATCAAAAAACATTTGCTTGAATTTCTTTTCATCGTTCGGTCAAAAAAAAATTACCCCAATTGTTATCCAACCTTACTCCAGTCTAAAGTTCATTTAACCCATCCTATTGAAAAAAGTCCTTACAATTGCCCGCATACCAGGGATGGTAGTCAAAAAAACTCCCCACCTATTAAATCGGACCTATCTAATTTATCGTTTGCGATACGAATAAGATACCCCCTAGAATTATGACGGTCGAAAATAGTTTCTTACACGTACGATCAATTAATCTTAGATCTCGTTGATGGAGCAACTGTAAACCGACGGGTAAATATCTCGGAATATATGAAAATGACACATTCGAATGATGTAAAAAAAAATGGACACAACAGTTTGTCGCAGCCAGAGTACCTTGAATACCTGCCTGGCTGGCACATAGGTGAAAAATAAAAACATGTTGCCCTGAACCTGACAATAGTCAGTTGAATAGCCAAAGCAAAGCCGGTACCGGCTTATGATTGAAGTAAATCATCATCTATCTACCTTTTCATTGATAGATTAAGATACCAGTAGAAACAAGGTGTTTTTGTAGGGTCTACCTCGAGAAAATCGAACTCAGGAAGCTCTACCGGCAGCCGGCACAATGCGTTTAGCTGGCGTTGCGTTCATATGTATTTCCACATAATCTAAGAACAGCCTTGGGAAATCTTCACTGCAATATTTTCAAACATATTTGCACGAATCAAAGGTGTCTGGAGACCTTTAAGCATGCCAACGGCGGTATAGACTTTATTAACTTGTTAGTATTTCTTACACAATACGCTGCACCCTCCACATCTATACTATCTATTTCCTGTAATCGGACGTGGTGACAAAAGGTAGCCGAGTCAATAATACACCTGATAAACGAACCGACAAAAAAACAACCCTCAGTAAAGAAAAAAATTTTGGTCATTTTACCTGTGAGCTCTTTCCCTACCTGTGGAACCTTCGGCACAGATTGAAGTCTATTGTACAAATTCGAAGTTAAAAGAAATTGAGAAATTCAGATATCAAGCTAGTCTTTGGACCGCTTACATTCGGCACGCGGTACATATTTTAGTTATTAGATCATAAAAGCCATTCGACTCGAATTTATGAATACAATTTTAGGTTAACATTTACACAGGTGAATATGTTAAAAGCAGATAAGCAGAACGATCATTTTAAGCTACTAAGTATGCTTTTGTTTGAATATGGTATCTATAGAAATAACCTCGTTTTGCAACTCGTCCTACTTCTATTGAATAGTTAATTCGACAAAAAAAAGATGGTTTGGTTACTTTGTTTTAAGTTTATAATATATATTTTTATTTAAATTGCAGATACTTGAGCTCGATTTTAATCAATTTCATTTTTTTCTTTACAGCAAAAATGAAAATATTTTTGCCACTAGTCACGTGGATAGTGCTGCTCTCGAGTACCGTAAGTATATTTATATGTTTTAAATAAATACCTATTTTACTTTATTATTTTTTAATCATAAAGTATTGTGATCGACCTGAAATTTCAAAAAAATTTGCTACCCTGAAATTTTGTATTTTCACGTTTTAGGACTAGTAAGCACAAAAAAAATGTCCGTCTGTCCGCCGTAGACGCCGTCCGACGTACACAAAATCGTTTGAAGGCGCGTACCTCCCAAACCCGTTGAGATATTAAGTTCAAATTTTTATGGTGGGTAGATTGGGTGAATCCCTACAACTGTTATCTTTTGTGGGGGTGGGGGTGTAAGGGGGAGGAGAGTGGTTTACACGCAACATTTTGATTTCTAGACCTCAGGAACCACTTATGCTAGAAGACTGAGACTTAGGACTTATGTAAAACTATGATAGTGGATCCATTTACAAAAAAAACGTCAATAGGGGTTGAGGGGTGTGGAAGTGGAGGGGAAAATAATGTGACCGAAACGTTTGTAAGCTGGGATTGAAACATTCTAAAATCCATAACTCCTGAACGATTGATGTCAGAAGGTCGGACCATTGCGGTTGTCATGAAGGATACTTCAAGATTAGACAAGGGCTAACATTTTGAAGAGGGGTGGTTGGGTGTGGGGTGGGTGGTGAAAAACTTTGGATTACAATATCTTCCGAACCAATTACACCAGGAAGATAAAATTTGATTTCGGTATATGGTATCATAAGTGGAGTCTACTGAATGAAAACTTTTTGAGGGGGGAGGTGGAGCATGAAAGTGAGGGAAGGTGGAGCACGGAAGTAGAGGGATAACAATTTTTTAAAAAATCTAATTTTTATATCTCAAAAACCGTATCAGATATGATCTTAAAAGTTTTACTAGAGTAAGGGTCAGTAGACCTCTAGTAGGGAAAAAAATTTAGGGGTGTGGATGTTGGGGGTGATGGTGAAAGGGGGTAGAAAGGAAAAAGTTCTGATTTTTATTTCTCGAAAACCGTAATGAATAGAAAGCTAAAAATTTAAGACTATATAGAGCCACTGGTTAGTATGCAACTGACAACCTAAAGAATAACCAGGAGGCTATTTGAAACGTTATTTTTTAGGTTGCCAGTTGCATAGTAACCTACATCGCTTCTCAGCATTAAACGCGATCCGGACTTCTACCCAAAAAATAATAAAGTTGCGCCCAGACTGTTGGCCGATTTTTTATTTCTCTAATTCAAAATATACAAGTCAGTTCAATAATTTTCCTTGTCAAAAACTCTTAATTCTGTAAAGAAATGCACTTAAGAAACTCTGATATGGAACCATTTTTCGGCTTAGCTTTAGTTTGGTAGGTGGCTTCTCTCGCCATTGGATCTGTTGTGATTCCACTATATCACAGTAATATGAAAACCATTGGAGAATATCAAGGTGGTTGGCTTAGAACCGGACGAAATTTATTTAGTAGAATAGGTGTTACCAAAACGCTGAGAGTTTAACGTAGACGTATACCAGATTTTAAGCCAGCGGACGACATTATTGATCGTGATGTACATTACGAAAGAGTTTTTAATTTTTCTCTCTGTTCTGTAGTATCTAAAGTCAGAATGCAATGCAAATTCCTACAAATTTTTTCGACCTGACAAAAACCGTTTCACTCCCATTCCCCTGAAATTATGTCATGGGGAATGTATTGTCACTTGGATCAATGAACAAGATGGTGTCGTTGTGAAAGTTGAAGGAAGATGTTTTTTGTCAGGTCCAGGAATCCTCGTGTTTCTAGTCAAATAAACGTGAAGTAAAGGATTAATCAGAACACCGAGTTCGTCCGCAAAGTGCTCAGTACCGTCTTTGTATGCCGATGCCCACAATAGCAACTTAAACTGCGCTTCAATGCAACTGCTATCATAAAAACCATGCAACTTCTACAGATATGCATTAAGTTATCTCTAGGTAGAATATTTGTTGCTCTCACATTTTGAAAAATAGGATTCGAAATTCGACGCCTCCTCCTGACGTCTAAACTAAGATGTTCAACTTGCTGTAAAATTTCAGTTCCTTGTATTCTAATCGTAAAATAATTTATTATTACTATTACCCTTGGAGAATGTGTGGTTAAAAAGGTATCGTTTGAACCACAAGAGAAAGTCTCTTCATATTTACCGGGTAAATACCCGATAGTAGGATATACGCCTGCACATAGGAATACAACTTGTTGAAGGACTTGGATAAGATTAAATTCAGTGGATAACCTCTATGGCAAATACGTTATAGTAATACTCGGCTTTCACAGTATTCAAATCGCAGAAGAAGTCCAAACACGTAGACCCACCGAAAAATTGAATTAATTCATTTGAGTGATGAATTCTTCGAGAAACCTTCGGACAAAATTGAATTGGAGAATCTGAACCGGTAGCTAAATTGGGTTATTTGGCGGAAAGCCCTCACAAAACATTAGACGATCGACGTATATCGATGTTTTGGTCAAAAAAATCTAACAAATATATTTTTATACAAATTCATTGTCAGAACAGAAATTTGTGAAGGTAATTGTGGTCATATTCGCAAATAAATAAAAGCCTTAATGGTTTTATTATCCTAAAAATTATTTAGAGCATTTAGAAAGTACCACTTCCTATTTCCTTATTAACCTAACCGACCTCTACTTAGTGAAGTGTAGCAAAAAGTTAAGAACACAACATTGGTCCCGTTTATGTACTCGTATTCCACATCTTCGAACATTATCTTAATGCAGTAGTCACGAAACGAATGTCGAGCGTCAACAGTAAAACTTCATACACGTAATCTAATTTGAAAGTTCGTTTCAAATTTTTTTTTACCTTTAGGTAGGTATCGAGAAATTGAGAAATGATTACTATACTTTCACATCTTTAGAATGTTTCGCCTTCTTAGCAGAATAACGAAGGAATGAAGTTTATAGTAAAATTCTCTGAATTGAATTCAATGCATTTAAAACTTCAAATAGTCTTGATTCGCGGATGGAATAATTTGAAATCGACTATTGGTAATCACAGTACTTGTATAGTAAATCCAACAAGAAATTTACCAGTTATCTCCGTGGTAGTTCCGTTCATTTTTGATGTATTTTTTCATCAATGTCGATGAAATTTGATTTTATTTGATGATTTTTTTCATCAATGGGTATCATTATGTTTCTGAATTACTTCAGATATAGAAAAAATGGAGCATGAAGAAATTACCACCTTCTTGTAACTGCTTTATTTTTGATCAGGGAACTATGCCTACTGCCTACATCCTATATCCTCAATCTCATCAAGATCCATTGGATAAGTTTAATCCTGTGAGATACCATCAAATTTGTGCTGATAATTGGCAGAGTTCTGATACGTCACTACTGTGAAAGTAAAACGTTTTTCTTACCTTACCTACCTGGAAATTATAGTACATTCTCAATTTTTTTTTATTCACAAGTACTTTATAAACTTCTACATAGTGTCAAGGTCAAAATAAATTAGATGGACTACAAAACAATTAATCGTTTATCTACGCGTAATTGTGATTTAGCCTTACAATTTCGGCGGATACGTATCCGTTTTTACCAGCTAATATTGCTGCAACAGACCTATACAACGTATAGTACATACTATGAAATGCTATTGGTTTTTAGAGCAAGGCCATTTTTTAATGTTTCTTTTATATCTTTCAATTAAAGTATGAAAAACCTTACGGGCATTTAGATAACCGAAACCGTGCAGACCGTTTTAAGATACAAATAATTCGATATATTTAAAACATATCGGGAAATAATATTGAAAGTTCTCTGGTTACTTTCAATATTATTTCCAGTAAAGATTTAATGATAGTGCAATTGTATGTAGAATTATAAAAATTTTCTGCAGCATTAAATAGTTAAGAGAAATAAATTTTTGATCAGACCATAAATCTAGTTTCATATTACTTAATTACATACACTGCCATAATTAAAGTGCAATTTATCTTTAAGCTAGTTCATTCCGTAGTTTAGAGCTCATTAAAATCAAATTATGTAACTCGTACCTTTACATTCCTATGAGCACGATATAATTTAATATGTTTCGGCTTAGTTTCCGCGAATCACGTGGTGGCACTTAAGAAATGTTGCACAGGTTGGGTGACTGACTCATTAAACCCAAGATATATTCTTTTTTTGTCAAATTTCGAACCATACTTTCATCTTTCGATGGTCTTTCGTGAAACGCGTAAGGGCCCCTTACGGTATAACTTCCACCCACTGGTGTTTCACCAATCAGAAAAATTTTAAATTTTCAATCAAATATTCAACTCTTTTGTAATTCAGGGTTCTTATAAATTCTAGACAAGGGAGTCAATTTAATGAACTTTTCAGCTGGGCAATTCGTGAATTACTTAAGGTGCTCTTACACGAGCCATTAAAATTGCTCTATTTGCAGCAACATTCGTTAATTTTGACGTCACGAAAATATGAAGCAACACACAGCAACATAGCAACAGGCGATGTGGATAAACTTTTCATCAACTCGTTCCTGAATTGAAAGCCTGAATTGTGATGAGCGATATTGATTGCAATTCAGCAATAAGGGCTTACACGACCAATTCAGTATATGAACAACACGAAAGCAAACTAAACAAAGTAATTTTAAACTTAAAATGAAACTTGGAAATACTTGAATTCCAAGCCATTATTACACGAAACTTGACAAATAAATGCAAAACTCAAAACAAAACTTGACAATTAAATCACCGAACGAGGACAATTGCTCGAAATTTTCCAAGTTAGTGGAAATACAGCAACTATAGGACGAACAATACCAGCAATCTGTGAAAACATTGCCATATTGCCGAAATATTGCCGCAACTAGCATGATATTGCCTTGTATTGCTTCATTAATCACTCCACTAATTTTAGCAATAGTCGTCGGGCAATCAATTGCATGAAAAATTGCTCGTGCAAGAGCACCTTCAAAACTGAATCTCAATTATTATTTAATTTGAAAAATGATCATAAGCTGATTTAGGTACTTATTTCATGTGATTTTAGAACGGATTGAACCACATAACTCGACATATGTTTTAATTTCATGTATAGAAAATTCGTAAAGGCTTCTTCAGTGATTGGAGTATATTGGAGGCCTACAAACTGACTTATCTGCTTTTTCTAAGTTACAGCAGGAGTTATTTCAAAATGATTGTACCAATTTTGACTAATTTTTGACTTATGTGCTTTTTTCCCAATTACTTGAATTTATTGCTCACTTCTTCTGGCTTTCATTGGTCGCTGGTTGAAATCCGATTCGACGGTTAAAAAAATGTTCGCAAGGGTAATTTTTAGACAATTATTCCATAAAAATGCTGCCAGCCTTACGTTATGAAAAAAGAAATTTAATTAAGCTGTAAAAAGTAGGAAGCTATAGTCTTTCAGTGTTTGTGCAGATATTTGCATACTTTGAAGAAGTGGAAAGAAAATTATGAAATTACACCACCCTTTTTGTATTCTGTGTAATTTTGGCTCAAGACACGAGCTTAGTCCTAAAATCAAAGGAAAACACTACAAAATTGAAATTACATTTAGGTACATGAAGTCTCTCAAACAATATCCTTAAGATACAATCTATTTACAAACATGTCTAAATAACTTATTGTCGATTTGCTTATTATAGAAAATTCTTAAGGAAAAATAGATTCACTTTCATTTCTCACAAACTCTTTTTAAGAAAATTAAGAAATAACATTTTTGAAAAGAGTGAGATCAAATCTATATTAAAATCCAGTATTATTTCATAACCGAATGTTTTAGAAACAGGTTTTTTAGAACTACCTAAACACTTTCATTTAAGTGTCGCGGCATATTCACACCGATCTAATTGAAATTTCACCTTTTCTTTAAGTAAGTTAAAGCAAAAGCTGGTAATAGTAGGTTAGTCAGGTTTTATACTGTCACTCTTATTAAAACTGGTCAAGTCACCAAGTACTTGAAACGACACTTGTTTAGACTACATTTTATTAGCGTTGAAGAATATAGCAAAGTTTAGAGTTATAACTAGTTCCCGACATAAGTTAGGCTAGACTATTAATTCTTTAACATAACAAAGATAAACAGTTTTTTTTATACTAAGTTTTGCCTTTCAAGGAGCATCTTTAAAAATACATACCATAAAAACGGTAAGAAGTAAATCAGGTTTTTTTTTTATCACCTTTCACCTTAAATTGGTTGTGATTTTGTTGTCAAAAAACTTGATGAATTTTAATCAATTTTTTTGTTAAATAAAAATGCACAACTTTGTTTCTTTTGCTGAATTCAGTAGAAGAAAAGTTGAAAGTATAATATTCGTTCATATCCACGATACCTTTTTGCTGAGTTGCAACCAAATTTCGGTTGACTTTCATTAGTTATATAATTTAAATATTAAAAGGTGCATGAAGTAAAATGTAAAAATGGTGACGCCAACAATGCATTGTCTTTTCTAAATTTCTTTCAATCAATAATAAGCAGCACTGACCTTCAGTATTTCTGTTATCGAGTCCTCTATTTCTTTTTATTACCGCTTGTCAAGGACATCATGATTTAACTAAATTTCCGATTTATTATTCTTTTGTGTATCTGCACAGGAAGGAATTATAGAATTTTTTTTTTATTCCGAACTGGTTATAATACAATAATTTATACATGAAAACTTTATCTATGAATAACTTTAGTCACCAAAATATTACACTGCTATAAAGGCATATTCAATAAGAAAAACTGAAATTGAATAGAAGTTTAAAAGTTTATAGAAATATATTAAATTCAACCTTTTATTATATACGAATCGTAATAATATTCTCAACGAAAATAAAGTTTCCAAATGTTAAAAGGAACAAGGCAATCTAGTTGTAATAATTTTCTTAGAATAAAATTTTTAATATTATTGTACCAATAGTTAGCTACTCCGTCTAAATAGCCGGCTTTTCTTTTCATGATTCAGAAGTCAAACAGAAAAAAGAAAATAATGTATGTCTTCTCTTAAAAAATTTAATTGTCATATTTACAGTAAAAAAAATGTAATGTTTAGTTTTTTGTTTCAATACAACATGCTTAAGTTTACTCTCCTGTTGACTTTGTCAGTTGTCGCAAAACTAATGAAGCTAAGCCAAGACATCAACTCAAATATAGACTTTTATAAGTAAGGCTACAAGTAGACGACATTTGTGTCAACATTTGATCTACAAGAGAATAGTTCACAGCAAAACTTGAAGAATTTATCCTAATCTGGTTTTGCACTTATACTATTATTTTTTGAGGCTTTCCAGAAGCCTGATGAGTTATTTAGTTACTTGCAGGAAAGTATTTGTTGAAGAACTATTAATTTATCACTCTTTAACTATGAAGTTATATAATAAGTTGGGCTTCCGGATATGGCCGAATGCTTGGGCAAGATTAGGATTGTGAAACGACAATCGAAAAAGCCTAATGGCAAAGGATATTGACGATGGCTTTGTTTTGAATTGGCTTGCCAAGGTTTGATTAAAGACTAGCAAAATACATCAAGGGAACTTTAACCAATCATGAACAACATTAAAAAACCTACATTCGAGAAAACTAAATTTTTGGGTAAAAACTTCCAAGCATAATTGACAGTTTGCGCAGGATTTTTTGAAATTTTGATCCGTAACTGACGTGCTACATCTGAGTAATGATTATCAAAATTTTTCTCGAGCTAATGGTTTATCGAAATTTCAAGAAAAATACTGCATTTCATTTTCTCTTAATAAACATGATTAATTCCATTATCACAGTATTGAAATCGCTGCGCTTTTTTGGTTCTACGTTCACGTTTGACTCATTCACACAGCAATACACGGTCGCTGCTTTACCAATGAAATTCAACTTAGATATCGCTTGATTAAAAACAAATCCGGGATGCGAACACGTGCTGCGCTTTTATGCTACATATGTGAGGCGTTACGACATCTCAAGTACATTCGATGGTTGTGCGGAATATAGGTTAAGAGTGTACAAAAAAAATCTGATTATTCTGGATGTTCGACTTTACTGAGAATGAATTTAGAGTTTTGCCTGGCCTTGCCCTGTATATGCATGAAACAATACTTCCAAGATTATTTCATGTTATTGGACTCTTTGCGAAATACAGGTTCTCGCACAATGTTGAAGCTTGACTGTCAAATGTTTGAACATAAAATTGCGACAAAAAACAAAGTCAAATATTTCTCCAAATAGTCAAATAAAGCGGAAAAATTTTGCAACTACATTAACTGATTGCATTCTCCAGCGAAAATTGTCAAAAATTTGACAAAGTCGGATACAGTCTAACTCAATCATTAGCCTATCTTTCAAAACATACAACTTACTTAAATGTGTGCTTGTTTTACCATAAAGTTTACAACATCACTATCGATTGACATTTATTCGTAGAAAACGGCATTTTGCTATAAATTACTTTTTATGTGAAGTTGTGCCCCCCGATTGCGTACAATAAAATTATCGCGACTGTAACAGATCTTATAAAAAATAAACTCTACCATACAACAATAAAAACACAAACAGTTAAATACAATATCTTAAGAAAATAGAATAGGTAATTCCCAGTTACATCGTCATCAAATCGGTTCATTATTTTGCGGTTCTCATCATCATCATTTGCTCTCAAGTGGTAGGTTGGGATAAGCAGCCGCTTCACACAGAATATCGCGTGCAATAGTATGTTAAATCTAAATTTCGATAGGAGGCTCGCGAAGAAACTGTTTGCTAGCTAGCTAAGATCAAGCGAGCCAAGATAGGTAAGGTATACGCGATGTTGTTTTTATTACACCTGATTTTTTTTCTTTTTAATTATTCATCAAGTCAGTATCTAGCCTATCTTATTCGTACCTAAGGCCAGTGCTAATTGCATCTCTGGCAGACATAGAGATGACAATGATACTGTCTATTACATGCTAGCTTGTACCAAAAACGCTATATTGTTAATACACGTTTTATTTTTAAAAAGTGGCTATATAAAATCAACGGATTTTGAATTTTGATCGCATAAATTTGCTTGACTAACGAATGTTTATATTCAAATTAGTTAACGATATTTTCGGAACATTGCTCTACTTTAGCGCCATAACAAATGTATAAATTCATATTGTAGCTGTACAAAAGACGTATGCGCTTCAGGTAACAGGTATCTTACCTCAAATTCAAATGCATGGCTAAGAAATGATGACCAGATCTAAAGATTACTTTGTATTTCTTTCTGCATACTATGCGTACATAATAAATCGAATTTTTTCAGTACAGTAAACTATTTAGCGGAATTTCGAATTAACAGAATACAGTTGGTGGCCCACTAACCGCAAGAATAATCTTCTGCACGAGGAATTAGAATTAAGCATGAAACGGCATGAAACGAAATTTTCAACTTATCACAGTTCATAACAATTGCAAATTTTGTCATTGTAAATAATGTAATCAATTCACCGCGATATACGGACGTAAAGTTCTACTATCGAAAAATACCCGTATGTTGAGCGAAATACACAAAAGTCTATCTACAAGTATCTGTAATAAAATCTAATATCTAATTCGATTTTTCTTGCGCTAATCCAATCAACTACAAAGAGAAATTTTGCACGAATCATCTTTTAGAAATTATAAGATTTTTGGATTGAATACAATGTGCATTGTAAAGAATTTGGAATGTGAAATTTTTCTAAGAGAGGTTCATGACAGCCGGAAGGTATTATTAAAATTATTTCTTTAGATAGCACTTCATTTTAGGGAGTTTAATGACCTGTTGAGGATCATATCAAATTGTAATTCTATAACTCATTATATTCAATGAATTTTAAGATCATCGAAAATTACGATAGTTTTCGATTCGAATGTCCGTCAATTTTCAATAGTTTGAGGTAATTTTGACAACTTCCTGTCTCGTTTTGAAAGTATGTTCAGTTCATTAGAACATAATAGCGTTGAAAATTTTTAAACGTGGAATATCGCGGGTTTTGTGTACAGTACAATTAAGTAATAAATTTGGCCGGAAGCGGTTAATATCAATACTCAGCTTTTATTGAGTTTCTCAAAATTAATTTAAGTTTAACGACCTAACGTGATATTGATATGTGGACTTAAGGGGGTTGTACTATGTGCCGGGTCAGAAAAATCTTCTTGTTTTTTACTAAATTACTTCCAAATCATCTCTAGAATATGTATGTAAAAGGATTTCTCCGAATTCAAAGTCGTTATAATGTAATAGCCGTATAATGGAGCAGCTGTTTGGAGCTCTCCCGGGCCACAACCGATCTTTAGTTGGGTTTTTCTCAAAACTGAATTTTTCAAATTGGCTGCCACGATTCAGAACAAACTACTGAACCGATTGCACTGAAATTTGAATAACATGTTCAGCGGATCCCTATCTTAGCGATATCTGTCATAGTTTTTTTAGCTGAAGCTAAATTCTTCAAAAAAAAACCCAAAAATTAAAAAAAAAATTTCAAAGTTAGGCCAATTTTTTAATTTTCAAAAATTTTTACTTGTTGTTATTTGGTGTGGGGGAAGACACGCAGCAAAGCAGCGCATCTTGAGCATTCAGGCCAACATGGCCAATTATACTCGAATCCCCCAGTCTCTACCCGAACTTTTTCGTCCTCCTCACGAATTTCAAGAGCTCAAGTTTTACTTAATTCTGATACCAGTTATAGCCACAGGCCTATAAATGAAGTATCAATTTAATTTTTGGATTTCAGATGAGGAGGACAGCCGGAATCATGGCAGCCATTTGAAAACTTTTTGTTACAGCGATCCCTTTCAAGAGCTCTGCGTGCGAAAAAAAACAATATTTCTCCTTAAAAAAATTTAAAATGTTCGTTGAAATATGAACAAATAAGTGGTAAAACTTTCAAGAATGGGTAATTCATAATCTTAAAAAAAAAATTCCAGAAAAAAGAGGAAAAAACTGGCCGTTACATAGGACGACCACCTTAAGATGAATTACAGAGATTTACATACGGTTTATCTTTTTAATGTTTTTTTCACAATAATAGGTTTTTGAAAATTTTCCCGAAAAACCTTGATAACCATATCTACATTCAATTATCATTACTATTTACCCAAAAATATTTCATCATAGTTGTAAAGGCAACTTTTGTCTGAATCTCTAAAATGTATCCCGAAACTGTAGCTATTTGAATTAATATTATTGAATAAATATTATGTTATGTAATGTTTTTTTCGTATGTTGACGAAGTTTTTAATAGCTCCGAGGATTCCACGTGGAAGCTCTTTTTATTATGGGCAAAAATTTAAAGATTTTTTATAGGTACTCTTTATACGTTCGCAGTTTCATTTTTGCAGCATAAGCTGTTGGTAAAACAGACAGTAGTTCTTTGCACTTCGATCTCCTATCTATCTAACACCATGCACAGAAAAATCATTTTACTGAAAGGACTTTGTTCAGTGTTCTTGCAGAAAAATCAGATAAAGATATTGTATGTCTAGTCAATCGCTTCGTGTGTTGCGTCGCGCTGCATGCTTCTCATGCTGGATTCACACCTTACACGTTCAAGGGCGCCCATAGAGGGGGGCAAGAGGTGGGCAATAGGGGGCACTTGCCCCCACCTGTATTCTACCTTCCAGTATTTTAAAAACACTATTTTGTCACTTGAATAATTTTTTTTTTAATATTGTTACGTGCAAGCCTGGCAATCGCGCAACTCGATCGATTACGAATAAGAGAAACATCAACAACCGAATACCTAGCTACAAAGTAACCCAATCAGAAACCTAGTTGAAGTATATAAGGGGAGCGGAGCAACACGACTATATCTCCCCTCTAATCGAATGTGCTCGAATGTACTAGAACAGCATAGAAGAAAAAATGGAATGCTCTCAAGCTTTCCAGAACCGTCTACACACACCACCGAACGAAGATTCAAGAACAGTCTCGACTACAGACAAGTAGTATAAAAGCAGGTCAAGCTTTCAGCGAGGGACATAGTAATTTTTATTACGTCGTCTGTGACAGATAGCGTGTATACGCGACCGTGTTGGTAGAAAGCGAAAGTGATCGAGTCAAGCGAAACATGTAAGCGGGCAGTGCTGCCATACAGTGCGAATTATTGTGCTAATAGAATTAAAGTGCGGATTAATAAATTATCACTTATTTTGATTTTAAACGAATTGTGTTTTACTTGAAATCCCGGCGAACCCCTAGCTCGCAACAATATATTGTAATTAAGACCTTTTAATCGTTCTATTACACATAATTTGTTAAACTATTAACAAATAGTTACTAAATCAACACCGTTTACTGTTTCCAATGAAAAATAAAAGCGAAACATCTTTTTATTTGTATTTAAAGAAATTTAACTTGTTAAAAATTAAAGTTTTGTTACTTACTGCAGAAAAATTGAATTGTAATTCAAATTTAGACAAATAAAAGGATATTTTCTTCATAGAAGTTTGGTATGACTTATGAAAACTACAGGAAAACCAAAAGGTCTTAATGGTTTCCTGAGATAAAGTACCCATCTGCTCATATAGCGTTTTTTTATACATCCTTTCGACTTTGTGCTGGGAAAGAGGGTGTTTTCAAACATACAAAATGGTAAAATATGTTGATTAAAGTAGCAGGATCAGAAGGACGTTAGTAACATTAGTACGTTACGTTTTGTTAAACCATAGTTATCACCTTTTAGTTGCACTTTTTTAAAAAAAAAGAATTGCTCAATTACGAAATTAAAAATTAAATGTGAATAACTTCGAAAGTTTTTGAGCTAGAGCGATAAATTTACCATACTAACCCCGCTTCTTCTTAGCATTTACAACAGCTTGAACACGGTTACAACTAATTCGAAGTCTTCAAGTTGACTCACCAGAAAGCACTAATTTGTTTAAAGACTTTTGTATGGCAGCCTAAAACAGTATCTTTTTTTCACTCTGTTTTCCAGTTTGATTCTTTTAAAATAAGTGTAACTACATAACCCCCGCGCCAACAATATTGTCTTAACTTAACGGGTTAGGCTGAAAAAATAGGCCTTTTTGGGGATTTTTTTCAGAAAAACTACAAAATAAATCGAGATTACAAAAATGGGTGTTTATAATACGTATTATTGACTATGTACGAATACAGTAATTTTTTTGAAGCGATTAAATTCAAAATAACGTCTGTGTAGCGTTTTTGCGATGACGTCTCCGTTTTTCCAGGGTCCACACAGCGCCTGTAATTTTTCCTGTATTTTTTCAATTATAATAAGCCAATGAATTTTTTTCGATTAAATATAACAACAGCTACAAGAGCACGTAGTATTTTTTCGATATATTGATTTTTGGCCAAATAGCGCACTTCTAAAGTGAAAAGTGTAAAATTTGCCTAAAAAATCGTCAGAAAATTGTTAATAACAAATGAACTATGCAATATAAAAAAAATCCTACGTGCTCTGATAGACAATATAGTTTTAAAGATATATTCAAAGTTTCAAGTGAATCGGTTGAAAATTGTCTTAGTTATGTTTCCGGCCAGCTTGAAAAATATGGTTTTGAGATAAACGCGTTTGAAGTTTTGAGTAGTAGAAAACCATGAATAATTTTGCAGGCGGCCTTGTACTAAAATTCGAAAACCGAGTCTTTAGAGACTTTTTTCGGCCATAATCTTTAGGGACATCATTTTTAAAGTCCTAAGGGACCATTTAAAATAAAAAAAAAATAGATTTTTAAAAAACTCTAGAGTGGCCTAACCCCTTAATCACAAAAAAAGCTTTTATGCCCAATACGTTCCGTTGCGTAGTAATCGCTCCTTCGCAAAAAAATAGGAACCATTTTTATTAAGAACTTTTGTATGGTAGCTAACTGAAAGAGTACCGCAATATTGTCAGTTCCTGCAATATTTAATTAAAAAAATTGTGTAAAGTCCAGACCATAACTGTGGGGCAATTTTACTTATTAACGGATTCTAAGTAAAATTTCAACTTCTCTGTATTTTTCACCCTATTTCCCGGTGCGTAGATATTGTTTTGGTGTGGCAGAAAATGTTCAATGATTCTTAACTGAGTGGAATCCACATTCATTCTGTTTGTCACAAAGATATAGCTTCCGAAATTGCAAACTCCTTTTATAAGCCATAGTTCTGCCCCTCCCTACGAAATTTTATATGGGCGTCCATGAACACGTTGCGGCAAGACTTAATTCCCTACAAACGTTAAGAAATCGGTCTTCGTCGGCATCATGCGCTAAAAACGTGCCTAAAGTGCCGACAAATACTCGCTGCTGCAGTCTGGAAGGCTTGCCACGTAAGGGTTGTGTCACACATGTGTGTCACGATATTTTCCAAGGGTGGAGCTTCCTCGAAGGTCTCTGCAACCTCGGCTCCATCGACGTCGGAGCTCTCCTAATTCTACTTTATCACCAACTACAATATAAATCGGAGTTCAGTATTTCATCCAGACTATCATACGATTGGCTTACAGCCGATCGTGACTGCGGTATGTTTTTAATGGCTGGATAATCCATTGGTCTTATCTTTGATCGTTTTGCAGCCAAAGGATATCATTATCCTTCCGTTCTATACGAGTCTTATAACAAAGTTGTTAGACATCAAACAAACTGGGAGCTTGCTGTGACCTTCTTTCGTCTTCATCCAGTTCTTTGAATGACTCTCTCTGGTATCATTCATTTAATAAAAAAAAGAAATGGTGAAGATATGATATGACCAAGTAAAATTTGGTCCCACGTTAGATTAGTACACTCCCAATAACTTCGCTACTCCCATTCTGGGTAGTTACAACATTTTTGCTTCAAGGGTTTTGCTATCACTTTATCCATATAGCGAGCATAAACAAAAACAGAATACTCTTGAAATGTCATCAGAATATATCAGTAGTAACTGAGATTAAGTAGTCAAACATGAGACGTATACCATACGTACCTGGTATATCTCACTATTTATAGTAGTTGCTAGATACTAGAGAATTTAATAACAGAAAATCTGTTTCCTATGGAATAAATCACATTATTATTAGAAACACATAGCGACCAGTTCCGGTATGATATTAAAAAAAAAAAAATTTACCCAAAATCGCATTCATTTGAAATCCAAGTCGTTCGGTATGAACTCGACCGTAACGTATATGTCAGAGACACCTGAGAAACCACCTGAAGGAAACGAGATTACATATAAGTATGCATATGCAAAGAAACAAAAACAACAAGGAAAAGTGTAGACTGCAATCAACAAAGCACGGAAATACTTGATAGGAATCATCAGTCGTCTATGTTTTCTTCTATTCGCATATAAGCCTGGCATTGTAGACTCTTTATATCGATGATAATTAAAAATTGCATTTCATTTTATTAATTAATTTTATTTTTTTGTTCATTTTCAGGTACATTCACAATCCTACAAAAGTAAAACGAGTAGATTTAAAGGTGAAGTGTTTTTTCTAAATCTCGAGGATGGCTACTTTGGTTGTCAAGTAAATGAATCTACAGATTACTTGCAACTATACGAACTATCGAAACTATGCGACGGTAGCCAAGATTGCTTTCTTGGTTCCGATGAACTAAGCAAGGAACTCAAATGCACAAGTAAGTAAAAATTGTGTTAGTTAAGAATTAAGGGTAGTCTAAGGACATTTCCTGTAGCATTTCGAAAATGAACACCGTTTTTTTATCCTTTAGATCTCTCTTCATGAGGTATATTTTAGCAGTAACATACTTCCTAAAATACCGAAAGGCCACGTGAATTATGTTAACACACAAACAAGAAATATTTTCATGCTGGCAATAGCCCAACATATTTTAAGATATTTGCTACAACAATCAAAACTTCATCAATCTCGAACAATATTTAATTTTAATAATTATTTTTCTTTAAACTTTTCTTTAGATGACTGTGATAAAGACGGCACTCAGTGCACAAATGGTGTTTGCCTGAATGGTGTTTGCCACTGTAATGACGGTTTTGGTGGATGCAATTGCCAAGTTCCAGGTTAGTATCTTTTATTTATTATCCATTTAACTAAAAATTCTAAAGAAATACTTCTACATTACGTATTAAATGAAATGCTGGTACTAAGCAACACTATCAACATGGTAAATCTATTAAAAAAAAGATCTCACAATATCCGATATAAATTCTTTGGATATCGCATAATGCAGGATGTATTTTATGTTCTTTATGGCAGAAAACCGTACTGGCCAACCAGTTTTTAAAGTTCAAATGGAAAACAAAAAAACGTGCATAATTTTTTGGCAACAATTTTTTGCAAACCATTTTTTTCAAATTACTAATTCTTTTTCTTCTGTTTTAATTAAAGTTAATAAATACGATAATTAATTTTATGCAAAATATAATATTTTTTAAAAGATATAATTTATTTGATTATCTTTCGGGCTAAAATATTTAAAAAATATTTGTTTACAGTGTTGTTCTATGAAAAAAGAAGAACCCGAAGGTTTTATCTATCCAATCAACTAGAATTTTGAAAAACAAGAATTTATTAACCACCAAAACAGCTGTTTTCTATGGAATTATCATTGAATTGAATTGAATTATCATTTTTTCAAAGCCTATTTTACGGAAAAAATCATTCAGTCTATTTAAGTAGTAACAAATTATTCCATACCAAAAGGTCATGTGAAAGTATAGCGACACTAGTTATATAAATGAATCTGTCTGTAGTTTCAGTGCGAAAATCAGCAATTATACTAAAATTGGAGACACAACCAATCCCTGTGGAAATTCGATGTTCTCCTTTATGTGACCTTACCATAGACAGCCTGCTGTTTGGCTATACCATATATGATATGTCCTCATCTATCATACGCACTATAAATTATTAACTATTACTGGAAATGGTGTACTATTGAAATACGTCATCGTCAATGTCGAATGCTATCACTAGTTATGAAGTGCTATTATAAAACAATGCTTGTTTCACACGCAGTATCATACTTAGTGACCTCTCTAGTTTCTACGCGCTTTTTTGATCAATCAACCTAATTTTGCGACGCCTCTAATTCTATTGATTCAAATATCTTTTCTATTCCGGGCTTTGTGTTCCGATGAAATCTTGTTTCAGAATCCTGTTAACAATTTGACTGACAAACTTTTTTCCAAAAATTTTGACAATGCTATAATTTTTAAAGGGGTCAAAATATTCGTTCTTCGCGGAACATTGCGAAAATATTATATCGCGGGCGATAGTGATATCAGTTACAATTCCGAATCGTCTTATTTATTGGAATTTGACTGTTTGAAAGTGAATACTTCATGCGGTTTGTGTGATTCAAAATTTGAAAGTTGTTATTAACCTTATCGCCACGTTTATAGCTTTTAATTCAAGAATAAGGGGAATTGAATTTCCCTATTAAAGAAGAAAATCAAAAATCGCGGTTTTTACTCCACACTTTTGCATAGTTTTGAAAAGATACGCCATAAAATAAAAGACTACCATATGTAAGTAGAATTGAAGCGCTGAATTTTGCACCATTTTCAAGAGTTTGGACTTCAACAGTCCTCCTCAAGTAGAACTTCAAACAATTTCATATTGTGGCAGCTGCTATATTCTATTACAGAAGTACTCATCCTAAGTAATGCACATACTAAATTTAAACTTCAATAAAATCAGATGAAATTTTATTTAGGTACTTTTCAAAATTTGAAGACCAAAATTTTACTGTTGCAATTTTGAAAGTGAATTGGAACTTTGGTAGCAATCGTGTGGGTGTTGATTCAATCTGAATAGTGTAATGTGTTTCTCGTAGTCTTTTCTCGACATGTAACTAAAACTCTGTCTTGGAAACAAACCAAAGGATGTCTAAATTCATGAAACTTTTAACTAAAGTACCTACTTTTCAATCACCTAAAAAATCCAATGTGTAATATGTGCACAATCGACAAATCTTCAATTCTTCATCTGAATAATGCTCCACATTGACACAACTCCATTTTTTATTCGGTATTTCTATATGGAAAATCGACCAACACTTTAAAAGTGGTACCTACTTGAACATTAAAAATCCAAGCCTTGAAATTATCATTAAATTCATCTCGTTGTTTAAGTCGTTTAGTGGTCATCATTTTTACTTTTGAGCAAGACGATGATAGAGAGACGAAAAAAATCTAGGTCTTACAAAATAAACATCCGGTCAAGAGACTATGTAAAATTTTAAAATTATTTGCGCCCAATTTTCAATTTTGATTTTCAACGAGCGTGACCAAATGTTAAATTCATTTCACCTGGAGGCTCTTACGAAAATTGGCGCTTTTTAGTTACGCATTTTTGGTTTTCTTATTGCAAAATTGGCTAACAACATGTTGCTGTTATCTGTGCACGTATGAACATTAATTGAGTGATTAACAACAATAGTAAATTACATTTTTTTTTAACTCCTTTTAATTGAATTATTTTCTTTTTTTCTTAATTTAATTTAGATGAGAACGAATGCAAGTATCGTCCATGCGATGTCTTTTCACATTGTACGAACACACTCGGCAGTTTTACATGTACCTGCTTTCCTGGCTATCGTGGTGATGGACTTCATTGCGAAGGTGAGTACTTGATTAAATTTTTTCATTAATGTTATAAAAGAGATAGGTACGCGTACCTGTATATTTTAGCATATACGAGTATGTAGATGATAGATATAGGAAGATAATATGCCATGGGACATTCCTCTGGATCAAATTTCATTTTATTACATCATAAGGATTGCATGGCTCTTTCTTATTATTATGCAGTAACATTTAGAATTATACTCTAGCCAGGTAAATGAAGAACACTGAGAAACGCAACGTAAACAATGGGCAAGGTAATATCGGACTTGTTGTAGAAAATTACAGGTATTCGCATATAAGATGACCAGTCAACCAGCCAAGGTCAACGTTACTATACAAGAATCATTATAGCACTTAATTTCGTTTTCTTGTTATTTTTTCTCCACCGTTGTCTTTTACTTTCAACTAAATGTTATACAACAGTTTCACGGATATTAGTTTCGACAGTTTTGTCATTGTAGCATTCTCTACATTCGTACTTATCGGATTTAAATATTATTGTATCTGATTTCAGTTCATTGAATGGGTCCAGATTTATAAATCTCAATGATACGATAGTCTAAATGGACCATTAATTTCTTTCTTCGTAAGTCTATCGCTCAAACCCCGGGGGCTTATGAATGTTTAATTGGGAGTATACTTTTTTAGGAATGGATACTTTTGAAAATTTAGGAAAAGGAACACCAAGTAAGTCAATCAAATGGTGTACGGAAAAAAGGCTGATTTTCATTCAAAAAGTGTAGGGCTGTCGCACCTTTCTTGAAACAACTATTTTGGATATATCACACTGGATTGTGTTCATAATAAGTTGGAAACCAACCCGGATTGCTGTAAATCACATGACTAAGATTGACACAGAAAAGCTGATTTTTCTGATCAAATGACGAAAAACAGAAGTTTTTGATCAAGACAATCTGTTGCTTCGTAATTAAGTAGTTTGATTTCTCTACACACTCGTATTCGAACTACTGAAAAAAGCGAATTTTGATCTTCGTACGAATCGGCAATGTATGCATATCCAAATTTAAACAAAATATTTAATATAATAGCTAAGCGACTTGATATTAAGTTGAGGATTCTCATTTGAATCAGACTTGTGATTATATAACAAAGAAAGTACAATTCACAATCTTTGTGTATAGGAATTTTTAATAAGGTATAATTGCGGTGGTAATTAGTGTTGAAAATGAGAGTAAGTAAATGATTAGTGGTCAGACGGATTACTGAGAAGCTGATAGAGACACTTCTCATGAACGATAAAGAGTTAGAATAGGGCTCAAAATAATTACAGGTATGTAGTTAAAATCACCCATAATTAGATGTATAGCAAGAGCAGCGCTAAGATTATTGCGTTTGTCTTTAAGAAACTACAACAAAAGTATTTGAAAGCATTTGTATTAAGAATGAATGGCGTACCGGGTCAAGCTAGGGAAGATTGCTAATGTCGAATCTTAGATACCTACGTATACACCAGTCCTGATGAATATCAGAGCTATGCAAATTTTTTCAAATATTCAAGAACAGAGTGTGAAAAAGGACTACATAATGTGTTAGGATCACATTAAGCTCTATCTTAAGTAATTAAAACCTAATCGGGTACTCTTAGTTCCTACAGCACTAATGCTCTTGCCATAGATGACAAACCCGAAAACCTCAGTCTCTGGATCGATTTGAGTCCAATACCTTTGGCTTGGTAATAGTAATACACCTGGGTGTGAGGCTTGTTTTAAATACTTCGTTTACAAAGAATATCCGATGCACGTCAACATTAAATTTCCAAAAAGTTTGTAATATCTGTTAAAACAATAGCTCCCCGGCATGAAATCTGGGAATTATTTGACTTCTCCTTCCACCAATGGTATTATAGATACTTAAAACACATCTTAATGCTTGAAGACCGAGCTAGAACGAACGTTCTGAAGCTATCGGCCACGACTATGAAATTTTGATTACATCGATTTACCAATAGTAGTTACAGATAAAGTTATGAAAATGAAGAAAATACGATGAGTCCTTCGTGTAGCTGCCATACAAAGATCATGTGAACACAACTTCACGAAACTCATTAAAACTCAAGAACTCGTCGATTTTTTATTTAGCCACAAACTCGAAAAAAGACAATTGAGTTTTAAGGTCAAATTACGATTTATTTCATTATTGAGCAGAATTCCTCCATTCCCAACAAGAGTTCACCAATGTTGTCCGATAACTTCAGAATCCTTGACGCTAGTAATTTAAAATTCTGCTCAATTTTATTTTTCAGATAGATGAATAGTATGAAAACAATCCAGTAGCTCCCATACAAAGTTCTTTGAAAAATGTGTGCACTTATCTTCGAACACACTACAATTTGGAAAATCGTTGAGCTTGGAAGTTGAAATTTTATAGTAACTAGTTTTGAGTTAGAAGAAGAAATGAACTTCTTCGGGTAGCTCTCATAAGTCCTTAAAACATATACACAGTGCAACAAATAAGTTCCGAGACTCGTACCATATCTGAGTAACTGGTAGGACCATCTATTTGTACAGAACGGCGTTTGAAAGCTGTGACACTCCTCTTCCCGGTAATACCAATTTTATTTAAATCGGTTGATAGATAGCAAAGCTATGACAGTTCTCACAAAACAACTTTTTAGTCGATGTTGAAAAGTTCCATCAAAAATCAAAACTATCCTCATTACATTCTTCGATAGCAAAGGAATTGTCCACAGGGAATTCATTCCAACTGGCCAAACAATTACTGGCGCATTTTATCTGGAAGTTTTGAAGCGTGTGTTGGCCAGAATCCGTCGTATTCGACCCGAATATCGTGATCCAGAGAACTGTTGCTTTTACACGATAGTGCACCGAGCCACACCTCACTCACTGTTCATCAATTTTTGGTTCGGAATCAAGTCTGTGCGTTGAATCATCCGCCGAAATCACCTAATTTGGCCCCATGCGATTTCTCCCTATTCCCAAAATTGAAATTGAAGTTGAAAGGATGTTTTTTTAATTACATTTCGACCATCGAAACAGCTACAACACTGGAGGCAATTCCACAAAATGAGCTAGAACACGCATTTGAATCACTGTTGAATCGCTGTAACAAGTGTATTGAAACTGGAGGAGAATATTTTGAATAAAAAAAAATTAAAAATAAACAGATTTTTTCTTTTAATGATGTTTTCCATGACCAGTCTCGAAACTTATTTGTCGCACTGTGTTTATCCATGTGTATTTGCCGATAATGTTAGTTAGGAATTTGAAATGTTGTACACATTAGTTTTTCATTAGTTTCATGTAAAGGGATTTATATGATCGTGTGAGCCCTTCCTGCATCACTTACATGAAAATCCTTTCAAAAGGAAAATTTTCCATACGAGAAATATGGCCCTTTATAGGAAACCAACGAGCAAACCAACGAAAGTCCTCGGAAAATGGTATGGTAATGTGCACTCCTTATTCTCCTTCATTCCCAACTATAAAACAAACCGGAGTTCAGTATTTCGTCTAGAATTTCATTCGATTGGTCTTTTGCCTATCGGGCCTGCAATATGTGTTTTTGCAGATTCCTTTGCGTTACTCATCATGATCAAAGCTTGAGGTATTTTCGTTATACCGAACATAAGTTTCACTTTTATTACGAAGTTGAATAACCAAGGCACCATCCCACGTACACGATCATGACTTATTTAATTTATGAAAATAACTGCTATTGAAAAAGTGAACAAAATAGACTCACTTGTCTTAAATGAAAATCTTGTAGGCGGTCAGTAGCTTAAAGTATCGGTGCCATAAATATAATGAATTGAAAGTGTTTTCTATAGTACGAAAATTCATCCAAGATTTCTTTTAAAATCGCATTAATTGTCGGCCGCTTACTTATGAGAGGAAGCCTACATATCCATTCAGAAATAAAACGTATTCGAGCTTCAGTAATTTATGTTAAAAACGAAAAACAAAATTAACATAAAGTATTTCCTTCGTCTGGTAATTAGTCAGTTTTCGGAAACAATATGCCATAAATTACTGTCCAATCAAACTATCAAACTCACTTTTACAAGTGACTTTGTACAGTGTGAATTATGAGATTTTCTCTTACACTATACGAGTAAGTATGACATTTTGGAATTTAGCAACAATGTTGTTGTTTGCCAGCCACCCACACACACTGTCTTTGCCTGACATACATACATTTGCCAGCTTACAACCTCTTCTCTCCGAATAGTTTCTCAACTTTAATAATCCAAATACGGAATCTCTTACTGCGTAAACGCTTTTAATTTATTCACGAGCTAAATCGTGCGCTAAGTGAAAGTTGCCTTTCCGTAAGTGTACAGTGGTTTTGTTCGATTACCCCACACCTGATCAGTTGCGATCGCCCGGTACGATACTCCCTGATCCATTTAGAACAAGAGTCAAGACACCACAGAGCCATAATGCACCCAAAGATCAAGATAATCTTCTTCTAGACAATTAGTCACTAGAACCATGGAAATACGATATCTAAATATTTAGGATCATCCCGTATAATAATTTACACCTGCCCCGTCTACCACAGGTAAGTTTCACGTGTTTTTTTTTTAATTTGGAGTCATAATGAGAGCGTCAGGTATCGGGTTACAGTCGATTGAGGAAAAAATACCCTCGCGCACAAGCGAATTATATAACTGAAACGTTAACTACTTTGCGATCTTGGCTGCAACTATCGAGAGATTCGCAATCTTTTTTTTTGCCAAAGTAGCCCCCAGGTAATTATAGGTATGTTTTGTATGAAGGTGTTGGAATGAACGACGCATCCCGTTAGAATTATACTTGGTATGTGATGTACTCGCAACGCCGACCTGAGAGCCTTGAATACTTAATATTATTTTTATAGTGATAGAGCTTTTTCGATAATTTCCATAAAATAATGCAAAGTATGCAAAAAAACATGACGTGACGCTGTATTAGCGGACTGCTCTGACATCAGACTTATTTCATAGTTTAAGTTTCGCTTATAGCTCATATGTAGGTATCCACATATGGATAAAACCTGTAACCGGCATAAATGTGGCTTGACCCTACGATAATGCACTGTACCACACATTTGACTAGATAATGCCGCCGCATGCAAACACTCGGTTAGGTAGGCATATAAAAAAGAAATGCCTGGTAATCTCATCGGATGTATTGAATGTCATGTGTTACTTAATCGGACACGTACGTACAACGTACATGCGTCGCAACATGGCCGGTGTCCAGTGTGTGCAGGTATCGTTACAGATAGTCAATGAAGCGAAGATGTTCTTGTCCTACAGAAACATGGTTTTGCGGAAATTACTTTGCACTATGCATATTATAATCTTGGTGTCAGAATTTCAAGAATAGCATGCTTTTAAACTTCAATGTACAATGTTTAGAACATTTCCGTTATTAGAAAAAATTGCTATTTTCGTAACAGGTACGACCTGTTTTAGCCTTTCCAAAATACTTGTTCTATTAACAGTCGTTCCGATCTCGCAACATTTCTCCCACATTCGATCACGGTTATAGAAATATTGAGACTAAAATCATAGAAACTAAATGTGATTTACGGACAGTTCCAATTTCGTAAATTTTACAACATGGTTGTAAGCAGGCAGGGTGGAACGCCATCTATATCTCACGAATAGCAAATCATAGAAGTTGAAAATCAGTTAAAGGTGAAACTCCGGTCTTATATCTGTGGCCACAGGGAATAAGTAGGTAAGTCTAAAAACGAAACTATTCAGGACAGCACTTTTTTGCTATTTTTGCTATTGAACTATTCCTGTAAATCCAGTTTTTGTGAAAATTTAAATTTGTTGACATCTCAGTGATCAAATAACATATAACAATAACTTCTTCACAGTGCGTGTAAGTCTTGGGAGATGACCACAGTAACCTTATCCCATTTTACTATTTTTCGACTTACCAAGTTATTCCCTGTGACTACCGATATATTGAACATGTAACTCCAAAACTGAAGGCGGGGTAGGTGGAGGTGTTTTCTGTGATATGCTTAACATTAGCAGCTCCTTCCGCCTTACGAACCACTGTAGTGTCTATCAGGCTGAGCTTAAGGCGATCAAGGAGGCCTTGTTCCTGGATGAGGTGTAATGTAATATCTACTAGGGATATTAGCATTTTCACAGACAGCCAAGCGGCAATAAAATCCTTGGAATCGGCCTCGACAACATCAAAGGTCGCCACAGAATGTTGATCATATCTTAAGGAGATGGCTGAACAGTTCAATATTCTTCTGTACTGGGTGCCAGGACACAGGAATATTCCAGGGAACTCCATGGCTGACGAACTCGCTCCTTGCGTTACCACCCTTCAGATTATGCCGGAACATTGGAATCTGGGTGTGCATCTCTCTAGATGTAACTACTACTAGGATTGGACTCAATTGAGAAAACCAACTCAAGATGGGCAGACGCTATTACATCTAGATCTGGCCGAAGCTGGATCTAAAACGCTCTAAAAGGCTGACTTTGCTCAAAAGGACGAATATCAGCACCGCAGTCGGTGTCCTGACCGGACACTGTCTTATAGGTCGGCATGCTAAAAGACTCGGCCTCTTCTCAAACGACTTCTGTAGAAGCTGCCTGAATGAGGAGGAGGAGGAGACAGTCCTTCACCTTCTCTGTAGCTGTCCAGCTCTATCAGCCAGAAGGAAAGCTCATCTTGGAGCTTACTTCTTCAACTGTCTTGGTGATCTTGCCGCAATGGAGGTCGCGAGAATCCAACGCTTTATTGCAAGCTCTAAATGGTTCGACAAGTAGAACCGGATTCGATGATCCCGTGGGTCTAAGGTGTCCGTTTTCTCACGGGCAGTTATGTGTACCTACCTTCCTACATGTACCCACAAACATAGCTAAGTGAATATTCCAAAAGTAAAATGTTTCAAGAGTGCAACATATTAAAGTTGTGCTTTAACTTCAATAGCACGAAATGAATTCTTACCACTGATTATGCTCTTACATTGGCCCTACACATATATCAACTTCTATCCATGGATTTTGAGATATAAAAACCGGAATGTTTCACTTTTCATTCTCACAATATCTTTCTCAGGTAGGGCCTAGCTGCTTAATGAATTCCAATATCTGAAAAAGTACTTGAAATGTATGAAATGATTTTCTTTTCCCCACTTCCGTGCTCCGCTGCTTTAAATTTTATTCACCATACTTCTCTTGCATAAGTTTATACAGAAACCAAATTGAACCTTTCTGGCTTCATTGGTTTGCGCGATATCGCATCCATATTTTTTGTATTTTGTATGTATGTTAAGCCTACTCTCTCCTTGACTTCGTCAGCTATTTAAAAAAAAATTAAGCTAAGCCAAGACACCAACCAATATTTAATTGAGACAGAAATCTGACGTAGATGAAGCAAAGGATAGTCCTGAAAGAAAGAACTACGATAGGCATACTTCTAGTTTTATTTCCAATCAGAATATTAGTCGGAGTTCAGCATTTCATCTAAGGTATCATACGATTGGCTTGTTCCGTAACGTGACTGCTGAGGTTTTAAAGGCTTGTTTCACTCTTACCGGGCAAAAGTATTAATTTTCAAGTATTTTCAAGATCAGAAAAGTACCCAAAAAAAGAAGTTTAATTTCACTCACAGGTGATGATGGGCCGACCGCAATGTTTTCACTAAAGTATAGTATGATTTACTGCATTTATTTTGTAAGAACCATATATTCGTCCAGATAAAACCGTGTGATATTTTTGAAAGTGAAAAAAATTTGACTTCAGTGAAATAGTGCAAAAATTCCCGCTTGAATCAGTGTCCCATAATTAGAGCAAAACTCCTTTCTACTGCCAAATTCTTCTTATTATCAAAGAGTGTAATAAATGTTGGTCAAGCTTTTTGACCCAAAAAAATAAATCAAAGTCGAATCTTTTATTGGCTATTTATCTAGAAATCTCATTTTCTTAGTCGATTATCGCACTGCAGTTCATTGTGTCCAGTGTTCTGTTTCAAATCAATAGAAAGCTGAACCGAGTTAAGTGCATATTTAAATAATGTATTAACAATGATATTGTGGTTTTTCTTATGCATAAACACGCCTTTAGCTATTATCTACGATCAATAAAAATTTTAATATTTTTTTTTATCAAACTATCTAACAAAGGAGTTTCTACAAGATCTAGTCAATGCGACTATTGTACAGATACGAGTATAATACGAAATTAATCGAATTTTTGCATTGGCACGCAATCTGAACCAATCGCTTAAAATTGCCTACTCCAAAACTATATTCGATTTTAGTATAGGCTTGTTATGTTTGTCCGCCCGTACGAAGGCTACCTGCATTAATATGTAATTTAGTGTTGCTCAAATGTTTTATACTCGTACAATCAGTTTTGCATTCCAAATTAGACCCTGTAGGCATCGAAAATAGGATCGTAGATCATTAGCTACGTATACTACCCTCCCAGGCCAACATTACGTGAAGACTTATTGCGAAAATCGACATAAAATTTAGTAGTACCTACCTAGAACCACCTCAGTGTTGAATGTTTTAACAGATTCTGAAGAATTTTCCAATAGCTCATAGCTGGGAGAGGCAGAGCCAAAAATAACTTCGCCAACATCAGTGTGAGGTCTCCCATTAAAAACGAGATTTTTGATCAAAAAGCCTTAAAACAAAATTACACTTAATTGCCGTGATGAATTATTTCGATACTAAGAACCAAGAACACAACCATAGCAAGAATCTGTGCATAGTGTACCGATGCTGGGTGTAATTTTTATATTTGCTCAAAAGGAACCTGGTAAAGAGATCAAGTGTAAATGATTATCCTGTGCAGCGATTATCCCAACATACCAAAGTTCTAGACACATTCATATAGAAGCATGAAAAGCGCACCTTACATACCAACATGTAGGTAAAGTTAGTGCGGACCTACTCGTACGTCTGTCACAATTGAAGATTGATCATCTTCAGTTGAGTCTTAAATTAAGACGACGTGGCAGATAAGACCGTTGTTGTCTCAATGATCCTCATAAGTCAACCGGCTTTTTGTTTGTATTTCGTCAATTTACCAAGATGAAACGAAATAATGGAAAAAAACATAAAATCAAAATGCAACCAAGTAAAGAATGATCAACATAATTAGATCAATTTCCTACTACTCAAAAGGTTGCAAATAAAGTTCATGCTGCAGCGTATCTGTTCGTACCAGAGGTAGTTACCAACCTATGCTAATATTTGAATTGCATTTTCTTTCGGATTTATAAGATCCAAGGCATAGCGTTGATATCGGAAAAGTATAAGACATAAGAACGTGCTAGTTGTTCGTATGAGCATGATCGGCATGATCGTATTCTATCTGCTAGATCTTTTGCTATACTCGTACATAAGAAGTCTAGCAATTTTACAGCGTACGTTGAAGTCGTGTTTTGTGTGATCCCCGAACACTGAACACCATGTGTTCTGGTCGAACTCTCATACATTGCAAAGAAGTGGCAATCGTTTTCATACCCAACCGTAGCCATGATGAAAGCCACTCAGGGGCAATGATCTCTTTTGCCTGGTGTTTCAGGTGAGGCAAAGCACATTTTTCTTGGAGGTTAATGGAAGAAGAATGGGAGGTTCGCGAGAAAGGTAGGTATATCCGCGTTTTACTAACTCTTCTACACAGCTGTAAGAAGACTGTCGATAAGAAATAGCTAAGATGTAACTAGTATCTATACTTCTAGGTAGGTTTGTAGAAAAAGTAGAAAAAATAGCACTAGATAGGTATGTATATGAGGAGAGCTTGGTTTTTGAAGCCTTCCCGATGGCTAGATAGCACCGATGATGGTCTGTTGACTTCTATACTTCCGCGATTTTAATCGAAAACAAAAGGTCGACCCGTGCTACCCTGGAAAGTGAATTGCAAAGTTGAGCAATTCTAAGATAGCCCATACCTAAATATGTTATAATATACCGGCTACCGGCAATACGATCAGAAGACACATAGATACACTTGACAATAATGTCTGACCATCAAGTGTAATAATAAGTCTCAACACTACAAGACTTATAACTACTTTGTTCTATACTCTCCTGCATAGGTGTAAATGCGTACCGGTGATTAAGAAACGGATGAAACAAATTTACGCTTACGTTCGATAGAAATCCAATGTATGGAGTAGAAATAGCGAAACGAATTGACCGAAACAAGAACAATTTCAGTGATATCTTAACTTTGTGCTTCCTTCTTTTTCGCTTATTCTGTTATTATTTTACCTGGAGGACATTACACTCTCACAGTTGGTGCAAAAATATGTATAAAAAAAGGTAATATGGATTATTATCTCTGGTGGATTGATATTAAATTGTTCCAGTCATTCTTTTTGAAACTAAACGATTCTCGTAAAAAACTGGTTCCATTTTTTCCCGGCGCTTAGTAATATGTAAGTTTCGTAACTTGATTTCAAATAGGTATGTCGCTTAAATGTTACTTTGAAAATGATTTATGTACACTCTACCTGTAACGACCTGGTTAAGTATCTCCTGATAGCGATCGAACAATTTAAATAGTCTTAATGAATTCATCTAGAAAATTTATAGATCCATGAAGCTTTACGCGGATCTTTACCTCAGTATTTTAATGCAATTTTATACGTGTAATGTATTAAGAAGTGGCGATATTAGTTACATATGTCTACATGTTTAGTACCACCTTTAGCTCTCGGACTGAACTGCAATAGTTGTCGTATTCATTTGCTCCATTATCCAGTGCAGAGCAGGTTATCTGCACTGAATAAGAGCGCAAGAAAATAGGAATGTGTAGCTTTGTTGTTGTTTTCCTATGTCGATATTCTGTGGCGCAAAAAAAAAACCCACATACGGTTAACTTCAACGTGACTTTACTTTTTAGATCACTACATATATCAGGCGTGACCTTGCACTGATCAAATAGTGAGATTACTACAGTTATTGTGATGCTACAGCCCAAATGCGGCAAGTAAGGTTTGGAACATCTCATACCAACCGATTAAATTTGGTTCTTTAAGAGTTACGAGGTCTGCTCTGGTATCCGAATTAAATACAGTAGAACCTGAAGAAGTGACCACCTTCATATCTTGACCACTTGCCTAAAGTTGCCATTTTTTACGGTCCCGATGAAAATCACCGATTTTTCCATCCACATTTCGTTTTGTATTGTGACCATTTCAATATTGTGACCATTGACCACTTTTTAGCCAATATTTACGTATGACATACATGCCGAGTATATCCTATTATGTGACCAAAAATACTACTACGCATACTAATCCATACACAAATGTTGCAAAATGCAAAATGAGGCTGAAATAAATGTGAAATATATTTTATTTATTGTTACAACATGCAAAGGATCATCATAAAATTATTTTCGTAATTACTTGCCCTAAAATGGAAAGGAGAGATTTGTTGTTCAATTAAATTCATTTATGACAGAAATATGTACATATTTCGGAAAACCTTATCTTTGGTGTTTTTCCCAAATTCAGCAGAACATTTGGAGATGCGAAACCAATTGTCGGTGCTCCTTGATCTTTTTTTTATGATCTTGTCTAATCCTTTACATGTTGAAACGGTCCCATATAATTATATATATACTTGTTTTCTTTTATCTTACATTGTAAGAATAAAATCAGTCTTGGATTGAGCATCAGGGCCAGCAGATCTTCCAACCAAGCTCCAATAAAAATCGTGGTGTTTTTATTAAGTTAAAGACAACGAAATTAGCGAAAACATTTATAAATAGTTAAAAGGTGAAAATCGAAATAATAAAGTATTTTGTACTTGAAACGTATTTTATTTTTTAAATTATTTTTATAATCTGACCAATCGAATACAGTGACCAATTTTGCACAGTCCCTTGGGTGGTCACTATATAGAGGTTCTACTGTACATTTGAAATTTTCAGATACTGCGACATACTCGTAGCTTTCAGAACGCCATTAGTTTACACAAGTTTTCGTCACTTTGACAAACAGACCAATGACAGGGTTTTAGTTGGAACCTACAAATCATCGTCAGCCTGCCATTTGTCACTTATGGCTAATTTACACTGCGGCGATATGTCGGGAAAGTGTTAGTTAAGGATAGTACTATGGGAAATGTTCACGGGCTAGAAAAGAACAGAGATAGAAAAACATCTGCCGACGTGTCAAATTTAGTTATGTTTATGTGTTCCTCTTTACCATCAAATATACTGGAAGATAGTATTTTTATGGCTGATTTACCGACTTTACTCACACATTTGCAAACGGAGAATAAATATAAGTACACACCCCAGCAAACGCGAGTTCAGTACTTTGCACACTACCCTATAAACCAAACATCGATGAAGAGGCGATGAAGAGGCAGCGAACAGTTTCGAAACTTGTTGCTGAAAAAAGATTATCAGTTGTGAACAAGTTCAGCTATGTACTTGCTATCTGTGAATACGTATGAGGTATTCGCATTTCTTTCTTGTTCATACTAAAATGCATCCGACCATCTCATCCTCACTCTTCGACATAACAGATCTCCTATCGCGCATTGTATTTGAAATTGGCATGAGCAAGTGAGTTTGAAGTCGGTATGAAGTAGAGCCTACTGGTCATCGATGAGGGGTGAATCTGAATTGCATACGAAGTCCACCTGAACGATCATCGAGGATCGGTAGAATGGATTTACATATGAATTGTGTTCTACCGCTCATCGAATAATGGAGGGATGAAATTGCATAAGAACTCTTTGGCATGTGACACCTTTCCGTTATTCTTTGCCGGTCGACACTGCATCGATCCTCGGTGTCGGGTCATGGCGCCGAATGCAATTTTGTTGTTCGTCGCCTAGTGCAATCGAAACACGACTTCCATTGCACTAGCCGACAGAGTTATTTGTGCCGTTATCAGTTTCGTGTAGAGTTTCACGAACTGAACAGTTGAACGTCTAAGTTTGTTATGGCATTTGCAAGTCGAATAGATACGCACTTGATGATCGGATGTATAAGCATTCGGTGATCATACTTTAGTCTTTTTCACTCACTAAAGGTGGAAGAGGTCGGCATGTTTAACATACTTGAGGAAAAGTAGGGGAAATGTTTACTTTTCGATTTAACCCTCAATATCGCCACGAACCCAAGCGCACGTGCTAACATGGTAGTAGTTTGTACATAAGGACCCATGAATTTTTCGTGTTTTTGGTTTATAGGGTAGTGCAATATATTTGTCTATGTATTTCATGCGTTTTAGGTGTGTTTGTGCATTCCACTTCTCCAAACAAATTTAAAAGTACTGCCAAACTCCTGATCAGATATTCATGCATGTTTATTTACTTTTCGAGTCAATATACATACTTTTTTAGTTGATTTATTAGTTTTTCGAATTTCCGAATTAGTTAGTCAAAGTGTGGACTCGAAGGAGCATCATCAAGTGAAAAAACAAGTGAAGAAAAAAAAATAAAATCTAATATTTTAAATAAAATATCCGAATTTGAGCGCGACAATCATAGTTTCAGAAATTTATGCACGCGCAGTCAATGTATAGTACTGCTATACTATTTTCGAAGCTACTTTTAGCAGTAGTACAAAAGCACTTCTTATAATGCGCAATCATGCCTTTGGCAGTACGATAGCACTACTGTTGCATCTAGTCTTTGTCTTTTTTCTGTCCTCCTCTCGCATATGGATAATAGGTTTATTCATGAAACAAAACACATAACACACACGTTTACGATACAAGAAATAAATAGGTGAAGTTTTGGGCAAAGCCGTTATTATTTGCAGCGAAAGCATTCAGGCGTTTGTTCATTACTTTAGCAGTACTATGGAAGTAGTACTGTGTTTGCTGGGACACGTTTATAGCCGAGAATATCCCATAAAACTGTTTGTTGTTATTTGGCAGTTATTAGGTGCGTGCTCCAGTGTAAGGAAATGAATGCAGTAAGTACATATTAAATTTGAAATGAATGAGAATTGTACAATTTTTTATATGTTTATTTGAAAAAAGAAACTGCCAAAGTCGGCTGTTTAATTTCCCCTTGTTGACTATAGTAAAATTATAGCAACAGTGCTATCATGCCTACTCGTTCTACATCATTCTACATATTATGTGCAAACACTATATGCCTCTCGCTTATATTAGATGATTTTCCCAAAAG
Source organism: Beris morrisii (assembly GCA_951812415.1). NCBI lineage: Eukaryota > Metazoa > Arthropoda > Insecta > Diptera > Stratiomyidae > Beris > Beris morrisii. The sequence goes on from OX638311.1 coordinate 32,848,904, forward strand.
TTGTCACAGTGTAAATGCGGCATTAAGGGATAAGAAAACGTTGAGTAATAAAGTAATTTCCATATTTACCACAATACACATGTTCTAGAGCAGAATGCAACAAATATTCGACATTTGTCTACAATATGAAGGCTTACCTTCTCTAGCAGCATCACTAGAACGCCGGTGAAGAGTCTTGAAAGATGTAGTTATTTTTGATGAATTTTTACGGTTCAGAAGCTTACGTTTTCTCGTATAATGATCGTACACTCGATTCTGTTTTTGTGGGCAATTCAAGACTGTTTCCAGCAAACAACTAGTTTTTCTATAGATTCCGTACTCCGGGAATTTTAAGCGGCAATACCCCGAAAAGTACGATTGCTACTGAAAAGTGACGCCTAAACAGCAATGATGCGAAAATAAAACGCGGTAGTTGGAAACTAGCATGCAGCGATCGCAACGAGGTCTCCCACGGACAAGCTTGTCGTCATTCCTGACGTTTTCTGGACGTTTTCTTGACGTCTGTGGAATCTGACGTTTATTGGATTAGCAAAAAGTGCTGTAGAGATTAGATTAAGATACTCATTAGATATTCAAATAGTCTACGACATGTTTAGAGCATATGGTTGGAGTCTACTATAAATTTGCAAAATCACACTGAATTCCAGGTAACGCAAAATTAAATACTTTACTAATCTAACATCTTTGCATTACCATAGACATAATGCCATCTTAGATGTTCTACATAGATCGCTTTTTTTTTGTTCTTTCTCCCGGCATTCTAAGAACAAAAAGGCTACATGCTACCTTGCCATTCGTAACACGTATAAATTTTCTTTCTTGCTTTGTATACCCTCTTTTCTAACGCACGATAATAAATTTGCGTCAACCTGTACGACCTTCATTATCATATTATTCTTAAATCATGAGAAGTATTATACTACTACAACAAATCTCATCAACAGTACGGAATAATTCATCAGTTAGCAAAATTTTACCTTCGCAAAGTTAGTTTTTACCCTCTAGATATTAGAATAGACATTAGATCTTTTTTTCTTACCTACATTATCTAACTACCTAACGGATCTCACTTAAGGCATTGTGTATATTTTCTAGGTACCTTACTAGCATGTGTGTGAGAAAAAACTGTTTTTCTTGCTAATCCAGAAAAGATTCACATTGATCATCAGCGGAAAAGATAATAATAGTATGATGATTTGTTACTTTTTCGTGGGCATTATAATTCGAATCGCGAAGATTTAATATTTCACTTAATGTAATAAATCATGCATAGTATAGTACTGATGAGGTTCAAATCGGAACCTCTTTTTTATGTACCTACATCACTATACTTATCATATACGATTTTAAGACGGAAGACGATGAATTTTTACAATGGATAATAAATAAGTCGTCTTGACTATAGAATTTACAAAGTTACCAATTATATAGGCACGATTAGGTACAGGGCACTATCTTTGCCTACTACAAAACTAGCCATAAAATTGAATCGAAATTTGATACTGGTATCTACCGGGCAGAGAACATCTTGTGGCGTTTTATTCTGACAAGATTACAACCTTATTACAAGTGGAAAGAAGTTTTACATGCCTATCGGCTAATTCAAACTTAGTCAAGTCGAACGACTATAAATCAAAGATAAAATACCAAGGAGAATATCTAAGTTAGTTAGCAAGAAACCCTAAAGCAGTTAGACGAATTCCTACATTTCTGCAATAAGTTCAGAATAATCACTCGACCGTATTATAAGTTGATTAGTTCGTCTTTCATTGGGTCCGTAATTAGAAAATAAAAAAAAATATTGGTTTTAATCAAGTTTAAATCATTTTCTTTTAAAATAAAAAAAAAATGGCTTTGAGTTATGTCTTGTGTCGCAAGTCCAAGATAAAACGAATCGCTTCGACTGGATAATCTCCGCAATTCGAATTAAAGTAACTACGACTATTAGATGCATCCCGCTACTATAGTAGCATCTAGGTTCTTAAGCTAAACATTTTCAACCACATTAGTCTTTTATTAACTACAAAATCGAGGTAGTTTTAGACAGACTCATATGAATGAGCGACGATGATGATTGTATCGTTAACCTTTTGTACGAAAAGATTGCAGCTCACTTAATTTAAAAGTGTGATTACAACTGATTCATCTTAATGTTGGGGTTTTTTTTGTATTCATTTTTGATTATATCATGATTAATTTTTCAGATATCGACGAATGTCAAGATCCAGCGATAGCAGCACGTTGTGTTGATAATGCCGAATGTTGTAATTTACCTGCGCACTTCTTGTGTAAATGTAAAGACGGTTATGAAGGTGATGGAGAACAGCTTTGTACAGGTAAGTGAACAATTATTTCCTAATTAATCATTTTGGATAGGTACATAGTTTTTTTCTGAATTGAAATGAAATCGATAAAGAAATGCAATCGTCTCAGAATCGGAATTGATTTTCTTTTTTGCACAATGAAACTTCAACCCCAATTGGGCTTTGGCATCATATGTGGTTATTAAGATTTCATCACATTAGAGTATTAATCTTTGTATTGGCTTAGACCGCGATGAACTTGATGCAATACAATTCTTTTGGGATGAATTTCGAAATCACGTTGAAATTTTCGCACTGCTTACTTTCATTTGACAGTTACAATTCAGTGTGTGGAAGTGCACATTAGTAGTGCAGACAATGGAAAGTGAAGTATCATTCATTGTCACTTATTTGCTCTTCTTTGAATACCGTATGTAAATATGAACTAGTATTTTATGTTAACGTTCTTTTTAATTTCAAAATAAACGAAAACTGTAAATGACATTGTTAAAAATGTGCTGAATACTGCTGACAATCTCTTGATGAAATTATTATTCACAATAACGTGTGAATTGTTTCAAAATTGAAAGTATGGCAATTACATGGCTCCGATCGTCTTTTTGATCCAAATTCAAGCAGCTTAATATTTTACTTTATTATTTTTTAATAATAAAGTCTTGTGATCGACCTGAAATTTAAAAAAATTTTGCTACCCTGAAATTTTTTATTTATAAACAACAAAAAAGCAAAAAAAAAAAATGTCCGTCTGTCCGCCGTACGCCGTACGCAAAACTGTTTGAAGGCGCGCAGCTCTCAAACCCCTTGAGATATTAAGCTCCAATTTTTATGGTAGGTAGAATGGGTGAACCCCTACGAGTGGTATATTTTGGAGGGGTGGGGGTGTGAGGGGGGAGGAAGGGGAGCGTTTTAGATGAAAAATTTTGGTTTTTAGATCTCAGGAACCGCTTATACTGGGAGGCTGAAAGTTGCAACTTATGCAGTACTATAATCGTGGACTTATTTGCCAAAAAATGGTTGATAGGGGTTGAGGGGTGTGCGAGTAGGGGGAAAACAATGCGCCCAAGACGCTTGAAAGCTGGGATTGAAACATTCTAAAATCCATATCTCCTGAACAATTGATATCAAACGGCTGAAAGTTTGTATTTGTCTTAACAGATACTAGGAGATTGAAAAAGAGTTAACAATTTTAAGGTGGTGGTGAAGTATGGGGGTTGGGGGTGAAAAACTTTGAATTACAATATCTTTCGACTCAATTATCCCAGGAAGATAAAATTTGGTTTCTGTACACAGAATTACTAGAGGAGTCTACTGAATGTAAAATTTGGGGGAGGGGAACGTGAAGCGCGGAAGTGGGGTGGCAAGCAAACTGTATCATATATGATGTTGAAAATTTTACAGGAGTTAGGACCGGTAGACCTCTAGTGGAAAGGGCAATGAAAAATTCTGATTTTAATTTCTCGAAAGCCGCAAAGATTAGAAAGCTAAAAATAACTATTTAGAGCTACTATAGAGACATACCAGAAAAATAAATGTTTGATAAGGGTGGCAAGGTACGGGGGTGGGGGTGGTTTTTCATATCTCAGAAACGGCTTATGCTATAAAGTTGAAACTTAGTACCTATATGTAGATATGCTACTAGAGTAATAAAAACAAAAAAAAAACAGCTAATAGTCTGGGAGCAGCTTTATTATTTTATGGGTAGAAGTCCGAAACGTTATAATGCTGAGATGCGGTGTAGGGTACTATGCGACTGACAACCTAAGGAGTAATTAGGAGGCTCTTTGGAACGCTATTTTCTAGGTTGTCAGTCGCATAGTAACCTACACCGTATCTCAGCATTAAAAACGTTTCGGACTTCTACCCATAAAATAATAAAGTTGCGATCAGACTGTTGGCCGATTTGTTATAGTCTTGATGAAATCATATAGAGTATTATAAGTTTGATCCAGCCTACAAGTTTGTAACGCATAGAACCGAGCCTCGAACGAAAAAATTTTATATAGTATTTTGTGTTTATTTGTGGCCAAAAACTCCAAATCAGCTTGACGTCAGTCCGTCCGTCCGTTAGCGCGATAACTCAAAAACGCCTTGACCTAGGAACTTGAAATTTTGAATCTGGGTATTTGGTTGAATTTGTAAGGCTAAGTTCGTTAACGGGCAAAATCGTCCTACTCCTTCGGGTAGCTGCCGAACAAAATGTCCCTAAATCACGTGTTCAGGAATATTGACCAATAACTTCGGATCACCTAAAGCTACGACTTTGAAATTTTGTATACATTGGTTTTTCAATAGTTGGAGCTAAATGTATAATTATGAAGAAAATCCTATTAGTCCTTCGTGTAGCTGCCATACAAATATCCTGTTAAAATATCCTCATTCAATTCACGAAACTTAATATAACTTAAGAAATCGTTTAGTCACGAGGTTTAAATTTTGTACAAATAGGATTTGAGCGAAAATGAAGTTAGACTTCGTTTGCCAGTGAAATTTCTTTACTCCTTCGAGTAGCTACAATACAAAAAATCGAGTGAGTCCTTCCTGCACCTCCCATGTGAAAGTCTTTCAAAAGGGAAATTTTTTTTCGATGACTTACCCAGTTCAAGATATGAAATTAAACACTGAATATTGTCTTTTAGTTTTGAGTAGCAATCTAATGGCAGTCCTTAATAAAGGACATACAACATGCACACACGTAATTCTACTTTATCCTCAACTAAAATATAAATCGGAGTTCAGTATTCATCTAGAGTATTATACGATTGGCTTGCAGCCGATCGTGATGCAGTATGTTTTTAAAAATTATTTGATGGGCGATTAAAACGATCTATAGCAATTTCAATAATTTCTATCTACTCCTTTCAGATATTGATGAATGCCAAAAACCGAATGTCTGCGGATTTAATACAAATTGTATAAATGTTGCTGGAAACTATTCGTGTGAATGTCGCGATGGTTTCATTGGCAATCCTTACGATGGATGTATTGATGTCGACGAATGTACGGATCCGAAAGCATGCGGACCGGGTGCGACCTGTACCAACTTAGAGGGAAGTCATCGCTGCGACTGTCCTCCAGGTTTCGATGGAGATGCCCGATCTGCCGCAGGATGTGTCGACTACGACGAATGTGGACGATCACCGTGTGGCCGAAATGCCCAATGTACAAATATGGAAGGAAGTTTCAAGTGTATATGTCCAGAAGGATTTGCAGGCGACCCAATGGACGGATGTATTGGTAAGTAAACAATGCTAACGCTCAGTACAAACTACTACACGAAAAAGCACAATAATATCAACTAATAATCGCATTCTTAATATTATTAATCATTTTCACAAATACAATCACCTAAATCATCCATTCGTCACACACACACACTATAAAAACAAATAAAAACTAATGTGACTAAAGACGTCGATGAATGCTCTAACAACCCTTGTGCATCGGGTGCAGAGTGCATTAACGTGGAAGGTGGATTCAAATGTAATTGTCCGGTCGGATTTACGGCCGGCGATGAAAACGCCGAGTGTCTAGATATTAACGAGTGTGCAAGACCTAATGCTTGTGGTGTGAATGCGAAATGCATTAACTTTCCTGGATCGTACAAGTGCTTATGTCCACCTGGATTCCAAGGGCAAGGTGACCTGTACTGTCAAAGTTAGTATATCACACATCTTGCATTAATATTAATATTACTAGCTTATAGTTTTCAAACAGTGGCGTTTTGTGCAGGACGGAGTAACACGTTAAGCACAAGATGTCACACCAAACCATTCACATTTCACAACATTTGCATGAACGATTCATACATTTTTTAAGGCCCGTTCCTACGATGTTCAGTTACGGTCTAACTGGAACTTTAACTGACGGATTTTGGATCAAAACGTCCAGTTAAAGTTCCGGCTAGAATTAACAGAAGATCGTAATAACGGCCATTAGTATACTAACTAATACATTTCCTAAAATTTTTAGACGTTAACGAATGTCAGGATAATCCGTGCGGAGAGAACGCCGTATGCACCGATACGATAGGTAGTTTTGTGTGTAGCTGTAAACAAGACTACACTGGAGATCCTTTCCGAGGATGTGTGGATATAGATGAGTGCAGAGCTTTAGACAAACCTTGCGGAAATTATGCGATCTGCGAGAATACAAATCCTGGTTACAATTGCAAATGTCCACAAGGCTACGATGGACGACCAGACCCGAAAATCGCATGCGAACAGGTCGATGTTAATATTCTGTGCAGGACGAACTTTGACTGTACGAACAATGCTGAATGTATAGAAGGACAATGTTTCTGCCAGGATGGATTCGAACCAGTGGGATCAAGCTGTGTCGACATTGATGAATGTCGTACACATACTGATGCCTGTGGCCCCCATTCCAGTTGCATCAATACACCAGGATCGGTCCGTTGCGAATGCGAAGCAGGATACATTGGAACACCGCCGAGAATTAATTGCAAACAGCCTTGTGAAGATGTCAAGTGTGGCGAGCATGCTTACTGCAAGCCTGATGGCAACGAAGCCTACTGCATTTGCGAAGATGGATGGACCTTTAATCCGCACGATATCGGAGCTGGCTGTATCGATATAAACGAATGTGATACTGTTCATGGACCATTTGGTCGATGTGGTATTAATGCAACGTGTACAAACAATCCAGGTGGATACTTCTGTAGATGTCCGGCAGGATACACAGGCGATGCCACTGTAAAATGTACCGATATCGATGAATGCTCCAAACCAAATAAATGCGGAGAAGGCGCGATTTGTAAAAACTCTGACGGTGGATACACCTGCAAATGTCCGAAGAATGCTATCCCAGATCCTGATCCAACTGTTCGATGTGTCGCTATTGTTACCTGCACTCGGGATGCTGACTGTCCAGGAAACGCTATCTGCGATGAGAAACAGAGATGCTTGTGTCCCGAACCAAATGTTGGAAACGATTGTAGACATCCGTGTGAAGCGATGGGTTGCGGACCCAATGCACACTGTATGCTGGTGAACGGCCTTGCTCAATGTCTCTGCGGAGAAGGATATACAGGAAGTGCAGGAACATTGGGTGGATGCAACGATATTGATGAGTGCGTTGGAAGTCCATGTCCGGAAGGTGCGATTTGTACAAATACACTTGGCGGATATCTGTGCCAATGTCCTGGAGGTTCGTCTGGCGATCCATATCGAGGTGGATGTGTTCGTGCTGAAAACTCATTCAGATGTAGCGAATCTAATCCATGTCCGGCTGGCGAGAACTGCGTCACCGATAGTTTCTCGGACACCAGTGTTTGCATTTGTCGACAAGGATACGAACGTGATCAGGAAACCGGAAAATGTCGCGATGTTAACGAATGTTCAACAAATCGAGAAAAACCAGCGTGCGGTCTTAACGCCCTCTGCAAAAATTTACCGGGAAGTTACGAATGTCAATGCCCGCCAGGATTCAATGGCAATCCGTACAATCTGTGCGAAGAATGTAATACGCCTGAATGTCAATGTCAACCACCCTACAAACTGGTCGGCAACAACTGTATGCTGGCCGGATGTTCGAATGGTGAGAAATGTGGGAAGGGAGCAGAATGTATCTCGATTGCTGGTGGTGTAAGCTATTGCGCGTGTCCGAAAGGATTCCGAGCCCAGGCAGACGGATCTTGTGCCGATGTTAACGAATGCACCGAAGGACAATCTGTTTGTGGGTATGGCGCCGAATGTATAAATACTGAAGGTGCATACACCTGTATTTGTCCACAAGGATATGGAGGTGACCCTTACCATGGCCATTGTGCTCCGGCTCAACGAAGATGTTCTGCCGACAAGGAATGTGGATCGAATGAAAAATGTGTTCAACCGGGCGAGTGCGTCTGCCCGCCTCCATTCTTCTTGGATCCAACCGACGGGAATAAATGCAAGAATCCATGTGAACGTTTCCCGTGCGGTATCAATGCGAAATGTACGCCAAGCGATCCGCCACAATGTATGTGTGAGGTTGGCTTCAAAGGAGATCCACTTTTGGGATGTGTCGATGAGGATGAATGCTCTCACTCGCCATGTGCGTATGGTGCCGACTGTATTAACCAGAAAGGAGGATACTTGTGTGTCTGTCCCAAAGGTTTAACTGGTGATGCCTACAAGAATGGATGCATCTTGGAAGATGGTGCAGTTCGAAGTAAATGTGAAGCGAACGAAGATTGCGCTAGTAATTTGGCTTGTGTTCACGGAACTTGTATCAGCCCATGTTCGAGCCTTTTATGTGGTCAGAATGCCTACTGCGAACCGGAAAATCATGCTGGTTGGTGCAGATGTAGAGTAGGATTCTCCGAAGGATCCAATGGAGAATGTGTTTCACGTAAGTATTTTATATTTGAATACAGAAAGCCTATATTGAAAATTTGCCTTTACAGAATGTAAAGATTTCTTATGCGGTGATGGAGCACTTTGTATTCCAACGGCTGAAGGACCTACCTGTAAGTGTCCACAAGGAGAGCTAGGCAATCCATTCCCTGGCGGTTTCTGTACTACAGATCAATGCTCTTCGACTAGACCATGCTCCGAACCTCAAGTGTGCATTGGTGGAAGATGTAAGGAGCGATGTGATGGTGTTGTTTGCGGCATTGGAGCAACCTGCGAGAAGTCTTCAGGAACTTGTGTTTGCGAGCCATACTTTGTCGGAAATCCCGATTTGCTTTGCATGCCTCGTAAGTTCCATTTACAGCGGGATTTTTCAAACGATTTTTCCTAACTAAAATAACTTTTTTACAGCCATCAAATTTGCCACATGTGAACCAAACTGCGGCGTTAATGCACATTGCGAGTACGGTTTACTGTCCAGTACATGTGCTTGCAATCCAGGAACAACCGGAAACCCGTACGAAGGATGTGGCGCCCAGAAAAAAGTTACATGCGAACCGGACAGTTGCGGAGCAAATGCCGAATGTCATGCCGATATTCATGGTATTGGATGTGAATGTCCACCAGGATTCTTCGGAAATGCCTATGTCAACTGTAACGACATAGACGAGTGTTCGACAAAACCATGCGGCGAAAATGCTGCCTGTATCAATACGCCCGGTAGCTTTGACTGCAAATGTAAATTGGGATACGCTGGAAATCCATTCGTATCATGTTTGCCTGTTCAAAAAGACTATTGCAGTGATCCACGCAATTGTGAATGCAGTTCGTCGATTCAATGTCCAGTTGGATTTGCTTGTGAGCGCAACAAGTGTAAAGATCTTTGCGCTCGCGTTTCATGTGGACCACGTGCTGGTTGCGACGCTGGCAAATGTGTATGCCCACCAGGATACAGTGGAGATGCCAACGATCCCAGCAAGGGCTGTTCAGTTCTCGGCCAGTGTAATAATGATGCCGACTGTAAGGATTCCGAGATTTGCTTCCAATTTGGAAAGGGTGTAAGAAAATGTGTCGATGCTTGCAGTAAGATCCAATGTGGTCCGAATGCCCTATGCGTATCAAACGATCACCGATCGACGTGTATCTGCGCTGAAGGATATTTCGGTCACCCCAGCAATCTTCAAGTTGGTTGTCAATCCGAAGAGAAACCCAAAATTCAGTTAGATACCTGTAAATCGGATTTGGACTGCCCAAAAGGACACATCTGCACACACGATGTAGAAGGCATCAAGTCTTGCGTGAATCTGTGCGCGTCCGTAGTATGCGGTAAAAATGAAATTTGTAAAATTGAAGGCACTGGACATCCAGTTTGTGCTTGCCACGATAGCTTTGTATGGAATCCGGTTTCGTCGACTTGTGAAAAGCCATCGATACCAGACTGCACAACGAATGATGACTGCTTGCAAAATGCAGCTTGCCGACCTGATATCTTGGGCGTTCTTAAGTGTACCTCGATTTGTTCAGAATTCACATGTCCGGCTAATGCAGCCTGTATTGCTATTGACCACGTTGGAAACTGCGATTGTCTTCCGGGATATACAGGTAATCCGAATGACAGAAGTGGATGCCAACCCGCTCGAAAGAATCAATGCAGAACTAGTGCTGAATGTACCGAATCAGAAACCTGTATTAAATTCGGTCCAACCGGCTCTCTTATGTGTCGACCAGCTTGCGAGAATGTCAAATGCGGCCCTAGCGCTGTTTGCATTACCAACAATCATGTTGCCCAATGCCAATGTCCTCCAGGACCTTTTGCTGGCGATCCTAACGATATCATAAGTGGTTGTCAGAGCGTTCCATGTGTATACAACGTCGATTGTCCTCCCAGCCAATTATGCAATCGCCTTACACACACTTGCTACGATGTTTGCGACGAAGAGCAATGCGGCGATAATGCAGTGTGTCTCGCAGAAGATCACCGAGCCGTATGCCAATGTCCAGCTGGCTACAAGGGCAACCCAATTCCAGAAGTTGAGTGTATCCCAACAGGAGGATGCAGCCCTGGTACATGCCACTCAACGGCTATTTGCGAAATTACAACATCCGGTCCAATGTGTAAATGCCCATCCAATTACATTGGTGAACCTATTCATACTGGATGCCGCCCAGAAGGACATTGTCCAAACGGAGACTCTGATTGTCCAATCAATGCTGCCTGTTCAAATGGCATATGTGTGGATCCGTGCGAAAATGCTTGCGGTGCGAATGCTGCATGTAAGGTGGTTAATCGTAAACCGAAATGTTCGTGCCCATTGAAATTCGCCCCAGGAATTAATGGCCCCACAGATGGATGCACACGACTTATTTCAAAATGTACCAGTGATATTGACTGTGGTGGAGATGCCTGTCATAATGGACAATGCAAAGTCGTTTGCAGAAGTAGCAACGATTGCTCCTTTGGCGAAAAATGTCTGCAAAATATGTGCGTCGTTCCTTGTTTGGATCATAGCCAATGCTCCACCGGATTGGCATGTCTGTCCGGCATTTGTAACATAGGTTGCCGCAGTAACAAAGATTGTCAATTCGACGAAGCTTGCATCAACAGCAAGTGCCAGAATCCATGCAATAATGACGGTGTTTGTGGACCGAATGCACTATGTAGTTTCAGCGAACACAAAACGACTTGTGGCTGTCCCGAAGGGTTCGAGGGTAATCCAACACCTGAACAAGGATGCGTTCGAGTTCCTGCCAACTGCCAAGCAACAAACCAATGTCCAGGCGGTCATATGTGTATTGCAAACCAATGTAACTTACCATGTACAAAGACAACGTCTTGTGCTGTAGGCGAACGATGCTACAACAATGTTTGCCGAAAAGTGTGCTACACGAATAACAACTGTTTGCCAGGTGAAATTTGCAACAACGATGGAACTTGTGAGCCAGGCTGTGAATCCGATAGTGACTGTCCAGCTACAGAGCTTTGTTTAACTGGAAAATGTAAATGCGCCACTGGTTTCATTGGAACTCCATTCGGCTGTTCGGATATTGATGAATGTTCTGAATCGCCGTGTCATCCGACTGCACAGTGTGATAATATTCCTGGATCGTATAAGTGTCTGTGTGCTGAAGGAACAGTTGGTGATGGATACTCAAATACTGGATGCGCCAAACCCAAGGAATGCTACAAAAACCAAGATTGCGCTGATAATTTGGCCTGTTCTGATGGAAAATGTACTGATCCCTGCAAACTCAGCACTTGCGGACCTAATGCTTTGTGTCAGACCGGTAATCATAGAGCCATATGCCACTGCCCTGCAGGACATTTGGGAGATCCTGCTGATACCTCTGTGGGATGTTTCCGTGTTGAGTGTATTAATAACGATGATTGCGCTGCTGATAAGCACTGCCATTCCGAAACGAACAGATGCATTAGTAAGTATCGATTGAAATGTTCCTACTCCTTTCCATTTCTAATGATGACTGATTCATAATAATGTTATTTGGTTTTTTTTTCTAGATCCCTGCGACATCCTCAACTGTGGAAAAGGATCATGTTCCGTTCAGGATCATAATGCTGTTTGCACATGTTTCCAAGGATATTATCTCTTTGATGGCACCTGTGAAGATATCGATGAATGCCAAAACCATCCCTGCCACTCATCTGCCATCTGCCAGAACGTTCCTGGTAATTTCGATTGTTCCTGTGCCGAAGGCTTGGTCGGCGATCCGATCTCAACGGGCTGCCGTAATCCCGGTGAATGCCTCACTGATTCCGACTGCCCGATTACTGCCGCCTGTGAAAACTCACGCTGTAAAAACCCATGCGAAACGCTAAATGTTTGCGGACAAAATGCCGATTGTAGTGCAGTTTCGCACACAGCTGTATGCAAATGTCCGTCAAATTCGCATGGCGACCCTCACCAGTTATGTGTTCATATTGAGTGTTCCGATAACAATGACTGCCCTAATGCTAAGACTTGCGTTGACGCCAAATGCATGGACCCATGCTCAATGCCGAACGCATGCGGTCATCAAGCCGATTGCATTGCGCAGAACCATATTGGATTGTGTTCATGTCAACCAGGTACTACTGGAAATCCGCTACTGGGATGCATTCCACTTCAGTACTGTAATACTGACCAACAGTGTGCATCTGGAAATATTTGTAATGGCGGAGTTTGTTGTTCGCTTTGTACCAGTAATCGAGACTGTATTTCCGATCAGCTTTGTATTCAAGGCGTTTGTCAGCCGACGTGTAAATCGAACTCGACCTGTCCTGATTTCCAGTATTGTCTCAACAACATTTGTACCCGAGAAGTGCTCTGTCAAAGCGACAATGATTGCGAATTCAACGAGAACTGTATTATCGACAACTACGGACGTGCCAGTTGCCAGGATTCGTGTATTGGTCGCGTACTATGCGGAAGAAATGCGGAATGCAATGCACGTAGTCATAATGCCGACTGCGAATGTAAGGAAGGCTTCTTTGGTGATGCTAAAACCGGTTGCCAAAAGATCGAATGCAACATCGACAATGATTGCGGCAATGATAAGACCTGTGACAACCATGTTTGCAAGATTGCTTGTCTGATTGGACAGCCATGCGGAGAAAATGCGCTATGTTCAGCAGAAAATCATAAACAAGTGTGCTACTGTCAACCTGGATTCACCGGTGATCCAAAACATCGCTGCGATGTAATCGATTTCTGTAAGGATGCTCCATGCGGACCAGGTGCCGACTGTAAAAATTACCGCGGAACGTTTAAATGTACGTGTCCAGTTGGACTGGTAGGTGATCCAAACAACGAAGGTTGCCGAACTGCTGTCGAATGTATAACAAATGATGATTGCCCGGTTGCTGCCGAATGTGGATCAGTAAATGGTATTCCGAAGTGTCAAGATGTCTGTGAAAATACCGTTTGTGGACCGAATGCCGATTGCTTACCGAAAGGACACGTAGCTTACTGTGGCTGTCGATCTGGTTATGGTGGTGATGCAAATGACTTATCAAATGGATGCCAACCACTTCCAGTTCCGTGCCAAGTTACTGCAGACTGCCCCCCAAGTACCTACTGCTCTGAAGATATTTGTAAGCCTGCCTGTATTCTAGATGCTGAGTGCGGATCGGTTGAGGTTTGCCGAAGTGGACAATGTATAAACCCTTGCCTACAACCACAAGCTTGTGGGATGAATGCCGAATGCTTAATTGGATCGCATAGTAAACAATGCACATGTCCAGCTGGTTTCACTGGTAATCCCGATGTGGAATGCGTTCGAATTCCGATTTCCTGTTCTACGGATAATGACTGCACTCCAGGACATTCGTGTCGAGATTTTATGTGTCTGCCGCGTTGCGGAAGTGATCAAGAATGCGCTCTCAATGAGAAGTGCTTACGCGATAACTGTATGCTTACATGTCGCGTGGACAACGATTGCTTCCTTGGACATATTTGTTTGCACAATAAATGCATCTTTGGATGCCATTCCGACGATGATTGCAGTGCATCAGAATCCTGTAGAAACAACAAATGCACGAATCCTTGTACCGAGAATCCATGCGGCCCCAACGCTGGCTGCTCTGTATCAAATCATCGCGCTTCATGCTCTTGTATTACGGGAATGGTTCCAAATCCTACTGCCAATATTGGATGTGTACGATCACCGGCATTACCATGTGCTGAAAACAGGAACTGTCCACAAGGATTGGCTTGCTTCGAATCACAATGTCGACCGCTGTGCGCTGGCGATAGTGGCTGTTTGAGTAATGAACGTTGCGAGAGTGGAACATGTAAACCGCTATGCCGTAGAGACGACGATTGCCGAAGCAATGAAGTTTGTCGTGGATTGACTTGCACTCTTGGATGTCGATCCGATCAAGGCTGCCCAGACAATCTGTCTTGCATCAATCATCAATGTGAAGATCCATGCGCAACACCTACCGCTTGCGGTACAAACGCTCACTGCCTAGTAACCAATCACAGAAAGTTGTGTAATTGCCCCGAACCACTTATCGGTAATGCAGAGATTGGATGCAAATATCAGCCAACTATATGCGCGGTAAATGACGATTGTCCACCGGAACATTCTTGTTACGGAAGCGTTTGCCAAGCGAAGTGCCGTAGTGATCAGAATTGCCTGAACGACGAAAGATGTATTCGTGGATCGTGTCACACTATTTGTAATACGGATGCGTCCTGCTCGCCAGGACAAATCTGTGAAGGACGTGTCTGCAAAGTGGGATGTCGAAACGATTTTGTGTGTGCCAACGATCAAGCCTGTATAAATAAGAAGTGTGCAAGTAAGTAGCTAATCAACGGACAAATAATGACTAGCAAACATTCGGATACATGATTGTGTACTAAATTAAATTACTTTCAGGTCCTTGTGAAAATTCCGGACAATGTGGCGCCTGTTCTGATTGCCAAGTCATTAATCATGGTGTACAATGCAGCTGTCCAAATGGATTCCTTGGAAACGGTCTAACCGGATGCTCTTTGCCACCAGAACGTTGCAATTCCTATTGCCAATGCGACGAGCTAGGAGTATTCTGTGCGCCAAAATGTAGTTCGACCGACGACTGTGCCTGCGGACAGATCTGCTCGAAGAGTAAGTGCCGCAATAAATGCGAAGCTGGTGCATGTCCACATGGTCAACTATGCCACAAGGGCGCTTGTATAGCTGGTTGCCGATCGAATTCGGACTGCGCTGCCGAACACTCTTGTATCAATGGCCAATGTCTGGATCCATGCGATCGTGACGGAGCTTGCGGAGCAAATGCTTTATGTAGAGTATCCGATCATCGTGTACTCTGTTTCTGCCCAGATGGCTATCAAGGCGAACCGAGCAAAGAATGTCTACAATTTGAATGTCAACAGGACGAAGACTGCGATTCAAGTAAACGCTGTGTAGGCGGATCTTGTCGCAATCCATGTCTCGAACTCGGTGCTTGCGGTATCAATGCGCAATGTCGGGTAGTAAATAGGGGACCACAATGCTCATGTCCACCGGACTTCTTTGGTAATCCAGAAACCGAATGTCAACCTTTAACTATGTCCGGTTGTGCAAAGAACCCATGTGGTGTTAATTCCAAGTGCCGTGATGTCCCCGGAGGATTCGAATGCAGCTGTATGGACGGATGCGTTGGCGATCCAAACAAGGGATGTATTTGTGGCGATCCACAAATCAACGCGTGCCACGATCAACCGTGTGGCTTGAATGCAGCTTGTCGAGTACTAAATCAAAACGAACCACAATGCTATTGTCCCGACAGTTTGCCGTACGGTGATCCCTACACTGAATGTAATTGTTTTTAAATTAATTCTTACCATTTTCAATGTTCACTAATTCGCTATCCGTAGGCACATCGTACCGACCGACAGAAGATTGTCGATCAACTGGCTGTGCTTCTGGCGAATGTGTTCTTCAAGGTATCGAATATGTCTGCAAACAAGGTAAGTCCATTTAAATATTTCCCATATATACTATCCAACCGTACGAGATACAACTTATTGAATTGAATTGATACCATCAATTATTATTCCAAGACTAATCGTTAGCACGTTTTATTTTCGAAAATAAATTCGTATTTTGTTGTTGTATAATTAAATTAATTGAAAATAATACGAAATATAAAATTTATTTAAAAAAATAAACAAATTAATAAAAAATTGAATTAAAAGTTGTTGTATGTAACAGAACCATGTAACGAATGTAGCCGTAGGCTAAACATATAAAAAACCGTATAACATGGAAATAGTAAATTTATTGATTATTTAAAACCCAAAATTAATTCAGAAATTATTATTATTTGTTAGTTTAACATATTTTTTTGATTTTGTTTCGATTTTTGTTTTTGTTATAAAAGAAAATTAAAACGAAAAGTTTTTGTCGCCTTATCTAGTTTTAAAATTAAAATATGTTTTTGATTCAGCACTCAACTCGGCAGTTACAATTTTTATAATTTCCTGTAAATAATAAATTTTATCTTGGAACCATTTTGAATATGGATAATACGACAAAAACTTACTGTAAATTGTTTCCATTATTAAACCAAAATTTATTTTAAATAAACAAACAAATTAAAACCGAAAGACAGAGGATAATTTTAGTGTGTGTATATAATTTCAAGTTCCTATACATATACAGTTTTTTTTCTTAAAATCGTTAATTTTCATCAGGAGCAATTTATTTCATTTGCAAGTTTCCGAAAACATTTGATTTTGTTATTTTCGAATAATAAATAAACGTCCAGGAAGCATTTTGTATATTTTATCACACACATACACACAAAAACCACAATACACCAGAAAAAAAACTTTTTTTTTATTTTACTATTTCTTTCATCAAACAACAAATCAAACCAAACCAAAAATCAATTATTTACTATATTAATTTTTTTTAGAAGCACATTTTACCTATTTTTTTCCTAGTTACCAAAACGTACACTTTTTTGCTAGTCATACATTTTTTTATATATATAAATAATATTTATCATTATTTTTAATTAGTTGATAAGTTAAGCTAAATTCAGTCAGAGCGCAGAAATCGTGGAATGTCGCTGTCGCTATCGCGGTCTCCCAATCTGTGCCTTTATATTTTCTGTCTCATCCTCCTATTGCCATTTCCTTATTTACATTACATTACTTAATTATTATTATATTCAAACTAAATGATTTATTATGATACTATTAATTTAATATTTATCGGTTTTGCTGCAATTTATTATAGATGTAAAGGATTTTTATTATTAGTATACATTATTATTTTAATTCTTTTGCTATTATGCCAAAACATTCACATTCACATTGCGACCATGTTGTTCATACATTTAATAATAATATTAATAAAAATCAGAAATTCCATTGATTAAACAAAAAGACACCAATACAAAAATCAAATCATCACTTCTTTCGACATCATTTACAACAAAATACACTATAAATTAACAGGCCCTTCCGGAACTACCCGTTAATTCTTGTTTATATTTGACGTTGTTGTCTCATTAAAGATAAGGTTCCGCAATATTAAAATCAGATCATAATTTCATTCGACAACATTCACCACAAAATACACTGGAATATTAAGAAACTACCCTTAAACGCCACTTGTCCCGTTAGGGTGAACAATATTTAAAAGTTTCGTTAACTTTTAGATCATTTGCAACGATTCTTGATTTAGTAGAATATAAAGTGTCTACTCAAATGAAACGGTATACGTTCTACCTGTTGAAAATATTTTTATCGATAATAAGATATGGAAGTTTGAAATTGTATTCTGTTAAACTTTTTTGATTGCTTCCGATTTGGAGATTTTAGTGAGTTTATTTCGACAGGTTAACAATATTTAGGAATTTAGGAAATGCCAAAATAACGCAACGACTAATTCAGACCCTAGAGGTTGTTCTTTTCAATTTTACACGTATAACAAATAATAACAAATAGTATTGTTGCTATAATGGACCATGTGCTCGATACCATTATAGGTCTATAGGCCTGTCAGTGCTGAATTTTCAAAAACGGCGTACTCAATGCATATGTTGCACGCATTTGTCGCTTTTAGTTGCAATTTTGCGATCCCGATTTCGTGGTCCAATAAGAGGTTAAAACAAACTATCAGTTTGATGGTTAGCAGGCTTAAATTATATTCAGCTGTTTCGCTGAATTAGAAAATATGGGAAACTTAATAGTAATATCGAGTAAGTGAATTTCAAATTTCATGTTAACAATAGGGCCTCAGAGGATCTCAAACTAAAAGGTCCACTCTTTTGAATTAACAGACACGTGCTTATCTTATTCTAAAGGCAGGCGTCCACTTGAGGCGGGCCGCATCGCAACGATGCGACGAGCATTTTTTTTTCTACGTACTTCGTTCCGTCGCGGTTTTTTGCGATGCGGCCCGGCCCGGCCCGTACGCCCTAGTGGACGCCTGCCTTAAGACTTCTTGTAGAGATCTTGCCATCGCATCCGCCTCGTTATAGTCTTGCATTCAAGTACCACTAATTCCGCTGACTAGCTCGTCTATGACGTTTAGCCCCATCTATCTCTGCCGCGCAAGTGTTTTTACTAGACCAGCCTTTGTTGCGACAGGTGCACTAATTTTCGGACAAACCAAAACTGTCTGGTCATTCTGCATTCCATATCTGGCCAGGTTTAATTACTACACGATATACAAGTCTTCCTGAGTGTCTTCCTTAGTGTGAAATCTCGCTATTTCGTAAATCTAGAAGAAAATCTACTAGATTCTTTATATAGGGCTGAGATTTCCAAATCGCCGAAATTTATGTTTCACCACGTTCAAATTTCACCACAATATTCACTGTCACATATTTGAAATAAATTTTTTAATTTTCTTGCTCGAAATGCAAATTTTCGAATTAAATAATTTAATTTTTATATTTCTACTCATGCCGAATTTCGACAGAACTCTATTAAAGTCTACTAGATTCCTAGATACTAGATTATTAGATACTAGATGCCCGTACATTTTAGCAATTTTAAAAAATCTTTAATTGACTAGATTTTGTGGATATTCTGCTCGAAATCTCTTGAAATTGACACTGGAATTTATGTTTCACCACGTTCACAATTCACCACAATATTCACTGTCAGCTATTTTAAATAAAAACTTTAATTTACTTGCTCAGAATGCAGCTTTGGTTTTTAATTATTTTTTTATTTGATTGCTGAATCGGGTGGAGTAATACAATACTTAAGTGCTGCTCACTAAAGTATGGTCATCTAGCCAAGATACTCTACTGTCTCCCAGATCTTTCAATAGAGATGTACTATTAAAGGTCTCTGCAACATCCAAACATATATATGGCAACCTAATCATTTCGATGTATCGCACTGTCTGTGGATTTATTGTTTTGAAAAAGAAAGGTTTAAGCCTCATTTATAATGGTTGCGATCCGATCCGGCAACGTCGGAGGAGAAAAAATCGAGGTGTAATTTTGATTTTTAGTGAGGCGAAAGAAGTGGTGGAATTCAATAATTCACCTCTTAGCGTCGGAACGGATAGAAGTTACCCCTCCGTTTTGTGTCTCGGCTAATTAACGGGACGATTGTGACTAGTCGATCCGAAATTCCCTTTAGATGTGTCGGATGGAGAAACTCAACACTGTCCGTTTTCCGTTTCGGATCGGATCGGAACCATTATAACTGAGGCTTTAGAGTAGGCAGCGCTAGTACACAGTTAGGGAGAGATTTAGATAAGATGACAGGCAATTTAATCTGTTCTACGAGAAGCTTTATCTTATTAGAGCTCCCAGTACCTCTTTACGACTATGTCCGGTATACTGCCCGAATTTTATAATTGTCGGGCTTCTTGTACCAAAAGATGCCATAGTAACATAACTTCATGTTTTCGAAAACTCCTCCATTGGAGTGTAAGAAATTCAATAAATAATAATAAGAGCACATCAATTCAACCACAATGTCAACGTTTAGGCAGAAATTTTTAAATATTCTCATCGAAAGCATTCGAAAGACTAAAAGTAACACATACAATTTCAAACATAATCGATAGATATTTCGAAATCAGACAAACATTTTCGCACCCCATTGTCCATTGTGTATCCAAGGAAAAAAAAACAATAAATTTTCATTCATTGCATTAAATTGCCAATCAATTTCAATCATTGCTTCCATCCATATTTTTCATTCGAAATTGTGAAGCTGACCAACAACAGGATGAAATAAATACAATTTTATATCACAAGCTTAAAAAAAATTATGTTTAATTACCAACCAATTAATAAATTAGAATAAAAACCACCCAAAATCGAAAAACAATTAAATTCAATAATATTATACCTAATCGAAAAAACAACAACAAAACTGTGATAATTGTTGTTATATAAGTGGCCGTTTATTGATCTCGAAAACAGATTTTTAACATGTTTTATTATTAAAATAATGAAGTAAACAATTTAAAAAAAAACCGCGATAGCGAGCATCATTTTTCTTCGAACCCAACATTTACAAAAAAAATCAACAATCTTGCATTTCAGGCCGTTTTCAAAATTCGTAATCCTTTCCACCATCTAATTATATAGTATTAGTTTTGTCCAACAACGAATCGAGTAGACACTTTTTTTCCCCCAATTATTTAGTAAATTTTTTAATTTTAATTTATTTTCAATACTTTTTAGTTTTTTTTTTGTTTAAAAAATTTTTTTTTTATTACTTCTTGTGTTTGTTTCTGTATATAATTTTAAGATATTTCAACTGCGACAATAGTTTCCTTCTTTCTCTTTTCCATTTTCCTGCAAAACGAAATTAGTGTATTTTTGTTTGAAAATCAACAACCCTTACAACCAAATCAAAAAAAAAAATAATAATGATAATATTTAAAGAATAAAACGTTTTACAAACGTAAGGAAAAGAAATAATTTTGAGAAAAGGTATGTCAGATTGGGAACTGTGGACGGGACAATTCTCACATAGTTCATGCTTGCACGTTTATTATATTTATAATAATGATTTTATTTATTATTCTCATATACATATATTCAAAAAGAAAACACCAAAATAAGGCTCGGGCTGTGTACAGAGGTTTTATCTAATACTTTTTTTTTTATTTTTATTTTTTTAAAAAATCTTTTTAGTTTTCCTTTTAGTTATTTTAATTTCTTATATATTTTTTTGGGATAGTGTTTTATTTTTTGTCTACATAATTTTTTTTTTTTTTAAATCGTAATTGGATTATATTTTTTTATTTTAATTTATTCCTTTTCTACCCTAATAAGCATAAGATGTACATAAATAAATTCAACAATTTTATACGCTATTAGAAATTACCCAATTTAAAAAAAAAAAATCATTCATATTATGAAATTATTACAAAACATTTTACACAAATTAACAAGATAAAAAAGAAACACATATAAAATATAGCTTGTTATTTTAGTTTTTATTTTGTTTGCTTTAGTTAAAAGTTTTTTAATGGATTTATTTCAATTTGATTAGAACGAATATTTAACGAATCGACAAAATAGTAAATAGTATGGTGAGAATGTGATTTGCAGTCGATACTTCTATTTTTCCTACTTATTACAAGTATTATTATCCTCTATTTCATTTTTTTTTCATAGTTCTAAAATATAATGCTCTAAGCAAAACACAACTTCCTTCCGTGTCTCTCCCGGGCAGAGCGCATGTGTTGGATGACTTTAAATTTGAAATATTAGAATGATAATAATTAATGACAGAAAAAAGAACGAACAATTTAAATTAAGGTTGTGAGAAGAGTTTCCCTTTCACAGTTCTCTAAAAAAAAGACATTTTTTTTTTTCATTTTTTCATTTCATTTTATCGCTTTTTTCCAAAAACAAACCCTTCTTCACGAGTATGTGTAACCCTATCTCAAAATTATTTATTTTTAATCGTATTTTTCACCCCCGTTTGTATTTATTGTTATTATTTTGATTGTTGTATAGTTGAATTTAGTATTGTATTGAATTGTCTGAATTATATACAAAAGCATACACATCATTAAAATTACTGTTAAGAAAAATACCGCCCTATGTAACAATAAAGCAGATACAGAATTACGTCTGCTTTCTTTTCAATTAATTTAACAGGGAGTTTGAGTGATAAATTATTTACAAATGCTTCATTTTATTTTATGCTTTCAGCCATTATTAATCGTTTTGCTGACAATTTTTAATTGCCTAATGTTATTCCGTGCTGATTTTTGCACAGGTCATATTCTGGGAGTATAACTTTAGAGGAATCTCACTCTAGATTGGGAAACTATTCACAAGGTTTCCAGTTTTCATGATTTTAAAGCCGTTCGCATTAAGACTAATATATTAAATATTTTGACTTTAGTGATTGCTTGATCACCTATTATATGCCATTGCAGCAGAGTTTGAGCCCTGATATGCTTGATATTTCTTCAAGCGACTTTGTTGTGTCTTCACATTTCATCCTGATGCTTGAAAGGCATAAATCCCTAAGGCCAGTTAGTTGGCAAATAGCTTCCGGGAAAAGGTAGCTAGCCTATCTCCCAACCTCCACTAGTATGGTGCATTCTTACTTGGTAAAGTATCAAGTAGTGTCCAAATTTAAGGTAATCATCGAAATATCACTCACCATCCATTTGCATACCAGCACAGTAAACACACGATCGTATTTGAACAAAGTTGAAGCGGTTTTTGTATTTGGTAATCTATGGATACATTAGATTTACTGCTTATTGTTTTAAAAGCTTTAGACTTTGTTCTGTATTTCGATTTTTGGAAGAAAATAAGAATAGCGACAATACATGATTCGTTCAATTGATGATGACTGATTTTAGCTTAAAAATAATGTTAACTTTATATTAAAACAGAAACGCGTTAAATATTTATCACTCAAAACAGCTGTACTTTTTGATTTTATCCAAAATTTTATTTTTTAAGTTCTGTATCGAAAGTTATATCAGTTTAGGTTATAATATACCCCAAATTAACTATAAGAAAAAAAACATATAAAAACACTAGCAACCTCCTATATATAATATATTCCCGGAATTTAGACAGAGAATGCATCTCGGACGTGGATTGTCCCAGCGAGAAGGCATGCATACAAGGACACTGTTCAGATCCATGCACAATGCGTGGAGCATGCGGCATAAATGCACTATGCAAAACCGTATTGCATAGACCGCGATGTTCATGCCCGAACTGTTATATTGGACGACCAAATCTCGAATGTAAACCAGATCCAAAATGCGACTATCAAACAACCCCACGACCAAAAGATCCAACCCTACAACTGCCATGTCGCAACGATGACGAATGTCCCGAAATGTTGAAATGCGATCATTACGGACAGTGTACAGATCCATGCCAAAATCCAACCTACATATGTGAAGGCAACAAGAAATGCGAAACGCACCGCCACAAGCCCGTATGTGTATGCAAATCTGGTTTTGTCGTTAACGAATACGGCGAATTGACTTGTGCTCCCGAAAAGCGTGAATGCTATCGTGACGATGACTGTGCGTCCAATATGGCCTGTATTGACAGCAAATGCCGAAACCCATGCATAACAATGCCAAATCGTCATCCAGTTTGTTCAGAAAATAAATCGTGCCAAGTACAAGATCACAAGCCCGTTTGCATTTGTCTCAAGGACTGTTCGCCAACTCTATCGATATGCTTGCGAGACAATGGCTGTCCCACTGGTTTGGCATGTCGCAATTATCAATGCGTCAATCCTTGCGATTACGCAACATGCGCATCAAATTCACCGTGCATTGTTGAGGACCATAAACCAATATGTAAATTCTGCCCGCCCGGATTTGTAGCCGATTCACGTAATGGATGTCAAAAAGGTAAAATAACAAAAAAAAAAAAAAACAATAAACACAAATACAAAAAATAAAATATATACAACCTTAAAAAATAAAACGAAGCATATATAAATAAAATCTTTATATATCTTAGCAAAATAATTAAAAAAAAAAAAATCTCCAAATTTATACATAAACATTTATAAATATTTAAAGACTGTTAAAAGGAATTTAAACCAAAGAAAAAGCTTTAATAATATTATATAAAAAAATAATAATCTTCGTCTTTGTTAAATAAACTAGAAAATAATTTTTCTTTCTCTTTTTTAAAATCTTTTGTAAATCCCAACAACAATTATTTCACTTACACTTGCGCTCGTTACTCCTGCTCTAAACAAAATTATAAATAGCCCAAAATGAATTATGCGAGTTTATTAATACATGCCTGCAAAAAAAATTTAAACCAAACAGCATAAAAGCTAATTTATTATAACAATTCGAACTTTTTTTTTTTTGTACAGGGAATTGTAATTTGCAATATTCAAAACAACAACACCTCTAATATTATAATTTTATGTAATAATGCCAGAAATGAAATTCTCTAAAAATTCTTACCACCCAAAATCTTACTCACTCTATAAATCAATAAACATAAAATTACGATTCGGTTCTATTTTTATAGAACATGTATCAGGTACTCCTGTTTAAAGAAACAAATAATTTTTTATCATCCCAAATTAAAATTCGGTTAAATTAAATTTCACTTGCTACTATATGATGAAAATATTAAATATGATCTCTTTTCTGTTAAACAAAATACATTCACACACGCTCATGCTCACTTTTTTTGAATCACTAAAATATCTATTATCTGTCTCTCTTCCTACATATATTACCTAAATCCTTAATATAAAAATTCTTATTTTACAAAACACTCCTCTACCTTAAACTGAACTTTCTAAATTCTTTACTATAGAAATATTAACTTCACCTACCACCAAGACTGCATATTAAAATCTTAACCAGTATTTTTTTTTTTTAAATAATAAATTTACCAAACATTAAAATCCTAAACAAATCATAATCTATATAATTGTATAAAAATAAAAATATTAATAATGGTTATTTAAAAACAAAACACCGTCGACAAAAACTGCTTTTTAATAAATTAATTTGCAACATTTAATATTATTTCAAAAATAAATATAAACATAATTCGTGATATATCCTGTGTATAGTACGCATTCCTAATAATAATTTGATTTTAATAACAAATTTTTGATCCGACCTGGAAGTATATTTTCTAAGTATTTTGTTTATTATTTTAATTTAGATATTAGATTGTTTGTACATATAACAAAATTTTTTATCTTTTTTTCTTTTATTTATTTTCTTTGTTATTATTTTGTAAATATGTGATAAAAACAAACCATATCGAACCCAAAACGAAACCGAAACTATTATATCCGCAGCCGATGACAAAGTAGCCCACGTGATCAACTGTACGAAACATCAAGATTGCAGTGATTCGTTCCAGTGTATTAAGGGACTCTGTAAAGACCCATGTACAGCTGGATGTGGTGAATCAGCAATATGTACTGTAAAAGCACACGAAGTTATTTGTAATTGTCCGCTAAATTATCACGGTAACGCAACAGTGAAATGTTATAGTACCGATTTGCACAGTAATAAAACTACAACAGAACCAAACGAGTTATCAACCGACGACTTATCACTGCCAATAACAACAATAAAGACAGACGACATTAATAGTACTGAGACCACACCTTATGTTACAGATATACCACACACAAATCTCACAAAAACAACAACAACTTCAACAACTATGTTGATCGAACAATCGACAATTTCCACAACAGCTGTATTCCCAGAACCCAGACATACTATGTTTCCAGAAGATGTAACTTCCAGGACTGTTGAAACATCAATACCCAGCGGAACTGAAAAAACAACCGATCAATTTGAAACAACCAAGGGCTATACAAAAACAACTCCTGTAACTACTGCAACTACTATCTCAGAAACCGACGAACACATAGACATAGAACTTGACACAAGATATTCGAAAACAGATGAGACTTCCACTCAAAAAAAATTTACAACAGTAGAAAACACATCTGAAGGGCCCCAATCTACAACTGGTAAAGAAGTATCTACTGATTCTGGTAAGACAACTCCATCTGGAGATACCGAATTTACAACGGGTTATTATAAAACTACTGGTACTCCATCTGAAATCGAAACGACTGAAAGTGGAACCACACCAGAATCGATCACTGGAAAACCATATACTTACCCCACATCTTCTGACCAATTTACAACTCCTGGTGGAGCAGTGTATACCACAAGCAAACCTAGTAGTCCTTCCGCTGGTACAGAGGTTCCTTGTGAAGAAGGTGAGGATTGTTCTCTTGTCTATGCCACAGAGCCTTCTACTGGAAAGCCATATACAGTAACAGAACAATTCAGATCTACACGACCCCAATCTACAACCAGTTACGAAGTTTCTACTGATTCTGGTAAGACAACTCCATCTGGAGATACCGAATTTACAACGGGTTATTATAAAACTACTGGTACTCACTCTGAAATCGAAACACAATCAAACGATACTGAAAGCGGAACCACGCCAGAATCGATCACTGGAAAACCATCTAGTTACACCACATCTTCTGACCAATTTACAACTCCTGGTGGAGCAGTGTATACCACAAGCAAACCTAGTAGTCCTTCCGCTGGTACAGAGGTTCCTTGTGAAGAAGGTGAGGATTGTTCTCTTGTCTATGCCACAGAGCCTTCTACTGGAAAGCCATATACAGTAACAGAACAATTCAGATCTACACGACCCCAATCTACAACCGGTTACGAAGTTTCTACTGATTCTGGTAAGACAACTCCATCCGGAGATACCGAATTCACAACGGGTTATTATAAAACTACTGTTACTCCATCTGAAATCGAAACACAATCAAACGATACTGAAAGCGGAACCACGCCAGAATCGATCACTGGAAAACCGTATACTTATTCCACTTCTGACCAATTTACAACTCCTGGTGAAGCAGTGTATACCACAAGCAAACCTAGTAGTCCTTCCGCTGGTACAGAGGTTCCTTGTGAAGAAGGTGAGGATTGTTCTCTTTTCTATGCCACAGAGCCTTCTACTGGAAAGCCATATACAGTAACAGAACAATTCAGATCTACACGACCCCAATCTACAACCAGTTACGAAGTTTCTACTGATTCTGGTAAGACAACTCCATCCGGAGATACCGAATTTACAACGGGTTATTATAAAACTACTGTTACTCCATCTGAAATCGAAACACAATCAAACGATACTGAAAGCGGAACCACGCCAGAATCGGTCACTGGAAAACCGTATACTTATTCCACTTCTGACCAATTTACAACTCCTGGTGAAGCAGTGTATACCACAAGCAAACCTAGTAGTCCTTCCGCTGGTACAGAGGTTCCTTGTGAAGAAGGTGAGGATTGTTCTCTTTTCTATGCCACAGAGCCTTCTACTGGAAAGCCATATACAGTAACAGAACAATTCAGATCTACACGACCCCAATCTACAACTAGTTACGAAGTTTCTACTGATTCTGGTAAGACAACTCCATCTGGAGATACCGAATTTACAACGGGTTATTATAAAACTACTGTTACTCCATCTGAAATCGAAACACAATCAAACGATACTGAAAGCGGAACCACACCAGAATCGATCACTGGAAAACCGTATACTTATTCCACTTCTGACCAATTTACAACTCCTGGTGAAGCAGTGTATACCACAAGCAAACCTAGTAGTCCTTCCGCTGGTACAGAGGTTCCTTGTGAAGAAGGTGAGGATTGTTCTCTTTTCTATGCCACAGAGCCTTCTACTGGAAAGCCATATACAGTAACAGAACAATTCAGATCTACACGACCCCAATCTACAACCAGTTACGAAGTTTCTACTGATTCTGGTAAGACAACTCCATCCGGAGATACCGAATTTACAACGGGTTATTATAAAACTACTGTTACTCCATCTGAAATCGAAACACAATCAAACGATACTGAAAGCGGAACCACGCCAGAATCGGTCACTGGAAAACCGTATACTTATTCCACTTCTGACCAATTTACAACTCCTGGTGAAGCAGTGTATACCACAAGCAAACCTAGTAGTCCTTCCGCTGGTACAGAGGTTCCTTGTGAAGAAGGTGAGGATTGTTCTCTTGTCTATGCCACAGAGCCTTCTACTGGTAAGCCATATACAGTAACAGAACAATTCAGATCTACACGACCCCAATCTACAACTAGTTACGAAGTTTCTACTGATTCTGGTAAGACAACTCCATCTGGAGATACCGAATTTACAACGGGTTACTATAAAACTACTGTTACTCCATCTGAAATCGAAACACAATCAAACGATACTGAAAGCGGAACCACGCCAGAATCGATCACTGGAAAACCGTATACTTATTCCACTTCTGACCAATTTACAACTCCTGGTGAAGCAGTGTATACCACAAGCAAACCTAGTAGTCCTTCCGCTGGTACAGAGGTTCCTTGTGAAGAAGGTGAGGATTGTTCTCTTTTCTATGCCACAGAGCCTTCTACTGGAAAGCCATATACAGTAACAGAACAATTCAGATCTACACGACCCCAATATACAACCAGTTACGAAGTTTCTACTGATTCTGGTAAGACAACTCCATCCGGAGATACCGAATTTACAACGGGTTATTATAAAACTACTGTTACTCCATCTGAAATCGAAACACAATCAAACGATACTGAAAGCGGAACCACGCCAGAATCGGTCACTGGAAAACCGTATACTTATTCCACTTCTGACCAATTTACAACTCCTGGTGAAGCAGTGTATACCACAAGCAAACCTAGTAGTCCTTCCGCTGGTACAGAGGTTCCTTGTGAAGAAGGTGAGGATTGTTCTCTTGTCTATGCCACAGAGCCTTCTACTGGTAAGCCATATACAGTAACAGAACAATTCAGATCTACACGACCCCAATCTACAACTAGTTACGAAGTTTCTACTGATTCTGGTAAGACAACTCCATCTGGAGATACCGAATTTACAACGGGTTATTATAAAACTACTGTTACTCCATCTGAAATCGAAACACAATCAAACGATACTGAAAGCGGAACCACGCCAGAATCGATCACTGGAAAACCGTATACTTATTCCACTTCTGACCAATTTACAACTCCTGGTGAAGCAGTGTATACCACAAGCAAACCTAGTAGTCCTTCCGCTGGTACAGAGGTTCCTTGTGAAGAAGGTGAGGATTGTTCTCTTGTCTATGCCACAGAGCCTTCTACTGGTAAGCCATATACAGTAACAGAACAATTCAGATCTACACGACCCCAATCTACAACTAGTTACGAAGTTTCTACTGATTCTGGTAAGACAACTCCATCTGGAGATACCGAATTTACAACGGGTTATTATAAAACTACTGTTACTCCATCTGAAATCGAAACACAATCAAACGATACTGAAAGCGGAACCACGCCAGAATCGATCACTGGAAAACCGTATACTTATTCCACTTCTGACCAATTTACAACTCCTGGTGATACCACAAGCAAACCTAGTAGTCCTTCCGCTGGTACAGAGGTTCCTTGTGAAGAAGGTGAGGATTGTTCTCTTGTCTATGCCACAGAGCCTTCTACTGGAAAGCCATATACAGTAACAGAACAATTCAGATCTACACGACCCCAATCTACAACCAGTTACGAAGTTTCTACTGATTCTGGTAAGACAACTCCATCTGGAGATACCGAATTTACAACGGGTTATTATAAAACTACTGGTACTCCGTCTGAAATCGAAACACAATCAAACGATACGGAAAGTGGAACCACGCCAGAATCGATCACTGGAAAATCATCTACTTACCCCACATCTTCTGACCAATTTACAACTCCTGGTGGAGCAGTGTATACCACAAGCAAACCTAGTAGTCCTTCCGCTGGTACAGAGGTTCCTTGTGAAGAAGGTGAGGATTGTTCTCTTGTCTATGCCACAGAGCCTTCTACTGGAAAGCCATATACAGTAACAGAACAATTCAGATCTACACGACCCCAATCTACAACCAGTTACGAAGTTTCTACTGATTCTGGTAAGACAACTCCATTTGGAGATACCGAATTTACAACGGGTTATTATAAAACTACTGGTACTCCATCTGAAATCGAAACACAATCAAACGATACGGAAAGTGGAACCACGCCAGAATCGATCACTGGAAAACCATCTACTTACCCCACATCTTCTGACCAATTT
The DNA here is from genome assembly GCA_951812415.1 of Beris morrisii. Lineage (NCBI taxonomy): Eukaryota > Metazoa > Arthropoda > Insecta > Diptera > Stratiomyidae > Beris > Beris morrisii. The sequence continues at coordinate 32,879,188 of OX638311.1, forward strand.
ACAACTCCTGGTGGAGCAGTGTATACCACAAGCAAACCTAGTAGTCCTTCCGCTGGTACAGAGGTTCCTTGTGAAGAAGGTGAGGATTGTTCTCTTGTCTACGCCACAGAGCCTTCTACTGGAAAGCCATATACAGTAACAGAACAATTCAGATCTACACGACCCCAATCTACAACCAGTTACGAAGTTTCTACTGATTCTGGTAAGACAACTCCATTTGGAGATACCGAATTTACAACGGGTTATTATAAAACTACTGGTATTCCGTCTGAAATCGAAACACAATCAAACGATACGGAAAGTGGAACCACGCCAGAATCGATCACTGGAAAACCATCTACTTACCCCACATCTTCTGACCAATTTACAACTCCTGGTGGAGCAGTGTATACCACAAGCAAACCTAGTAGTCCTTCCGCTAGTACAGAGGTTCCTTGTGAAGAAGGTGAGGATTGTTCTCTTGTCTATGCCACAGAGCCTTCTACTGGAAAGCCATATACAGTAACAGAACAATTCAGATCTACACGACCCCAATCTACAACCAGTTACGAAGTTTCTACTGATTCTGGTAAGACAACTCCATCTGGAGATACCGAATTTACAACGGGTTATTATAAAACTACTGGTACTCCGTCTGAAATCGAAACACAATCAAACGATACGGAAAGTGGAACCACGCCAGAATCGATCACTGGAAAACCATCTACTTACCCCACATCTTCTGACCAATTTACAACTCCTGGTGGAGCAGTGTATACCACAAGCAAACCTAGTAGTCCTTCCGCTGGTACAGAGGTTCCTTGTGAAGAAGGTGAGGATTGTTCTCTTGTCTATGCCACAGAGCCTTCTACTGGAAAGCCATATACAGTAACAGAACAATTCAGATCTACACGACCCCAATCTACAACCGGTTACGAAGTTTCTACTGATTCTGGTAAGACAACTCCATCTGGAGATACCGAATTTACAACGGGTTATTATAAAACTACTGGTACTCCATCTGAAATCGAAACACAATCAAACGATACGGAAAGCGGAACCACGCCAGAATCGATCACTGGAAAACCGTATACTTATTCCACTTCTGACCAATTTACAACTCCTGGTGAAGCAGTGTATACCACAAGCAAACCTAGTAGTCCTTCCGCTGGTACAGAGGTTCCTTGTGAAGAAGGTGAGGATTGTTCTCTTGTCTATGCCACAGAGCCTTCTACTGGAAAACCATATACAGTAACAGAACAATTCAGATCTACACGACCCCAATCTACAACCAGTTACGAAGTTTCTACTGATTCTGGTAAGACAACTCCATCTGGAGATACCGAATTTACAACGGGTTATTATAAAACTACTGGTACTCCGTCTGAAATCGAAACACAATCAAACGATACGGAAAGTGGAACCACGCTAGAATCGATCACTGGAAAACCATCTACTTACCCCACATCTTCTGACCAATTTACAACTCCTGGTGGAGCAGTGTATACCACAAGCAAACCTAGTAGTCCTTCCGCTGGTACAGAGGTTCCTTGTGAAGAAGGTGAGGAATGTTCTCTTGTCTATGCCACAGAGCCTTCTACTGGAAAGCCATATACAGTAACAGAACAATTCAGATCTACACGACCCCAATCTACAACCGGTTACGAAGTTTCTACTGATTCTGGTAAGACAACTCCATCTGGAGATACCGAATTTACAACGGGTTATTATAAAACTACTGGTACTCCATCTGAAATCGAAACACAATCAAACGATACGGAAAGTGGAACCACGCTAGAATCGATCACTGGAAAACCATCTACTTACCCCACATCTTCTGACCAATTTACAACTCCTGGTGGAGCAGTGTATACCACAAGCAAACCTAGTAGTCCTTCCGCTGGTACAGAGGTTCCTTGTGAAGAAGGTGAGGATTGTTCTCTTGTCTATGCCACAGAGCCTTCTACTGGAAAGCCATATACAGTAACAGAACAATTCAGATCTACACGACCCCAATCTACAACCGGTTACGAAGTTTCTACTGATTCTGGTAAGACAACTCCATCTGGAGATACCGAATTTACAACGGGTTATTATAAAACTACTGGTACTCCATCTGAAATCGAAACACAATCAAACGATACTGAAAGCGGAACCACGCCAGAATCGATCACTGGAAAACCGTATACTTATTCCACTTCTGACCAATTTACAACTCCTGGTGAAGCAGTGTATATCACAAGCAAACCTAGTAGTCCTTCCGCTGGTACAGAGGTTCCTTGTAAAGAAGGTGAGGATTGCTCTCTTGTCTATGCCACAGAGCCTTCTACTGGAAAGCCATATACAGTAACAGAACAATTCAGATCTACACGACCCCAATCTACAACCGGTTACGAAGTTTCTACTGATTCTGGTAAGACAACTCCATCTGGAGATACCGAATTTACAACGGGTTATTATAAAACTACTGGTACTCCATCTGAAATCGAAACACAATCAAACGATACGGAAAGTGGAACCACGCCAGAGTCGATCACTGGAAAACCATCTACTTACCCCACATCTTCTGACCAATTTACAACTCCTGGTGGAGCAGTGTATACCACAAGCAAACCTAGTAGTCCTTCCGCTGGTACAGAGGTTCCTTGTGAAGAAGGTGAGGATTGTTCTCTTTTCTATGCCACAGAGCCTTCTACTGGAAAGCCATATACAGTAACAGAACAATTCAGATCTACACGACCCCAATCTACAACCGGTTACGAAGTTTCTACTGATTCTGGTAAGACAACTCCATCTGGAGATACCGAATTTACAACGGGTTATTATAAAACTACTGGTACTCCATCTGAAATCGAAACACAATCAAACGATACTGAAAGTGGAACCACGCCAGAATCGATCACTGGAAAACCATCTACTTACCCCACATCTTCTGACCAATTTACAACTCCTGGTGGAGCAGTGTATACCACAAGCAAACCTAGTAGTCCTTCCGCTGGTACAGAGGTTCCTTGTGAAGAAGGTGAGGATTGTTCTCTTGTCTATGCCACAGAGCCTTCTACTGGAAAGCCATATACAGTAACAGAACAATTCAGATCTACACGACCCCAATCTACAACCGGTTACGAAGTTTCTACTGATTCTGGTAAGACAACTCCATCTGGAGATACCGAATTTACAACGGGTTATTATAAAACTACTGGTACTCCGTCTGAAATCGAAACACAATCAAACGATACGGAAAGTGGAACCACGCCAGAATCGATCACTGGAAAACCGTATACTTATTCCACTTCTGACCAATTTACAACTCCTGGTGAAGCAGTGTATACCACAAGCAAACCTAGTAGTCCTTCCGCTGGTACAGAGGTTCCTTGTAAAGAAGGTGAGGATTGTTCTCTTGTCTATGCCACAGAGCCTTCTACTGGAAAGCCATATACAGTAACAGAACAATTCAGATCTACACGACCCCAATCTACAACCGGTTACGAAGTTTCTACTGATTCTGGTAAGACAACTCCATCTGGAGATACCGAATTTACAACGGGTTATTATAAAACTACTGGTACTCCGTCTGAAATCGAAACACAATCAAACGATACTGAAAGTGGAACCACGCCAGAATCGATCACTGGAAAACCATCTACTTACCCCACATCTTCTGACCAATTTACAACTCCTGGTGGAGCAGTGTATACCACAAGCAAACCTAGTAGTCCTTCCGCTGGTACAGAGGTTCCTTGTGAAGAAGGTGAGGATTGTTCTCTTGTCTATGCCACAGAGCCTTCTACTGGAAAGCCATATACAGTAACAGAACAATTCAGATCTACACGACCCCAATCTACAACCGGTTACGAAGTTTCTACTGATTCTGGTAAGACAACTCCATCTGGAGATACCGAATTTACAACGGGTTATTATAAAACTACTGGTACTCCGTCTGAAATCGAAACACAATCAAACGATACGGAAAGTGGAACCACGCCAGAATCGATCACTGGAAAACCGTATACTTATTCCACTTCTGACCAATTTACAACTCCTGGTGAAGCAGTGTATACCACAAGCAAACCTAGTAGTCCTTCCGCTGGTACAGAGGTTCCTTGTAAAGAAGGTGAGGATTGCTCTCTTGTCTATGCCACAGAGCCTTCTACTGGAAAGCCATATACAGTAACAGAACAATTCAGATCTACACGACCCCAATCTACAACCGGTTACGAAGTTTCTACTGATTCTGGTAAGACAACTCCATCTGGAGATACCGAATTTACAACGGGTTATTATAAAACTACTGGTACTCCATCTGAAATCGAAACACAATCAAACGATACGGAAAGTGGAACCACGCCAGAGTCGATCACTGGAAAACCATCTACTTACCCCACATCTTCTGACCAATTTACAACTCCTGGTGGAGCAGTGTATACCACAAGCAAACCTAGTAGTCCTTCCGCTGGTACAGAGGTTCCTTGTGAAGAAGGTGAGGATTGTTCTCTTGTCTATGCCACAGAGCCTTCTACTGGAAAGCCATATACAGTAACAGAACAATTCAGATCTACACGACCCCAATCTACAACCGGTTACGAAGTTTCTACTGATTCTGGTAAGACAACTCCATCTGGAGATACCGAATTTACAACGGGTTATTATAAAACTACTGGTACTCCATCTGAAATCGAAACACAATCAAACGATACTGAAAGTGGAACCACGCCAGAATCGATCACTGGAAAACCATCTACTTACCCCACATCTTCTGACCAATTTACAACTCCTGGTGGAGCAGTGTATACCACAAGCAAACCTAGTAGTCCTTCCGCTGGTACAGAGGTTCCTTGTGAAGAAGGTGAGGATTGTTCTCTTGTCTATGCCACAGAGCCTTCTACTGGAAAGCCATATACAGTAACAGAACAATTCAGATCTACACGACCCCAATCTACAACCGGTTACGAAGTTTCTACTGATTCTGGTAAGACAACTCCATCTGGAGATACCGAATTTACAACGGGTTATTATAAAACTACTGGTACTCCATCTGAAATCGAAACACAATCAAACGATACGGAAAGTGGAACCACGCCAGAATCGATCACTGGAAAACCATCTACTTACCCCACATCTTCTGACCAATTTACAACTCCTGGTGGAGCAGTGTATACCACAAGCAAACCTAGTAGTCCTTCCGCTGGTACAGAGGTTCCTTGTAAAGAAGGTGAGGATTGTTCTCTTGTCTATGCCACAGAGCCTTCTACTGGAAAGCCATATACAGTAACAGAACAATTCAGATCTACACGACCCCAATCTACAACCGGTTACGAAGTTTCTACTGATTCTGGTAAGACAACTCCATCTGGAGATATTGAATTTACAACGGGTTATTATAAAACTACTGGTACTCCATCTGAAATCGAAACACAATCAAACGATACTGAAAGTGGAACCACGCCAGAATCGATCACTGGAAAACCATCTACTTACCCCACATCTTCTGACCAATTTACAACTCCTGGTGGAGCAGTGTATACCACAAGCAAACCTAGTAGTCCTTCCGCTGGTGCAGAGGTTCCTTGTGAAGAAGGTGAGGATTGCTCTCTTGTCTATGCCACAGAGCCTTCTACTGGAAAGCCATATACAGTAACAGAACAATTCAGATCTACACGACCCCAATCTACAACCGGTTACGAAGTTTCTACTGATTCTGGTAAGACAACTCCATTTGGAGATACCGAATTTACAACGGGTTATTATAAAACTACTGGTACTCCATCTGAAATCGAAACACAATCAAACGATACTGAAAGCGGAACCACGCCAGAATCGATCACTGGAAAACCATCTACTTACCCCACATCTTCTGACCAATTTACAACTCCTGGTGGAGCAGTGTATACCACAAGCAAACCTAGTAGTCCTTCCGCTGGTACAGAGGTTCCTTGTGAAGAAGGTGAGGATTGCTCTCTTGTCTATGCCACAGAGCCTTCTACTGGAAAGCCATATACAGTAACAGAACAATTCAGATCTACACGACCCCAATCTACAACCGGTTACGAAGTTTCTACTGATTCTGGTAAGACAACTCCATCTGGAGATACCGAATTTACAACGGGTTATTATAAAACTACTGGTACTCCATCTGAAATCGAAACACAATCAAACGATACGGAAAGTGGAACCACGCCAGAATCGATCACTGGAAAACCATCTACTTACCCCACATCTTCTGACCAATTTACAACTCCTGGTGGAGCAGTGTATACCACAAGCAAACCTAGTAGTCCTTCCGCTGGTACAGAGGTTCCTTGTAAAGAAGGTGAGGATTGTTCTCTTGTCTATGCCACAGAGCCTTCTACTGGAAAGCCATATACAGTAACAGAACAATTCAGATCTACACGACCCCAATCTACAACCGGTTACGAAGTTTCTACTGATTCTGGTAAAACAACTCCATCTGGAGATAGCGAATTTACAACGGGTTATTATAAAACTACTGGTACTCCATCTGAAATCGAAACACAATCAAACGATACGGAAAGTGGAACCACGCCAGAATCGATCACTGGAAAACCATCTACTTACCCCACATCTTCTGACCAATTTACAACTCCTGGTAGAGCAGTGTATACCACAAGCAAACCTAGTAGTCCTTCCGCTGGTACAGAGGTTCCTTGTGAAGAAGGTGAGGATTGCTCTCTTGTCTATGCCACAGAGCCTTCTACTGGAAAGCCATATACAGTAACAGAACAATTTAGATCTACACGACCCCAATCTACAACCGGTTACGAAGTTTCTACTGATTCTGGTAAGACAACTCCATCTGGAGATACCGAATTTACAACGGGTTATTATAAAACTACTGGTACTCCATCTGAAATCGAAACACAATCAAACGATACGGAAAGTGGAACCACGCCAGAATCGATCACTGGAAAACCATCTACTTACCCCACATCTTCTGACCAATTTACAACTCCTGGTGGAGCAGTGTATACCACAAGCAAACCTAGTAGTCCTTCCGCTGGTACAGAGGTTCCTTGTGAAGAAGGTGAGGATTGCTCTCTTGTCTATGCCACAGAGCCTTCTACTGGAAAGCCATATACAGTAACAGAACAATTCAGATCTACACGACCCCAATCTACAACCGGTTACGAAGTTTCTACTGATTCTGGTAAGACAACTCCATCTGGAGGTACCGAATTTACAACGGGTTATTATAAAACTACTGGTACTCCGTCTGAAATCGAAACACAATCAAACGATACGGACAGTGGAACCACGCCAGAATCGATCACTGGAAAACCATCTACTTACCCCACATCTTCTGACCAATTTACAACTCCTGGTGGAGCAGTGTATACCACAAGCAAACCTAGTAGTCCTTCCGCTGGTACAGAGGTTCCTTGTGAAGAAGGTGAGGATTGTTCTCTTGTCTATGCCACAGAGCCTTCTACTGGAAAGCCATATACAGTAACAGAACAATTCAGATCTACACGACCCCAATCTACAACCGGTTACGAAGTTTCTACTGATTCTGGTAAGACAACTCCATCTGGAGATACCGAATTTACAACGGGTTATTATAAAACTACTGGTACTCCATCTGAAATCGAAACACAATCAAACGATACAGAAAGTGGAACCACGCCAGAATCGATCACTGGAAAACCATCTACTTACCCCACAACTTCTGACCAATTTACAACTCCTGGTGGAGCAGTGTATACCACAAGCAAACCTAGTAGTCCTTCCGCTGGTACAGAGGTTCCTTGTGAAGAAGGTGAGGATTGTTCTCTTGTCTATGCCACAGAGCCTTCTACTGGAAAGCCATATACAGTAACAGAACAATTCAGATCTACACGACCCCAATCTACAACCAGTTACGGAGTTTCTACTGATTCTGGTAAGACAACTCCAACTGGAGATACCGAATTTACAACGGGTTATTATAAAACTACTGGTACTCCATCTGAAATCGAAACACAATCAAACGATACGGAAAGCGGAACCACGCCAGAATCGATCACTGGAAAACCGTATACTTATTCCACTTCTGACCAATTTACAACTCCTGGTGAAGCAGTGTATACCACAAGCAAACCTAGTAGTCCTTCCGCTGGTACAGAGGTTCCTTGTAAAGAAGGTGAGGATTGTTCTCTTGTCTATGCCACAGAGCCTTCTACTGGAAAGCCATATACAGTAACAGAACAATTCAGATCTACACGACCCCAATCTACAACCGGTTACGAAGTTTCTACTGATTCTGGTAAGACAACTCCATCTGGAGATACCGAATTTACAACGGGTTATTATAAAACTACTGGTACTCCATCTGAAATCGAAACACAATCAAACGATACGGAAAGTGGAACCACGCCAGAATCGATCACTGGAAAACCATCTACTTACCCCACATCTTCTGACCAATTTACAACTCCTGGTGGAGCAGTGTATACCACAAGCAAACCTAGTAGTCCTTCCGCTGGTACAGAGGTTCCTTGTGAAGAAGGTGAGGATTGTTCTCTTGTCTATGCCACAGAGCCTTCTACTGGAAAGCCATATACAGTAACAGAACAATTCAGATCTACACGACCCCAATCTACAACCGGTTACGAAGTTTCTACTGATTCTGGTAAGACAACTCCATCTGGAGATATTGAATTTACAACGGGTTATTATAAAACTACTGGTACTCCATCTGAAATCGAAACACAATCAAACGATACTGAAAGTGGAACCACGCCAGAATCGATCACTGGAAAACCATCTACTTACCCCACATCTTCTGACCAATTTACAACTCCTGGTGGAGCAGTGTATACCACAAGCAAACCTAGTAGTCCTTCCGCTGGTACAGAGGTTCCTTGTGAAGAAGGTGAGGATTGCTCTCTTGTCTATGCCACAGAGCCTTCTACTGGAAAGCCATATACAGTAACAGAACAATTCAGATCTACACGACCCCAATCTACAACCGGTTACGAAGTTTCTACTGATTCTGGTAAGACAACTCCATTTGGAGATACCGAATTTACAACGGGTTATTATAAAACTACTGGTACTCCATCTGAAATCGAAACACAATCAAACGATACTGAAAGCGGAACCACGCCAGAATCGATCACTGGAAAACCCTACACTTATTCCACTTCTGACCAATTTATAACTCCTGGTGAAGCAGTGTATACCACAAGCAAACCTAGTAGTCCTTCCGCTGGTACAGAGGTTCCTTGTGAAGAAGGTGAGGATTGCTCTCTTGTCTATGCCACAGAGCCTTCTACTGGAAAGCCATATACAGTAACAGAACAATTTAGATCTACACGACCCCAATCTACAACCGGTTACGAAGTTTCTACTGATTCTGGTAAGACAACTCCATCTGGAGATACCGAATTTACAACGGGTTATTATAAAACTACTGGTACTCCATCTGAAATCGAAACACAATCAAACGATACTGAAAGCGGAACCACACCAGAATCGATCACTGGAAAACCGTATACTTATTCCACTTCTGACCAATTTACCACTCCTGGTGAAGCAGTGTATACCACAAGCAAACCTAGTAGTCCTTCCGCTGGTACAGAGGTTCCTTGTGAAGAAGGTGAGGATTGTTCTCTTGTCTATGCCACAGAGCCTTCTACTGGAAAACCATATACAGTAACAGAACAATTCAGATCTACACGACCCCAATCTACAACCAGTTACGAAGTTTCTACTGATTCTGGTAAGACAACTCCATCTGGAGATACCGAATTTACAACGGGTTATTATAAAACTACTGGTACTCCGTCTGAAATCGAAACACAATCAAACGATACGGAAAGTGGAACCACGCCAGAATCGATCACTGGAAAACCATCTACTTACCCCACATCTTCTGACCAATTTACAACTCCTGGTGGAGCAGTGTATACCACAAGCAAACCTAGTAGTCCTTCCGCTGGTACAGAGGTTCCTTGTGAAGAAGGTGAGGATTGTTCTCTTGTCTACGCCACAGAGCCTTCTACTGGAAAGCCATATACAGTAACAGAACAATTCAGATCTACACGACCCCAATCTACAACCAGTTACGAAGTTTCTACTGATTCTGGTAAGACAACTCCATTTGGAGATACCGAATTTACAACGGGTTATTATAAAACTACTGGTACTCCGTCTGAAATCGAAACACAATCAAACGATACGGAAAGTGGAACCACGCCAGAATCGATCACTGGAAAACCATCTACTTACCCCACATCTTCTGACCAATTTACAACTCCTGGTGGAGCAGTGTATACCACAAGCAAACCTAGTAGTCCTTCCGCTGGTGCAGAGGTTCCTTGTGAAGAAGGTGAGGATTGCTCTCTTGTCTATGCCACAGAGCCTTCTACTGGAAAGCCATATACAGTAACAGAACAATTCAGATCTACACGACCCCAATCTACAACCGGTTACGAAGTTTCTACTGATTCTGGTAAGACAACTCCATTTGGAGATACCGAATTTACAACGGGTTATTATAAAACTACTGGTACTCCATCTGAAATCGAAACACAATCAAACGATACTGAAAGCGGAACCACGCCAGAATCGATCACTGGAAAACCCTACACTTATTCCACTTCTGACCAATTTACAACTCCTGGTGAAGCAGTGTATACCACAAGCAAACCTAGTAGTCCTTCCGCTGGTACAGAGGTTCCTTGTGAAGAAGGTGAGGATTGCTCTCTTGTCTATGCCACAGAGCCTTCTACTGGAAAGCCATATACAGTAACAGACCAATTCAGATCTACACGACCCCAATCTACAACCGGTTACGAAGTTTCTACTGATTCTGGTAAGACAACTCCATCTGGAGATACCGAATTTACAACGGGTTATTATAAAACTACTGGTACTCCATCTGAAATCGAAACACAATCAAACGATACGGAAAGTGGAACCACGCCAGAATCGATCACTGGAAAACCATCTACTTACCCCACATCTTCTGACCAATTTACAACTCCTGGTGGAGCAGTGTATACCACAAGCAAACCTAGTAGTCCTTCCGCTGGTACAGAGGTTCCTTGTGAAGAAGGTGAGGATTGCTCTCTTGTCTATGCCACAGAGCCTTCTACTGGAAAGCCATATACAGTAACAGAACAATTTAGATCTACACGACCCCAATCTACAACCGGTTACGAAGTTTCTACTGATTCTGGTAAGACAACTCCATCTGGAGATACCGAATTTACAACGGGTTATTATAAAACTACTGGTACTCCATCTGAAATCGAAACACAATCAAACGATACGGAAAGTGGAACCACGCCAGAATCGATCACTGGAAAACCATCTACTTACCCCACATCTTCTGACCAATTTACAACTCCTGGTGGAGCAGTGTATACCACAAGCAAACCTAGTAGTCCTTCCGCTGGTACAGAGGTTCCTTGTGAAGAAGGTGAGGATTGTTCTCTTGTCTATGCCACAGAGCCTTCTACTGGAAAGCCATATACAGTAACAGAACAATTCAGATCTACACGACCCCAATCTACAACCGGTTACGAAGTTTCTACTGATTCTGGTAAGACAACTCCATCTGGAGATACCGAATTTACAACGGGTTATTATAAAACTACTGGTACTCCATCTGAAATCGAAACACAATCAAACGATACGGAAAGTGGAACCACGCCAGAATCGATCACTGGAAAACCATCTACTTACCCCACATCTTCTGACCAATTTACAACTCCTGGTGGAGCAGTGTATACCACAAGCAAACCTAGTAGTCCTTCCGCTGGTACAGAGGTTCCTTGTGAAGAAGGTGAGGATTGCTCTCTTGTCTATGCCACAGAGCCTTCTACTGGAAAGCCATATACAGTAACAGAACAATTCAGATCTACACGACCCCAATCTACAACCGGTTACGAAGTTTCTACTGATTCTGGTAAGACAACTCCATTGGGAGATACCGAATTTACAACGGGTTATTATAAAACTACTGGTACTCCATCTGAAATCGAAACACAATCAAACGATACTGAAAGCGGAACCACGCCAGAATCGATCACTGGAAAACCGTATACTTATTCCACTTCTGACCAATTTACAACTCCTGGTGAAGCAGTGTATACCACAAGCAAACCTAGTAGTCCTTCCGCTGGTACAGAGGTTCCTTGTAAAGAAGGTGAGGATTGTTCTCTTGTCTATGCCACAGAGCCTTCTACTGGAAAGCCATATACAGTAACAGAACAATTCAGATCTACACGACCCCAATCTACAACCGGTTACGAAGTTTCTACTGATTCTGGTAAGACAACTCCATCTGGAGATACCGAATTTACAACGGGTTATTATAAAACTACTGGTACTCCATCTGAAATCGAAACACAATCAAACGATACGGAAAGTGGAACCACGCCAGAATCGATCACTGGAAAACCATCTACTTACCCCACATCTTCTGACCAATTTACAACTCCTGGTGGAGCAGTGTATACCACAAGCAAACCTAGTAGTCCTTCCGCTGGTACAGAGGTTCCTTGTGAAGAAGGTGAGGATTGTTCTCTTGTCTATGCCACAGAGCCTTCTACTGGAAAGCCATATACAGTAACAGAACAATTCAGATCTACACGACCCCAATCTACAACCGGTTACGAAGTTTCTACTGATTCTGGTAAGACAACTCCATCTGGAGATATTGAATTTACAACGGGTTATTATAAAACTACTGTTACTCCATCTGAAATCGAAACACAATCAAACGATACTGAAAGCGGAACCACGCCAGAATCGATCACTGGAAAACCATCTACTTACCCCACATCTTCTGACCAATTTACAACTCCTGGTGGAGCAGTGTATACCACAAGCAAACCTAGTAGTCCTTCCGCTGGTACAGAGGTTCCTTGTGAAGAAGGTGAGGATTGTTCTCTTGTCTATGCCACAGAGCCTTCTACTGGAAAGCCATATACAGTAACAGAACAATTCAGATCTACACGACCCCAATCTACAACCGGTTACGAAGTTTCTACTGATTCTGGTAAGACAACTCCATTTGGAGATACCGAATTTACAACGGGTTATTATAAAACTACTGGTACTCCATCTGAAATCGAAACACAATCAAACGATACTGAAAGCGGAACCACGCCAGAATCGATCACTGGAAAACCCTACACTTATTCCACTTCTGACCAATTTACAACTCCTGGTGAAGCAGTGTATACCACAAGCAAACCTAGTAGTCCTTCCGCTGGTACAGAGGTTCCTTGTGAAGAAGGTGAGGATTGCTCTCTTGTCTATGCCACAGAGCCTTCTACTGGAAAGCCATATACAGTAACAGAACAATTCAGATCTACACGACCCCAATCTACAACCGGTTACGAAGTTTCTACTGATTCTGGTAAGACAACTCCATTTGGAGATACCGAATTTACAACGGGTTATTATAAAACTACTGGTACTCCATCTGAAATCGAAACACAATCAAACGATACTGAAAGCGGAACCACGCCAGAATCGATCACTGGAAAACCCTACACTTATTCCACTTCTGACCAATTTACAACTCCTGGTGAAGCAGTGTATACCACAAGCAAACCTAGTAGTCCTTCCGCTGGTACAGAGGTTCCTTGTGAAGAAGGTGAGGATTGCTCTCTTGTCTATGCCACAGAGCCTTCTACTGGAAAGCCATATACAGTAACAGAACAATTCAGATCTACACGACCCCAATCTACAACCGGTTACGAAGTTTCTACTGATTCTGGTAAGACAACTCCATCTGGAGATACCGAATTTACAACGGGTTATTATAAAACTACTGGTACTCCGTCTGAAATCGAAACACAATCAAACGATACGGAAAGTGGAACCACGCCAGAATCGATCACTGGAAAACCATCTACTTACCCCACATCTTCTGACCAATTTACAACTCCTGGTGGAGCAGTGTATACCACAAGCAAACCTAGTAGTCCTTCCGCTTGTACAGAGGTTCCTTGTGAAGAAGGTGAGGATTGTTCTCTTGTCTATGCCACAGAGCCTTCTACTGGAAAGCCATATACAGTAACAGAACAATTCAGATCTACACGACCCCAATCTACAACCGGTTACGAAGTTTCTACTGATTCTGGTAAGACAACTCCATTTGGAGATACCGAATTTACAACGGGTTATTATAAAACTACTGGTACTCCATCTGAAATCGAAACACAATCAAACGATACTGAAAGCGGAACCACGCCAGAATCGATCACTGGAAAACCCTACACTTATTCCACTTCTGACCAATTTACAACTCCTGGTGAAGCAGTGTATACCACAAGCAAACCTAGTAGTCCTTCCGCTGGTACAGAGGTTCCTTGTGAAGAAGGTGAGGATTGCTCTCTTGTCTATGCCACAGAGCCTTCTACTGGAAAGCCATATACAGTAACAGAACAATTCAGATCTACACGACCCCAATCTACAACCGGTTACGAAGTTTCTACTGATTCTGGTAAGACAACTCCATCTGGAGATACCGAATTTACAACGGGTTATTATAAAACTACTGGTACTCCGTCTGAAATCGAAACACAATCAAACGATACGGAAAGTGGAACCACGCCAGAATCGATCACTGGAAAACCATCTACTTACCCCACATCTTCTGACCAATTTACAACTCCTGGTGGAGCAGTGTATACCACAAGCAAACCTAGTAGTCCTTCCGCTGGTACAGAGGTTCCTTGTGAAGAAGGTGAGGATTGTTCTCTTGTCTATGCCACAGAGCCTTCTACTGGAAAGCCATATACAGTAACAGAACAATTCAGATCTACACGACCCCAATCTACAACCGGTTACGAAGTTTCTACTGATTCTGGTAAGACAACTCCATCTGGAGATACCGAATTTACAACGGGTTATTATAAAACTACTGGTACTCCGTCTGAAATCGAAACACAATCAAACGATACGGAAAGTGGAACCACGCCAGAATCGATCACTGGAAAACCATCTACTTACCCCACATCTTCTGACCAATTTACAACTCCTGGTGGAGCAGTGTATACCACAAGCAAACCTAGTAGTCCTTCCGCTGGTACAGAGGTTCCTTGTGAAGAAGGTGAGGATTGCTCTCTTGTCTATGCCACAGAGCCTTCTACTGGAAAGCCATATACAGTAACAGAACAATTCAGATCTACACGACCCCAATCTACAACCGGTTACGAAGTTTCTACTGATTCTGGTAAGACAACTCCATTTGGAGATACCGAATTTACAACGGGTTATTATAAAACTACTGGTACTCCATCTGAAATCGAAACACAATCAAACGATACTGAAAGCGGAACCACGCCAGAATCGATCACTGGAAAACCCTACACTTATTCCACTTCTGACCAATTTACAACTCCTGGTGAAGCAGTGTATACCACAAGCAAACCTAGTAGTCCTTCCGCTGGTACAGAGGTTCCTTGTGAAGAAGGTGAGGATTGCTCTCTTGTCTATGCCACAGAGCCTTCTACTGGAAAGCCATATACAGTAACAGAACAATTCAGATCTACACGACCCCAATCTACAACCGGTTACGAAGTTTCTACTGATTCTGGTAAGACAACTCCATCTGGAGATACCGAATTTACAACGGGTTATTATAAAACTACTGGTACTCCGTCTGAAATCGAAACACAATCAAACGATACGGAAAGTGGAACCACGCCAGAATCGATCACTGGAAAACCATCTACTTACCCCACATCTTCTGACCAATTTACAACTCCTGGTGGAGCAGTGTATACCACAAGCAAACCTAGTAGTCCTTCCGCTGGTACAGAGGTTCCTTGTGAAGAAGGTGAGGATTGTTCTCTTGTCTATGCCACAGAGCCTTCTACTGGAAAGCCATATACAGTAACAGAACAATTCAGATCTACACGACCCCAATCTACAACCGGTTACGAAGTTTCTACTGATTCTGGTAAGACAACTCCATCTGGAGATACCGAATTTACAACGGGTTATTATAAAACTACTGGTACTCCATCTGAAATCGAAACACAATCAAACGATACTGAAAGCGGAACCACGCCAGAATCGATCACTGGAAAACCCTACACTTATTCCACTTCTGACCAATTTACAACTCCTGGTGAAGCAGTGTATACCACAAGCAAACCTAGTAGTCCTTCCGCTGGTACAGAGGTTCCTTGTGAAGAAGGTGAGGATTGCTCTCTTGTCTATGCCACAGAGCCTTCTACTGGAAAGCCATATACAGTAACAGAACAATTCAGATCTACACGACCCCAATCTACAACCGGTTACGAAGTTTCTACTGATTCTGGTAAGACAACTCCATCTGGAGATACCGAATTTACAACGGGTTATTATAAAACTACTGGTACTCCATCTGAAATCGAAACACAATCAAACGATACAGAAAGTGGAACCACGCCAGAATCGATCACTGGAAAACCATCTACTTACCCCACAACT
Organism: Beris morrisii; assembly: GCA_951812415.1. NCBI lineage: Eukaryota > Metazoa > Arthropoda > Insecta > Diptera > Stratiomyidae > Beris > Beris morrisii. The sequence continues at coordinate 32,895,604 of OX638311.1, forward strand.
TCTGACCAATTTACAACTCCTGGTGGAGCAGTGTATACCACAAGCAAACCTAGTAGTTCCTCCGCTGGTACAGAGGTTCCTTGTGAAGAAGGTGAGGATTGTTCTCTTGTCTATGCCACAAAGCCTTCTACTGGAAAGCCATATACAGTAACAGAACAATTCAGATCTACACGACCCCAATCTACAACCGGTTACGAAGTTTCTACTGATTCTGGTAAGACAACTCCATCTGCAGATACCGAATTTACAACGGGTTATTATAAAACTACTGGTACTCCATCTGAAATCGAAACACAATCAAACGATACAGAAAGTGGAACCACGCCAGAATCGATCACTGGAAAACCATCTACTTACCCCACATCTTCTGACCAATTTACAACTCCTGGTGGAGCAGTGTATACCACAAGCAAACCTAGTAGTCCTTCCGCTGCTACAGAGGTTCCTTGTGAAGAAGGTGAGGATTGCTCTCTTGTCTATGCCACAGAGCCTTCTACTGGAAAGCCATATACAGTAACAGAACAATTCAGATCTACACGACCCCAATCTACAACCGGTTACGAAGTTTCTACTGATTCTGGTAAGACAACTCCATTTGGAGATACCGAATTTACAACGGGTTATTATAAAACTACTGGTACTCCATCTGAAATCGAAACACAATCAAACGATACTGAAAGCGGAACCACACCAGAATCGATCACTGGAAAACCCTACACTTATTCCACTTCTGACCAATTTACAACTCCTGGTGAAGCAGTGTATACCACAAGCAAACCTAGTAGTCCTTCCGCTGGTACAGAGGTTCCTTGTGAAGAAGGTGAGGATTGCTCTCTTGTCTATGCCACAGAGCCTTCTACTGGAAAGCCATATACAGTAACAGAACAATTCAGATCTACACGACCCCAATCTACAACCGGTTACGAAGTTTCTACTGATTCTGGTAAGACAACTCCATCTGGAGATACCGAATTTACAACGGGTTATTATAAAACTACTGGTACTCCGTCTGAAATCGAAACACAATCAAACGATACGGAAAGTGGAACCACGCCAGAATCGATCACTGGAAAACCATCTACTTACCCCACATCTTCTGACCAATTTACAACTCCTGGTGGAGCAGTGTATACCACAAGCAAACCTAGTAGTCCTTCCGCTGGTACAGAGGTTCCTTGTGAAGAAGGTGAGGATTGTTCTCTTGTCTATGCCACAGAGCCTTCTACTGGAAAGCCATATACAGTAACAGAACAATTCAGATCTACACGACCCCAATCTACAACCGGTTACGAAGTTTCTACTGATTCTGGTAAGACAACTCCATCTGGAGATACCGAATTTACAACGGGTTATTATAAAACTACTGGTACTCCATCTGAAATCGAAACACAATCAAACGATACTGAAAGCGGAACCACGCCAGAATCGATCACTGGAAAACCCTACACTTATTCCACTTCTGACCAATTTACAACTCCTGGTGAAGCAGTGTATACCACAAGCAAACCTAGTAGTCCTTCCGCTGGTACAGAGGTTCCTTGTGAAGAAGGTAAGGATTGCTCTCTTGTCTATGCCACAGAGCCTTCTACTGGAAAGCCATATACAGTAACAGAACAATTCAGATCTACACGACCCCAATCTACAACCGGTTACGAAGTTTCTACTGATTCTGGTAAGACAACTCCATCTGGAGATACCGAATTTACAACGGGTTATTATAAAACTACTGGTACTCCATCTGAAATCGAAAAACAATCAAACGATACAGAAAGTGGAATCACGCCAGAAGCGATCACTGGACAACCATCTGCTTACCCCACAACTTCTGACCAATTTACAACTCCTGGTGGAGTAGTGTATACCACAAGCAAACCTAGTAGTCCTTCCGCTGGTACAGACGTTCCTTGTGAAGATGGTGGGGATTGTGGCTTCTTATATGCCACGGAACCCTCTACAAGTAAACCGTTCAGAATTCAAATAGATTCTCTGAAAACAACTAAATCTGACAAAGCAGTAGAATCCAGTACAAACCATTACAACATATCATACAATAACGATCCAGTCACCGATATGCCGATTACAGAATCAAACAAAAGAACTCCTTCTAGAGATACTGAAATTTCAACGAGCTATTACAATACCACTGATGATCCTTCTCAAGATACAACCCAATCAGTCCGCACTGAAGGTTACACCACTCAAGAAACAATCACCAGAAAACCGTATACTGAGTCTGACAAATCAACTCCTACCGTGGATTCTGAATTCACAACAAGCGACTACAAGACCACTGGTAGTCCTTCTCGAGATACAACCCAATCTGGTCGAACTGAAGATTACACCACTCAAGAAACAATCACCAGAAAACCGTACACTGAGTCTGACAAACCAACTCCTACCGTAGATTCTGAATTCACAACAAGCGACTACAAGACCACTGGTAGTCCTTCTCAAGATACAACCCAATCAGACCGTACTGAAGGTTACACCACTCAAGAAACAATCACCAGAAAACCGTATACTGAGTCTGACAAATCAACTCCTTCCGTAGATTCTGAATTCACAACAAGCGACTACAAGACCACTGGTAATCCTTCTCAAGATACAACCCAATCAGACCGTACTGAAGGTTACACCACTCAAGAAACAATCACTAGAAAACCGTATACTGAGTCTGACAAATCAACTCCTTCCGTAGATTCTGAATTCACAACAAGCGACTACAAGACCACTGGTAGTCCTTCTCAAGATACAACCCAATCTGGTCGAACTGAAGGTTATACCACTCAAGAAACAATCACCAGAAAACCGTATACTGAGTCTGACAAATCAACTCCTTCCGTAGATTCTGAATTCACAACAAGCGACTACAAGACCACTGGTAGTCCTTCTCAAGATACAACCCAATCTGGTCGAACTGAAGGTTACACCACTCAAGAAACAATCACCAGAAAACCGTATACTGAGTCTGACAAATCAACTCCTACCGTGGATTCTGAATTCACAACAAGCGACTACAAGACCACTGGTAGTCCTTCTCGAGATACAACCCAATCAGACCGTACTGAAGGTTACACCACTCAAGAAACAATCACCAGAAAACCGTATACTGAGTCTGACAAATCAACTCCTTCCGTAGATTCTGAATTCACAACAAGCGACTACAAGACCACTGGTAATCCTTCTCAAGATACAACCCAATCAGACCGTACTGAAGGTTACACCACTCAAGAAACAATCACTAGAAAACCGTATACTGAGTCTGACAAATCAACTCCTTCCGTAGATTCTGAATTCACAACAAGCGACTACAAGACCACTGGTAGTCCTTCTCAAGATACAACCCAATCAGACCGCACTGAAGGTTACATCACTCAAGAAACAATCACCAGAAAACCGTATACTGAGTCTGACAAATCAACTCCTTCCGTAGATTCTGAATTCACAACAAGCTATTACAAGACCACTGGTATTCCTTCTCAAGATACAACCCAATCAGACCGTACTGAAGGTTACACCACTCAAGAAACAATCACCAGAAAACCGTATACCGAGTCTGACAAAACAACTCCTTCCGTAGATTCTGAATTCACAACAAGCTATTACAAGACCACTGGTAGTCCTTCTCAAGATACAACCCAATCAGACCGCACTGAAGGTTACACCACTCAAGAAACAATCACCAGAAAACCGTATACTGAGTCTGACAAATCAACTCCTTCCGTAGATTCTGAATTCACAACAAGCGACTACAAGACCACTGGTAGTCCTTCTCAAGATACAACCCAATCAGACCGTACTGAAGGTTACACCACTCAAGAAACAATCACCAGAAAACCGTATACTGAGTCTGACAAATCAACTCCTTCCGTAGATTCTGAATTCACAACAAGCGACTACAAGACCACTGGTAGTCCTTCTCAAGATACAACCCAATCTGGTCGAACTGAAGGTTACACCACTCAAGAAACAATCACCAGAAAACCGTATACTGAGTCTGACAAATCAACTCCTTCCGTAGATTCTGAATTCACAACAAGCGACTACAAGACCACTGGTAGTCCTTCTCAAGATACAACCCAATCTGGTCGAACTGAAGGTTACACCACTCAAGAAACAATCACCAGAAAACCGTATACCGAGTCTGACAAAACAACTCCTTCCGTAGATTCTGAATTCACAACAAGCGATTACAAGACCACTGGTAGTCCTTCTCAAGATACAACCCAATCAGACCGTACTGAAGGTTACACCACTCAAGAAACAATCACCAGAAAACCGTATACTGAGTCTGACAAATCAACTCCTTCCGTAGATTCTGAATTCACAACAAGCTATTACAAGACCACTGGTATTCCTTCTCAAGATACAACCCAATCAGACCGTACTGAAGGTTACACCACTCAAGAAACAATCACCAGAAAACCGTATACCGAGTCTGACAAAACAACTCCTTCCTTAGATTCTGAATTCACAACAAGCTATTACAAGACCACTGGTAGTCCTTCTCAAGATACAACCCAATCTGGTCGAACTGAAGGTTACACCACTCAAGAAACAATCACCAGAAAACCGTATACTGAGTCTGACAAATCAACTCCTTCCGTAGATTCTGAATTCACAACAAGCTATTACAAGACCACTGGTATTCCTTCTCGAGATACAACCCAATCAGACCGTACTGAAGGTTACACCACTCAAGAAACAATCACCAGAAAAGCGTATACTGAGTCTGACAAATCAACTCCTTCCGTAGATTCTGAATTCACAACAAGCGACTACAAGACCACTGGTAGTCCTTCTCAAGATACAACCCAATCTGGTCGAACTGAAGGTTACACCACTCAAGAAATAATCACCAGAAAACCGTATACCGAGTCTGACAAAACAACTCCTTCCGTAGATTCTGAATTCACAACAAGCTATTACAAGACCACTGGTAGTCCTTCTCAAGATACAACCCAATCAGACCGCACTGAAGGTTACACCACTCAAGAACCAATCACCAGAAAACCGTATACTGAGTCTGACAAATCAACTCCTTCCATAGATTCTGAATTCACAACAAGCGACTACAAGACCACTGGTAGTCCTTCTCAAGATACAACCCAATCTGGTCGAACTGAAGGTTACACCACTCAAGAAACAATCACCAGAAAACCGTATACCGAGTCTGACAAAACAACTCCTTCCGTAGATTCTGAATTCACAACAAGCTATTACAAGACCACAGGTAGTCCTTCTCAAGATACAACCCAATCAGACCGCACTGAAGGTTACACCACTCAAGAAACAATCACCAGAAAACCGTATACCGAGTCTGACAAAACAACTCCTTCCTTAGATTCTGAATTCACAACAAGCTATTACAAGACCACTGGTAGTCCTTCTCAAGATACAACCCAATCTGGTCGAACTGAAGGTTACACCACTCAAGAAACAATCACCAGAAAACCGTATACTGAGTCTGACAAATCAACTCCTTCCGTAGATTCTGAATTCACAACAAGCTATTACAAGACCACTGGTATTCCTTCTCGAGATACAACCCAATCAGACCGTACTGAAGGTTACACCACTCAAGAAACAATCACCAGAAAAGCGTATACTGAGTCTGACAAATCAACTCCTTCCGTAGATTCTGAATTCACAACAAGCGACTACAAGACCACTGGTAGTCCTTCTCAAGATACAACCCAATCTGGTCGAACTGAAGGTTACACCACTCAAGAAATAATCACCAGAAAACCGTATACCGAGTCTGACAAAACAACTCCTTCCGTAGATTCTGAATTCACAACAAGCTATTACAAGACCACTGGTAGTCCTTCTCAAGATACAACCCAATCAGACCGCACTGAAGGTTACACCACTCAAGAACCAATCACCAGAAAACCGTATACCGAGTCTGACAAAACAACTCCTTCCGTAGATTCTGAATTCACAGCAAGCTATTACAAGACCACTGGTATTCCTTCTCAAGATACAACCCAATCTGGTCGAACTGAAGGTTACACCACCCAAGAAACAATCACCAGAAAACCGTATACCGAGTCTGACAAAACAACTCCTTCCGTAGATTCTGAATTCACAACAAGCTATTACAAGGCAACTGGTAGTCCTTCTCAAGATACAACCCAATCAGACCGCACTGAAGGTTACACCACTCAAGAAACAATCACCAGAAAACCGTATACTGAGTCTGACAAATCAACTCCTTCCGTAGATTCTGAATTCACAACAAGCGACTACAAGACCACTGGTAGTCCTTCTCAAGATACAACCCAATCAGACCGTACTGAAGGTTACAACACTCAAGAAATAATCACCAGAAAACCGTATACCGAGTCTGACAAAACAACTCCTTCCGTAGAATCTGAATTCACAACAAGCGACTACAAGACCACTGGTAGTCCTTCTCAAGATACAACCCAATCAGACCGTACTGAAGGTTACACCACTCAAGAAACAATCACCAAAAAACCGTATACTGAGTCTGACAAATCAACTCCTTCCTTAGATTCTGAATTCACAACAAGCGACTACAAGACCACTGGTAGTCCTTCTCAAGATACAACCCAATCTGGTCGAACTGAAGGTTACACCACTCAAGAAACAATCACCAGAAAACCGTATACCGAGTCTGACAAATCAACTCCTTCCGTAGATTCTGAATTCACAACAAGCGACTACAAGACCACTGGTAGTCCTTCTCAAGATACAACCCAATCTGGTCGAACTGAAGGTTACACCACTCAAGAAACAATCACCAGAAAACCGTATACCGAGTCTGATAAAACAACTCCTTCCGTAGATTCTGAATTCACAACAAGCGACTACAAGACCACTGGTAGTCCTTCTCAAGATACAACCCAATCAGACCGTACTGAAGGTTACACCACTCAAGAAACAATCACCAAAAAACCGTATACTGAGTCTGACAAATCAACTCCTTCCTTAGATTCTGAATTCACAACAAGCTATTACAAGACCACTGGTAGTCCTTCTCAAGATACAACCCAATCTGGTCGAACTGAAGGTTACACCACTCAAGAAACAATCACCAGAAAACCGTATACCGAGTCTGACAAATCAACTCCTTCCGTAGATTCTGAATTCACAACAAGCGACTACAAGACCACTGGTAGTCCTTCTCAAGATACAACCCAATCTGGTCGAACTGAAGGTTACACCACTCAAGAAACAATCACCAGAAAACCGTATACCGAGTCTGATAAAACAACTCCTTCCGTAGATTCTGAATTCACAACAAGCGACTACAAGACCACTGGTAGTCCTTCTCAAGATACAACCCAATCAGACCGCACTGAAGGTTACACCACTCAAGAAATAATCACCAGAAAACCGTATACCGAGTCTGACAAAACAACTCCTTCCGTAGATTCTGAATTCACAATCTATTACAAGACCACTGGTAGTCCTTCTCAAGATACAACCCAATCAGACCGCACTGAAGGTTACACCACTCAAGAAACAATCACCAGAAAACCGTATACTGAGTCTGACAAATCAACTCCTTCCGTAGATTCTGAATTCACAACCAGCTATTACAAGACCACTGGTATTCCTTCTCAAGATACAACCCAATCAGACCGTACTGAAGGTTACACCACTCAAGAACCAATCACCAGAAAACCTTTTACCGAGTCTGACAAAACATCTCCTTCCGTAGATTCTGAATTCACAACAAGCGACTACAAGACAACTGGAAGTCCTTCTCAAGATACAACCCAATCAGACCGCACTGAAGGTTACACCACTCAAGAAATAATCACCAGAAAACCGTATACCGAGTCTGACAAAACAACTCCTTCCGTAGATTCTGAATTTACAACAAGCTATTACAAGACCACTGGTATTCCTTCTCAAGATACAACCCAATCTGGTCGAACTGAAGGTTACACCACCCAAGAAACAATCACCAGAAAACCGTATACCGAGTCTGACAAAACAACTCCTTCCGTAGATTCTGAATTCACAACAAGCTATTACAAGGCAACTGGTAGTCCTTCTCAAGATACAACCCAATCAGACCGCACTGAAGGTTACACCACTCAAGAAACAATCACCAGAAAACCGTATACCGAGTCTGACAAATCAACTCCTTCCGTAGATTCTGAATTCACAACAAGCGACTACAAGACCACTGGTAGTCCTTCTCAAGATACAACCCAATCTGGTCGAACTGAAGGTTACACCACTCAAGAAACAATCACCAGAAAACCGTATACCGAGTCTGACAAAACAACTCCTTCCGTAGATTCTGAATTCACAACAAGCTATTACAAGGCAACTGGTAGTCCTTCTCAAGATACAACCCAATCAGACCGCACTGAAGGTTACACCACTCAAGAAACAATCACCAGAAAACCGTATACTGAGTCTGACAAATCAACTCCTTCCGCAGATTCTGAATTCACAACAAGCGACTACAAGACCACTGGTAGTCCTTCTCAAGATACAACCCAATCTGGTCGAACTGAAGGTTACACCACTCAAGAAACAATCACCAGAAAACCGTATACCGAGTCTGACAAATCAACTCCTTCCGTAGATTCTGAATTCACAACAAGCGACTACAAGACCACTGGTAGTCCTTCTCAAGATACAACCCAATCTGGTCGAACTGAAGGTTACACCACTCAAGAAACAATCACCAGAAAACCGTATACCGAGTCTGACAAAACAACTCCTTCCGTAGATTCTGAATTCACAACAAGCTATTACAAGGCAACTGGTAGTCCTTCTCAAGATACAACCCAATCAGACCGCACTGAAGGTTACACCACTCAAGAAACAATCACCAGAAAACCGTATACCGAGTCTGATAAAACAACTCCTTCCGTAGATTCTGAATTCACAACAAGCGACTACAAGACCACTGGTAGTCCTTCTCAAGATACAACCCAATCAGACCGCACTGAAGGTTACACCACTCAAGAAACAATCACCAGAAAACCGTATACTGAGTCTGACAAATCAACTCCTTCCATAGATTCTGAATTCACAACAAGCTATTACAAGACCACAGGTAGTCCTTCTCAAGATACAACCCAATCAGACCGCACTGAAGGTTACACCACTCAAGAAACAATCACCAGAAAACCGTATACTGAGTCTGACAAATCAACTCCTTCTGTAGATTCTGAATTCACAACAAGCGACTACAAGACCACTGGTAGTCCTTCTCAAGATACAACCCAATCAGACCGCACTGAAGGTTACACCACTCAAGAAACAATCACCAGAAAACCGTACACTGAGTCTGATAAATCAACTCCTTCCGTAGATTCTGAATTCACAACAACAAATTTTAGTGAAACAGTTTATACCACAACTTCATCTTTTAATGATAGTGGAGATAACGTTTATCCCACTAAATCATCGAGTAGTAAGCAGTATTCGGTTACAACAGAGTCCTCGAAAACAACTAGTTCCCTGTTTAGTACGGACAAGGTTACAACAGACGATTACGAAACTACCACTTCGAATTTATCCTTCTACGAGAAGACTGTAAGACCTCTAGAATCCGCGATCACAACTGTTCCAACAGATCTTGAGGTCACATTTTCTGGAAACGATTCCTACGACTATCAGACTACTGAAGACAATGCCAATATTACTCAATTCTTTACAACGACTGAAGCTATATCTAGTCCACCATCTGCTAACTTAACTGCCATATACCCAGACGTTACAACAGTAGATCCACTTACGTTACTAAATAATACAGAAACTGCTACTCGTGAACCGACCGATGAAACCGAATCGACGGTTACATCTTCGATAGAATCAACAGAATCGCGAAGCATCGAAGTAAATGATGGTGACATTGATGCCAACTTCACATTCAGTCCAGTCACAACACTTACGACCCCTATTCCGTTTAATACTTACTCGACGCTACCAACAGTTAACGTATCACTGGTGTGTCAATCGGACCTGGACTGTCACGACTCCGAAACTTGTGTTCAAAATTACTGTGTGAATCCGTGCTATTTTTACTCGCCATGTCCTAGCATAAATACTTGTCGTACCTTAAATCATACCGCCGTGTGCTTCTGCAATGCTACTGCTGATATGAGCACTCCAGAATGTCATAAGATCGCAGGTAAAAAAAAATAAAAATTGCAAAAATGAAACTGAAATGCGGGTAATGGGCATTTCACATTGAGACAAGAGAATTGTGTACTTCAACTACAACTTGCCTCAATTGTGCTACACTTTTCTTCCTACCCTTAATTGACATATATGCAAAATATATGCCAAAATGTACGTTTGCAAAATAAACAAACAAACAAACCAAAAAAATACGAAAAATACATGACTATGATATTTGGCACCTGCATATGTTAAATACAAAACAGGACACATGATTTGTGTCCGCGATGTGGCTTCATCATCGACTATACTGGCCCATTGTACTGTGGAAGATCTACAGTTGCATGATTTTTATTTTCAAAAATATTTCATTCTTTATAAATGGCTGTTATTTTTATGATTGACGATCATAGTACAAAAAAGCAATTCAAAATTTATTTAAAAGGATCCTACCTCAAAGAATTCTTAAAGATGCGAGGATCAGCGGTTGTTATATCTCTTCCAGCGTATTCAAAATTCTGGTTATGGTTTGCATGGTATTCATATTTGGCTTGAGAACCTTCGAGTATAAAACACTCGTAATTTATAAATTAAAAAGATTGTAAATAGTGTAAATTTGAACATAATCGCTTTGTAGATATGCACGTATGGTACGGTAGTGGTAACTAACTAAATCATGTATTATATAGGGAATGATTTTAATGGCTATAAAGCTTACAGCTAAGTAACTTCTTATTGTGCTTGGAACATTATTTTAGTTAAATTTATTGCAGTGGTTAAAAAAGTGTTAACACGCTTTCTGCTGGAAGTGAACTAACAAGAAGTTATAATTACAGAAATCGGCTGCGCATCAAGCAACGATTGTCCATCACAGCGCGCTTGTGTCAATCAATTGTGTGTTGATCCATGCTCACATGCTAATCCGTGTGTGGGTGAACAAGAATGTCAAGTTCAAAATCATCAAGCTGTGTGTGTCAAAGGTTTGAAAACTCATATTAAAAAAATAGAAGCAAGATTCATTAAAACTAAATTGAAATTTATTTTTCAGTATGCCAGTGTCAAAAACAATCAGATTGTCGTGGACATCTTCAATGTGACGGATGTAACTGTATTCAACGTAAGTAAACGCGCGACCCCAGGTTAGACCTTGATATAGCGTCATTGCTTTTACGGGTGATCTTAACTTGTCTTCGCTACTTTGAACTCTGTTTCCGTTAGCGCCCAAAAATATAAACCTTGTTCTCATCTTTAGGCCTGAGAACAATATAGATTCACAGGCCCTTACTATCTATCCCAAGTTCCCCACTACTCCCATTTTCCTGTGTGGCACAGTGGCGTGGCGTCCATGGAAGCAAGGGAAGCATTGCTTCCCTTACATTTTGCTGAAAAATATCTAAAATGCGTTTTTTCTAAATCGCGCAGAAAAATCGTGAAAAAAATTCATATTTCAAGCATTTTCTTTGGCACAGTCTAAATAAATGTTCGCAAGAAACTACTCGTGAATATCTCACACAGCCGAATTGGTAACACCACGAAAAGGCAAGCGAAAAGAAACCAAAAAGAAGACACATGGAAGCAATTTGAAAGTTGCATCTATGAGCGTTCATTTCATTCCGTAGTAAGCCCACTGTAACGTCATGAAAAAAAATACACGAATGCGGTAGGTTGGAAGCAATGAAGAATTTGCTTCCACGGGTAGTAGAAAAAATTCTTGACTGCAGCAGAAAAGCTTTCAGCAAACTTGGAAGCGAGATCTGATAAGAGTTACCAGAGTAGGATATGAATTGAATTCTGAACAAAGTTTGGAATTGAATTGATATGTTGTGGGTATGTGTGGTAAATAGTTGATTATATTTAATTTGGTTTTTAGATCTCAAGAACCACTTACGCTCGGTGGCTGAAAGTTGGAACTTATTGCAAAAAAAATTGCGAGAAGGGCTAAGGGGCGTGGGAGTTGAGGGGAAAGCAATGTGTCCGAAAGGCTTCAAAACTGGAATTGAAACATTCTAAAATACATATCTCCTGAGCGGTTGATGTCAGAAGATTGAAACTTTGTAGTTGTCTTAAGGGATAATAGGAGATTAATCAAAATTTTGAAATCGAGTGGTCGGGTGTAGGGGTGGGGGTAAAAAACTTTGGATTAGAATATCTTCCGAACCAATTATACCAATTCAATTAATACGCACTAAATTTGTAGAAAGCATAATAATAGTAAATTTTCGAGATTCACCAATTGCTTCCCCTTGTTGAATTATCACGCCACGCCACTGGTGTGACATAAAAGTCAAAATAAGAAATTGTAGGATAGATGAAACTCTCCCAAAAATAAAAAATGTTGACACACATGTGGTAATATTCTAGTAGATGCTATTAGATGGATGCGTTTTTCAACAATAGACCGCGGGCTCCTCACTCACAATTTTCGTGCGCCCACCACAACAAAAAAAAAAGGTTTAGTACAAATATTTATACGGATATTATTAGTGCACCGGCGCAAAAAAAATAGCTTTGGATTCACACCGTATCATTTGAAGTGTAACGACATTTATACCAAAAAGGCTCATATAGTATTTTTTCACACTATCTCGTTCAGAAACATCAAGGAACCCATTCAGTGTTCTTTACTGAAATTCCTTAAACTTGCATTACACTGTATGCCACTATGTCAAATATTTGAATATTCTAGCTGGCAAATGCAGTCAATTAGTTTAATCGTCAAATTTTTGTTTGCCACATTATTTTTATTTTTTTTTGCACCAAAAAAATTTGACTGAACTTTTCGCCCAAATTTTTTTAGTCAAATATTTGACAGCATAGTATTACTAGCTTTAAGCTAGTATTACACTGTTTGACCAAGTGGTCAAATTGCAGTAATAAGCAATGCTAAATAGCGAATTTGACCGAGCGGATATTGCGAGAATAATTGGAATTCGCTATTCCGCAATACTTATTACTTCAATTTGACCACATGGTCAAACAGTGTAATACTAGCTTTAGTTCTAATGATGTAGGCGTCCAAAGAGGGGCTTCTATTGACGAGTGTAAAATATATCTCACGGTTTCTTATTATTTCTGTTATGCCAGGAATCTGTATTCGGTGATTACAAAAATAATAACAGAAGTAGGATCTCGGCTTTCAAGTATTTCGGTAATATCTAACTCCGTGAGGACTTCATCCGGGTATTTACGATCTTATTCAGGGTAACGAATAGGTCTCTTCCTTCTCAGAGCCATGCAATATTATGTACAGTATCTTGAATTAATATTTTCACTATAGGGAATTGTTATACAAAGCCGTAGGCGAGAACATAGACTCAGATTTTAAGCTGTGCGCTCCGAGAAGTAAGTCTCCACACTTGAAGGACTTCATCTCTCCTTAAGAAGCATTCTCTAAACTTTACTAGATTCATTCAAGATAATATTGCAGTATGCGAGCGTCGGTAGCCTAGTAGTTATCGGCATACTACCCGTGGTATAAGAAAAAAAATTATATTAAAAGCCGTAAGAGTGCCTCAAATTAGTGTTGTTTCTGGACGATCCAGTAGTAACATTCTACTATGCGCCCAACTAAGGTCATATGCCGTTTAAGTGATTGTTATACTAAATTACAATCACAGAGTGCAGTACAAATATCTTTCCAAATTCAAAGCCAGTAAAAAGTGGGCGAATTGAACCTACTGGTAGCTAAATCTCCAAATGAAGCGACATGCTTGACCATTAAGTGTAAAGGACAAGCTGAAAAAAACGTTGCTCCTGCTCGAATCCCATACATCCCCCTCACAACACCAAACACCAAATAGAAAGCAGATCCTAATAACCATTCAAGCATCTCCTAAAATAAGTGTCGAATTTATTATTAATAACATTGTCTTCTTACAGAACGTGATCCTGTTGTAACAACTGGTTGTGAACATTGTCCACCTGGAGTTTCTTGTGATCCAACAACAGGTGCATGCGTTAAAGGTATGATTTTTTTACTAGTGAGAGTTCTGTACATAAGTAGTTTATTTTTAAAAATATTGCACATTATTTGGAACAAACAAGCACAATTAACTAGGTTTAATTGCAATTTTCTTAACACTAGTTGCGTAGTAAAATTCATCAAAAATTTCAATTTAAAAACTGTAATTATAGTAATTTTGAGATTTTTTCTTGTAAATATTACACATTCCCTTCAAAAATTTGAACAAAACATAATAAATTTAAAATCGTATTTTGTAAATAATCCTAGACACGATTACAACTACCAAGCAAACTTTAACTGGTGTAACCACTGAATCCACTACCATATCTCTAACCACTGATTATACTAACTTAGTAACTACAACAACAACCGAACGAAGCACAAGTAGCGAAAACAATACGAAAACAGGCGGTCCGACAAAAGGATATCGCGATGGTGACAATAACATAACCGAACCGTATAGTTTCACAACAACTGAAACAACGAGTGCTACAAATGTGAATGTTCCATTGAATTTAGCAACAACGAAATCTCCTGGAACAACAACAAAAGCCGATGAAGACATTACAACTAATATTTCAAAATCAGATATTCCAACGACTACAACTACTGAAGGAACTACTAAAAAAGATTATGGTACTTCCAGCAGGCCAATTGATGAAACTAGTTTTGATTATGACAAAGATTCTACCACAAGTAGAACGACAATGTCTAAGGAAGACACAACCCCTACATTACCTACATATGAAGATTCTAGCACGAATAGTGTAGGAACAACTGCAAAATCGCTAATAGATCGCACAACACTTGCAACTACTGCGATCACCGAAGAATCAACCGGTTCAACTGCATTGGAAGATATGCGAACTACTAAATCAGTTGACGAATCAACTATTTCGACATCATCTGAAAAAGAAAGTACAACCAGTAGAACTACAAAAACTGCAACGTCTGAAGAAGATCGCAACACAACTACAAAAACAGCAACAACAACGTCTGACGAAGATCGTACAACACCAACAACATCTGAAGAAGATAGAACGCTATCTACTGAAGATACAAAATACACTGATAGTACAACTACCGAAATTGGCAAATCTGACAAAGATGTTACCAGTTCAACTTCGAAATTCGATGAAGATTCGACAACAACATCAACACCACGATTTTTCGAATATTCGAAGAAACCCTCAACCCGAGGTGATACATCTCTCGAATACGACTATACAAATACAACAACCACAAAGGATTTGTCCAGTTCGATATCGACAACTGAATCCAATCAGTTTACAACAACGGCCATTACAGACGTTACTATATTAGATAGTGAAGAAAATCTGACCGAAACTACAACTATGAAAATTGCAAAGACTTGTAAGATATCTTCGGACTGTGCTTATAAAAATGAAACATGCTTAAATGGCCACTGCTTGATTAAATGTCAGGATAATTTCGCTAACAACATCGATTGTGTAAAAGGTATTAATAACAAATTATAACAAAAAAGATTAACTCGAAATTGTAAATATTTAAATTGTTTTCTTTGTAAATATTTACTGTACATATTTTTTTTAGTTTAAATATTTAGTTTTTTCTCTAAGTTAATAATTATGCTTTAAAAAATGTCCAGGCTATTTAAAATGATTTTCTTTTGATTTGCCAAAATTAAAAACTTTAATCGACAGAAAAGTGTGTCTTAAAATATTCCATTTAAATTATATGCATTTGTCGCAATCGCACGAAAAAACAAAATCATTTTAAAATGGACTTAAAAATTACTTGCATTAAAAATTTCACTAAATCAAATTATTAAAAAAAAAAAATAACTATAAAAAAACTAATTCACTTGAGTAGAACCACCGGGGGGCACATTCAAGGCACCAGATCCATGCGAATCCGACAAAGATTGTATTGAAACGGAAGCTTGCTATATGGGCCAATGTCACGATCCATGCGAATTTGCCAGCGTTTGTGCCAAAACGGCGAAATGCCAAGCGAAAATGCATAGACCGATTTGTTCATGTCCCAAAGATCACGAAGGAAATCCAACGGTTAAATGTACACCGATTGAGCCACGTAAGATATATAATTTTTACTAATTCCTCATTACCCCTTCTTTTAAATACATTAATCAACAATACTGAAAAATAATTAAAACCAGTTAATAACTTAATTAAAAAAATAATTCATTTAATATTGTTATTAAAAATTCGTAAAGAAATTACTTAGACCAATTCTAGGAAACAAGATCAGTTAAATGCTTAACTCTGGTGGAGCATTTCAAATTTACAATAAACTTCAAAAAGAAAATAATTCGAATTAATCAGTGCACACTTGGTTTTGTCAAAAATTATTATTACAAAGGTTTTGTTATCAATAAAAAAAATCGTTTACCCAACACTCTGTACTAAACCTGAAAGATACAATATATTGAGAACATTTTGAATTTTATCATGGATTTAAAGCCAAACTTGAGATTTTTCTATCTCACATGTAAGATACCAACTAGCTATTCCTGTCTCGAGAAATTCAGGAAATATTTCAATGAAAATCACTTTACACATTCACTTTCCAGTCAATCGATCGTCGTTTCGCTTTCACAGTAGAAAAACTGATCCCGTGTACAACCTCCACTCCGCTTATATACTGAGTCTGCTGATTCAAGAGATTTTCTCCTTACTTCTTTGTTGGTGTGAGCAGAACATGCAGCAAGTCTGTAGAATATACAATAAGTGTGTAGGGCTTTCTATGCCATTCTAATTAGCTATCGAAAGGTTGTAGTTCTCTCTGGAAACATCGATGTCATCGACTGCAGTATGTTTTGATTCCTTAATTGAGTTTGGTGATAATTGAAAATAAAAACCAATGGGCTGCCCTTCTTGATGTTTCCAATGAGGTCCTCATCTTGGAAGTTACGCTACTGGAGGAAAATGTCAGGAACTAGCAACTTTAGTTTTGCTACGGCTTCGTGAGTCTAAAAAAACATAAAGTGTGATACATTAATGACACCTTCTTCAAATATATAAAAACGTTGCACTGAAATACTTCCCATTTTTATTGGTACATCAGTTTTCCATAGTAATTCCATTTTTTGCACACAGTTCTATTTTACCAGGCTCAAATTACGAAACCCGGGTCCTTCAAGTGTCCATCACCATGTTTTCTTGCGAATAGGGCTTTGACCGCTTCGTTGGCATTATGTGCGTTCCATCATACAATCTCTATTTTCCATCGAAACACTGAAACACTATAAACAAGGTTGTTACCATATCTTCCAGCCCCCGATTAATTGGGAAAGAACAGTTGGGAGTAAGATTCTTGAAAAGCGGGATATAAGGTAAAGCGCAGAACTGTGTCAAGGGTTGGATTGAAGCGACGCCGTTTAGGATAGAGTAGCCCTCATAAACCATTCTAAAAAAAATAATTTGCGAAAAACATGGGTGCACTGATATTTCGAAATACTGAAATCATGTAAAAAAACAAACAGAATGTACATATCGCACATTCTAATCCTCTACTATAAATCTCGCACTATAATAGCACACACATTGTCTTATACACAATTTGTTTTCAATTTTATTTTTGATGCACAGTTAAATGCACTAGAAACGAGGAATGTCCTTTAACGGAAGCCTGTATTGGAGGCATGTGCCAACGGCCATGCGATGTACGTAATCCATGCACACATAACGCCGTCTGTATAAACACAAATCACGGTTCCGATTGTACCTGCGTTGAAGGATATCACGGAAACGGATATGTAGGATGTCAGCCGGGTATGTATTTTTCCTCTCAACATTGTTTCCAGTTGTATATAATTGTTAGTAACGCTCATCCTTACTACTAACTTGTAGTCGTAGACTATCAACCAATTTGCCAATACAATGAAGATTGTCCGCCGGATAAACTTTGCGATCGACTAAATCGTCGTTGCATCAGTCCATGCCAATTTGATTCGTGCGGCGATAATGCAGAATGTCTACCGGCCAATCACGGCATCGAATGCCGATGCTATGCAGGATACAACGGAAATCCATACATATCCTGTTCGAAATCTGGATGTCGTTCCGACTCGGAATGCGACTATTCGGAAATATGCAGTAACGGAAGATGTGTGTCACCCTGCAATTGCGGTGTCAATGCTGTTTGCGATGTGAACAATCGACAGCCAACCTGTGTATGCCTACCTGGTTACACGGGTGATCCAAGCGTACGATGTGCTCCACCATCGGATCCATGCGATCCAAGTCCTTGTGGAACTCACGCTCGGTGCGAAGTAGATCGGGGTAATCCAATTTGCTATTGTCCTAAGGGCTTGACTGGAAATCCATTCAAATTATGCAGTAAGTTATCACTTGCCTTAGTCTCATATTCAAAACTAGTATTCTAATCGCGTTCTAATTACAGTACCCGAAGGAGCTGAATGCGCACCAGATGCTTGCGGTCCAAACAGTGGCTGTCGCGTTGTAAACGGAAAATCTGTTTGCTTCTGCTTACCAGAATATGAAGGACAACCACCACATGTCCCATGCCGTCTACCAACAAATCCATGCGATCCATCTCCGTGCGGTCCAAACACCCAGTGCACAGTTCTAAGCAACGGGTTCTCTAAATGTACATGCCTACATGGCTATATCGAAAGCCCGAACACAATTCGTGGATGTATTGAACCTAAGAACCCGTGCGAACCGAACCCGTGCGGTTACGGTGCCGTATGCGATTCGAACCGGAATCCAACATGCTTCTGTCCGGAACCGACAATTGGAAATCCTTACAAGCAATGCGTCGAACCAGTCGTTTCAGTAGCTCTATGCCAACCGGGGCCATGTGGACGTAATGCTGACTGCTATGTTGCTAATAGCCGCGAACAGTGCTTCTGTCAACCAGGATACATTGGCGATCCGTACGTCGGATGCCGTGAACCTCCACGCACCGTTTGTGATCCAAACCCATGCGGTCCAGGCGCACAATGCATTGTATCACCAAATGGTCAGAGCATGTGCAGATGTCCAGCCGGAATGGGTGGAGATCCAACTAGCTTGTCTGGATGTACCGGATACGAATGTCAAGTCGACGATGACTGCTCGAATGATAAGGCTTGCATGGGCTTCAGATGTCGCGATCCATGTCCAGGTGCTTGCGGTAGCGGTGCCGATTGTAAGGTTGAACGACATCATCCTGTATGCTTCTGCCAGAGCGGATTAAGTGGAAACCCAGCTATAAGGTGTACTGCACTCGACATAATTCAACCGGAAACTCCGTGCTTGCCCAGTCCGTGTGGAGTCAACACCCAATGTCACGTCTTGAATAACCGAGCTGTATGCTCTTGCTTACCGGAATACCTAGGCGATCCACAATCAGGATGTCGACCCGAATGTGTAATTAACTCCGATTGTCCAACAAGCAAGTCCTGCATGAATAGGCATTGCATAAACCCTTGTCAAGGAACTGTATGCGGTATCCATGCTGAATGCCAAGTGACACAACATACGCCAATGTGCGCTTGCGTGAATGGTTACACAGGAGATGCATTCATGCAATGTATTCCAGTCGGAGTCCTGACCAACATCACACGGGACCCATGTCAACCGTCTCCTTGCGGTCCGCAAGACATATGTTCGATATATGGGGATGGTATCGCATTGTGCGACCCATGTTTCGGTCCTAATGCAGCTCATAATCCATTGTGCCGACCGGAATGTATATCGAACTCTGACTGTTCATTTGACAAAGCTTGTTTAGGACAACAATGTATAGATCCATGTCCTGGATCATGCGGCCATAATGCTATTTGTAACGTTTACGCTCATAATCCAATCTGTAGCTGTCCGCAAGGTCTCTTCGGTAACCCATACGAACACTGCTCGGTACCATCGGTAATCAGTCCGTCACGAACCGAAACTTGTGATACGATCCAATGCGGAGCCAATTCAGAATGCAAAGAACGAGATGGAATTTTATCGTGCACATGTCTCAAGGGATACTTTGGCGATCCGTTGATTGGTTGCAGACCAGAATGCGTTTTGAATACCGACTGTTCTGCAGACAAGGCTTGCATAAAATCGAAATGTGATGATCCATGTTCAGGAGCTTGTGGCAAACGTGCCGAATGTAATACCATAAACCATTCGCCCGTATGTTCGTGCCCAACCGGATACACTGGTGATGCATTCGTAGTATGCACGCCATTCTACTTGCCGCCATCACCCACTCCACCGGAAAATCCATGTGAACCATCTCCTTGCGGAGCTAACAGCAGATGCTTATTATCACCGCAACGGAATGCAGTTTGTTCGTGCTTGCCCGGTTACAAAGGGTCACCACCAGTCTGCCAACCGGAGTGTATAGTCAATGCTGAATGCTCGCAGAACAGAGCTTGTGTTAACCATAAATGCGTCGACCCATGTCCTGGAACTTGTGGATCAAGTGCTCGATGTGAGATATTAAACCATAATCCGATCTGCAGCTGCGAATCAGGCTATGAGGGTGATCCATTTATTGCATGCTCTCGAATTCCATTAGACGAAATCGAACGTAAGCCAGAAAATCCTTGCTTCCCATCGCCATGTGGTCCAAATTCCGTTTGCCAAGTGAAACAAGGCCGACCAGTTTGTTCGTGTGTTGCCAACTATATTGGTAGTCCACCGTACTGTAGACCAGAGTGCACCTTGAATAATGAATGCCCGCAGGACAAAGCATGTATCAATGAGAAATGTAAAGATCCTTGTGAGAGTACATGTGGCTCGAACGCTGAGTGTCACGTTGTAGCCCATTCTGCATACTGTAGTTGTGCGCAGGGTTATCAAGGTGATGCTTTCGTATCGTGCTCAAAGATTCCACCAGGTTAGTAGCTACACAGCAAACATTCTTCAAATACAATCTACATCAAAATTCTTTATTTCATTTTAGGTCAACCAGCTGATCGACATGATCCTTGCAGTCCCAATCCTTGTGCAGAAAATGCAGTTTGCTCCGAAAGAAACGGCCAGACTAAATGTTCTTGTATCTCACCGTATATCGGCGATCCATATTCAGCGGGTTGTCGTCCAGAATGTGTTTACAATGGAGAGTGTCCGAGCAATCTGGCCTGTATTAAGCAACATTGTCGCGATCCTTGCGCAGGAACCTGTGGCTCAAATTCCGAATGTTTGGTTGTAAATCATGTACCAACATGTACTTGCGAACGTGGCTATCAAGGAGATCCTTTCTCGGGATGCAAACGAGAACCAATACATCGTACGTTATATCATCGACATAACAACTTTCTTACTATTAAAGAGAAACAATTTTTTTTCTCGTAGCTATCGTGGAGAGTCCTTGCGAACCGTCACCATGCGGCCCGAACAGTCTTTGTCGTGTTGTAGATGGCCGTCCAGCATGCTCCTGCCAAGTTGGTTTCATGGGATCACCGCCTTCATGCCGGCCGGAATGTGTCGTAAGCTCCGAATGTAGCCAACATTTGGCTTGCATAAACAAGAAGTGTGTAGATCCTTGCCCAGGCGTATGTGGCTTCAACGCCAAATGTCAAGTATTAAATCATAACCCGATTTGCTCATGCCCTAACGGATATACTGGCGATCCATTCGAACAATGCTCTTTGAAACGTAAGTTCGATTATTTCAAACAAAGATCACAGTGTTCATTAGCAAATTCTATTTACAGCACGCGATCCACCACAAAAGACGAATCCTTGTATTCCAAGTCCATGTGGAGCAAACTCAGAGTGTCGTGAAATCGATGGTCGGGCCGTTTGTACTTGTGCCCTGGGAATGTTTGGCGCACCACCAAATTGCCGACCTGAATGTGTTATTCATCAAGACTGTCCATCGAATCGTGCTTGTATTCGAAACAGGTGTGAAGATCCTTGCATCGGCTCATGTGGTTTCGATGCGATCTGTATTACTCAGAACCATAAACCAGTGTGCTCATGTCTAGATGGATACGAAGGTGATCCATATGCAGGCTGTAATATGCGTCAAGGTAAGTCTAGGCATATAAGTTTCGAACATTTTTCTCTCATACAATTTTTATTATATTTCTACATTACTATAATGCATGATAATTTTACCAATTATTTTTCTGTTTCTCTCTCCAATCTGTACTTCTTTGTATTATAGTGGTACCAGTGGTCTCTGATCCGTGCCATCCATCACCATGTGGATCGAATGCTCTTTGTAAAGATAGAAATGGGGCTGGTTTTTGTGTTTGCATGCAAAATTATTTCGGTGATCCTTATATAAACTGTCGTCCCGAATGTGTTCAAAACTCTGATTGTCCTAGAACTAAGTCATGTGTTAATATGAAGTGTGTGGATCCATGCGCTAGTTTGTGTGGTATCAATTCGGAATGTAGGGTTTCAAATCACATGCCCGTCTGTAATTGTTTAGATGGCCATACCGGAAATCCTCTACGCATTTGCCATCCAATACCGCAAAGTAAGATAACGCAATATCCGTTAAATTGCCTTCTTCCTATTTTTAAATTTTATATAAAATTTTTATAGTATCGTACGAAGAGCCACATCGCGATCCTTGTAAGCCTTCCCCATGTGGAATGTATAGCCATTGTCGCGTCATAGAAAATAGGCCCGTATGTTCATGCCTTCCCGACTATTTGGGAGCGCCACCAAACTGCCGCCCTGAATGTGTTATTAGTTCCGAGTGTTCGTCAGACAAGGCCTGTATAAATCAAAAATGCCGGGATCCGTGCCCAGGAACTTGTGGATACAATGCAAGATGCCGCGTTTCAAACCATTCGCCGATATGTAGTTGCGTTCAGGGATATGTAGGCGATCCGTTCACTCAGTGCGCACCTGAACGAAGTAAGATCAACGACTTTTCTCTAACTAACCCTAACCGTCAATCATAATTGAACCCATAATTCAACCTATAAATTACATTATAGAACCAGTTATAGTCGAAGACACTCAAATTGTCAATCCATGCGTACCGAGTCCTTGTGGACCAAATTCCGTGTGTCGCGTTACCAATGCTCATCCGGTATGCTCTTGTGCTACAAACTATATTGGACGACCGCCACAATGTCGTCCCGAATGCACTATCAATTCCGAATGTCCTTCGCATTTCGCTTGTATGAATTCAAGATGTTCAGATCCTTGCGTCGGATCTTGTGGAATCTATGCTGAATGTCGCGTTATTGCTCACACTCCGAGATGTTTCTGCCAAAATGGATACACCGGCGATCCATTTACAGGATGTAATCGAGACGTTCCACGTAAGAATTTCGTTTACAACGAACTACTAATCTCCATAACACCAATCTAATACGTTTCAAATGTAATCCCTAAACACCTAAAAAAAATTATTTTACAGTATTGGAACCACCGTCTTATCCTTGCACGCCTAGTCCCTGTGGTATTAATGCGATTTGTGAGGAACGAAATAAAGCGGCCTCGTGTAAATGCATCCCTGAATATTCAGGTGATCCGTACGTCGAGTGTCGTCCCGAATGTGTTATAAATTCCGATTGCATAAAATCAAGGGCTTGTGTTAATAATAAATGTATCGACCCCTGTCCTGGAATGTGCGGTTTTAATGCCGAATGCCGCGTAGTCAATCATGCACCAATCTGTGAATGCTTATCTGGTTTCATTGGTAATCCAATGAGCTCATGTCATACACCGCCGCCAAGTAAGACTTTACTCTATGCTTTTTTTTCGCTTTATTGTAAACCTAATCGGAATCTTTTGTTTAATTCCGAGTAGGTTTATCTAGTTCGGTTTTCCACGAATTTTTTTCCGCTTCAAATTATTTTCAATCCGAAGAATCAAGAGGAAAATCAATCCGTTTCCTAACTCCAGCCTGAAATTAACTAACCATTTCCAATATCAATCTAACGCTCTCAATTCCCACCATTACCCATCTCACCTTTTTCCCCAATCTAATTCTCCATTCTCATCCTAATCCGGAATTCCCAGTATAACAGTCCATTCCCAATCTAACCCTTAATTGCCAATATCGAACGCCATTCTCGTTATTCCAAATCTAACCATACACCTGACCCCCGAACCAGTCAAATAGGTTCGGGTTTTGGATAGATTTTCCTCCTTTTTTTTAATTGGATGCCATGTACTAAAAAATTACGCTAGTAGCTTTCAAATTTGTGGAAAACACGAATGGAATCACGCAACCCGAATGCACAGTAGCATTGAATCGCCAAGAAAACACGTAGAATTAGACCCTTAATTACTGATTAATTTTTTCTTTAATTTTTGTCGATTTTCAAACATGTTAAGTCACTTTTCCACTGTTAAAACTAAGATTCCTTTCATTGTCAAAAATTTGACGAAAAGTTCAGTCAAATTTTTGTTGTCAAAATATAGCAACAATAAATAATGTGGCAAACAAAAATTTGACGATTACACTATCTGACTGAATTTGAAAGCCTGAACAGACAATCAATTTTTTGAACAAAAAATTAAGTCAAATTAAAGTAGATTTTGTGTTTGAAAATAAAATGATTTACAAAGAACAATCGAGTTATCGAAATGCAGCAGATGTCAGCGAAAATAGACAAATATTTGGCTCTCCAAACTTTTTTTTTCAAAATTTAAGAAAATTGGAAATGGAAAAATTTAAATTTGGCTTAAAACGCTTTTTCGAATTTCCACAAATGGCACATCAAATTAATGCTAAGCTCAACTGTGATAACAGGAAAAACAAAGAAACTGAAAATCGGATCAAAAATGAGCGAATCGAAGCTAAAAATGTAGAGCCGATTATTCGAGTGGTTCGAAGATTGGATAAAAAATATTGCAATTTTCTTCTCGCTCTCTAGACCGCAATTTTACGAATTTATCCAATCTGTTTGCAGATTCTAAAAGTACGCATCAGCTACTTTCATTGGAACGATTTTCTCAAAATGTAAGAAAATTGAAAAATCTAAATTTTGCTTTTGATCTTTTTCGGGAAATCCAAAATCCAGCGTCGTATTTGTGTAGAAATATGGATTGAATCGCCTGAAGGAAAAACGTGACTGATGGTGCATTTACACTCAACGTTTGAGGCGAGCCTCTATCCCCACCAAAAAATCAACCAATCAGACCAGATGGCTTGTGGAGTCGCAAGAGTCTTTTTCTCCGACGCACGCTTCCATATGTGTACACACATACAATAAACTGTGGCACCAAAAAATTCGTAGCTCACCGTATTTCTGTCGTTTCGCACTTATAGGCAAGTTGCGCCGCAGAGGTATGTTCAGCTTTCAACACAGCCGACGAAAACCGGCCTGATGGGGGTAGAGGCGAGCCTCAAGGGTGAGTGTAAACGCACCATGAAGGTAGAATAAATTAAAAGTGACGTAATTTTTTTTGAAAATCGAACAACATTTTAGAAAGCTTCTATCGGTAAATCCCTTTTGACGAGATTGATAAATAATTAAATTTCTGATAAATTTGCTAAACTCACGAAATATTTAATGATTCATGCCAATTTTCATTTCAAACGCTTGCGAGTTCAAAAATTGAAAATCGATTGCGCCTTCAATTTTTCTTTTTATTAATGTTGATATCGTGTTGCCTGATTCCACCCACTGTGCTGAATTCGCTTTTATACTTATATTGCGGAACTGCTTTTATTTCAATATCTTTCTTGTATCCAGTCTATCGCGAACCTGCTATAGTAGAACCTTGCCAACCATCACCATGTGGAGCATACAGCCAATGTAGACCAATAAATGGCCATGCCGTTTGCTCATGCATATCGAATTATATTGGCGCACCGCCAAATTGTCGTCCGGAATGTATGCGCAGTTCGGAATGCGGTCAAGATCGTTCGTGTATTAATGAAAGATGTATTGATCCTTGTCCGGGAACGTGTGGTCTAAATGCCAAATGTCGTGTGGTCAATCATAATCCGATATGTACATGTTCAAACGGTTACACCGGAGATCCATTTATACGTTGTATTCCCGAAGAAAGTAAGACACATCAATCATACGCTTTACTGTTTTTTTTACGCTTGCATGAAATCTCTATTGCTTATTATTATTCCATTCTAGAGCGACCTATTTATAAAGATCCTGAAAATCCTTGCTTACCATCACCATGCGGACCCAATTCACAGTGCCGTGTCTTTAATGAACGGGCCGTCTGCACATGCGTAGAAAATTACATTGGCCGCGCACCAAACTGTAGACCCGAATGTACCACAAATTCCGAATGTCCTAGTAATTTAGCATGTTTGAATCAGAGGTGTAAGGATCCATGTCCGGGATCGTGTGGAGCGTATACAACGTGCAATGTATATAATCACAGACCGATTTGTAGATGCTATGATCACTATAGTGGTGATCCTTTCGCTGAATGTAGTCCTATTATAAGTAAGATTATCTGTAATTTTAATACTAGCTTAGTCAAATTTCTAAAATGTAAAGAGCTATTCGAGGACGAGTTGCAATGGCAGGGCCTGATCAGTAAAATGCTTTTCTCTATGTTGCGATCACTTCCAGAAGTCAATCCTTGCCATTGCTGCGCGATTTTTAGTAGCTCTAAACTAACACTATCTTTCAACATTTTCCTAATCACTTTCTTCAACGTGGTATCTAGTTGACCAAACACCGCCAGAAATCGCTGAACCATGCAATCCTTCGCCATGCGGTGCCAATGCCATTTGCAAAGAACGCAATGGAGCCGGATCTTGTTCGTGTCTTCAAGATTACTTTGGCGATCCGTATAACGAATGTCGTCCCGAGTGTATTTTGAATTCGGACTGTGCGAAAAATCGCGCCTGCGTAAATAACAAATGTAAAGATCCATGTCCAGGAGTTTGCGGTGCTAATGCAGAATGTCACGTGATCAATCACTCCCCAAGTTGCTCCTGCCAATCAGGATATACCGGCAATCCCTCAGTTTTATGCCGTGAAATTCCCAGACGTATGCAAATCTCTTATGTTTCATTAGATCAGTTTCTTAACAAAACCTTGCTTGCATTATATAGAGTCCGATGTCGTACCGCGAAATCCTTGCACGCCTTCACCGTGTGGTCCTTATAGCAATTGCCGCGAAATTAACAACCACGCAGCGTGCTCATGTCTACAGAATCATATTGGCACGCCGCCAGCTTGTAGACCCGAATGTTCAGTTAGTTCTGAGTGTTCGCAAGATAAGGCATGCATAAACCTTCGATGTGTCGACCCATGTCCTGGCACTTGTGGATTGAATGCCAAGTGCAAGGTGACAAATCATAATCCGATTTGTTCATGCGCCAACCAATATGCAGGAGATCCGTTCATTCGATGCGATCTTATTCAAAGTAAGACCAATATGGTGTTAAAATTATGTCGAAACGTCAGTAACATATATTTCAAATCTAAAATAATTAGGAGAGCCTGTCATTGTCGAACCAGTCAACCCTTGCATCCCGTCGCCATGTGGCCCGAACTCACAATGTCGTGTGATTCAGGAGTCTCCGGTCTGCACATGTCTCCCAGACTATGTAGGTCGTGCTCCCAACTGTCGACCAGAATGTACCATTAGTGCTGAATGTCCGGCCAACTTGGCCTGTATAAACGAGCGGTGCAAGGATCCTTGTCCAGGATCGTGCGGATACAACGCAATCTGTAACGTTGTGAAACACTCACCGGTGTGCACCTGTCAAGCAGGTTACACTGGTGATCCTTTCGCCGGCTGTCAACCGAAACGTAAGACACCACTTTCGCGTCATACTAATGGTTCCGTCATATTGATCCTTGTCATTGCAAATTCACAGCCATACAAAAAGACGAAATTATCAACCCTTGCAATCCATCTCCTTGCGGTCCAAATGCTGTCTGCAAAGAGCGCAATGGAGCCGGTTCATGTACATGCGTCGCAGAATATTTTGGCGATCCGTATACCGGTTGTAGGCCCGAATGTACTTCAAACAACGATTGCGCACGCGATAAGGCCTGCGTCAATAACAAATGTAAGGACCCATGTCCAGGTCTCTGTGGCCTCAATGCTGAATGTCGCGTCAACAATCACGCTCCAAGCTGCCATTGTTTCGACGGCCTCACCGGAAATCCTCTTACAGCTTGCCACGAACCACCTGCACCGCCAAGTAAATACCAATTAGTTCATAATTCTGCCGATAGATCTATCTAAAATTCAACTACTATTATCTCTAGAACAACTCGAACATATTAATCCGTGCCAACCATCTCCATGCGGAGCGTTCAGTCAATGTCGCGAAATCAATGGCCACGCTGTTTGCTCGTGCCAGACCAATTACATTGGCTCTCCGCCAAATTGCAAGCCAGAATGTATCGTCAGTTCAGAATGTCCGCAGAATAAGGCGTGTGAAAATCAAAAATGTAAAGATCCCTGTCCCGGAACTTGTGGATCAAATGCCCGATGCCAAGTTATAAATCACTATGCAGCATGCTCCTGCCCTCCTGGCTATACCGGAGATCCATTTAATAGATGTGATAAGATTCAGTGTAAGCATGATAGCTTCGAGGGGTCCGAAACAGAATGTGATATTGGTGTATCGCGTTGTAGTGTAACATTAGTCCTAATCAAAAAGATCACACCCAAATCCAACCTAGAACGAAAAAAACAAAAGCTATTCAGGGATTAGGTTTAAACTTTGAATTTTAATGGAAACTAAAACCAAAATCGAACGGGTTCCCAAAAAAAGTTTAGGTCTAATCCTGAGAACCAGTGCCTCGAAAACACATTCTGTTTCTCTCCTGTAGCTATACTTTCTAATCCTTTTCAGCATGTTTCTATTTTTCAACTTTCTTTTTTCTCTTTTGTATATGTAAAAAATTTCCAGTAGATACTGTTATCGTACCAAGCGGAAATCCGTGTGTTCCTTCTCCATGTGGTCCCAACTCGAAATGTATTGAAGTTGGGGGCACACCTGCATGTTCATGTTTACCCAACTTTATTGGTCGCCCACCTACTTGCCGACCAGAGTGCTCTAGTAGCTCTGATTGCTCAGCCAATCTGGCATGTATAAATCAAAAATGTAGTGATCCGTGTGTGGGAGCTTGTGGTATACAATCAATCTGTACTGTAATTAAGCATAGTCCAGTGTGTCAATGCCACGCTGGCTACACTGGAGATCCATTCTCCAGCTGTACCGAAATACAACAAAGTATGTTTTGCATGAAATTTCCTAGTAGCGTTTTAAGTTCATTTCATCTAATTCTAAATTAAATCGTAAAGCTCGACCGTCGGAGGAACCACCAAACCCTTGCAATCCATCACCATGCGGAGCGAACGCAGTTTGTCGTGAACGGAACGGAGCTGGGTCATGTGTTTGCTTGCCAGAATATTTCGGCGATCCATACAGCGGTTGCCGGCCAGAATGCGTCCAAAACTCAGATTGTGATCGTAGCCGAGCCTGTATGAATAACAAATGTCAAGACCCATGTCCCGGTGTTTGCGGTCTGAATGCCGAATGTAGAGTACTGAATCACGCACCAAGTTGCATGTGTATCACCGGATTCACAGGTGATCCATTACGTGAATGCCAGTATATTGAAATAGGTACGATCTTTTGTCATATTAGAATACTAGTTTCTTATAACATTTAATCCTTACAGTTTCTCCACCACCGATTCAAAATCCTTGTCATCCTTCACCATGTGGACCACATAGTGAATGTCGTGAAGCGAATGGTCATGCAGTTTGCTCATGTCTGACTGGATATATTGGCGCACCACCAAGCTGTAAGCCAGAATGCGTTATTAGTTCCGAATGTGCACAAAACAAAGCCTGTGTAAAGCAGAAATGTGTCGATCCATGCCCAGGCACATGTGGCGCGAATGCCAGGTGTCAGGTTGTAAACCACAATCCAATTTGCACGTGCGCTTCAGGCCTAACCGGAGATCCTTTCGTGGCGTGCGTGGATCCACCAGCACCAGCACGAGATAGCGACAATCCATGCATTCCGTCACCATGTGGACCGAACTCAGAATGTCGACAGATTGGCAACCAAGCTGCTTGCTCTTGTCTCGTCAACTACATTGGCCGTCCACCAAATTGCCGACCCGAATGTACAAATGATGAAGAATGCTCGAGCCATTTGGCATGCACTAACGAACGTTGTACCGATCCATGTCCTGGCTCTTGTGGCCAGAATGCAATCTGTAAGGTAGTACAGCATAATCCAGTATGTTCGTGCATTCAAGGATATGAAGGAGATCCCTTCACCGTTTGCCAGCCCATACAACCCGGTAAGTCGTTTCACACCTCGCCACTTTATACTAAACTAAAAGAATTCTTATTTGTAGTTATTGTGCGAGAACCTGTTGTATCACCATGTGAGCCTTCACCATGTGGACCACATGCAGAGTGCAGGGAACGCAATGGAGCCGGAGCTTGCTTCTGCCATGAAGGATTTGAAGGAAATGCATACGATACTGATCGCGGATGCAGACGTGAGTGCGAAGTTAATGACGATTGTCAACTCATGCAGTCTTGCGTCCGGTTCAAGTGCGTTGATCCATGCCAAAACCGATGCGGCACCTATGCTCTATGCACAGTAGAAAAACATATACCAGTATGTACGTGTCCACCAGGCTTGACTGGAGATCCGTTCTCACAATGCAGGGAAATTCGTAAGTTATTTGCAATCTACATAATCCACAATTAGATCCAATGTTAACTTATGTAATGTACCCACAGCCGTCGAACCCAGGAAGCCTGTCAATCCGTGCGTCCCGTCGCCATGTGGATCAAACAGTGTTTGCAGAAATATCAACGAACAAGCTGTTTGTTCATGTCAATCCGGTTATATCGACCAGCCACCAAACTGCAGGCCAGAGTGTGTAGTTAGTTCGGAATGCTCGTCAGACAAGGCTTGCATCAACAATAAATGTGTCGATCCTTGTCCCCATACATGTGGAATCGGTGCACTTTGCTCTACGAAGAATCACAGCCCAATTTGTACATGTCCACGTGGACAAACTGGAGATCCATTTGTGCAATGCACAAGAATACGTAAGTGAAACGAAACTTTCTAATATTAACGAATGCTTATTTTGATTTTGTTCGAAACAGCCATAACACATGATCCGGCACCGGTTGAGAAACAACCATCTTGTGTACCATCGCCTTGTGGACCGAACTCGAAATGCCATATGGTCGGCGGAAGTCCAGCGTGCTCTTGTTTACAGGACTTTATTGGAAGCCCACCAAATTGTCGCCCAGAGTGTGTCCTGAATTCCGAGTGCGGAAGCAAGGAAGCATGCATCAATCAAAAATGCAGAGATCCATGTCCAGGATCATGTGGATTTGAAGCACAATGTCATGTCCTGAATCATGTTCCTATCTGTACTTGTATTGAGGGATTCACCGGCGATCCATTTATCCGATGCAATCTAGTTCCGGCAACTCCAATTACACCTCTTCAAACAGATCCTTGCAATCCATCTCCATGCGGTTCGAATGCCGACTGTTTCAATGGTGAATGTCGATGCCAATCGACCTACAGAGGAAATCCATATGACGGATGTCGACCGGAATGCTCACTTAGCTCGGACTGTCCACGTGACAAGGCTTGCTTGCGAAATAAGTGCGTTGATCCTTGCCCGGGCATATGCGGTACCAATGCCAAGTGCGAAGTAATTAATCATATACCTACTTGCTCATGTCTACCCGAATACGAGGGTGATCCATTCACTAGTTGCCGATTTGTTAAACACGATCCACCACAAGTAGCTGAACCATGCAATCCATCACCATGCGGACACAACAGCCAATGCCGAAATATCAACGACCACGCAGTGTGCTCGTGCTTAGATGGATTCATTGGAGCACCACCACAGTGCAGACCTGAATGCGTGGTTAGCAGTGAATGCTCGCCAGTACAGTCATGTATCAATAAGAAGTGCGTGGACCCATGTCGAGGTGCATGTGGCATTGATGCCCGCTGTGAAGTAATCAATCATAGTCCAATCTGTGGTTGTCCACCAGATAAGACCGGTGATCCATTCTCACGTTGTATAGTCCCACCACCAGTCGAACGAGTAGATGATCATGTCGTACCATATGATCCATGTCAACCATCTCCTTGTGGAGCTAATGCCGTTTGTAGAGCAATCGGCGACAGTCCGTCCTGCCAATGCTTACCCGATTTCTTCGGTACGGCTCCAAATTGCCGACCCGAGTGCATAATCAATTCAGACTGTCCTTCAACCCAAGCTTGTATCAACAACAAATGCAAAGATCCCTGTCCCGGCTCTTGTGGTACCAACGCCGAATGTCGTGTTATTAGCCATACCGTGTCATGTTCGTGCCCAATGGGCTTCACTGGCAACGCATTCGTCCAATGTATCATTCAGCAAAGTAAGTAGTTTCTATTCAAATTTGTGACTGCCATAACTGATTGTAATTCTATTTGCAGAAGAAGAGGAAATAAATCCTTGTGAACCATCACCATGTGGACCAAATGCAGTATGTGTCGAACATAATGGCGCAGGATCTTGCAGATGTATTGATGAATACCAAGGAAATCCATACGAAGGTTGTCGTCCAGAGTGTGTCCTGAGCTCAGACTGTCCAACGGACAAAGCTTGCATTCGCAACAAATGCAAAGATCCTTGTCCTGGTATATGCGGACAGAATGCCCAGTGCTACGCTGTCAATCATGTTCCGAACTGCGTCTGCAATGAAGGATACGTGGGTGATGCATTCTCATCATGTCAACGATTCGTGGAACCAATACAACCACCGAAATCAGATCCCTGCAATCCGTCACCATGTGGCCAGAACAGCAAATGCAGGGAAGCCAACGGAGTGGCAGTATGTTCATGTATTGATGAGTATGTCGGTGCACCACCAAACTGTAAACCGGAGTGCACAGTGAATACAGAGTGTCCGCAAAATAAGGCGTGCCACAAATTCAAATGCGCCAATCCTTGTGCCGGTACCTGTGGAAACAATGCGAAATGCGAAGTTATCAACCATAGTCCTATTTGCAGCTGCCCTCTAGATATGACCGGTGATCCGTTCACTCGTTGCTATCCAAGTAAGATCATATTTTAAATCGGCATTCAAAATTGTTCCAAAATTTCTTTCTATTTCAGTACCAATCAAGGACGAGCCTCCAGCATCAAGACCTGCTAATCCATGTGTACCATCGCCATGTGGTCTCTATGCAGAATGTCGACCGATTGGAGATAGTCCATCATGTTCCTGCCTTTCGAACTACATTGGAGCACCGCCAAACTGTCGACCCGAATGTGTAGTAAATACCGACTGTCCATCCGATAGATCTTGTATTGCCGAGAAATGTCGAAATCCCTGCGAGGGATCCTGCGGAATAAATTCGGAATGCCGAATTCAAAATCACATTCCAATTTGCATATGTCGAACGGGCTTTACTGGTGATCCATTCACTCAATGCGTTGAGATAATCGAACGACCCGTACAACCACAGTTTAGTGATCCTTGCGATCCATCACCATGCGGAAGCAATGCATTGTGTGACAATGGTATTTGTAGTTGTATTCAGGATTACCGCGGTGATCCATATTCCGGCTGCCGACCAGAATGTACTCTAAGTACTGACTGCTCACCGAATATGGCATGCGTTAACAAGCACTGCAAAGATCCATGTCCTGGAACTTGTGGCGAAGCAGCTCAATGCGACGTATCCAATCACATTCCAATTTGTACCTGCCCTAGAGGATATACTGGTGATGCATTCGTTCATTGTCGGCCAGAAATTAAGCAAGACACTCCAAGTGATCCGTGCCAACCTTCACCGTGTGGACCAAACAGTATCTGTCATGCAACACCTAGCGGTGCTGTCTGTGCTTGTCAAATGGGAATGTTAGGCTCACCGCCATCATGTAAACCGGAATGTATTGTTAGTGCCGAATGTTCGCTACAGCAAGCCTGCATCAATAAAAAGTGCGTCGATCCTTGTCCAGGATCATGCGGTCAAAATTCCCGATGCCAAGTGATCAATCATAATCCGATCTGTACTTGCGACTCTGGTTTCACCGGCGATCCGTTTACGCGATGTTATCAAACGCCCGTAGTCGAGACACCTCGTCCTTCGATGGATCCGTGTATTCCATCGCCGTGCGGACCAAATTCGGACTGTAAAGTGATCGGTGAGAGTCCGGCGTGTTCGTGTATTCAATCGTTTATCGGTACGCCACCAAATTGTCGACCCGAGTGTACAATCAATCCGGAGTGCCCGTCGTCGCGTGCTTGTATCAATCAAAAGTGTAGTGATCCGTGTGCAGGTTCGTGCGGTAATAACGCACGCTGTTCTGTGGCCAACCATATGCCGATTTGTTCGTGTGAAGCAGGTTTTACAGGCGATCCATTCAGCGGCTGTGTTCCAGTTCAAGGTAGGTGGAACGTTTACTACTACAAAAAGACTAAATTGTGTGAATCAGTTCTTTTCTTCAAACATACTGAACGGTTGTTTCGAAATTTCAAATGGTTCAGGAATATTTGGCAAAACCTTGAAGGAAGTAAATTGAAGCTGAAAAGATATATTGGTTCCACTATGCGTGGAGATGTCGAATCCCTTGGTTTTCCTACAAACTTTCCTTACTTTTTACCAACATCCTATCCTCAAAAATTCCTCTTCAAGATACATTAATCTTTGAAATTCATTTATCAACACGTAAGCCACCGACTCAGTTATTCGAAGTCAAGAAGTTTGGCAACAGGTACAATTAGTTTGAGCAAAGGCAGTGTCCTTCAAACGTAGGCTAGTTGTGGGTTATCAAACACCCCAATGTCGGCTTGCGTACTGGCTAATTCATTCCTCCAAACCTGGCTAAGTATCCTCATTTTTTTGACATCTTAATCAGCACAACTGGAACCAATACTTCATAGTTTAACTTTACGACTCTCAAACCTAAAGCTGAATATTTCCTGGACGTTGGACACGATCGAATCACATCATCAGCATTACCATTGTGCACTTTCTAATAATGCTTTTTGCAATTCGTGCACATGATTATAATCAGATTAGCAGGATCAATGTTAGATATTAGAACTGATTCACAAGTCTTTTTGTTCGCTTTTATTACTCTAGTTTTAAGCATTAGTCGCATTAATACGTTCAAAGCTGGTTTTAATAGATAGCAATAACAATAGCACAGCCTATAATTTGTTAACAATAACTTACACTGGATCTGTGTAACCTCAAATCACACAAAAACATTCTCAAATTTAATATTTAAAACTAAGATAATAAGCAATTCCACTAAAGTAAACACACACATGCCAATACACTATAGTCCAAAGCTAAGCACCAGACAATTATTACATTGCATTGCAAATGTTGGCCAGAATTGTTGAGTTCGAAATGGACCAAATTTTGGCAGCATTTCTTCTATACAATAATTGGTTCTGGTGTTACTTTGGGAATATATTAACAACGCTCCAAAATTACGCTTATATTACACGGTTATCAACGAATGAAGTTTTTCTTTACGCGCAATTATCCTGAATAGTCGAACGTCGTGGAAGTAGCTCTGGTTTAATCGTTTTAAACATTGTCTTAATGTTTCGGTAGACTAGTGGCCAGCGTTTTAGTCTACTAATACAGTGGTTGTAAGTTAGAGTTCGACAAAGTGTCCTAGACATGGCAACAGTTCTTCAGTGACGTTTGCCCTATTCTCCAGAAAAGGTCACATTGGAAGCGATCAAAAAACATTGCCTACAGAAATCACTGAGTTGCTTATCTGTCTGTAAGACCTGCATATATATCTTCAGATAGTATACTCCTTTCTTAAGGTTAAATGGCCACTAGCCAAATAATTCCTTTATTATTACTATGAGATATCTGTCATCTTCATTTCTTTATCCAGATCAATCTTAGTGAAGAAGTATACTAAGATTGATAATACTACCGCACTATGGCTATGACTTCTTTATATGTCTTTAAAGCCACACCCGTCGTTCTGAGTAAAGTTAGCATAAATTGTAAACTGGAGAACAACTCTTTTAAAGGATATTGGTGTGCTTTCAGTGTGAGAGCAATCTATGGCTGGCTAAGTGGCCTTTATATCCACCGAATGGTTCAAAACTAAAATGTTCGTAAAACATAAATGGAGCTACGCACTTTGCTGCGAATTAGTCTGGCGATATATCCTTCAGTTCTCAAGACGCTTTTAGAGCTTTTCGGCGTCAGAAGATTATGTGAAGGCTGCCATACGAACTTCCCTACTGGGACCGGGATTTTTTTTACTTGGACCACGGTTGTTTGGGCTAGGCGGGATTCGAACCAATAAATTTTGTGTACGTCTTATCAGATGATAGTTCTTAAAAACAGGAAGCAGGTTGCCTTTACTCTGGGATTGGAAATTAATTACATTATTTAGCTAGTAGCAAACACCAGTACAGACTTACGATGGTGTCCAGATGAATTTATTTCGCAATATTAGTACCTTGAAGACACCGCACAGTTTGACCAGGGCTTAAGCCATTCGTGCTAGCTATCAACCGCACCTGAGTAGTGATAATTGCTGATCTCGATGATCCACAAATTGCAGTTTTTTAAGCTTCAATAAAATCAAAAGAGCAGGGCTTCTTCTGTCGGAACATCATCTGAATAGACTATGTACACTAATAAGGGTGATCATTCTCAGTTCATCTTAACCCGAATTGTTCTCTCCAGGAATATCGGGATGAGCCACTCCGAACTGAAATGTTTTTCCAATTTCCGAGTTATTTCAGCTATTTATTAGTTATGACTGGTTATACGAACGAGGAGACGATCAGCTTCCAATCAACCCAAGGAACGAAAAAGATAACGTAGAACTTCAGCTATTTCATCCTACGATCGACTGGTGGCTAGAACTCAAGCTGAAATGACGTGCATGTCGCTCCAGCATAAGTTGTAACCACCTCCTCCTCCTCGAACTGATATCCTGGAAATAGCCCTGGTTCTCTCCACCAAGTACCCTCGTCCTAGTTTCAGTGTAAACAACAGAGTTTTCCGGCCTTTTTTCATCCCCACCGGTGACTTTTCGTCTGGAGTGGGAAAAAAGTCATACCTCCCCCGTTTTAAAAGTGCAACCGATTGAAATATTTTCCCTTCCTAAAAAATTGCGCCAAAGGAAAGCATTCATTCGAAAAATAACCGTAATATTGAGCATAATAGTGCGACTAAACGTATTGTGTGTGTGTGTATGAAGTTTGACTTAATAAATAATAATAAACACTTACTACCACCAGAGAAACAAAAGCAGGTTTAACCTCTAATATGTAGAAAAAACAAAACTTTAATCAAATGCAAAATTAATCGCTTCTTAAATTTTTGCACCACTTGTTGCCGAATATCCCGTGCCACTACAAAAACACACTAAAACAATGCCAAACACACAAAATAACTTGAAATATTATCAACACAACTTACCAAAACGAACACTCCATTTTAACTGTGCAATATTAAACAAAAGAACAAAAACAACAGCCCTAATCGCTTACCCCGCCGTTATTAACTCGCTCAAATTCACCAGCTGCAATAATACCTAATACCCTGCAATCATACCAACCAAATTGTATCGGTGATATAATAATACACCTCACAGGAGCAAGGTATCAAGGACTAAGCCAAAAGTAAATAAATAACCCATTCACCAAAAGCTGTACCACATTCTGTACAATCGCCATCTTTGTCTCTTTCAGAAATTGTATTCGATCACATTCGACCTTGTGAACCAAATCCATGCGGTTCGAATGCAAATTGTCGCGAACAAAATGGCGTAGGATCCTGCCAATGTATTGCAGATTATTTCGGCGATCCTTATCAAGGATGTCGACCGGAATGCATACGAAATTCCGAATGTCCTACGAACAAAGCTTGCACTGGAAATAGATGCGTCGATCCATGTCCGGGTACATGCGGACAAAACGCCGAATGCCGAGTAGTCAACCATATACCGTCGTGCTCCTGTCGAATAGGATACTCTGGAGATCCATACCGTTATTGCAACGTGATTCCACCCCAACGTAAGATTTTCCCAGGTTTCAGCGAATTGATTTTGATTTAAATGACCAACATTATTGTTCTGCTATAGCAATCGTACACGAGTATGTGAACCCATGCCAACCATCCCCCTGCGGTCCAAACAGCCAATGCCGAGAGATCAATGAACAAGCTGTTTGCTCATGTTTGCCAACATTCATTGGCTCCCCGCCTTCGTGTAGGCCTGAATGTGTGATCAGTAGCGAATGCCCAACCGATAAGGCCTGCGTCAACCAGAAATGTACTGACCCTTGCATCGAAGCATGCGGAACAAATGCCGAATGTCACGTGCGCAACCATAGTCCATTGTGCTCCTGTCGTCATGGATATACTGGTGATGCGTTTACCAGGTGTTATCCAATACCTCGTAAGAAAATCGAATTGTCTTCTTTATTACCTTTGCATTCACAATTGAATATAAACTTCTTAGCACCACCTCCACTTGTCGTACACGAAGAGTATCGCGATCCTTGCGTACCGTCACCTTGCGGACCACATTCGCAATGTCGCCAACTTAATGGTGCACCATCTTGCTCGTGCCTATTAAATTACATCGGATCTCCGCCCAATTGTCGACCGGAATGCACCATTAGTGCCGAATGTTCGAGCGATAAAGCATGCATTCGTGAAAAATGTATCGATCCTTGTCCTGGTTCGTGCGGAATGAACGCCGAATGTAATGTAATCAATCATACACCGACTTGTACTTGTCCCGCTGGATATATCGGCGATCCATTTACCAATTGTCGACTAGCACCACCACCACCACGTAAGACCAACAACCGTTACAAAAGCGATGAATTTAACACAATATTAATACCAATCATAGGCGATCCAGTTGTTCAAGACCTTTGTAACCCATCACCTTGTGGATCTAACGCCCACTGCTCAGATGGCATATGCACATGCATTCCAGAATATCACGGCGATCCCTACTCTGGATGTCGACCAGAATGTGTTTTGAGCTCCGATTGCGTTCGGAACAAAGCCTGCATAAGAAGCAAATGTATCGACCCTTGCCCCGGAACCTGCGGACAAAACGCTTTCTGCGAAGTCATAAACCATATACCAATGTGCAGATGTCCTGATGGGATGTCAGGCAATGCCTTCATTCAGTGCAGTCCAATACCCAGTAATTTTTTTGTTTGTACAATCGCGAAAACCGTTATCTAATGCCCGTTTTTACAGAGCCTGTAGTACAAAATCCATGCCATCCTACGCCATGTGGACAAAACAGCCAATGCCGTGAAATCAATCAACAAGCTGTTTGCTCTTGTGTTCTAGGATACATCGGAAGTCCACCGAACTGCAGACCCGAATGCACCACGAATCCAGAATGTCCACCCAACCAAGCATGTCTGAATCAGAAATGTAGAGACCCATGTCCTGGCACGTGTGGCCTCAATGCCAAATGTGCAGTAGTGAATCATAATCCGTTCTGTAGTTGTCCCGATCGCCACACCGGAAATCCTTTTGTCCGTTGCCAACCAATAAGTATGATCTCCTTCAGCTAATTTAATCGATAGTTTTCAATAGTGCATTTTATCAATAGTTGAACCTATTCGAGATGAACAACCGCAAGATCCTTGTCGTCCTTCACCTTGTGGTCCAAATTCACAATGTAAACCTGTAGGAGACACACCATCGTGCTCGTGCCTCATTGAATTCATCGGCACACCACCAAACTGTAGACCTGAATGTGTTACTAGTTCAGAATGCTCGAGTAACTTAGCTTGCATAAACCAGAAGTGTAAAGATCCTTGTCCAGGACTTTGTGGCGCAAATGCAGAATGTCGTGTAATAAGCCATACTCCTATGTGCATATGCAGCACGGGATATACCGGCGACCCATTTACACAATGCCTAGTACAAAGAGAGCCACAAATCGAACATATCAATCCATGCCACCCAAGTCCTTGTGGTGCCAATGCCATATGTAAAGAACAAAATAGAGCTGGATCCTGCCAGTGCTTACCGGAATACTTTGGAAACCCCTACGAAGGATGTCGACCCGAATGCATTCTCAATTCAGATTGTTCCTCAAATAAGGCCTGTGTACAAAACAAATGTCGAGATCCATGCCCAGGAACGTGTGGACAAAATGCGGAATGTCATGTTGTGAATCATTTGCCATCTTGCAATTGTATAACTGGATATAGTGGAGATCCTTACCGCTTCTGCAGTATACCAGCGCAACGTAAGCATTCGTTCTCTATACTACCCATATCCAAACTA
This sequence comes from Beris morrisii, assembly GCA_951812415.1. NCBI lineage: Eukaryota > Metazoa > Arthropoda > Insecta > Diptera > Stratiomyidae > Beris > Beris morrisii. Next base: position 32,935,876 of record OX638311.1, read on the forward strand.
AACACGATGAATTAAGGAAGCTAACCCATAAACTTTTAAACGTCTACTATTATAGCGATTGTACATGAATACGTAAATCCATGTCAACCAAGTCCTTGCGGACCCAATAGTCAATGCAAAGAGATAAACAGCCAAGCTGTATGTTCATGTTTGCCAACGTATGTTGGCAGTCCGCCAGCTTGCCGCCCAGAATGTGTGATTAGTACCGAATGTCCTTATGACAAAGCGTGCGTGAATCAAAAATGTGTCGATCCGTGCCCGGGAACCTGCGGAACTAATGCCGAATGTCGCGTGCGTAACCACAGCCCACTTTGTTCGTGTAGAATTGGATTCACTGGCGACGCATTTACAAGATGTTATCCTATTCCTCGTAAGAATTTCAACAATTTTGTTTAGGCCAACACTGTAATTGATTATTTTAGCCCCTCCTCCAATAATTGAGCAAGAAGAGTACAGAAACCCATGTGTTCCGTCGCCATGCGGACAAAATGCCGAATGTCGTGACATTAATGGATCACCATCGTGCTCCTGCCTCCCTACTTATATTGGATCTCCGCCAAACTGTCGGCCAGAATGTACAATCAACTCTGAATGCCCGAGCAGCAAAGCCTGTATCAGACAAAAATGTATGGATCCCTGCCCTGGATCTTGTGGCGTTGCCGCAATTTGTAATGTTATAAACCACACTCCTAGTTGCACGTGCCCTGCAGGTTACATTGGCGATCCATTCACTATTTGTAATCTAGCACCTCCACCACCACGTAAGAATCACCACTTTTGAAGCGAACTTCCTTAGTAAATTTAATTCAAATATAGCGGAACCTGTCAAGGATGACCCATGCCACCCATCTCCTTGTGGACCAAATGCTATCTGCAACGCTGGAATTTGTACTTGTATAGCCGAATATCATGGAGATCCCTACAGCGGGTGTAGACCTGAATGCATACTCAACGCAGACTGTGCTAGAGACAAGGCCTGTATTCGAAATAAGTGTATTAATCCTTGTCCTGGTACTTGCGGTCAAAATGCCCTCTGCGATGTAATCAATCATGTCCCAATGTGCAGATGTCCCGATGGAATGTCTGGAAATGCGTTTGTGCAATGCAGCCCCGTTCAACGTAAGATCCTACTTAAGTTCAGTTTGCCAATAAATACCCTAACTCCGGTCATTATAGCACCCGTAATTCAAAACCCTTGTCACCCATCACCATGCGGTCCGAACAGTCAATGCCGGGAGATCAATCAGCAAGCTGTATGCTCTTGTGTTCAAGGATACATTGGAAGCCCACCGAATTGCCGTCCAGAATGCACTACGAACTCGGAGTGCCCGCTTAGCCAGGCCTGTTTGAATCAAAAATGTGGTGATCCTTGCCCAGGAACTTGCGGCCTTAATGCCAGATGTACCGTCGTAAATCACAATCCATTCTGTAGTTGTCCCGATCGTCACACGGGCAATCCTTTCGTTCGTTGTCAGCCAATAAGTATATAATGCATAACTAAATTTTTTTAGGAAAATCATAAAACGAAAATATATTATTAATAGTTGAGCCCCTTCAAGACGTACAACCTCAGAATCCTTGTCAACCATCGCCTTGTGGACCCAACTCGCAATGTAAACCAATCGGAGAGAGTCCATCTTGTTCATGTCTAAGTGAATACATCGGATCACCACCGAATTGCAGACCCGAATGTATTACAAGCTCAGAATGTTCCAGTCATTTGGCATGCATAAATCAAAAATGCAAAGATCCCTGTCCAGGACTCTGTGGCGCTAATGCTGATTGTCGAGTTATTAGTCACACACCTATGTGCATATGCAGTGCAGGCTATACTGGTGATCCATTTACTCAATGTTTAATTCAACGCGATCCACAGCCGGAACATATAAATCCATGTAATCCGAGTCCTTGTGGTACCAACGCCATTTGCAAAGAACAGAACGGAGCTGGATCGTGTCAATGTTTGCCCGAATACTTTGGAAACCCCTATGAAGGATGTCGTCCCGAATGCATACTGAACTCTGATTGTCCTTCGAATAAAGCTTGCGTTCAAAATAAATGCAAGGATCCGTGCCCGGGCACATGCGGTCAAAACGCTGAATGTCACGTCGTAAACCACCTACCGTCATGTAACTGCATCACTGGATACTCTGGAGACCCATATCGATTCTGTAGCATTCCACAACAACGTAAGAATCCAAGATTTTAATCACTAACCTTTCGCTATTAAAAAAACAGGCGTAAATAAGTTTTTAGGCTTCATATTTGCAATATGTTTGAAATACCCGTGTGCTCATAAGGCTTCTGTAAGCTTCCGAACCATATTTGCCCAAATTGTCAAAAATATTCTTGTATTGAAATACTGTCATCAGACATACAGTAGTACGCGTGTTCTTTTGCACTCTTATCGAAAGTAGAGCAGGTTAGCGACATGCGAAAACTACAAGAAAGCGAAACCTTAACTGGTGTTTTCCCATATCAGTAACCTCATCTGCACTAGATAAGGATACAAAAGAACACATCTAATGTAATCCAGACATGTGATTAACAAAATGTCTTTCCATACCGTATCTTTTAACAATGAACTTATGCAATATGCTATAGTACGAGTACATTACCCCATTTTTTACAAATAACGTTTTTCGGATCTAGACAGATCTAAATATAAAGCTTACACCACGGCAAAATTCAATATTCTGCAAAAAACCTAAGCCGAAAGTAATTCGCCTATTAGTCAAATAGTTAACGAGCCATATTACTCATCTCAATAGCAATCGTCCACGAATATGTGAATCCGTGCCAACCCTCGCCCTGTGGACCAAATAGTCAATGCAAAGAAATCAACAGCCAAGCAGTCTGTTCTTGCTTGCCCAACTACGTAGGAAGTCCACCCGCGTGTCGTCCAGAATGCGTCATTAGTACCGAATGTCCCTTCGACAAGGCATGCATTAATCAAAAATGTGTAGATCCATGTCCGGGAACTTGTGGAACTAATGCAGAATGTCACGTTCGAAACCATAGTCCGCTCTGCTCATGTAGACATGGATACACTGGAGATGCATTTTCAAGATGCTACCCCATTCCTCGTAAGAATAACAACCAATCGTATACGTGCACAATCTAACACCATATATTTTAGCACCACCCCCAAAAATAGAATACGAGGAATATAGAAATCCATGCGTTCCATCACCATGTGGACAAAATTCAGAATGTCGCGATATAAACGGATCACCGTCTTGCTCATGTCTACCAACTTATATTGGATCTCCACCAAATTGTCGCCCTGAGTGTACAATAAATGCGGAATGTCCAAGCAATAAGGCCTGTATCCGTGAGAAATGTATAGATCCGTGTCCAGGATCCTGCGGAGTCGGTGCACTTTGTAACGTCATAAACCATACCCCAAGTTGTACTTGTCCAACAGGTTACACCGGCGATCCATTTACAATTTGTAATCTAGCACCTCCTCCACGTAAGACCATCAAACTTATATCGTTCAATAACTATGAATAACATCGTCTTAATTATACAGCCGAACCAGTCAAAGATGATCCATGTAATCCTTCACCATGTGGCTCAAATGCTATATGTAATGGTGGAATTTGCACGTGTATACCCGAATATCATGGCGACCCTTATTCAGGATGTAGACCTGAATGTGTCTTAAACTCTGACTGCGCTAGAGACAAGGCCTGTATTCGCAGCAAATGCGTGAACCCATGTCCTGGAACTTGTGGACACAATGCGATTTGCGACGTTATCAACCACGTTCCGATGTGCAGATGTCCATCGGGAATGTCCGGAAATGCATTTATACAATGCAGTCCCATTCCACGTAAGAAACATTTTCCCTCAAATCGTCGAACATATGCTAACTTCGTTTTTATAGCACCAGTTATTCAAAATCCATGTCAACCATCACCATGTGGACCGAACAGTCAATGTCGCGAAATCAATCAACAAGCTGTCTGCTCTTGTATACAGGGATACATAGGAAGCGCACCAAACTGCCGACCAGAATGTACAACGAACTCTGAATGCCCACTAAGTCAAGCATGTCTAAACCAAAAGTGTAGAGATCCATGTCCTGGAACCTGTGGCCATAATGCAAGATGTACGGTTGTAAATCACAATCCATTCTGCAGCTGTCCAGACCGTCACTCTGGAAATCCCTTCGTTAGCTGCTCGCCAATAAGTAAAAATTACTACATTATCACTAGGAAAGGTCTTACAATTTTAATTTCTCAGTTGAACCTGTTCAAGATGTCGTTCCTCTGCATCCTTGCCAACCATCACCATGTGGACCTAATTCCGAATGTCGCGAAATAGGAGACTCACCATCATGCTCATGCCTTAAAGAATTTGTAGGATCTCCTCCTAACTGTAGACCAGAATGTGTAACTAGTTCCGAATGCGCTAGTCACCTTGCATGCATAAATCAGAAATGCAAAGATCCCTGCCCAGGATTGTGCGGAACAAATGCTGAATGTCGTGTTATAAGTCATACTCCGATGTGCATATGCAATGCTGGTCACACTGGTGATCCATTCACTTTCTGTAGTGTCCAGAGAGACCCACAACCTGAGAATGTAAATCCTTGCAACCCAAGTCCTTGTGGAGCGAATGCCGTATGCCGCGAACAGAATGGAGCTGGATCATGTCAATGTTTACCTGAATACTTTGGAAACCCCTATGAAGGATGTCGTCCCGAATGTATCCTCAATTCCGACTGTCCATCGAATAAGGCCTGTGTTCAAAATAAGTGCAAGGATCCATGTCCGGGTACCTGTGGCCAAAATGCTGAATGTCACGTTGTCAACCATTTGCCATCCTGCAATTGTATAACCGGATATACTGGAGACCCATACCGCTTCTGCTCAATACCAGCGCAACGTAAGAAAATTTTCCCTTTCCTGAATATTTCCACTACAAATCAAATGAATAGACACAAAAAAACCCATTAGAAAAGTCAAATTCTTAAAATTAATCAAGTCACATAAAATCGATTTGAAGTGGAATTTCCTTTAACAGACTACACAATTTACTAACCGATAAGCTAATCAAATTGGTTCTCTTCAGCGATCGTTAACCAATACGTGAACCCATGCCAACCTTCTCCGTGTGGCCCTAACAGCCAATGTAAGGAAATTAATAGTCAAGCCGTTTGCTCGTGCTTACCCACATACGTCGGAACTCCACCTGCCTGTCGACCGGAATGTGTAATTAGTACCGAATGTCCTTATGATAAGGCATGCGTAAATCAAAAATGTGTGGATCCTTGCCCGGGAACCTGTGGAACCTATGCGGAGTGCCGCGTGCGAAACCACAGCCCTCTTTGCTCATGTAAGCACGGATATACAGGCGACGCTTTTACGAGATGTTATCCTATACCGCGTAAGCTTAATTAATTCCTGGAGAAGACAATCTCTAATAAGAATATTTTAGCCCCACCACCACAAATTGAGCACGAGGAGTATCATAATCCATGTGTACCATCACCATGCGGTCAAAATGCAGAATGTCGGGATATCAATGTGGCTCCGTCTTGCTCTTGTCTTCCAACCTATATCGGATCCCCGCCTAACTGTCGTCCTGAATGCTCTATAAATGCTGAATGTCCCAGTAACAAGGCCTGTATTCGCGAAAAGTGTATCGATCCATGTCCAGGATCTTGTGGAGTCAGTGCAATCTGCAATGTAATAAACCACACTCCAAGTTGTACTTGTCCTCTTGGTTTCACTGGAGATCCATTTACCATTTGTAATCTTGCTCCACCGCCACCACGTAAGAAGATTTAGCACACGCTTTTAAGAAAATCTATACCAATTTGTTAACCTTGTAGCTGAACCAGTTAAAGACGATCCATGCAATCCTTCACCTTGTGGTCCCAACGCCGTATGCAATGATGGAGTTTGTACTTGTATACCCGAATATCATGGTGACCCATACTCCGGTTGTAGACCTGAATGCGTTCTCAATTCGGATTGTGCTCGAGACAAGGCTTGTATTCGAAGCAAATGTGTCAATCCATGCCCAGGAACATGTGGCCATAATGCTATTTGCGATGTTATCAACCATGTCCCTATGTGTAGATGTCCTGCAGGAATGTCTGGAAATGCATTTATTCAATGCAGTCCTATTCCACGTAAGATTTTTTAGAAAAGAACTTCAACCAGAAAAAAATGCTAATTGCAGCTATTCTAGCCCCAGTTATTCAAAATCCTTGCCAACCATCACCATGTGGACCGAACAGCCAGTGTCGCGAAATAAATCAACAAGCTGTTTGCTCCTGTGTTCTTGGATACATTGGAAGCCCACCGAACTGTAGACCGGAATGTACCACCAACTCTGAATGCCCCCTAAACCAGGCGTGCCTGAACCAAAAATGTCGAGATCCATGTCCTGGAACTTGTGGTCATAACGCTAGATGTACAGTTGTAAATCACAATCCCTTCTGCAGTTGCCCCGATCGCCATTCTGGAAATCCATTTATAAGCTGTTCGCCAATAAGTAATTTATTCAATTATCGCGTGACGTCCAGTTCTTTAGTTCTATTTTAATTAGTTGAACCTGTTCGTGACGAGCCACCACAAAATCCCTGCCAACCATCGCCATGCGGACCCAACGCTGAATGTAGAGTAGTTGGAGATTCACCATCATGCTCTTGTCTCAGCGAATTTGTAGGATCGCCACCGAATTGCCGGCCTGAGTGTGTCACTAGCTCCGAGTGTTCTAGTCATTTGGCATGCATAAATCAAAAATGCAAAGACCCTTGTCCAGGATTGTGTGGTGCAAATGCCGAATGCCGAGTAATAAGTCATACACCGATGTGCATTTGTCTTGCCGGACACACTGGTGATCCATTTAGCCAATGCACTATACAGAGAGATCCAGTGCCTGAACGTATCAATCCATGCAATCCAAGTCCTTGTGGAGCGAATGCCATCTGTAGAGAACAGAATGGAGCCGGATCTTGTCAATGTCTACCGGAATATTTTGGAAACCCCTATGAAGGATGTCGCCCTGAATGTATCCTAAACTCCGATTGTCCATCGAATAAAGCTTGCGTTCAAAATAAATGCAAGGATCCATGTCCAGGCACCTGCGGTCAAAATGCCGAATGTCACGTTGTAAATCATTTGCCATCGTGTACCTGTATTACTGGATATACTGGGGACCCATATCGCTTCTGTAGTGTTCCAGCTCAACGTAAGAACTTGTCAACAAATTCAATTTTACTAACCTGTGTCACACATCTTAACCACCATTAGAAATATTTTAAAAACTGAATTTATAATTTAGCAATAGTTCACGAATACGTAAACCCATGCCAACCGTCACCGTGTGGACCCAACAGCCAATGTAAGGAAATAAATAGTCAAGCCGTTTGTTCATGCCTGCCGAATTATGTGGGAAGCCCACCTGCCTGTCGTCCAGAGTGTGTAATTAGTACAGAATGCCCTTACGACAAAGCATGCGTGAATCAAAAATGTGTAGACCCTTGTCCAGGAACTTGTGGAACAAATGCTCAATGTCGCGTTCGAAATCATAGCCCACTGTGTTCATGTAATCATGGTTACACTGGCGATGCTTTCACGCGCTGCTATCCAATTCCTCGTAAGATTTGCAAAATCAATATTGTTTTAAAAACAAAATTCAAATAAGCCGATTTTAGCCCCACCACCACAAATTGAACACGAGGAATATCATAATCCATGCGTCCCATCACCATGCGGTCAAAATTCTGAATGTCGTGATATAAATGGAGCACCATCTTGCTCTTGCCTTCCAACTTATATCGGTTCTCCACCCAACTGTCGTCCTGAATGCACCATCAACGCTGAATGTCCTAGTAACAAGGCCTGTATTCGAGAGAAATGTATGGACCCATGCCCTGGTTCGTGTGGATTAAGCGCAATATGTAACGTTATAAACCACACACCTAGTTGCACATGTCCGACAGGTTATACCGGTGATCCATTTACCGTTTGTAATCTGGCACCACCGCCACCACGTAAGAGAATGGCTATATTTTGTCATCAATTACTTTAATGTTTAATTCTTAACACTGTAGTAGAACCTGTTAAGGACGACCCTTGTAATCCATCTCCTTGTGGGTCGAATGCAGTGTGTAACGACGGAATTTGCACTTGTATTGCTGAATACCATGGTGATCCATACACTGGTTGTAGACCGGAATGCGTACTTAACTCCGATTGTGCTCGAGACAAAGCTTGTATTCGAAGTAAATGTGTCAACCCTTGCCCAGGAACTTGTGGCCACAACGCCATTTGCGATGTAATAAACCACGTCCCCATGTGCAGATGCCCAGATGGAATGTCCGGAAATGCATTTATTCAATGCAATCCTATTCCTCGTAAGATTCTAAAACCAATGCAAATAACCAAATACTAACTGTAGTTATTTTAGCGCCCATTATACAAAATCCTTGCCAACCATCACCATGCGGACCAAATAGCCAGTGCCGTGAAATAAATCAACAAGCTGTCTGCTCCTGTGTTCTTGGATACATTGGAAGCCCACCGAACTGTCGTCCTGAATGTACCACCAATTCCGAATGCCCACTGAATCAAGCATGTCTGAACCAAAAATGTAGAGACCCGTGCCCTGGAACTTGTGGCCACAACGCACGCTGCTCGGTTGTCAATCACAATCCGTTCTGTAGTTGCCCAGATCGTCATACCGGAAATCCATTTGTTAGCTGTTCGCCAATAAGTACAAAAATGCCGACTTGTTCTATTAGACAGACTACTCTAACTTTATTTTCTTAGTTGAACCTGTTCATGATGTTATACCTCAAAATCCATGCCAACCTTCACCATGTGGACCCAATTCTGAATGTCGTGAAATAGGAAACTCGCCGTCATGTTCATGCCTTATCGACTTTATAGGATCTCCTCCCAACTGTAGACCCGAATGTGTGACAAGCTCAGAATGCGCAAGCCATTTAGCATGCATCAATCAAAAATGTAAAGATCCCTGCCCAGGATTATGTGGAACGAATGCTGAATGTCGTGTCATAAGTCATACACCGATGTGTATTTGCAATGTAGGACACACAGGTGATCCCTTCACACAATGTAGTATCCAGAGAGATCCAGTACCAGAATATATCAATCCTTGCAATCCAAGCCCATGTGGAGCTAATGCCATCTGTAGAGAACAGAATGGAGCTGGATCATGTCAATGTCTACCTGAATATTTCGGAAACCCATACGAAGGATGTCGCCCAGAGTGTATATTGAATTCAGACTGCCCTTCAAATAAAGCCTGCGTACAAAATAAATGCCGCGACCCATGCCCTGGTACTTGCGGCCAAAATGCTGAATGTCATGTTGTGAACCACCTGCCATCATGTACATGTATAACAGGATACACTGGCGATCCATATCGATTCTGTAGTATACCAGCCCAACGTAAGAATTTACCTAATTTCATATTGTGTTTTACTAACTCCAAATCTACCGTAACAACTAGCAATCCATGCCTTTAAAAAACAATCATGTATTTCTTTTGTAGCGATTGTTCATGAGTACGTAAATCCTTGCCAACCATCGCCCTGTGGTCCGAACAGTCAATGTAAAGAGATCAATAATCAAGCGGTATGCTCCTGCTTACCAAACTATGTTGGAAGCCCACCCGCTTGTCGACCAGAATGTGTAATTAGTAGCGAATGTCCTTACGACAAAGCATGTGTTAATCAAAAATGTGTGGATCCTTGTCCGGGAACTTGTGGCTCTAATGCCGAATGTCATGTTCGAAATCACAGTCCACTTTGTTCTTGCCGCCAAGGCTTTACTGGAGACGCCTTCACAAGATGTTACCCAATACCTCGTAAGATTCATTAAATACATTTCTCACGGGCATAACTTATATAAAACCGTAATTTTGTAGCTCCACCACCACAAATCCAACAAGAAGAGTATCATAATCCATGTGTACCCTCTCCTTGTGGTCAAAACGCCGAATGTCGCGATATCAATGGGGCGCCATCTTGTTCATGTCTACCTACTTATATAGGATCGCCTCCAAATTGTCGCCCAGAGTGTACAATAAATGCAGAATGTCCCAGTAATAAAGCCTGTATTAGAGAAAAATGTACAGACCCATGTCCAGGATCATGTGGCTTTGGAGCCATTTGCAATGTTATAAACCATACTCCCAGCTGCACATGCCCAACCGGATATACCGGAGATCCGTTCATCACTTGTAATCTCGCACCTCCCCCACCACGTAAGAATCATATAGTTCAATGTGAATATCGTAATTACCACCACTTTGAATCGTTAATATAGCCGAGCCTGTTCACGATGACCCATGCCATCCTTCTCCTTGTGGCCCAAATGCTGTTTGCGATAATGGAGTCTGTACTTGTATAGCAGAATATCATGGAGATCCTTATTCAGGTTGTAGACCTGAGTGTGTGCTAAACTCGGACTGCGCCAGGGACAAGGCTTGCATTCGAAACAAATGTGTGAACCCTTGCCCCGGAACCTGTGCTTCAAATGCTCTTTGCGACGTTATCAATCATATCCCGATGTGCAGATGTCCTGATGGAATGTCTGGAAATGCGTTTATACAATGCAATCCAATTCCACGTAAGCCTCCCAACAAAATAAAAACGAACTAAGTTTTAACGTCGATTATTACAGCTCCCATAGTACAAAATCCTTGCCAACCATCCCCGTGTGGACCGAATAGCCAGTGTCGTGAAATAAATCAACAAGCCGTCTGCTCCTGCATTCTAGGATACATTGGAAGCCCACCGAATTGTCGACCGGAATGTACCACGAACTCCGAATGTCCACTCAACCAAGCCTGTCTGAATCAGAAATGCAGAGATCCATGTCCTGGAACTTGTGGTCTTAATGCCAGATGCTCAGTTGTAAATCATAATCCGTTCTGTAGTTGTCCTGACCGTCACACTGGAAATCCATTTATCAGTTGCACCTTAATAAGTAATTTTCAAAGCATTGCTCCATGTTGCGTAATCTAAATATCAATGTTATTAGTCGAACCTGTTCATGATGTACCACCGCAAAATCCTTGCCAGCCATCGCCATGCGGACCCAACTCTGAATGCAGAGTTATTGGAGACTCGCCATCTTGTTCCTGTTTAAAAGAATTTGTAGGCTCTCCACCTCATTGTAGACCGGAATGTGTAACTAGTTCAGAATGTGCCAGCCATTTAGCATGCATAAATCAAAAATGCAAGGATCCTTGTCCAGGACTGTGTGGTGCGAATGCCGAATGTCGTGTCATAAGTCATACACCGATGTGCATTTGTCTTGCCGGACACACTGGTGATCCATTTACTCAATGTGCTATTCAAAGAGATCCAGTGCCTGAAAACATCAATCCATGCAATCCAAGTCCATGCGGAGCTAATGCCATCTGTAGAGAGCAAAATGGAGCCGGTTCTTGTCAATGCCTGCCCGAATATTTTGGAAATCCCTATGAAGGATGTCGTCCCGAATGTATCCTCAATTCCGATTGTCCATCGAATAAAGCCTGCGTTCAAAATAAATGCAAGGATCCATGCCCCGGTACTTGTGGTCAAAATGCGGAGTGTCACGTTGTAAATCATCTTCCTTCTTGTAATTGCTTCATTGGATACACAGGCGATCCATATCGATTCTGTAGTATCCCAGCTGAACGTAAGATTTGTTTTTGTCACTTTAAATATTTTTTTTCATTATCTTTACTATGAAACTTAAATTGTCTAACTACTACTGCCTCGACTGATAAGTCGTCCATCTATGATACAGGTCTAAATTTTTAACTTAAATCGCAAAACGAAACGTTTGATGTACAAGGATTAACAAATATTAATTTCGACATACCAAAGTTGCGTAAAAATCAGTGACTTTGGTGGACTGCCTTTAATATAACCCTAAGAATTAACTGCTTAATTTCCCAAAATATTAAATTCGCTATATATGTCATAACGCAAAGCAAGAACTTAAACGACAGAAAGTTCGGATAATTTCTTGATTTGTAGAATGCTTAATATCAAAATATCTGGACTTCAACATGAAATTTAAGCGCATAAAATTGAGCTCTGATCTCGAAAGTGTCAAATTATTTCCTTAAATTGACATTAAGGGTATCTCGAAGTGCTAACGTATTTGTATACCCTACTGCTTACAATCCGATTAAGCTTGACTACTTAACCGTCCTTACTATAAATCATTGAGCAAGAAACTAAAGGAGGCTTGACAAAAAAATTGTGAGACGAATTTGTTTGTTGAAGTTGCAGCTATAGCAGTGTGACTACTAAAGTGTAACGACTACATTGGCATATAAAATTAAATATACTGCGCTACAACGACCAACCCAGAAAAACATTTCGGACTCATTCAAGTTCGTGCATACAAAATTACCAAGCCGTTCCTTTAGTTACCTGTTCAATGCTATAAATATTCTATACTAAAACGATGTCTTTGTCGGATCTATTTCGAATATGAAGAATGAAATCTTAAAAGAATATGTGCCACTAAATTAAATTAATTCACTGTGCTTTTGTAATAAACCCTGAACATTTGTCAACTTTCAATCCCATAGCCATCAAAAATGAGTATGTCAATCCTTGTCAACCATCACCGTGTGGTCCAAACAGTCAGTGCAGAGAAGTCAATAGCCAAGCGGTCTGTTCATGTCTGCCAAACTATGTCGGCAGTCCGCCTGGATGCCGTCCTGAGTGCGTTATAAGCAGTGAATGTGACTATGATAAGGCGTGCGTTAACCAGAAATGTGTCGACCCCTGCCCCGGAACGTGTGGAACTAATGCAGAATGCCACGTACGCAACCATAGCCCTCTTTGTTCTTGCAATCAAGGTTATACAGGCGATGCCTTCACTAGATGTTACCCAATACCTCGTAAGATCTATCCAATACATCAATGTGCACCATTATTCATATGTGACCAATAATTTTTAGCCCCACCACCACAAATCGAACACGAGGAATATCGAAATCCTTGTGTGCCTTCTCCATGTGGTCAAAACGCCGAATGTCGCGATATCAATGGAGCACCATCGTGCTCTTGCCTCCCAACTTACATTGGATCTCCACCGAACTGTCATCCAGAATGCTCAATAAACGCCGAATGTCCCAGTAACAAGGCCTGCATTCGAGAGAAATGTGTGGATCCCTGTCCAGGATCATGTGGAGTTGGAGCAATCTGTAACGTTATAAGTCACACTCCCAGTTGTACCTGCCCCGTTGGCTACACCGGTGATCCGTTTATAGTCTGTAATCCGGCACCACCTCCACGTAAGAAAGAACAATATAGAATAATGTTTTAAAGTTCTCAATCACCTAATTCTTAACCATATAGCTGAACCAGTTAAGGACGACCCATGCTATCCATCTCCATGTGGTCCGAACGCCATATGTAATGCCGGTATTTGCACTTGTATTGCCGAATACCATGGTGACCCGTACTCGGGTTGCAGACCTGAATGCGTCCTAAACTCCGACTGCGCTAGAGACAAAGCCTGCATACGAAACAAATGCGTCAATCCTTGTCCAGGGACGTGTGGACAGAATGCACTCTGCGATGTTATTAACCATGTACCAATGTGTAGATGCCCTGATGGAATGTCAGGAAATGCATTTATACAGTGCAGTCCTATTCCACGTAAGATTCTGCGTTACCTAAGTTTCCATAGCTTAACCTCGTTATTTACAGCACCAGTCATACAAAATCCATGTCATCCCTCTCCCTGTGGGCCAAATAGCCAGTGCCGCGAAATAAATCAACAAGCCGTCTGCTCCTGCATTCTAGGATACATTGGAAGCCCACCGAATTGTCGACCGGAATGTACCACGAACTCCGAATGTCCACTCAACCAAGCCTGTCTGAACCAGAAATGCAGAGATCCATGTCCTGGAACTTGTGGCCTTAATGCCAGATGCTCTGTTGTAAATCATAACCCGTTCTGTAGTTGTCCGGATCGTCACACTGGAAATCCATTTATAAGCTGCACATTAATAAGTAAATTTTAAAAGTATTGCTACATGCAGCGTAATCTTAACCAAAATATTATTAGTTGAACCTGTCCATGACGAGCCGCCACAAAATCCCTGCCAGCCATCTCCGTGCGGACCAAACTCTGAATGCCGGGTTGTAGGAGACTCACCATCATGTTCTTGTCTACAAGAATTTATAGGTTCTCCGCCAAATTGTAGACCGGAATGTGTTACCAGTTCAGAATGCGCAAGCAATTTAGCATGCATAAACCAAAAATGCAAGGATCCTTGTCCAGGATTGTGCGGAGCGAATGCCGAATGTCGAGTAATCAGCCATACACCAATGTGTATTTGCACAATAGGTTATACTGGCGATCCATTCTCGCAATGCTCCATCTTACGAGATCCAGAACCGGAACATATTAACCCTTGTAATCCAAGTCCTTGCGGCGCTAACGCCATCTGTAAGGAACAAAATGGAGCAGGATCATGCCAATGCTTACCCGAATATTTTGGAAATCCCTACGAAGGATGCCGACCTGAATGTATTCTGAACTCGGACTGTGCTTCGAATAAGGCTTGCGTTCAAAATAAATGCAAGGATCCTTGTCCAGGAACCTGTGGTCAAAACGCTCTATGTCATGTTGTAAACCATCTGCCGTCATGTACTTGTATATCAGGATATACTGGAGATCCATACCGGTTCTGTAGCATTCCACCCGAACGTAAGGAAAAAACTCAATTTTGTTACTATTTACTTATACTAACTTCATCTCAAAATATAACTACATCTCAAAGATATGATATCAAAGTGCTAAATATCTATTAAATTCACTAGCTATTGTTCATGAGTACGTCAATCCATGTCAACCATCGCCTTGTGGCCCCAATAGTCAATGTAAGGAAATCAATAGCCAAGCAGTATGTTCGTGTCTACCCAACTATGTTGGAAGTCCGCCAGGTTGCCGACCAGAATGTGTTATTAGTAGCGAATGTGCTTATGACAAAGCATGCATGAATCAAAAATGCGTCGATCCATGTCCTGGAACATGCGGAACGAACGCCGAATGTCACGTTAGAAACCACAGTCCACTCTGCTCTTGTAAGCAAGGTTTTACTGGAGACGCATTCACCAGATGTTACCCAATACCTCGTAAGATCGAATACTTCGATGCCCAAATGCAACCATCTAATTAAACTATTTTAGCCCCTCCGCCACAAATTGAACACGAAGAATATCACAATCCTTGTATTCCATCACCCTGTGGTCAAAACGCTGAGTGTCGAGATATCAATGGAGCTCCATCGTGTTCTTGCCTTTCAACTTACATTGGATCTCCGCCTAACTGCCGTCCAGAATGCACCATTAATGCCGAGTGTCCAAGTAATAAGGCTTGTATTCGAGAGAAATGTATAGATCCATGTCCAGGATCATGCGGAGTTAGTGCCATCTGCAACGTTATAAACCACACACCAAGTTGTACATGTCCGACAGGTTATACCGGTGATCCATTCACCATTTGTAACCTCGCTCCTCCCCCACCACGTAAGCAAATAATGTTTTTATAGAAGAGCCCAATAATACCAAATTTATGCGTTACTGTAGCGATACCAGTAAAGGATGATCCATGCAATCCATCTCCTTGTGGACCCAACGCTGTTTGTAATGACGGGATCTGCACCTGTATTCCAGAATACCACGGCGACCCATACTCCGGTTGTAGACCTGAATGCGTACTAAATTCCGACTGCTCTCGAGATAAGGCTTGCATTCGTAACAAATGCGTTAATCCTTGTCCAGGAACTTGCGGTCACAATGCTATTTGCGATGTAATAAACCATGTCCCAATGTGCAGATGCCCTGATGGAATGTCAGGAAATGCATTTATTCAATGTAGTCCTATTCCACGTAAGATTTTATACCCTAACGCAGTCAGTCAAATACTAACTGCAGTTCTTCTAGCGCCAGTTATACAAAATCCTTGCCAACCGTCTCCGTGTGGACCGAACAGCCAGTGTCGCGAGATAAATCAACAAGCTGTCTGCTCCTGTGTTCTAGGATACATTGGAAGCCCACCGAACTGTCGACCAGAATGCACCACTAACTCCGAGTGCCCGCTAAACCAAGCTTGTTTGAACCAAAAATGTAGGGATCCGTGCCCTGGAACTTGCGGACACAACGCTCGATGCACTGTTGTAAACCATAATCCATTCTGTAGTTGCCCTGATCGTCACACTGGAAGTCCTTTCATAAGCTGTTCGCCAATCAGTAATTACCCTTCATTTATCTTTTCCCTAATCTGTTACTTATTTTCGATTTCGATATAGTTGAACCAGTCTTTGATGTCCCACCCCAAAACCCGTGCCAACCGTCACCATGTGGACCGAACTCCGAATGTAGAGTAGTTGGAGATTCGCCATCTTGTTCGTGTCTCAAAGAGTTCATAGGATCTCCACCAAATTGCAGACCTGAATGCGTTACCAGCTCGGAATGTGCCAGTCATTTAGCATGTATAAATCAGAAATGTAAAGATCCTTGCCCGGGATTATGTGGAACGAACGCTGAATGTCGTGTCATAAGTCATACACCGATGTGTATTTGCAATGCAGGACACACTGGTGATCCGTTTACCCAATGTAGTATTCAAAGAGATCCAGTACCCGAGTATGTCAATCCCTGCAATCCAAGTCCTTGTGGGGCTAACGCCATCTGTAGAGAACAGAATGGAGCTGGATCGTGCCAATGCTTACCTGAGTACTTTGGAAATCCCTATGAAGGATGTCGTCCCGAATGCATTTTGAATTCTGATTGCCCTTCGAATAAGGCTTGTGTCCAAAATAAATGCAAGGATCCATGCCCAGGCACTTGCGGCCAGAACGCAGAATGTCACGTTGTAAATCACCTACCGTCATGTACCTGCATCACTGGATACACTGGAGATCCATACCGATTCTGTAATCTACCTCCGAAACGTAAGATTTTCTATGCTCCTTTACTAACTTTTTTACGTTACGTTAATCAAACATTAATTCATGCCACCAATAGTTTATATCCATATATATCTTAACCCCAATATCTCTAATGATAAATTTTGACTTTGTAATTCTTTAGCTGTCGTGCAAGAATATGTTAATCCATGTCAACCATCACCGTGCGGACCCAATAGTCAGTGCAAAGAACTGAATGGGCAAGCTATTTGCTCCTGTTTGCCAAACTATGTCGGCAGTCCGCCTGGTTGCCGGCCGGAATGCGTTATTAGTACCGAATGTCCGTATAACAAAGCCTGTGTAAATCAGAAATGTGTAGACCCGTGCCCTGGAACATGTGGAACTTATGCCGAATGCCAAGTCCGAAATCATAGTCCACTGTGTTCTTGTAAGCAAGGATATACGGGCGATGCATTTACAAGATGCTATCCAATACCTCGTAAGAACAAACAAAACTTTCCTCTACAGTCTGAAGCAAATTTTAATATTACAGCACCACCACCTAAGATCGAATATGAAGAATACCACAATCCTTGTGTTCCATCTCCATGTGGACAAAATGCCGAATGCCGTGATATCAATGGTTCGCCATCTTGTTCTTGTCTGCCCACTTATATAGGATCTCCGCCCAACTGCCGACCAGAGTGTACAATAAATTCAGAATGTCCAAGTAACAAGGCCTGTATTCGTGAAAAATGCATAGATCCATGTCCTGGATCATGCGGAGTTAGAGCAATCTGCAACGTTATAAACCACACTCCTAGTTGCACTTGTCCCACAGGCTATACTGGTGATCCATTCACTATTTGTAATATCGCTCCGCCTCCGCCACGTAAGATACTATCAGAAAATATATATGAAAACAAACATCAATAAAAACTGTCTTATAACATAGCCGAACCCGTTAAGGACGATCCATGTTATCCTTCACCGTGTGGTCCCAATGCAGTATGCAATGGAGGAACATGTACCTGTATTGCTGAATACCACGGCGACCCGTACTCCGGCTGTAGACCTGAATGTGTGCTAAACTCAGACTGTTCCAGAGACAAAGCTTGTATACACAGTAAATGCGTAAATCCTTGCCCTGGCACGTGTGCTCAAACTGCCATTTGCGATGTTATCAACCACGTTCCAATGTGTAGATGTCCTGCTGGAATGTCAGGAAATGCATTTATTCAATGCACTCCAATTCCACGTAAGCCAATAACTCCGTTCTTATACATACACGCTCTAACTACGAAAATTTTAGCAACAATTATTCAAAACCCATGCCAACCATCTCCATGTGGTCCGAACAGCCAATGTCGTGAAATAAATCAACAAGCTGTCTGCTCTTGCGTCTTAGGATATATTGGAAGCCCACCGAACTGCCGACCGGAATGTACCACGAACTCGGAATGTCCATTAAATCAAGCTTGTCTCAATCAGAAATGTGGAGATCCATGTCCTGGAACGTGTGGACTAAGTGCCAGATGCACAGTGGTCAATCACAATCCATTCTGTAGTTGTCCTGACCGTCATACTGGAAATCCATTTATAAGCTGTTCACCAATAAGTAATATTATCTAAAATTACCGTATTTCAATAATCCGTAACTAAAATAATTTAATTAGTCGAACCTGTGCACGATGTTCAGCCACAAAATCCTTGCCAACCATCTCCGTGCGGACCTAACGCCGAATGTAGAGTAGTCGGCGATTCACCATCATGCTCCTGTTTACAAGAATTTGTAGGATCTCCACCGAACTGTAGGCCTGAATGCGTCACTAGCTCAGAATGCTCAAGCCACTTAGCTTGCGTCAATCAGAAATGTAAAGATCCCTGCCCAGGACTATGTGGTGCAGACGCTGAATGTCGCGTCATAAGCCATACTCCGATGTGTATCTGTCGCGTTGGATACACTGGTGATCCATTCACTCAATGCACTATACAGAGAGATCCACAACCAGAACTGATCAATCCATGTAATCCAAGTCCTTGTGGAGCGAATGCTATTTGTCGCGAACAAAATAGAGCAGGAGCTTGCCAATGCCTTCCAGAATACTACGGAAATCCATACGAAGGATGCCGACCTGAATGTGTTGTTAACTCAGACTGTCCTTCCAATAAAGCCTGCGTACAAAATAAATGCAAAGATCCATGCCCAGGAACTTGTGGACAAAATGCCCAATGTCATGTTGTAAATCATCTGCCATCTTGTACTTGTATTACAGGATACACTGGAGACCCGTATCGATTCTGCTCCATTCCAGCTCAACGTAAGAACAATTATATCCAACAAAATCCATTACTACTAGAAACTTTAACTCTAACTAACTCCGCTACATTCCAACCCAATGTCGATACTTATTCGTTGTAAATTCTTTCCCAAACAGCAATCGTACATGAGTATATAAACCCTTGTCAGCCATCGCCTTGTGGACCCAACAGCCAATGCAAGGAATTGAACGAACAGGCAATCTGCTCTTGTTTACCAAACTATGTTGGCAGTCCGCCAGGTTGTCGACCCGAATGTGTCATCAGTAGCGAATGTTCGTACGACAAAGCATGCGTGAATCAAAAATGTGTCGATCCATGTCCAGGTACTTGTGGAACCAATGCCGAATGCCATGTTAGAAACCACAGTCCGCTATGTTCGTGCAACCAAGGCTTCACAGGAGACGCCTTTACTAGATGTTACCCAATACCACGTATGATCGAATATTTCTTTACCGAAAGGGATATATCTAACTCAAATATTTTAGCTCCACCCCCACAAATTGAACACGAGGAATACCATAATCCATGTGTGCCATCACCTTGTGGCCAAAACGCCGAATGTCGCGATATCAATGGAGCACCGTCTTGCTCTTGCCTTCCAACTTATATTGGATCCCCGCCAAACTGCCGTCCTGAATGTACCATAAATGCGGAATGTCCAAGTAATAAGGCCTGTATTCGTGAGAAATGTATTGACCCATGTCCAGGATCTTGTGGATTTGGAGCAATTTGCAATGTCATAAACCACACACCAAGTTGTACATGTCCCACAGGTTATACCGGTGATCCGTTTACCATTTGTAATCCTGCCCCACCACCACCACGTAAGAATGGTGCATCTTCAATAATGAATTTCTTTTATATCGAGTTTTAATCTTCATATAGCTGAACCTGTTAAGGATGACCCATGTTACCCATCCCCTTGTGGAGCGAATGCCGTATGTAATGATGGAATCTGTACTTGTATAGCGGAATACCACGGCGATCCTTACTCAGGATGTAGACCAGAGTGCGTACTTAATGCAGACTGCGCAAGAGATAAAGCCTGTATTAGAAATAAATGTGTTAATCCTTGTCCTGGAACCTGTGCACCAAATGCCCTTTGTGACGTTATCAACCATGTACCAATGTGCAGATGCCCCGATGGAACATCAGGAAATGCTTTCATTCAATGCAACCCTATTCCACGTAAGACTGTCGAAAATTTTTACAAGAAATCTGATATAACTACGATCATTGTAGCCCCAGTTATACAAAATCCATGTCAGCCGTCTCCGTGTGGACCAAACAGCCAGTGTCGCGAAATAAATCAACAAGCTGTTTGCTCCTGCATCCTAGGATACATTGGAAGTCCACCGAACTGTCGACCAGAATGTACATCAAACTCGGAATGTCCTTTAACTGAAGCCTGTATAAATCAGAAGTGTAGAGACCCATGTCCTGGAACTTGCGGCGTCAATGCAAGATGCTCTGTTGTAAATCACAATCCATTCTGTAGTTGTCCCGAACGACACACTGGAAACCCGTTCATCAGCTGCTCACCAATAAGTAAAACGAACAACCATATCTACTTTAACGAATCGGCACTAATATAATTTCCATAGTTCAACCGGTTCATGACGTCCAACCGTCAAATCCTTGTCAGCCGTCGCCTTGTGGACCAAATTCTGAATGTAGAGAAGTCGGTGACTCCCCATCGTGCTCCTGCCTGAGAGAATTTGTAGGTTCTCCACCCCATTGTAGGCCCGAATGTGTTACAAGTTCCGAATGCGCAAGCCATCTGGCATGCATAAATCAGAAATGTAAAGATCCATGTCCAGGATTATGCGGTACAAATGCCGAATGCAAAGTTGTAAGTCATAGTCCGATTTGTCTGTGCTTGGCTGGACATACAGGCGATCCGTTCACCTACTGCGGAGTTCAACATGAACCTGTTATTGAACATCTGGAACCATGCAACCCAAGTCCATGTGGTTCGAACGCCATATGTCGAGTATATAACGGTGCGGGATCCTGCCAATGTCAGCCTGAATACTTTGGAAACCCCTATGAAGGATGTCGCCCTGAATGTATACTGAACTCCGATTGCCCTTCGAATAAGGCCTGTGTTCAAAATAAGTGCAAAGACCCATGCCCGGGAACCTGCGGTCAAAATGCCGAATGCCACGTTGTTAATCATTTACCATCTTGTAACTGTATTACCGGATACATTGGTGATCCGTACCGACTATGTACTATTCCGCATACACGTAAGGAAATCTTCATTCTAGTTGAATTTTACTAACACGGCTGCTGATCTCCTAACCAAAACCCGTCATATTAAACAATTTTATTTTTGTCCAATAGCAATAATACACGAATACGTAAATCCGTGCCAACCCTCGCCTTGTGGTCCCAACAGTAAGTGCCAAGAAATCAACGGTCAAGCTGTATGCTCTTGCTTACCAACATATGTCGGAAGCCCGCCGGGATGTCGACCGGAATGTGTCATTAGTAGCGAGTGTTCATATGACAAAGCATGTGTAAACCAGAAATGTGTTGATCCTTGCCCAGGAACATGTGGAACAAACGCTGACTGTCACGTAAGAAACCACAGTCCACTCTGTTCTTGCAGACAAGGCTATACAGGAGATGCGTTCACACGCTGTTACCCAATACCCCGTAAGAATCCCTCATATTTTTTCCGCAAATTCTCTCTACAAAATATGTCAATTCTTAGCACCACCAAAAGAAATCGTGCAAGACGAAGTGAAAGATCCTTGCGTTCCTTCACCATGTGGTCAAAATGCTCAATGCCGCCAAGTAAACGGTGCGTCCTCTTGTTCCTGCCTGTCCGGATACTTTGGATCGCCACCAAATTGTCGACCCGAATGTGTAATCAATTCAGAATGTCCAAGCAACAAGGCTTGCATTCGCGAAAGATGTATCGATCCTTGTCCAGGCTCATGCGGATTAGAAGCCTTATGTAGTGTTGCAAATCACACACCGCTCTGTTCATGCCCAGCTGGTTATATTGGTGATCCATTCAATTACTGTCGTCTTCAACCCCCGCCACCACGTAAGCCCACTCATTCATATTTCTTTCGATTGTCTTTATTAATTTTAAAAATATCAACGAAACAGCGGAAATAGTCAAGGACGACCCATGCAATCCTTCGCCGTGTGGACCAAATGCTGTATGCAGCGGTGGAGTATGTTCCTGTATTCCTGAATATCATGGAGATCCCTACTCAGGTTGCCGTCCGGAATGCGTACTGAACTCGGATTGTGCGAGAGACAAAGCCTGTATTAACCGAAAATGTGTTGACCCTTGCCCCGGAACGTGTGGACAAAATGCGTTATGCAATGTAAACAACCACGTTCCTATGTGTAGCTGTCCGAACGAAATGACTGGAAATGCTTTTGTTCTATGCAGTCCCGTACCAAGTATACATCAACTGTTCATTTTAAACCAACCACATTATATTCATATCGCGCAAATTCTAGAACCAGTTATTACAAATCCTTGCCATCCGTCACCCTGTGGACCGAATAGCCAGTGCAGAGAATTCAATCAACAAGCCATCTGTTCGTGCATCCAGGGATATATTGGCAGCCCGCCTTCGTGTCGCCCTGAATGTACTACAAACTCGGAGTGTCCGCCGAATCTTGCGTGCCTGAACCAGAAGTGTCGCGATCCTTGTCCTGGAACATGCGGTTTCAACGCCAAATGTAGTGTCGTCAACCATAATCCATTCTGTAGTTGTCCGAGCCGCTACACTGGCAATCCATTTATAATGTGCCAGCAAATCGGTATTACAATTTAAGTGTGTGAGTCGATGAACTCTTCTTACCCAATCCTATTCTTTACTCGTACAGTTGAACCTCCTGTTCGTGATGTCCAACCTCAAGATCCTTGCCGACCATCACCGTGTGGTCCCAACTCTGAATGTAGAGTTGTGGGAGATTCGCCATCCTGCTCATGCGTCCGAGAATTCGTTGGAAGTCCGCCAAACTGTCGACCTGAATGTGTAACAAGTTCTGAATGTGCCAGTCACTTGGCTTGTATGAATCAAAAATGTCAAGATCCTTGTCCTGGATTATGTGCCATAAATGCAGAATGTAGAGTAATAAGTCATACACCGATGTGCCAATGTGCGTTGGGCTATACCGGAGATCCATTCTCGCAATGCTTCGTTTTCAAGGACCCACCAGTATCCGACCAAGTTTTGCCATGTAGCCCGAATCCTTGTGGTATCAATGCTATATGCAGAGAACAACATGGTGCCGGCTCATGTCAATGCTTGCCAGAATACTTTGGTAATCCTTACGAAGGTTGCAGACCAGAATGTGTTATAAACTCTGATTGCCCATCGAACAAAGCTTGCGTTCAAAACAAATGTCGCGATCCATGTCCTGGAATGTGCGGTTTAAATGCTGAATGCTACACTTCAAACCATGTACCATCTTGTAACTGTATTACAGGATATATAGGAGATCCTTATCGTTATTGTAATAGACCAGCTGAACGTAAGCCTCTTAAGAATCTAAATTCCAAAATAATCCCTTTAGCAATTTCAATATAATTCTCTAATTTTACTTTTGTATATTCACAGCTGTTGTTGTCGAGTACGTAAATCCATGTCAACCATCGCCATGTGGACCAAATAGCCAATGCAAAGAGAACGGTAATCAAGCTATTTGTAGCTGCTTGCCGTCATATTTCGGAAGTCCACCAGCCTGTCGACCAGAATGTGTACTAAGTTCGGAGTGTTCATCTGATAAGGCTTGTATAAATCAAAAGTGTGAAGATCCATGCCCAGGAACTTGCGGAATCAACGCAGAATGTCATGTCCGCAACCACAGTCCGCTTTGCTCATGCAAGCCTGGATTCACCGGAGAAGCATTCACCAGATGTTATCCCCCAACACGTAATTGTCTTCTTTCATCAACGTAGAGACAAAGTAGTTATTTCGAAATTTTCTAATTTTTACAGCCGAATACATTCCACCGCAGCAAGAAGAGGAACGATACAAAGATCCATGCTATCCATCACCTTGCGGTCCTTACTCCCACTGTAGAGATTCGAACGGTTCACCAGTGTGCACTTGTTTGTCGAACTACATCGGTTCAGCGCCAAATTGTCGTCCCGAATGTACGATCAGTGCTGAATGCCCGAGCAATAAGGCCTGTATCCGTGAAAGATGTGTCGACCCCTGTCCTGGTTCATGTGGCTTCAATGCCCTTTGCAATGTGATAAACCATACCCCAAGCTGTACATGCCCACAACAATACATCGGAGATCCATTCGTAAGTTGTCAGCCAGCCCCGCCACCACCAAGTAAGTTTTCACATCTGATTACGTATAAAGTGTTTTTTTCCAAAAACCAAATTTTAATTCAAACCCAGAAGATGAGCCCAAACACGATCCTTGCTATCCTTCGCCATGCGGTCCAAATGCCAAATGCGATAACGGAGTCTGCTCATGCATACCGGAATACCAAGGAGACGCTTACTCCTACTACGGCTGTCGACCAGAATGTGTACTCAGCTCAGATTGCTCCAGAGATAAGTCTTGTATACGAAACAAATGCGTTGATCCATGTCCTGGAACCTGTGGTAATAATGCTCTTTGCGATGTTGTTAACCACGTTGCAATGTGCAGATGCCCCGATGATATGACTGGAGATGCGTTCATCGATTGCAAGCGAATTCCAAGTAGGACATATTTTGAACTAACAACAAAACAAACCTCTTATTGATTATTCGTTCGCTTTTCAGAGCCTGTTCTTCAAAATCCATGCCTACCGTCACCATGCGGACCAAACAGTCAATGCCGTGAACAGAATCAACAAGCCATCTGTACATGTATAGCAGGATTCCAAGGTGCACCACCAAATTGCCGATTGGAATGTTATTCCGATTCCGATTGTTCCCAAATTCATTCCTGCGTGAATCATAAGTGCGTCGATCCTTGCCCAGGAAAGTGCGGCATAAATGCCGAGTGCCAGACTATACAACATCGCGCAATGTGCGAATGTATACAAGGTTACACCGGAAATCCGTTCAGTTTCTGTCGGCCAATAGGTAAGTGGTTTAATCTTTGAATCGGACCAGGTCAGGAAATTCAATCCTGCTTGTTTTATTGCAGAAATTCGACCAGTTGTTCACGACGATCCTTGCAATCCATCGCCATGCGGATTCAATGCTCAATGCCGAAATAATGGCGGTCAAGCACAATGTTCTTGTCTACCAGAATTCTTAGGATCACCACCAAATTGCCGTCCAGAGTGCACAACAAACGACGAATGTTCTTACAATTTGGCCTGTATGAACCGGAAATGCGGTGATCCTTGTGTAGGATCCTGCGGTGAAAATGCAGATTGTAGTGTTTCTGCGCACATTCCAAATTGTCTATGCCGAGCTGGATTTATCGGTGATCCGTTCTTCAGATGTTATGAACCACAGGTGCCAGTAATCGAGGAACCTAAAAATCCATGCGTCCCGTCACCATGCGGAACCAATGCGCACTGTAGAGTTCAAAATAACAACTTTGTGTGCGAATGCGCTCAAGACTACATCGGAAATCCTTACGAAGGTTGCCGACCTGAATGCGTTGGTAATTCGGAATGTTCTTCGAACAAGGCTTGTATTAAGTCGAAATGCCAGGATCCATGTCCAGGAGTTTGCGGAATCGAGGCCATTTGTACAGTCTCAAATCATGTTCCAGTCTGCTCCTGTCCATACGGTCTAACAGGCAACGCATTCCGCCAATGCACGGTTATCGTAGATCGTGGCGAACCAGTCGAGGAGAAGAATCCATGCTACCCATCGCCATGCGGTTTGAATTCGTTATGCCGAAATGTTAAAGGAAATGCCGTGTGTGAATGCTTGCCAGGATACTTTGGAAATCCAACAGGATACGGCTGCAAACCGGAATGTACGCTCAGCTCAGATTGCGCCCTGGACAAAGCATGTATGAATGCGAAGTGTGTTGATCCATGTCCAGGTGTATGTGGCTACGGAGCTCAATGCAAGACCATCAGTCACAACCCGATTTGCAGTTGCCCTGTTCCGATGATTGGAAATCCGTTTGTCGAATGTCATCCACCAGTTAAGGATGAACCGATCGACCCATGCAATCCATCACCATGCCATAGTAACGGAATTTGTCGAGTAGTAAACGGAGCTGCATCCTGTATATATCCAGAATGCGTTACAAATGAAGACTGTCCACGTGACCGAGCATGTACAAATCAAAAATGTCAAGATCCTTGCGTAAACGCGTGTGGATTGAATGCAATTTGTAATGCAATCAACCATAGAGCACTCTGCTCCTGTCCACCTGGCTACTTCGGTTCGCCCTACTTGGAATGTACCCGACAAATGGATGTTATTGTACCGAAACCCGAATGCACTACTGACAATGATTGTTCCAATGACAAGGCTTGTATTAATCAAGAATGCCGGAACCCGTGCTCACAGGGAAACATATGTGGTCAAAATGCGAAATGCCATGTTCAACTACACCGACCATTGTGCGTTTGCAACGAAGGTTACACTGGCAACGCACAAACTTTCTGCCATTTGCGTAAGTACTGATTTCTACCACAACTCAATAATCCCGGAATTCTTTTCTATTACTAACTTCTCGCTAATTACATCTTACAGTTGGATGTCGGTCGGATGAAGAATGTCCGGTCATAGAAGCCTGCGTAAATCGTCAATGCGTTGATCCATGCTCATTCACACAATGCGGAACGAATGCACTTTGCCGAGCTGATTACAATCACAAAGCTAGATGCCACTGCTTAGAAGGATACCGCGGAAATCCATTGGTTCGATGTGAACGACCAGAATGTACTGTCGATTCGGAATGTTCGTACAACTTGGCCTGTATCCAAGAAAGATGTCAAGATCCTTGCGATTGTGGCGAAGGAGCACAATGCCGAGTGGATAATCATCGCGCTCAATGCAGGTGTCCTCCGAGCTATACTGGCGATCCTCGCGTAAAATGCACACCAAGTAATATTATTTAAATTTCTTTAAAAAGGATTGGTATTAATTCGAATTTATTTCAGTCCCATATTTGGATACATCTGAATGCACAGTCGACGCTGATTGTCCAAGCAAATTGGCATGCTTCAGCGGCGAATGCAAAAATCCCTGCACGGTTACAAAACCTTGTGGAATATATGCAACGTGCAGTGTAGTAGACACCTTACCGCTCAGAACTATGGTTTGCGCCTGCGAACCTGGATATGTTGGTGATGCGGACGTAGGCTGCCGAAAAGGTAAGCATCGATTTAAAAAGGTTTTTCAAACAATAAGGCGACCGAAAAATTTAAATATAAACATTTCTGACCAATCTTTCAGCATAACAATAATGTAAATAAATTTTTTGAGAATTAATGTAAATACTTGCAAAAGGTGTATACACGCACATGCACTAGATTTTGTTGATTTTTCTCCATCTAGCTAATTATTAGCTTCGTTTTCCGAATTAATTTTAATTTTAATTAAACTTTGTAGAAGAACTGAAGGAGCCTGGTTGCCGATCCAACGACGAATGTCCAAATCCCGAAGCATGTCGCAATACAATTTGCGTTAATCCATGCACTGATAACTCACCTTGTGCTCGAACTGCTGAATGCTTAGCTCAAAACCATCGAGCCATTTGCAAATGTCCACCGAACTTAGAAGGTGATCCGTTTGTAAATTGCTACCAAGGTGAGGACTAATTTTCATTTTGCATAAAAAGATAATTAAATCAAACACAACATATGCAACTTCAGTTTCAGCGAAGACACCCGAATGTACACAGGACTCAGAGTGCTCAACATCGATGGCATGCATCAACCAACGTTGCCAAGATCCATGCGCCGATAGTAATCCTTGCGCAGGAAATGCTGAGTGCAGAGTATCGCAACATCGTCCACTATGCTTCTGTCCAACTGGTTGGGGTGGTGATCCACAAGTTCAGTGCTACAAACGTAAGCTGCTTAGTAAATGAGTCCGAAATGGATGTATATAAGAATGTCTTCTCTCTCTTCCAGCTGAGTGTAAGATCAATGCTGACTGTCCGTACGACAAAGCGTGCGTAAATGAGAAATGTTTGAATCCATGCGTCTACGGATCTCGTCAATGTGGTACCGGAGCAGAATGTCTCGCACAAAATCATCAAGCAACATGCGTATGCCCATCTGGTACTCAAGGCAATCCCTTCGTATCATGTATTTCAGGACATTGTCAATACAACGAGGACTGTGCCGATCACGAAGCATGCGATCGCCTTAACCGCGCCTGTCGACCAGTATGTGATTCGGATACGTGTGCTCCGCAAGCAACTTGCATTGGCAGAAATCATCAACCCCAATGCGAATGTAGGCCTGGAACAACTGGCAATCCGTTCATTGATTGTTCCGTTCTACGCGAGCCACAACGTCCCGAACCCGAGTGTACAGTGGATGCTGATTGTCCATCACAACTGGCTTGCTTCAGTAATCACTGCTCGAATCCATGCAATAATCCAAACGTATGTTCGCCACAACAAACATGCTCGGTTCTCGATACGTTACCGCTTCGAACAGTAATTTGCAAGTGTCCAAGTGACATGATCACCGATAATGCCAGAAATTGTGTACCAATCAAACACGATACACCCGGATGTCAAGCGAACGAAGATTGCGGCGATCCCGATATATGTTTGCGAGGAGTTTGTACGTTAGCCTGTCGAGTAGATGAGTGCGGTGTCAACGCGCAATGTTTGTCGAAGAATCACTACGCACATTGCACTTGCCCGCCTGGATATGAAGGAAATCCTAGAATTGAATGCCTTACTCGTAAGTACTGTAATTTTTTAATTATTAAGTTGTTGTGGTGGTGTACATTTCGCACGCTCATTTTATTAATTTGAAAGCCCCATCGCCTTCTATTCAGAATTTTACGGCATTTGATGCCTGGGTCCTTCAGGAGTCAGTTCTATCTTACTCCTTTTCTAGTCTTCATTAAGAATCTTCAGTCGTCAAAGCTAGATCTTATTTTGCAGCTAAGCACTACGTTTTTGAATTCGGTTTTGATACAGAGACATACACGATCTCTCTGGCTACTTCTTTCTGCGTGGATAACAGTGAAACTTCAGTAGTCATTCTTGGTATCAACCTTTTAGAATTAAGGAAGACCACCATAAATTCATGTACGATCTCTTCAAGGCATAGAACTGCCTCTCTTCGTGGCTTCCTAGTGGTCAGTGAAATTTCAATACACTTCAATCAGCTGTCTATGAATTTTCTTATCCGTGAACACGAGTGTGCCTAGGTGCTTCTCTTCGACTCGATCGATGGAGCACAGAGCCAGTTCGCCGGCCGCTTCTATGCTCATCTCCGACCCCTGTCTTACAAGCTCGTACACCATTTTTTCCAGAGAAGTCACAGTGTTCAAGTATTCGCTTTTGTATCCGCTCACCTGCTTGCATTCATCTGTATAAGAACCAATTACCTAGCATCTTCTTTTACAATAGAGTGCAGGGTTGCCACACACCATACTATTAGAGCATGAGAGAAAAATCTTGAAGTTCAAATATAATTTTCAATTTAATTTTCTACCAGCTAAAACTCCGTCAGTGATTCCACAAGCGGAATGCTACAAGAACGATGATTGCCCATACGATCGAACCTGTCACAACGAACGATGTGTGAATCCATGTGAATCTAATCCATGCGGACGAGGAGCATTCTGTCATACTGAAAATAGAAAACCAGTTTGTAGATGTCCAGTTGGATACGCTGGAACTCCAGAACAAGGATGCGTGCCACGTAAGGATTCTTCATTGAAAACATTTTTGGTAATTGATTTTAAACAAATTTCTTCCGTTACAGCATCTAGTGATACTACAATTGGCTGCAAATCGAACTCAGAATGTTCACTTTCCGAGTCCTGCATAAACGAGCGTTGCGTTAATCCTTGCAATTGTGGTGAAAATGCCGATTGTATTGTACGCGATCATCATCCAGTGTGTTATTGTCGACCAGGATTCTCCGGAAATGCACAGTTCGGCTGTTTCAAATTGGGTTGCCAATCGGACGATGAATGTGCCAGCGACAAGCAATGTGTTAGCAACGAATGCATTAACCCATGCGTTGTAAATGATCCATGTGCGATAAATGCAGAATGCTACGGAAAGAATCATAGATCGGCATGTAGATGTCCGGCAGGTCTAGAAGGCGATCCGTTCCAAAGATGCGAGCGTGTTGAATGCCACTCTGATTTCGAATGTGCATCCAATTTGGCCTGCGTACACAATAGATGTATCGATCCTTGCGGAACCGAACCATGTGCCCGAAATGCTGTTTGCTATTCGATCAATCATGCCGCACTTTGCAAATGTCCCGAAGATATGCCACTTGGAAATCCATTCTCATACTGTGAAAGACGGCCAGTTGTTAGCAACGAACCAGAATGTCGTAACGATCCAGATTGTCCCAGCAAGTTGGCATGCATAAACAACAGATGCGTAAATCCATGCAAGGAACTTTCGCCATGTGCAACTTCGGCCCAATGCAGTGTATTGGACAGTGTACCTGTGCGAACGATGGTTTGCGAATGTCCAGAACTAACAGTTCCAGATACAAATGGAGAATGTCGCGCTATCATACTGCAAACACCGTCCGGTTGTACTTCTGATTTCGATTGCTCTGACCAGGAAGCCTGTATCAATAGACAGTGCAGAAATCCATGCAACTGCGGAATGAACGCAATATGTCACGTCCAAAATCACAGAGCTTCTTGTTCCTGTGCCGAAGGTTACGAAGGTAATCCTTACAACCTATGTAGAACAGTGGGTTGCCGTATCGATCGTGAATGCGACTCTGGACAAGCCTGTGTCAACGGAAATTGTATCAATCCATGCATTGTCGATGATCCTTGTGGTCCGAATGCAGAATGCTACACTGTTGGAAATAAGGCCAACTGCAAATGTCTTACCGGATACCGTGGAAACCCATACGAAAGATGTAACATCATAGGCTGTAGATCGAATAGCGATTGTCCGTCAGAGAAGACATGCGAAAATCAACAATGCATTGATCCTTGCCTCTACGATAATCCGTGCTCACCGAGAGCAGAGTGCAGAGCCCAAAATCATTTGGCAATCTGTCGGTGCCCGGCTGGTTTCATGGGCAATCCTTACATTGATTGCAGACCAGAAATCATCCCAGAATGTACCTTCGATACAGATTGTCCATCCAAACTGGCTTGCATCAACAATAAATGCGCCGACCCATGTGCTATTTTGGAACCATGTGACCGACCATCACGCTGCGAAGTAACACCAACATCTCCAGTACGAACTATGATTTGCATCTGTCCTGAAGGATATATTAGTAGCGGCAGTGGAACATGCAAACCAACGAAATCTGTTCTAGACGTTGGCGGCTGTATTGCCGACTCAGATTGCCCGGCCGACAGATCCTGTATCAACGGAATCTGCAGGGATCCTTGCAATTGCGGACTAAATGCCGAATGCCGCATCAAAAACCATAAGCCAGTTTGCTCGTGCAAGCAAGGCTACGAAGGAAATGCCGAATTCGAGTGCATTAAAATCGGATGCAGATCTGACGACGAATGCTCTACCCAACACTCCTGCATAAACCGACAATGTGTACCAGCTTGTTCAGCGGATAATAATCCGTGCGGTATTCAGGCAGAATGCTACGGAATCAATCATAGAGCTGTTTGCGAATGCAGACCAGGCTTCAGTGGCAATCCTCGATTATCCTGTATACCACTGGGTTGTCGAACCGATACCGAATGCCCGACAAGTCAAGCTTGTGTTAATGGAAAATGCCAAGATCCATGCGAAAGTACAGCAGCATGTGCTGCCGACGAAATCTGCAAGGTCTACAATCATAGGCCGGAATGTGCCTGTCCAGCTGGTACTGTTCCTCACAATAACGTCTGTATTCAAGCTAAATACGAAATTTGCACATATGACTACGAGTGCCCATCACAAAAAGCCTGCATAGCTGGTGAGTGTGTCAACCCATGCAATGCTACTAAACCATGTGGTGTAAATGCCAGATGTAAGGTAGTGGACACAGTCCCTGTACGAACAATGATTTGCGATTGTCTGGAAGGATACCAAGGAAATGCAGCTATCCAGTGCGATAGAAGTAAGTCCTTTAGTTCGATTGATTTAAATGCGAAACTAAATTCTTGTACTTTTTTCAGCATCTCTATGCCATATCGAGAAGGGATTCGTACGTGATATTAACGGAAAATGCGTGTGCCCACCAGGATCTGCATTGGATATTTACGAATACTGTACGCCATGCGAGCCTGAAAAGGGCTTTAAGATTGACGAGACAGGACATTGTGTATGCGCCCTTGAACGCGGTATGGTTATTGATGAACGCGGCAGATGTATATGTCCAATTGAACACGGCTATCGACTAACTCCCCGAGGCGAATGTGTTCCTGCCGATCGACCCGAATGTGAATCAGACTACGATTGTGCTGATAACAGATATTGCAACACTAGAACTAAGACTTGTGAAGATCCTTGCCAGGATAAGATATGTGGAGTGAACGCTATGTGTAATGCTACAAATCACCGTGCTGTATGCATATGTATTGTAGGTTACAATGGCAATCCAGATGTACTATGCAGTAAGTTTACTCAAAAAAAATATCTACGAAAGCACACTTTACACAAATCTCACTTATTCCCTTTCAGATCAATCCAACTTCCGTACAGACTTCCCACGACCGGATATGGAAGTCAGCTGTCTAGCTGATGGTGTACAAGTTCAAATCCATATTTCCGAGCAAGGATTCAACGGAGTCTTGTACGTTAAGGGTCACAGCAAGGAGGAAGAGTGTCGCCGTGTTGTCAATCTATCAGGCGATATATCAACCCGAATGGAAATCTTTAAGGTTCAGTTTGGCAATTGCGGACTGATACATGTGAACGGTATAGCAAGCTTCGTGCTTGTCATACAGAAACATCCGAAACTCGTAACATACAAGGCCCAGGCGTATAATATTAAATGCGTCTATCAAACGGGCGAGAAGAATGTTACACTAGGATTCAATGTATCAATGTTAACAACAGCCGGAACAATTGCCAATACTGGTCCACCACCAATTTGTCAAATGAAGATTGTAACTCATAACGGTCAAGAAATTAACTCAGCCGAAATAGGAGATAATCTTATGCTGCAAGTCGATGTAGAACCAGCAAGTAAGTTATATGTTTTCTTGATGATAGCAATATGTTTTCGATAGTAGTTATAAGTTTTACTCCAGAACAGATCTGCAACAACGAAGATACCTTTATTAGGTATCCAGAAATACCACCAAGGTTGATTCCGTACTGTCCAAACTCCTTTCTCCTACGTTATCAAGAGCTGTTTTAGTAGATCATTCCTTCTACATAGTATATACTTACTCAGATACTAACGTTTTGATTGTTTTTTTTGTAAGACATAGAGACTGATGGAACGTATAGATGCGATGCCAACTCCTTGTCTCAGCACCTGCACCTTTCTAAAGCTTCTAAAAATTAAAATAAAAAAGGGTAACGGCCCATAGACCATTGAAGAGACCCATTGTCCCGTCCAGATTCATTGATAAATTTAGTTCAATTTCTTATAAAATTCGCACGATGACTAGGTCCAGATTAACAAGGACTTGCTTCTCAAAAATTAATCTAAAATCTTTCGAAACTTCTGAACTTCTTTTGAGCCAGTTCGATTTATGACGAAGTTTATGCATTGGTTCAAGTCTATAAGTCCTTAATCAAAACCAATTTTAGGGAATCCTCTCCCATTACCTAAGCCAGTTGAGATACAGAGTAACTTGCTCTGCATCTCAGCATTAAACACGTTCCGAACTTCTATCCAAAAAATAATGAAGTTACGCCCGGACTGTTGGAAGATTTCTTATATCTCAAGTCTGCCTAGTGACCTACCTAAAAGTCTGCAGTTTTTTGAAGCAAGGCGTCCAGTTGACTTTCTCAACTCCACAACGAGGAACTTTCCCTGCTTGGCCATAACCGAAACTACCACGAGACTCAACGAAAAATCTCACCATCGTTGGGGGATGATTGAAACCTCTAATGAGGGCGGAAGGACAAAAAATCGTGTCTCTAGACTTGGTCAGCCTAACGACCATCGATGCGGTCCCTAGCTTACCATAGGTCAACCGAGAGGATGCTAAATCATTTAAGTAATCGATATCTGGAAACGGGCTTTGGTGTACAGGATACATAGTCTCCAATTAATTGGATCTTGAGACTCTTATTCTCGGTGACTAATATTCTCTAAAAATTTTCTAATCAATTTTTATTTAATTCTGCAGCTATTTATGGCGGTTTTGCAAGAAGCTGTATAGCCAAAACTATGGAAGACAGCGTCGAAAACGAATACATTGTAACCGATGAAAATGGTTGTGCTACCGATCCAAGCATATTTGGCGAATGGGAATATCAAGCTGAAACGAATAGTCTACTAGCAAGCTTCAACGCTTTCAAATTCCCTTCGAGCGATAACATTCGCTTCCAATGTAATATACGTGTCTGTTTCGGTAAATGTCAACCAGTCAATTGTCGTGGATACAATGCGTTTGGAAAGAGGAGAAGACGTGAAATAGCAGATCAAAATTCGACCGCTCCCAGCACCGATATTGCAACCAACGACCAAGGTGCCGAAGGACAATTACGTGAAGAGATAACCATCCAATCGAATGCTATTCTGACGTTTGAAAGGAGAGAAGAACGCTTCTCAGATTCGCAAAACTGTAAGTTAACAAATTTATGAAATTTTAATGAAACGAACATGATTCAAACCTTTTTTCTTCTTTTCCTACTTCTAGTGAAACCAGCTGCACAGCGGGTAGAAGACATCTGTGTGTCAATGGTTGGGTTAATAATAGCTTTGGTAATAACAGCGCTCCTAGCTCTGGTAGCTGTGGCTGTAGCTGTTTCGTGTTGGCTAATGGCATATAGACGGCGACCCAAAACCGTCGGTCCATTACCACATCCACCAGAGTTCCCCAATCCACTGTTCACTAATCCCGATGCAGTTCCAGAACCAACACCAGATTACTTATCGTAGTGATCAAAATTAATTAAGTAAATTAAAAAAAAAAAATAGAAAAAAAAGAAAAAAAATTAATGATGTAAGCATGTGCAAAAAGAAAGCACTCAAACCTATACAAAGCGTCAAAGTTTATAAAACTTAATTAAAAGTTAAGATGAAAAAAAGAAAAGAACAATTTTGAAGGCCCTGTCATTCAAATTAGTATTATAAGGTCTGGAGTGCAAATAAAAATAACGCATTTTTTTTTAAACCGCGTCCCAAGCACTTTGCCAAAACAACACTTTAATGAACAAGGCCCTTAAATTAAACAAAAAAAAACTATTTTCCCTTTCCCGGAACACAGAAAACTTGGCGATTAACGACGTTATGTACAGAAAAATAGAAAAAAAAAAATAAATATATATATTTAAAAGAAAATACGTTAAATACTGCCAAAGTCATAAAATTTGTATGATATGAAATTGCAAGGGATCTGTGTTCCCTAGACGACATCTCCTCCGTTAGCCGAATTAATTAGTCTCACTCAATTCAATGGTGAAAGCATATACCTATTAATTATACACAAATTAAAAAAAAAAGTTATTACTCTTTTTTTTCGTATACCTCTTTACTGCCTTTCTAAACTGAATTAAAATTGTGAAATTACTCAATGCAACCATTCTGCATTTCGAAATGGTACGACCAATATCGTTTTTATAATTATAAGCACTGTGGATTACTTAGTTGTAATCAAAATCTTCACTCGATTTATTTTAAAACATTTATTACGTAATTTTATTTCTTATTATTTTATTATTATTATTTTTTTTTGTAATCATAACGTTCGACGGCTAATGGAGGATTTGAATATTATTTTTATATTTTCTGTTTTGTAATATTTTTATTTTATTATTTCTTTTCATTTTCCTAGAAATATTTTAGTCAGCAATATTATCTTGTATATTTTTTGTATGCTTGTTGTGATTGAATTAATGATATATTTGTGTTTAATAATATTTAACTTAACCATAAGAAACAAAATAATATTTTTTCTAACTCTGTTTACTGACAACAAGAAAAATAATTACGCGCGCGTCCTTTTAATTTTATTGTTTTATAAAAAAAACAAATGATCAAGCCGTTTTGAAAAAAAAAATGTTATGAAAATTTTCGGAGAAATATTTGCAGCGATAATCGGATTTTATTCGATTAAAATGTTTACTCGGCTAATTTTCGTGCATATTCTCGATTGATCTAAACCGTATTAAATAAATAAAAGAAAAATAAAAACAAAAATGTATAGTCACTATTTTAAGTCATGTGAATAGGGTGTATAATTTATCCTCATTTAATTTTTTATTATTTTTTTTTTAATTGTTCTCCATACCAGTCTTTCGAAATACGAAAAAACAAGAGTATTGTCCATAAAACGGACAAAAAATTTATGATATATATTTTATTTTTTGAAGTAACTTTTTTCTATATTATTATTTGCCAAATAAACTGTTTTTTTCTTTTTATTCACTGTCGAACCGTAGATTAAGAGGATGGTTTCTAACATCGTTTTAAAAACCTTAAATACTCGGTTAAAATTTAAAACAAAATTAATAACAAATGCCGCATAATTAAATGCATCGCGAAGATTAATCGAAATTTCTTTTTGCACTGCATTTTCAAAATGCATAAAAAAAATGTAATAAAAGAAAATAACTAATGTATATTTTTATAAATACTTCTTCTAAATAAACTAATTAAAAATAACACAGAATGTAGTTATCATTTTTTTACACCAAAATCGTAGGTTTGGAAGCGACGAGTAATTTGCTTCCAAGTTCTGCTCACGAGTAATAAAGCTGCTTACTCATGGCCACTGTGGAAGGTAGGACTTGGTTCTACGTTCCTCTTTCGCGACTGAGAATGTGATGTGTGACAAGGACTACCAGGGTAGGATAGAAACCGAAATTCTGGACATAGTAAGGAATTGAAATATAACGACTTCAAGGCTCTATTAGCAATATTTAAGTAGCTAACGATAGAGCTTCTAGTAAGGGCTCATATACCCCTAAAATTTTCAAATAATAGATTTTTTTTTTACAGATTTTTATTTTTTATACTTTTAAGAATTAAAAAAAAATTTAGAATTTAGAAAATTCCACTCCATTACAAAGTTATAGCAATAAATGTCACCAGACATCGGTTTGGATCGGCTTTCTGGCTAATTACCGCGCCACTCTCAACAGCAGCGTTTAGCATTTATTTTTTTCGCAAAAGCTGGGTTTCATAGAAAACAAGGTCATTTATAGGATCATCTGTGAAAAACACGAAGATACAAGAGGAAGAAGGTGTTCAGTACGACGCTGGAATGGGAGACTAGCCGTAAGTTCACGTTGTACATACCAAAAACTTTAAACGCATTTTTCTCGAAACTATGTTTTTAGACATGATTACTCAGTCAATTTTCAATATTTTTCAATTTTTTTTTTTCAAATTTTGATAACTATTTTCTCTATAGTCACAAGAGGTTTGTTTAATTTTTTGATTGGAAATTTTTTTATAAATTATTAAACGCATTTTTTTTTTAAAAAACTGATTATTAAAGTTTGAAATAATGTAACATATTTATTTTAGAAAAATAAAATTCCCTCCTATAACTATAACTACTACATTATTTTACAAGATTCTTTTTTATTTTTGCAAATTGAATTATTTTTGGTGAAGTTATGATGCCGGCCAGGAGGCGCCATGGTTTTCATAAGTAGTCCATTTATACCCGTAAAAAACAAGGTTAATATTAAAAAAAAAAAAAAAATTGTATAGTTGAATAGTTAATAAAACATGTGAACTCAACAATTAAATTTTTTTTCACCATATAAGCTTTGTAATAATTTTTCAAATTTAGTCGGTTTTCAGCGCGTGCAGGGGTATGTGAGCCCTTAATACTCAGCAAATTCACAGAAAACATAACTTTTGGAATTTTTTGGTATTTACCAACCGCTTTCCTTAGTTGAATTATCACGCCACGCCACTGATTAAAGGATAAATTTAAGCTATAAAAACAGTCACGTGTAATAAAGAGGTTAAATTTTTGGAGAAGTGTATTGAAACTTCACGAAACGTTAAATTTATTTCGCTAGTTACAATTTTGTGATGTTTTTTTGAAACTTCAAAATTGTAACTTATTATAGAATATGAAGTCACAAATTTTCTAAAATTGTGACTATGCGCTAAAATTGTGACTTGTACACAGAATAGACCAGATAATATAGGTACACAGCATTTATGATATGATTCAATGCACTTATATGGGTGCCTTCTTTTTACTCCTTTTGTTTTGGATGCAATGTTGATTTTTCTCGCTTGGTACTCGTAGCAGTTTCTTTTTGCAGTTCTTAATCGAAGCTCAATAAAAATGTTTGGTTGCGCTGGTTCATTTAAATAACAGAAAAATTCGGAAGTGTTTTTCTTTAGAGGATAGTTTTAGTTTTAGGAAGGGGCGCCACGCTGAGCCACAGCGCACACTAGGCACCAAAAGAGGGCCCATAGCGATCCCTTCGGAAATATCGTGGAAAAACTAATCACCCCCAAAACATCCTAGATCCCTTATAAAATTGACCAACTTGTCATTCCCTATTAACCTTCGATCTTCCCAATTGTCGAAGAAAAGACTGACCAACCACTTCAAGCGCCTCCTTGCGACCGCCTGACATTCACACAAGCTCAGCATATAGGTCGTGGCAGTACCTGCACACGGCAGAGTCAGCTATCCCGATCCGCATAGCATACTTCCACAGCAAGCAGTGCCCCATCAGTATTCCGATGAGTAACCGCAATCTTTCCCTATTCTCTCGAAATTCAGAAATTCTTCAGAGGATAAAGGTGATATTATTGAAGAGTTAGAGAAAGGTATATCTACTGTTATATTAGCTAGAAAATATAATGTAGCTAACTCCACTATAAGTGAAGTGCAAAATAAAAGTGATCAAATAAGGCAGGTAGCATGTTTATCTCTTATTGGAGTATAAAAAAAAATTTAAGACTCGGAGAATACCCAGAAATGACAAAATATTTGTACGGATGATTTTTTAAACAACGTAAGCAAAATATACTAATTGGGGAGATCACATAAAGCGCAAGCGCAACGGATTTTTCAAAGACACTATCCGGGTAATCAGTCATGTCTTGCCGTTTTTTAAAGATATGCGGTGAAGGCTTCCTTTGCAACTAGAGCTTGTGACACTATTCCAACAAAGACTGAAAGAAAAGTTGAGGCAGTTAGAGCTCGGTCAGAACCAGATTTACAATACGAATGAGACTGGCCTGTATTATAAAATGATGCCACAAAAGACATTTGTATCGCCAATTGAAAAAACTGCATTCCAGAAAGAATCATTTTTAAAGAGCAACCTTTCTTGCCTGCATCAATGCAACAGGATTGCAAAAACTAAAACCTCTGTTCAAAGGCAAGTCCAAAAAAACAAGGCTATTCAAAAATTTGACTCTTCCTATTAAACAGACACTCGAAATCAGCTTGGATGAACGCTAAGATATTAAAAGAGTGGTTTCACTGTACCGCAAGTGTGTAATTAAATTAATCTGGAACACAGCTTAGTTATATACATTCCATTTATGACCGGTTTAAGGGGAAGGGATAAGTTACAAAAAATAAATCGACTTTTTTTTATTATGTTTTAATAAAAGACATCTATATATGAACATTTTAAGATATAAAACAAAAAATTTGGCTAAGCCAAAGTGGGTTAAAAAATTTGTAAAAAAACGCGGAAATTGAAACCGGTTTCCCGAAAAATCATGTTTTTGTATATTTAGGAAAATATAACTTCCAAATAAAGAGACTAGTGCTTAAGAATAATTGTGTATTTATATACCATTTATTTAAAGGTTAGGCCACTCTAAAGGCTAGAAAAATAGGCCTTTTTGGGGATTTTTTGATGACGTCTCCGTTTTTCCACGGCCGGACACACAGCGCCTGTAATTTTTGAATTATGATAAGCCAATGAATTTTTTTCAATTATATATAACAACAACTACAAGAGTACGTAGGATTTTTTCGATATATTGATTTTAGACCAAATGGCGTACTTCTAAAGTAAAAAGTGTAAAATTTGCCTAATAACAAATGAACTAAGCAATATAAAAAAAATCCTACGTACTTTGATGAACAATATAGTTTTAAAGATATATTCAAAATTTCAAGTGAATCGGTTGAAAATTGTCTGAGCTATGTTTCCGGCCAGCTTGAAAAATGTAGTTTTTAGATAAGCGCGTTTGCAGTTTTGAGTAGTAGAAAATCGTGAATAATTTTGCAGGCGGCCTTGTACTAAAATTCAAAAACCGAGTTCTTAGAGACTTTTTTCGGCCATAATCTTTTGGGTCATCCTTTTTGGAGTCCTAAGGGACCATTTAAAATAAAAAAAAAATCGATTTTTCGAAAACCCTAGAGTGGCGTAATCCCTTAAAAAATAAAAATTATAATAATAATATTTTTTTTTCATTTGAAGATGAATGTATGCTCTAAAATCTGATAGATGGAGAAGTTGGTTGAAATTATATTTTTTTAGAAATGCACATAATATTACTATAACATGACATAATAAAAAAACAATCGATCAAATTTAAGTTTATAATGTGACAAATAAGTTAAAAAAAATTTTACCAATAAGTTAAAGGGCGCGGAAGTTATGTGTACCTAAAGATGAGAGGATTTACATACATGTAAACCTTATGGAGCGCAGTAACTGCTCCCTCCCCTTAAGATACGATTTGAAATTTTGTATATGATAATTTCAAGGAAAATCCCGTCAGTCCCTCGTGTAGCTGCCAAATATCCTGTAAAAATGTCTTCCCTCAATTAACGAAACTCACTATAACTCAAGTAATCGTTCAATCACGAATCTAGAATTTTGTACAAATTAGTTTTGAGTGAAAGAAAAGTTCGAGTTAACTAGTCAGCAAAATCCTTCTACTCCTTTGGGTATCTCCCATACAAGGAGTCCTTAAGACATGTGTTCAAGAATATTTTCCGATAACTTTTGAAAGCTTTAAGCTAGGAATTTGAAATTTTGTACACATTAATTTTGAAATGGTTCCAGGTAAAAGTCCATCCTCTCATGTGAAAGTCATTGAAAAAGGAAAATATGAAGGCACTTTCGGTGATTTACCTAGTTCCAGATAGGGAATTGAACACTGAAGATATTGTCTTTTCGTTTCGAGCAACAACCAAATGAGAGTCCTTAATAAAGGATAAACTACATACAGAGTGCGCACCTATTATACTACTTTATCCCCAACTACAATATAAATCGGAGTTCAGTATTTTATCTAAAGTATCATACGATTGGCCTGCAGCCGATCGTGACTGCAGTATGTTTTATATTTACGCTTATTTTAATGCACCCTCAATTATATGAACTTTTCGATTCTACGGATTTAGCCTGCAATCATTAGCGCATATAATAGAGAGGCTACCATCATAATAGGTTGAAATTTTAATTGTGGTTGATGGGTGGGTGGTCCCTATTGGATGTGGGTGTACAAGCGGGAAAATGTGAGGGAGTTTGAACCGAAACACGTTGAGAGTATGTCACCTTGTAGGTACATAAAGGTATGTTAGGAGAGTCTCCAAAAAGGTATGGGTTGGTGTAGGGGGTTTAAAAAAAGTATCAACAGCACCATGCCTTAAGTTGGACATTTTGAAAATTATATCTTTGGGATTTCACATATTATAACAATAAAAATTTATTACACGTATATATTCTGATATATTTGGGGAAAAGAGAAAATAATTGTTTTAAGGGGATGGAGCGTGTGAGGGTGAGCATTTTTTGGGTTTTTCGCAATTCAGCACAAACCGAACGCTTTCAAAATAACCAAGAATTCCGAGAAACACCCTATTATTAGAACAAGTTTTTCAACACAGTCTTTCTTGTGAGGAAGGCTCAAACACCCAAAAAAATATAAATATTACTGTTTATTTCCGCTCAAATCGTAGGGACACTATTTTGAAGTTTGTTTTTATATAATTTAAGGTCATCAAGAGAATATCCAGTGAATTTGCTGCTTTCGAAGTTGAAATTTACTGATTACAAATTGAAATTTACTGACCGAAAATTGAAAATTACATTCAAATTGACTATTACAGTGCATATATGCCTACTATACAAAAGATGTAAAATTCAACGGGTTTTTTTTACTGTGTAGGGTCCAATTCATCCTCAATAATTTTTTGAATACTTTCATCATATAAAGACCACAGTCTATATTGTAAATTCATAAAAGTTCCAATCAAAAGGGGGTTCTTGAGTAAAATTTTCATTGCCAAAATTAAATTGAGAAATTGAGATTAAAATTTTCAGTGCCCCTAAAAATGTGAAAACACAAAATTTCTGGATATACATTTTGATTGATTGTTCTATTACAATATTTTATTTAGTATAATAAAGTACAATTAACTCCATCACTTCACATGCCGTACTAATAATGATAAGCTAGTACAAGCTTAACATACTCCATCACAAGTGTGCTACTACTCGTATGTGCATTTTAATACAAAAATTATTAACTTTCATCTAAACACCGGTATATCATATGAGTAAGTGTACAATATGCGAACACAGTTGATAAGTGACTTTAATTTAGACATACAGAATATGCAGAGATCGCATAAGCTCACGCTCAACGCGTCGGCTCCTAACATATACGTAGACGTACGTTATGAAAAGTATAGGTATGGAATGGATATGATTTTTTTTTTAATTTTCTACTATTTAATACAATACTTGAAAAGATAAGTTGAGTAAAAATACAATTCGCGATCAGTTGACATTTGACAGCGAAAGCAACCGCGGCTCGGTTTTATAGCTTTTCTAGCTGAACGCATTTCAGCGCCATTATCGTCTGTTCTATCAGACTAATGATCGTGTGTAATCGTGCGTTATTCCGTGTGTTACAACTCATATAATATCTTTTTATTTATAATTTATTTATAATCAACTAGGTGATGATAAATTTAAATTAAATTTTTTGGTAATATAATAAGTGCTACAAAAAAAAAACGATCGTGTTAAAAGTTTGTTAGTACGTATGAGAGAACAAATCGGCATTATTCGTGTGTCAAAAAGTATCAACAAGTGAATGAATGATTGGCATTTATAAATATTTTTATATATTTTTTTACATTACTACTGCTAGTTGTCAATTAGAAGAGCCGACTTATTTAATAGTCTATCAAACTGTCATACTACAAGTGAGATATCATAAAGTTTTGGATTATGATTGACTTGAAAACAAACAGCTCCACAGATTTAAGCTAGGTTACTCGTTGCAATCTCTGCAACAAACAAGTAACTATATAAACATTACTATTCTGAACAATTCAATGAAAATTTAGAATGACGACATGAATGCAAATTCAACGCCTATACTATTGCGATACATTTGTAACTATAAATTAGATGAAATAATTTAGTATGTTGTATTTTATCCAGCCGAACTGAGAAAATGAGAATAAAAAGTTAAAAATAAAATCGAAATAATAAATACAGATAAACATAATTCGGTTGTTTTTTGCTTCTGCCGGCTAAACACATAAGTTCTGGGTCATCGTGTTA
This sequence comes from Beris morrisii, assembly GCA_951812415.1. Classification (NCBI taxonomy): domain Eukaryota; kingdom Metazoa; phylum Arthropoda; class Insecta; order Diptera; family Stratiomyidae; genus Beris; species Beris morrisii. The sequence goes on from OX638311.1 coordinate 32,979,806, forward strand.
AACACTTTCGTTCCGATACATTCCCGGATAGTTTAAGGCGGTTAATTAGTGACAAGGTCTTATAGTTCCATGTGCACTCGGCAATTTTTAGCTTGTTTTTAAGACGGTATTTTTAAACGTACTTAGTTTGGAATGTTTTGATGAATCTTAAATTTTTCTTTACAAGCTAATGGACTGAGTCGAGAGAATTAGACAAAGAAGGGTCGAATGGGAGAATTTATTTTTAACAAGATCTGCTTCAGTTTCGGGTAAAGTTTGAGATGCGGTTAATGCCGGAGTGAAACAGAATTTGCTTTTTCACACTGTATGATATGCTGTCAAATATTTGACGAAAAGTTCAGTCAAATTTTTTTTCGTCAAAATAAAACTTGTGTAGAGTATAAATAAAATGTAATATGCAAAAGATACATAAATTTGTCAAGGCATGTGTGGAATGCGTTCTGACATAAGATACCACTGCACACTGAAAAAAAATACTGTTCTTAATATTAATGAATGCCTTTCATCAAACGAAATGCTTCCGATTAATGAAAAAACCGTTGCAACAATGAAGAAAATCATCAAATATTTGTCATGGTATATGAACCGTACATTAATACTATGAATCTCATTTCATTAAAAATATTTTTATCAATTTGTATATATGGAAAGACTCATGTGCGAAATGCCGGAGTCCAACCAGAATTCCGTACACTGCCCAGAATTGGCATTGTATTGTCCGCCAAGACTTGTCGATCGGTATTGTTTTGGTACTGACAAACCACCAGACCAGTGTCGGGCCAATCCTGGTGATCAGTACTCCCACTTGATCTGAGCCGACTTTGGTCCGAGTTGCTGGGCCTATATCGGGCCTAGAATTGGCTTATTATTGGTGTCTAAGCTCTTTCGGCATTGGCTCGACGGTCGGCTCTGTATTGGGCACATCTTGGTAAAAATATTTTTTGTTTCTCAACATATCAATTGATTCGGTTTCAACCCTATTACGAGAATGTGTCAGATTGGTCTAGTGGGTAGCGTAGCGGACTAATGTGTGACGGGACCATGGTTCGAGTTTGAATCCAATCCGAGTGTGCAAGGTGTGTAAGTAAAATCAATTCGCATTTTTCAAAAAAATAATAATAGCAAAATAAATTCGTAGTAAAAAAAAAAATTTATAATTTTATTTTTGTTTCTTTTTTTTACTGACGCCCAGTTTCGGGCCAGAGTTTTACCAAGAGTAGGACCGGTGTGATCAAATTGACATTGGCTCGGCAATGATTTGATCTAGGCCACATATTGGGCCCGAAACATTAGCCAGTACTGGCAACTCTGGCACCAGTACTAAGCCTGTGCTGTGCCGTTCTGCTTTTCGTACATGGGGAGTACTCATACTCTCAAAAACCAACACCTAGGAATTTTTATGCATGCCTTCATCATATTGATTAAAAAGTTCTTATAAACAAGGCATTTTCGCTTGGTACTCGTAAAATATATTGATTATGTTCGTAGTAATAATGAAAACATTCATTATATTGATGAAAACGATCACACATACCAGTAGATAATGGTTGGCACGTAATCAAATGGTGTCAATTATTCCGCTGAGAAACAGTCGCAGCAGTAGCAAACATTTCGCACAATTGTGTGGGAACCTTTATAAGTTTTCATATGGCATATCATAAAATACTTACATTGAGAACGATGGCTCATAGACATCGTGCCATATTCATCTATTTCCTTGTACTTCCAAAGTTTCGATAGAAATATATAAAATGATCTCTAAATTTTCCTATCACACTGTTACACCAATTTCAAAAGAATTCGGAATACTTGTATTTAAAAAAACACCCCAAAACAAAGATGTAAAGACTATGATCTAATCTCTGGTTATTAACAACATAAGTTTACACATTACACAATATTATTATTATTATAAAATGATCGAATTTTCGTTTCTCTTTTTTAGAGTATTGATTACAGTGACAGGATTAACCACAATTATGAATTTATACCTTAATATGAGGAACAACATTAGTAGCATTAATTACTCTTTGCGTCAATATTATGTATTCGTTCATCTGATATTATACTCAGAGTGACCCAGTTAATAATAATAATGAATCTGTACTTTAATACGAATTATTGGTCTCATCAATATTATGAACTCGTTCATTGAATTTTAACATCATTTCTGTTATTGTGTGTGTATGTCCAAGGCAGACCAAAAAATGATGAACAGTTATGCATAATATTAATGAATACTTACAGCGGGTCAAAAACACAAAACGCGGGTCAGGAGCGCAAAACATAAGTATTATTATAATATAAAAAAATAGATTTTCTTGCTATTTTCACGGTGATAGTAAGTTGGCAGAAATATACCCGGTGCATCTGAGATTCAAAAATAATTGTTTATAAATATATTCCTCAATTCTTAATAACTACAAATCAGCCTTTCCTCTGGAAAGTATTATATATTCCGAGGTTTGATGATTTCACTGCAAATAAGGATTCATAATACGGAAATCAGAATCGAACAATAATATTCTTTATATGTTTCGTTCAAAATATTTAGTTATAAATTCAGGAAAGGCTATTGAAAATAGATACAGTACCCTATTATTCTTAAATTGAAGGATCGTGCGAACCTACCGCAAATGGTGCTTCCTCTGACCGACAGTAAAAATGGTTCCCTATTCCGTTCTGTACTTCCCCTTTTAACAAATTTATTTTTAAGAATGTTCTATTAGAATTGAGTAGACTAAGAGTTGGTGTAAAACGATATGTCTATCCTACCTGAAAAGGTATTGATTCCAGCCTTAGAATATTAGAAGGCGTATGTTTGGTTATCATAAAAACAGAATAAAGTTGGAAATTCTAGACCACATCTTTTAGCAAATCACTACCATATCATCCCATCGAATCAGAATTGAAGATAAATTATAAGACAGTTCAAACTATTGTACAGCATTTGGTTTGGCGATTTGGACACAACATCTTTATAACAATTTCTTTATCTTCGGGAACGGATATAACACTAAAGTTGCAGACTACCTGTAAGAGACATTCAGTCACACCTACATTATAAAGTTATTTCAATTATACAGACATCAAGGGCATGGTGATTAATGTTCATTGTAAATTCCAGTCATGATTTTATGTTCATCCTGAATGAAGAACAGTTTTTCGTTAATTTACAAAGGAATCGAAGACTGTACCTTGTGCAACAATATGAATGATAAACAGATTTTGGTTCGTGGTAATATTTAGGCACCTGCTGCAGAAAAAGTGAGAAATATTGAGAACTTATTATATAAGCGGTTTTTTAGGAGTAGTCCATATTAGTATAGTATTTTCTTCTATGGCACAACAGCTCAAAGCGGGCCTTTGCCTCGTCGATATCTCTCCAATCGAATTAAAAATATTAGTCCAATTTCAGTTCTTCTCTCGAAGCTTCGCAACTTGGCTTTTTTTTCCGGGAATAACCTATCGTCTAACCCCGGTTGGGAGATGGCTATGAAAGGATAATTGAGATTAATTTTCTTGGGAATGAATATTTTTGAACATTAAGGAAAACTTGGAATAAGAAAACGCGTAGGAGTCGAATCTCACCTCATGATCTTTTATTTGTATTGCTCCTCAAACAAAAACAATTTTTTTATTGTTCATCTTTCTAGACGCACTTCAAAACCCGATAAACATTTAAAACCCATTCATAAACATCATTAATGTACTCTTATCAGCAATAAGACTACGTAAGGCAGACACAATTATAATCAAAATTTTAAGAGATTATTCAAAATTAAGCTGAAATTATGAACAGGTGTACAAAAGCACCTTTTCTTTCATAAGCGCAGTTTGAGTATTATATAAAACACGATTCTCCGTATAATTATTGAAACTATCACGATTTATTATAAAACAAAGAAAACTGATATTATACTAAGAAAAATTTACAATGGAAATTATTTTAAAATTATAAAAATCACTAAAAAAACGTCACTGAAACAATGATAACCTATTTTTCGTCGTATTTTCTAGATAAATATTCACACCTTGCTTTGGCGTGACTTTCTCGGTAGATAAATCAACTTACTAAGAAATAGTACCGTCACTAGAGAAACAATTAAAGTTTAACAAAACATTGCAGTCTAGAGATTATACAACGATTAAACAATATCCATACCTGTAGGTATTGCGAAAGCGAAAAACTGTTTTTCTCGTTAAAGGCAAAATTGCAAGTTAATTCTCATTAACTTCCAAACAAATTTAAATTTTTAGTAAAAAAAAAAATTTTAGAACGCTTTCGCTTTTCTCCAACATTTTTTATAATGCAGCTAAATGTATGAATATAAAGAAAATCTCACATGTCCTTTGTGTAGCTGCCATACAAATATCCTGCAAAAATTTCTTTGCTCAATTTACGGAACTCACAATATTTCAAGAAATCGTTTAGCCACAAAGTCAAAATTTTGTACAAATTAGTTTTGAGTGAAAACGATATTCAAGTTTATGAGTCAGTGAAGTTCATGTCCATAGAAAAAGTCCTTAAAATGTATGTAACCTCTTTGCACTACCTTGGGGGATGAAAATCAAAAAATCCTAAAATTAGTTTTTATTATATTGGTTACACTAAAAACCCATAGAAGTCAGAACCAATTTGCTACCGTATCAGACGCAAAAAAGATATGACGAAATTCGTGAAAACGTATGCTACTCCTTTACACTCCTTTGAGGGTTGAATATCACAAAATTCTAAAATTGGTTTGAAAGTAATTATATGAAAACTCTATATAAGTAAAAGCCAATTTAATATCCCATCAAACCTAAGAGATATGGCGAAAATCGTGAAAAAATATGCAACTCCCTTACACCCACTTGGGGATTGAATATCCTAAAATCCTGAAATAAGTTTTTGGACGATTATAAATAAATCCCGAGGAAGTAAAAACCAATTCGATGTCTTATCACTCCTGAGATTTATGACGGGATTCGTGAAAATCATATACTACCCCTTGTATACCCTCTTAGGGGTTGAAAAGGGAAAAATCCTAGAAACGACAAATATATAAGTAACCCGTGGAAGTAAAAGTTATTCGATATCTAATCAGACCTGAGGCTAAATTCGTAAAAATTTATACAACCCCTTTACACCTCCTAGGGGTCGAATTTCAAAAAATCTTTAAAACGCTTTCTAGTCAAAATATGACTCGAAAAAATGTTCTTTTTAAAAACAAAAATATCCGTAAAGCAGTTAATTTCTATGCGCATTTTTAAAGCTCATGTTTGCATTTATGTTGAGTACTTTAATTCGACAGCTGATCAAATTTATCGAGAAAAAAGTTTGAGAGTTATGTTTATACCGCTTTCCCGAACACACTATGCAGACGTGTAGCTGTGATAAAAATAAAAATAATAATTTACTCGATATTTACTTTAACGTTACCCGTCTGTTATTAGTTTTTTTTTCTTTAGCTTGCGAGCAAAAAGTAAACGTAAGCACGTATTGCCTGAAGAATTTAATTGACAATTTGTTTAATACATATCTTAATATAAACTTTGCGAAAACGCTGCATACTTATCAGCTAAAATAAAAAAAAATCACCTTATTCAATTAGATCGATAAACAGAAGCGTTTCCAGTCAGCTTTATCACTTCCAATAAGAAACTTTTTTTTTTGAATAGAAAGCGTTAATAATTGACGATAAGGTGACTATGCAATCGTTACAATAAGAGTTTAAATTTTCCACTTCAAAGAGCAATTTCTAAAAAAAGCCACACATGCTTCCTGGCTATCAACGTGCTTAGCTTAGTGGTTTTTAATAGTGATAAAGTATACAACTTGCCGATAATTACACGAGATTCATACAATATCTGTTTGTAAATATGTTAAATACATATTTTACTTTTAACATTCTACGTATGATTTGATTGTGAGTTTTAAGCGACAACGTATTTCTCGCTGTAATTGCTGTATTGAAATTTGAGCTGAGATATAACAAACTGACTAATTCCAGCTGATCTCTAATATGCCGCGTGAAGTGCTGAGATAATGTCTATCAATAGTATAATGTATTTTTTTTATAAAAACCGGTTCATTACATACCCACGCAAATTAATTGAAGTGAAACCTAAAGATCTTAAAGTCATTCAAGTGAATTACCGGAATTTTGTAAGCAAATCTCCGCAATGATAACATAATTCAGGTGGATAGAGCTACATGAATTTCATTAAAATCGTATGATTTCATTTTTGAACCGTGACATACCTAACGTGTTTTCTGTGCGCACCCACTTGTACTGTGGAATTGAGCACTTTTCGTACGAATCGGCAGTTTATTCTTTAAATATAAATCGGCCAAACTCTGTTATTTTAATGCTGAATATGTAGCCATAAAATTACCCAACCAGAATTTTGACCACTACAGGGTAGATAATGATAAGGGAATCCACGTCGTATTTTTAATGAGGAAGGTCGGGGTAAGGGTTTGATGAGAACAGGACCTTTTATTGAATTCTTATACCATACCGCATCAGCCGCAGGGAATCTTATAATACGCTGAGTTTTAGCTTTTTAGATCTATTCCCCATCGTGGACCCACTGTCCACTTTATATTCATGCCTACGACCTCGAAGGACTATACCTTGATTTTACTTATTCCTAATCCCATACATGAGAAATAATAGTGAACTAAATTAAAAAATCTTTATTTTACGACTTCTCTGTTATTCGTGCAAAAATTGTAACCACCTGATTTAACGACTTTTGTACGTGAGCAGCCCAAAGAAATCAGGGAAACTCACTCACTTATCCTTCATTCCAAACTAATTTCTGTAAAATTTCAACTTTCTGGTGTAGTGATACGAAGCGTTGCGATATCATCCGTTTGAAATGGCAAATTTAAATTAAAATCGTTCCTTTTAACTGAGTGTTTTATCACTGTAATATCAGTGTGAAGGACCACTTCGATAATGATGTTTGACTATCAATCGAAGTCGGATTTAAAAAAAATGGTAAGAAAATAATTATTTAGTTTCAAAATTGAAATTCAACTTGAAAAATTTGCCAATGGTCTGGGCGAAACTTTATTATTTTTCGGGTCAAAGTTCGGGAGCGGCCAAAGTCGGAGTACATCATCAATTGTTTCGAGATTATGGCGTTTCTTGGAAAGTTAATTTTGTTCTTAAAATAAAAATATTTAAAATAGAGATTTCTAGCCGATTAAACATTGGAAAAGCCCGTGTAGACATTCGAATTTCAGTATATTATGTACACTAAAAGCCCATAAAAGTAAACACAAATTTGTTACCTTATCGGACTTGTTAAAACGTATACAAAGCCATTACTTCCACTTGGGGTTCGAATTTCGAAAAAATTGTGAAACAGGTTTTTAGACGATTTCATAAGAAGCAACTCATGAGACACGAGGGATTTTGAAAAATTTTTAAAAATATAAGCGAACCCTTTACACCCTCTTGCTTCTTAAAATTCGAAAAATCGTAAAATTTGTTTTTAGGTCATCACATTAAATGCCGTAATAACCAATTTTATATCTCATTAGAACTAAGGGATGGCAAAAATTGTGAAAACATATGCAAACCCTTGGAGGTTGAATATCCAAAAATTAAGAAAAGGGAATCTCATATCTCATCAAACCTTAGAAATATGTCGAAGCTTTGAAAAGCACACAACCCCCTTACACCCCTTAGGATTAAATATCTAAAAATACTGAAATTAACTTTTTGGCCCTTATATACGAAACCTTAGGAAGTAATAATGAATTCGACATATCATCAGATTTAAGCAATAAGTAGGAATCTGCGTAAACACATGGAACCTCCTTACACCCACTTGGGGGTTGAATATCCAAAAATCCTGAAAGGAGTTAACAGATAAATATGAAGACAGCACGAGAAAGTAGAAATCAATTCAATTTCCTATCACTTCTAAAATTTCGCAATTCGTGAAAACGCGTTCAACCCTTTTAAACCCTCTTAGGGGCTGAAAAAAAACTTAAAAATAAGTTTTAGGCTATTATTACCCAAGTGAAAAGATATTCGATATCTGATCAAATCTGGGGGATATGGCAGAATTCGTGAAAAAGTATACAACTCCTTTACACCCCCTTAGGGGTCGAATTTAAAAAAATCCTGAAAACACTTTCTAGGTATTTATATGAAGAAGCCGTAGAATAAAAATGAATTCAATATTTGGGAAGACCTAATAGATATGACGAAAATCGAGAAAATATATGCATTCCATTTTCACTGATCATTTTTTTTGCCCCCCCTTCCGAACGCCATTGGATATTTGAAAATTTTTCTTTATCTAAATTACTTTTCTAGTTAATTTCCATATACATACCGAGTTTCAACTTTGTAGCATAAGTCGTTCTATATATATGAAAAACACCCGCCACCCCGTACCATACTACCCTTATGAAAAATTATATTTTTCTTTATTTGTCAACCTTTATGCAGAAACCGAATTTTATTTATCTAGTGCAATTGGTTCGTGAGATATCGTAATTTAAAGCTTTTCACCCCACCCCCCTATACCACCGTACGCCACTGCCCCCACTCAAAAAATTGTTTCCGATCTATTATCCTAGTGTACCTACAGATATTCATTAAGTTTAAATTTTGTGACATTAACCGTTTAGGAGATATGGATTTTAGAATGTGTCGATCTCGGCTTTCTTCCGTTTCGGACGCAATATTTTTCCTCCCACTCCCACACCCCTTCACCCATGTTGGCAATTTTTTTTTGCAAATGAGTCCACTATCAAAGCTCTATATAGATTCTAAGTTTCAGCCTCCTAGCGTAAGCGGTGGCTGAGATCTAGAAATCAAAATTTTCTGTCTAAAACGCTTCCCCCCCCCCCCCGACTATTCATGAAAAAAATTTCAATTCAATAACTCAAAGAGTTTGGGAGCTATGAGCCTTCAAACGATTTTGCGTACAGCGGTCGACGTACGGTGTACGGCGGACAGACGGACTGAAAATTTTTTTTGCTTTTTTCGTGTCTACTTATCATGAAACGTAAAAAAATAATTTTCAGGGTAGCAAATTTTTTTTTTTTAAAAATCGATAACAATACTGTATTATTGAAATAATAAAGTAAAACATGTAATACGAATTATCAGGGACAATTAAAACGATATTAAATATTAACTAGTTCTGATAATATCCAATTATTAATAAAATAATAACAAATATATAATCTACAAAATAATTTAATTCTTTTAACCCATATAGACCCAAATCAAAGCTAGCTTTAAATACTTTATTATTAAAATAATAAAGTAAAATTCATATATCATTTTTTATTTCGATTAGAATTAGGCGTTGTACACCGAACGAATTTTCCGATACGAATTTTCGTTTTCAGTTATTAGAAAATTGGTTAAAATCGTTAATTATAACATTTTCAAGAATATCATAGAAAATTTCTAGGAATTTGGATTTTGATTGATAATATTAAACAAAGTCCGTCTGTCGGTACGAATACGTCGTACGAATATTTTAGTCGTACGACTGATTCATTCTCCTTTTTACTATCAATTAAAACTACAAATCCCTAGAAATTTTCTTTCATGATATTCTTGAAAATGTTATAATTTACGATCATAGCTAATTTTTCAATAACTAAAGATTTCACAACATAAAGAAAAAAGAAAAATCGTATCGGAAAATTCGTTCGGTCGTGTGCAATGTGTACAGCACCTTAAAGTTGATAAGAAATCCTTATAGCCTAGCATTAATTTCAGTTTTTATTTTGAATTATTATAGTGGTTTACTCAGTTGAGAACAATGGACATATATAGGTATAATTTTACTGTGATATGTTTCAAAGCACTTTTTTCGATGCACAACGTTTTCATGCATTTTTTTACCGCCAATGTGTTCTTGAAGAGCGCACAACGCATCTAAGTTCTTTTTTCAATTTTTCGGGAAATCGAGAACATATTATTTATTTTACTTGCAACTATTGCAAAATTGATGTCTCCCAAAATTTCAAATTCGTAGCTTGTAGTAGACTGTATGCCATTGTCAAATATTTGACTAAAAAAATGTTAGGAATATTCAATCAAATTTTTTGCCGGAAAAATATTTAGATAAAAATTTTATGGTTGCATTATTTGACTGCATTTGCTAGTGAGAATAGTCGAATATTTGACATAGGGACTAAAGTGTAATGTAGGCTTCTGTATGTTCTGAAAGGGTTCGGGAATTTCGGTAACAAATGAACTCGGCCTTACTCTTTTCCCGAAACTTCTTGTTAAATTTCGCCCTGAAGGAAAAATGGTGCATAGACCTCGGTAGAACGAATCTAGAGGTTTGGTGCATTAAGTAGGAAAGTTTTCTTGTGATAGCTGCCAAACAAACCGATAAGTAAAATTTCAGCTTCCTTGCTTACCGCGAAATCGTTTTAAACTTAGTTTGGGGATTTTGACTGTCATTGAAGAAAAACAATTTAACTATGTAACAAGTATGTAACTACATATAAATTTATACTATTACAGCCTTCGGTCTATTAGTTATAATAAATTTTGAAACTGAATCAAAGTTTCACTAATTCTAAAGATATATGTACATATATAACGCTTCAAAAATATTAAGGTACTAATTGTTTATGACATGAACTAGAATAATCAAATGTGTCACACTGCATTAAATGCGAAACTTGTTGAGGAAACAGACATGCCAAATGATTTCATTAAAACGTAATTGATGATAATGTTCCATTTTGTAAGTTTCGAACAAATGAAACTACAGCACTTTGTTTTCCATTATTTGCCTAACTACCGATTTAAGTACATGTTCAAATTATTGGTGAAATCAAATTTTGATTGAATGGTATTAGAATTTAAAAGGAGTCATTTTAGCCAGTATTGATGAGAATTAAGAGTCGAACTAGTGGAGTCACTGTACATTTAAATTCTTTATTGTCGTATCCTATTACGCCACTGCCAATTGTTTGTAAAACAATCATTTTGTTTTTGGATCACAATTGGAGACGTGGTCAAAGTCGAAATGTAACACAAATTGTGTCGATGCAGGCACCCTAAATAATTAGTTTTACAAATAGTTTTCTATCGTAGTTATTTTTTGAGAATGAGATATCGAATTATTTTTAACCTCAAATCAAATTGTTCCGCCCAAAATGCCTCACTTAAAGGTGGTTACCCAGTCTACCCACCAACAAAATTTTAACTTAATATTCTCAACGGGCTTGTGAGCTACGAGCCTTCAAACTCGTTTGTATACGGCTTATACGGAGGACAGGCGGAAATTTTTATTTAAAAAAAAATTTGAGACCTTGCAATAATGTATTTTTACGTTTTAGGACTAGTATGACCCAGAAAAGGGTCTACTAGTCTTAAAAGCAAAATAAACAATTTTTTTTTAATTAATATTTTAATATTAAAGTAAAGTTTATATATATTGTCCGTCTATCCGCCGTACGCTATCCGAAGCTATTTTCTGAAATATTTTTTTGGTGATATCTCGAGAACCTGTATAGATATCATTATGAAATTTTCGCAGAGGTAACGTCTACTAAAGGTAAACCTTTTTAATGTTTGATTATGAGAGGGACGGTGAGTGGAGGGATTTAGACGAATTGTTGGTTGCGATATCTCAAGCGGCGCTTCTGCCAGGATGACTAGGAATTTGTACAAAGTTATTATATTATTATGCCATATGGCATAGGAATGATTAAATTTGGTTACTGTGTATGTAGGTGTTGGAGCCTGAATATGGAATTCCTGAATATGGAATTTTTGGGGGAGCACAGAAGTGGGGCAATAACAATTTCTGACAAAAATCACGTCTCTTATCAGAAGAACTAATTGAGCTAGGATCCCCAAATCTATTCAGGACGTAGGCACAATAGAACCCTACCAGTGGCATGCTTATACTTGGGGGTTTAACAGGTGAGGCTGGAGAATCATCATTATCAATGGCGCGACAGCCCAAATCGGGCCCTGGCCTCCTGAGGCTGGAGAATAGTGAGCAGTAAAACATATTCATTTCCTATCTCGAGAGGCGTTAAAAAAGGCTAAAAATTGGTTATTGTAGTGTATTTTTGTAATTTGTATGCTCTAAAAATTAGTTTTTTGTTTTATGTTTGTAGCAGGGTATGGGGATGGGGGTGTTTTTTTAGCTCAGGAACGGCTTACAGTAGAAAATTTAAATTTGACACGTACACGTAAATGAAAAAAAGTAAATTCGGTAAAACAAAAATTTTAAGATTTGCATTGGCGTGCAAACTATGAAAAGAGTTCTCGAATGGTACCGAAGAGTTGCATTTAAATTTCTAAAATCCATCCAAATACTTTTAGGGTTTTTACACCGAAATTTTAAACTAGTTTGACCCACTTAACTGCTTTAGTAAGTCAATGGTTTACAAGAAGTTGAACTCGTTTTAGAACTGGTATAAGTCAACCAGTTTGGAGATCAAGTTTAACAATTTACAACAGCTTCGAAATTTAATTTTGGAAACTCTAGTATATTTTTCTATTTTATTTACTATGACTGTGCATCATAATTAGAAAATGCATTATCTAAATAAATATTTTAGCGTTTGAGTCGAGTTTAAACCCACAACTACACCCGATCCCATGACACATCTTACAAATATATTTTTCTTGCAAGTATATGCATAAGATACTGGTTGTTTTGATAATATTGAGGTGCACAAAGGAGCTGATAAAAATAATATCTTCCATCTCAAATTAGTTAGAATGCATATCTTAAGATGCGCCTCATTCGAAATTTCCACCACAAACCTAGTGGTTGTAAGCGATGTCAAGTGCCGTGAAAATAGTTTGTCGCCTTCGGAGAAAGTTTAAACGTTTCAAGTCACCTCCTACGAAGATGTACTTTCAAAAAGTTTTCGTCCACTACAATCTTTGGGATTGAGTAGTTTTCAGTGTAAATTCACAAGTTCATAATTGTAGTTTTCAAAGACTAATTCGCAATTTTACGAGCTATGAAATAGCTCGCTTCCGGGCTACGTTTAAAACCGACGTCCTAGTCAGAACAGCCAGAACATAGATATATAGATATATTATGTTGGTATCAACATAATAAGTCATATTTATGTTAGCATCTAGTCAACAGATCAGCTCTTCTCATGTGATCACTGCAGTATCGTTAAAAGTAAATCAAATAAAATTAGGTACACGCCAACAACAATCGCTTAGTGTGACATATTTATACAAAATGATAAAAAATGTGATATATAGTCAGTAAGTGTGATAAGTGATATCAAATATTTAAATACACAAAAGTAAGCAGAATATAATTACTTATAATAATATATCATCATAAAAGTAATTCTCCGTGCAAAATGATGAATAATTCAACGATTATATCGGCCGATCACCATAATTCCATTTCAAATGGTAGTGTCAAAACCAAGGGAATACCCGATCCGCTTCTGACTACGATCGACAACATGGTGCTACAGAAAAACGGCGATCTGCATCATCAAGAAGAAAGCAAAATTAATTCTAACAATGATGAAGATGATGATGATCAACAAAACCTTATACCGCGATCGTCCAACACTCCGAAATTTACAATAGCGCCATGTTCATCGAAACCACCGACCTCCACAAATATATCGACACTGATCATTCCAACTATAGAAGAGCCACTAACACACGCCAATTCCGATAGTCAGCCGAGTGTGAATAGTCAACATTCCGGCGGGAACGTTAGTAACACGCTTGCTGATCAGTCGGATGCTATTTATCAGATCGACAATGGCCCAGTCTTGATGTCGACCGCAGCGGTGACCACTGGTTGTACCTTAACAATCCCTCCAATTAGCTCCACATATTCGGTTAATTCGAAACCAAATCATGGAGGCTTACGGACAGTTAAATCAGGTATGATCGAGCTTTTTAACTATATTTTTAACTATAATAATATAATAACATTATCCAATTAATACTAAAGTTAAATAAACTTAAGGTTACTCTTGTCACGTAATAGTCGACTCCGAACCCAAGTGTGTCCGAAGCATCTTCATAAGTTCTTCGTTATGACTATGCCTGTACTTAATACTTTGCAAGGTAGAAGTGATTCAGCGCAATTCAAGTAAGAAAGAATCCATGACATAAGTTTATTTCTCTTCACTCTTCGGATTTTCGACTAGAATAACCAGTTCTTCAATGTTTACGGTGCCGTTATCAGTGTTAAGCATGGTGACCCCAAACTCTTATAATTCGCCATACGTTCTTTAAGATCAAAACTTTTAAAGCTAAATAAAGTGTGATACGGGCTGATCTCAGTTCGAATGAATTTTTCAAATACCTTATTGTCTAAACTTTCGTTTTGTTTAGACTCTAACTAGAAGCTAATTTAAGAAACGTGCTAAAATAAGCAGCGAATACAGAGCAGAAATACAATTTTTCATTTTGCTCGTTTGTAGATAATCTAAATCTTCAAGAGCTTATTGCGTGGTACAGTTTGTCTTATCAAAAACATTCTAATTTATCAATTAAATGAGAGCAGTTGTTGTTCTAGTGTAGCAATATACGTTTATTTCTGCTCATGGAAATCTGGACTTGCTATGACTAATCTGTGAATTACAGAAAAACACATTTTCCAATTGTGGTAGCCCAAAAATGACTTCTATACACGTTATGCTTATTATACTCTAGATGAAATCATATAGAGTATTATAAGTTTAATCCAGCCCAAAAGTTTGTAACGCATAGAACCAAGCCTCGGACGAAAAAAAGTTATATATTATTTTTTGTGTATTTGTGGCCAAAAACCTCAAATCCGCCTGACGTCCGTCCGTCCGTCCGTCCGTCCGTCCGTCTGTCCGTGAACACGATAACTCAAGAACGCCTTCACCTAGGATCTTGAAATTTTGAATCTGGATGTTTGGTTGAATTTGTAAGGCTAAGTTCGTTAACGGGCAAAATCGTCCTACTCCTTCGGGTAGCTGCCATACAAAATGTCCTTAAAACACGTGTTCAAGAATATTGGTCGATAACTTCAGAAGGGTTTAAGCTACGACTTTGAAATTTTGTATGTGTTATTTTTCCAATAGTTGGAGCTAAACATATGATTATGAAGAAAATCCTGTTAGTCCTTCGCGTAGCTGCCATACAAATATCCTGTCAAAATGTATTCACTTAATTTACGAAACTCACTATAGCTCAAGTAATCTTTTAGCTACGAATTCGGAATTTTGTACAAGTTAGTTTTGAGTGAAAAGGAAGTTTGAGTTTACTAATCAGCGAAATCCTTTCTCTCCTTCTGGTAGCTGCCATACAAAATGTCCTTAAAACACGTGTTCAATAATATTGGTCGATAACTTCAGAAGGGTTTAAGCTACGACTTTGAAATTATGTATGTGTTATTTTTCCAATAGTTGGAGCTAAATATATGATTATGAAGAAAATCCTGTTAGTCCTTCGTGTAGCTGCCATACAAATATCCTGTTAAAATGTCTTCACTTAATTTACGGAACCCACTATAACTCAAGTAATCTTTTAGCTATGAACTCGAAATTTTGTAAAAATTAGTTTTGAGTGAAAACAAAGTTCGAGTTTTCTAGTCAGCAAAATCCTTTTACTCCTTCTGGTAGCTGCCATACAAAATATCCTTAAGACACGTTTTCAACAATATTTTCCGATAACTTTTGAACGCTTCAAGCTACGAATTTGAAATTTTGTACACATTAATTTTTGAATGGTTTCAAGGAAAAGGAAAAATATGTAAGAAATCGAGTGAGTCCTTCCTGCACCTCCCATGTGAAAGTCCTTCAAAAAGGAAATTTTTTTTCGATGACTTACCCAGTTCAAGATATGAAATTAAACACTGAATATTGTCTTTTAGTTTTGAGTAGCAATCTAATGGGAGTCCTTAATAAAGGACATACAACATGCACACACGTAATTCTACTTTATCCCCAACTACAATATAAATCGGAGTTCAGTATTCATCTAGAGTATTATACGATTGGCTTGCAGCCGATCGTGACTGCAGTATGTTTCATATAAAAAAACTTTTAGTGATTTTACCAGTGCAAAGAAGCGATATTACGTTTTTGAGTTTTGAAGGATTGACGTTCGTATCGTTCGAAAATCATCAACTGAAAAATAAAAATTATGGTAAAGTCATTAATTCACAAATTATTCATAAAATACCTTTTACATATTCATCTCGCAGTTCCAATTATAGGTTCAATTTGATTTTGGCTGTGTTTCGAAAATCTTCTGCATATTACTATCAGCGCGCACCGCGACAAACGTAACGATGCTAGTGGAAAAACATACTTAGGCGTTTCCTTGGAATAATCTCTTAAAAAATCCAAGTCCTTTTAGTTATTTGCGCAAACTTATCCATGATCACCAATATGGTTTCATTCCGGTCTTCTCTTTTCTAATGGTGTACCTTGTTGGAACTTTTGTCTCCATCGCTATGGTGATGGACAAGAGCTGCACTAGCCAAAGCTTTTGACAGACTCTGTCAAAAATCTCTTCATGCCAAAATAAATTGGAGATGGGACTATTACAGCCTCTATAGGCCTCCTCTATATACGAAATACTCAGCTTGATGCGAACGCACACCGTTCAGTATTCTCACGTATAGGAAAGCATAGACAATCCTTTAAACCTCGAATTACGAAATTATGGAACGCATTTCCATTCTTCTAGTTGCCTGACCGGTTTAATATACAGTGTTTTAAGTGTAACGTCCACCATCATTTTCTGAGGTATCGTTCATCAACTCCTGCTTCCTTCTACTGTAAAACCAAAAAATTTTCGAAAAATTACTTCATAATTCAAAACTATTTTATTAATAACTTACCTACTAATTTTTGCACATTTTATTTATCAAACTTCTTGTTTTTCAGCTCACAGATTGCACAATGTGCATGAATCCCTCGCTCCAAATCCAGCGTCAAAAATGCATAGGACTAGTTCCTATGTGTTTGGTGATGCAGGCACAAATCATAGAGCGTTCACCGATACTACGTCAATAAGATCTTTGGCATCAATAGGAATGGGCTCAACTGATGGCAAGAAAATGGTGATTCGACGAGTACCAACGTCCCCAACAGAACTTTTCAAAATAGTTAATCCAACGTCACCACCGTAAGTAAAAAGATTAATTTTTTATTAACTAATTTTTAAAATATGACTGTTCAGCTGCAATACTTGTTCGTCAGTTCTCTGAGTGCAATTCCTACGCTCTTATAACAAAGACCAAACTCCTTTGGGAAATAACAGGCTTTAAACCATTAAAGTTACAAGAAGCGAATGGAATAATTCCTGCTGAAATCCAGCAGATCTCGGATACAATTCTTCCTTGTTTAAAGGTTATCTTGAAAAGCTGCTTGACAGTAACTCACATCCCTGAAGGATGGTCAGAATTTAAGGTTGTTTTCATACCTGAGGCAAGAAAAGCTCGATGTCTGTCTTAAAGATAGTTAGGATTTATCTCAAAAATCACGTCTCATATCTCATGAAATATATGCGATATGATTTTGGAGTTTACACAGCATCGATCAATGCTTTTCTTGGTAATAGGGTCATTCCATCAAGAATCGCCAAAAGTGTGACCTTACCATCGCCGATTCTTTTGGAAATTTATGTACTCGAAGAATGAGTGAAAAAAAAAATATGATTTCAATTTTTTGTTCCTATCTCATTTTTTTTGTTAGTTATAGTATGTTAAAGATTTCGCAAAAAAGGTGTTCGAGTCCTCTTTTAAAATGCATATCTCTGGTAATTTTTATCCTAGAATAATAAAGTAGGACTTATTTTAAAGATTGTTGTTAAAAAATTGTCGCAATATAAAAAAATGCAAATAAAGATTATCCTTGAAATATTTTTTCAAAGGATAACGATTTTATCCTTTATCCTTGAAATGTTGTTAAAAAATGGTCGCAATATAAAAAAATACAAATAAAAATTATCCTTGAAATATTTTTTCAAAGGATAACGATTTTATTCTTTATCCTTGAATATCTCAAAATCAGTTTTTTTTTATTTTTTTATATTTTGTAGGTTATACTGTTTCACAAAACATACCAAAAAATTAACTTGGGATCTCAATGGGATCGGGTTCAAAAAAATCGGAAAACATCAGTGCTTCTCAATTATGTTATAATTGTAATTTTTCTATAACATAATTGAAAAGCACCGATGTTCTTAGATTTTTTTGACCCCGATCCCATTAAGATCCCAACTTAATTTTTTGGTATGTTTTGTAAAACAGTATAACTAATAAAATATAAAAAAATTAAAAATAAAAAAAAACGCATTTTAAGATTTTCAAAAATCGTTATCCTTTGAAAAAAAATTTCAAAGATAATTTTTATTTGTATTTTTTTTATATTGCAACAATTTCTTAACAACAATCTTTAAAATAAGTCCTACTTTATTATTCTAGGATAAAAATTACCAGAGATATGAATTTTCAAAGAGGACTCGGACACCTTTTTTGCGAAAAATTTAACACACTATATCTAACAAAAAAAATTAGATAGAAACAAAAAATTGAAATCATATTTTTTCACTAATTCTCCGAGTACATAAATTTTCAAAAGAGTCGGCGATGATAGTAAGGTGACAAATTTCGTTATTTTTGGCGATGCTTGGTGGAATGACCCAATATCGTCAGAAAAGAGTTCAAGACTTATGAAAAGAAAATGATTGTAATTTGTGCCAGATTTGCACGAGATAAATCCGTTTTTTGTTGCCATACAAAGGTCCTGTACAAGGAAACAGGTTGGATATTATGTAGATATCAGCTCGTTGACGTACTATATGTAGATTATTGGGTGATACACTGGTGCTATTGACGATATTATGATTTGTATACGAGCTGTGTATACGAGCTGTGTATACGAGCTGTGTATACGAGCTGTGTATACGAGCTGTGTATCCAAGGTATGACTTCACATACTCACTTCAATGAAGTGTTCTTTTATAGAAGTTCACTCGTGAACGGACCATATCTAACCAAAATATCTTTAGAAGGACTAAATAAATTTAGGTACTGGTGAACTATTATATCAGTAGATTTAAAAAAAATCTATATTATACACTTAGGTACACTAGATGCCAAAATATTCCTCAACCAATTGGAAGGATATCCTATATCCTAGACAAATGTCTTTATTGAATTTATGGAACTTACTATAACTCAAAAAACCGTTTATGTGAATTAAATTCAAATTAAAATTAAGATCGAGTTCATTAGTCCGCGCAATTTCTGCGCTACTTCGGGTACCACCCATAAAAAAACTCTTTAAAACATATGTCGACGAGTTTTGGTCAATAACTTTAGAACGCTTTAATATAAATATATAAGTAGATAAATATTTCTGCCTAAAGCGCCATTAAAAAAGTAAATTTTTTTAAATGGTTTCCAGATGAAAACATGCGATATTGACCTTCTCCTTCAAGTAGGAACCAAACGAAAGTCTTTTAAAAAAAATTGAAACTACATAAGCACTCTTCTTTCTGTTTTATCTCCAACTTCAATGTAAATTTGAGTTCAGTATTTCATCTAGAGTATCATACGATTGTGTTCTGCCTATCGTAACTGCGGTATATTTAAGTATAAAATTTCTCTGAAAATATCCATTATTCTTGGCAGACTTTACACAACGTTAATCTTCGACTATCCAAATATTTGATAAAATAAGCGTTAAATATGATAAAAAAATTAGCATAACTAAAAAAAATGTTTAAATGGTATTTCAATTTTAGCAGAGCGGTGAATCACCAACCTACAAAAAATTAAAAAAAGACAAATATATTGTTTAATATAAATTAATTTTGTACGAAAGCATGATCAATTTTATTATCAGTTTTAGCTGCGTAGACTTCCAATTTGGTTCTATGCAATTCTTAGTTCTAAAGATAGTATCTTTTACGATACTTAACTAGTAAGTAGTCATTATTAACTTTTCGCGTATAGGATTAATGACATAAACTTAATAAAATCCTGTGATTTATATGACAGCAGCATAAAAAGAATTTGATGGTGACGTACCGACATAAGGTTCTAAAGTGAAGAGCTTGCACGAGTCTTATGATTTATTAATTTCCAAGATAAAAATTTTTAATAAAGTTGCATCAAATATCTAAAGCCATTTGGCTTTGTGGTTGACAAGTCTTATAGCTAACGATTTGCCTATCAATATGACAAATTCATTAGTTTAAAAAAAAAATTTACAGGTACATACATGCTACTCGTAAGTGACATACAAACATTATAATTTTATAAAAACAGAAAAAATAAATCTTAAACAAAATGTCAACGGAACAAATATCTTTAAGGTTATGCTATATAAATCGCGTTATCAAAACTAAACAGATTGTAAATTGCACGGCCTTTTATTTAATTAACAGTAACTTTAATATTTCTTGTCATATACCTGTAATAAAGTAGGCATGAAATTGCGATAATGCAATAATTTCTTATTCAGTCGAGATTATAGTGATAGCAACTATTTACTATAAAATATTTTATTACCGTCAACTTTTTTTAATCAATTCGGTAAATCACTTTTTATCCGAATACAGAAAGAGATTTGATCTGTAGTTATCATAAAAAGAACGAAGATAGAATCTTATATAGTGCCAGCCATAGAGATAAATGTACTGGAGATGACTGTTTTGAAGCCGGACGATTCCTCGCAAAGGACCGGCAATAAACACTATGCTACTATTAGCATCTTACTCACATTTATGTTATACTCCGGTCTTGAACACAAAAAACGGCAAACATTTGAATACTAGGCTACTATTTGCATTTCACTGCCACCTGGCATCAATCGCTCCATACAAAAACGTTCAATTTTGCTTCAAAATGCTTCAAAGTGCTTCATACAAAAACGGCGTCTTGTCGTCTCCAGTATTTATATCTCTATGGAGCCAGAAATCACGTCTTTAAGTTGGGATATTTTTACAGGATTTTTGTATGGCAGCTGCACAAAGGACTTATGGGATTTTTTTCATATTCATACCTTTAGCTATGATTGACATAAAATCGACGTATACAAAACTTGAAAGTCGTAACGTAAAGCGTTCTAAAGTTATCGTTAAATTTTGGGTAACACTTCTTTTAAGGACTATTGAATGACAGCTACCCGAAGGAGTTGACGGATGTTACTAATTAATGAACTCAGTCTTACCTTTGACATGAAACATATTCCTATAAAAATTTTACTTCCGGTTTTAGCGCGTTCTTGAGTTATAGTAGATTTTGCAACTTAAATGCATTTTTCAAGAATTTTTGTAGGCTGAAACTATCGAGTAGTTGTAATGAAAATTGTAATCAAAGTACTCGATAGATTTTTTTTATTAAAAATAAATGATAGAAAAATATAAAATATTGTTACATGTACCCCGGCAACCCGCACAACCCAATGACATCAGTTTTCAGTGAGAAAGCCACGCCTTCCAATATTCAACGGGGAAACTTCTGTATACTTCTCGACTACTCTTCAATCGCATGTTCTCCAGCACTCTAGAGCATTTCGTTGCGATTATTAGTTTTGAAGATATGACAGATTAAGTGAGTGTCGGTACATGTCGGAAACCGGTATCTCCGCGGATTTTGAAAATTGTTCAATCCTGCAGAACACATATTTTCTCAAAATACATCAAGGAATCAATCCCTAAAAAGTTGCTAACCAAATACTGGATACCCTATTACAATGTAGTGTTACTTTTTTTACTGAGAAATAAATTTTAAAACCGTTTTTTAAATTACGACTAAAGGGCTCTGGACCATATACATTTTTATATATTGTATATATTATTTTAGAATGTTATAGTTTATTTATTATTATATTAAATAAATTAATACGACCTCAAAGGCTATGTCTAAAACTCTAATGGGTTGACAGGAAGGAGTATGGGTGGATCGAAATAGGAAACAAGGTTTTATTAGGACATTGAGAGTTGTTGAAGAAGTTCCAGCACTGAGAGAACAAATTCATTGCTTCAAAAGAAATATATGCCAAACGAATTACAACGGTTGCAGGAAAAGATCCTACCCCCTTTGTTGGAACCGAAAGCCTGGGTTAGCCGAACCGAATTTTCGTTTATTGGTATCGAATATATTTTCGGACAACTGAATTATTTGTCTAGCCAACCAGAATTTCTTAAAATTTTGATTGCAACAAATGCGCGGGTTGTTGATAAACTCTAAAAAAAGATGGAGTTATTTATGTTAAATCATACACTGAATTCTTTTTTGTTACCTAGGAGGAGGTAGAGAACTCTTCTAAGACACTATTTGCCTACTTCAAATATTATTTCTTACTTACTGGCTTAACAAAACCCAGGCTGTAGGCAGAAATCGAACCCGTGTTGAAAGTTTTTGGATTGGCGCGCGTAGCCACTACGCCACCCTTTCATTTGGATTTTCCAATGTATCAACTTAACTTTGTGTGGATTAACTCAGTTACCGCAATATAAATTCGGTTGGCGGAACACACATTTGGTTACCACAGCAGAATGATGCCGAAAATCGTTTGTGATAAACAATATTCTATTGCAACAACCAACATTACATTGCGGCAATCAAAATTGAGCTGCTAAACAGTTTTTTCTGTTCGGTTCTTTCAAACAATGTAAATATGCGTAAATTGCGTGTTTATTCCCTTAAAAGAATATTTTTTTGTACGACCGAATTTCTATTGCTCCAAACTAATTCTTATTAGCATAAATGAACTTCGATCGCTGCAATGAAAATTTTATTGAAGCAATCTCTTGCCAACAAATTATTTCTCTCAGTGAGGTTTTGATGCAATGTATCAAAATGTGCTACGTGTTGATCGGCTTCTGACATGTAACACACCGCCGTTGTACTGCATACAAGATCGATAGCTAACCCAAACAATGTGTTAAGAAATGAACTGTCATCAATATTCATAAATTATTTCTGTCATGCCTATTCCATAAATTAACCAAAAAGCAATAGTTAAATGAATATGCAATAACAATTTCATTCGCAATATATATGTGCAGAAATATAAGTCACATTACCTTAACAATCAACCAATTCAAATTCCGAAATAATTTACAACGATTATTTAACAAGACAAAACGTCTGTCTAATTACAGAGCAAATGAATTCAAGCTGTATTCCGAGCTAAACAATATTTCCTGTCGTCAGATCGTATTTTCTTTACAGTTTCTTAACAATTCAAATTTCAATTTAGACATTTAAACACATGAAAGGTAAAATTTACTCCACCATAAATTTATTCATCTGATTCTTACAGTATAAACGATGAAGACTAATTATCCAAACCGTTTATCATATGTGTATGCCATACAATTTTTCATAGAGATGAAAATGAAAATCGACATCGGGATGACCGTGAATGTCATTGGAAAAATTCTCAATTGAGGAAATATATTGCTAACGTTCCAGCTAGAAGCATCAGTGAGCATATCCCC
Organism: Beris morrisii; assembly: GCA_951812415.1. Taxonomy (NCBI): domain Eukaryota; kingdom Metazoa; phylum Arthropoda; class Insecta; order Diptera; family Stratiomyidae; genus Beris; species Beris morrisii. The sequence continues at coordinate 33,003,247 of OX638311.1, forward strand.
ATAATGAGATTTATAACTGCGTTACAAAAGCGTAAGGCTAGTAATGACACTGATACTGGAATTATTCCACGAGCATATGTCATAATCCAATTGTTGATATGTCGTTGGTCTGATCGAGATAGACCCGAGTTGTTTATTGTTATACTGACTTGATACCGACATGCATAGAATGTGGCTAGTACCTCACTTTACGTACACATTTAGTAGCAACTTATTAGATCTTTGATAGCTGCCGGATTAACTGGTTTCGCGTTAAATGGCTCTAACTATTGCTGATCGTGTCTGATTTGGTACTTAGGTGATCTATTGTTGAAGCGCTAACGCAATTTATCATTTTTTTTCTGATTCATTTTAATTTAGATGTCAGTTTTGAAAGAACATAATTCCTGTTTATACTGGCTCATTGTTAATAAATTAATGAACCATGGATTGTTTTGATAATGAAGCCGTTTACTTTTAATGTACATTACGAAATTAATTAATTTGATGTCGATCAATCAGGTAATGATATAAAGATATATCCTACTAATTCTATTGAGCGAGGAAACAAGAATTAAGTAGCCATCTTTTGAGGAGTGGGGATTGGTGTTAACTTCTTCATCTAAAAACTAATTTCAGGATTTTTGAATAATCAATCCCCAAGTGAGTGTAAGAGGGTTACATACCTTCGCACAATTTTCGACATATCTCTTAGGTTTGATGAGATAATGAGATAAAAAACATGGCTTTTACTTTTACATAGTTTTTTATAACGCCTACAAACTTTTTCTGGGATTTTCTGATATTCAACCCCCAGAGGGTTTAAAGGGTGTAGCATACGTTTTCACGAATTCCAACATATTTCTTAGATCTGATGAGATATCGAATTGATTTTTACTTTCTAAGTCTTCCAGTCGCTTAAAAGTTAATTTCAGGATTTTTCGATATTCAACACGAAGGAGGTGTAAGGGGGTTTCATACCTTTTCACAGTTTTCGACATATGTGTTAGGTTTGATGAAATATCAGAATGGTTTTTACTTCCACGAACTTTTTTTATAAACGCTTACAAACTCATTTCACGATTTTAATTACATCTCCTTTTTCTGCAAAGGCGTTGTGTTTTACGAATTCCAAAATATCTCTTAGATCTGATGAGATATCGAATTGATTTCTTTAATTCTCCGGCTTTTCTACAAAATCGCCTAATAATTAATTTAGGACTTTTGGATATACAGCCAAACTAAAATTGATAAAAATATTGCAACCCTCTTACATCCCGGGTTGCAAAATTTTTATCAACTTTCGTCATTCCTTAGGTGTGATGAGATATAAAATTGGTGGTTACTTCTACTGGTATTTCAGATATTGGCCTAAAAATTAATTTCACGATTTTTCGAAATGTAGCCTAGGGAAAGAGTTTCTTACGTTTTCATAAATTTTACAAATTCTATAGTCTGATAATATCGAATTCGTTTCATCCCTTTTTATTTAATTGCCTAAAAAATTTTTCACACTTTTTCGAAATTCAACCCCCAAGGTGATGTAATGGATTTGTATATGTTTTCACAAATTTCGTCGTATCTCTTAGGTCTGATGAGGCAGTAAATTGGTTGTTACTTCTATGGGCTTTCAATGTAATCGCCTAAAAACTAATTTCAGGATTTTTTGATATCCAACACCGTAAAGGGGTTATACACCTATAAATTTTCACAACAATATAGCCAAACCGGAGAGGTCTATACGCGCTTTTTATATGTATACAATCGGCTAAAAATCAATGTTTTCGACATTTTTGTTTCTATTCTAGTAACAAAATTAACTTCCTTCCGGTATCGAAACACGCGTTGTTATATTTCGATTTTGACCGCGTCTCGGTGTATGATTGGAGAGGTGTTGCTTTCAAGATGTTTACGACCGACTAGACAAGAGTGTAACACGCCTAAGACAATTATAAACAAAATTGAATATTTTGACTTCCTTTTTAGAATATGCGAAAGATTCTTGCAGCTTTCAGGCCACTATGAGGTGTTTGAAATCGCGAAGTTCTCGCGAAATATTCTTTTACAAGCGAATTGTAATAGTTGAAACCACCACTGTTCTCCCTTAGTTGGACTCATCACTTCTATTTTCTATGAGTTCTACCATCTGCTTTCTTTCTATAGCTTCCAAAGACCACAAATTCACGAACAGGTATTTATTAAAAACTGCCAGCATATGCTATTCGAAATATCCACATGATTTGAAATTTATATCATACTTATATCTGCTGTGTTTATTTTGATATCAGTCACATGACATTCCTTTAATTTTCCCATTTTGCATCACAAAAAAATATTTATTGAGCATCGTACCTCCTCGTTATACATATCAAAAACATGTAAATCATTTCGGTCAACTAGAACTTTAATTTTACGTTCAATAAAATCACATTACTTAGCCAGCACTCGCACTAATGTGTACCATTCGTGTTACAGTCGCCTTTGTCATGTCTTATGCCCAATAAAAAAAATTATTTGCGGATATTTTCGTATCGACAAATATTAACACGGTCCATTGCCAAATTATTAAGAAGGAAGTCATTTTCAAATATAATCTATATAAATAAAATTAAAAAATTGTTCGAATACCACGCGAAAACGTCTAAACAGAATTTGATTAATTTTAATTTTGGCGTTTGGGTAGAGTGAGCGATGTGTTGTGTCATCAATATTGTCAAGGGAAGAGAATGGGGGTTTACATGGAGAAAAAGAGAAGGTTTTTCAAATATCTACTTTAAGTTGAATTAAGTCTTGGTTTCCGGATTCAACATACGTCGATATTATTTTGATTTACGTCCTACAATTTTGTAATTTTTTCTTCAAATTTCCAATTTTTCTTCAAATTTCCATTTTTTTCAAATTTCAATTGTTATTCTATTTTCTTAAATTCTACCTCGAATTTGAGGTTTTGGAGCGGCCTAAATGCTGGGTGTAAGCCAGGTCATAGAATGCGATAACTGTGATATCATGCGGATATTGCTTATAAAATTATCAGAAGTTATGTTTGCTGGATGGTAGAGACTTCTTCAATCAAAAATTAAGTGATGCGAAATCGTAAAACATAAACCACAATACCGGTTCCATATGTGAATCCCTAACACTGAACGCCACTCGCTTACACGTGATACAGTGTGAACGAGTGTAAATTTGTGGCCCCGCCACGCGTATTAAAGCACTGATCCATGAGCAGAACACAGTTGTCACATTGAAAGCAAATAAATCAGTAAATAAAAACTAAATAATACAAACTTAGAAGTACATTTTAAAATTTAAAAAAAAGGGAACACAAACATTTTAAAATACAACAGAAAATCAAACGAAGTTAACCAGAGTGTGGAGAGAACATTCGCAACGCTTTGATCGCTCGACATAAATATTTGCACTTGGGTCAATTAGAAGGAATAAAATTAAGATCATACCTGAACACGTCCAACTTTGTCTATTATAAAACAACTTATGTTTTTATTTAGTTAAATATTGAATTATGGAATCAGCACTCTATAAATTTTATTAATAAAAAAAAATTCGATTTTACTTTTTAAGAAACGTTTGAAATCAAATACCCTGTTGACGAAGATTTATCAAAGTAATTAATACTTAAACACATCACACTTTTAACATTTTATATAACAAATTGTTGCGAATTGCATATATGGGTGAATAATATTCAGCGAGTAATAAGAAAATACAAAACTATATCGAAGTTTACTTTTCGTCGTTAACCACAATTAGCACGCTACCACTCCAGTACACCGCATATCACGTATATCAAATAGAATCAATATTTTTGCTAAAATATCAAAATTTTCAATAGTCCAGTCAGTACCGCCAAGCTATTCGGTTATTAATGTCTCGGTTTAATATTGAATAAAAGGATCGATTATCCTAAATAGTGTCTTTTTTTCTTTCGATTTTGCACATTTTTTTTTCTTAAATTATAGTCATCGGTTTTTCGTAGTTATAAAGCATTTTCAGTTTAATGTAGAATTAACGAATATTAAAGTTCTTATTAGTTCAGTAGTTTCAAGAGAATTTTGAAAATATTGTTATAATGTCGCCTTATATGGGGGTGCAACCGGATACAGCTCCTTTAGATACTCCCACGAAATACTCAGAGAAAACCAATTTTCAATTTAACCGAATAGCAAAAGTGTAAGTAACTATTTAAATAAAATTCACAAATAATATCTTTTACGACTGCACAATATCTGTTAATATTATTTTAATTATAAAAATTGTGATCGACATGAAAAATAAAAACAAATTCCAATAGTCTGGGTCAATTTTATTATTTTTTGAGTGGAATAAAATCCGGAACACGTTGAAAGTTTAGTTGCGATCCAGATTACTATGTGGACTGACAAAGTTCCAAGTGGCCTCCTAAATATTATAATCTGGATCTCAGCTAACTTTAAACGTATCCCGAACCTCCACCCAAAAATAATAAAGTCACATCGAGACTGTACTGTTTGCGGACTTTTCTTAAATATTCTGCAAATATATCTATCGCTGATTTAATATAAGCCGTTTCTGTAATATAAACACCACAAATTACTTTATTATTTTTTAATAATAAAGTATTTTTCCTTTAAGCGCTCCCTCCAAATCACTCATCCCTCGTGGTATGCACATAAAAAGTATTCCACTCCTGGTCATCAACATAATCTACCAATTGTAAAAATATCGCGTATTGTAAAGTATCGCGGTAATATTGTCCGAAATACTGATTTTCTTCACTATCAGAAATACTGATTTTTACTACCATTATAATTTTTTTTTAAAGTGTAACAATCCAAATTTCATAGTTTTAGGGAAGTGATTCCTGATATAGAAACATGTGCAATTTTCTGCCTCCTCCCCTCTCCCGTAGGACAGTACTACCGTGATTTGGCTTTAAGAACTAATATGTACTTTGAGATTCAAACTTCTATCATTAACGGCTTTTAAGATATAAAAATCAGTAGCTCATACCATTGAAGCCATCCTCTGGCCCTTCCCTTCACAAGCTCACCCAGAAAAAGTTACTAACCCTAAAGGGCAATCTGTGTATTTACAAAAAAAATTTCATGCGATGTATGGAAGGGTTCTTGAAATAAGAAACCTCTTTACCGCGATACATTTCTGAACGCCAGACAGCCCCTCAGAAAAACTGCTTTCGTATTGTACGCCTAGTATACTTCTACACATGTAGAAAACTGCAGTTTTTGGGGATCTGCTACTCTTAAAAATTGAAAATTCACTGTAGCCAATTTTTTGGAAATTTCGTGTAGATCACAATACTTCAGTATTAAAAAGTAATAGAATAAAAATTTTATATGTATCCTAGTGTAAGTAATACGTTTTTGAAACTAAGAAAGTGTCGAGAGATGTTTGTGGTCAAGCCACTCAGGTCTCAAAACTACGCACAAAACTTGGAAACTTCTCATACAATTTGGCATCTGGGAAAATACATATGATGAAATTTATAGATAATCTGATTGTCTTAAAAACGCTTTTTATTGAAGGCCATACGACTCATTGTTCCCCAAATATATTTTTTTTTCTAAATTAATTTTTGATCTTCTCAGCTATGATCTAAATCCATTTGGGAGAACTCAAATCATTTTCGGGGGCTGACTAAAACTGAATTTACAATACGCCAAAACTTTTTTACGTACCTATATACCTGATTCAAGATCTACTTGACGAAATCTGGCCATGTAAATGTTCTTGTGAGCTGCGCAAAGCCTGTATTACAATATATGCTATGTATACTATGTCTAATATTTGACTATTCTCGCTGTGAAATAATCCAAATATGCCAAATGCAGTCAAATTTTTGTTTGGTTTGATTATTTCATTTCCTTTACGAAAGGTCTATTTTTTGACGGAAAAAAAATTTACTGAACTTATCGAACTTATAGTGTAAAACCTTAAAAATTAAATTTCAGACACTTCTGTAAATATTTTACAAAGCCTTTTCAATATCTGTGAATGAATGTTTTTCAAGTTGTAAATTTTTATAGATGGTTATTAATGTGTGCAGCTATACTGGATTATTTCTTGTAAATTTTAATATTTTAATTTCCTATAAAAATTCGCAGTTATAGCGAAAGTGTGGTACGCCAACGATATTCTGTTGTTCATATAATATGATCTTTCTACATGCAATCGAAAATTAACTCCGGAGTTCAGTTAACCCTCAGCTTTTTATCGCAAAATTAAGAGATGTGGTCGTCAATTAGTACATCGGGATAATACAGTGATTGTTATTATTTTCGCACCAACCTGATTGCGGACTCAAAACATCTGATTCAATTAAAGCAAACAACGAGTATTTGCGAACCAAATAGTCAAATGGTGTTAATCAAATGTTTTAATTAATAGCAAACTACTATATGCCTTAAAGCGTTTAAAAACAATTTCCTTTGTTATTTTCATGTGATTGTAATTATATGAGTACGAATCGAACGATTCCTTTTTAGGGAATAGTTTTCTTATTATCATATACCAGAAAATATTAACGCTGTTTATTCGTTCAAAAATACACTTTGAAATGGTTATTAAATCTTCCAATTAACACGTGGTCATGTTTGAAGGATACAGTGATGCATATTTTCGCACCAACCTACGATTTCGACAACAATATCATCGAGACAGATTTAGTTAAACGCGATCGATTTGCTAACTAAAAGAGCAATTTGTAAAAACACTTTCCTTTCAGCTAGTTTTATTTTCATGTATCAAACGATTGCTATTTTCGGAACTGATGGTTGAAGAAAAAGCTTATAATTCATAACGCGTTTAAATCGTTCTAAAATATGCTTTAAACGCTTGTTAGTTGTTTTAATTAACAACTGGTCATGGTTGAATAAAATTGCAGTGATGTATACGATACTAACAACTAGTTAGAAAACATATAGATCTATTTGCAATACATAAATTGTAAGCTCATGTTTAATTTAATTATGTTGCCTTAGCAATTTATTTATTTTAATAATAATAAATTAACAGGGGTGGGTGGGTTTCTTTAATATTGGAGGGGTGCTTTAATTTTTATAGATCGAGAATGCTGAAATTATTTAAAAAATAAAATTCAACTATTGAATTCCACCAGAAAGCGTGTGTGAATAGCTTACACCACAAAGTTCAAACCTACAGCATATTGTAATAAATACATATTCATTCTGGAAAGTTGGGGTCTGTGCGTGGGAAGTAGGGGAGAAGGGGAGAATGTGAGCTACTTAAGGGAAAACACAAAAATCTACTTTTATTTAAGAACTATTTTAGTTTATCTTAATAATAAACATATTTAAATTAATTCGTAAAACAAATGACAATGACAAATGAAGAAATGTTTTCCAAAACGAGAATTTGGCTTTCATTGCCACATGTGTTGAGATTGTTGCTCTTTGCACTTTTTAATGAATGAGTCCTTGTTATATTTTGAGAAAATATATGTTGTATTGGGTGGGTCAATATTCAATATTGACAGAGATACAGCTGGATGGGAAAGAAAGGCCTTTTCGAAATGTATCCTAGGTCACGTAAACTGTTAACTGTTATATCTTCAAAACTAATAATCACAATTTAACATGTTGTATCTTCGTTTATAGGAAATCAAATTACCTTTCATCGCGACAATATTGTAGTTGTACCCGAGCTAGAGAATTTTACTTCAAAATACAAATTCTTGCTAATGTGACCCTAAAGGTTGTTTGATCAATGTCATTTTTCTCAGAAAACCCTATTATTAAAATGTTTTTTAATTAAATTTTTTTTTATGTGTCATATTATTAGCTACAAAAGTTGTATCATTCCTTAAGAAGTTGACAACCAAGTACCGAACACCTTATATATTTTACTTTAGTGAACATACGAGGGGAAGTCCCAAAGTTCTGGGAATTGGTACGATAACAATTAAAATAGATTATTTAAAAAAATAAAACAAGGCAATAAAAACTTCAATTTATTAATGCTTAATTTTGTGAAGCAATTGTTCTGTGCGATTGACAATCGCAGACAACGATATTTACTTGTTTTTCAAGTTTTTTGTTTCTCTTCCAAAAAATTTACTTGATCCAACATAAGGACAAAATAGTTAAGTGGCTCGCATTACCCACTGGCTCTCATTTGTCTCCTTCTCCTGAAGTGAATGTTAATCTTATATTAAAAACGAAAAACAAAACCACTATATCCATTGTTTCCATACATGCTTTTATTACACCACTTACGCCTACCATATGAAAATTATAACAAATTGTGGCGCATTCCAAGATCACGTCTGTGATATGCCGTTTTTTTCTGTGAATTTATTAAGCAAAATATAAACAAATTTGTAGTACGTCTTTTATATCTTATAAGGTCGCACTGGTATTTGAAGTAAGAAAATCAAACGATTTCTAATGATTTCTATCTTCTATGTTATTATTTCTGAGTTATTTCAATGTTTTCTAGCAAAATATGGTCCGACACTCATTTTCATTAATTATATTTAAATAATGACTGGGTGCGTTCTATCATTGTGCTATTTGATCATTGTTTTTCAATTTTTCATTGTAGGCATTTTGGTCTTTTGGTATATTTTTACCTTTTTCAAAACCTATGACACTAATTTGGCATTAATATAAACGCACCGGAGAACTGTGTCCCCTCGTCAGACTTCTAGTACATTTCTTTATCTAAATCCGAAAAATAACTAAATATTAAAATATAGTCTAAGCTCGGCAAGCTTTCGATTCTTTGTAAATTTTCTTATGATATACATAACAAAAATTGTTGACAAACGGTGCGGATAATAAGTATTAGTTTCCGGTTCTACATTCAGAAAATGTTAGTCTCATTCAAAATTTCTCTATGAATGGCCGTCTTAAACTTCGAAATAACTTCAAAAATGTTTAATATTACGAGAAAAATAAATATGGCAAAATTTTTAAATTATTTAAGAAGAACACAAAGGGATTGAAACCCACGGCTTTAAGTTGACATTATAGCGAACGCGACGCGCGTACGATTAACGATACGACGCGATGACAACGGGTTAGAGTGCAACCAGATTACCTAACCTATCCTAAGTGCAACCAGTTATAGCGACATCGCATCGCTCTAATCGCGTCGCTTCGATGGTCAATTTTCTTATTTCGTCGCGCGTGTAACGCGATTTTAACAATTTTTTCTGTTTCGACTTTTTTACAATAATAGGTGGCAAGCGGCTATAAATAAAAAAACAGGAATAAAATAAATATAAATATAAAATATGTAACTTGACAGTTGCGGCAAGGAATTCATCGCGCTAACTGTACTTGGTCAGGCGATATAGCGCACGCGATGCGATTGGGTCATCGCTCGCATTGCTTTCACTGTAATTCAACCTTTAGAATATGTGGACTAGCGCGATTAGCCACTGCGCCACGGAGGCCCTGGTTGCTCTAGGGATTAACCCAAATCATCAGTCCTACTAAAGTATTTTTTTTTTATTATTTTGCAGACCGATGGGCTGCGATGACGACGACGATGATAGTTTTGGCGGTGTCTCAGATGATCCTGAAACAGCAAATTTGAAACCTCGACGACAGCATTGGGCCAATAAAATGCAATTTGTCTTAGCATGCATAGGCTACTCAGTGGGCCTCGGAAATGTCTGGCGATTTCCATACTTGTGCTATAAAAGTGGCGGAGGCAAGTACAAAAAACACTTACCAAAACAATTGAAATGAACTTCATAAAAACAATTCGTTCATTATAAATGATTGTCGCTAATAAATTGCACAACCCTCGGTGACAATGAATCCGGTTAAGACAAAAGAGTCTTTCGCTCGTATTACGAGGTAGTAAAAGTGCACACATTCAACTCCTATCAGAGCACTTCCTATCATTAGCACTTATTTAAAATGACTGCCATAAGTCAGAACTTGCGGTACAGTAATCATGAATATCTCAGGCCTGCCTAATGATCAAAATCTTCAATTTCCGTCGAGCGGAGAATGAATAGAATTCGAATGTCTTCATCTGTGTCGGATTCGTTTGTAGACCTACGTGCAATTTATTAGCGTAATCATTAAGTACGACAGCGTTAATTAATAGAATTTTTATTTTCAGGTGTTTTTTTAATTCCATATTTCATTATATTGGTTGTATGCGGCGTTCCGATGCTTTTTATGGAACTGTCGATTGGTCAATATACGGGACGAGGACCGATCGGAGCGTTAGGGCAAATTTGTCCTTTATTCAAAGGTATGTTCACCAAATTGATATATTGATCATTGCTTTTCTGACAAACTAGCAAAGTAAGCGCTAGCAACATTTATCTAACGACAGGGGCTCTAAATTCCATACTATCCCAAAATAAACAATAACTAATCTGAAAGTGTTAGAAAAGTTTATTAAGTCTAAGGTGTTTGCAGTGATTTCAATAATCTGCGTCATAATCGCCCAAAATCAACCAAACAAAAATTCGTAATATCAAAACTTCCGTTTTTATGTGTTGAAAATATATCCCAAATGGCATTTTTTATCACAGCGTATTAAATTCTTAGATATAAATCAAAAAACTGCCGCCAATAACTTTGCAAGATTTGCCGCAAATCAAGGTGTGTGCTTTGCATTAAAATACATGTCAATAAAATTTCAAAATCTAGACTTCGATAAGAACTTGCGTCTATTTTGGCTTAACACATCACATGTAATATTTTTAAATCTTTTCAGAAAATCTTAGTAGAATTAGAACTTGAGTTTACATAAGAAATGACACGACATACAAAAATAGAACGGAAGGGAGGAGCCGGTAATTAATTAACCAAATATCCAATAAGTTGGATTTTGAAAATTGATACATGTGAAATGTTCATACTTAGCTTTGAAAATTAGCGAGGGACTTAAGTTTTAGAGACCATGTATTAGTAATTTTACTTTGATGATATAGCGGTTCTGGTGTTGGGTAGTCGCAAACCTTGCAAAGTTGCATTTTTACTTTAATATTTTTTAATAATAAAATATTGTGATCGAGCTGAAATTTGGTGCCCTGAAATTTTGTATTTTCACGTAGACCCAAAAAAAAATAATAATGTCCGTCTGTCCGCCGTAGATGCCGTCCGCAAAAGTGTTTGAAGGCGCGTAAACCCGTTTTTTTGGAGGGTAGATTGGGTGAACCCCTGATGACTTTTGTAAGGGAGGGTTGGGACAAGCGTTTTAAACGAAAAATTTTCGTTTCTAGATTTAAGGAACCGCTTATGCTAGGGAGACTGAAAATTGGAACTCATATAGAGGTATGATAGTGCATTTATAAAAATTTGATAAGGGAGAAGGGGTGGGGGAAAACAATGCGTCCGACGCACGCTCGTAAGGTGCGAGCCTTATTTCCTAAGAAAACAACCAGCATAATGTATGCACCACCTTGGGAGTTCAAATTTGACAAATAATGAAATTGGTTTTGATCGCATTCAATAATGGCACTACTGGCATCGCTTCATGAATTCACTTAAGGTGCTCTTACACGAGCGATTAAAATTGCTCAATTTGCAGAAATTCCAGACAATTTTGACGTCACGAATAACATACAGCAACATTCAGCAACATCAGCAATTGACGATATGGATCAATTGGTGGTCAACTCGTTGCTCAGCAGTGACTAGCGATATGGAGAAATACTCAGCAATTTGGAAATGAGATCATACACGGACAATTCAGTCTATGAACAACACGAAAGCAAACTTGACAAAGAAATCTAAAACTTGGAAATATTTGAATTCCAAGGCATTATAACACGAAACTTGACAAATAAATGCAAAACTCAAAACAAAACTTGACAATTGAATCACCGAACGAAGACAATTACTCGAAATTGTCCAAGCTAGTGAAAATACAGCAACTATAGGGCGAGCAATACCAGCAATCTGTGAAAACATTGCCACATTACCGAAATATTGCCGCAACTAGCATGGTATTACCCTGTATTGCTCCATTAATCGCTCCACTAGTTTTGGCTATAGTCATCGGGCAATCAATTGCTTGAAAAATTGCTCGTGTAAGAGCATCTTTACTACTCGATCGCTGCTACCAATCAAAATCGCTTTACAAACACTTTCGCGTAGAACTAACCGCCATGCGTACTTGGGTGAATTCGCAAACATAAAGCTAGACAAGCTATTGCAGCTTGTCAGGCTGGCGGGGTGGTTCAGCTGAGATGGTCTTGGGCACACGCGTATTTCTTCCCCGTATATGTGGGATCACAACGGACCGATTAGAGGTCTATGTGTCTGGCTGCTTCAGCGGCCGCCCAGCTTACCTAACCTAACCTATTGCATACAGCAAGATTGCTTTTCGCTGGTGTTATTGATAATGAGTTCGGGTTGCCAGTGTAGTATGTAGCAGTATAAATCAACATTCATGGTGAATCAAAAATAAAAAAGAATTTAGTGTTCGACGTTTTAAATGTAGCGTACACCGCTACATTCCCTAATTCCTTCTTCAAGATTTATTTCACTCATTACATTTGTTCGTTTAGAACTACAAACGAGTTTCTCTGAAATTACGTAGGTGCATTTACAATAGGTTAAATTTTCAAATGACATCTAGGACATATGCTACAGCAATATTAATTAGCGTTATCTAACATTCAGAGTTCAAGACCAGTATACAGAATTATGTAGATTTAAATTTTATGAACAGTGTATATTTTAGTATTCATTTCTATAATAAAAAATGTAAATAACTGCACATATTTAACGAATTGCTAAATATGGATTTAACTTAAGTGATATTTTAAGGTTTGAAATTAAACGGTTGGGATGATTTTTATGGAGAGCTGATTTATACTCCTACGATAATTTATTTGAATTTCAAGTATGCACTTATATTTGAATGGTATGCAACGCAATTTAATATTTCTAGTTTAAATTTCAAATCAACCACATTTTACTGGTTAGGGAATTAAGACGTTTATTTGAAAACAAGAAAAATTTATTACCTACCTATTCGTATTAATTTGCGACTTTTGAAACATTCCATCTAAAATTGTTGCTGATGCGAATTAATCGCAAATATTCTTTTAATTATTTTCCGTCAAACATGTAATGAATCATCTGTCTCTTGTGGATAAATGGATGTTTCTGAATCTGACAGATTAATTGATAAAAACAAATCAACTGTCGAGTATACTACTAATGATTTGAATGACACTTGCCAAATAATAGGTCATTTAAAAAAAGTGTACATAAACTTTTTATTCGTCGAAAAACGTACAAATATGTCAAAAAATCAAAACATTTTGACCTAGTACACCAAAAATACAGAGAGAGAGGTATTAAAGAAAACTTTAAAATATAGTACACTGACCATAACAATTTAACGCTCCTAATCAATCGTTTTAAGTAATTAATTAATTTAAAAAGTCGTGGAGACCGACCTTCAACCATCAACAGAGTACAACCTAATGAACAATAACAACTTATTTTCATTCTATTTAATAAACTAGTAAACAACTAATTTTCAGGTGCTGGACTTGGAGGTGTGATAGTTTCATTTATAATGTCAACATATTATAGTGTGATTATTGCATATGCTATTTACTATTTCTTTACATCATTCAAGCCGGTGATGCCATGGACTGATTGCAATAATAGGTAATTTTATCGGTATAATGTTAATGTGGTTTTTTTTAAACAAATATTGATTCGTTTGATACTAAAAATATTGTTTTATTTAATAGGTGGAACACACCGGATTGTTATATGCCTCTGCGATCAGATGCTAATATGACACCGTCAAATTTTTCCAGAACACCCTCCGAAGAATTTTTCGAGTAAGTAATATTTTTGCTTAAAATTTGCCAATAAGTCGAACTAAACCTTACGTATGTTACACTTTTTTAGAAATAAAGTTCTAAAAATTAGCGCTGGTATTGAATATCCCGGAAATATGCGATGGGAACTTGTGGCCTGCTTAATCTGCGCATGGCTTTTGGTTTATTTTGCCATTTGGAAATCGATAAAATCTTCAGCAAAGGTATAAGTTTTTCATTCAAGTACAAATGTTTCCATCAACACTTCTTTTATATTTAGGTCCGATACTTCACAGCAACATTCCCCTTTATTCTTATTATCGTCCTGATGGGTCGAGCCTTGACCCTAGATGGTGCTGTTGATGGTCTACGATATTTCTTCCGACCGAAATGGGAACTCTTGAAAAATGCAAATGTAAGTCACAAGAATATCAACACGTGATCATTAATATTCGTACTATGGTAGGGGTAGTTCTTTTTGCCCCCTTAACCATGAGCTACTGTGTACGGCTCTAATTTTTTTGTTTCACTATATTGCTTTATGTATAAGTTTCAACTTCCTAGCGCAAACGATTTATGAGATATGCCATTTTTTGTCTAAACGCCTCTCTCCGGCCCAGAAAAGTTGACGATTAATATGGGTTGATAGTGTAAAAGCCTCATTACTTTTTTACTTTATTATTTTTTAATAATAAAGTATGTATTGTGATCGACCTGAAATTTCAAAAAAATTTGCTTCCCTGAAATTGTGTATTTACACGTTTTAGGACTAGTAAACACCAAAAAAGGAACAAAAAAAAATGTCCGTCTGTCCGCCGTAGACGCCGTCCGCAAAATCATTTGAAGGCGCGTAGCTCCCAAACCCGTTGAGGTATTAAGTTGAAATTTTTATGGTGGGTAGATTGGGTAAACTCCTAAGACTGGTACCTGGGGGGGGGGGGGGGTGTAAGGGGGATAAGAGGGGAGCGTTTTAGACGGAAAATGTTGGTTTCCAGATCTCAGGTACCACTTATGCTAGGAGGCTGAAACTTGGAACTTATGTAGTACTATGATAGTGGACTCATTTACAATGGTCGATAAGGGTTGAGTGGTGTGGAAGTGGGGGGGGAAAACAATGAGTCCAAAATGCTTGAAAGACGGGATTGAAACATTCTAAAATCCATATCTCCTGAACGATTCATGTCAGAAGATTGAAACTTTTTGGTTGTCCTTAGGGATATTTCAAGATTAGACAAGGGCTAAAATTTTTAAGGGGAGTGGTGGGGTGTGAAAAACTTTGGATTACAATATCTTCCGAACCAATTACACCAGGAAGATAAAATTTAGTTTCTGTATATGGGATCACAAGAGGAGTCTGCTGAACGTAAACTTTTTGAGGGGGAGGTGGAGCACGAAAGTGGGGGGATAGCAATTTCTCAAAAAATGTAATTTTTATATCTCAGAAACCGTATCAGATATGATCTTGAAAATTTTACAGGAGTTGGGATCGGTAAATTTTAAAATTTTAGTGAAAAGTGGTAGAAAGGAAAAAAATGCTGATTTTTATTTCTCGAAAACCGTAATAAATAGAAAGCTTATTATTATTAAGATTATATAGAGCTACTATAGAGACATCCTAGAAAATTAAAATTGTTCATAGGGGTGGCAAGGTACGGGGTGAGGGATGGTTTTTTATATCTCAGAAACGGCTTATGCTAGAAAGTTGAAACTTAGTACGTATATGTAGATGTGCTATTAGAGTAACTAAAGCAAAAAAAAGTTCAGATTTTTATTCGCGTTCAGAGGTTGAGTAAAAAAAATGTCCGTGAATCCACATTTTCACGAATTTCGTTAAAACTTTTAGACATGTCGAGCTATCAAAGCAATTTTACTTCTGCGGGCTTTTTTCTTTTCACTGATTCCGAAAATCTTTTAGGTTTAATGTGATCGAATTCGCTTTTACTTCTATGGAATATTCTATTGATAAAAAAAATATGTAAATAAATAAAAAAAAATCCGTCAACAGTCTGGGCGCAACTTTATTATTTCATGGGTAGAAGTCCGAAACGTGTTTAATACTGAGATACTGTGTAGGTTACTTTGAGACTGACAACCTAAGGAATAACCAGAAGGCTATTTGGAACTTTATTTTTTAGGTTGTCAGTCGCATAGTACCCTACACCGCATCTCAACATTAAACACGTTTCGGACTTCTACCCATAAAGTACTAAAGTTGCGCCCAGACTGTTGGCAGATTTTTTTGTCTGAACACCTCTCTCCGGCCCAGAAAAGTTGGCGCTTAATATGGGTTCATAGTGCAAAAGCCTCATTACTATAGTCGTTATTGTGCTAGAAATGACAGTTTACTTGTCCTAAAGACTGAAAACGCTTGTGCAAAAAATAAGAGCGTGAAGATTTTTGCAAGATTACTAGTCAAAAAAATTATTTCATATAATTTTTACTGTTTAAATATATCTAGAAAGTAAAACATTCATATTTTAAGAAGGACTATCCTTGGCAAAATTATATTGAGGTAGGTACAGTAAAACATTAAAAAAAATGTCAGCATCGGACCATAAATTTTCAAAAATTTCAAATCGATCAGAATACTTTATTATTGAAATAATTAAGCTAATTAGCTATTAAACCACTTCGTTAAAGCCTATCTGGTATACACAAAAGAGAACGGAGCTGGAAAGGATACTATAGCTTTAAGACGTTTTAAAAATTTCAAATAAGGGTCCTCCATGTATTGGATATTTTGGAAATTTTTGATTATGACTTAAAAAAAAGATTCACGCAAAAATTAGCTTTCTGACAATTCGCTGGGTTCGTAAAATATATTTTTACATTTTACATTTTACATTACATTCATTACACCAAGGTAATTGTGTGAAATTAAATTAATTAAATTATGCAGGTATGGATAAATGCAGCTGCGCAAAATTTCAATTCACTAGGCATTGCATTCGGTTCGATGATTTCGTTCGCCAGCTACAATAAATACAACAATAATATACTGCACGACACACTAGCAGTGTCAGCAGTTAATGCAATAACGAGTATATTGGTTGGAGTCTTTGCCTTTGCAACGCTCGGCAATCTTGCCCTAGAACAGAACACATCCATTGAAAACGCTATTAGTGATGGACCCGGACTAATATTTGTGGTTTATCCTCAAGCAATGGCGAAAATGCCGGCAGGACAAATGTGGGCTGTTATGTTTTTCTTCATGCTCTTGTGTTTAGGTCTGAATAGCCAGGTAATTATCGACACTCATATTTCAGCAATCGAACTAAATCAATACAACAATATTACAGTTTGCCATCGTTGAAGTGGTTGTAACGGCAATTCAGGATGGTTTCCCAAATTGGATCAAACGGAAACTGATCTACCACGAATTGTTAGTTCTTATCATCTGCATAGTATCATTTTTCTTTGGTCTTCCAAACTTAATACAGGTAAGTGAACTAATTTCTAGAATTGAAACTTCACCAATAACGCGTTTCCTTCACTTCACAGGGTGGAATATATTTCTTTCAACTAGTCGATCATTATGCTGCTTCAATATCAATCATGTTTTTAGCATTCTTCCAAATGATTGCAATCGCTTGGTTCTACGGCGTAAATCGGCTTTCGAAAAATGTCAAACAGATGACTGGAAAGGCACCGTCTTTATACTTCACCTCATGTTGGTTAATCTGTGCACCATTTCTACTGATAGTAAGCAACATATTGAAATTAAACCGGACTTGATCTCAAACCATAAACTTAATAATTTCAGTGCCTATGGATATTCAGTTTAATAAACTACGAACAGCCTACCTATCATAACGGAAGATATACCTATCCCAATTGGTCATATGGAATCGGATGGGGTATAGCCGCTACATCACTAGTCTGTATACCGGCCTACGCTATTGTCAGCATTGTTCGTGCTGGAGGCAATAATTGCTGTGATGTAAATGTTAACACAAGCCCGAATCAACCGAATCGAACATATTCGATATTAACTTGAATAAATTTTTTTTTCTAGAAATTAAAAGGAGCCATGACGCCAAATATCTACGAGTGTCGAATATGCGGCGAACATCATTGCGAGCACGATTTTCCCGATGAACAATACGTGCTACCACAAGAAATGACTCCAATAATTGAACCGAAGATAATCTTAAGAACACCACCGCCAGGTCATTTAAATCGAGTACAAGTACCCTTAGTTAAACATAATTCAACAGTCGAAGAAGTTAACGAAGAAGTTGATTCACCAAAAAGCTGATTCCTGTTTTGCAGTATTAAATTTAAAACACAAAAAATAAACAAAAAAAAAATATTTAATTCTTAATTTTCATTATACATAATAATGAAAATCTTACAAAAAATCACATATCAAGAAATCATCCATAGGCCCAAAAATTGAATAATTGAATTTTACATTTGTTTTGTTATTAAAATTATGTTTATAATTTTTTTCATTTAGATATGATCATATTATTTTAAATATGTAATAATAATATACTATTTTTCTTGAACATATTGTTCAAAGATTCTTCATTTATTTGTTTCTAGAGATCATCTACTACTACACAGGAGACCTACTAGTTGAATTTGTTGAATTATTTAAAAATGTGAATGAAAACAACACGAATAAAGGATTTAAAAGATAATAAATGTTCAAGGATCCAATAAAAATATTTAAAAGACATTTTGGAAGAAATATTTTTTTTTGCAAATGGCTCCACTATCATAGCTCTATACAAATCCAACTTTCAACTTCCTAGCATAGCGATTTTTGAGATGTAGAAACCAAAATTTTACGTTTAGAACGGTTACTCCACCCACCCCTTCATTCATCCACTCCCAAATTTACTCACCAAAAAAAATTTAAAACTTGAGCCGTATGAGCTAAGAGCGTGATAATTCTTTTTCAGTTAAAACTAATTCATTGACCCAATGGGGAAGTAGTAATATTAACGAGAGAGGTGAGTCCCTTTTTCAATTTATTATTTTTTCCTCTCTGCTAATCTGTAATCGGGGTAATACCCCAACTTTTATGAATAGAATTTGAAGAGAAGTTCTTGACCTAACCCTGGCATCTGACTCAGAGCGACTAAGGGTCGCGAATTGCAGGGTATCGGACAAGCCATCCCTTTCGGATCACTGTCTGATAACCTTCAACGTAGAATATCAAGTAATTCTCCCTAAACCATTCCGAAACCCCAAGTACACAAATTGGAAAAAATATACGAAATTAGTAAATGGACAGTAAATGGATACAGTCCAAGACAGAGCAGAACTCGACACTGCGGTGGAGGAACTGACCTCCGTGCCGTGTGATGCATTCCAGAAAACTTGTCCAATCAGCAGACCTCCCACGAAAGGACTTCCTGTCTGGTGGAACGTCGAGGTTAAGACCCGACGTACAGAAGCTCGAAAACTCTTCAACAGAGCTAAATTTAGCGATTCTGCAGAAGACTGGCAGCTCTACAAGGAAGGTCTTAAATGTCGCAAGAATACTATTAGGCAAGCAAAGAAGTCGTCCTGGACTAACTTCTGCGAGTCAATAGAATCAACAAATGAATCGGCAAGATTAAGAGAGGTTCTCTCTAAAACTCCAATGATGAATACCTTCATCCAGGATGGCGGACGGAACTGGACAGAATCTCCCGAGGAAACTTTAGAGCTTCTGATGATCACTCATTCCCCCGCAACACTGACCCTGTCAGTTATGATCATAGTCAAGAAGAAGAAAACCAAGCCTTGTCCAACTCAATTGTTGATATTGACAAAATAAGCTGGGCAATCGGATCTTTCTCTTCGTACAAATCGCCAGGACCCGATGGAATCATACCAGCAATGCTGCAACACGCGGCTGATTCGGTAATTCCTCGGCTATCGGTGATCTTCACAAGCTGTATTGGACTCAACCATGTTCCATCGCAATGGAACAGGGTACGAGTAGTTTACATACCTAAGGTGGGTAAACCTAGTCACACGACTGCGAAAGATTTCAAACCGATAAGTCTTACATCCTTTATCCTCAAAACCCTTGAGAGGATATTGGACAATCACATTCGCAACAGAATTCCGCGCAATCAATTGTCAAAATCACAGCATGCCTACACAAAGGGCAAGTCGGTGAATACGGCCTTACATGAGGTAGTGTCAACAATTGAAAAATCACTCTCATATAAGGAGTACACACTCGCCGCTTTCCTTGACATAGAGGGTGCCTTTAATAACGTTCGATACTCGACTATTAACAGCGCACTCTATCAATGGAAGTGGGAACCGAGATTTGCAATTGGCTTGACTTTATGCTACGAAGCAGGATTATTGAATCCGAACTAGGAGAATGTCTTATCACAAAGTCAGTCTCCAGAGGCACCCCGCAAGGAGGTATGACCCTTACTTTGGCTCCTTGTAGTCAACAAAATCCTTATGGAAATTGAGAACCTCGGAATCAAGGCATGTACATACGCCAACGACGTGGTCATCCTTGTCTCAGGGAAACATTTACCGACAATAAGTAGTTTGATGGAGATAGCACTCAACAAACTACGAAAATGGGCCTACAACTGCGGTTTAGGGGTTAATCCCTCTAAAACTGTGCTGGTCCTCTTCACGAAGAAGTACAAAATTCCAGATTTTGCGTTACCAAAGATGGGAAGCGACGAGCTTCATCTTTCCGATAGCGGTAAATATTTCGGGGTTGTCCTAGACAAGAAACTCAGCTGGAAACTGAATCTGGAAGAACGCGTTAAAAATTTTTTACGCATGCGGCAAGATGTTCGGAAACAGGTGGGGTCTTCAACCAAAACTAGTACACTGAATGTACACAGCCATAATAAGACCAATCTTAAGCTATGGCGCGATAGTGTGGTGGGAGGCGACTAGAAAGTCCACGTATCTAAGCATGCTGAAAAAAGTACAGCGCTTAGCATGCATTGGGGTCACTAGCGCACTCAGAACCACTCCCACGGCGGCATTGGAAACTATCCTCCATCTGCTGCCAATAGACATATACATCAAAAGCATGCAAAAGGTGCTCTCAGACTCAAAGAGTTAGGTTACTGGAGAACTCGACCTACTAGTCACAGTAACATACTCAATGACTTCTTGGAGTGTAATATCGATAAGGAAACGGACTTCACTATGCCAGAAATAGATTTCGGTTGGGAAGTTTCTATCAAAATCCCACACAGAGACGACTGGAATGAAGAACGCTACCTAGACAATAGAACCACAATGATCTTCACCGACGGTTCGAAAATGATTTCTGGCACGGGCGCGGGGGTATTCTCACGGGAACTCGAGATTCACGAGATCTACAGCCTACCGGACCATGCCAGTGTATTTCAAGCGGAAATCTTTGCAATACTTCAGGCTTGCAAAATTATTGAGGCAAAGGTGTATGGAACAGAAGACATCACTATTTGCATTGACAGCCAACGAACACAACAATGTCGTGGTATTCTTAACACTATCGGCACACGGCACAAAATTACCCTCTGCTGGGGGCCAGGCCACTGTGGAATCCAGGGGAATGAGCATGCTGATGAACTCGCTCGAGCAGGCTCCAGCCTAAGCTCTTTAGTGGAGGATCAGTACATTGCTATTCCCATCGGATCCATAAAACAGTCTATCGACTCACTATGCATGCAGTGGGCAGGCAATATATGGTCAAACCTAACTACATGCTCAATATCAAGAACTATTTGGCCTTTATAAAATCTATTAAATGGTTGTAGGTTCCAGGAGTTTTCATACTCAAACGGGAAGCACAATGGACGAACAACAACGTCTAACTGAAGGAGGATGATGGCATCACCACCACATATACCATACCATACCAATTCATTTAAAATGTTGAGTGTATCACGACACGTTCTAGTGTTGCGCTAATTTGCCAAGGACTTTGTATAATAGATACCCAGAGAACTGGCTTGATTTGTCCATCTTCAAAGTTGACTTGCCTACGAAAAATACCTGGAACCCATCTGAAATTTTTGAGTTATGATTCTGAAAAATTGACCAAAATAGAAATTTACCTTGGACACTTACAAATCGGCATTTTTTCTTTCGTAAAACACCATTTTCGTTTCGGGAGAGAGGAGATCAGACGTAAGAGTCCGATCAACGAAAAGAAAATGTCATAAAATACACCCATTTTGCTCATTTTACCCCACACAATGTGGTAAAACTGGCTTTTCTTAGCATTGCATTTTGAAGGTAGTAGTACGGTCTAATCAGTTAATAATAGTATAAAATTATTTTCTATTTAAAAGCGAAAAGACATTGACTTCATGCTAGACTAAAACCTGCTGAAGTCCCCTTTATACCGCAGCGATGACAACACTTCAAAACTTAAGTAGCTCATTTCACCCATCTTCCGCTGCAGCTAAATAACGAAAAGGACGAAAGTCACCGATGAATAACTAATACAAACAAGATTTATTATACGGTTCACCCAATATTCAAAACAATGAAAGTGCACAATTCTACAAGATGATAATTAGGTCTGTGCACCCAAATGGATCAGAAGCGTGACTCAAGAGCCTGAAAAATCAATAGACGCATTTGAGCGAAGGATCCTACGACGAGTACTAGGATCAGTAAGGGAAGGGGCTGGCTGGCTGGCGAATTCGGTACAACAACGTACTGTACAACCTCTATGATGAACCGGCAACATTATTTCTCGTAAAACTGCGAAAATTGCTAAGTCGAGCGTATGGATGCATTTTGAATGCACTTTGAAAGGCAAAATACGTGGCAATCGACCACTACAAAAGCCATGCAAACGATGGGAGGATTCAGTCGACGCGGATAGTATATCGCTTCTAAAATTTTCAAACTGAAGGACGTGGTTACTGGATCGTGATGACTGGAGAGTGTGTATTCTGTACGCCAAGGCTTCATTTGAGTTGATGATGATAAAAACGCTGGGGCGAAGTTCGCCAAATTGTTAAGTTTAGTCGACATTTGCATTGTTTCCGTTGAGCTCTCTTGACATACAGTCCAATTGCACTAGGTTCAATTGTCTAGAGAAGAGAA
Organism: Beris morrisii; assembly: GCA_951812415.1. Classification (NCBI taxonomy): domain Eukaryota; kingdom Metazoa; phylum Arthropoda; class Insecta; order Diptera; family Stratiomyidae; genus Beris; species Beris morrisii. The sequence continues at coordinate 33,026,054 of OX638311.1, forward strand.
TACGAAATACGAACTCAAGGGAAAAAATCATCGGATATGGAAAATGAGCAGACTCCATTTTCTTTATCCATAATCTCTATATATAAAAATGAATGTTTGTTTGTCTGACCCGTATACGCTCCTAAACCACTCATCCGATTGCGATGAAACTTTGGTGATTTGTTAAGGGCACGTCCGAGATGGTTTCTGCGTTAACAAAATCATTTAACAATTGGTGGTACACGAGTTATTTCAACATTTGAGTTCGTTTTCGGTGTATTAGTTATGCGTTCCTATTACCAAATGGTAAAGTTGGACTATGGATGGTGGATAGAGCATAGTGGATAGAGGATGGAGGATGGTGGATAGAGCTTAGTGGATAGAGGATGGAGGATGGAAGATGGAGGATGGTGGATGGTGGGTGGAGAATGGTGGATGGAGGATAGAGAATGAGCGATGGTAGATGGAGGATGGTGGATGGTGGATAGAGGATGGTGGATAGAGTATGGTGGATAGAGGATAGAGGATGGTGGATTGTGTATAGAGGATGGATGATGGAAGGATGGTGGATGGAGGATGGTGGACGGGGATGGTGGATGGTGGATGGGGAATGGTGGATGGTGGATAGAGGATGGAGGATAGAGGATGGGGGATGGTAGATGGAGGATGGTGAATAGTGGATAGAGGATGGAGGATGGTGCATGGAGGATGGTGGATAGAGGATGGTGGATAGAGGATGTAGGATGGAGGATGGTGGATTGGGGATGGGGGATGGAGGATGGTGAATAGAGGATGGAATAATGGGAGCAACGGGAGAAATGGGAGTAACGGGAGAAATGGTAGCAACGGGAAAAACAGTAGCATCGTGAGAAACAGTGGATCAACGGGAGCAACGGGAGAAATGGGAGCAACAGGAGCAACGGGAGAAACAGGAGCAATGGATCAACGGGAGAAACGGGAGCAACGGGAGTAACAGGAGCGATAAAACAACGTGACCGAAGCGAGCGTAGCCGCGGTACGCGGCTAGTTGCAATATAAAAAATCATATTTCATTAAAATTAGCATACGATTGGGTGCCTACTACTTTTCGTTCCAGAAATCAATTGCTCAAAGTTGTAGCTTTATAAAACACACAAAGTGATAAAAACGAATTTTTTATTCGTGCAGAAAAACATTAACCATGATGAATATTACCTTTCATTCGTCCCCAATTAATTTTCCGTATCCTGGATAGCAAATGACAAATAGCCTCACTAATCATTTAAAAATTCAATTAAGTAAATTGCAGCAACGCTTCATATGAAACAGTTTCACCCAACTTTCACTTAACAAGGATGTTGTCTCGAAATATAGATAAAGTACGGCGCGGACTTTTGAAAATTTTTCGCATTTTCGGGTTTTTACCAATACGATTCGACTTTAAATGTGATCAAAAAATTTATCCATTCATTTATTTATTTGTATTTTACATAATTCACGTGCTCATAACTTGGTATATAATTTATAGACACTCTAATGAAGTTATGCATATTGACAAAATATTTGGAAAGTACAGCGATAGCACAAAAGTGATATGTGCAACAACGGCGCGATTGATCATTTTGATAGAATCGTTGTATATGGGAGATGAAATGAGGATGTTCTTATTGAAATATAAGGGCTTGTTGACAGGTATATCTGAAAGTGATGGTCTTTTCAAAAATATACGACACCATTGGATGTTTCTTTTGAAACTCTATGGATATCTTCTGTACACAATCATCGCTGAATCTAAATATTTGGCACTGCTTCTTCGATATAAGGGAGCCATTTACTATTGGCTTCTATACACGCCATTCATTATTATGGGAAAATTATGGCAATTTCATGCAATTTTCCTGTTGAATATTGTCCAAGATGAATTGAATAAAATAAATACTGATTTGTGCAGTTTAATTGCATTGACGAATTATGGAAAATCGAAAAGGGTTTTAAATAAACTCGACAAGTACATTTGCAGGCGAATTCATTCAATACAAAAACGATATCAAATCATTTACGAGATGGCCGAACATTTAAATTTTTTCTTGGGATGGTCCTGGACAGTGATTTTTTTAAATACTTTCATTTCAATTCAGAGCGACTTATATTGGTCCTATTGGGGTTTCATTAACAAGTTATATCATGCAATTTCTGGTAAAAACCAAAAAGAAAATTCAAAAAATAAAAATCTAGTACATATAACATTTTTCTAACAGAAATGCTTTTGTATACTTTTACAACAATTGTAATTGGTTTATGGATGTTAATCAGTTCAAGAGATTGTATGAACGAGGTAAAATTTTATTATTCCACTCTCAAGGCTTTGTTAATAGCTGAATAGTTTAAATTTTCAGGCGATATTAATTTCAAGTAATTTGCACCATGTACAACGGTCTGTTGAAAGTGTCCAGGTGTCAGTAAGGGTATTGCAAAAATGGTTTCAATTTGAAAACCGAACTATCAAATAAAATGTCCTTTTTTTTCTTTTAAAGATACAAAATTTTGCATTACAACTGGCACATGGAACTATTTCATATCATGCAAAAGGACTTTTTATAGTGGACTGTTCCATAACAACATCGGTTCGTTCATTGCTCATTACTTTTGGTTAAGATTACAGTAAAATATTTGCCGTTTTTATTTTTTAGATATTCACAGCAATGGCAACTTATATGGTGTTTTTAGTGCAGTTTTCGCCAAAACTCAAAGAATTCGATATATCGTAAAGTAAAATAAATTAAATCCACAAAGTGAATTAATAAGTGATTTTGATAATTCGCAAAGTTCGACCATTACATGCAAAATTTTTTGGAATCTGTTCCGATCGTAATAGGTTACGTCGCAAACGAACTTTTCTTTCTCACGTCTTTTGCGTTTTCTGCATAATGTGTGATCCGTAATTAATTTTAAAATATAATTTAATAAAACAATTTCTTTCACTAAATACCTAATTGTGGTATGTTAACTAATTAGTTCTGCAATAAATGTCGACTCCTTTCTTTCACCACCACATCCCCCCCTTAGATGTCCTTTTAAATCTAACACAAACCTCAAACTCCCCACTCTTTCAACTCCTCTCCCATTTAAATATTTTAAATCAAATTTAATCGATTTATTTTTCCAACCTTAATATGTTCAAATATGAAAATTAAGAAATAATGTATGAAAAAAAAAAAGTTTTATGTAAATTAGCGCCGCATGTACTTAGCTTACAAGGCGCCTATCTAGCTCTGTCTAATCCTTTAGGCTGTAGCTCAGGAAATAAAAAAAAAAAAAAAATGTCGACTCCAAAATAATCACAAAATATGGCGTTGCAAAACCGGTCGAACGAGTCTTATAAGTAATGGATCGAAAAAATGGCAAAAACCTGGATAATGTTGATTGAATGTCTTAAAAGATTGGTTTAGATATGTTAAGAGTGGCATCCATGGAAGCAAGGGAAGCATTGTTTCCCTTACATTTGGCTGAAAAATATCTCAAATGAATTTTTTCTAAATCGCGCAAAAAAATTCATGTATTGAGTATTTATTTCGGCGTAGTCTAAATAAAAGTTTGTAAGAAGCTAATTGCGAATATCTCACACAGCCGAATTGGTAAAAAAAAACTAAGAAGGAATCACTTGCAAGCAATTCAAAAGTTAAACCAACAATTAACAATTTACAATTAGGAATTTGCTTCAAAGCTCTTCTCACGACACCTCACCTTTGTTAACGCCGAACTGGTTAGGGCGCTCATTAAAAACAAGAACTCAAAAAAACAGCCGAACCACATGGAATATCGAATTATCTTCTAAAAAACTCCCCTCTGAATTTGATAATTAGAAAACCATTATTTTTAATAACTCTCTCAACCTAAGTTATTTTCCTGCTCAATAGAAAACGCGATACTAATCCAATTCCCAAAGCGGTTATTCCTTGATATATTTGGAGAAAAAAATTGTTCTACAGGGTGGGTTAATTTTCAATATCAGTGGAGATACAGGATGGTTAAGAAAAGAATATGCTGACGTTGTGTTAATTTATGGAGAGTGTCGCGGAAATGGACGAGCTGCGCGAAGACTTTACCATCAGAGACATCCTCATCAACGGACACCTGACAGGGGAGTATTTGAAGACGTTTACAGGAGAATTAGGGAAACTGGCAGCGTTAGAACAAGCAGAGTAAATGCAAATCCTGCGCCGATAATCGCTGTTCAGATTGATGAAAAAATACTGCAAGCAGTTTAAAATGATCCATCGATCAGTTTCCGACGCTTGGCTTTGCAGTTTAACATCTCTACTTGGAAAGCTTGGAGTATTCTTCCATACCTACCATCACACACCAGTACAGGTGCTGCTACCCATTGATTTCCCCAAACCGATGGAGTTTTACAATTGGCTCCTTGAATGACAAATAGATGGCGATAATTTTTTCAACAATATTCTGTGGACGGATGAGTCCCAATTTACCAGAGACGGTATCACAAACTTCCACAACCTACATACGTGGGCTCAGAGCAATCCACACACAAGAAGAGCGGTATCATTTCAGCACAGGTTCAGCGTCAATTTATGGGCAGGTGTGATTGGTGACGATTTTCTTGGACATATTAGGCTTCCGCCTACTCTAAATAGCTACAATTACTTACATTTTTTTATCAAATGATCTACAGGACTTGTTGGATGATATTCAACTGGTACGATTGGCTTCCATGTTTTACCAACACGATGGTGCTCCAGCTGATTACGGCGACAGTTCACAGATTGGTTAAATTCCAATTATAGCGCTGGATCGGTAGAAATGGACCGATACACTGGCCTGCAAGATATCCTGATCTTACTATTATGGATTTCTTTGTATGGGGACGGATGAAGGACCTTGTCTACGCAACGGCAGGATCGATGCGGCAGCAATAGAAGTAAGGCAGCAGTTGAGGAATATGAATACCAAGAGAACACTCGCCAAACGAGCTTTAGCGTGCATTCAAAATGAAGGTGCCCAATTTGAACATTTATCATAATAAAAAAATTTTAAATAAAACATAAAAACTATTATTAAATTCTTTCAGTTCAAGCAAGTAGTGTAGATCAACATGCACTGACTTTTGAAATATTTAATTTTTATGCGATATGTATTTTTACCTATTACTTCCAAAATCTTAATCGTAACTCATACATATGTATGCAGCTTTTGTAGGTAATAATATGGTTCATAAAAAAATAAAATTAAAATGACATTTTTATAATGGGGTTTTCTGAGAAAAACTACATTGATCACTGAATTTTAAGGGTTGACGTAGCAAAAATTTGTGTTTTCGAGTAAATATCTCAATATTGGGTGCTGTTACTATTTAAACTGTTACAACAAATGAAAGGTAATACGATTCCCTAAAAAACGAGTTATAACACTTTGCCTTGTGATTATTCGTTTTCAAGATATAACGTTTTAAGTGAGTGAGGGTACCGGTCAAAAACACGTTTCTTAACCACCCTGTATCTCCACTGATATTGAAAATTAACCCACTCTGTACAACAATTTTTTTCTCCAAATATATCAAGGAATAACCTCTTACAAGGTGGCGGACGGAGTGCCAAACACCCTGTATAAAGAACTTTCCATCGGAATTCTGACGGATTTCTGTGTTTTTGGTCTGCTGGGATTGTAGTTTATGCAAGATTATTACAATATGTCTTTTTCGCATTCTCAAAAATTTATAAAGAATCATTCCTTCAACATTCTCGAAAGAATTAAATGTGAATTGTATGGTAATGCTTCCATCCATTGAATCGGAATGTTTACGAAATGCATTCTTCAGCATTCTTTTTCCCGCTGGGGTAGTACTTTTGCATAGGCGATAGTGGAAACGCTACATTCGTGTTCAGTGCGAATCCCTTTGATGTGAGTCCGAAACGAGGATTGTTAAATTTGTGTAAACAATAGGAGGATTTGACCAGCACCAATACGGTTTTCAGCAAAAAAGTAATACAACAGGGGCAATCATTGACGTTATGCAGTATATCAACAAGGAATTAGATGAATCTAATTATGCGATAGCAGTTTTCATAGACTTGAGAAAAGCTGTTGACACTGTTGACCACGAAGTGTTACTCCAGGGATTAGAGGAGTTAGATATAAGAGGAACAACCAACGCAATAATTTCAAGTTATCTCCGAGATAGAACATATACAACTAAAAATAATAAGCTCCTAAGCGACAAACTGACAGTCAATACTGGAATTCCGCAAGGCTCGATCCTAGAACCGACACTCTACTTGTTATATGTTCATAACTTGCAATTTGCCGGACTAACGGGAAGGTACGTGATATTTGCGGATGACAGTGTTACTATGCAGCGGAAGACCCGTGAATCGCTGGAAAATAAGATAAATATCGATCTAGCTACCTACATGACCTGGATATATAGCAACAAGCTAACAATAAACATAAAAAAGACAAATTACATGATATTCAAACAAAAAAATAAGCAAGAAAACTGAATCTAAAAATTAACGGGCAAGCTTTCTCTAGAGTGACTGAAGCAAAATATCTGGGAACTATTATTGATGAAAAATTGAACTGGAGTCCCCATATTCGTGAAGTAAGGAAAAAGCTTGCTCCAATCATTGGCATACTAAGAAGGCTGAAAAGCTTGAGAATAGATGCTAAAAAAATTATATTTAACGCATACATAATGTCAACCCTAACATATGGTTTAATAGTGTGGTCTCAAGCTTCATCGACTAAGATTAGCATAATCGCCAGGCTACTTAATAAGAGCATTAAAGCTGTCTTCGATTTGCCTCACCTGACTCCGACACTAGAGCTATATGAGTTGACGGGTTTGCATAATATGAAACAACTAATAGCCATTGAAATTTATTTATAACTTGCTACATTCCAACGCAAAAACATCTCTCACGATAAGGCTTAATAGCGAAGTTCATCATTATCCGACTAGGAATGCCAGGAACCTAAGGAATTTCCTCTGCCCAATGACAAACCGTGTACGAGAAGATCCGATTTATAGAGCAGTCCTATTTACAACGCTCTTCCAGACTTAATTAAAACTGCGAAAACTACATCGAAGTTTACTAGGATGTTGAAATCCTATTTAAAGAGTAATCCTGACGTGGCTGACATCCAGTAGTGTCTGTTGGACACTCCGCATAGCTAGGTGAACTCTAGCGACACAAGCTGGGTGAATGCCAACTAGACAGGAAGGACCATCAAGAAGAAGAATTTGGACGTGACCAACAGTCGAGTAATCATATATATATAAGGCTTTTTCATATTTGTTTCTTTAGTCATTTAATTGAATGCTAGCAACTCTTATTTTTTATCTCTTATCTCTTTTTATTTTTATTTTTTATCTCTTATCTTTTTTCTTTTTACTGAATTGTGTCATTGAATACTAATTCTTAATTCATTTATATTTGACATTTCAATTACTTCTTTATAATTCTTTGGAATACTTCTGTTACTCTGGTATCCTTTTTGAATTTTTTATGAATTATTTAATGCTTTCACTCACTTTTTATTTTTATACACTTTTATTATCACTATTATCTACTTCGGATTTATTATCAATAACTCCATTATACCAGCTCTTGCTGTCTGGGAGGTACAGAAAATAATACATCTACGAACTATCATTATTTGTATGAACTACTGTATATAGAATTAATAATGAAATAAAATGAATATATCTAAAAAAAAAAAAAACACCGCCATCGATGCAAATCATAGAGATATATATACTGGAGATGACAAGCAGCGATTGAGTTGAAGGCGGACGTCGTCGCATTCACTTGCACGCAAAAACAACAACATTGACAACAATTGACATAACGAACCTGTTCTGTCTCACTCACTCTCACGCTAAAACAACAACAACGCCCCTGTTTTGTCTCACTTCTCATCGTGTTTCACACTTTATACAAACCGGTGGCTTGTCGTCTCCAGTAGCTCTATGATGCAAATGTACGCGATTCTCGACTTGAGTTGCAACCTAACGCGAATGTGCCGTTTCCACTTATGCATACGCGCTAGTTCGCGGCATCCAATGCATATGAAGACGATAGTGGAAACGTGGCATAACAGACCACTGGTTGCCGTGCTTGAAGGAATCTCTCCGCCTCCGATGGAATCGAATCTAATCTACACCAACATCAGACAAACAGCTAGTCCGGAAGCCCGCAAGCAATTCGATGCAGATCGTATTTCAGCCTGCAACTTGGACGTAAGCGGAATCTGCACCCTGATCCCCGTTCTACAAACCCTTTGAACTTTTCTAAACCGAAATAACCTCTCCAAGACATCGGTTTACAAACGGCAGCGCTTGTTTACGAAAAACTCGATTTTGTCCAAATTTATTAGATTTTAGAAAGGAAATCAAATAACTTACCAAATTATTACAGAGCTGAACACTTTCACCGTCATTTTTTTCACTAAAACATTCGCATTTTCCAAGAAATTAAAATTATCCACACCGCACAACTTTTGTTTTTGTTTAGCTTTTTTGTTTTGTTTGTTCTTAATTTCCACCAGGGACCTGTCAATATATTCCCAGAACCCTGTTTTCCGCCAATTTCCGCACACCGAGGACTACAATCCATTGAACTATAACTGAAAGTGCGGTTTACTCGAAAACCACCGATTGTGAATTGATTGTTGCCATCAGCTGTTTTGACGGTTTTGACTACGTTTTGACAAACAATGGAAAACTGTCAACCGTCTGTCAAAACGCCAAACCAAAGATTCAGTAAAGTGTGTCTGGGCGGAATGGCGACTTGTTTAACCGACACGCAAAGTGAAATTCCAAGCGACTGCCTGACGGATAGCGAGTACGAAGAGGACGACGACGTTACCGACAACTTCGAATTTCCTGTAAGTATCCGGACTCACTCCGCCCATCGTCCTTGTAATCGTCTTTTTTCTCCCGTTTCACAGCAGAGTACATCGTGTTGGGTATGCAACGGATACTACGGTGCAAATTTCGGCGAACCAATTTGCGGAACTTGCCATGCCTTCCTCTATCCGACGAATCCCGGCGAAGAGCAGGAACTGGCCACCGAACTATCGGACAACGAAGACTCGGGAAACGACGAGCCGCCGTATAATGCGGCCGACAAGGAGCGTCAGGAACGCGAAGAAAAGGACGACGGACCGCCCGAATTACCGGAACTGCTCGAAGATATTTGTGCTGATGTTGTTCTCGTAAACGATCGGTTTCCGATACGTCGACCGGAACCGGTGCCGCCACGCGAACTGTCCCAGTACATGGAACTGCTGTCGCAGCCACACCAAGTTGTCGACAAGTCCGAGAAGAGAATCACATCGTTGCCCGTCGAACTATTAATTTCGATTTTCTCGTACCTGGACGACATTTCGCTGTGGACCGTGAGTGAGGTGTGCATTCAGTGGAAGGTCATCCTGGAGGTGAACACCACGCAGATAATGTGGCGCAAGTATTTGAAGGAACGATGGCCACTGTTCCAGAATCTCGTCGATGTACCGAATTGGCTCTATGTAAGCTGCTGTTTCGAATTGAATTTCGACGATCATTTATCTAATCGCTTCGCTTTCAGATGTATTCGTCCTTGATGTCGTCGTGTTTCTGCCGAACTTGCCTCTTGCAAATGGCACTGAAGTCACCAGAGAGCGGTCGCGGGAATGCTATTCGTATGAACCGTTTACGATTTGAGTTCCGCTCGTTGAACTACGACGCGTCCGAAGGCATCGAAGCTCTTCCACTCGACAAACACAACTCGCACTGGCAGGCTACGATATTCGGACCGGCCGGCAGTCCGTACGAAGGCGGCAAATTTTTTCTTTACATCTACTTTCCTGACTCGTAAGTATTTGCAGCTTTTTTCTTAAACTTCTCAATTTGACTTCGATTCTTGTTTTTCAGATATCCGATGGAGCCGCCTATTGTTCGTTTCCTAACGAAAATCCTACACCCAAATGTGTCGCGGCACGGCGACGTGGGCATTGACATCATCCAGCATAACTGGTCGATAGCGCTAACCGTCTCGAAACTTTTATTATCCGTGCAGAGTCTGCTGACCGATCCGTTTACAGAGGTGAGTCGGTACAGGCGCTTCTGTTTTCAAACTCTTTAACTTGTTGTCTTATTACAGATTTGTATGGAACCGGATATCGGGTACATGTACGAAAATGACCGACAACGATTCGAGTCGCTGGCGAGGACGTGGACGTGGAAGTTTGCAATGTTTGAAGTGATTCCACCACGGTAAATGGAGACTGCTCTTTATTATTTGTATATAAGGCAACTTACAGATTAAACTGTTATTTTTATTATTTCCTAATATTATAATTAAGGTTTCAACTTAAGTTCGATGCTTTTCTTTGAAGAGCAGCTTGTGGATGAACCTACGCAAACTCTTGACCTTGCAGACCAAAACTCCAACGTTTACGGTTTGTTCTTGGCTTCTTCTCCCGAAAAGTACACGATTTGTCGGGCATTATTCTACTCAAAACGTGATTGCAAACACCTGGGAAATTTTCGATCGTATATGCTGCGAACGAAAATCGAATGTGAACCCCATGGTCGACGGGAAATAAGAAAGCTGACCTTTTCCAGAATAGGCGCGACTAAATTTTTACAAGAAGTTTAATTCAATCGAGAAATATATTGAAAATTAACAACAACCGAAGTTCAAGAGAACAAAATATCTTGAGTTTGTTGTGGCCTTGGAGTGATTATTTCGACTTGAAAAATAATCGAGGTACAGTGGTAGTAATCGCGGATAATGTTATAAGCCGCATTTTGGTATCAAAACAAGTTGGTTCCATTTTCCACAAACGAAATTCATCGCTTATTGGAATAAAAATTCGCTTTATGTTATCATTCGGGCCAGATTTCCATACAACATTACAAGTTTTGTGACTGTATTCTTAATCACTCCTCTTTTTTCTTCATGTGAATGTGATCAAAAAGGCAAAATAAAAACAATCTGAAAATTAAAGATGATTGCTCTTGGTTTTCATCATCATCAATGGCGCGACAGCCCAAATCAGGCCAGGGCCTGCAGGATACATTGTCTGAAATCATTTCGGTTCAGCGCCCGCGTCCTCCAATTTGTGCATCTAAGAAGCGATCTGCAATCTGCGACAACTGAGTCCTCGTATCTTTTCCTCGGTTTTCCCACCAGTCGTTTGCCATGAGCTCTACCTTTCCTGCGTTTGGGAATTCTTTCGTCGTCCATTCGCTCCACATGGCCTGTCCATTGTAGCTTACGAAATTTTATAAGAATCGATGCGGCTGGGTCGTCATAGATGTTATACAACTCGTTGTTGTGCCGGATTTAGTGCCTTCTCTTACTGGTCCCAAAATTCTTCGAAGAGATCGTCGTTCAAAAGCGTCTATTGATTTTTCAAACGCTTGGGTGAGAGTCCATGTTTCGCTTGCATATAGTAGCACAGATTTTAAGATCGAGAAAACCGTGAAATACGCCTTATTTGCTAGTGTGATCCGTTGTTTTACTTCGTCCCGTTCGTTGCCGTCTATTACAAGGTGTGATCCCAAGTATGAGAAATGATCCACATTCTCCAGGTTGTAGTCCCCCGCGGTCATATTTTGTCTAGTTGGTGCGTTTCTTCTTGTTTGGGTCAGGAACTTGGTATTATTCTCATTGACCCTTAACCCGACATCCTTTGCCGGTGAGTCTAGACAGTGGAAGACTTCCTTCGCGTCTGGAACAGATCTGGCCATGATGTTTATATCATCCGCGTACGCCACTAGTTGAGTGGACTTGATTAGTAGGGTACTTCTGGTATCAACGGGTACCTTTCTGATGACATATTCCAGGGCGAGATTGAAGGGCATGGGAGCGAGTACATCTCCCTGCTTCAGGCCGGATTCTGTTCGGAAGCTTTGGGTAAGCTCGTTTTGTATCCTTACTTGGGATTCAGTGTCAGTCATGGTCATTTCTGTTAATCGGACGAGTTTTGATGGAATTCCGAAGTCAAGCAATATTTTATATAGTACATTACGATCTATACTATCGTATGCCTGTTGGAAGTCCACGGAGATCTGGTGCACGTTAATGTTATAATCCCAACATTTTTCTAGCACTTGTTTGACTGAGAATATATGGTCAATAGTAGATCGTCCGGTTCTGAGACCACCTTGGTATTCACCGAAAATACTTTCTGTATAAGGCTTTAATCGATTCTGAATTACTTTCGTCAGTATTTTGTAGGACGTACACAACAATGATATACCTCTGTAATTTTCACATCGCAGTTTATCTCCTTTCTTATAGATTGGACATATAATGTTCTGGTGCCAGTCGTCGGGTATTTTTTCTTCAATCCAAATTTTTGTCATGATTTTGTGTAGGAGATTGGCGAGGCATGGACCACCTCTGTTTAGGAGCTCCACTGGTTTAACTCCAGGCGATTTGTGTATTTTTTGGTCGCGCAGGGCTGCTTCCACTTCTCCGACAGTGGGTACCGTAGTTGATGCCTGCTCATCAGATGGAGCACTTGGTGTAATACTTGGGTCGGCGTCCGTCACTCTGTTCGGGCTTAGCAGCTTTTTAAAGTACTCAACCCATCTTTGTTTAATTTGTTCTGCGTCACTAAGGATACGTCCTTCCTTGTCTTTACAGAGGTTTGTTCGTGGCTTATAGCCTTGTCTTATTTGTTTGACGGCAGTATATGCGGATCGTAGATTATTTGAGTTCATGTCGGTATTTAGGCTTATAATTATGTCATTGTTATGTTTTCGTTTCTTTCGTCTGCAGATTTTATTTGATAATCGCCTAAGCTCGTCGCTCTTGGTTTTACATTTATACATATCATAGATAGCATTATGAGAAATTTTAGTCTTTCCGTAGCTTCTGGAAGCTATTGATGTTGCTCTCGTTCAACAGAATGGGCTCAACTTCGAGTAAGTTTTCGAGACAGTTTTATAGAAGTCCTAGCTTGGCGCGCTGAGCTGACAGATATGGCCGAAGCTGGATCTAAAACGCTGTACAAGGCTGCATTTACTCAAAAGGGAGAGAATCAGCACCACAATAAGTGTTCTGATCGGACACTGTCTTATAATCCGGCATGCTAAAAGATGGCGATCCTTTTCAAACGACTTTCTGTAGAAGCTGCCTGAATGAGGAGGAAGAGGAAACAGTATTTCATCTACTCTGTACCTGTCCAGCTCTATTCGCAAGAAGGAAAGCCTTGCCGCAACGGAGATTGCGAGAATTGCTTCATTACAGGATCTAAATGGTCCAGTGAGTAAAGCCAGATTCAATGATCCTGTGGTAAAACAACGGATCTTTTTGGGTCAAAGCGTGTCCGTATTTTACGGGCAGCCACTCGTATGTTTACCGGCATCAAAAGATAAGAAGGCCACTAGACTGGGTCGATGCATTTTTTAGTATATGTATAAGTGTGCCGCGAACTGATCTTTTTGGCTAGTATTTTTTCATCAATCAGTCAGTAACTAAGTCAGTAACTAGGTCAGTAACTAAGTCAATAACTAAGTTAGTAATTAAGTCAGTAAGTTAATAGGTCAGTAAGTGATCCACGCAATAAAGAATTGAAGTTAAAAAAGAAGGTAATTTTAATGTATAAACTTGTTTCATCCCGACTAGCCACTAACCAGCGTCCTTTCGGTCGACAGGTCAACCCTGCTACTCAGCATCGAAAGATGCTAGGCACATCCCTTATCAGTTTTAACAATACAACATTATTTTGGATACATCAGTTGAAAATCGATGCGAATTAACCCACCTTGGCTCAGATGGTCAGAAAACAGAGCACCCTGTGAAACTTACAAAATGCGCATAGCTGGTAACACTTTACCATCAAAATAAAGCTGTCAAATTTTTGACACACGTTTAAGTGACACGTGCGGTGCGGATTAGTTACGCAAAGTGATTTATAAACATGAAACAGAAAAGAAAACTAGGTAAATCTCATTATTTTCCATTTAATAATACACGAAATTACATGGCACTTACTGCACGTAGGCGTTGGCTTAAGCCGCGAGGAGCGAACGCTCATCGTGATCGGCGAAATCATCCAGGAACTCCTTGAGGCACACGACCAAAAGAAAGACGTCAACTTGAATCGGATGAAATCTCGGATATCGTCGAAATACGGCCTTGAAAGTTCTCCGCGGCTAGTGGACATAATTGCAGCCGTACCGCTAGATGCCAAGAAAACCTTGCTACCGAAATTGCGCGCAAAACCAATCCGAACAGCAAGTGGAGTGAGTTGTTTTTCGTCGTTGAATTTAGTCGGGGGGGTGCGGAAAGTTTTAATTTTTTCAACGTATTTCAGATTGCAGTTGTAGCCGTCATGTGCAAACCGCACAGATGCCCGCACATCAGCATGACCGGAAATATTTGTGTTTACTGTCCGGGTGGACCGGACAGCGATTTCGAATACTCGACACAAAGCTACACCGGTTACGAGCCGACTTCGATGCGAGCAATCCGTGCCCGGTACAATCCGTTCCTTCAGACGCGTCATCGTGTCGAACAGCTCAAGCAACTCGGCCACTCGGTGGACAAGGTCGAATTTATCGTAATGGGCGGAACTTTTATGTGTTTGTCCGAAGAATATCGGGACTACTTCATACGGAATTTGCACGATGCGCTGTCGGGACACACGAGTGCAAATGTTGCAGAGGCTGTCCGATATTCGGAAAAGTCGCGTACTAAATGCATCGGGATAACAATCGAAACGAGACCGGACTATTGTCTGAAGCGTCATCTTTCCGATATGCTTTCGTACGGATGCACACGACTAGAGATTGGCGTGCAGTCGGTTTACGAGGACGTTGCTCGCGATACGAATCGCGGACATACTGTTCGGGCGGTCTGTGAGAGTTTTCAATTGTCGAAGGATGCAGGATATAAAATTGTAGCGCATATGATGCCGGACTTACCGAATGTGGATTTCGAGAGGGACATCGAGCAGTTTATTGTAAGTAGAAGCATCTTTAAATTATAATGTAAGTGGGCTGGGAGCTTTGTAGAGATTAGATTTCACTGAGAGCGGAAGGATGTTTCCTTCAGAACTCACTGCCCCGGCATCGCCGAGGCTGCTTCGGAACTTTAGGAGTTGCCTTTCTCTGCAATGTTCCTTGCAAATGAAGGAAGGCGCGAGTTATCTTCATACTTTAGGCGCAGGAGCCGAGCTATATATCAGCTAAGGACGTTAAACCCATTAATTTGGTGTCCTTGCTGAAAATCCTCGAAATTACGCTTTACATACACTCCAGCGGATAAAGGTGTAGGTGAAATAAATCAACCAAATTTAGGCTCACGCCCAAGTTTATGTTATTTGCGATGATATGTGCTCAGTATAGACGACTTAGCAATTCCGGTATCAGGAAGGTTTTTGCTCACTATTAGCGAGACGCCCGATGGAGCGCTAATGTTAGTGAGTACCTGGATCGATACCCCAAGCCGTTCAGAAATCCGAAGCGAATTGACTGGAAGAAATTCACACAAGTCGTGAAGGCAAAACTCTCAAACATACCTAACTTGAACCCTAACACTATAGAGGAGCTGGATGCCAAGGTGAAGACACTGGAAAAGGATTTTAGTGTTGCCTTTGAGGTGTCATATTCAGCCAAATATAGTAAGAAAACGCTCCCCGCGTGGTGGAACGAGGACCTATCCAATCTCAGGAAGATTACCAGTGATGTATTCAACATCTGCTACAAACACAAGTACTGGCAACCTTAAAAGGACTGCCAAAAAAAATATACAAAAAATCTGTTAGAACAGCCAAGAAGCAAGCTTGGGTTGACTACTGCTAATCCATTGAGTGCACCCGAGACTCTGCGAGGATGAGTAAGATATTGTCCAAACAGCACACGAACCCGTCGTTTGTGAAGCGAGTGGACGGGAACTGGACTGACTCCACTGCCGAGACACTGGAGCTCTTAATGAATACCCACTTCCCCGGATCTAGGGACAGCTGCACGGACACCCAAAGCCTTCAGGGTGAGCGGCGAATATCAGACTACGACACTAAATTTATTGTCGACGAGAGGAAGACTTATTGGGCAATCAACAGCTTTTCACCGTACAAATCTCCTGGCCTCGATGGTATAATACCAATTATGCTGCAGAAGCTACAAGATATAGTAGACCCCTGGCTGGTGGCGATTTTTAGAAGTTGCAATGAATCATGTGCCTCAGACTTGGAGACAAGTCAAAGTTGTGCTCATACCGAAGGTGGGCAAACGTAGTCATGAACTCGCGAAAGATTTCAGGCCAATTAGTTTGACCTCTTTCGTACTGAAAACACTAGAGCGCATATTAGACATCCATTTGCGACAGATCTTAGATAGATCTCCGTTCTCAAAATCCCAGCATGCATACCTCAAGGGAAGATCCACGGAGACTGCTCTGCATGAGGTTGTGCGAACAATTGAATACACAATGCATTACAAACAGTATACCCTAGCTGCCTTTCTAGACATTGAAGGTGCGTTTAATAACGTTCATACTGAGGCCATTCAAGAATCTCTCATCGAGTTCGGTGTCGAGGAATGTCTCAGCGACTGGATAGTATCCATGTTGAGAACGAGAATTATTCACTCTAGCTTAGGGAACATCCATTTGGAAAAATCTGTTTGCAGAGGTACACTCCAGGGTGGTGTTATCTCGCCTCTTCTCTGGTTAATGGTCATGAACAAGGTCTTAGTAAAACTGGAGAGGGAAGGGGTTAAGGTTGTGGCGTATGCGGATGACGTGGTTATACAGGTATCAGGGATGTTTTCTTCAGTGATCAGTGAAATCATGGAAGGCGCGCTGGGTTAGGTAAACACGTGGGTGTAAATCCGGACAAAACTGAACTGATGCTCTTCACCACTAAAACTAAAATACCGGACTTTAACCACCCCCGCCTAAACGGCCATCAACTACCATTATCATCTAGTGCAAAGTATCTTGGAGTTGTGCTCGATACGAAGCTCAGCTGGAAGTTAAATATAGAACAACGGGTGGAGAAAGCACGTATCGCCTTTTACGCCTGCAAACGAACCTTCGGCAAAAAGTGGGGACCTAGTCTGGTGGCCAGCGTTAAGTAAGAGTTACAACATAAACAAACTTAGCAAAGTTCAAAGAACTGCAGCTGTCGGAACTACAGGTGCAATGAGGTCATGTCCAACTGACGCTTTGAACGTATTGCTACATCTATTACCTATCGATTTACACATTAGAAGCACTGTGTCGTGTAGCGCTGTCAGACTCAAGGCATCTGGGGGCTGGTATGCCAAGCCTTACGGTCACAGCAACATTCTAGAATCTTTACCAGCGGAGATAGTTAAATCGCCGACCGACTACATTATCCCGTGACTGACCTTCAAGAAGAATTTCGCTGTGGGTTTTCCAACCAGGGCAGAATGGAAGGATGGTTCACTTATACATGAATTCGACACAGTCATATACACTGACGGCTCACAGATGAACTGCGGAGTTGGAGCGGGAGTTTTCTCAGACACACACTTTTTTGCAGTCTTATGAAAAAAGTCTTGAGTTTTAGGCGATTATATAGAAAGCCAGAGGATAGAAAAACCAATTCGATATCTTAACGGTCCTAAGAGATATGACGGAATTCGTAAAAACGTGTTCAACTCTTTTACACCTTTTTAGGGGTTGAAAAGCAAAAAATTCTGAAAACTTTTCTTGGCGAATTATATATAAAACTCTTCTTCTTCTATGGTGCTGCAGTCCGTGCTCGGACCTTGGCCTCTCGAAGTTTGTGTCTGCTATCATATCGGTATTTCGACTGCGTCCTCCAATTTATATCGTCAAGCAGCAAGCTACTCGCTTTGTCAATCGAGTCCTCGTATCTATTTCTGTGCTTCGCGCTAGGTCTCCTTCCTTCCACCTTACCCTGTATGCGCTTCGGTATTCTGTTGTCGTCCATCCGCTCTACATGTCCTGCCCATTGCAGTTTGCGAATTTTATAGGAGAGGATATACAAAGCTCGCAGAGGTACAAACTTATTTTGGCAGCTGGAGGATTGTTTTGCCGACTCTTATCTTATCTTTGTATAGATACAATTATAATCTAATCTATGATCCTTTCTTGTTCAGTTCTCGATGTATTTGACAACAAAACACATAAAGCAAGCGTGATCTTCGATTACGAAAATGTTAATACGTTGTAAGCACATGATTTTTTTCCAAGAGCCAATAAGTCTGTTCTTTAGGACTCCAAAACAAAGCTATTCCATCTATTGACAATCTGTTAAAATTAATGTCCGGGTTAAGCCTAATGTGACTACACATACACATGGCTCAACAATTTTTATTTAACAGCGTAGCATAAGTCTAATACGAGTTTAAGTAAATCCAAATCTGTCCTAGAAAAAACGGCTTACATTGCTTATAGTGTTTCAGTCCTTATCTCAAATGAGCTACAATTGCAGGAATTCTTCGAAAATCCAGCCTTTCGAGCCGATGGCCTTAAAATTTATCCAACGTTGGTCATACGTGGAACCGGTCTTTACGAATTATGGAAAACTGGTCGCTACAAGAGCTATCCACCGTCAACTCTGGTCGACTTGGTTGCAAAAATTTTGGCATTAGTTCCGCCCTGGACTCGAGTTTATCGAGTACAGCGCGACATCCCAATGCCATTAGTCAGGTATGAATTTGATTCAAATCAAAACGGCGAAACAATCTTTTCAGAAAATAAAATTCTATTCTCTACAGCTCAGGAGTTGAACACGGAAATCTACGTGAGTTGGCGTTAGCGCGAATGAAAGACTTGGGTACCGATTGTCGAGATGTTCGTACGCGTGAAGTTGGCATACAAGAAATTCATAATAAAGTTCGACCGTACGAAGTGGAATTGATAAGACGTGATTATGTTGCTAACGGCGGCTGGGAAACTTTTCTATCGTACGAAGACCCCGAACAAGATATCCTGATCGGTTTGCTGAGACTAAGAAAATGCTCACCGGAAAGTTTTCGACCTGAACTAAAGGGAAATTGTTCGATTGTTCGAGAACTTCATGTTTACGGTTCGGTTGTGCCTGTTAATGCGCGAGATCCAATCAAGTTTCAACATCAGGTGAGAGAAAATTATTCATTTTTTTGGAAATTTTATTGATTGCGAGTATTCAGGGTTTCGGTATGCTGTTAATGGAAGAAGCAGCCAGAATCGCGCTTGAAGAGCACGGTAGCTCAAAGCTTGCAGTAATCTCAGGCGTTGGAACGAGGAACTACTATCGCAAGATGGGATACGAACTAGACGGACCGTATATGTCGAAGAGTTTGGTGTAGTATTGCTCGAATAAAAACCAGAAAAAATACATTGCGCGTTTTCTTTATTATTAATTTCATTTTTATTTTTTACTTAAAAATATAAAAGGTATAATTTACAAGTGGTTTCAACAAAAATAAATAAAAATGATCATAAATTGATTTTTTTTTATAAATTCTAGATTTTGTTTATCTCTCTCTCGGGTTGTTTTCCAAAAAAACTCACTTTTGGAATGTGTTCCTATCGATTTATATTCCAATTTTCTCTATCAAAAAATTAAACGATCGGTTCAGCCGATCCGAATACTGTAAAGATGAAAAGACCGACGAGATTTATCGCCGCTATTGTACTAAAAACGACTGGCCAACTTTGTGTTAATTCTAAAATATGACCGGCTAAATAAACGCCCAGGAAGCCTGAAAATAAATGACTTTAATTTGATTTTTTTAACAGTAAAACGGGACTATTCAATTACCTGGTATTGCTCCAACGGTGTTCATTAGTCCGAACACACTCCCCGAATGTGCGGGAGCTAAATCCTGAGGATTCACAGTCACAGCATTGTTGTGAAAGCCGGTTCCACCTAAAAAAATGCATATGCAATTAATACCTCTGAATAATGCTACCAATTTGTCGTAGTTCCCACCAATAATAATAGTCATACACGTCAGAGCACTATTAAAATTTGTCGTACGGCTCATGGTAAAAAGTGCAATATTTTGCGAGATAAAGCACGTCGCCTGTATTAATTTTCGTACAGTTGATGTTGACCATTCCCTGGACAGAAGGTATGTGGTGAGGTATTTGGCAAGAAATGTGCACGGCGGCAGTGCAAGCCACGGTATCATATTCACAACCCAGCCCTTGGCATGCGGATAGCCGTCATGAAAATATGTCGGAAGCCACGACAATAAAACAAAGAAACAATTCATTTCGCAGGCGTGCGTTAGAACACATGCCCAAAATGACGGTCGCCGAAACAATCGTAACCACGGTACCGAATCTTCGGTACCTTGTGATTTTGTGCATAGTCGGCTCGGTATCGACACATTTATAATGCGATTTCTATCGGCCGACATTGTAAAGTAACGTAAAAATAACGCCCATGATAATCCCAGAAAGCCGATCACTCGAAATACAAGCGACCAACCGAAATAGTCGAGAATGAACGAGCCTAATATGCCTGTTAGAAGTGTGCCCATTGCTGAGCCCGAAGTCAATAGGCCGAAGAAACTGGCACGTTCGTTGGCGCTCAGATTCTGAAAAGAAACAAAACTTTTAGATATATAAAAAGAACAAAAAAAAATGAACGCTTCAGCGGTTAAATACTGTACCTGACTAGTTAAGCTTATCATACTAGGAAAATGAACGCCCTGAAAGGCGCCATTTATTATTCTAATAGTGACCACAAATGGTATTGCATAGCCTTTAATTTTAGGCGCTAAGTAAATAATATTTGGCATCCAAAAAGTCAGCATTGACCATCCAATTGCTGCAAGAAAGATCACCTTCTGACCCCCGAATTTATCGCTAAAGTAGCCACCGACCACCTGAAAAATTAACGGTAATATTATCACGTTCCGTGAGCAATGGGCTTAAAAGTAAAGCATTGGAAGTGCCTAAAAGAAAATTGTAACGGAAAAAAAACATTGTATTTTTGAAATGAACAAAGTGGCATTTCTCTTAATTACTAAAGCAACGCTACAGCCTAGCCCGATTTGAACTGTGATTGATTTCTTCACATTCTGTTTCTCTCAGGATATCCACGCGACACGTTTTCATACAAAAACCGAACTTATTTGTTGACTTAATCTTTTCTTAAACAGTCAATGGGATACTCAGTAACATTTTGACAATAACGCAATATTGTTCCGCGTTGCTTAACCGATCTTGGTGAATTCTAAGCAATTTTTTCACGTCGAGCGAGATTTTTTGAGTGTTTTGTTGAACAGGTATTCATTTAAAAACTGTATGCATTGAAAAATCAAACTTCCGTCCTTTTGGGGCACTCGGAGACTATCGATTTTTGGTCGGCTGACAGATCATCATATAGTTTAGATAGATAGATTAGAAATAGGGGTTGGTATGGTTAACCTCTGTCACTGCAGCCGCAGTTGGGCCTATTGTGACGTCCCCCCGGATTGACTATGATTCCTCTTCAATCCCTGCGCTTTCAATCAAGCTTAGTATTTTGCGAAGAGGAATGGTCAGGAATTCCGATGGTTCCATGAAACTCTGACCGAAGTGACGAAGTCTTTTGTGAGCTAAACCCTCACATTCACAGAGGATATGCTCTGGTGTTTCGTCTTCGTCGTTGCATATTCTGCAAATTTTAGTCTCAGAGAAACCAATCCTATTGAGATGCTTCCTCATGTGACAATGTCCAGTCAGAGCTCCCACTTGGGTTCGGGTCTGATATCTGCTTAATTTTAGATAATCAGATGTTCTTTTTTCCGAATGCTTTGGCATAAAAAGCTTTGAGTGCCTATTGCCAAGTGTGCCAAGTCGCAGTGAATGGCTGAGATTTTTGCCACATTCGGATGTTCATTCTGGCTGTGCTTATGTTACTAGCTCCGTTTGCGAAAAATGCGACGTGTTAAACCAGTTCGAAACGCATATGGGCATAGCAACATTAGCTTACCAGCAATAGGGACCACAGATTATTTAAATCCTAAGCTCGTTTTACATTACGGCGGTTATCCCGTGTGAAGGCTCTTTTTTTACGCCTTTTTGTTTTAGAGATACAACAAAGATACAACCGTGAACTTTTTACCACATATTTATGCACATTTTGAGCACACTTTAAAATTTTTTCAACCCGAAATTGTCGCTCATTGCTGAGATATACGGCAAATTAGCCACTCATTTTCAAAAAACCTTGTTTTGTAGACACGATTTCGGGCGTTCTGCTTATCTCAATATAAAAATAATAAAATAAAAAT
The DNA here is from genome assembly GCA_951812415.1 of Beris morrisii. Classification (NCBI taxonomy): domain Eukaryota; kingdom Metazoa; phylum Arthropoda; class Insecta; order Diptera; family Stratiomyidae; genus Beris; species Beris morrisii. Next base: position 33,048,240 of record OX638311.1, read on the forward strand.
TAAACTGCATTTTAATCTGTGAAGTTTGAACTAGTTTCGGAACTAGGATTATCAAAAAATATTGAACAGTTAATTTTTGGGAACTTGTTGAACTTTTTATCGTCAATTTTGGTGTTACGACTTCTTTAGGTCGACAAAAAAAACGGCTTGATGAATCACAATTATTCTAGTTTGCAAACTGTCTATAAGAGTACTGAATAAGTTCACCAATTTTCAATGGATTTTATTAGATAGATTTCGAGATATCGTGTCTACTGATCTGGAAAATACCGTTTTGAGAAAAACGCGACTAAACTGACCATTATATTTGAAACAGCAAAGGAGTTTAGAGAATATAACGGCCTGTAACTTCCGAACGGCTTCGAATATCGGAATATCACTTCGCCCACTTATTCTACACTATATTTGGATGCAATTTATGCAAAAACAAAAAATCGATTTTTTGAATCAGTCACACGCGATGATCCAAGCGGAAGTACTAGCAATTCAAAAACGCACCTGTGCTCAAATAGGAAAGTGAAACTCTGCTGGGTTTCAGGTCACAGTGGCATATTAGGTAACGAGCTCGCGGATGAGTTTGTTAAAAATGGTGAACGCTTGGAACAAGAAAATGCGATATGCATACCACCGCCTCTAAACATCGTTCCTAGCTCTCATGAAAAAAAAGATGGTTAGCCTAGCTTAGCTGAGGCCGGTGGAAAGCCTAGGACGCAATGCGCCTGGAAGTCATAACCGGCCATTAGCCTTATACAGAAAGTATTATCGGCGAATACCAAGGTGGTTTCAGAACCGGACGATCTACTATTGACCAGATATTCTCAGTCAAACAAGTGCTAGAAAAATGCTGGGAGTATAACATTGACGAGCACCAGAACTTCGTGGACTTCCAACAGGCTTACGATAGTATAGATCGTAATGTACTATATAAAATAATACTTGACTTCGGAATTCCATCAAAACTCGTCCGATTAACAAAAATGACCATGACTGACACTGAATCCCAAGTTAGGATACAAAACGAGCTTACCCAAAGCTTCCGAACAGAATCCGGCCTGAAGCAGGGAGATGGACTCGCTCCCATGCTTTCCAATCTCGGCCTGGAATATGTCATCAGAAAGTACCCTACTAATCAACGCGGATGACATAAACATCATAGCCAGATCTGTTCCAGAAGTCTTCCACTGTCTAGACTCAGCCGCAAAGGATGTCGGGTTAAGGGTCAATGAGAATAAGACCAAATTCATGACCCAAACAAGAAGAAACGCGCCAACTAGACAAAATGTGACCGTGTGAGACTACAACCTGGAGAATGTGGATCATTTCTCATACTTGGGATCACACCTTGTAATAGACGGCAACGAACGGGACGAAGTAAAACAACGGATCACACTAGCAAATAAGGCGTATTTCACGGTTCTCCCGATCTTAAAATCGAAAAAAGTGCACATGCTGAGCAAACTTCGCATAATAAGACCTGTGGTACTATATGCAAGCGAAACGTGGACTCTTACCCAAGTGTCTGAAAAATCAATAGACGCTTTTGAACGACGAATTCTTCGAAGAGTTTTGGGACCAGTAAGAGAAGGCACTGAATGGCGTATCCGGTACAACGAGTTGTATAACATCTATGACGACCCAGCCGCATCGATTCTTATAAAATTTCGTAAGCTACAAATGGCAGGCCATGTGAAGCGAATAGACGACGGAAGAATTCCCAAACGCACAGTGAAAGGTAGAGCTCATGGCAAACGACCGGTGGGAAACCCGAGGAAAAGATACCGAGGACTCAGTTGACGCAGATTGCAGATCGCTTCTTAGATGCACAAATTGGATAACGCGGGCGCTGAACCAATATGACTTCAGACAATGTATCCTGCAGGCTCTGGCCCGATTTGGGCTGTCATGTTAAATGTGGATTCAGTTCTGATCGGTCAACAAGTGACCTTTTAGTTTACTTTGCGGTACGCTGCCTTTCGTACAGTAATAAGTTCGGCGAAGAAACTTTCAAAACGAGTTTGACATCAATGCCTCTTAGTCAAACTCAGGAACTGTGGCTCTAATTCCCTTCCTTGAATGAATTTAGAGCTTTGTCTGCAAAGTTATGAGAATCGATTTCGATGGTCCCCACGGTTGTTATTTTTCACACTTTATTTGTCTTCATAAGCGACCTTCTGTCTTCGTCAAGTCTTAATCCAATTCATAGCTTTGCAGATGACAATACACTGAATAATGTCTTTGATTTCGGCTCCGCTGCGGAGAACGGAGACGCGACTGACTTCAAAGGCCAATCTTCAATGCATATGACAAAGTCTTCAAGTTTTGCACTCTTTTGAGAATAGAGATAAGTATTCAAAAGCAAGAGATTCAAGTAGAGAAGGTTCAAGTCGTATCAGAACATGCAAATGGTAGTGAGCGACTCTTAAACTGCAAACTTCCAAGGTAAAGCAAGCAGCATGACAATTAAAAGGAATGGAAACTGGAATATGTTTTTTGCCATTGATGATTTTTATTGGCTTTGTTCTGAAGGATCGATTTGTTGGACGAAACTGTGTACCGTTGCTTCATATCCTGGAATCCATTAAGCCATTTGAAGTCAACCTTAAGTTGAATTATTCAGTAGCGCCCTTCCAAGGCCGTCGTTTTTATTATATTTTTTTTCACACTACAAATAATAAGCCCAGAACGTATTCCGGGTCGATAATTGCAGCTACCTGAAACACTCAAAACGATACGCACCTGCGTCAAAGTGTAGCCCCAAAAGAACGAGCTCAGAACCGTACCCGAGTCCGTTTTGCTCCATTTCTGTTCAGCTGCAACGGCTGGCACGAGAAGCGGCATCGTCGTCCTGGTCGAGTACAACATACAAGTGCCCATGATTAGCGTCAAGAACCAAACGCGCTTCTCATTCCTGCAACAAACGAATTTCCAACGGCGTAAATTTCGCGAGATAGTCGCGAAAAAATATGAAAAATCAACAAAACAAACCTCGTCCAGACGCTTTGGTTCTCGTGCGATTCCCGCAAAAGGGAATATTTCATTTTTTCGTCCATTTTCAGTTTCATTTATCGGAACATAATTGACTGCAGTAGTCAGTCGTGTGGAGTCGGATTTTGTAAAATTTTTAAAAAAGCGTAAATTTCACAGGTTTTTCGAACATAGTCAAAAGTTACGGACGTGGTTTCCAATTCGCTACAGAAACTTTTGACGTTTCGCATTTTTTTTATGTAAACAGCTGCGTGCAGTCGGATTCTGTACCGCAAAGAAGAAAAGTCACATTTCCGTTAATTTTCAGGGTTGGGAAAAAAGCGTTATGAATATCTTAGAATTTTTCTTATGTACAAAGATTTTCACTCAACGTTCATCAAACTACGTAAACTGCAGTGGGCTGGCCATGTAGAGCGGATGGAAGACAGAAGAATCCCCAAGCGTGCTCTTAAAGGCAAAGCGAGTGGTAACAGACTAGTAGGCAAACCACGCAAGCGATGGCAAGACTCGGTTGATGAAGACAGCAAAGCCATCTTAAAAATTAGCAGCTGGAGGACGCGCTCTTTGAATCGAGACGATTGGAGGCGACGACCTCAGGAGGCCAGAGCCAGACTTGGGCTGTCGCGCCATTGATGATGATGATGAAAGATTTTCACTAGGCAATAGCCAAAAAGGTTCTGTAGCTTCTTTTTAATAACTTTGGCAGCTCAAAACGAATATGGCAATGAAAATAATTTTTTTAGTTCAAGTTTTGATGGTGCTCAAAAATGAGTTTTCACGATGGAGCGTTTTAAAAGGATACGTTCACGGCCGTGACACATTACCGGCAGAAAGCAGCGGTAGCAACAGCAGCGCTGCTCTGCTTAATAAGTTTAATTGAGAGCAGGAGAGGAAAATGAAAAACTGAACATGGTGTAGGCGTGTAGGAGCAGGAGTTTACGTAGTTCGCCCTAGACCCGGTTTGTCCCAACTGCCCTCACGAGATTGAAGACGAATAGCATATCCTACTACACTGTCTGAATTCGACACAGTAATATACACTGACGGTTCAAAGATGAACTGTGGAGTCGGAGCGGGAGTTTTCTCAGACACACACTATGTTGCAAAGGCTTACCACTTACAGGACTACGCCAGAGTTTTCCAGGCGGAAATACTGCGGATCCGGGAGGCCCGTCGGACTTTGCAGCAAGACGCTACGCCAAAGCGAAATTTTGTAATCCTCATTGACAGCCAAGCCGCAATCAAGGCCTTAGATTCGGCTACCACCTCCTCTAAACTCGTCGAACAGTGCCGAGAGGAGCTAACTTACTTAGGAAGTCAGGTCAAAGTTACTCTGCTTTGGGTCCCAGGCCACAGCCAGATAGAGGGTAACGAGCGGGCAGACGAATTAGCTAGGCAAGGTTCTGCTCTTCAGGGCTCTCTCGTAGAATCCGTTCAGGTCCCACTAGGGACTGTTAAGCACCATATATCCATCCACTTTCTCACAAATGCGAACTCCAGATGGAGAGGACTGACCAACTGCGTCATATCTACTGCCCGAGCAGAACAGATGAACTCCTGAGCAGGAGCCGTGTGGACGTCTACAGAGTCACGGCATTCAGCACGGGTCACTGGCCGATCGGCGACCACGCGGGCAGACTGGGTTTTCCCTTTAACGTCAATTGCCGCACTTGTGGGGTAAGTAAGAGGGAAACTGTTATCTACCTTCTTTGCGAGTGTCCAGCTCTAGCTAGAGCCAGACTTCGCGTACTAGGCAAATCTTTCTTCAATAACCTCGATGAGATCTCGAAAAACAAGATTGGAGAACTGATTAACTTCTTGAACAGCTCCAGATGGATGGATATGATAATCAATTCAAGCCCCAGGTCTCTGTAAAACTATGTATCCACTTCATCAACCCTCAACGACCAGGTTAAAAGAGTTTTGGTATCAAAACGGCGCTTCCTGTGCTAATTGGGCCCTGTTTTAAGGCAGACGGGCCACCACGTAAACCAACCAACCAACCACACTGTCCGCGCTTCGACGTCGATCGAGCCTGAGTTGCGGAGACATTCTGAGAAGCTCCGACCGTAGCAAACATCGTGACACAGCTCTTAAGTGGCAAGCTTTCCAGACTGCAGCAGCGAGGATTATATTTGCACTTCGCAGCTTTGAGCTCATGAGAAGCATGTAACGCGACACAGCACACGAGACGATTGACTAGACAGAAAATAACTGAAGGTTTTAGCGGTAGCACTCTGACGGCCTCCCGACGAAATACCGAATAATGGTTCCGGGAGGATTCATCTATACGACTAAGATGTCTAGCGGGTTACAGTTTCGCACTAACTTAGGCTTTCGATGCTTTTACTCCTCGCAAAAAAAAATCTAGCATGCACGCGGAGACACCACCTTTTCTCAACTCTGTGTTAGAGTAAATGTCAAATGGGAATACAAAAACCAACAGAAGACAGCAAAGCAATATCGGCTCTGCAGTCAGTTCAAATCTACTCCAAATTTGTTTGGGATTGCCTCCAGTGCCTGATTGAACTCGGAAACCTGAACAGAGTTAACTCAGTTTCATTGATGTTGTATATCCCATTTAATGTTTGTCTTTCTAACATTTCCACTTGATTTACTTATGCGATGTTCCTAGTGTTCTTTTTTAAATTTTCTAATATTCCTGAGCTGAGTTTGCGATTTCAATCAAGTTTTAAAAATTCCTTTGTGGGATGTTTCTGTTTTTTTACTAGTTGATTTTTTACTTCTTGCCTTGTGTATTGAAATGGTTGAAATAGCAAACTTATTTTTCTCGTATTGTCATGTTTGTGGCTTGGACCAATTCTGCTTTCAACGCCGCAATTCTAAGAACACTTCCATGCGAAATTGATTTCTTATTTAAAACTACACAGCTCCATCGAACTGAACAATATTTTAAATTATCAGTTTTTGCTCCACCTCTAGATTTTCTAAAATGGATCATGGACTTAATATTAAGATATCGATGCGTTCGGTCTAGAGCTATTTATACCGCGGAAAAACCAAACGCAAAGATTTGTCGGTCGAATCGATTCAATTGTTTTTCAGTTGTTAAAATTAAGTGCGTTGCAAAAACGTGAAATGTTGTTAAGTTCACTAAAGGATCAAAAAACCTTTGAAAACAAATATTCCGATTTAGTAGAATGCAATTTCATCAAATTTTTAATATAACTGTTATCACTTCATAAGGAAAAATATAATTCAGAAAAAATCAACAAAGTAATATACTTTAAAGAGCTATCGTCCTTGGGACTTTAAGATGTTGTATCATACTTCCGCGTTTACTTAAAAATAACTGACTAGACATCATGTTGGCAACCAGCCAAAACAATTCCTTACTCAGCGGTTTATTGTACCAGCCGAAAAGCGTGTTTACTAAATCAACGAAATCCATTTTAAAACTAAACAAGCACTCGTTATCGATCATATCGCAACAAATCGGATATTTTCGCAATAAATTTCCAATAATTCTAATTGAATACAAGACTTTACCGATATTTTCGTACGTATGCATGTCCTGAACATCGTTTATTGTCGCCAACGTGCTACCGATTATCGCTGGAATTTCCTTTTCGCTTAGCGGACAAATTTCGGAATGGAATAAAATATTAAAGAGTACTTTTGATTGCAGGCTATTTCGGATTTTTGGTACTTGTAAGCGATCGCGTATTGCAAGCATTTGTTCGGAGCTGAAAAGAAAAAGATGAAATCGATTTCGCTGAGCGGCCAATGTAAATTATATTGAAAACAACTTACGTAATTATTTTCAAGTCGATGTTTAGAATAATATCGATAACGGTTAGAATGTCTTCATCGAGTTCTTGGTTATGATTTCCGGTATATAAGTGAACAAGTTTCGGTACTATTTCCTGGGCTATGAGAGTGCTCGATCCTTTGCCTTCGGTAGCTAAAATATTTGTGATAACCCACAAGCTAGTTCTCTGGAATAAAAAAAAAGTGTAAGTTGCCCCCTTTTTTACTTTCAATTTTACTATAGTTAGGATGTGTACCGATTTTCAGATTATTAACTGAGAGAGAAGCAACTACAGACCAAGTTCGAGAACTTGTTAGGGAATTACCGGAATATAGAATAGCAATTGTGGTTAGTTGCACAGCCTTAAGAAGCGGAATAGCCCGCGCAATATAAAGCCAGCCAGTGAATCAGTCTTAATGGGTCATCAAAGAGGTTGAAGCAGATCTGTTTTTTAGAAAGCAATGCCATCCAGAACATTCATTTTTGCAGAAGAGAACACTGGATTTAAAGATTCAAATCGATCGACCTGCGCTACTTAGTGCAGGCAATGCAGCCGGAGACTTGAAGCTGAAGTCGTTATTAATATATTCTGCGGAAAATCCAGGAGCGATGAAGAACGTAATTTACCAGTGATCTGGCGTTCAAATAAAAAGTACTGGATGACTTTGGTAATATTTTTTTGACTGGTTTAGGACCTACTTTCGAGTTAGCAATTCTGATATCGGGTAGGTTCCTGCCCACTCACTATAAGTGACCTGCTCGAAAGGGCACTTCCACTAGTGAGCGCGTGGGCGGACAGCTGTGGACCGGGGTTCAATGCCTCAAAGACAGAGTTGGTCCACTCCACGCGTAGAACCAAAATCCCGGAGTTCACACTCCCTAAACTGGGGGGTCTCACCGAACAGCTTAGAGACAATGCTAAATACTTGGGTATAGTTCTGGATCGGAAACTAACCTGGAGTAAGAATATCGACGAGCGATTAAGGAAGGCTTGAAAAAAGATATTCGGGAAAAAAGTGGGGGATTCAGCAAGGGATAGTTCACTGGATGTACACGGCCATAGTCAGGCCTATCCTTACCTACGGAATTTTAGTGTGGTGGGTAGCGCTGGAGAAATCCACCTACCTCAATAAACTCACCAAGGTTCAACGTCTAGCTTCCACAGGAGCAACGGGCGTACTTAGCACCACACCTACGGCGGCACTAGAGATGGTTCTTCATCTTCTTTCGCTAGATGTTTATGGAAAGAGTGTAGCAGCAAAAAGTGCCGTGCGCCTAAGACAGTCAGGCAGCTGGGTATCTATATCTGAGGGGCACAGCTGCATACTCGGACGGTTTAGTGAATGTAACCGGTTAGAGGATAGAGACTACTTGATTCCGCAGATCGAATTCTCTAGGAGATTCTCAACGAGGATTTCTAGCAGAGAGGGGGAACGGTGATCAGCCCCACGAAGGGGTCTTTCACATCTACACGGACGATTCGAAGACAGACGCGGGTACAGGGGTAGGAATATTCTCTGCCGGCCTGAACCATAGCGAGGCATTCAGAATACCGGAGTGCTGTAGCGTATTTCAGGCAGAGATGATGGGAATCGTTCAGGCTTGCAATCTGCTAGTAGATAGTGCAATGCGGAACAAACCCGTCGTCATCATAACAGATAGTCAGGCGACGATAAAGGCGCTTGACTCACACTTGATCAAATCTCGCCACGTGAGGCTATGCAGGGATAAGATTAGTGTGTTATGCACTCATTCTAATATAACAATTTGTTGGGTTCCGGGTCACAGCGAGATTCCGGGCAACGAGGCTGCGGATGAACTCGCAAGGAGAGGTTCGGAGCTGAATCAAGCGCTAGCTGTTCCAGTAAGGAGGCCAATAGAGGACATTAAGGCCCGTTCAGTTACGTTCTAACTGGAACTTTAACTGACTGATTTTCATACAAAACTTTTAGTTAAAGTTCCGGTTAGAGTTTAACTGAAGATCGTAATAATGGCACTAAACAAGCTATCGGCGTGACGGCCATATCGGAGGCTAACACGAGGTGGTCAGGTCTCACATCGTGTCTCGTGGCCAGGCAGCTCTGGTCGACCCTAAGTGCGAGCAGGACAAAGTTCATCCTACTCGGAGATAGGACTACTCTTCGTATCATATTTGGTGTACTGACGGGCCATTGCCTGATCGGCCGGCATGCCAGAAGACTAGGTGTTGCTAACGTTGCAGATCTGTGCCGCAACTGTAGTAAACCCGATGCCGAGGAAAGTCTTTGCCACATGCTTTGCGGATGCCCTGGTCTGGCTTGGAGGCGGAAACGTACTTTAGGTACGCGCTTCGCCATGGACCTGGGCGAATTCGCAAACATTAAGCTAGACAAGCTGCTGCAGTTTGTCAGGCTAGCGGGGTGGTTTAACTAAGATGTGGTCTTGGGCACACGGGTACTTCTTCCCGTACATGTGGGATCACAACGGACCCATTGGCGATCTATGTGTTTGGTCGCTTAAAGTGGCCACCCACCTAACCTAACCTAACCTAGGACCTACTTTTGTCCGACGGTGAAAGACTATTGTCGTAAAAATAGCATATCACACTTTTTTATTAATTCGCACTCACCAAACTTGGACGATGTGGACCAGAACATCAAAGTCATATTTTTGCCTTCAAACACCTCCTCCTTATTGCAACGTATGGACCAAGAGGTAATTGCGTCCCATAAGACTTACTTGCGGAGAACGTTCAGTCAACTTGAGAGAAACATAGATTACGGAAGGGGAGATCTTGATAGATCAACGATTCGAAACTTTCGGCGTGATGTTAGCATTTTAAAAGCAGCATGGAATAAACTCTGGCCTGGTTGTGTTAATAACGGAGAAGTGTCTTTGGACTTGCCCGGTATTCGATCCAAAATTCTTACCTTGGCACATACAGTTGGATTCACCAAAGTGACCGTAATAATTTTATAGAGCTATTGGAATGTAACGACAGAGGAACTTATTCAACTCCTTCACCTTCTATCGAAGATGAAGCTGAATTGCGAGAGAAGTCTGCTTCTGATAAATCATTTTTGACTTCTTCAAAACTGGCTTAGGCTTAGAATGTGTAGAAAAGACGATTTTCACCGTGGACGCGGACAAAAAGTGAAACGAAAGGTTTCTACAAATCGTAGATAACGCATCGTTTCCTTACAAGTAGTTATATGCCGAAAAAAAGAGGCAGACGGCACAGCGAAGTTTGGAATTATTTTTCCAGAGAAATCTACACAAACGACCGCTTTAAAATTTTTTATTACATTTTTTTAATACGTTATATTTATTAATGTCGGGTCACACCTTCAATCAAATAGACCACGTCCTAATTGAGAAAGGGGCTGCTTCTAGTATACTTGCTGTACAAACCCTCCGCGGTGCCAATTGTGACTCTGATCACTATCTAGTCAGAGCTAAATATCGATGCCGAATAGCTTGTTGTGGATATACGAAATCGAGTAGAACTCGTAAATTCAATATCGACAAGCTCAAATACGAAACGGTGGCACAGGCATACATGTCAAAACTGGATCAACATTTGACACCAATATACGAAGACGTCCAGAGTATGCCAGTGGAGAATATGTGGGCGAAAATACGAGATAGTATGAAATCTTAAAAAGGCGGTATAAGCCCAAAACTAGTCTTTGCAAAGACGTAGAGGGCAATATCATCAGCGACACACATGAAATTAAAAGGAGATGGGATTCCTACTTCGAACATCTTCTCAATCCCACTCCATCAGCACCAATTACGACCGATAACATCTCAATTGAGGTTTCAACTGACAAAGAAGAACCATCATCGACATCATCAAAGCAGCCCTATGTGACCAGAAGCTAAACAAAGCGCCGGGAATTGACGAAATACCAGTTGAACTTCTGAAGAACGGTGGAAGCTGTGTCGTGGAAATACTACACAAAATGATATGTAAAATTTGGACAAAGGAAAGTATACCCGACGATTGGCGAAAAAGCATTATATGTCCAATTTATAAGAAAGGAGACAAACTCTGCTGTGCGAACTACAGAGGAATATCATTGTTGTGTACGTCCTACAAAATACTGACAAAAATACTTGAACGTCGTCTTAAGCCCTATACTAACGAAACAATTGGCGAATACCAAGGTGGATTCAAAACGGACGATCTACAACAGACCAGCTATTCTGATGAAAAGCAATCTTAAAAATTAGCAGCTGAAGTACGCGGTCTCTGGCTCGAGACGATTGAAGGCGACGACTTTAGTAGGCCAGAGCACGACTTGGGCTGTCGCGCCACTGATGATATTTATTATAATTTTTACTCCCATGGGTATAACCCGTTAATAAATAAATAAATTAATCGCCCTAATTCTCAAACCCAACGGTAGGCATGAGGTGAACTGCAATTCCCGGCCTGATAACGTTGCAAGGAACATTTGTCGTTTTTTTTCAATCTACCTGGAGTCTTAACGGGTCGTAATTATTGACGCTGGTGCGTTCCACTACCAAGGGAAAACCCCCAAAAATTTGAACCCCGAACTGAAACGAAGCAATTTCTTACCTGAAGCCGTGGATCGTTACTATCCAACAGAGTGACTAAATAGGTACCTGCTGCCAAGGCTACTTTCTCGCAGGCTATAGAATCGCCTAGCGAAAGGTTACAAAGGGTCTCACATGCCATTATCTGAGCCTTTGAATCCGAACCTGTAAAAAATACAAACGGTAATCAGCTTAACCCGTTAAATACAGCACACGTACCTGTTAGCTCCTTAACCAAAACGTTTAGAGCGCCCGGAATTTTAACGAACGCAACGATATTTTCCTTGCTTTGTAGGAACGCATGACTGAGCCGGAACATATCGTCGCACGAAGCATGTTTCCTCCGTTTAATGCGAGCGGACAAACCGCTGATATCCTTTTCCGTTATGTTTTCCAGTTCGCTTATCATCTGCGAGATTTCTCCCAATCCGAGACGTAGCGAGTCACTTTCCGTTTCGCGCTTCGAACTTCTTTCTGCTTCGCGAAAAGTACGAAGTTTTTCGCGTAGGCGATTTGTTGATTCGGACTGATCTGGGGCTTTGGCCATGTTTTTTTTTAATAGTAAGAATTTTAAGTACTTTTCGTAGAGAGCTAGCGAATGCAATGCATTTACCCGCGCACAAAACTCAGCGGTTAGAGAGAAAACAGCTTTATTGTTGACAGTTTCATGTGTTTCATGAACAGCTGATTTATTTAAAGCACGCGAATCGTACTCCTTGGGATTGAAAAGGGCGGGAATTTGATATTGTGAATTGATGTTTTGTACTCAGTAAAAGGCGGAAGTTGAGTTCTAACTGAAAAGTTTAAAAAACAAATCGTTTCAACGCAAGAAAAATGGTACACAGAACTGCAGAGTTCCAATCTTCGAGTCAAAAAGTTTTGTTCTTCCATGCAGCTAAAGTAACCAAAGAAAAATTAGATAAGCATTATGGCGACTCTGCACCATCGATCCAAATGATTTATGCTGTTATGACACTGGCTATTTTTGCGGCTTTAAAGCGGCTAGAAAATCCAAATGGAGGGGGATAGAGACTTTTACATACAATTTAGACATTGGTGTGAGAGAGACAGCCCGAACAGTAAAACTATGAGTAATGCTGTTATGACACTGGCTATTTTAGCGGCTTTAAAGCGGCTAGACAATCCAAATGGAGAGTGATAGAGAATTTAACATACAATTTATACATTGGCGTGAGAGAGACAGTCTGAACAGCAAAACTATGAGTAGCTGTCAAAAAACAATCCATAACTGTCAAAAAACAATCCATAATGCTGTTATGACACTGGCTATTTTTGCGGCTTTAAAGCGGCTAGACAATCCAAATGGAGAGGGATAGAGACTTTAACATACAATTAATACATTGGTGTGAGAGAGACAGTCCGAACAGCAAAACTATGAGTAACTGTCAAAAAACAATCCATAACTGTCAAAAAAAAGCTGCAACAAAGCGCATTCGAGCAGTGTTTCGCAACATTCTAGCAGTTAATCCAAGAAAAATCCGCTGGCGGCTAGATTTTCCAGCCGCTACCGACTAGTTTTTGACAGTTCGGTACGTATAAATTATGGAAAGTGCCATGTGATGTTATGAAACGCGCCAGAACCGGTATTTTTCTTAACAAACCAGTTGTTAATTTCGTTTACTAGATGCCGCTAGCGTCGGAAAGAGCGGTATCTCTTTCTTTTAATGTTGTTCGCCTTGTCGCACGATTGGCTATTATTGTACTTTTTTCTAGCGAGGAAAATAGCCAGTGTCATAACAGCATTACAAATGGTTTTCTGAATTCAAGTGGGGTCGCACGAGCACTGAAACCGTACCAAGTCCAGGTCGTCCAAATGAGGTTACCACGCCAGAAATGATCAATAAAATCCATGATATCGTGATAGAAGATCGTCGAGTAAAAGTGCGTGAGATAGCTAACGTAGTAAGCATCTCATCTGAACGTGTTTGGAATATTTTGAAAAACTATTTGGCCATGAGAAAGCTATCCGCGTTTGCTCACAATCGACCAAAAACGCAATCGTGTGACAACTTCACAGCACAGTTTGCGACTGTTTCAACGTAATCCGAATGAATTTTTTCGTCGATTCGTAACTGTTGATGAAACATGGATCCACCACTACACTCCAGAAACCAAAGAACAGTCAAAACAATGGATGTAAGCCGGTTCAAGCGCACCGAAGAAGGCAAAAACCATTACATCAGCTGGAAAGGTTATGGCGACAGTTTTTTGAGATTCCAATGGAATAATATTCACCGACTACTTGGAGAAAGGAAAAACAATAACGGGAGCATATTATTCTGAGTTATTGGTTTGATTGGATGCTGAAATCAAGGAAAAACGGCCTCATTTGTCGAAGAAAAAAGTGTTCTTTCATCACGACCACGCTCCGGCTCACACGTCCGCTGATGCAACGGCAAAACTGTTTGAATTACGTTAAGAATTGCTCCCTCATCCACCGTATTCTCCATATTTGGCACCCTGCGACTTTTTATTATTTCCAGACTTGAAAAATAGCTTGCTGGAAAGAGATTTACCACGAATACTGATGTCATAAGTGAAACCAACGCCTATTTTGAAGGGTTGGACAAATCATATTATTTGGAAGGGATCAAAAAATTGGAAAAACGCTGGACTAAGTGTATCGAGCTAAAAGGAGACTACGTTGAAAAATAAAATAAATTTTACCCGAAAAAATTATGTTTTCTCGATTTTTGCACGTCATTATCAAACCGCCCTCGTATATCAAAAGAATGAGAAGTGCACATACAATTATTGCATGACCTTTTATTTACAGGTAGAAACTATTGTATAGTGGCTACTTGATGGATAGTTAAACGACTTATGGGATATTTTTCATATTAACATTTTCAGCTGCGACTATTATAAAATCAACGTTTACAAAATTTCAAAGTTGTAACTTAAAGCGTTCTAAAGTTATCGTTCAATATTGGTGAACACGTGTTTTAAGGACTTTTGTATGACAGCTACCCGAAGGAATCGACGGATGGCACTAATTAATGAACTCAGTCTTGCTTTTAATATAAAACTAATTCCTGTACAATTTTGAATACCTGCTTTAGCCCGTATTAGATTTATAGTGGAATCTGTAACTTGCATACATTTTTGAAGGAATTTTGTAGGCTGCTACACGAAGGGCTCATTCGATTTGCATCATATTTGCAACTTTTGCTTCAAATATTGTAAACTTTAAGTATGCAAAATTTCCTAATTTGAAGCATTCGAGCAATAATTGTGAATACGTGTTAAAAGGACTCTTGTATGGGAGGTACCTGAAGGAGTGGAAAGATATCGCCCATTAACGAAGTAAGCCTTATTTTTTCCATTTTACAGGTGGTGACCAAAATTTCAACTTCCTAGGCCAACGCGTTCTTGAGCTATCGTGCAAACGGAAGGACGGACGGACCGACAGCAAACGGATTTGGGGTTTTTGGCCAAAACTGAACACAATATAATATAAAACTTTTTTTTGTCCGAGGCTCGGTTCTATGCGTTACAAACTTTTCGGGCTGGATTAAACTTATAAATACTCTATATGATTTCATCTAGAGTATAATTATCAGCTGGCGGACGCGGTTTTTGAATCGAGACGATTGGAGGCGACGACTTCAGGACCAGGGCCTGATTTGGGCTGTCGCGCCATTGATGATGGCTTGATAACGAAACCAACGATCATAATTTTGAGTCTTACACATAGGCCCATTTTCATTGGTAGATTTAGTGGTAGCGTAAACTATCATACTATACTATACATATCCAAGTAACTCTACTCTACTAATTTTGGTAGAGTATCTGTTCAGTAGCTTGGTAAAGTAGAGTTCAGTCGTCATGTTACAATGAAAATTGCACGTCGTTATCGTGCAAAATGTTAAGAAGTGCTTAAAATTAGTTGCAAATGTTTTGTCGGATGAAACTTAAGAAGTTTTAGAGGATGAGAATGCCGCTGTGAAAAGAAAATGGATTAGGGACTGGTTGAAAAGGAGAGACGAGCAAGGAGCGTCTGCAAACCTTCTGAGAGAACTAGCTACAGAAGATCCAGAAGAATATATAATTTGTTTAAGAATGATACCTGAAAATTTTGATAAACTATTGGATTTAGTTACACCAAGTATTGAAAAAAAGACACATTAATGAGAGATGCCATACCGTCACATGTCTTAAGCTGCAGGTTACATTGAGCCATGCACAGGGTGGCTATGTGCTTTTTAAACACTTTTCACTTTTAAAACACTCCTTACACTCAACCAGTTGAGCTTTGATAGGATTGGAGGTTAGAGCTTCAATTGCTGCCGGAATTTCTACAGAATCTTAAGTCCGATCCCTCGGCAGATTTCGGGCATTTCAATTTAAATTTGAATGGATAGCAGGAGCAGGAGGATTTCGATTGCAGCAGTTAGAGTTACTTGAAAACGATCTATGATGCCTAGGCGCGCCTTCTACACTGTCGTATGTTTTTGTCCAGACTTCTCTTCCAGTTAATCTTTGTGTCAAGAATATTGCCAGGATAACTGCTTCACTTTTAAGCTTAAGGGTAGTATTACCTATTTTTGGAATGGCAATTTCACAATTCAAATGTTCCACACACTTCTTGAGTCTTCCACATACACAACCGAATCTGCTGGAAATACCTCAATTCAACACATGCAGTATATAGGGTGCAGCAGGGCTTGTAAAAGGTATCAGTTTTTCCACTGCAAGGGCGAAACGAAGACGGTCAGTTTTACTGTGTAAAGTGATATAATTTGATAACAGCGATCAGTAGGAGAACAGAGACAGTTGCCAATAGTGCGATATATTGAATGCGATTTAATAAAGCAATTTGTGTTTTAGTTAATTTTAACCGAATTGTATTTTTACCTAGCATTTTTTCGAACTCCTAGTTCGTAACAATGTGTGAGACGTGAATATTCATACAGTTCCAAGGAGCTTCAAATTCAAGTGCAGATTATTTTAAAGAACATATTGATAAAGAATTTAATTTTAACACTTTTGATAAATTTCAGAAACGGCGTAGAATTTTACCAAAGAAATTCTTTCACCAACTGCGTTCACGTTGTACCATCGCACGTGAATATGAAAGCGATTTTCCGGTTTATATAGCCACCGGAGCGGTACCATAGCGTCCGGTAATGTAAAATTTCGAATGTAGTAATATCCTGGCATGAAAGGACACACCAAAGAAACATTTGTATATTTGTTAGCCGCTTTGTACATTATAGAGTACAGTGGTGAAGATCGAACCTGGCGAGCAATATCGCATATTTTAAACGTCTCGTTGACGAAAGACTGGCGTTTCGAACCGAAAGTTGAAAATGCTTCCAAATTGAAAAACGGCTTTGAAATCGGTTTTAATGTTTTCAAATCGATGTCAACTACGGAATTATTTAAAGTTGCATTGAAGAAAGTTTCAGGCGAACAATTGGTGTAATTTATGGTTAAAACTCGCGAAACAAACACGCATCGCTGAAAAATAAAAAATAAAGCCAAAATTAAGAAAAATCAGGACTGGAAGTTATAATTCAAAAGAAAAAAGAACCTTGGACTTTGTCGCTGCTATGATACAAAGAATTGCGATAAAATGTCTCATGGCTAAACTGGTTACCATCGCAATTTAAATTAAACTGAAGCTACAATTTTTAGAATTTTTATTGTTCCTCTTTATTTCCACTAATTATTGCCTTATTTTGAAAATAATGTCTGTAAATAAATGCAACATTACAACTTAATTAGTAATACGTGTTTAATTCAAGGTTGTCGTTAGCGGCATAGTTTGATGACTTGCTGACCATATGAGCATTAATCAGTAGCCTTTGAAAATCACTATCAATTCCTTTGTTCATGTTTTTGGCCATCCGTGTCAACATTGGATATTGAGTTTGGTGTTTGGAATGAGTCTGTGATGGGGAGTTATTTGTGGCTTGGCCACTGAAGCTTGGTATCCACACACAGGCGAGAACACAGGGCGGGGAGGGGGAGGGGGGATGAAAAACTCCCCCCACCCAAATGATTTAATTAAAAAATCACAACTAAATGTAACTAATACGCGATTCATAAATTCTTTTACATGCTAATTACTTGAGCTGAGTTAAGTTGCAAGGTTGCTGCAGATGAAATGTCGTTTTTCTCTATGAAGTGAAGTCCGTTGCGATTTTCACGTCTGAAACTGCCGCCAGGTGGCACAAGTGGTATTGGGTATTGAAGTATAAATATCCCTACATTTACTCATGGAGTCATTTCAGTTTTGGATTTCATTGAGATCGGACAGAAAAAAAAGAAAAAAAAATGGATTCGAGTCAAAAACGGGTAATTTTCCTTTATGAATTTAAGCTTGGCCACAGCGCAACAGAGGCAACCGAAAACATCAACAGGGCATTTGAAACTGATACGGTAAACAAACGAACCACACAGCGATGGTTCGAAAAATTTCAATCAGGAGATATGACCCTTCAAACTGAGCCACGTGGATCTCCGAGCGGCAAGGACGAGCTGAATTAATTAGTGGACTCTGACTCACGTCAAACTGTAGGGACATTGCAAGAAATTGGGCGAACACAATTCGACAGTTTGCCGGCACTTGCAACAGCTTGGAAAAATCAAAAAGCTTGATAAGTGGGTTCCGCATGAGCTTACTGAGCAAAACATGACGCGTCGAATGGAAATTTGCAGTTCCCTGCTCTCCCGGAAGAGAAACGATCCGTTTTTAAACTGAATAGTGACATGTGATGAAAAGTGAATACTGTACGACAGTGATGCCAGATTGGGTTTTTTTTTTCTTCAAAATGGGGCAAACAAAACAATTTGGAAAAATTTTTAGGGAAATAGAAAATTTTTAATGTAAAATAAATCATTTAAATTTGTTTACGTAAGATTGGAATACATACTGGTGTGTATGAATATGTTTCCTTGCTGTCTCTCTCGCACGCATGGTTGCACTTACATCCCCACTCAACTTTCTTGAAACCAAGAATTACAAGCAGGACTATAAATTCAGCAGGAGCGTCGTACACCGGTCTAGTAGAGTCGACCTTAATTTTCAATAATGTTTTTGTAATTTTTTTTTTAAGTGAAATATATTTATTTTTGTTTTTTGTTGAATCGTGATTCTTTTTTTTCAAATTGTTTGTCAAATAAAAATACTACGGTCACGAACTAAAAGTTGTAATTAATTAGTTGGAAATTGATTAGGGGAAACATTTTGCAAGTAGTGCAATTTTGGGGAAATATTTAGGAAAACTTGGGGAATTGTAATTCCATCGATCTGGTATCACTGCTGTACTACAATCGTCGCCGATCGGCACAATGGTTGGATGCTGATGTGACCCCAAAACACATGGCGAAACCAGGCCTCCATTCGAAGAAGATAATGGTGGTGCCTGTTTGGTGGTCTGAAGCTGGAGTTTTTTACTGTTCCTTTTTGCAGCGTGGTGAAACCATTAATGCAGGGAAGTATTGCACCCAATTCGATGAAATGCATCAGAAATTGTGTTTTCAACGGTGTAAGGACGGAAACTTTTCGGAAATTTCCACGGGGTTACATAAAAACACGTAACAGAGAACATAGAACCCGAAATACATTAAAACAAAGGACATAAAACACAAACAAAGCTGAAACACAGCACCAAGAATTGGGGATCTACCTGGAAAAAGGTCAGCGGGGTCACACAAGCGTCCCAGGCGACGCGATGCGACAGAAAACCCGCCGACAAGTATACGAAATCCCAGCGGGGCTATATACCGAGATAAGCATACACCGGCCGCGAATTATAAAAAGGCAAAATTTCCCCATACAAATTTAATCTATAACATAATTCACGGATAAGAAATGTTCTTCACTGAATATATACAAGAACGAATCAGCTAGAAGGCAAGTCAGTCGGCAGTGCTCATACTGTGACAAGATAGTGGAGTTGTACTTCCTTTCTTCTAACAACTTTGAGAAACTGAGCTCGATCGATCCAACTTGGGTTATTGCTCTTGTGGAGTTGTACTTCCATCAATAAACAAGTCAGGGTCGAACGAAGAACTGAGCAGGCCAGTCGGCGGTACCCGTGTTTGTGACTGGGATAGTGGAGTTGTACTTCCTTTCTCCTAACATTATTGGGAAACCGAGCTCGATCGGTTCAACTTGTGATATTGCTCTTGTGGAGTTGTACTTCCATCAATGAACAAGCCGGAACCGAACGAAGAACTGAGCAAGTGAGGACGAAGACGAAGTAACAGCGCAAAGTAACGTAACGTAGCCAGCGCAGACCAACGCAATGTGACGTAGCTACCACAAGAAGCCGCAAGAATACGACGCCGAAGAAGATAGCCGCCAACGCAGCAGGACGCAGTGGCAGCAGAAAGCCAAGAGACGACGACACAGCAGGACGCAGTAGTGCAGGAAGCCAAGAGACGACGACGCAGCAAGAGACGACGAGCAGAGCAGAACAAGCCACGACAAGCAGAGCAAGCCACGCAAGTAAGCCACGCATGTAAGCCACGCAAGTAAGCCACGCAAGTAAGCCACGCAAGCAAGCCACGCCGAGCAGCGGAGTAAGTCAAGCCACAAGGAACTACGCGACGTTGAGCGAGGTAGCGACAATCCCAGCAACGGAGCGAACCAAGTGGCGATGAACGAAGCAGCGGAGTAAAGTCAAGCAGTGACAGGCCAAAACGGCGAAGCAAGCCACGCAGGAAGCCAAGAGGAGCAACGCAGCGATACGTAGCGAGCCACGACGAGCAGAGCAGAACAAGCCACGACAAGCAGAGCGAGCCACGCAAGTAAGCCACGCAAGCAAGCCACGCCGAGCAGCGGAGTAAGTCCAGCCACAAGGAACTACGCGACGTTGAGCGAGGTAGCGACAATCCCAGCAACGGAGCGAACCAAGCGGCGATGAACGAAGCAGCGGAGTAAAGCCAAGCAGTGACAGGCCAAAACGGCGAAGCAAGTCACGCAGGAAGCCAAGAGGATACAACGTTGAAGCAACGCAGTCAGCGTAAGCCAACGCAGCAGGACGCAGTAGCAGCAGGAAGCCAAGAGGATACAACGTCGAAGCAACGCAGTCAGCGCAAGCTAACGCAGCAGGACGCAGTAGCTGCAGGAAGCCGAGAGACGACGACGCCGAAGCAACGCAGTCAGCGCAAGCCAACGCAGCAGGACGCAGTAGCAGCAGGAAGCCAAGAGGATACAACGTCGAAGCAACGCAGTCAACGCAAGCTAACGCAACAGCGCAGAACCGTACAGTCAGCGCAAGTCAACGCAATCAGCGTAAGCCAACGCAGTCAGCGTAAGCCAACGCAGCAGCGCAAAGTGAAGAGACGACGTCAGAGCAAACGCAGTCAACGCAAGCTAACGCAACAGCGCAGAATAACGCAGGAGGCCAAGTGGAGACTACGCCGAGGTGACATAGCCAACGTGAGTCAACGCAAGGCAGAGTGATGAAGTCGTAGACGTAAGAGAAGGAAACCAGGAGCGAAGCTGAGAGACAAAACAAGCAGGAATTATTGAAACGTTGGTTTAAAGTAGATAATATGTTATATTTAGAGAATAAAATGAAGTCCCAATATCAAATAAATGTTTTGTAACGGATCCCGGCACCCGATGAGCCTACCCCGGAAATGCGAGTCGTTACAACGGTCTAGATTGGTCAACAGAGATGGAGTTATACTGTTTCATAGGCACGACCTCATCTTTCAAGAACAACGGTCCAAAAATTAAACGAGTTGCAGTATGAGACTCTTCCTTATCCACCATACTCACTAGACCTTTCGCCAACCGACTACCACTTTTTTAAACATTTGGATCATTGTTTGGAGAACAAGCAGCCATCAAAAGTGCCTTCGAGGACTTTCCTCGCTCTAGAAAGTCGAACTTCTACGAAACTGGCATAAATGCACATGTATTTCGTTGGGAGAAGTGTATTGCATGTACTGGTGCCTATTTTGATTATTAAAATTAAGTTTTATAAAAGTTACAGTTGTTTGAAATTGCACTACCAAAAACGACATTTCATCTGCAGCAACCAATAGTTTTCATACGAATCGCAACTCAACTCGTAATTTCATGAAAAGTAACTCGCCATGGAAATGGAAACGTAGTGATTTGATAGTTACCCAGTAGGAAGTTCGAGGAGAACTCAATGAAGGAGCAAATATGGAGGTATCCAGTATTACTATCAATGGCGCAAAAAAGGAGATTTTTAACAAAATTATGGAAAAAACCGCCACTTCTCTTTTTTTGCTCCAAATGGATGAAAATGGGATTACGAAGAACATTTTTGAGTTTTCATTTTTTCCAGGAAAGTTACTCATATAATGTTTTAAATCGCCATTCGGTTTGAGAATTTCCATCGAACGCGTCGATTCTATCACGTAGTCACAATTTCAAAAATATCTGATTTGAACTAATAAATTTGTGTTTAGTTTTAGTTTTTTTAGTCTTTTGAAAAGTGGCATAAGGAGATTGTTTGTGGTGTAAAATCTTAGCATTATCGTCCTGGTTGTTAATTTATAGGTATTTTACGCCAAAAAAGCCATTAGGACTTTTTTTTTAATTGAATGTAGGAAATTGTGTCAAATTTCACATTTAGGAAGTCTATAGCGAAACATCCTGTGCTACAGAGTGCTTCCTGGCATCAAAAATAAAATGTATTTTAGTGAATATTTCACATAGTTAGTTAGTTCCGGAAATATTCTCTAAGTGGTTTGCGAGATTTTTTCAGTTTAGTGAGAAGTGAATGCCACGAAAATGAAAAGTTTCTTTGGTCGAATTTATAATGCCAAGTTCGTTAACGGGCAAAATCGTCCTACTAATGCGGTTAGCAAGTTCAAGAATATTGACCAATAACTGCGAAACACTTAAGGTGTTAGCATAGCTGCACACTGAAAGAGCAAAAACAGTTTTAGTCAAAAATGTTTTTGACTAAGCATGTCGATTCTCTTCTGATTCTACTTTATCCCCAGCTACAATATAAATCGGAGTTCAGTATTTGATCTGGAGTATCTTACAATTGGCTTGCAACCGATCGTGACTGCAGTATGTTTTTCAAATAATTAATTAATTAATTAATTATAAGTGCAGTGGCTTAGATTGCAGATCACATTGCAACGAAAAAAAGGTCGTGAAAAGAAGAGCAAAGCGAGGTGTTCTAGCATTTCTCAAGAAGTGCGAGGGACTTCGTTTTATGCACCCTTACAACCGTTTTTAAATGATTCCTTGAGAGTTAGAATGGGGATCAGATTTCGGAGGACATGCTCTTGCAAAAGGGAGGAGAAAACGAAGTCTTCGAACCTCCCGGATTAAACACGGGACATTTGCTATTATAGTTGGGCGTGTACTCCAGAATTAGTCCCATGAGAGAACTCGTTTTAAGCTCCCCGAGAAGTACTAGAATACTCTTGCAAAAGCGAGGTCAAATGGAAATTTTACTTTATTATTTTTTAATAATAAAGTATTGTGATCGACCTGAAATTTCAAAAAAATTTGCAACCCTGAAATTTTGTATTTTTACGTTTTAGGACTAGTAAACCCCAAAAAAGCAAAAAAAAAAAAAATGTAGACGACGTCCGCCGTACGCAAAACCGTTTGAAGGTACGTAGCTCATAAACGCCTTGAGATATTAAGTTGAAATTTTTATGGTAGGAATAACCAGGAGGCTGTTTGAAACGTTATTTTTTCGGTTGTCAATTGCATAGTAACCAACACCGCATCTCAGCATTAAACACGTTTCGGACTTCTACCCATAAAATATAATAATAAAGTTGCGCCCAGACTGTTGGCCGATTTTTACATTAAGTATTTTAATATCGATATAATTTTTCTGTATATAGAATTACTAGTGGAGTTTACCGAACGTAAAATTTTTGAGGGCGAAGGTGAAGCGCGGAAGTGGAGGGCAGTCATTTTTCAATAAATTAAATTTTTGAAAATTTGACAGGAGTTAGAACCAGTAGATCTCTAGCGGAGAAAAATGTTGCTCGCCAGACACAGAAGAAATTCGTTTCTGCATCGGATTGTGACTGGCGATGAAAAGTGGATTTATTTCGATAATCCAAAGCGCAGAAAATCGTGGGCTGATCCCGGTCAACCATCAACATCTACCGCAAGACCAAATCGCTTCAGACGGAAGACAATGTTGTGCGTTTGGTTTGGATCAGCAGGGTATCGTCTACTATGAGCTCTTAAAACCTGGTGAAACTGTCGATGGCCACCGCTACCACCAACAATTGATTAAAATGCACCGTGCTCTGCGTGAAAAAAAGCCAGAATATCAACAAAGGCATGACAACGTGATTTTCCTCCACGACAACGCACCATCGCACACGTCAAACCGGGTCCGCAACTAATTGGACACACTCAACTGGGGGGTACTACCCCACCCCGCTTATTCACCAGACCTGGCTTGTTTTTGTCGATGGGCCACGCGCTCGGTGAGCAGCACTTCGGTTCTTACGAAGACGACCGAACAGTTCATCACGAGAGATCACTGTGGATCCATTGTGGTCCCCTCGTATGAAACCGGGCTCTAGACTACTGATTCCAAATATTGCTCTTCCTTCCGAATCATCGCAAGTTCTGATAGATCGGTCAAGGAGAATTTCCCCAAGTACCGATGCCTGGTACGTGCCAGGCTTTCACATTCACACACTAGATGCTCCAGTGTTGGTATGACCAAAGACCTGTGCTACTATAGGTTGTTTCAACTGGAACGCTGGAAATACCTCAATTCAACACATGCAGTATATAGGTGCAGCAGGACTTCTAAGAGGGATCAGTTTTTCAATTGCGAGGGCGAGACGACGATGGTCAGTTTTACTGTGTAAAGTGATATTCATTGATAGCAGCGATAGTCTCGTAGGAAAACAGAGAGAGTTGCCAATAGTGTGATATATTGAATGCGGTTTAATAAAGTAATTTGTGTTTGATAAACATAGTGCAGATTATTTTAGAGAACATATTAAAAACACATTTTATTTAACAAATTTAAAGTTAACGCTTTTGAAAAATTTCAGAAACCATAAAGAATTCTACTAAAGAAATCTTTTACCTACTGCGTTCACGTAGTACCATTGCACGTGAACATGAAAGCGATTTTCCGGTTTGTATAGGCACCGGAGCGGTAACATAGCGTCCGGTAATGTAAAATTTCGAATGTAGTAATATCCTGGCATGAAAGGACACACCAAAGACATATTTGTATATTTGTTAGCCGCCGCGTACATTAAAGAGTGCACTGGTGAAGATCGAACCAGGCGAGCAATATCGCAAAATTTAACCGTCTCGTTGACGAAAGACTGGCGATTCGAACCGAAAGTTGAAAAGACATCCAAATTGAAAAACGGTTTTGAAATCGGTCTTAATGTTTCCAAATCGACGTCAACTGCGGAATTATTTAAAGTTGCATTGAAGAAAAATTCAGCCGAATTGTAGGTGGTGTAATTCATGGTTAAAACTCTCGAAACAAACTTACATCGCTGAAAAATAAAGTCAAAATTAAGAAAAATCAGGACTGGAAGTTACAATTCAAAAGAAAAAAGAACCTTGGAACTCGTCACTGCTATGATACAAAGAATTGCGATAAAATGTCTTATGGCTAAACTGGTTACCATAAAAATTAAAAATCGGCCAACAGTCTGGGCGCAACTTTATTATTTTATGGGTAGAAGTCCGAAACGTGTTTAATGATGAGATGCGGTGTAGGTTACTATGCGACTGACAACCTAAAAAATAACCAGGAGGCTATTTGGAACGTTATTTTTTAGGTTGTCAGTCGCATAGTAACCTACACCGCATTTCATCATTAAACACGTTTCGGACTTCTACCCATAAAATAATAAAGTTGCGCCCAGACTGTTGGCCGATTTTTTTATTTATTTACGTATGTTTTTATCAATAGAATAATTGAAAGTAGTAAAAGCGAATTCGATCATATTAAACCTAAGAGATTTTCGGAATTAGTGAAATCTTGAACAATACCCCCAGGGGGTTTAATACGCAAAAATTCTTAAATCGGGTTTTTCCCTTATAGAAGTAAACGTGAACTCCAAATCTCAATATACCTTAGGAATATATCAGAATTCGTGAATATGTACACAACCACTTTACACCCCCTTAGGGGTTGGATATCGAACAATTTTGGAGATCGTTAGTAGGCGCTTATATAAATAGCCCGCAGAAGTAAAATTGCTTTGATAGCTCGACATGTCTAAAAGTTTTAACGAAATTTGTGAAAATGTGGATTCACGGACATTTTTTTTACTCAACCTCTGAACGCCAATAAAAATCTGAACTTTTTTTTTGCTTTAATTACTCTAACAGTACATCTACATATACGTACTAAGTTTCAACTTTCTAGCATAAGCCGTTTCTGAGATATAAAAAACCACCCCTCTCCCCCGTACCTTGATACCCCTATGAAAAATTTTATTTTTCTAGGATGTCTGCATAGTGGCTCTATATAATCCTAAATTTTTAGCTTTCTCTTCATTATGGTTTTCGAGAAATAAAAATCAGAATGTTTTCCTTTCTACCCCCTTTCACCACCACCCCTAACACCCACATCACCAAATTTTTTTCCTACTAGAAGTTTACCGTCCCCAACTCCTGTAAAATTTTCAAGATCATATCTGATACGGTTTCTGAGATATAAAAATGACATTTTTTGAGAAATTGCTATCCCCCCACTTTCGTGCTCCACCTCCCCCCTCAAAAAATTTAGTTTTGGTAGACTCCTCTTGTGATCCCATATACAGAAACTAAATTTTATCTTCCTGGTGTAATTGGTTCGGAAGATATTGTAATCCGAAGTTTTTCACCCCCACCCCCACACCCCACCACCTCTCTTAAAAATTTTAGCCCTTGTCTAATCTTGAAGTATCCCTAAGGACAACAACAAAGTTTCAATCTTCTGACATCAATGGTTCAGGAGATATCGATTTTAGAATGTTTCAATCCCGGCTTTCATGCGTTAAAGACTCATTGTTTTCCCCCCCACTTCCACACCCCTTAACCAATATCGACCATTTTTTTGCAATTGAGTCCATTATCATAGTACTACATAAGTTCCAAGTTTCAGCTTCCTAGCATAAGTGGTTCCTGAGATCTAGAAACCAAAATTTTTCGTCTAAAACGCTCCCCTCTCCTCTCCCTTTGTAACCCCACCCCTCAAAAATATACGAGTGGTAGGGGTTCACCCAATCTACCCACCATAAAAATTTCAATTTAATATTTCAACGGGTTTGGGAGCTACGCGCCTTCAAACGATTTTGCGTACGGCGTACGGCGGACGGCGTACGGCGGACGGCGGACGGCGTACGACGTACAGACGGAAATTTTTTTTTTTTTTTGCTTTTTTGGGGTTTACTAGTCCTAAAACGTGTAAATACAAAATTTCAGGGTAGCAAACTTTTTTGAAATTTCAGGTCGATCACAATACTTTATTATTAAAAAATAATAAAGTAAAATTAAACTAAAGCTACAATTTTTAAAATTTTTATTGTTCCTCTATATTTTTACTAATTATTGCTATTGGCTGACTATCCATAATTACGAAGCAATTTTTCTAAACTATTTTGTAAATAATGTCTGTAAATAAATGCATCATTAAAAGTTACTTAGTTACGCGTTACGTGTTTAATTAAAGGTTGTTGCTAGCGGCGTAGTTTGATGACCTGCCGTATGAGCAATAATCAAAATTCAATATCAATTCCTTTGTTCATGTTTTTGGCACTCCGTGGCAACATAGGCGTGCCATGGCCTGAAATCTGGCAGGGGCCAGGTGCCGAATGACTTAGAACATACGACTTCTTTTGAAAGGCACACATGATTTTCGTACAAGTTCGTCCTTTTTGTGTTTACAGATTAGGTGTTCGTATAACGAATGATTAGTCTTAGTCTAAGACTTTGAAATATTTTATACATTATTTTTGTTGAATGAAAGAATTTGAAAAAGATCCTATGAGTCCTCCTTCGAGTAGCTGCCATACAAAAATCCTGTAAAAATGTCTTCACTGTCTTTTAGTTTCGAGTAGCAACCAAAAGAGAGTCCTTAAAATTGGATTCAATGTTCATGATTGAGAGATTCGAGAATATATCTTGAGTAGTAGCAGCGATGCTAGATTTGAAGAGTTTTCTTCAATTTGAAGATTGTTAGCGTTACCGAAGATTTGAAGACTTTGATGGCTATTTAGACGATTTTTTTGTATTCGTAAGATATTTTCTTCAATTTCGATAACAAAAAAATACTTCATTATTAAAATAATAAAGTAATTTAATTTATAAATTCCTAGCTTATTTTCGCAATTCTCACTTAACAGCTTCGTTTATATTTTTTCATCCATATTCATGTTCAAAGTCAGTCAGTACCGTCCACACTGATGTAATTACCGAAAATAACGTTTTCTTCGATCGCGTTTTATTTGTACTTTATCGGAACAGAAAATTAAAAACAAACAGTATTTAATCCGGAAAGCTATAATAGTTTTGCTAAAGTGAATCTTTTAATTTGAAAAGATTTTTACGAGGTACAACGAACCAGTGTTTTGAATTTAAGAAGCTTTTTTTTCAATTTGCAAGACATCTTAAATTGTCTTGTATATTTCAAAAATTCTTCTGAAATTCAAAAGATTTTTAATCTTTCTTGTAATAATTCGCGTCGCTATTCGTTTGCATTTTCTTCAGTGGGAATGCAAATGAAACGATCGATAAAAGTTTAGAAAACCCCCTGAACTATTAAAGTTGTGTAAATTGTGAAAGAAGTGTTATGTATCCCATTTTTTTCTATATTTTCCATTTTAAATATTTAATTAAATTTCCGTTCTAACATCGCGAATAAGGTAAGGTAAGATGATTTCTTGGTTTTTTGCCATAGTGAAAAAATGAACAAAATAAAGGTCATTTAACTGACATTAAAAAATATTTAACCCACATTCAAAAATATCGTAATGGATTGTATAGGAATGATTTCAAATGTCGTAAGTTTAATGGTAAGTTTCACAAAACAGCTCCATTAGACAGACATATAAAAAAATGCTATGATTCTCAGAAAATGTATTCTATTCAGAACTCTATCCCACTTCAAAAATTTGCAGCCATATATACATAGGTTCCATCAGATGAAAACTAAATCAATTGATATTATGAACATGTGGCCAATGTACAAACATAGTGATAGAGTTTGCTTAGTAAGTTTATAAACGAGTATAATTTAGTTTAAATTATTGATTTTATTATTAAAGATTTATAATTTTATTTTATTTTTATAAATACTTGACGATTTTGCAACAATGTATACAACTTTGATTTGCAAATTATTTTAATCTTGGGATATATTTAAAAGCGCAATAAAACGCAATTGACAAGTAAAGTGTTTGCGGTAGGATAGGAAGGAATTATTTTTCTGGAATGGGCCATTATTATTTTTCTGGGAGGGTCCAAGCCGGGATCTTGGGGAGGTTCCGGCCCCTCCTGGCCCCCCTCGCGGCGCGCCTATGCCTGTCAACATTGGATATGGTGTTTGGAATGAGTCTGCGATGGGGAGTTATTTGTGGCTTAGCCACTGAAGCTTGGGGTCCACACACGAGACTATTGTGTCCGACGGGAACCGTTGAATTTTCGAGTTAATTGTTTGCATCTGCGACGTTAATTGTAAATTTGACGGAATTTTTTTCCGAGCAAATTACGCATATACAAGACCAATAAGACCTGTGCTACTATAGGCTGTTTCAACAGGAACGCACGAAATTTGTTAGGTTATAGCGGCCATGTTGTTAAAGTAACATCCGACGAATTTGTTGTGAATTGTTCAGTAGTGAATGGCCTGATTGTCTATAGAATCTTAAATCCGATCTCTCAGGCAAATTTCGGGCATTTCCATTTAAATTTCAATCGATAGCAGGAGCAGAAGGATCTCGATTGCACCTGCTTCACTTTTAAGCTCAACGGTAGTATTACCTATTTTTGGAATTTCAATTTCACATTTCAAATGTTCCACACACTTTTCGAATCTTTCACATACACAACCGAATCCGCTGGAAATACCTCAATTCAACACATGCGGTATATAGGTGCAGCAGGGCTTGTAAGAGGGATCAGTTTTTCAATTGCGAGGGCGAGACGACGACGGTCAGTTTTACTGTATAAAGTGATATTCATTGATAGCAGCGATCGTCTAGTAGGAAAACACAGAGAGTTGCCAAAAGTGTGATATATTGCATGCGGTTTAATAAAGTAATTTGTGTTTGATAAACATAGTGCAGATTATTTTGGAGAACATATTAAAAAAAAAATTTTTTTAACAAATTTAAAGTTAACACTTTTGAAAAATTTCAGAAACCATAAAGAATTCTGCTAAAGAAATTCTTTTACCTACTGCGTTCACGTAGTACCATCGCACGTAAACATGAAAGCGATTTTCCGGTTTATATAGCCACCGGAGCGGTAACATAGCGTCCGGTAATGTAAAATTTCGAACATAGTAATATCCTGGCATGAAAGGACACACCAAAGACATATTTGTATATTTGTTAGCCGCCGCGTACATTAAAGAGTGCACTGGTGAAGATCGAACCAGGCGAGCAATATCGCAAAATTTAACCGTCTCGTTGACGAAAGACTGGCGATTCGAACCGAAAGTTGAAAAGACATCCAAATTGAAAAACGGTTTTGAAATCGGTCTTAATGTTTCCAAATCGACGTCAACTGCGGAATTATTTAAAGTTGCATTGAAGAAAAATTCAGCTGGACTGTAGGTGGTGTAATTTATGGTTAAAAATCTCGAAACAAACTTACATCGCTGAAAAATAAAGCCAAAATTAAGAAAAATCAGGACTGGAAGTTACAATTCAAAAGAAAAAAGAACCTTGGAATTTGTCACTGCTATGATACAAAGAATTGCGATAAAATGTCTCATGGCTAAACTGGTTACCATCGCAATTTAAATTAAACTAAAGCTACAATTTTTATAATTTTTATTGTTCCTCTCTATTTCCACTAATTATTGCTATTGACTGTCTGACGATAATTACGAAGCAATTTTTCGAAACTATTTCTGTAAATAAATGGAACATTAAAAGTTACTTACTTATACGTGTTCAATTCAAGGTTGTTGATAGCGGCGTAATTTGATGGCCTTCCGACCGTATGAGCAATAATCAAGAGCCTTTGAAAATCAATACCAATTCCTTTGCACATGTTTTTGGCACTCCGTGTCAACATAGGCGTGCCGTGGCCTGAAATCTGGCAGGGGCCAGGGGCCGAATGACTCAGAACATACGACTTCTTTTGAAAGGCACACATGATTTTCGTACAAGTTCGTCCTTTTTGTGTTTACAGATTAGGTGTTCGTATAACGAATGATTAGTCTTAGTCTACGACTTTGAAATATTTTATACTGTAGCGGCACATTAAAATTTCGTATTTAAAATTTTATATAAAATTTCTATATTTAAAATTTCTCGCAAATGTTCCAATTTTATAAAAACGAGAAATTCTAAATATAGAAATAAATCCCTTTTAAAACAATACCGCGGATTTAAATTGAATAGCGACACCGAAATAATCCGCACCGCTATCCAGAAACGGCAAAAGCCATGAATTATTTTTACAAAGCGAAATGTAATAACAATGAGATGAAATACCGTAATGTACATAGCTAGTTTAGTTTGTAAGTTTTAGTTAAAATAAAATTTAGTCATAATTTAGCTGCCGACGACGCAAGTCGTCTTCTTTCATTTGAAGTACCAAAATCCGCAACCTATCATATACTCCTAAACATACCTTAAACCCGATAATACATTGTTTTCCAATAGCTGAAGAATTTGAAAAAGATCCTATGAGTCAGTGGCGGTCATAGGGGGGGGGCCATTGGGGTCATGGCCCCCCCTAACAGATTCGTCACCCATGATTACTTTATTATTTAAGACTGGTAGAGCCTAAAGAAGCCTCACTACTTCTCGAACTACGACCTAAGAGGTCTTTTGTTCCTGGCTCTTAACCACTCCCTAGGCCATATCGATTCCTTTGAGAAAGGAGATGATTTTACTCAGGGGAGTCTTCGACAGGTCTTCACAGGTGAGAGTAAATCCACCGAGAATCTGCCTTCTTGATCTGGCCACTGCATCACAATCACACAGAATGTGTGCCGTGGTTTCAGATGTGATATCACAGAATCGACATGTATCTAGTGATACTTTACCGATGATCTTAAGGTGATAATTAAGGAAATAATGTCCGGAAAAATATCCCATTATGACCCGTGCGTTATACCTGCTTAAGGAAAGGAATTCCGACGCTCTCCTACTTGAGAAGGTCAGGAATTTCTTTGACTGTCTAAGTCCTGAAAGTGAGTTCCAATAATCTTCCACCTGAAGATTTATCCACTTAAAAATACCATCCTTAATGAAGCCTTTACCTACTCCACAGAATGGTTCCGGGCCAATCATTGGTGAGTTGGCTCCTCGCTTAGCTAGCTGGTCAGCCGATTCATTACCCGGAATACCCTCATGTCCTGGCACCCACATCAGGGTTAGACTATTATGATGTGCCAGCTCTTTAAGAAGAGTATGACAGTCCCACACAAGCCTAGAACGGAAACAATAAGATTTCAGCGCTAGCAGTGCCGCTTGGCTGTCAGATAGGATAATAACTGTAGCGCCTTTTGGTTTATTCAGTAGAAGTTTACCTGCGCACAGCTCTATGGCATGTACCTCAGCCTGAAACACAGTGGCGGTTTGTCCCATTGCCGTCCATATTTTACAATTGGGTCCAAATACGCCCGCTCCAGTTCCACTATAGGTTTTAGAGCCGTCCGTGTACCAGACTGAAGCACCTTCCCCAAAATCTGGTAGACCAGATTGCCATGATACACGATCTCCCAGAGTCACCATATATGGTTTCTCAAAATCATATACCTTTGGCATGTTATCGTTTACTGAGTCGGTTAGGTCCTTCTGATTAAATTCCTGTAGAATTTTAAGGTGACCGACAAGGTCTCCTGCCTTGAATTTATTGTACTGCTGTAGCCTTATGGCCTCTCTCAGAGCCTCCTTCTTTATCTCTAAGTGTAATGGGGCCAAGTCTATCATGGCTTCCATTGCAGCAGTGGGACATGATTTAAGTCCCCCTGTAATGCTAAGAACGGCACGCCTCTGAATTTTTTGCAGGGCCTTCTGTGCTGTGATTTGTTCAACCTTTGGCCACCACACCATAGCGGCATATGTGATCATTGGTATTATAATAGACTTGTAGGTCCAGTATACCATATTTGGTCTGAGACCCCAAGTGGTACCACAGAGCCTTCGACACGCCATAAAAGACAATGTTACTCGTGTGGAGATGTTATTAAGATGTAAATTCCAAGTCAGACACTTGTCCAAGGTAATTCCCAAGTATTTGACATCGGAAGAGAATTCAATTGTAGTTCCTCTCACAATCGGGGGCCTTAAGTTTACCTTCCGTCTTCTAGTGAATGGCACTATAATTGTTTTACTTGGATTTATACTTAATCCCTGTTGGATGCACCAGTGATCTACTATCTCTAGGGCCTCTTGCATGCGGTCCGAAATGACACAGTCATGTTTACCTCTTACAGTGATCACCAGGTCATCAGCGTATGCTTGAGTCTCAAAACCCTTGATGCTCAGATCCTTAAGGAGATCATCTACAACAATGCACCACAGTAGTGGTGAGAGTACACCTCCCTGAGGGCATCCCTTCACCGCTCGTACAGTGAGACCTTTACCTCCGATCTGAGCCGAGATTCTACGAGAGTCAAGCATCGCTACTATCCATCTCGTTACCGTTTCTTCTACTCCTATCTTACGAGTAAGTAATTCAATGGATTTGTAGGAAGTGTTGTCAAAAGCACCTTCAACGTCAAGAAAAGAGCATAACGCTATTTCCTTGGCTGTCAACGTCTTCTCAATTTTTTGCACTAAATTGTGAAGAGCGCTAACAGTCGATTTTCCAGCTTGATAAGCGAATTGATATTTGTTGAGCCGGCTGAAAGCAGCAGAGCTCCTTATGTATCTGTCTAATACCTTTTCCATAGATCCATAGATTACTTTATCACGTCTGCTTTAAAGAAAAATTATATCAGACTATTAAATTAATAGATACACTTAATAAAGTATAATGCGCTTAATAAAGTATAATGCAATTAAATATGATTTCCTCTCTTTAATATTTCAATCGGAAAGTAATAAAATTTCGAATATAAATCCATATATTATAATCGATCTTTGGGTTATGTTAAGGATGTAGCTTTTACTGTTTGAAACTAATTTTGAAAAATTTGGATTTGGATTATGCTTGGACAATTTTCATTATGTGTTCTAATAATTTTCCCATATTTGGATGAATTTGAAATCTACTCTGCTAAAAAGGTTAGTTCAAACCGTAATCAAAGCTAACCACTCAATTTAAAAATTTTTAATTTTTTTCACAGCTCCCATCGTACTAGAATAAAAATAAAACCCTTTTAAGTTTCATCTCGATAATGTATTGGGAATACGTGCATCAAGAGCCTTAAAGAAACCAAAATTGTGTAAGATTCCGTAAACTCCTAAGATATCGACATAGGGCCTATATAGTGTTATTCTGTGGGTGATATAATTCTAAATATATAGGTGGTTGGTGTACCCTGTACCATCGAAAATGCCATCTAGTGCTTAAATTCAGCAATTGAAGTTTTTCTTAAAAAATTAATTTTTAAGCGTAACTTTGTAACGGTAAACAATACGAAGTTAGTTGCTCAATGTTATGAGAAAAAGAAAAAAGTCCTCCAGCAAGGCCGAAAAAGATGATTTTTTACATTTAATCACTAATCCGTAATAGTTTTTATTTCGTACTTGGTGAAGGACTTTCTGAGCCGTTTTGTCTTTCTATAAAATAATATTGAGCGTTATAAATCAGATATTTTTGCCGACGACACGAACTTCGTATTATTAACCATTAATTAAATACGGTCGAAACCGATTAAATATGAAAAACTTCACTTTCTCATTACGACCACTAGATGGTATTTCCGATGGTACATAACCTATATATTTAGAATTACAATCATCCCCAGAATAATATTATTTGGCCATTTTGTCAATACATCGGGACCCATTTTTCGGAATCTCAAATTTTTTTTTCTGATCGGGGTGAAACTTAAAACATATATTTTTTGCACTAATTAGGACAGGTACCGCGGAAAAAATCTC
The DNA here is from genome assembly GCA_951812415.1 of Beris morrisii. Lineage (NCBI taxonomy): Eukaryota > Metazoa > Arthropoda > Insecta > Diptera > Stratiomyidae > Beris > Beris morrisii. Next base: position 33,082,744 of record OX638311.1, read on the forward strand.
TGGGAAAAAATTTTTCAATACAAAGAAAGCTCTGAAATTATCTGTCACCACTATCTGTATAAAATATTATAAAATTTAAAATTGCATGATAATGCAAGCTTTCGACTCTTGTTCATTCAATTTAAATTTCCTCCTTTCCAAAAGTTAACTCTTACAAAATAAGATAGAAATTTTATCACCATAGTCGTGGTAAAACAAATGTTTTCAGAGCGTTCAAAATCTACTTGCCAAAATTTTACGATTTAAATCAGGTATAAGATACTGCTTATGAAGTTATAATAATTGAAAATAGTTTTAGAGAATTTCCTACTTTTGCTTTTTAAATTTTTAAATTAGGAGAGTAGGTTAGTCATCTAAACTGTAGATCGATTCAATAAGGAGACTATGTGAATATGTGTATATACATAATAAATTACATTGACATAAAATATTATTTTGTAGATTTTAAGTATTGTAGGATAACTTAATAACTGGGGTGATCACTTCTTCGTCGGGCCTGAATGATGAGATATAGGGTTCGGTTATTAATGCCCAATATTCAGTTTCATCAAATATGTATGATAGTAGAACTAATAAAAATTAAATATACTACTTTTCTAGTGGTCTCAAAAAACAGCTAATTTACATCCAAAGATTTCAATCTGGATTTGGCGAAATCTCGAAATTCTAACAAAACTCTCAAAATCTACTAGATTTCTCATACATGTGAGAGATCTCTGTCTGTTTGGGCTTCTAAATTTTGACGAAATCAAAACCGACATCGACTTCAACTGAACTTCTACTTATGTTCACCAAGCTTTGGAAACAATTAATTTTATTTTCTAGTTCCTGCTATTCAATTTTCTATTACCAAAAGACTGAAAATCATACAACACAGGTTCAAATTTTCGATATCATACAATCCGCTGATAAATTGGACGATTTTAAAGAAATCCCTTCAGAGCTATGTTAATGCTTTTTAATTTTCTGAAATTCGGTTGCCAAAATCTGGCGATTTAGATGCGGAAATGAAAAGTTGATATTTTTAAGCAGTAAGTACCAACCGCAGCGACCATAGTATTTGCACAATTTTCATCCACGCTGAATTAACGGCAACTGCACCAATTTTCTATACAGTATCTACTGAACTTCAATGGCCCCCCCCCCCTCGGAAAAGCAATATGACCGCCACTGCTATGAGTCCTCCTTCGAGTAGCTGCCATACAAAAATTCTGTAAAAATGTCTTCACTGTCTTTTAGTTTCGAGTACCAACCAAAAGAGAGTCCTTAAAATTGGATTCAATGTTCATGATTGAGAGATTCGAGAATATATCTTGAGTAGTAGCAGCGATGCTAGATTTGAAGATTTTTCTTCAATTTGAAGATTTTTCTTCAATTTGAAGATTTTTAGCGTTACCGAAGATTTGAAAACTTTGTTGGCTATGTAGACGATTTTTTTGTATTCGTAAGATATTTTCTTCAGTTTTGATAACAAAAAATAATTTAATTTATAAATTCCTAGCATATTTTCTATTATTTTCGCAATTCTCACTTAAGAGCTTCGTTAATAGTTTTTCATCCATATTCATGTTCAAAGTCAGTCAGTACCGGCCACACGGATCTAATTACCGAAAATAAAGTTTTCTTCGATCGCGTTTCATTTGTTCTTATCGGAACACAAAATTAAAAATAAACAGTATTTAATCCGGAAAGCTATAATAGTTTTGCTAAAGTGAATCTTTTAATTTGAAAAGATTTTAACGAGGTACAACGAACCAGTGTTTTGAATTTAAGAAGCTTTTTTTTAAATTTGCAAGACATCTTAAATTGTCTTGTATGTATATATCAAAAATTCTTCTGAAATTGAAAAGCTTTTTAAATCTTTCTTGTAATAATTCGCTTCGCTATTCGTTTGCATTTTCTTCAGTGGCAATGCAAATGAAACGATCGGAAGTTTTGAACACCCCCTGAACTATTAAAGTTGTGTAAATTGTGAAAAAAGTATTGTGTATCCCATTTTACTTTATTATTTCAATAATACAGTATTGTTATCGATTTTTGAAAAAAAAAAAATTTGCTACCCTCAAAATTTTTTTTTTTACGTTTCATGACGAGTAGACACGAAAAAAGCAAAAAAAAATGTCAGTCCGTCTGTCCGCCGTACGCCGTACGCCGTACGCCGTACGTCTACCGGTGTACGCAAAATTGTTTGAAGGCTCGTAGCACCCAAACCCTACAAGCTATTTAGTTGAATTTTTTTTCCTGGGTAGAGTGGGTAGGCTCCCTGAAGTGACCAAATTTGGAGGGATGGGGATGTAAGGGGGGAGGAGGGGGAAGTGTTTTAGACGGAAAATTATGGTTTCTAGATCTCAGCAACCGCTTATGCTAGGCGGCTGAAATTTTAAATTTATATAGAGCTTCGGTAGTAGACCCCTTTGCAAAAAAATTGCCGATATAGGTGAAGGGGTTCGGGAGTGGGGGAAAAAATAATGTGTCCGAAATGCAAAAAAGGTGAGATCGACACATTCTAAAATCCATATCTCCTAAACGGTTAATGTCACAAAATTGAAACTTAATGAATATCTGTAGGTATACTAGGAAAATAGATCGGAAACAAAAATTTGAGTGGGGGCAGTGACGTACGGGGGTGGGGGGTGAAAAACTTTAGAATACGATATATCATGAACTAATTGTACTAGATAAATAGAATTTGGTTTGTGTATAAAAGTTGACAAATGAAGTTAGATGAAAGCAAAATTTTTTAAGGGGGCGGTGGAGCATGAAAGTGGAGGGGATAAGAATTTTTCAAAAAAATCACGTCTCATATCTCAAGAACCGTGTAAGATAGATGCTTAAAATTTTTACCAAAAGTAGGCCTAATAGACCCCTAGCGGAAAACAAAATTTAGGAAGTGTGGGTGTAGAGGGTGAGGGTGGGGGAGGGTGAAAAGGAAAAAGTTCCGATTTTAATATCTCGACAACCTATAATGATATAAAAGTGAAACTTGGTATTTGGATAGAGCTATATTAGTAGCATCTTGGAAAAATATAATTTTTTATAGGGGTGGTATGGTACAGGGGTGGGGGGTGTTTTTCCTATCTATAGAACGGCTTATGCTACAAAGTTGAAACTCAGTACGTTTATGTAAATTAACTAGAGAACTAATTTAAATAAAAAAAAATTTCAAATTTCCATTGGGGTTCAGAGGGGGGGCAAAATAAATGATCAGTGAAAATGGAATGCATATATTTTCACGATTTCCGTCATATCTATTAGGTCTTCCCAAATATTGAATTCATTTTTATTGTACGACTTCTTCATATAAATACCTAGAAACTGTTTTCAGGGTTTTTTTAAATTCGACCCCTAAGGGGGTGCGAAGGTGGTTGTAAACTTTTTCACGAATTCTACTATATCCCCACGTCTTATCAGATATCGAATATATTTTCAGTTTCACGTGCTTGCGTAATAATCGCCTAAAACTTGTTTTTAGGTTTTTTCCTTTTTCAGCCCCTAAGAGGGTATAAACGGGTTGAACACGTTTTCACGAGTTCCGTCATTTCTTTTAGAAGTGATAAGAAATTGAATTGGTTCCTACTTTCTCGTGCTGTCTTCATATTTATTTATTAACTCCTTTCAGGATTTTTGGATATTCAACCCCCAAGTGGGTGTAAGGAGGTTGCATATCTGGTGATATATCGAATTCATTTTTACTTCCTAAGGTTTCCTATATAAAAAAGGCAAAAAGTCAATTTTAGTATTTTAGATATTCAATCCTCATGGGTATAAGGGGGTTGTATGCTTTTCAAAGTTTCGACATATTTCTTAAGTTCGATGAGATATTAGATCGCTTTTCATTTCCACAGACTTTTTATATAATCGCCTACAAACCCATTTCTCAATTTTTGGATATTCAACCCACAAGGGTTTGTACATGTTTTCACAATTTTTGCCATTCCTAAGTTCTGATGAGATATAAAATTGATTATTACGGCCAACCAATTCACGATTTTTCGAATTTCCAGAACCAAGGGGGTGTGAACGGTTTGCTTACGTTTTCACAAATTTTTCAAAATCCGTCATATCTCATGAGATATAAAGTTGCTTCTTATGAAATCGTCTAAAAACCTGTTTCACAATTTTTTCGAAATTCAAACCCCAAGTGGAAGTAATGGGTTTGTATACGTTTTAACAATTCGTCATATCTCTTAAGTCTGATAAGGCAGCAAATTCGTTCGTTTTACTTCTATGGGCTTAGTGTACATAATATACCGAAATTCGAATAGTCTACACGGGCTTTTTCAATGTTTAATCGGCTAAAAATCTCTATTTTAAATATTTTTATATTAAGAACAAAAATAATTTTCCAAGAAATCTAATAATCTCGAAGCAACTCATGATACACTCCGACTTTGACCGCTCCCGAACTTTGACCCGAAAAATAATAAAGTTTCGCCCAGACCATTGGCAGATTTTTTTAAATCTGTTTGCGGATTTGAATTTAATTTTAATTTTAATTTAAGTGGTCACTTGTAAAAATCTCATCCTATGCGCTCATACCCAGTATGGGGTACGATCGTACCCCATACGTACCCTATACGTACTGGTGGTCACTTGTAAAAATCTCAGCCTATGCGCTCATACCCCTTGGGGGGTACGTGGTGGGTACGTTTCGTACCCACCACGTACCTCCCACGCCCCCGAATGAATTTCCACTCTCCTGGGCTCAAATTTTTGTTTTTTTAAATCTGTTTGCGGATTTGAATTTAATTTTAATTTTAATTTAAGTGGTCACTTGTAAAAATCTCAGCCTATGCGCTCATACCCCTGGGGGGGTACGTGGTGGGTTCGTTTCGTACCCACCACGTACCTCCCACGCCCCCCGAATGAATTTCCGCTCTCCTGGGCTCAAATTTTTGTTTTTTTAAATCTGTTTGCGGATTTGAATTTAATTTGAATTTTAATTTAAGGGGTCACTTGTAAAAATCTCAGCCTATGCGCTCATACCCCTTGGGGGGTACGTGGTGGGTACGTTTCGTACCCACCACGTACCCCCCACGCCCCCGAATGAATTTCCGCTCTCCTGGGCTCAAATTTTTGTTTTTTTAAATCTGTTTGCGGATTTGAATTGAATTTTAATTTTAATTTAAGTGGTCACTTGTAAAAATCTCAGCCTATGCGCTCATACCCCTTGGGGGGTACGTGGTGGGTACGTTTCGTACCCACCACGTACCCCCCACGCCCCCGAATGAATTTCCGCTCTCCTGGGCTCAAATTTTTGTTTTTTTAAATCTGTTTGCGGATTTGAATTTAATTTTAATTTTAATTTAAGTGGTCATTTGTAAAAATCTCAGCCTATGCGCTCATACCCCTTGGGGGGTACGTGGTGGGTACGTTTCGTACCCACCACGTACCCCCCAAAGGCCCCCGAATGAATTTCCGCTCTCCTGGGCTCAAATTTTTGTTTTTTTAAATCTGTTTGCGGATTTGAATTTAATTTTAATTTTAATTTAAGTGGTCACTTGTAAAAATCTCAGCCTATGCGCTCATACCCCTTGGGGGGTACGTGGTGGGTACGTTTCGTACCCACCACGTACCCCCCACGCCCCCGAATGAATTTCCGCTCTCCTGGGCTCAAATTTTTGTTTTTTTAAATCTGTTTGCGGATTTGAATTTAATTTTAATTTTAATTTAAGTGGTCATTTGTAAAAATCTCAGCCTATGCGCTCATACCCCTTGGGGGGTACGTGGTGGGTACGTTTCGTACCCACCACGTACCCCCCAAAGGCCCCCGAATGAATTTCCGCTCTCCTGGGCTCAAATTTTTGTTTTTTTAAATCTGTTTGCGGATTTGAATTTAATTTTAATTTTAATTTAAGTGGTCACTTGTAAAAATCTCAGCCTATGCGCTCATACCCCTTGGGGGGTACGTGGTGGGTACGTTTCGTACCCACCACGTACCCCCCACGCCCCCGAATGAATTTCCGCTCTCCTGGGCTCAAATTTTTGTTTTTTTAAATCTGTTTGCGGATTTGAATTGAATTTTAATTTTAATTTAAGTGGTCACTTGTAAAAATCTCAGCCTATGCGCTCATACCTCTTGGGGGGTACGTGGTGGGTACGTTTCGTACCCACCACGTACCCCCCACGCCCCCCCAATGAATTTCCGCTCTCCTGGGCTCAAATTTTTGTTTTTTTAAATCTGTTTGCGGATTTGAATTTAATTTTAATTTTAATTTAAGTGGTCACTTGTAAAAATCTCAGCCTATGCGCTCATACTCCTTGGGGGGTACGTGGTGGGTACGTTTCGTACCCACCACGTACCCCCCACGCCCCCGAATGAATTTCCGCTCTCCTGGGCTCAAATTTTTGTTTTTTTAAATCTGTTTGCGGATTTGAATTTAATTTTAATTTTAATTTAAGTGGTCATTTGTAAAAATCTCAGCCTATGCGCTCATACCCCTTGGGGGGTACGTGGTGGGTACGTTTCGTACCCACCACGTACCCCCCACGCCCCCGAATGAATTTCCGCTCTCCTGGGCTCAAATTTTTGTTTTTTTAAATCTGTTTGCGGATTTGAATTTAATTTTAATTTTAATTTAAGTGGTCATTTGTAAAAATCTCAGCCTATGCGCTCATACCCCTTGGGGGGTACGTGGTGGGTACGTTTCGTACCCACCACGTACCCCCCACGCCCCCCGAATGAATTTCCGCTCTCCTGGGCTCAAATTTTTGTTTTTTTAAATCTGTTTGCGGATTTGAATTTAATTTTAATTTTAATTTAAGTGGTCACTTGTAAAAATCTCAGCCTATGCGCTCATACCCCTTGGAGGGTACGTGGTGGGTACGTTTCGTACCCACCACGTACCCCCACGCCCCCCGAATGAATTTCCGCTCTCCTGGGCTCAAATTTTTGTTTTTTTAAATCTGTTTGCGGATTTGAATTTAATTTGAATTTTAATTTAAGGGGTCACTTGTAAAAATCTCAGCCTATGCGCTCATACCCCTTGGGGGGTACGTGGTGGGTACGTTTCGTACCCACCACGTACCCCCCACGCCCCCCGAATGAATTTCCGCTCTCCTGGGCTCAAATTTTTGTTTTTTTAAATCTGTTTGCGGATTTGAATTTAATTTTAATTTTAATTTAAGTGGTCACTTGTAAAAATCTCAGCCTATGCGCTCATACCCCTTGGGGGGTACGTGGTGGGTACGTTTCGTACCCCCCACGCCCCCCGAATGAATTTCCGCTCTCCTGGGCTCAAATTTTTGTTTTTTTAAATCTGTTTGCGGATTTGAATTTAATTTTAATTTTAATTTAAGTGGTCACTTGTAAAAATCTCATCCTATGCGCTCATACCCAGTATGGGGTACGTATGGGGTACGATCGTACCCCATACGTACCCTATACGTACTCCACGCCCCCAAAATAAACTTCCGCTCTCCTGGGCTCAAATTTTTGTTTTTTTAGATCTGTTTGCGGATTTGAATTTAATTTTAATTTTAATTTAAGTGGTCACTTGTAAAAATCTCAGCCTATGCGCTCATACCCCTTGGAGGGTACGTGGTGGGTACGTTTCGTACCCACCACGTACCCCCCACGCCCCCCGAATGAATTTCCGCTCTCCTGGGCTCAAATTTTTGTTTTTTTAAATCTGTTTGCGGATTTGAATTTAATTTTAATTTTAATTTAAGTGGTCACTTGTAAAAATCTCAGCCTATGCGCTCATACCCCTTGGGGGGTACGTGGTGGGTACGTTTCGTACCCACCACGTACCCCCCACGCCCCCCCAATGAATTTCCGCTCTCCTGGGCTCAAATTTTTGTTTTTTTAAATCTGTTTGCGGATTTGAATTTAATTTTAATTTTAATTTAAGTGGTCACTTGTAAAAATCTTAGCCTATGCGCTCATACCCCTTGGGGGGTACGTGGTGGGTACGTTTCGTACCCACCACGTACCCCCCACGCCCCCCGAATGAATTTCCGCTCTCCTGGGCTCAAATTTTTGTTTTTTTAAATCTGTTTGCGGATTTGAATTTAATTTTAATTTTAATTTAAGTGGTCACTTGTAAAAATCTCAGCCTATGCGCTCATACCCCTTGGGGGGTACGTGGTGGGTACGTTTCGCACCCACCACGTACCCCCACGCCCCCCGAATGAATTTCCGCTCTCCTGGGCTCAAATTTTTGTTTTTTTAAATCTGTTTGCGGATTTGAATTTAATTTGAATTTTAATTTAAGGGGTCACTTGTAAAAATCTCAGCCTATGCGCTCATACTCCTTGGGGGGTACGTGGTGGGTACGTTTCGTACCCACCACGTACCCCCCACGCCCCCCGAATGAATTTCCGCTCTCCTGGGCTCAAATTTTTGTTTTTTTAAATCTGTTTGCGGATTTGAATTTAATTTTAATTTTAATTTAAGTGGTCACTTGTAAAAATCTCAGCCTATGCGCTCATACCCCTTGGGGGGTACGTGGTGGGTACGTTTCGTACCCACCACGTACCCCCCACGCCCCCCGAATGAATTTCCGCTCTCCTGGGCTCAAATTTTTGTTTTTTTAAATCTGTTTGCGGATTTGAATTTAATTTTAATTTTAATTTAAGTGGTCACTTGTAAAAATCTCAGCCTATGCGCTCATACCCCTTGGGGGGTACGTGGTGGGTACGTTTCGTACCCACCACGTACCCCCCACGCCCCCGAATGAATTTCCGCTCTCTTGGGCTCAAATTTTTTTTTTTTTAAATCTGTTTGCGGATTTGAATTTAATTTTAATTTTAATTTAAGTGGTCACTTGTAAAAATCTCAGCCTATGCGCTCATACCCCTTGGGGGGTACGTGGTGGGTACGTTTCGTACCCACCACGTACCCCCCACGCCCCCCGAATGAATTTCCGCTCTCCTGGGCTCAAATTTTTGTTTTTTTAAATCTGTTTGCGGATTTGAATTTAATTTTAATTTTAATTTAAGTGGTCACTTGTAAAAATCTCAGCCTATGCGCTCATACTCCTTGGGGGGTACGTGGTGGGTACGTTTCGTACCCACCACGTACCCCCCACGCCCCCCGAATGAATTTCCGCTCTCCTGGGCTCAAATTTTTGTTTTTTTAAATCTGTTTGCGGATTTGAATTTAATTTTAATTTTAATTTAAGTGGTCACTTGTAAAAATCTCAGCCTATGCGCTCATACCCCTTGGGGGGTACGTGGTGGGTACGTTTCGCACCCACCACGTACCCCCACGCCCCCCGAATGAATTTCCGCTCTCCTGGGCTCAAATTTTTGTTTTTTTAAATCTGTTTGCGGATTTGAATTTAATTTGAATTTTAATTTAAGGGGTCACTTGTAAAAATCTCAGCCTATGCGCTCATACCCCTTGGGGGGTACGTGGTGGGTACGTTTCGTACCCACCACGTACCCCCCACGCCCCCCGAATGAATTTCCGCTCTCCTGGGCTCAAATTTTTGTTTTTTTAAATCTGTTTGCGGATTTGAATTTAATTTTAATTTTAATTTAAGTGGTCACTTGTAAAAATCTCAGCCTATGCGCTCATACCCCTTGGGGGGTACGTGGTGGGTACGTTTCGTACCCCCCACGCCCCCCGAATGAATTTCCGCTCTCCTGGGCTCAAATTTTTGTTTTTTTAAATCTGTTTGCGGATTTGAATTTAATTTTAATTTTAATTTAAGTGGTCACTTGTAAAAATCTCAGCCTATGCGCTCATACCCCTTGGGGGGTACGTGGTGGGTACGTTTCGTACCCATCACGTACCCCCACGCCCCCCGAATGAATTTCCGCTCTCCTGGGCTCAAATTTTTGTTTTTTTAAATCTGTTTGCGGATTTGAATTTAATTTTAATTTTAATTTAAGTGGTCACTTGTAAAAATCTCATCCTATGCGCTCATACCCAGTATGGGGTACGTATGGGGTACGATCGTACCCCATACGTACCCTATACGTACTCCACGCCTCCAAAATGAACTTCCGCTCTCCTGGGCTCAAATTTTTGTTTTTTTAAATCTGTTTGCGGATTTGAATTTAATTTTAATTTTAATTTAAGTGGTCATTTGTAAAAATCTCAGCCTATGCGCTCATACCCCTTGGGGGGTACGTGGTGGGTACGTTTCATACCCACCACGTACCCCCACGCCCCCCGAATGAATTTCCGCTCTCCTGGGCTCAAATTTTTGTTTTTTTAAATCTGTTTGCGGATTTGAATTTAATTTTAATTTTAATTTAAGTGGTCACTTGTAAAAATCTCAGCCTATGCGCTCATACCCCTTGGAGGGTACGTGGTGGGTACGTTTCGTACCCACCACGTACCCCCCACGCCCCCCGAATGAATTTCCGCTCTCCTGGGCTCAAATTTTTGTTTTTTTAAATCTGTTTGCGGATTTGAATTTAATTTTAATTTTAATTTAAGTGGTCACTTGTAAAAATCTCAGCCTATGCGCTCATACCCCTTGGAGGGTACGTGGTGGGTACGTTTCGTACCCACCACGTACCCCCCACGCCCCCCGAATGAATTTCCGCTCTCCTGGGCTCAAATTTTTGTTTTTTTAAATCTGTTTGCGGATTTGAATTTAATTTTAATTTTAATTTAAGTGGTCACTTGTAAAAATCTCAGCCTATGCGCTCATACCCCTTGGGGGGTACGTGGTGGGTACGTTTCGTACCCACCACGTACCCCCCACGCCCCCCGAATGAATTTCCGCTCTCCTGGGCTCAAATTTTTGTTTTTTTAAATCTGTTTGCGGATTTGAATTTAATTTTAATTTTAATTTAAGTGGTCACTTGTAAAAATCTCAGCCTATGCGCTCATACCCCTTGGGGGGTACGTGGTGGGTACGTTTCGCACCCACCACGTACCCCCACGCCCCCCGAATGAATTTCCGCTCTCCTGGGCTCAAATTTTTGTTTTTTTAAATCTGTTTGCGGATTTGAATTTAATTTTAATTTTAATTTAAGTGGTCACTTGTAAAAATCTCAGCCTATGCGCTCATACCCCTTGGGGGGTACGTGGTGGGTACGTTTCGTACCCACCACGTACCCCCCACGCCCCCCGAATGAATTTCCGCTCTCCTGGGCTCAAATTTTTGTTTTTTTAAATCTGTTTGCGGATTTGAATTTAATTTTAATTTTAATTTAAGTGGTCACTTGTAAAAATCTCAGCCTATGCGCTCATACCCCTTGGGGGGTACGTGGTGGGTACGTTTCGTACCCACCACGTACCCCCCACGCCCCCCGAATGAATTTCCGCTCTCCTGGGCTCAAATTTTTGTTTTTTTAAATCTGTTTGCGGATTTGAATTTAATTTTAATTTTAATTTAAGTGGTCACTTGTAAAAATCTCAGCCTATGCGCTCATACCCCTTGGGGGGTACGTGGTGGGTACGTTTCGTACCCACCACGTACCCCCCACGCCCCCCGAATGAATTTCCGCTCTCCTGGGCTCAAATTTTTGTTTTTTTAAATCTGTTTGCGGATTTGAATTTAATTTTAATTTTAATTTAAGTGGTCACTTGTAAAAATCTCAGCCTATGCGCTCATACCCCTTGGGGGGTACGTGGTGGGTACGTTTCGCACCCACCACGTACCCCCACGCCCCCCGAATGAATTTCCGCTCTCCTGGGCTCAAATTTTTGTTTTTTTAAATCTGTTTGCGGATTTGAATTTAATTTTAATTTTAATTTAAGTGGTCACTTGTAAAAATCTCAGCCTATGCGCTCATACCCCTTGGGGGGTACGTGGTGGGTACGTTTCGTACCCACCACGTACCCCCCACGCCCCCCGAATGAATTTCCGCTCTCCTGGGCTCAAATTTTTGTTTTTTTAAATCTGTTTGCGGATTTGAATTTAATTTTAATTTTAATTTAAGTGGTCACTTGTAAAAATCTCAGCCTATGCGCTCATACCCCTTGGGGGGTACGTGGTGGGTACGTTTCGTACCCACCACGTACCCCCCACGCCCCCCGAATGAATTTCCGCTCTCCTGGGCTCAAATTTTTGTTTTTTTAAATCTGTTTGCGGATTTGAATTTAATTTTAATTTTAATTTAAGTGGTCACTTGTAAAAATCTCAGCCTATGCGCTCATACCCCTTGGAGGGTACGTGGTGGGTACGTTTCGTACCCACCACGTACCCCCCACGCCCCCCGAATGAATTTCCGCTCTCCTGGGCTCAAATTTTTGTTTTTTTAAATCTGTTTGCGGATTTGAATTTAATTTTAATTTTAATTTAAGTGGTCACTTGTAAAAATCTCAGCCTATGCGCTCATACCCCTTGGAGGGTACGTGGTGGGTACGTTTCGTACCCACCACGTACCCCCCACGCCCCCCGAATGAATTTCCGCTCTCCTGGGCTCAAATTTTTGTTTTTTTAAATCTGTTTGCGGATTTGAATTTAATTTGAATTTTAATTTAAGGGGTCACTTGTAAAAATCTCAGCCTATGCGCTCATACCCCTTGGGGGGTACGTGGTGGGTACGTTTCGTACCCACCACGTACCCCCCACGCCCCCCGAATGAATTTCCGCTCTCCTGGGCTCAAATTTTTGTTTTTTTAAATCTGTTTGCGGATTTGAATTTAATTTTAATTTTAATTTAAGTGGTCACTTGTAAAAATCTCAGCCTATGCGCTCATACCCCTTGGGGGGTACGTGGTGGGTACGTTTCGTACCCCCCACGCCCCCCGAATGAATTTCCGCTCTCCTGGGCTCAAATTTTTGTTTTTTTAAATCTGTTTGCGGATTTGAATTTAATTTTAATTTTAATTTAAGTGGTCACTTGTAAAAATCTCAGCCTATGCGCTCATACCCCTTGGGGGGTACGTGGTGGGTACGTTTCGTACCCACCACGTACCCCCACGCCCCCCGAATGAATTTCCGCTCTCCTGGGCTCAAATTTTTGTTTTTTTAAATCTGTTTGCGGATTTGAATTTAATTTTAATTTTAATTTAAGTGGTCACTTGTAAAAATCTCATCCTATGCGCTCATACCCAGTATGGGGTACGTATGGGGTACGATCGTACCCCATACGTACCCTATACGTACTCCACGCCTCCAAAATGAACTTCCGCTCTCCTGGGCTCAAATTTTTGTTTTTTTAAATCTGTTTGCGGATTTGAATTTAATTTTAATTTTAATTTAAGTGGTCATTTGTAAAAATCTCAGCCTATGCGCTCATACCCCTTGGGGGGTACGTGGTGGGTACGTTTCATACCCACCACGTACCCCCACGCCCCCCGAATGAATTTCCGCTCTCCTGGGCTCAAATTTTTGTTTTTTTAAATCTGTTTGCGGATTTGAATTTAATTTTAATTTTAATTTAAGTGGTCACTTGTAAAAATCTCAGCCTATGCGCTCATACCCCTTGGAGGGTACGTGGTGGGTACGTTTCGTACCCACCACGTACCCCCCACGCCCCCCGAATGAATTTCCGCTCTCCTGGGCTCAAATTTTTGTTTTTTTAAATCTGTTTGCGGATTTGAATTTAATTTTAATTTTAATTTAAGTGGTCACTTGTAAAAATCTCAGCCTATGCGCTCATACCCCTTGGAGGGTACGTGGTGGGTACGTTTCGTACCCACCACGTACCCCCCACGCCCCCCGAATGAATTTCCGCTCTCCTGGGCTCAAATTTTTGTTTTTTTAAATCTGTTTGCGGATTTGAATTTAATTTTAATTTTAATTTAAGTGGTCACTTGTAAAAATCTCAGCCTATGCGCTCATACCCCTTGGGGGGTACGTGGTGGGTACGTTTCGTACCCACCACGTACCCCCCACGCCCCCCGAATGAATTTCCGCTCTCCTGGGCTCAAATTTTTGTTTTTTTAAATCTGTTTGCGGATTTGAATTTAATTTTAATTTTAATTTAAGTGGTCACTTGTAAAAATCTCAGCCTATGCGCTCATACCCCTTGGGGGGTACGTGGTGGGTACGTTTCGCACCCACCACGTACCCCCACGCCCCCCGAATGAATTTCCGCTCTCCTGGGCTCAAATTTTTGTTTTTTTAAATCTGTTTGCGGATTTGAATTTAATTTTAATTTTAATTTAAGTGGTCACTTGTAAAAATCTCAGCCTATGCGCTCATACCCCTTGGGGGGTACGTGGTGGGTACGTTTCGTACCCACCACGTACCCCCCACGCCCCCCGAATGAATTTCCGCTCTCCTGGGCTCAAATTTTTGTTTTTTTAAATCTGTTTGCGGATTTGAATTTAATTTTAATTTTAATTTAAGTGGTCACTTGTAAAAATCTCAGCCTATGCGCTCATACCCCTTGGGGGGTACGTGGTGGGTACGTTTCGTACCCACCACGTACCCCCCACGCCCCCCGAATGAATTTCCGCTCTCCTGGGCTCAAATTTTTGTTTTTTTAAATCTGTTTGCGGATTTGAATTTAATTTTAATTTTAATTTAAGTGGTCACTTGTAAAAATCTCAGCCTATGCGCTCATACCCCTTGGGGGGTACGTGGTGGGTACGTTTCGTACCCACCACGTACCCCCCACGCCCCCCGAATGAATTTCCGCTCTCCTGGGCTCAAATTTTTGTTTTTTTAAATCTGTTTGCGGATTTGAATTTAATTTTAATTTTAATTTAAGTGGTCACTTGTAAAAATCTCAGCCTATGCGCTCATACCCCTTGGGGGGTACGTGGTGGGTACGTTTCGCACCCACCACGTACCCCCACGCCCCCCGAATGAATTTCCGCTCTCCTGGGCTCAAATTTTTGTTTTTTTAAATCTGTTTGCGGATTTGAATTTAATTTTAATTTTAATTTAAGTGGTCACTTGTAAAAATCTCAGCCTATGCGCTCATACCCCTTGGGGGGTACGTGGTGGGTACGTTTCGTACCCACCACGTACCCCCCACGCCCCCCGAATGAATTTCCGCTCTCCTGGGCTCAAATTTTTGTTTTTTTAAATCTGTTTGCGGATTTGAATTTAATTTTAATTTTAATTTAAGTGGTCACTTGTAAAAATCTCAGCCTATGCGCTCATACCCCTTGGGGGGTACGTGGTGGGTACGTTTCGTACCCACCACGTACCCCCCACGCCCCCCGAATGAATTTCCGCTCTCCTGGGCTCAAATTTTTGTTTTTTTAAATCTGTTTGCGGATTTGAATTTAATTTTAATTTTAATTTAAGTGGTCACTTGTAAAAATCTCATCCTATGCGCTCATACCCAGTATGGGGTACGTATGGGGTACGATCGTACCCCATACGTACCCTATACGTACTCCACGCCTCCAAAATGAACTTCCGCTCTCCTGGGCTCAAATTTTTGTTTTTTTAAATCTGTTTGCGGATTTGAATTTAATTTTAATTTTAATTTAAGTGGTCATTTGTAAAAATCTCAGCCTATGCGCTCATACCCCTTGGGGGGTACGTGGTGGGTACGTTTCATACCCACCACGTACTTCCACGCCCCCCGAATGAATTTCCGCTCTCCTGGGCTCAAATTTTTGTTTTTTTAAATCTGTTTGCGGATTTGAATTTAATTTTAATTTTAATTTAAGTGGTCACTTGTAAAAATCTCAGCCTATGCGCTCATACCCCTTGGAGGGTACGTGGTGGGTACGTTTCGTACCCACCACGTACCCCCCACGCCCCCCGAATGAATTTCCGCTCTCCTGGGCTCAAATTTTTGTTTTTTTAAATCTGTTTGCGGATTTGAATTTAATTTTAATTTTAATTTAAGTGGTCACTTGTAAAAATCTCATCCTATGCGCTCATACCCAGTATGGGGTACGTATGGGGTACGATCGTACCCCATACGTACCCTATACGTACTCCACGCCTCCAAAATGAACTTCCGCTCTCCTGGGCTCAAATTTTTGTTTTTTTAAATCTGTTTGCGGATTTGAATTTAATTTTAATTTTAATTTAAGTGGTCATTTGTAAAAATCTCAGCCTATGCGCTCATACCCCTTGGGGGGTACGTGGTGGGTACGTTTCATACCCACCACGTACCCCCACGCCCCCCGAATGAATTTCCGCTCTCCTGGGCTCAAATTTTTGTTTTTTTAAATCTGTTTGCGGATTTGAATTTAATTTTAATTTTAATTTAAGTGGTCACTTGTAAAAATCTCAGCCTATGCGCTCATACCCCTTGGAGGGTACGTGGTGGGTACGTTTCGTACCCACCACGTACCCCCCACGCCCCCCGAATGAATTTCCGCTCTCCTGGGCTCAAATTTTTGTTTTTTTAAATCTGTTTGCGGATTTGAATTTAATTTTAATTTTAATTTAAGTGGTCACTTGTAAAAATCTCAGCCTATGCGCTCATACCTTTTGGGGGGTACGTGGTGGGTACGTTTCGTACCCACCACGTACCCCCCACGCCCCCCGAATGAATTTCCGCTCTCCTGGGCTCAAATTTTTGTTTTTTTAAATCTGTTTGCGGATTTGAATTTAATTTTAATTTTAATTTAAGTGGTCATTTGTAAAAATCTCAGCCTATGCGCTCATACCCCTTGGGGGGTACGTGGTGGGTACGTTTCGTACCCACCACGTACCCCCCACGCCCCCCGAATGAATTTCCGCTCTCCTGGGCTCAAATTTTTGTTTTTTTAAATCTGTTTGCGGATTTGAATTTAATTTTAATTTTAATTTAAGTGGTCACTTGTAAAAATCTCAGCCTATGCGCTCATACCCCTTGGAGGGTACGTGGTGGGTACGTTTCGTACCCACCACGTACCCCCCACGCCCCCCGAATGAATTTCCGCTCTCCTGGGCTCAAATTTTTGTTTTTTTAAATCTGTTTGCGGATTTGAATTTAATTTTAATTTTAATTTAAGTGGTCACTAGTAAAAATCTCATCCTATGCGCTCATACCCCTTGGGGGGTACGTGGTGGGTACGTTTCGTACCCACCACGTACCCCCACGTCCCCCGAATGAATTTCCGCTCTCCTGGGCTCAAATTTTTGTTTTTTTAAATCTGTTTGCGGATTTGAATTTAATTTTAATTTTAATTTAAGTGGTCACTTGTAAAAATCTCATCCTATGCGCTCATACCCAGTATGGGGTACGTGGTGGGTACGATCGTACCCCATACGTACCCTATACGTACTCCACGCCCCCAAAATGCACTTCCGCTCTCCTGGGCTCAAATTTTTTGTTTTTTTAAATCTGTTTGCGGATTTGAATTTAATTTTAATTTTAATTTAAGTGGTCACTTGTAAAAATCTCAGCCTATGCGCTCATACCCCTTGGGGGGTACGTGGTGGGTACGTTTCGTACCCACCACGTACCCCCCACGCCCCCCGAATGAATTTCCGCTCTCCTGGGCTCAAATTTTTGTTTTTTTAAATCTGTTTGCGGATTTGAATTTAATTTTAATTTTAATTTAAGTGGTCACTTGTAAAAATCTCAGCCTATGCGCTCATACCCCTTGGAGGGTACGTGGTGGGTACGTTTCGTACCCACCACGTACCCCCCACGCCCCCCGAATGAATTTCCGCTCTCCTGGGCTCAAATTTTTGTTTTTTTAAATCTGTTTGCGGATTTGAATTTAATTTTAATTTTAATTTAAGTGGTCACTTGTAAAAATCTCAGCCTATGCGCTCATACCCCTTGGGGGGTACGTGGTGGGTACGTTTCGTACCCACCACGTACCCCCCACGCCCCCCGAATGAATTTCCGCTCTCCTGGGCTCAAATTTTTGTTTTTTCAAATCTGTTTGCGGATTTGAATTTAATTTTAATTTTAATTTAAGTGGTCACTTGTAAAAATTTCATCCTATGCGCTCATACCCAGTATGGGGTACGTATGGGGTACGATCGTACCCCATACGTACCCTTTACGTACTCCACGCCCCCAAAATGAACTACCGCTCTCCTGGGCTCAAATTTTTGTTTTTTTAAATGTGTTTGCGGATTTGAATTTAATTTTAATTTTAATTTAAGTGGTCATTTGTAAAAATCTCAGCCTATGCGCTCATACCCCTTGGGGGGTACGTGGTGGGTACGTTTCGTACCCACCACGTACCCCCCACGCCCCCCGAATGAATTTCCGCTCTCCTGGGCTCAAATTTTTGTTTTTTTAAATCTGTTTGCGGATTTGAATTTAATTTTAATTTTAATTTAAGTGGTCACTTGTAAAAATCTCAGCCTATGCGCTCATACCCCTTGGGGGGTACGTGGTGGGTACGTTTCGTACCCACCACGTACCCCCCACGCCCCCCGAATGAATTTCCGCTCTCCTGGGCTCAAATTTTTGTTTTTTTAAATCTGTTTGCGGATTTGAATTTAATTTTAATTTTAATTTAAGTGGTCACTTGTAAAAATCTCAGCCTATGCGCTCATACCCCTTGGGGGGTACGTGGTGGGTACGTTTCGTACCCACCACGTACCCCCCACGCCCCCCGAATGAATTTCCGCTCTCCTGGGCTCAAATTTTTGTTTTTTCAAATCTGTTTGCGGATTTGAATTTAATTTTAATTTTAATTTAAGTGGTCACTTGTAAAAATTTCATCCTATGCGCTCATACCCAGTATGGGGTACGTATGGGGTACGATCGTACCCCATACGTACCCTTTACGTACTCCACGCCCCCAAAATGAACTACCGCTCTCCTGGGCTCAAATTTTTGTTTTTTTAAATGTGTTTGCGGATTTGAATTTAATTTTAATTTTAATTTAAGTGGTCATTTGTAAAAATCTCAGCCTATGCGCTCATACCCCTTGGGGGGTACGTGGTGGGTACGTTTCGTACCCACCACGTACCCCCCCCGCCCCCCGAATGAATTTCCGCTCTCCTGGGCTCAAATTTTTGTTTTTTTAAATCTGTTTGCGGATTTGAATTTAATTTTAATTTTAATTTAAGTGGTCACTTGTAAAAATCTCATCCTATGCGCTCATACCCCTTGGGGGTACGTGGTGGGTACGTTTCGTACCCACCACGTACCCCCCACGTCCCCCGAATGAATTTCCGCTCTCCTGGGCTCAAATTTTTGTTTTTTTAAATCTGTTTGCGGATTTGAATTTAATTTTAATTTTAATTTAAGTGGTCACTTGTAAAAATCTCATCCTATGCGCTCATACCCAGTATGGGGTACGTATGGGGTACGATCGTACCCCATACGTACCCTATACGTACTCCACGCCCCCAAAATGCACTTCCGCTCTCCTGGGCTCAAATTTTTGTTTTTTTAAATCTGTTTGCGGATTTGAATTTAATTTTAATTTTAATTTAAGTGGTCACTTGTAAAAATCTCAGCCTATGCGCTCATACCCCTTGGGGGGTACGTGGTGGGTACGTTTCGTACCCACCACGTACCCCCCACGCCCCCGAATGAATTTCCGCTCTCCTGGGCTCAAATTTTTGTTTTTTTAAATCTGTTTGCGGATTTGAATTTAATTTTAATTTTAATTTAAGTGGTCACTTGTAAAAATCTCAGCCTATGCGCTCATACCCCTTGGGGGGTACGTGGTGGGTACGTTTCGTACCCACCACGTACCCCCCACGCCCCCGAATGAATTTCCGCTCTCCTGGGCTCAAATTTTTGTTTTTTTAAATCTGTTTGCGGATTTGAATTTAATTTTAATTTTAATTTAAGTGGTCATTTGTAAAAATCTCAGCCTATGCGCTCATACCCCTTGGGGGGTACGTGATGGGTACATTTCGTACCCACCACGAACCCCCTACGCCCCCCCGAATGAATTTCCGCTCTCCTGGGCTCAAATTTTTGTTTTTTTAAATCTGTTTGCGGATTTGAATTTAATTTTAATTTTAATTTAAGTGGTCACTTGTAAAAATCTCATCCTATGCGCTCATACCCCTTGGGGGGTACGTGGTGGGTACGTTTCGTACCCACCACGTACCCCCCACGTCCCCCGAATGAATTTCCGCTCTCCTGGGCTCAAATTTTTGTTTTTTTAAATCTGTTTGCGGATTTGAATTTAATTTTAATTTTAATTTAAGTGGTCACTTGTAAAAATCTCATCCTATGCGCTCATACCCAGTATGGGGTACGTATGGGGTACGATCGTACCCCATACGTACCCTATACGTACTCCACGCCCCCAAAATGCACTTCCGCTCTCCTGGGCTCAAATTTTTGTTTTTTTAAATCTGTTTGCGGATTTGAATTTAATTTTAATTTTAATTTAAGTGGTCACTTGTAAAAATCTCAGCCTATGCGCTCATACCCCTTGGGGGGTACGTGGTGGGTACGTTTCGTACCCACCACGTACCCCCCACGCCCCCGAATGAATTTCCGCTCTCCTGGGCTCAAATTTTTGTTTTTTTAAATCTGTTTGCGGATTTGAATTTAATTTTAATTTTAATTTAAGTGGTCACTTGTAAAAATCTCAGCCTATGCGCTCATACCCCTTGGGGGGTACGTGGTGGGTACGTTTCGTACCCACCACGTACCCCCCACGCCCCCGAATGAATTTCCGCTCTCCTGGGCTCAAATTTTTGTTTTTTTAAATCTGTTTGCGGATTTGAATTTAATTTTAATTTTAATTTAAGTGGTCATTTGTAAAAATCTCAGCCTATGCGCTCATACCCCTTGGGGGGTACGTGGTGGGTACGTTTCGTACCCACCACGAACCCCCTACGCCCCCCCGAATGAATTTCCGCTCTCCTGGGCTCAAATTTTTGTTTTTTTAAATCTGTTTGCGGATTTGAATTTAATTTTAATTTTAATTTAAGTGGTCACTTGTAAAAATCTCAGCCTATGCGCTCATACCCCTTGGGGTGTACGTGGTGGGTACGTTTCGTACCCACCACGTACCCCCCACGCCCCCCGAATGAATTTCCGCTCTCCTGGGCTCAAATTTTTGTTTTTTTAAATCTGTTTGCGGATTTGAATTTAATTTTAATTTTAATTTAAGTGGTCACTTGTAAAAATCTCAGCCTATGCGCTCATACCCCTTGGGGGGTACGTGGTGGGTACGTTTCGTACCCACCACGTACCCCCCACGCCCCCCGAATGAATTTCCGCTCTCCTGGGCTCAAATTTTTGTTTTTTTAAATCTGTTTGCGGATTTGAATTTAATTTTATTTTTAATTTAAGTGGTCACTTGTAAAAATCTCAGCCTATGCGCTCATACCCCTTGGGGGGTACGTGGTGGGTACGTTTCGTACCCACCACGTACCCCCCACGCCCCCCGAATGAATTTCCGCTCTCCTGGGCTCAAATTTTTGTTTTTTTAAATCTGTTTGCGGATTTGAATTTAATTTTAATTTTAATTTAAGTGGTCACTTGTAAAAATCTCAGCCTATGCGCTCATACCCCTTGGGGGGTACGTGGTGGGTACGTTTCGTACCCACCACGTACCCCCCACGCCCCCCGAATGAATTTCCGCTCTCCTGGGCTCAAATTTTTGTTTTTTTAAATCTGTTTGCGGATTTGAATTTAATTTTAATTTTAATTTAAGTGGTCACTTGTAAAAATCTCATCCTATGCGCTCATACCCCTTGGGGGGTACGTGGTGGGTACGTTTCGTACCCACCACGTACCCCCCACGTCCCCCGAATGAATTTCCGCTCTCCTGGGCTCAAATTTTTGTTTTTTTAAATCTGTTTGCGGATTTGAATTTAATTTTAATTTTAATTTAAGTGGTCACTTGTAAAAATCTCATCCTATGCGCTCATACCCAGTATGGGGTACGTATGGGGTACGATCGTACCCCATACGTACCCTATACGTACTCCACGCCCCCAAAATGCACTTCCGCTCTCCTGGGCTCAAATTTTTGTTTTTTTAAATCTGTTTGCGGATTTGAATTTAATTTTAATTTTAATTTAAGTGGTCACTTGTAAAAATCTCAGCCTATGCGCTCATACCCCTTGGGGGGTACGTGGTGGGTACGTTTCGTACCCACCACGTACCCCCCACGCCCCCGAATGAATTTCCGCTCTCCTGGGCTCAAATTTTTGTTTTTTTAAATCTGTTTGCGGATTTGAATTTAATTTTAATTTTAATTTAAGTGGTCATTTGTAAAAATCTCAGCCTATGCGCTCATACCCCTTGGGGGGTACGTGGTGGGTACGTTTCGTACCCACCACGAACCCCCTACGCCCCCCCGAATGAATTTCCGCTCTCCTGGGCTCAAATTTTTGTTTTTTTAAATCTGTTTGCGGATTTGAATTTAATTTTAATTTTAATTTAAGTGGTCACTTGTAAAAATCTCATCCTATGCGCTCATACCCAGTATGGGGTACGTATGGGGTACGATCGTACCCCATACGTACCCTATACGTACTCCACGCCACCAAAATGCACTTCCGCTCTCCTGGGCTCAAATTTTTGTTTTTTTAAATC
This sequence comes from Beris morrisii, assembly GCA_951812415.1. Lineage (NCBI taxonomy): Eukaryota > Metazoa > Arthropoda > Insecta > Diptera > Stratiomyidae > Beris > Beris morrisii. The sequence goes on from OX638311.1 coordinate 33,104,986, forward strand.
TGTTTGCGGATTTGAATTTAATTTTAATTTTAATTTAAGTGGTCATTTGTAAAAATCTCAGCCTATGCGCTCATACCCCTTGGGGGGTACGTGGTGGGTACGTTTCGTACCCACCACGAACCCCCTACGCCCCCCCGAATGAATTTCCGCTCTCCTGGGCTCAAATTTTTGTTTTTTTAAATCTGTTTGCGGATTTGAATTTAATTTTAATTTTAATTTAAGTGGTCACTTGTAAAAATCTCAGCCTATGCGCTCATACCCCTTGGGGGGTACGTGGTGGGTACGTTTCGTACCCACCACGTACCCCCCACGCCCCCCGAATGAATTTCCGCTCTCCTGGGCTCAAATTTTTGTTTTTTTAAATCTGTTTGCGGATTTGAATTTAATTTTATTTTTAATTTAAGTAGTCACTTGTAAAAATCTCAGCCTATGCGCTCATACCCCTTGGGGGGTACGTGGTGGGTACGTTTCGTACCCACCACGTACCCCCCACGCCCCCCGAATGAATTTCCGCTCTCCTGGGCTCAAATTTTTGTTTTTTTAAATCTGTTTGCGGATTTGAATTTAATTTTAATTTTAATTTAAGTGGTCACTTGTAAAAATCTCAGCCTATGCGCTCATACCCCTTGGGGGGTACGTGGTGGGTACGTTTCGTACCCATCACGTACCCCCCACGCCCCCCGAATGAATTTCCGCTCTCCTGGGCTCAAATTTTTGTTTTTTTAAATCTGTTTGCGGATTTGAATTTAATTTTAATTTTAATTTAAGTGGTCACTTGTAAAAATCTCATCCTATGCGCTCATACCCCTTGGGGGGTACGTGGTGGGTACGTTTCGTACCCACCACGTACCCCCCACGTCCCCCGAATGAATTTCCGCTCTCCTGGGCTCAAATTTTTGTTTTTTTAAATCTGTTTGCGGATTTGAATTTAATTTTAATTTTAATTTAAGTGGTCACTTGTAAAAATCTCATCCTATGCGCTCATACCCAGTATGGGGTACGTATGGGGTACGATCGTACCCCATACGTACTCTATACGTACTCCACGCCCCCAAAATGCACTTCCGCTCTCCTGGGCTCAAATTTTTGTTTTTTTAAATCTGTTTGCGGATTTGAATTTAATTTTAATTTTAATTTAAGTGGTCACTTGTAAAAATCTCAGCCTATGCGCTCATACCCCTTGGGGGGTACGTGGTGGGTACGTTTCGTACCCACCACGTACCCCCCACGCCCCCGAATGAATTTCCGCTCTCCTGGGCTCAAATTTTTGTTTTTTTAAATCTGTTTGCGGATTTGAATTTAATTTTAATTTTAATTTAAGTGGTCACTTGTAAAAATCTCAGCCTATGCGCTCATACCCCTTGGGGGGTACGTGGTGGGTACGTTTCGTACCCACCACGTACCCCCCACGCCCCCGAATGAATTTCCGCTCTCCTGGGCTCAAATTTTTGTTTTTTTAAATCTGTTTGCGGATTTGAATTTAATTTTAATTTTAATTTAAGTGGTCATTTGTAAAAATCTCAGCCTATGCGCTCATACCCCTTGGGGGGTACGTGGTGGGTACGTTTCGTACCCACCACGAACCCCCTACGCCCCCCCGAATGAATTTCCGCTCTCCTGGGCTCAAATTTTTGTTTTTTTAAATCTGTTTGCGGATTTGAATTTAATTTTAATTTTAATTTAAGTGGTCACTTGTAAAAATCTCAGCCTATGCGCTCATACCCCTTGGGGTGTACGTGGTGGGTACGTTTCGTACCCACCACGTACCCCCCACGCCCCCCGAATGAATTTCCGCTCTCCTGGGCTCAAATTTTTGTTTTTTTAAATCTGTTTGCGGATTTGAATTTAATTTTAATTTTAATTTAAGTGGTCACTTGTAAAAATCTCAGCCTATGCGCTCATACCCCTTGGGGGGTACGTGGTGGGTACGTTTCGTACCCACCACGTACCCCCCACGCCCCCCGAATGAATTTCCGCTCTCCTGGGCTCAAATTTTTGTTTTTTTAAATCTGTTTGCGGATTTGAATTTAATTTTATTTTTAATTTAAGTGGTCACTTGTAAAAATCTCAGCCTATGCGCTCATACCCCTTGGGGGGTACGTGGTGGGTACGTTTCGTACCCACCACGTACCCCCCACGCCCCCCGAATGAATTTCCGCTCTCCTGGGCTCAAATTTTTGTTTTTTTAAATCTGTTTGCGGATTTGAATTTAATTTTAATTTTAATTTAAGTGGTCACTTGTAAAAATCTCAGCCTATGCGCTCATACCCCTTGGGGGGTACGTGGTGGGTACGTTTCGTACCCACCACGTACCCCCCACGCCCCCCGAATGAATTTCCGCTCTCCTGGGCTCAAATTTTTGTTTTTTTAAATCTGTTTGCGGATTTGAATTTAATTTTAATTTTAATTTAAGTGGTCACTTGTAAAAATCTCATCCTATGCGCTCATACCCCTTGGGGGGTACGTGGTGGGTACGTTTCGTACCCACCACGTACCCCCCACGTCCCCCGAATGAATTTCCGCTCTCCTGGGCTCAAATTTTTGTTTTTTTAAATCTGTTTGCGGATTTGAATTTAATTTTAATTTTAATTTAAGTGGTCACTTGTAAAAATCTCATCCTATGCGCTCATACCCAGTATGGGGTACGTATGGGGTACGATCGTACCCCATACGTACCCTATACGTACTCCACGCCCCCAAAATGCACTTCCGCTCTCCTGGGCTCAAATTTTTGTTTTTTTAAATCTGTTTGCGGATTTGAATTTAATTTTAATTTTAATTTAAGTGGTCACTTGTAAAAATCTCAGCCTATGCGCTCATACCCCTTGGGGGGTACGTGGTGGGTACGTTTCGTACCCACCACGTACCCCCCACGCCCCCGAATGAATTTCCGCTCTCCTGGGCTCAAATTTTTGTTTTTTTAAATCTGTTTGCGGATTTGAATTTAATTTTAATTTTAATTTAAGTGGTCATTTGTAAAAATCTCAGCCTATGCGCTCATACCCCTTGGGGGGTACGTGGTGGGTACGTTTCGTACCCACCACGAACCCCCTACGCCCCCCCGAATGAATTTCCGCTCTCCTGGGCTCAAATTTTTGTTTTTTTAAATCTGTTTGCGGATTTGAATTTAATTTTAATTTTAATTTAAGTGGTCACTTGTAAAAATCTCATCCTATGCGCTCATACCCAGTATGGGGTACGTATGGGGTACGATCGTACCCCATACGTACCCTATACGTACTCCACGCCACCAAAATGCACTTCCGCTCTCCTGGGCTCAAATTTTTGTTTTTTTAAATCTGTTTGCGGATTTGAATTTAATTTTAATTTTAATTTAAGTGGTCATTTGTAAAAATCTCAGCCTATGCGCTCATACCCCTTGGGGGGTACGTGGTGGGTACGTTTCGTACCCACCACGAACCCCCTACGCCCCCCCGAATGAATTTCCGCTCTCCTGGGCTCAAATTTTTGTTTTTTTAAATCTGTTTGCGGATTTGAATTTAATTTTAATTTTAATTTAAGTGGTCACTTGTAAAAATCTCAGCCTATGCGCTCATACCCCTTGGGGGGTACGTGGTGGGTACGTTTCGTACCCACCACGTACCCCCCACGCCCCCCGAATGAATTTCCGCTCTCCTGGGCTCAAATTTTTGTTTTTTTAAATCTGTTTGCGGATTTGAATTTAATTTTATTTTTAATTTAAGTAGTCACTTGTAAAAATCTCAGCCTATGCGCTCATACCCCTTGGGGGGTACGTGGTGGGTACGTTTCGTACCCACCACGTACCCCCCACGCCCCCCGAATGAATTTCCGCTCTCCTGGGCTCAAATTTTTGTTTTTTTAAATCTGTTTGCGGATTTGAATTTAATTTTAATTTTAATTTAAGTGGTCACTTGTAAAAATCTCAGCCTATGCGCTCATACCCCTTGGGGGGTACGTGGTGGGTACGTTTCGTACCCATCACGTACCCCCCACGCCCCCCGAATGAATTTCCGCTCTCCTGGGCTCAAATTTTTGTTTTTTTAAATCTGTTTGCGGATTTGAATTTAATTTTAATTTTAATTTAAGTGGTCACTTGTAAAAATCTCATCCTATGCGCTCATACCCCTTGGGGGGTACGTGGTGGGTACGTTTCGTACCCACCACGTACCCCCCACGTCCCCCGAATGAATTTCCGCTCTCCTGGGCTCAAATTTTTGTTTTTTTAAATCTGTTTGCGGATTTGAATTTAATTTTAATTTTAATTTAAGTGGTCACTTGTAAAAATCTCATCCTATGCGCTCATACCCAGTATGGGGTACGTATGGGGTACGATCGTACCCCATACGTACTCTATACGTACTCCACGCCCCCAAAATGCACTTCCGCTCTCCTGGGCTCAAATTTTTGTTTTTTTAAATCTGTTTGCGGATTTGAATTTAATTTTAATTTTAATTTAAGTGGTCACTTGTAAAAATCTCAGCCTATGCGCTCATACCCCTTGGGGGGTACGTGGTGGGTACGTTTCGTACCCACCACGTACCCCCCACGCCCCCGAATGAATTTCCGCTCTCCTGGGCTCAAATTTTTGTTTTTTTAAATCTGTTTGCGGATTTGAATTTAATTTTAATTTTAATTTAAGTGGTCACTTGTAAAAATCTCAGCCTATGCGCTCATACCCCTTGGGGGGTACGTGGTGGGTACGTTTCGTACCCACCACGTACCCCCCACGCCCCCCGAATGAATTTCCGCTCTCCTGGGCTCAAATTTTTGTTTTTTTAAATCTGTTTGCGGATTTGAATTTAATTTTAATTTTAATTTAAGTGGTCACTTGTAAAAATCTCAGCCTATGCGCTCATACCCCTTGGGGGGTACGTGGTGGGTACGTTTCGTACCCACCACGTACCCCCCACGCCCCCCGAATGAATTTCCGCTCTCCTGGGCTCAAATTTTTGTTTTTTTAAATCTGTTTGCGGATTTGAATTTAATTTTAATTTTAATTTAAGTGGTCACTTGTAAAAATCTCAGCCTATGCGCTCATACCCCTTGGGGGGTACGTGGTGGGTACGTTTCGTACCCACCACGTACCCCCCACGCCCCCCCGAATGAATTTCCGCTCTCCTGGGCTCAAATTTTTGTTTTTTTAAATCTGTTTGCGGATTTGAATTTAATTTTAATTTTAATTTAAGTGGTCACTTGTAAAAATCTCAGCCTATGCGCTCATACCCCTTGGGGGGTACGTGGTGGGTACGTTTCGTACCCACCACGTACCCCCACGCCCCCCGAATGAATTTCCGCTCTCCTGGGCTCAAATTTTTGTTTTTTTAAATCTCTTTGCGGATTTGAATTTAATTTTAATTTTAATTTAAGTGGTCACTTGTAAAAATCTCAGCCTATGCGCTCATACCCCTTGGGGGGTACGTGGTGGGTACGTTTCGTACCCACCACGTACCCCCCACGCCCCCCGAATGAATTTCCGCTCTCCTGGGCTCAAATTTTTGTTTTTTTAAATCTGTTTGCGGATTTGAATTTAATTTTAATTTTAATTTAAGTGGTCACTTGTAAAAATCTCAGCCTATGCGCTCATACCTTTTGGGGGGTACGTGGTGGGTACGTTTCGTACCCACCACGTACCCCCCACGCCCCCCGAATGAATTTCCGCTCTCCTGGGCTCAAATTTTTGTTTTTTTAAATCTGTTTGCGGATTTGAATTTAATTTTAATTTTAATTTAAGTGGTCACTTGTAAAAATCTCAGCCTATGCGCTCATACCCCTTGGGGGGTACGTGGTGGGTACGTTTCGTACCCACCACGTACCCCCCACGCCCCCCGAATGAATTTCCGCTCTCCTGGGCTCAAATTTTTGTTTTTTTAAATCTGTTTGCGGATTTGAATTTAATTTTAATTTTAATTTAAGTGGTCACTTGTAAAAATCTCAGCCTATGCGCTCATACCCCTTGGAGGGTACGTGGTGGGTACGTTTCGTACCCACCACGTACCCCCCACGCCCCCCGAATGAATTTCCGCTCTCCTGGGCTCAAATTTTTGTTTTTTTAAATCTGTTTGCGGATTTGAATTTAATTTTAATTTTAATTTAAGTGGTCACTTGTAAAAATCTCAGCCTATGCGCTCATACCCCTTGGGGGGTACGTGGTGGGTACGTTTCGTACCCACCACGTACCCCCCACGCCCCCCGAATGAATTTCCGCTCTCCTGGGCTCAAATTTTTGTTTTTTTAAATCTGTTTGCGGATTTGAATTTAATTTTAATTTTAATTTAAGTGGTCACTTGTAAAAATCTCAGCCTATGCGCTCATACCCCTTGGGGGGTACGTGGTGGGTACGTTTCGTACCCACCACGTACCCCCCACGCCCCCCGAATGAATTTCCGCTCTCCTGGGCTCAAATTTTTGTTTTTTTAAATCTGTTTGCGGATTTGAATTTAATTTTAATTTTAATTTAAGTGGTCACTTGTAAAAATCTCAGCCTATGCGCTCATACCCCTTGGGGGGTACGTGGTGGGTACGTTTCGTACCCACCACGTACCCCCCACGCCCCCCGAATGAATTTCCGCTCTCCTGGGCTCAAATTTTTGTTTTTTTAAATCTGTTTGCGGATTTGAATTTAATTTTAATTTTAATTTAAGTGGTCACTTGTAAAAATCTCAGCCTATGCGCTCATACCCCTTGGGGGGTACGTGGTGGGTACGTTTCGTACCCACCACGTACCCCCCACGCCCCCCGAATGAATTTCCGCTCTCCTGGGCTCAAATTTTTGTTTTTTTAAATCTGTTTGCGGATTTGAATTTAATTTTAATTTTAATTTAAGTGGTCACTTGTAAAAATCTCAGCCTATGCGCTCATACCCCTTGGGGGGTACGTGGTGGGTACGTTTCGTACCCACCACGTACCCCCCACGCCCCCCGAATGAATTTCCGCTCTCCTGGGCTCAAATTTTTGTTTTTTTAAATCTGTTTGCGGATTTGAATTTAATTTTAATTTTAATTTAAGTGGTCACTTGTAAAAATCTCATCCTATGCGCTCATACCCCTTGGGGGGTACGTGGTGGGTACGTTTCGTACCCACCACGTACCCCCCACGCCCCCCGAATGAATTTCCGCTCTCCTGGGCTCAAATTTTTGTTTTTTTAAATCTGTTTGCGGATTTGAATTTAATTTTAATTTTAATTTAAGTGGTCACTTGTAAAAATCTCAGCCTATGCGCTCATACCCCTTGGGGGGTACGTGGTGGGTACGTTTCGTACCCACCACGTACCCCCCACGCCCCCCGAATGAATTTCCGCTCTCCTGGGCTCAAATTTTTGTTTTTTTAAATCTGTTTGCGGATTTGAATTTAATTTTAATTTTAATTTAAGTGGTCATTTGTAAAAATCTCAGCCTTGCGCTCATACCCCTTGGGGGGTACGTGGTGGGTACGTTTCGTACCCACCACGTACCCCCCACGCCCCCCGAATGAATTTCCGCTCTCCTGGGCTCAAATTTTTGTTTTTTTAAATCTGTTTGCGGATTTGAATTTAATTTTAATTTTAATTTAAGTGGTCACTTGTAAAAATCTCAGCCTATGCGCTCATACCCCTTGGAGGGTACGTGGTGGGTACGTTTCGTACCCACCACGTACCCCCCACGCCCCCCGAATGAATTTCCGCTCTCCTGGGCTCAAATTTTTGTTTTTTTAAATCTGTTTGCGGATTTGAATTTAATTTTAATTTTAATTTAAGTGGTCACTTGTAAAAATCTCATCCTATGCGCTCATACCCCTTGGGGGGTACGTGGTGGGTACGTTTCGTACCCACCACGTACCCCCCACGTCCCCCGAATGAATTTCCGCTCTCCTGGGCTCAAATTTTTGTTTTTTTAAATCTGTTTGCGGATTTGAATTTAATTTTAATTTTAATTTAAGTGGTCACTTGTAATTATCTCATCCTATGCGCTCATACCCAGTATGGGGTACGTATGGGGTACGATCGTACCCCATACGTACCCTATACGTACTCCACGCCCCCAAAATGCACTTCCGCTCTCCTGGGCTCAAATTTTTGTTTTTTTAAATCTGTTTGCGGATTTGAATTTAATTTTAATTTTAATTTAAGTGGTCACTTGTAAAAATCTCAGCCTATGCGCTCATACCCCTTGGGGGGTACGTGGTGGGTACGTTTCGTACCCACCACGTACCCCCCACGCCCCCCGAATGAATTTCCGCTCTCCTGGGCTCAAATTTTTGTTTTTTTAAATCTGTTTGCGGATTTGAATTTAATTTTAATTTTAATTTAAGTGGTCACTTGTAAAAATCTCAGCCTATGCGCTCATACCCCTTGGAGGGTACGTGGTGGGTACGTTTCGTACCCACCACGTACCCCCCACGCCCCCCGAATGAATTTCCGCTCTCCTGGGCTCAAATTTTTGTTTTTTTAAATCTGTTTGCGGATTTGAATTTAATTTTAATTTTAATTTAAGTGGTCACTTGTAAAAATCTCAGCCTATGCGCTCATACCCCTTGGGGGGTACGTGGTGGGTACGTTTCGTACCCACCACGTACCCCCCACGCCCCCCGAATGAATTTCCGCTCTCCAGGGCTCAAATTTTTGTTTTTTTAAATCTGTTTGCGGATTTGAATTTAATTTTAATTTTAATTTAAGTGGTCACTTGTAAAAATCTCAGCCTATGCGCTCATACCCCTTGGGGGGTACGTGGTGGGTACGTTTCGTACCCACCACGTACCCCCCACGCCCCCCGAATGAATTTCCGCTCTCCTGGGCTCAAATTTTTGTTTTTTTAAATCTGTTTGCGGATTTGAATTTAATTTTAATTTTAATTTAAGTGGTCACTTGTAAAAATCTCAGCCTATGCGCTCATACCCCTTGGGGGGTACGTGGTGGGTACGTTTCGTACCCACCACGTACCCCCCACGCCCCCCGAATGAATTTCCGCTCTCCTGGGCTCAAATTTTTGTTTTTTTAAATCTGTTTGCGGATTTGAATTTAATTTTAATTTTAATTTAAGTGGTCACTTGTAAAAATCTCATCCTATGCGCTCATACCCCTTGGGGGGTACGTGGTGGGTACGTTTCGTACCCACCACGTACCCCCCACGTCCCCCGAATGAATTTCCGCTCTCCTGGGCTCAAATTTTTGTTTTTTTAAATCTGTTTGCGGATTTGAATTTAATTTTAATTTTAATTTAAGTGGTCACTTGTAAAAATCTCATCCTATGCGCTCATACCCCTTGGGGGGTACGTGGTGGGTACGTTTCGTACCCACCACGTACCCCCCACGTCCCCCGAATGAATTTCCGCTCTCCTGGGCTCAAATTTTTGTTTTTTTAAATCTGTTTGCGGATTTGAATTTAATTTTAATTTTAATTTAAGTGGTCACTTGTAAAAATCTCATCCTATGCGCTCATACCCAGTATGGGGTACGTATGGGGTACGATCGTACCCCATACGTACCCTATACGTACTCCACGCCCCCAAAATGCACTTCCGCTCTCCTGGGCTCAAATTTTTTGTATTTTTAAATCTGTTTGCGGATTTGAATTTAATTTTAATTTTAATTTAAGTGGTCACTTGTAAAAATCTCAGCCTATGCGCTCATACCCCTTGGGGGGTACGTGGTGGGTACGTTTCGTACCCACCACGTACCCCCCACGCCCCCCGAATGAATTTCCGCTCTCCTGGGCTCAAATTTTTGTTTTTTTAAATCTGTTTGCGGATTTGAATTTAATTTTAATTTTAATTTAAGTGGTCACTTGTAAAAATCTCAGCCTATGCGCTCATACCCCTTGGAGGGTACGTGGTGGGTACGTTTCGTACCCACCACGTACCCCCCACGCCCCCCGAATGAATTTCCGCTCTCCTGGGCTCAAATTTTTGTTTTTTTAAATCTGTTTGCGGATTTGAATTTAATTTTAATTTTAATTTAAGTGGTCACTAGTAAAAATCTCAGCCTATGCGCTCATACCCCTTGGGGGGTACGTGGTGGGTACGTTTCGTACCCACCACGTACCCCCCACGCCCCCCGAATGAATTTCCGCTCTCCTGGGCTCAAATTTTTGTTTTTTTAAATCTGTTTGCGGATTTGAATTTAATTTTAATTTTAATTTAAGTGGTCACTTGTAAAAATCTCAGCCTATGCGCTCATACCCCTTGGGGGGTACGTGGTGGGTACGTTTCGTACCCACCACGTACCCCCCACGCCCCCCGAATGAATTTCCGCTCTCCTGGGCTCAAATTTTTGTTTTTTTAAATCTGTTTGCGGATTTGAATTTAATTTTAATTTTAATTTAAGTGGTCACTTGTAAAAATCTCAGCCTATGCGCTCATACCCCTTGGGGGGTACGTGGTGGGTACGTTTCGTACCCACCACGTACCCCCCACGCCCCCCGAATGAATTTCCGCTCTCCTGGGCTCAAATTTTTGTTTTTTTAAATCTGTTTGCGGATTTGAATTTAATTTTAATTTTAATTTAAGTGGTCACTTGTAAAAATCTCAGCCTATGCGCTCATACCCCTTGGGGGGTACGTGGTGGGTACGTTTCGTACCCACCACGTACCCCCCACGCCCCCCGAATGAATTTCCGCTCTCCTGGGCTCAAATTTTTGTTTTTTTAAATCTGTTTGCGGATTTGAATTTAATTTTAATTTTAATTTAAGTGGTCACTTGTAAAAATCTCAGCCTATGCGCTCATACCCCTTGGGGGGTACGTGGTGGGTACGTTTCGTACCCACCACGTACCCCCCACGCCCCCCGAATGAATTTCCGCTCTCCTGGGCTCAAATTTTTGTTTTTTTAAATCTGTTTGCGGATTTGAATTTAATTTTAATTTTAATTTAAGTGGTCACTTGTAAAAATCTCAGCCTATGCGCTCATACCCCTTGGGGGGTACGTGGTGGGTACGTTTCGTACCCACCACGTACCCCCCACGCCTCCCGAATGAATTTCCGCTCTCCTGGGCTCAAATTTTTGTTTTTTTAAATCTGTTTGCGGATTTGAATTTAATTTTAATTTTAATTTAAGTGGTCACTTGTAAAAATCTCAGCCTATGCGCTCATACCCCTTGGGGGGTACGTGGTGGGTACGTTTTGTACCCACCACGTACCCCCCACGCCCCCCGAATGAATTTCCGCTCTCCTGGGCTCAAATTTTTGTTTTTTTAAATCTGTTTGCGGATTTGAATTTAATTTTAATTTTAATTTAAGTGGTCATTTGTAAAAATCTCAGCCTTGCGCTCATACCCCTTGGGGGGTACGTGGTGGGTACGTTTCGTACCCACCACGTACCCCCCACGCCCCCCGAATGAATTTCCGCTCTCCTGGGCTCAAATTTTTGTTTTTTTAAATCTGTTTGGGGATTTGAATTTAATTTTAATTTTAATTTAAGTGGTCACTTGTAAAAATCTCAGCCTATGCGCTCATACCCCTTGGAGGGTACGTGGTGGGTACGTTTCGTACCCACCACGTACCCCCCACGCCCCCCGAATGAATTTCCGCTCTCCTGGGCTCAAATTTTTGTTTTTTTAAATCTGTTTGCGGATTTGAATTTAATTTTAATTTTAATTTAAGTGGTCACTTGTAAAAATCTCATCCTATGCGCTCATACCCCTTGGGGGGTACGTTTCGTACCCACCACGTACCCCCCACGTCCCCCGAATGAATTTCCGCTCTCCTGGGCTCAAATTTTTGTTTTTTTAAATCTGTTTGCGGATTTGAATTTAATTTTAATTTTAATTTAAGTGGTCACTTGTAATTATCTCATCCTATGCGCTCATACCCAGTATGGGGTACGTATGGGGTACGATCGTACCCCATACGTACCCTATACGTACTCCACGCCCCCAAAATGCACTTCCGCTCTCCTGGGCTCAAATTTTTGTTTTTTTAAATCTGTTTGCGGATTTGAATTTAATTTTAATTTTAATTTAAGTGGTCACTTGTAAAAATCTCAGCCTATGCGCTCATACCCCTTGGGGGGTACGTGGTGGGTACGTTTCGTACCCACCACGTACCCCCCACGCCCCCCGAATGAATTTCCGCTCTCCTGGGCTCAAATTTTTGTTTTTTTAAATCTGTTTGCGGATTTGAATTTAATTTTAATTTTAATTTAAGTGGTCACTTGTCAAAATCTCAGCCTATGCGCTCATACCCCTTGGAGGGTACGTGGTGGGTACGTTTCGTACCCACCACGTACCCCCCACGTCCCCCGAATGAATTTCCGCTCTCCTGGGCTCAAATTTTTGTTTTTTTAAATCTGTTTGCGGATTTGAATTTAATTTTAATTTTAATTTAAGTGGTCACTTGTAAAAATCTCAGCCTATGCGCTCATACCCCTTGGGGGGTACGTGGTGGGTACGTTTCGTACCCACCACGTACCCCCCACGCCCCCCGAATGAATTTCCGCTCTCCTGGGCTCAAATTTTTGTTTTTTTAAATCTGTTTGCGGATTTGAATTTAATTTTAATTTTAATTTAAGTGGTCACTTGTAAAAATCTCAGCCTATGCGCTCATACCCCTTGGGATGTACGTGGTGGGTACGTTTCGTACCCACCACGTACCCCCCACGCCCCCCGAATGAATTTCCGCTCTCCTGGGCTCAAATTTTTGTTTTTTTAAATCTGTTTGCGGATTTGAATTTAATTTTAATTTTAATTTAAGTGGTCACTTGTAAAAATCTCATCCTATGCGCTCATACCCCTTGGGGGGTACGTGGTGGGTACGTTTCGTACCCACCACGTACCCCCCACGTCCCCCGAATGAATTTCCGCTCTCCTGGGCTCAAATTTTTGTTTTTTTAAATCTGTTTGCGGATTTGAATTTAATTTTAATTTTAATTTAAGTGGTCACTTGTAAAAATCTCATCCTATGCGCTCATACCCAGTATGGGGTACGTATGGGGTACGATCGTACCCCATACGTACCCTATACGTACTCCACGCCCCCAAAACGCACTTCCGCTCTCCTGGGCTCAAATTTTTGTTTTTTTAAATCTGTTTGCGGATTTGAATTTAATTTTAATTTTAATTTAAGTGGTCACTTGTAAAAATCTCAGCCTATGCGCTCATACCCCTTGGAGGGTACGTGGTGGGTACGTTTCGTACCCACCACGTACCCCCCACGCCCCCCGAATGAATTTCCGCTCTCCTGGGCTCAAATTTTTGTTTTTTTAAATCTGTTTGCGGATTTGAATTTAATTTTAATTTTAATTTAAGTGGTCACTTGTAAAAATCTCATCCTATGCGCTCATACCCCTTGGGGGGTACGTGGTGGGTACGTTTCGTACCCACCACGTACCCCCCACGTCCCCCGAATGAATTTCCGCTCTCCTGGGCTCAAATTTTTGTTTTTTTAAATCTGTTTGCGGATTTGAATTTAATTTTAATTTTAATTTAAGTGGTCACTTGTAAAAATCTCATCCTATGCGCTCATACCCAGTATGGGGTACGTATGGGGTACGATCGTACCCCATACGTACCCTATACGTACTCCACGCCCCCAAAATGCACTTCCGCTCTCCTGGGCTCAAATTTTTGTTTTTTTAAATCTGTTTGCGGATTTGAATTTAATTTTAATTTTAATTTAAGTGGTCACTTGTAAAAATCTCAGCCTATGCGCTCATACCCCTTGGCGGGTACGTGGTGGGTACGTTTCGTACCCACCACGTACCCCCCACGCCCCCCGAATGAATTTCCGCTCTCCTGGGCTCAAATTTTTGTTTTTTTAAATCTGTTTGCGGATTTGAATTTAATTTTAATTTTAATTTAAGTGGTCACTTGTAAAAATCTCAGCCTATGCGCTCATACCCCTTGGGGGGTACGTGGTGGGTACGTTTCGTACCCACCACGTACCCCCCACGCCCCCCGAATGAATTTCCGCTCTCCTGGGCTCAAATTTTTGTTTTTTTAAATCTGTTTGCGGATTTGAATTTAATTTTAATTTTAATTTAAGTGGTCACTTGTAAAAATCTCAGCCTATGCGCTCATACCCCTTGGGGGGTACGTGGTGGGTACGTTTCGTACCCACCACGTACCCCCCACGCCCCCCGAATGAATTTCCGCTCTCCTGGGCTCAAATTTTTGTTTTTTTAAATCTGTTTGCGGATTTGAATTTAATTTTAATTTTAATTTAAGTGGTCACTTGTAAAAATCTCAGCCTATGCGCTCATACCCCTTGGGGGGTACGTGGTGGGTACGTTTCGTACCCACCACGTACCCCCACGCCCCCCGAATGAATTTCCGCTCTCCTGGGCTCAAATTTTTGTTTTTTTAAATCTGTTTGCGGATTTGAATTTAATTTTAATTTTAATTTAAGTGGTCACTTGTAAAAATCTCAGCCTATGCGCTCATACCTTTTGGGGGGTACGTGGTGGGTACGTTTCGTACCCACCACGTACCCCCCACGCCCCCCGAATGAATTTCCGCTCTCCTGGGCTCAAATTTTTGTTTTTTTAAATCTGTTTGCGGATTTGAATTTAATTTTAATTTTAATTTAAGTGGTCATTTGTAAAAATCTCAGCCTATGCGCTCATACCCCTTGGGGGGTACGTGGTGGGTACGTTTCGTACCCACCACGTACCCCCCACGCCCCCCGAATGAATTTCCGCTCTCCTGGGCTCAAATTTTTGTTTTTTTAAATCTGTTTGCGGATTTGAATTTAATTTTAATTTTAATTTAAGTGGTCACTTGTAAAAATCTCAGCCTATGCGCTCATACCCCTTGGAGGGTACGTGGTGGGTACGTTTCGTACCCACCACGTACCCCCCACGCCCCCCGAATGAATTTCCGCTCTCCTGGGCTCAAATTTTTGTTTTTTTAAATCTGTTTGCGGATTTGAATTTAATTTTAATTTTAATTTAAGTGGTCACTTGTAAAAATCTCATCCTATGCGCTCATACCCCTTGGGGGGTACGTGGTGGGTACGTTTCGTACCCACCACGTACCCCCCACGTCCCCCGAATGAATTTCCGCTCTCCTGGGCTCAAATTTTTGTTTTTTTAAATCTGTTTGCGGATTTGAATTTAATTTTAATTTTAATTTAAGTGGTCACTTGTAAAAATCTCATCCTATGCGCTCATACCCAGTATGGGGTACGTATGGGGTACGATCGTACCCCATACGTACCCTATACGTACTCCACGCCCCCAAAATGCACTTCCGCTCTCCTGGGCTCAAATTTTTGTTTTTTTAAATCTGTTTGCGGATTTGAATTTAATTTTAATTTTAATTTAAGTGGTCACTTGTAAAAATCTCAGCCTATGCGCTCATACCCCTTGGGGGGTACGTGGTGGGTACGTTTCGTACCCACCACGTACCCCCCACGCCCCCCGAATGAATTTCCGCTCTCCTGGGCTCAAATTTTTGTTTTTTTAAATCTGTTTGCGGATTTGAATTTAATTTTAATTTTAATTTAAGTGGTCACTTGTAAAAATCTCAGCCTATGCGCTCATACCCCTTGGGGGGTACGTGGTGGGTACGTTTCGTACCCACCACGTACCCCCCACGCCCCCCGAATGAATTTCCGCTCTCCTGGGCTCAAATTTTTGTTTTTTTAAATCTGTTTGCGGATTTGAATTTAATTTTAATTTTAATTTAAGTGGTCACTTGTAAAAATCTCAGCCTATGCGCTCATACCCCTTGGGGGGTACGTGGTGGGTACGTTTCGTACCCACCACGTACCCCCACGTCCCCCGAATGAATTTCCGCTATCCTGGGCTCAAATTTTTGTTTTTTTAAATCTGTTTGCGGATTTGAATTTAATTTTAATTTTAATTTAAGTGGTCACTTGTAAAAATCTCAGCCTATGCGCTCATACCCCTTGGGGGGTACGTGGTGGGTACGTTTCGTACCCACCACGTACCCCCCACGCCCCCCGAATGAATTTCCGCTCTCCTGGGCTCAAATTTTTGTTTTTTTAAATCTGTTTGCGGATTTGAATTTAATTTTAATTTTAATTTAAGTGGTCACTTGTAAAAATCTCAGCCTATGCGCTCATACCCCTTGGGGGGTACGTGGTGGGTACGTTTCGTACCCACCACGTACCCCCCACGCCCCCCGAATGAATTTCCGCTCTCCTGGGCTCAAATTTTTTTTTTTTTAAATCTGTTTGCGGATTTGAATTTAATTTTAATTTTAATTTAAGTGGTCACTTGTAAAAATCTCAGCCTATGCGCTCATACCTTTTGGGGGGTACGTGGTGGGTACGTTTCGTACCCACCACGTACCCCCCACGCCCCCCGAATGAATTTCCGCTGTCCTGGGCTCAAATTTTTGTTTTTTTAAATCTGTTTGCGGATTTGAATTTAATTTTAATTTTAATTTAAGTGGTCATTTGTAAAAATCTCAGCCTATGCGCTCATACCCCTTGGGGGGTACGTGGTGGGTACGTTTCGTACCCACCACGTACCCCCCACGCCCCCCGAATGAATTTCCGCTCTCCTGGGCTCAAATTTTTGTTTTTTTAAATCTGTTTGCGGATTTGAATTTAATTTTAATTTTAATTTAAGTGGTCACTTGTAAAAATCTCATCCTATGCGCTCATACCCCTTGGGGGGTACGTGGTGGGTACGTTTCGTACCCACCACGCTCATACCCAGTATGGGGTACGTATGGGGTACGATCGTACCCCATACGTACCCTATACGTACTCCACGCCCCCAAAATGCACTTCCGCTCTCCTGGGCTCAAATTTTTGTTTTTTTAAATCTGTTTGCGGATTTGAATTTAATTTTAATTTTAATTTAAGTGGTCACTTGTAAAAATCTCAGCCTATGCGCTCATACCCCTTGGGGGGTACGTGGTGGGTACGTTTCGTACCCACCACGTACCCCCCACGCCCCCGAATGAATTTCCGCTCTCCTGGGCTCAAATTTTTGTTTTTTTAAATCTGTTTGCGGATTTGAATTTAATTTTAATTTTAATTTAAGTGGTCACTTGTAAAAATCTCAGCCTATGCGCTCATACCCCTTGGGGGGTACGTGGTGGGTACGTTTCGTACCCACCACGTACCCCCCACGCCCCCCGAATGAATTTCCGCTCTCCTGGGCTCAAATTTTTGTTTTTTTAAATCTGTTTGCGGATTTGAATTTAATTTTAATTTTAATTTAAGTGGTCACTTGTAAACATCTCAGCCTATGCGCTCATACCCCTTGGGGGGTACGTGGTGGGTACGTTTCGTACCCACCACGTACCCCCCACGCCCCCCGAATGAATTTCCGCTCTCCTGGGCTCAAATTTTTGTTTTTTTAAATCTGTTTGCGGATTTGAATTTAATTTTAATTTTAATTTAAGTGGTCACTTGTAAAAATCTCAGCCTATGCGCTCATACCCCTTGGGGGGTACGTGGTGGGTACGTTTCGTACCCACCACGTACCCCCACGCCCCCCGAATGAATTTCCGCTCTCCTGGGCTCAAATTTTTGTTTTTTTAAATCTGTTTGCGGATTTGAATTTAATTTTAATTTTAATTTAAGTGGTCACTTGTAAAAATCTCAGCCTATGCGCTCATACCCCTTGGGGGGTACGTGGTGGGTACGTTTCGTACCCACCACGTACCCCCTACGCCCCCCGAATGAATTTCCGCTCTCCTGGGCTCAAATTTTTGTTTTTTTAAATCTGTTTGCGGATTTGAATTTAATTTTAATTTTAATTTAAGTGGTCACTTGTAAAAATCTCAGCCTATGCGCTCATACCCCTTGGGGGGTACGTGGTGGGTACGTTTCGTACCCACCACGTACCCCCCACGCCCCCCGAATGAATTTCCGCTCTCCTGGGCTCAAATTTTTGTTTTTTTAAATCTGTTTGCGGATTTGAATTTAATTTTAATTTTAATTTAAGTGGTCACTTGTAAAAATCTCAGCCTATGCGCTCATACCCCTTGGGGGGTACGTGGTGGGTACGTTTCGTACCCACCACGTACCCCCACGCCCCCCGAATGAATTTCCGCTCTCCTGGGCTCAAATTTTTGTTTTTTTAAATCTGTTTGCGGATTTGAATTTAATTTTAATTTTAATTTAAGTGGTCACTTGTAAAAATCTCAGCCTATGCGCTCATACCCCTTGGGGGGTACGTGGTGGGTACGTTTCGTACCCACCACGTACCCCCCACGCCCCCCGAATGAATTTCCGCTCTCCTGGGCTCAAATTTTTGTTTTTTTAAATCTGTTTGCGGATTTGAATTTAATTTTAATTTTAATTTAAGTGGTCACTTGTAAAAATCTCAGCCTATGCGCTCATACCCCTTGGGGGGTACGTGGTGGGTACGTTTCGTACCCACCACGTACCCCCCACGCCCCCCGAATGAATTTCCGCTCTCCTGGGCTCAAATTTTTGTTTTTTTAAATCTGTTTGCGGATTTGAATTTAATTTTAATTTTAATTTAAGTGGTCACTTGTAAAAATCTCAGCCTATGCGCTCATACCTTTTGGGGGGTACGTGGTGGGTACGTTTCGTACCCACCACGTACCCCCCACGCCCCCCGAATGAATTTCCGCTCTCCTGGGCTCAAATTTTTGTTTTTTTAAATCTGTTTGCGGATTTGAATTTAATTTTAATTTTAATTTAAGTGGTCATTTGTAAAAATCTCAGCCTATGCGCTCATACCCCTTGGGGGGTACGTATGGGGTACGATCGTACCCCATACGTACCCTATACGTACTCCACGCCCCCAAAATGCACTTCCGCTCTCCTGGGCTCAAATTTTTGTTTTTTTAAATCTGTTTGCGGATTTGAATTTAATTTTAATTTTAATTTAAGTGGTCACTTGTAAAAATCTCAGCCTATGCGCTCATACCCCTTGGGAGGTACGTGGTGGGTACGTTTCGTACCCACCACGTACCCGCCACGCCCCCCGAATGAATTTCCGCTCTCCTGGGCTCAAATTTTTGTTTTTTTAAATCTGTTTGCGGATTTGAATTTAATTTTAATTTTAATTTAAGTGGTCACTTGTAAAAATCTCATCCTATGCGCTCATACCCAGTATGGGGTACGTATGGGGTACGATCGTACCCCATACGTACCCTATACGTACTCCACGCCCCCAAAATGCACTTCCGCTCTCCTGGGCTCAAATTTTTGTTTTTTTAAATCTGTTTGCGGATTTGAATTTAATTTTAATTTTAATTTAAGTGGTCACTTGTAAAAATCTCAGCCTATGCGCTCATACCCCTTGGGGGGTACGTGGTGGGTACGTTTCGTACCCACCACGTACCCCCCACGCCCCCGAATGAATTTCCGCTCTCCTGGGCTCAAATTTTTGTTTTTTTAAATCTGTTTGCGGATTTGAATTTAATTTTAATTTTAATTTAAGTGGTCACTTGTAAAAATCTCAGCCTATGCGCTCATACCCCTTGGGGGGTACGTGGTGGGTACGTTTCGTACCCACCACGTACCCCCCACGCCCCCCGAATGAATTTCCGCTCTCCTGGGCTCAAATTTTTGTTTTTTTAAATCTGTTTGCGGATTTGAATTTAATTTTAATTTTAATTTAAGTGGTCACTTGTAAAAATCTCAGCCTATGCGCTCATACCCCTTGGGGGGTACGTGGTGGGTACGTTTCGTACCCACCACGTACCCCCCACGCCCCCCGAATGAATTTCCGCTCTCCTGGGCTCAAATTTTTGTTTTTTTAAATCTGTTTGCGGATTTGAATTTAATTTTAATTTTAATTTAAGGGGTCACTTGTAAAAATCTCATCCTATGCGCTCATACCCCTTGGGGGGTACGTGGTGGGTACGTTTCGTACCCACCACGTACCCCCCACGCCCCCCGAATGAATTTCCGCTCTCCTGGGCTCAAATTTTTGTTTTTTTAAATCTGTTTGCGGATTTGAATTTAATTTTAATTTTAATTTAAGTGGTCACTTGTAAAAATCTCAGCCTATGCGCTCATACCCCTTGGGGGGTACGTGGTGGGTACGTTTCGTACCCACCACGTACCCCCCACCCCCCCCGAATGAATTTCCGCTCTCCTGGGCTCAAATTTTTGTTTTTTTAAATCTGTTTGCGGATTTGAATTTAATTTTAATTTTAATTTAAGTGGTCACTTGTAAAAATCTCAGCCTATGCGCTCATACCCCTTGGGGGGTACGTGGTGGGTACGTTTCGTACCCACCACGTACCCCCCACGCCCCCCGAATGAATTTCCGCTCTCCTGGGCTCAAATTTTTGTTTTTTTAAATCTGTTTGCGGATTTGAATTTAATTTTAATTTTAATTTAAGTGGTCACTTGTAAAAATCTCAGCCTATGCGCTCATACCCCTTGGGGGGTACGTGGTGGGTACGTTTCGTACCCACCACGTACCCACCACGTACCCCCCACGCCCCCCGAATGAATTTCCGCTCTCCTGGGCTCAAATTTTTGTTTTTTTAAATCTGTTTGCGGATTTGAATTTAATTTTAATTTTAATTTAAGTGGTCACTTGTAAAAATCTCAGCCTATGCGCTCATACTCCTTGGGGGGTACGTGGTGGGTACGTTTCGTACTTCCCCCAAGGGGTATGAGCGCATAGGCTGAGATTTTTACAAGTGACCACTTAAATTAAAATTAAAATTAAATTCAAATCCGCAAACAGATTTAAAAAAACAAAAATTTGAGCCCAGGAGAGCGGAAGTGCATTTTGGGGGCGTGGAGTACGTATAGGGTACGTATGGGGTACGATCGTACCCCATACGTACCCCATACTGGGTATGAGCGCATAGGATGAGATTTTTACAAGTGACCACTTAAATTAAAATTAAAATTAAATTCAAATCCGCAAACAGATTTAAAAAAACAAAAATTTGAGCCCAGGAGAGCGGAAATTCATTCGGGGGACGTGGGGGGTACGTGGTGGGTACGAAACGTACCCACCACGTACCCCCCAAGGGGTATGAGCGCATAGGATGAGATTTTTACAAGTGACCACTTAAATTAAAATTAAAATTAAATTCAAATCCGCAAACAGATTTAAAAAAACAAAAATTTGAGCCCAGGAGAGCGGAAATTCATTCGGGGGGCGTGGGGGGTACGTGGTGGGTACGAAACGTACCCACCACGTACCCTCCAAGGGGTATGAGCGCATAGACTGAGATTTTTACAAGTGACCACTTAAATTAAAATTAAAATTAAATTCAAATCCGCAAACAGATTTAAAAAAACAAAAATTTGAGCCCAGGAGAGCGGAAATTCATTCGGGGGGCGTGGGGGGTACGTGGTGGGTACGAAACGTACCCACCACGTACCCCCCAAGGGGTATGAGCGCATAGGCTGAGATTTTTACAAATGACCACTTAAATTAAAATTAAAATTAAATTCAAATCCGCAAACAGATTTAAAAAAACAAAAATTTGAGCCCAGGAGAGCGGAAATTCATTCGGGGGGCGTGGGGGGTACGTGGTGGGTACGAAACGTACCCACCACGTACCCCCCAAGGGGTATGAGCGCATAGGCTGAGATTTTTACAAGTGACCACTTAAATTAAAATTAAAATTAAATTCAAATCCGCAAACAGATTTAAAAAAACAAAAATTTGAGCCCAGGAGAGCGGAAATTCATTCGGGGGGCGTGGGGGGTACGTGGTGGGTACGAAACGTACCCACCACGTACCCCCCAAGGGGTATGAGCGCATAGGCTGAGATTTTTACAAGTGACCACTTAAATTAAAATTAAAATTAAATTCAAATCCGCAAACAGATTTAAAAAAACAAAAATTTGAGCCCAGGAGAGCGGAAATTCATTCGGGGGGCGTGGGGGGTACGTGGTGGGTACGAAACGTACCCACCACGTACCCCCCAAGGGGTATGAGCGCATAGGCTGAGATTTTTACAAGTGACCACTTAAATTAAAATTAAAATTAAATTCAAATCCGCAAACAGATTTAAAAAAACAAAAATTTGAGCCCAGGAGAGCGGAAGTGCATTTTGGGGGCGTGGAGTACGTATAGGGTACGTATGGGGTACGATCGTACCCCATACGTACCCCATACTGGGTATGAGCGCATAGGCTGAGATTTTTACAAGTGACCACTTAAATTAAAATTAAAATTAAATTCAAATCCGCAAACAGATTTAAAAAAACAAAAATTTGAGCCCAGGAGAGCGGAAATTCATTCGGGGGACGTGGGGGGTACGTGGTGGGTACGAAACGTACCCACCACGTACCCCCCAAGGGGTATGAGCGCATAGGATGAGATTTTTACAAGTGACCACTTAAATTAAAATTAAAATTAAATTCAAATCCGCAAACAGATTTAAAAAAACAAAAATTTGAGCCCAGGAGAGCGGAAATTCATTCGGGGGGCGTGGGGGGTACGTGGTGGGTACGAAACGTACCCACCACGTACCCTTCAAGGAGTATGAGCGCATAGGCTGAGATTTTTACAAATGACCACTTAAATTAAAATTAAAATTAAATTCAAATCCGCAAACAGATTTAAAAAAACAAAAATTTGAGCCCAGGAGAGCGGAAATTCATTCGGGGGGCGTGGGGGGTACGTGGTGGGTACGAAACGTACCCACCACGTACCCCCCAAAAGGTATGAGCGCATAGGCTGAGATTTTTACAAGTGACCACTTAAATTAAAATTAAAATTAAATTCAAATCCGCAAACAGATTTAAAAAAACAAAAATTTGAGCCCAGGAGAGCGGAAATTCATTCGGGGGGCGTGGGGGGTACGTACGTACCCCCCACGCCCCCCGAATGAATTTCCGCTCTCCTGGGCTCAAATTTTTGTTTTTTTTAATCTGTTTGCGGATTTGAATTTAATTTTAATTTTAATTTAAGTGGTCACTTGTAAAAATCTCAGCCTATGCGCTCATACCCCTTGGAGGGTACGTGGTGGGTACGTTTCGTACCCACCACGTACCCCCCACGCCCCCCGAATGAATTTCCGCTCTCCTGGGCTCAAATTTTTGTTTTTTTAAATCTGTTTGCGGATTTGAATTTAATTTTAATTTTAATTTAAGTGGTCACTTGTAAAAATCTCAGCCTATGCGCTCATACCCCTTGGGGGGTACGTGGTGGGTACGTTTCGTACCCACCACGTACCCCCCACGCCCCCCGAATGAATTTCCGCTCTCCTGGGCTCAAATTTTTGTTTTTTTAAATCTGTTTGCGGATTTGAATTTAATTTTAATTTTAATTTAAGTGGTCACTTGTAAAAATCTCAGCCTATGCGCTCATACCCCTTGGGGGGTACGTGGTGGGTACGTTTCGTACCCACCACGTACCCCCCACGCCCCCCGAATGAATTTCCGCTCTCCTGGGCTCAAATTTTTGTTTTTTTAAATCTGTTTGCGGATTTGAATTTAATTTTAATTTTAATTTAAGTGGTCACTTGTAAAAATCTCAGCCTATGCGCTCATACCCCTTGGGGGGTACGTGGTGGGTACGTTTCGTACCCACCACGTACCCCCCACGCCCCCCGAATGAATTTCCGCTCTCCTGGGCTCAAATTTTTGTTTTTTTAAATCTGTTTGCGGATTTGAATTTAATTTTAATTTTAATTTTAATTTAAGTGGTCACTTGTAAAAATCTCAGCCTATGCGCTCATACCCCTTGGGGGGTACGTGGTGGGTACGTTTCGTACCCACCACGTACCCCCCACGCCCCCCGAATGAATTTCCGCTCTCCTGGGCTCAAATTTTTGTTTTTTTAAATCTGTTTGCGGATTTGAATTTAATTTTAATTTTAATTTTAATTTAAGTGGTCACTTGTAAAAATCTCAGCCTATGCGCTCATACCCCTTGGGGGGTACGTGGTGGGTACGTTTCGTACCCACCACGTACCCCCCACGCCCCCCGAATGAATTTCCGCTCTCCTGGGCTCAAATTTTTGTTTTTTTAAATCTGTTTGCGGATTTGAATTTAATTTTAATTTTAATTTAAGTGGTCACTTGTAAAAATCTCAGCCTATGCGCTCATACCCCTTGGGGGGTACGTGGTGGGTACGTTTCGTACCCACCACGTACCCCCCACGCACCCCGAATGAATTTCCGCTCTCCAGGGCTCAAATTTTTGTTTTTTTAAATCTGTTTGCGGATTTGAATTTAATTTTAATTTTAATTTAAGTGGTCACTTGTAAAAATCTCAGCCTATGCGCTCATACCCCTTGGGGGGTACGTGGTGGGTACGTTTCGTACCCACCACGTACCCCCCACGCCCCCCGAATGAATTTCCGCTCTCCTGGGCTCAAATTTTTGTTTTTTTAAATCTGTTTGCGGATTTGAATTTAATTTTAATTTTAATTTAAGTGGTCACTTGTAAAAATCTCAGCCTATGCGCTCATACCCCTTGGGGGGTACGTGGTGGGTACGTTTCGTACCCACCACGTACCCCCCACGCCCCCCGAATGAATTTCCGCTCTCCTGGGCTCAAATTTTTGTTTTTTTAAATCTGTTTGCGGATTTGAATTTAATTTTAATTTTAATTTAAGTGGTCACTTGTAAAAATCTCAGCCTATGCGCTCATACCCCTTGGAGGGTACGTGGTGGGTACGTTTCGTACCCACCACGTACCCCCCACGCCCCCCGAATGAATTTCCGCTCTCCTGGGCTCAAATTTTTGTTTTTTTAAATCTGTTTGCGGATTTGAATTTAATTTTAATTTTAATTTAAGTGGTCACTTGTAAAAATCTCAGCCTATGCGCTCATACCCCTTGGGGGGTACGTGGTGGGTACGTTTCGTACCCACCACGTACCCCCCACGCCCCCGAATGAATTTCCGCTCTCCTGGGCTCAAATTTTTGTTTTTTTAAATCTGTTTGCGGATTTGAATTTAATTTTAATTTTAATTTAAGTGGTCACTTGTAAAAATCTCAGCCTATGCGCTCATACCCCTTGGGGGGTACGTGGTGGGTACGTTTCGTACCCACCACGTACCCCCCACGCCCCCCGAATGAATTTCCGCTCTCCTGGGCTCAAATTTTTGTTTTTTTAAATCTGTTTGCGGATTTGAATTTAATTTTAATTTTAATTTAAGTGGTCACTTGTAAAAATCTCAGCCTATGCGCTCATACCCCTTGGGGGGTACGTGGTGGGTACGTTTCGTACCCACCACGTACCCCCCACGCCCCCCGAATGAATTTCCGCTCTCCTGGGCTCAAATTTTTGTTTTTTTAAATCTGTTTGCGGATTTGAATTTAATTTTAATTTTAATTTAAGTGGTCACTTGTAAAAATCTCATCCTATGCGCTCATACCCAGTATGGGGTACGTATGGGGTACGATCGTACCCCATACGTACCCTATACGTACTCCACGCCCCCAAAATGCACTTCCGCTCTCCTGGGCTCAAATTTTTGTTTTTTTAAATCTGTTTGCGGATTTGAATTTAATTTTAATTTTAATTTAAGTGGTCACTTGTAAAAATCTCAGCCTATGCGCTCATACCCCTTGGGGGGTACGTGGTGGGTACGTTTCGTACCCACCACGTACCCCCCACGCCCCCCGAATGAATTTCCGCTCTCCTGGGCTCAAATTTTTGTTTTTTTAAATCTGTTTGCGGATTTGAATTTAATTTTAATTTTAATTTAAGTGGTCACTTGTAAAAATCTCAGCCTATGCGCTCATACCCCTTGGAGGGTACGTGGTGGGTACGTTTCGTACCCACCACGTACCCCCCACGCCCCCCGAATGAATTTCCGCTCTCCTGGGCTCAAATTTTTGTTTTTTTAAATCTGTTTGCGGATTTGAATTTAATTTTAATTTTAATTTAAGTGGTCACTTGTAAAAATCTCAGCCTATGCGCTCATACCCCTTGGGGGGTACGTGGTGGGTACGTTTCGTACCCACCACGTACCCCCCACGCCCCCCGAATGAATTTCCGCTCTCCTGGGCTCAAATTTTTGTTTTTTTAAATCTGTTTGCGGATTTGAATTTAATTTTAATTTTAATTTAAGTGGTCACTTGTAAAAATCTCAGCCTATGCGCTCATACCCCTTGGGGGGTACGTGGTGGGTACGTTTCGTACCCACCACGTACCCCCCACGCCCCCCGAATGAATTTCCGCTCTCCTGGGCTCAAATTTTTGTTTTTTTAAATCTGTTTGCGGATTTGAATTTAATTTTAATTTTAATTTAAGTGGTCACTTGTAAAAATCTCAGCCTATGCGCTCATACCCCTTGGAGGGTACGTGGTGGGTACGTTTCGTACCCACCACGTACCCCCCACGCCCCCCGAATGAATTTCCGCTCTCCTGGGCTCAAATTTTTGTTTTTTTAAATCTGTTTGCGGATTTGAATTTAATTTTAATTTTAATTTAAGTGGTCACTTCTAAAAATCTCAGCCTATGCGCTCATACCCCTTGGAGGGTACGTGGTGGGTACGTTTCGTACCCACCACGTACCCCCCACGCCCCCCGAATGAATTTCCGCTCTCCTGGGCTCAAATTTTTGTTTTTTTAAATCTGTTTGCGGATTTGAATTTAATTTTAATTTTAATTTAAGTGGTCACTTGTAAAAATCTCAGCCTATGCGCTCATACCCCTTGGGGGGTACGTGGTGGGTACGTTTCGTACCCACCACGTACCCCCCACGCCCCCCGAATGAATTTCCGCTCTCCTGGGCTCAAATTTTTGTTTTTTTAAATCTGTTTGCGGATTTGAATTTAATTTTAATTTTAATTTAAGTGGTCACTTGTAAAAATCTCAGCCTATGCGCTCATACCCCTTGGAGGGTACGTGGTGGGTACGTTTCGTACCCACCACGTACCCCCCACGCCCCCCGAATGAATTTCCGCTCTCCTGGGCTCAAATTTTTGTTTTTTTAAATCTGTTTGCGGATTTGAATTTAATTTTAATTTTAATTTAAGTGGTCACTTGTAAAAATCTCAGCCTATGCGCTCATACCCCTTGGGGGGTACGTGGTGGGTACGTTTCGTACCCACCACGTACCCCCCACGCCCCCCGAATGAATTTCCGCTCTCCTGGGCTCAAATTTTTGTTTTTTTAAATCTGTTTGCGGATTTGAATTTAATTTTAATTTTAATTTAAGTGGTCACTTGTAAAAATCTCAGCCTATGCGCTCATACCCCTTGCGGGGTACGTGGTGGGTACGTTTCGTACCCACCACGTACCCCCCACGCCCCCCGAATGAATTTCCGCTCTCCTGGGCTCAAATTTTTGTTTTTTTAAATCTGTTTGCGGATTTGAATTTAATTTTAATTTTAATTTAAGTGGTCACTTGTAAAAATCTCAGCCTATGCGCTCATACCCCTTGGGGGGTACGTGGTGGGTACGTTTCGTACCCACCACGTACCCCCCACGCCCCCCGAATGAATTTCCGCTCTCCTGGGCTCAAATTTTTGTTTTTTTAAATCTGTTTGCGGATTTGAATTTAATTTTAATTTTAATTTAAGTGGTCACTTGTAAAAATCTCAGCCTATGCGCTCATACCCCTTGGAGGGTACGTGGTGGGTACGTTTCGTACCCACCACGTACCCCCCACGCCCCCCGAATGAATTTCCGCTCTCCTGGGCTCAAATTTTTGTTTTTTTAAATCTGTTTGCGGATTTGAATTTAATTTTAATTTTAATTTAAGTGGTCACTTGTAAAAATCTCAGCCTACGCGCTCATACCCCTTGGGGGGTACGTGGTGGGTACGTTTCGTACCCACCACGTACCCCCCACGCCCCCCGAATGAATTTCCGCTCTCCTGGGCTCAAATTTTTGTTTTTTTAAATCTGTTTGCGGATTTGAATTTAATTTTAATTTTAATTTAAGTGGTCACTTGTAAAAATCTCAGCCTATGCGCTCATACCCCTTGGAGGGTACGTGGTGGGTACGTTTCGTACCCACCACGTACCCCCCACGTCCCCCGAATGAATTTCCGCTCTCCTGGGCTCAAATTTTTGTTTTTTTAAATCTGTTTGCGGATTTGAATTTAATTTTAATTTTAATTTAAGTGGTCACTTGTAAAAATCTCATCCTATGCGCTCATACCCAGTATGGGGTACGTATGGGGTACGATCGTACCCCATACGTACCCTATACGTACTCCACGCCCCCAAAATGCACTTCCGCTCTCCTGGGCTCAAATTTTTGTTTTTTTAAATCTGTTTGCGGATTTGAATTTAATTTTAATTTTAATTTAAGTGGTCACTTGTAAAAATCTCAGCCTATGCGCTCATACCCCTTGGGGGGTACGTGGTGGGTACGTTTCGTACCCACCACGTACCCCCCACGCCCCCCGAATGAATTTCCGCTCTCCTGGGCTCAAATTTTTGTTTTTTTAAATCTGTTTGCGGATTTGAATTTAATTTTAATTTTAATTTAAGTGGTCACTTGTAAAAATCTCAGCCTATGCGCTCATACCCCTTGGGGGGTACGTGGTGGGTACGTTTCGTACCCACCACGTACCCCCCACGCCCCCCGAATGAATTTCCGCTCTCCTGGGCTCAAATTTTTGTTTTTTTAAATCTGTTTGCGGATTTGAATTTAATTTTAATTTTAATTTAAGTGGTCACTTGTAAAAATCTCAGCCTATGCGCTCATACCCCTTGGGGGGTACGTGGTGGGTACGTTTCGTACCCACCACGTACCCCCCACGCCCCCCGAATGAATTTCCGCTCTCCTGGGCTCAAATTTTTGTTTTTTTAAATCTGTTTGCGGATTTGAATTTAATTTTAATTTTAATTTAAGTGGTCACTTGTAAAAATCTCAGCCTATGCGCTCATACCTTTTGGGGGGTACGTGGTGGGTACGTTTCGTACCCACCACGTACCCCCCACGCCCCCCGAATGAATTTCCGCTCTCCTGGGCTCAAATTTTTGTTTTTTTAAATCTGTTTGCGGATTTGAATTTAATTTTAATTTTAATTTAAGTGGTCACTTGTAAAAATCTCAGCCTATGCGCTCATACCCCTTGGGGGGTACGTGGTGGGTACGTTTCGTACCCACCACGTACCCCCCACGCCCCCCGAATGAATTTCCGCTCTCCTGGGCTCAAATTTTTGTTTTTTTAAATCTGTTTGCGGATTTGAATTTAATTTTAATTTTAATTTAAGTGGTCACTTGTAAAAATCTCAGCCTATGCGCTCATACCCCTTGGAGGGTACGTGGTGGGTACGTTTCGTACCCACCACGTACCCCCCACGCCCCCCGAATGAATTTCCGCTCTCCTGGGCTCAAATTTTTGTTTTTTTAAATCTGTTTGCGGATTTGAATTTAATTTTAATTTTAATTTAAGTGGTCACTTGTAAAAATCTCAGCCTATGCGCTCATACCCCTTGGGGGGTACGTGGTGGGTACGTTTCGTACCCACCACGTACCCACCACGCCCCCCGAATGAATTTCCGCTCTCCTGGGCTCAAATTTTTGTTTTTTTAAATCTGTTTGCGGATTTGAATTTAATTTTAATTTTAATTTAAGTGGTCACTTGTAAAAATCTCAGCCTATGCGCTCATACCCCTTGGGGGGTACGTGGTGGGTACGTTTCGTACCCACCACGTACCCCCCACGCCCCCGAATGAATTTCCGCTCTCCTGGGCTCAAATTTTTGTTTTTTTAAATCTGTTTGCGGATTTGAATTTAATTTTAATTTTAATTTAAGTGGTCACTTGTAAAAATCTCAGCCTATGCGCTCATACCCCTTGGGGGGTACGTGGTGGGTACGTTTCGTACCCACCACGTACCCCCCACGCCCCCCGAATGAATTTCCGCTCTCCTGGGCTCAAATTTTTGTTTTTTTAAATCTGTTTGCGGATTTGAATTTAATTTTAATTTTAATTTAAGTGGTCACTTGTAAAAATCTCAGCCTATGCGCTCATACCCCTTGGGGGGTACGTGGTGGGTACGTTTCGTACCCACCACGTACCCCCCACGCCCCCCGAATGAATTTCCGCTCTCCTGGGCTCAAATTTTTGTTTTTTTAAATCTGTTTGCGGATTTGAATTTAATTTTAATTTTAATTTAAGTGGTCACTTGTAAAAATCTCAGCCTATGCGCTCATACCCCTTGGGGGGTACGTGGTGGGTACGTTTCGTACCCACCACGTACCCCCCACGCCCCCCGAATGAATTTCCGCTCTCCTGGGCTCAAATTTTTGTTTTTTTAAATCTGTTTGCGGATTTGAATTTAATTTTAATTTTAATTTAAGTGGTCACTTGTAAAAATCTCAGCCTATGCGCTCATACCCCTTGGGGGGTACGTGGTGGGTACGTTTCGTACCCACCACGTACCCCCCACGCCCCCCGAATGAATTTCCGCTCTCCTGGGCTCAAATTTTTGTTTTTTTAAATCTGTTTGCGGATTTGAATTTAATTTTAATTTTAATTTAAGTGGTCACTTGTAAAAATCTCAGCCTATGCGCTCATACCCCTTGGAGGGTACGTGGTGGGTACGTTTCGTACCCACCACGTACCCCCCACGCCCCCCGAATGAATTTCCGCTCTCCTGGGCTCAAATTTTTGTTTTTTTAAATCTGTTTGCGGATATGAATTTAATTTTAATTTTAATTTAAGTGGTCACTTGTAAAAATCTCATCCTATGCGCTCATACCCAGTATGGGGTACGTATGGGGTACGATCGTACCCCATACGTACCCTATACGTACTCCACGCCCCCAAAATGCACTTCCGCTCTCCTGGGCTCAAATTTTTGTTTTTTTAAATCTGTTTGCGGATTTGAATTTAATTTTAATTTTAATTTAAGTGGTCACTTGTAAAAATCTCAGCCTATGCGCTCATACCCCTTGCGGGGTACGTGGTGGGTACGTTTCGTACCCACCACGTACCCCCCACGCCCCCCGAATGAATTTCCGCTCTCCTGGGCTCAAATTTTTGTTTTTTTAAATCTGTTTGCGGATTTGAATTTAATTTTAATTTTAATTTAAGTGGTCACTTGTAAAAATCTCAGCCTATGCGCTCATACCCCTTGGAGGGTACGTGGTGGGTACGTTTCGTACCCACCACGTACCCCCCACGCCCCCCGAATGAATTTCCGCTCTCCTGGGCTCAAATTTTTGTTTTTTTAAATCTGTTTGCGGATTTGAATTTAATTTTAATTTTAATTTAAGTGGTCACTTGTAAAAATCTCAGCCTATGCGCTCATACCCCTTGGAGGGTACGTGGTGGGTACGTTTCGTACCCACCACGTACCCCCCACGCCCCCCGAATGAATTTCCGCTCTCCTGGGCTCAAATTTTTGTTTTTTTAAATCTGTTTGCGGATTTGAATTTAATTTTAATTTTAATTTAAGTGGTCACTTGTAAAAATCTCAGCCTATGCGCTCATACCCCTTGGGGGGTACGTGGTGGGTACGTTTCGTACCCACCACGTACCCCCCACGCCCCCCGAATGAATTTCCGCTCTCCTGGGCTCAAATTTTTGTTTTTTTAAATCTGTTTGCGGATTTGAATTTAATTTTAATTTTAATTTAAGTGGTCACTTGTAAAAATCTCAGCCTATGCGCTCATACCCCTTGGAGGGTACGTGGTGGGTACGTTTCGTACCCACCACGTACCCCCCACGCCCCCCGAATGAATTTCCGCTCTCCTGGGCTCAAATTTTTGTTTTTTTAAATCTGTTTGCGGATTTGAATTTAATTTTAATTTTAATTTAAGTGGTCACTTGTAGAAATCTCAGCCTATGCGCTCATACCCCTTGCGGGGTACGTGGTGGGTACGTTTCGTACCCACCACGTACCCCCCACGCCCCCCGAATGAATTTCCGCTCTCCTGGGCTCAAATTTTTGTTTTTTTAAATCTGTTTGCGGATTTGAATTTAATTTTAATTTTAATTTAAGTGGTCACTTGTAAAAATCTCAGCCTATGCGCTCATACCCCTTGCGGGGTACGTGGTGGGTACGTTTCGTACCCACCACGTACCCCCCACGCCCCCCGAATGAATTTCCGCTCTCCTGGGCTCAAATTTTTGTTTTTTTAAATCTGTTTGCGGATTTGAATTTAATTTTAATTTTAATTTAAGTGGTCACTTGTAAAAATCTCAGCCTATGCGCTCATACCCCTTGGAGGGTACGTGGTGGGTACGTTTCGTACCCACCACGTACCCCCCACGTCCCCCGAATGAATTTCCGCTCTCCTGGGCTCAAATTTTTGTTTTTTTAAATCTGTTTGCGGATTTGAATTTAATTTTAATTTTAATTTAAGTGGTCACTTGTAAAAATCTCAGCCTATGCGCTCATACCCCTTGGAGGGTACGTGGTGGGTACGTTTCGTACCCACCACGTACCCCCCACGCCCCCCGAATGAATTTCCGCTCTCCTGGGCTCAAATTTTTGTTTTTTTAAATCTGTTTGCGGATTTGAATTTAATTTTAATTTTAATTTAAGTGGTCACTTGTAAAAATCTCAGCCTATGCGCTCATACCCCTTGGGGGGTACGTGGTGGGTACGTTTCGTACCCACCACGTACCCCCCACGCCCCCCGAATGAATTTCCGCTCTCCTGGGCTCAAATTTTTGTTTTTTTAAATCTGTTTGCGGATTTGAATTTAATTTTAATTTTAATTTAAGTGGTCACTTGTAAAAATCTCAGCCTATGCGCTCATACCCCTTGAAGGGTACGTGGTGGGTACGTTTCGTACCCACCACGTACCCCCCACGTCCCCCGAATGAATTTCCGCTCTCCTGGGCTCAAATTTTTGTTTTTTTAAATCTGTTTGCGGATTTGAATTTAATTTTAATTTTAATTTAAGTGGTCACTTGTAAAAATCTCATCCTATGCGCTCATACCCAGTATGGGGTACGTATGGGGTACGATCGTACCCCATACGTACCCTATACGTACTCCACGCCCCCAAAATGCACTTCCGCTCTCCTGGGCTCAAATTTTTGTTTTTTTAAATCTGTTTGCGGATTTGAATTTAATTTTAATTTTAATTTAAGTGGTCACTTGTAAAAATCTCAGCCTATGCGCTCATACCCCTTGGGGGGTACGTGGTGGGTACGTTTCGTACCCACCACGTACCCCCCACGCCCCCCGAATGAATTTCCGCTCTCCTGGGCTCAAATTTTTGTTTTTTTAAATCTGTTTGCGGATTTGAATTTAATTTTAATTTTAATTTAAGTGGTCACTTGTAAAAATCTCAGCCTATGCGCTCATACCCCTTGGGGGGTACGTGGTGGGTACGTTTCGTACCCACCACGTACCCCCCACGCCCCCCGAATGAATTTCCGCTCTCCTGGGCTCAAATTTTTGTTTTTTTAAATCTGTTTGCGGATTTGAATTTAATTTTAATTTTAATTTAAGTGGTCACTTGTAAAAATCTCAGCCTATGCGCTCATACCCCTTGGGGGGTACGTGGTGGGTACGTTTCGTACCCACCACGTACCCCCCACGTCCCCCGAATGAATTTCCGCTCTCCTGGGCTCAAATTTTTGTTTTTTTAAATCTGTTTGCGGATTTGAATTTAATTTTAATTTTAATTTATGTGGTCACTTGTAAAAATCTCATCCTATGCGCTCATACCCAGTATGGGGTACGTATGGGGTACGATCGTACCCCATACGTACCCTATACGTACTCCACGCCCCCAAAATGCACTTCCGCTCTCCTGGGCTCAAATTTTTGTTTTTTTAAATCTGTTTGCGGATTTGAATTTAATTTTAATTTTAATTTAAGTGGTCACTTGTAAAAATCTCAGCCTATGCGCTCATACCCTTTGGGGGGTACGTGGTGGGTACGTTTCGTACCCACCACGTACCCCCCACGCCCCCGAATGAATTTCCGCTCTCCTGGGCTCAAATTTTTGTTTTTTTTAAATCTGTTTGCGGATTTGAATTTAATTTTAATTTTAATTTAAGTGGTCACTTGTAAAAATCTCAGCCTATGCGCTCATACCCCTTGGGGGGTACGTGGTGGGTACGTTTCGTACCCACCACGTACCCCCCACGCCCCCCGAATGAATTTCCGCTCTCCTGGGCTCAAATTTTTGTTTTTTTAAATCTGTTTGCGGATTTGAATTTAATTTTAATTTTAATTTAAGTGGTCACTTGTAAAAATCTCAGCCTATGCGCTCATACCCCTTGGGGGGTACGTGGTGGGTACGTTTCGTACCCACCACGTACCCCCCACGCCCCCCGAATGAATTTCCGCTCTCCTGGGCTCAAATTTTTGTTTTTTTAAATCTGTTTGCGGATTTGAATTTAATTTTAATTTTAATTTAAGTGGTCACTTGTAAAAATCTCAGCCTATGCGCTCATACCCCTTGCGGGGTACGTGGTGGGTACGTTTCGTACCCACCACGTACCCACCACGCCCCCCGAATGAATTTCCGCTCTCCTGGGCTCAAATTTTTGTTTTTTTAAATCTGTTTGCGGATTTGAATTTAATTTTAATTTTAATTTAAGTGGTCACTTGTAAAAATCTCAGCCTATGCGCTCATACCCCTTGGAGGGTACGTGGTGGGTACATTTCGTACCCACCACGTACCCCCCACGTCCCCCGAATGAATTTCCGCTCTCCTGGGCTCAAATTTTTGTTTTTTTAAATCTGTTTGCGGATTTGAATTTAATTTTAATTTTAATTTAAGTGGTCACTTGTAAAAATCTCATCCTATGCGCTCATACCCAGTATGGGGTACGTATGGGGTACGATCGTACCCCATACGTACCCTATACGTACTCCACGCCCCCAAAATGCACTTCCGCTCTCCTGGGCTCAAATTTTTGTTTTTTTAAATCTGTTTGCGGATTTGAATTTAATTTTAATTTTAATTTAAGTGGTCACTTGTAAAAATCTCAGCCTATGCGCTCATACCCCTTGGGGGGTACGTGGTGGGTACGTTTCGTACCCACCACGTACCCCCCACGCCCCCCGAATGAATTTCCGCTCTCCTGGGCTCAAATTTTTGTTTTTTTAAATCTGTTTGCGGATTTGAATTTAATTTTAATTTTAATTTAAGTGGTCACTTGTAAAAATCTCATCCTATGCGCTCATACCCAGTATGGGGTACGTATGGGGTACGATCGTACCCCATACGTACCCTATACGTACTCCACGCCCCCAAAATGCACTTCCGCTCTCCTGGGCTCAAATTTTTGTTTTTTTAAATCTGTTTGCGGATTTGAATTTAATTTTAATTTTAATTTAAGTGGTCACTTGTAAAAATCTCAGCCTATGCGCTCATACCCCTTGGGGGGTACGTGGTGGGTACGTTTCGTACCCACCACGTACCCCCCACGCCCCCCGAATGAATTTCCGCTCTCCTGGGCTCAAATTTTTGTTTTTTTAAATCTGTTTGCGGATTTGAATTTAATTTTAATTTTAATTTAAGTGGTCACTTGTAAAAATCTCAGCCTATGCGCTCATACCCCTTGGAGGGTACGTGGTGGGTACGTTTCGTACCCACCACGTACCCCCCACGCCCCCCGAATGAATTTCCGCTCTCCTGGGCTCAAATTTTTGTTTTTTTAAATCTGTTTGCGGATTTGAATTTAATTTTAATTTTAATTTAAGTGGTCACTTGTAAAAATCTCAGCCTATGCGCTCATACCCCTTGGGGGGTACGTGGTGGGTACGTTTCGTACCCACCACGTACCCCCCACGCCCCCCGAATGAATTTCCGCTCTCCTGGGCTCAAATTTTTGTTTTTTTAAATCTGTTTGCGGATTTGAATTTAATTTTAATTTTAATTTAAGTGGTCACTTGTAAAAATCTCATCCTATGCGCTCATACCCAGTATGGGGTACGTATGGGGTACGATCGTACCCCATACGTACCCTATACGTACTCCACGCCCCCAAAATGCACTTCCGCTCTCCTGGGCTCAAATTTTTGTTTTTTTAAATCTGTTTGCGGATTTGAATTTAATTTTAATTTTAATTTAAGTGGTCACTTGTAAAAATCTCAGCCTATGCGCTCATACCCCTTGGGGGGTACGTGGTGGGTACGTTTCGTACCCACCACGTACCCCCCACGCCCCCCGAATGAATTTCCGCTCTCCTGGGCTCAAATTTTTGTTTTTTTAAATCTGTTTGCGGATTTGAATTTAATTTTAATTTTAATTTAAGTGGTCACTTGTAAAAATCTCAGCCTATGCGCTCATACCCCTTGGAGGGTACGTGGTGGGTACGTTTCGTACCCACCACGTACCCCCCACGTCCCCCGAATGAATTTCCGCTCTCCTGGGCTCAAATTTTTGTTTTTTTAAATCTGTTTGCGGATTTGAATTTAATTTTAATTTTAATTTAAGTGGTCACTTGTAAAAATCTCAGCCTATGCGCTCATACCCCTTGGGGGGTACGTGGTGGGTACGTTTCGTACCCACCACGTACCCCCCACGCCCCCCGAATGAATTTCCGCTCTCCTGGGCTCAAATTTTTGTTTTTTTAAATCTGTTTGCGGATTTGAATTTAATTTTAATTTTAATTTAAGTGGTCACTTGTAAAAATCTCATCCTATGCGCTCATACCCAGTATGGGGTACGTATGGGGTACGATCGTACCCCATACGTACCCTATACGTACTCCACGCCCCCAAAATGCACTTCCGCTCTCCTGGGCTCAAATTTTTGTTTTTTTAAATCTGTTTGCGGATTTGAATTTAATTTTAATTTTAATTTAAGTGGTCACTTGTAAAAATCTCAGCCTATGCGCTCATACCCCTTGGGGGGTACGTGGTGGGTACGTTTCGTACCCACCACGTACCCCCCACGCCCCCGAATGAATTTCCGCTCTCCTGGGCTCAAATTTTTGTTTTTTTAAATCTGTTTGCGGATTTGAATTTAATTTTAATTTTAATTTAAGTGGTCACTTGTAAAAATCTCAGCCTATGCGCTCATACCCCTTGGGGGGTACGTGGTGGGTACGTTTCGTACCCACCACGTACCCCCCACGCCCCCCGAATGAATTTCCGCTCTCCTGGGCTCAAATTTTTGTTTTTTTAAATCTGTTTGCGGATTTGA
Organism: Beris morrisii; assembly: GCA_951812415.1. Taxonomy (NCBI): domain Eukaryota; kingdom Metazoa; phylum Arthropoda; class Insecta; order Diptera; family Stratiomyidae; genus Beris; species Beris morrisii. Next base: position 33,141,794 of record OX638311.1, read on the forward strand.
ATTTAATTTTAATTTTAATTTAAGTGGTCACTTGTAAAAATCTCAGCCTATGCGCTCATACCCCTTGGGGGGTACGTGGTGGGTACGTTTCGTACCCACCACGTACCCCCCACGCCCCCCGAATGAATTTCCGCTCTCCTGGGCTCAAATTTTTGTTTTTTTAAATCTGTTTGCGGATTTGAATTTAATTTTAATTTTAATTTAAGTGGTCACTTGTAAAAATCTCATCCTATGCGCTCATACCCAGTATGGGGTACGTATGGGGTACGATCGTACCCCATACGTACCCTATACGTACTCCACGCCCCCAAAATGCACTTCCGCTCTCCTGGGCTCAAATTTTTGTTTTTTTAAATCTGTTTGCGGATTTGAATTTAATTTTAATTTTAATTTAAGTGGTCACTTGTAAAAATCTCAGCCTATGCGCTCATACCCCTTGGGGGGTACGTGGTGGGTACGTTTCGTACCCACCACGTACCCCCCACGCCCCCCGAATGAATTTCCGCTCTCCTGGGCTCAAATTTTTGTTTTTTTAAATCTGTTTGCGGATTTGAATTTAATTTTAATTTTAATTTAAGTGGTCACTTGTAAAAATCTCAGCCTATGCGCTCATACCCCTTGGAGGGTACGTGGTGGGTACGTTTCGTACCCACCACGTACCCCCCACGCCCCCCGAATGAATTTCCGCTCTCCTGGGCTCAAATTTTTGTTTTTTTAAATCTGTTTGCGGATTTGAATTTAATTTTAATTTTAATTTAAGTTGTCACTTGTAAAAATCTCAGCCTATGCGCTCATACCCCTTGGGGGGTACGTGGTGGGTACGTTTCGTACCCACCACGTACCCCCCACGCCCCCCGAATGAATTTCCGCTCTCCTGGGCTCAAATTTTTGTTTTTTTAAATCTGTTTGCGGATTTGAATTTAATTTTAATTTTAATTTAAGTGGTCACTTGTAAAAATCTCAGCCTATGCGCTCATACCCCTTGGGGGGTACGTGGTGGGTACGTTTCGTACCCACCACGTACCCCCCACGCCCCCCGAATGAATTTCCGCTCTCCTGGGCTCAAATTTTTGTTTTTTTAAATCTGTTTGCGGATTTGAATTTAATTTTAATTTTAATTTAAGTTGTCACTTGTAAAAATCTCAGCCTATGCGCTCATACCCCTTGGGGGGTACGTGGTGGGTACGTTTCGTACCCACCACGTACCCCCCACGCCCCCCGAATGAATTTCCGCTCTCCTGGGCTCAAATTTTTGTTTTTTTAAATCTGTTTGCGGATTTGAATTTAATTTTAATTTTAATTTAAGTGGTCACTTGTAAAAATCTCAGCCTATGCGCTCATACCCCTTGGGGGGTACGTGGTGGGTACGTTTCGTACCCACCACGTACCCCCCACGCCCCCCGAATGAATTTCCGCTCTCCTGGGCTCAAATTTTTGTTTTTTTAAATCTGTTTGCGGATTTGAATTTAATTTTAATTTTAATTTAAGTGGTCACTTGTAAAAATCTCAGCCTATGCGCTCATACCCCTTGGAGGGTACGTGGTGGGTACGTTTCGTACCCACCACGTACCCCCCACGTCCCCCGAATGAATTTCCGCTCTCCTGGGCTCAAATTTTTGTTTTTTTAAATCTGTTTGCGGATTTGAATTTAATTTTAATTTTAATTTAAGTGGTCACTTGTAAAAATCTCAGCCTATGCGCTCATACCCCTTGGAGGGTACGTGGTGGGTACGTTTCGTACCCACCACGTACCCCCCACGCCCCCCGAATGAATTTCCGCTCTCCTGGGCTCAAATTTTTGTTTTTTTAAATCTGTTTGCGGATTTGAATTTAATTTTAATTTTAATTTAAGTGGTCACTTGTAAAAATCTCATCCTATGCGCTCATACCCAGTATGGGGTACGTATGGGGTACGATCGTACCCCATACGTACCCTATACGTACTCCACGCCCCCAAAATGCACTTCCGCTCTCCTGGGCTCAAATTTTTGTTTTTTTAAATCTGTTTGCGGATTTGAATTTAATTTTAATTTTAATTTAAGTGGTCACTTGTAAAAATCTCAGCCTATGCGCTCATACCCCTTGGGGGGTACGTGGTGGGTACGTTTCGTACCCACCACGTACCCCCCACGCCCCCGAATGAATTTCCGCTCTCCTGGGCTCAAATTTTTGTTTTTTTAAATCTGTTTGCGGATTTGAATTTAATTTTAATTTTAATTTAAGTGGTCACTTGTAAAAATCTCAGCCTATGCGCTCATACCCCTTGGGGGGTACGTGGTGGGTACGTTTCGTACCCACCACGTACCCCCCACGCCCCCCGAATGAATTTCCGCTCTCCTGGGCTCAAATTTTTGTTTTTTTAAATCTGTTTGCGGATTTGAATTTAATTTTAATTTTAATTTAAGTGGTCACTTGTAAAAATCTCAGCCTATGCGCTCATACCCCTTGGGGGGTACGTGGTGGGTACGTTTCGTACCCACCACGTACCCCCCACGCCCCCCGAATGAATTTCCGCTCTCCTGGGCTCAAATTTTTGTTTTTTTAAATCTGTTTGCGGATTTGAATTTAATTTTAATTTTAATTTAAGTGGTCACTTGTAAAAATCTCATCCTATGCGCTCATACCCAGTATGGGGTACGTATGGGGTACGATCGTACCCCATACGTACCCTATACGTACTCCACGCCCCCAAAATGCACTTCCGCTCTCCTGGGCTCAAATTTTTGTTTTTTTAAATCTGTTTGCGGATTTGAATTTAATTTTAATTTTAATTTAAGTGGTCACTTGTAAAAATCTCAGCCTATGCGCTCATACCCCTTGGGGGGTACGTGGTGGGTACGTTTCGTACCCACCACGTACCCCCCACGCCCCCCGAATGAATTTCCGCTCTCCTGGGCTCAAATTTTTGTTTTTTTAAATCTGTTTGCGGATTTGAATTTAATTTTAATTTTAATTTAAGTGGTCACTTGTAAAAATCTCAGCCTATGCGCTCATACCCCTTGGAGGGTACGTGGTGGGTACGTTTCGTACCCACCACGTACCCCCCACGCCCCCCGAATGAATTTCCGCTCTCCTGGGCTCAAATTTTTGTTTTTTTAAATCTGTTTGCGGATTTGAATTTAATTTTAATTTTAATTTAAGTTGTCACTTGTAAAAATCTCAGCCTATGCGCTCATACCCCTTGGGGGGTACGTGGTGGGTACGTTTCGTACCCACCACGTACCCCCCACGCCCCCCGAATGAATTTCCGCTCTCCTGGGCTCAAATTTTTGTTTTTTTAAATCTGTTTGCGGATTTGAATTTAATTTTAATTTTAATTTAAGTGGTCACTTGTAAAAATCTCAGCCTATGCGCTCATACCCCTTGGGGGGTACGTGGTGGGTACGTTTCGTACCCACCACGTACCCCCCACGCCCCCCGAATGAATTTCCGCTCTCCTGGGCTCAAATTTTTGTTTTTTTAAATCTGTTTGCGGATTTGAATTTAATTTTAATTTTAATTTAAGTGGTCACTTGTAAAAATCTCAGCCTATGCGCTCATACCCCTTGGAGGGTACGTGGTGGGTACGTTTCGTACCCACCACGTACCCCCCACGTCCCCCGAATGAATTTCCGCTCTCCTGGGCTCAAATTTTTGTTTTTTTAAATCTGTTTGCGGATTTGAATTTAATTTTAATTTTAATTTAAGTGGTCACTTGTAAAAATCTCAGCCTATGCGCTCATACCCCTTGGGGGGTACGTGGTGGGTACGTTTCGTACCCACCACGTACCCCCCACGCCCCCCGAATGAATTTCCGCTCTCCTGGGCTCAAATTTTTGTTTTTTTAAATCTGTTTGCGGATTTGAATTTAATTTTAATTTTAATTTAAGTGGTCACTTGTAAAAATCTCATCCTATGCGCTCATACCCAGTATGGGGTACGTATGGGGTACGATCGTACCCCATACGTACCCTATACGTACTCCACGCCCCCAAAATGCACTTCCGCTCTCCTGGGCTCAAATTTTTGTTTTTTTAAATCTGTTTGCGGATTTGAATTTAATTTTAATTTTAATTTAAGTGGTCACTTGTAAAAATCTCAGCCTATGCGCTCATACCCCTTGGGGGGTACGTGGTGGGTACGTTTCGTACCCACCACGTACCCCCCACGCCCCCCGAATGAATTTCCGCTCTCCTGGGCTCAAATTTTTGTTTTTTTAAATCTGTTTGCGGATTTGAATTTAATTTTAATTTTAATTTAAGTGGTCACTTGTAAAAATCTCAGCCTATGCGCTCATACCCCTTGGAGGGTACGTGGTGGGTACGTTTCGTACCCACCACGTACCCCCCACGCCCCCCGAATGAATTTCCGCTCTCCTGGGCTCAAATTTTTGTTTTTTTAAATCTGTTTGCGGATTTGAATTTAATTTTAATTTTAATTTAAGTGGTCACTTGTAAAAATCTCAGCCTATGCGCTCATACCCCTTGGAGGGTACGTGGTGGGTACGTTTCGTACCCACCACGTACCCCCCACGTCCCCCGAATGAATTTCCGCTCTCCTGGGCTCAAATTTTTGTTTTTTTAAATCTGTTTGCGGATTTGAATTTAATTTTAATTTTAATTTAAGTGGTCACTTGTAAAAATCTCAGCCTATGCGCTCATACCCCTTGGGGGGTACGTGGTGGGTACGTTTCGTACCCACCACGTACCCCCCACGCCCCCCGAATGAATTTCCGCTCTCCTGGGCTCAAATTTTTGTTTTTTTAAATCTGTTTGCGGATTTGAATTTAATTTTAATTTTAATTTAAGTGGTCACTTGTAAAAATCTCATCCTATGCGCTCATACCCAGTATGGGGTACGTATGGGGTACGATCGTACCCCATACGTACCCTATACGTACTCCACGCCCCCAAAATGCACTTCCGCTCTCCTGGGCTCAAATTTTTGTTTTTTTAAATCTGTTTGCGGATTTGAATTTAATTTTAATTTTAATTTAAGTGGTCACTTGTAAAAATCTCAGCCTATGCGCTCATACCCCTTGGGGGGTACGTGGTGGGTACGTTTCGTACCCACCACGTACCCCCCACGCCCCCCGAATGAATTTCCGCTCTCCTGGGCTCAAATTTTTGTTTTTTTAAATCTGTTTGCGGATTTGAATTTAATTTTAATTTTAATTTAAGTGGTCACTTGTAAAAATCTCAGCCTATGCGCTCATACCCCTTGGAGGGTACGTGGTGGGTACGTTTCGTACCCACCACGTACCCCCCACGTCCCCCGAATGAATTTCCGCTCTCCTGGGCTCAAATTTTTGTTTTTTTAAATCTGTTTGCGGATTTGAATTTAATTTTAATTTTAATTTAAGTGGTCACTTGTAAAAATCTCAGCCTATGCGCTCATACCCCTTGGAGGGTACGTGGTGGGTACGTTTCGTACCCACCACGTACCCCCCACGCCCCCCGAATGAATTTCCGCTCTCCTGGGCTCAAATTTTTGTTTTTTTAAATCTGTTTGCGGATTTGAATTTAATTTTAATTTTAATTTAAGTGGTCACTTGTAAAAATCTCAGCCTATGCGCTCATACCCCTTGGGGGGTACGTGGTGGGTACGTTTCGTACCCACCACGTACCCCCCACGCCCCCCGAATGAATTTCCGCTCTCCTGGGCTCAAATTTTTGTTTTTTTAAATCTGTTTGCGGATTTGAATTTAATTTTAATTTTAATTTAAGTGGTCACTTGTAAAAATCTCAGCCTATGCGCTCATACCCCTTGGAGGGTACGTGGTGGGTACGTTTCGTACCCACCACGTACCCCCCACGCCCCCCGAATGAATTTCCGCTCTCCTGGGCTCAAATTTTTGTTTTTTTAAATCTGTTTGCGGATTTGAATTTAATTTTAATTTTAATTTAAGTGGTCACTTGTAAAAATCTCAGCCTATGCGCTCATACCCCTTGCGGGGTACGTGGTGGGTACGTTTCGTACCCACCACGTACCCCCCACGCCCCCCGAATGAATTTCCGCTCTCCTGGGCTCAAATTTTTGTTTTTTTAAATCTGTTTGCGGATTTGAATTTAATTTTAATTTTAATTTAAGTGGTCACTTGTAAAAATCTCAGCCTATGCGCTCATACCCCTTGCGGGGTACGTGGTGGGTACGTTTCGTACCCACCACGTACCCCCCACGCCCCCCGAATGAATTTCCGCTCTCCTGGGCTCAAATTTTTGTTTTTTTAAATCTGTTTGCGGATTTGAATTTAATTTTAATTTTAATTTAAGTGGTCACTTGTAAAAATCTCAGCCTATGCGCTCATACCCCTTGGAGGGTACGTGGTGGGTACGTTTCGTACCCACCACGTACCCCCCACGTCCCCCGAATGAATTTCCGCTCTCCTGGGCTCAAATTTTTGTTTTTTTAAATCTGTTTGCGGATTTGAATTTAATTTTAATTTTAATTTAAGTGGTCACTTGTAAAAATCTCAGCCTATGCGCTCATACCCCTTGGAGGGTACGTGGTGGGTACGTTTCGTACCCACCACGTACCCCCCACGCCCCCCGAATGAATTTCCGCTCTCCTGGGCTCAAATTTTTGTTTTTTTAAATCTGTTTGCGGATTTGAATTTAATTTTAATTTTAATTTAAGTGGTCACTTGTAAAAATCTCAGCCTATGCGCTCATACCCCTTGGGGGGTACGTGGTGGGTACGTTTCGTACCCACCACGTACCCCCCACGCCCCCCGAATGAATTTCCGCTCTCCTGGGCTCAAATTTTTGTTTTTTTAAATCTGTTTGCGGATTTGAATTTAATTTTAATTTTAATTTAAGTGGTCACTTGTAAAAATCTCAGCCTATGCGCTCATACCCCTTGGGGGGTACGTGGTGGGTACGTTTCGTACCCACCACGTACCCCCCACGCCCCCCGAATGAATTTCCGCTCTCCTGGGCTCAAATTTTTGTTTTTTTAAATCTGTTTGCGGATTTGAATTTAATTTTAATTTTAATTTAAGTGGTCACTTGTAAAAATCTCAGCCTATGCGCTCATACCCCTTGGGGGGTACGTGGTGGGTACGTTTCGTACCCACCACGTACCCCCCACGCCCCCCGAATGAATTTCCGCTCTCCTGGGCTCAAATTTTTGTTTTTTTAAATCTGTTTGCGGATTTGAATTTAATTTTAATTTTAATTTAAGTGGTCACTTGTAAAAATCTCAGCCTATGCGCTCATACCCCTTGGGGGGTACGTGGTGGGTACGTTTCGTACCCACCACGTACCCCCCACGCCCCCCGAATGAATTTCCGCTCTCCTGGGCTCAAATTTTTGTTTTTTTAAATCTGTTTGCGGATTTGAATTTAATTTTAATTTTAATTTAAGTGGTCACTTGTAAAAATCTCAGCCTATGCGCTCATACCCCTTGCGGGGTACGTGGTGGGTACGTTTCGTACCCACCACGTACCCCCCACGCCCCCCGAATGAATTTCCGCTCTCCTGGGCTCAAATTTTTGTTTTTTTAAATCTGTTTGCGGATTTGAATTTAATTTTAATTTTAATTTAAGTGGTCACTTGTAAAAATCTCAGCCTATGCGCTCATACCCCTTGGGGGGTACGTGGTGGGTACGTTTCGTACCCACCACGTACCCCCCACGCCCCCCGAATGAATTTCCGCTCTCCTGGGCTCAAATTTTTGTTTTTTTAAATCTGTTTGCGGATTTGAATTTAATTTTAATTTTAATTTAAGTGGTCACTTGTAAAAATCTCAGCCTATGCGCTCATACCCCTTGGAGGGTACGTGGTGGGTACGTTTCGTACCCACCACGTACCCCCCACGCCCCCCGAATGAATTTCCGCTCTCCTGGGCTCAAATTTTTGTTTTTTTAAATCTGTTTGCGGATTTGAATTTAATTTTAATTTTAATTTAAGTGGTCACTTGTAAAAATCTCAGCCTATGCGCTCATACCCCTTGGGGGGTACGTGGTGGGTACGTTTCGTACCCACCACGTACCCCCCACGCCCCCCGAATGAATTTCCGCTCTCCTGGGCTCAAATTTTTGTTTTTTTAAATCTGTTTGCGGATTTGAATTTAATTTTAATTTTAATTTAAGTGGTCACTTGTAAAAATCTCATCCTATGCGCTCATACCCAGTATGGGGTACGTATGGGGTACGATCGTACCCCATACGTACCCTATACGTACTCCACGCCCCCAAAATGCACTTCCGCTCTCCTGGGCTCAAATTTTTGTTTTTTTAAATCTGTTTGCGGATTTGAATTTAATTTTAATTTTAATTTAAGTGGTCACTTGTAAAAATCTCAGCCTATGCGCTCATACCCCTTGGGGGGTACGTGGTGGGTACGTTTCGTACCCACCACGTACCCCCCACGCCCCCCGAATGAATTTCCGCTCTCCTGGGCTCAAATTTTTGTTTTTTTAAATCTGTTTGCGGATTTGAATTTAATTTTAATTTTAATTTAAGTGGTCACTTGTAAAAATCTCAGCCTATGCGCTCATACCCCTTGGAGGGTACGTGGTGGGTACGTTTCGTACCCACCACGTACCCCCCACGCCCCCCGAATGAATTTCCGCTCTCCTGGGCTCAAATTTTTGTTTTTTTAAATCTGTTTGCGGATTTGAATTTAATTTTAATTTTAATTTAAGTTGTCACTTGTAAAAATCTCAGCCTATGCGCTCATACCCCTTGGGGAGTACGTGGTGGGTACGTTTCGTACCCACCACGTACCCCCCACGCCCCCCGAATGAATTTCCGCTCTCCTGGGCTCAAATTTTTGTTTTTTTAAATCTGTTTGCGGATTTGAATTTAATTTTAATTTTAATTTAAGTGGTCACTTGTAAAAATCTCAGCCTATGCGCTCATACCCCTTGCGGGGTACGTGGTGGGTACGTTTCGTACCCACCACGTACCCCCCACGCCCCCCGAATGAATTTCCGCTCTCCTGGGCTCAAATTTTTGTTTTTTTAAATCTGTTTGCGGATTTGAATTTAATTTTAATTTTAATTTAAGTGGTCACTTGTAAAAATCTCAGCCTATGCGCTCATACCCCTTGGAGGGTACGTGGTGGGTACGTTTCGTACCCACCACGTACCCCCCACGTCCCCCGAATGAATTTCCGCTCTCCTGGGCTCAAATTTTTGTTTTTTTAAATCTGTTTGCGGATTTGAATTTAATTTTAATTTTAATTTAAGTGGTCACTTGTAAAAATCTCAGCCTATGCGCTCATACCCCTTGGAGGGTACGTGGTGGGTACGTTTCGTACCCACCACGTACCCCCCACGCCCCCCGAATGAATTTCCGCTCTCCTGGGCTCAAATTTTTGTTTTTTTAAATCTGTTTGCGGATTTGAATTTAATTTTAATTTTAATTTAAGTGGTCACTTGTAAAAATCTCAGCCTATGCGCTCATACCCCTTGGGGGGTACGTGGTGGGTACGTTTCGTACCCACCACGTACCCCCCACGCCCCCCGAATGAATTTCCGCTCTCCTGGGCTCAAATTTTTGTTTTTTTAAATCTGTTTGCGGATTTGAATTTAATTTTAATTTTAATTTAAGTGGTCACTTGTAAAAATCTCAGCCTATGCGCTCATACCCCTTGGAGGGTACGTGGTGGGTACGTTTCGTACCCACCACGTACCCCCCACGCCCCCGAATGAATTTCCGCTCTCCTGGGCTCAAATTTTTGTTTTTTTAAATCTGTTTGCGGATTTGAATTTAATTTTAATTTTAATTTAAGTGGTCACTTGTAAAAATCTCAGCCTATGCGCTCATACCCCTTGCGGGGTACGTGGTGGGTACGTTTCGTACCCACCACGTACCCCCCACGCCCCCCGAATGAATTTCCGCTCTCCTGGGCTCAAATTTTTGTTTTTTTAAATCTGTTTGCGGATTTGAATTTAATTTTAATTTTAATTTAAGTGGTCACTTGTAAAAATCTCAGCCTATGCGCTCATACCCCTTGGGGGGTACGTGGTGGGTACGTTTCGTACCCACCACGTACCCCCCACGCCCCCCCAATGAATTTCCGCTCTCCTGGGCTCAAATTTTTGTTTTTTTAAATCTGTTTGCGGATTTGAATTTAATTTTAATTTTAATTTAAGTGGTCACTTGTAAAAATCTCAGCCTATGCGCTCATACCCCTTGGAGGGTACGTGGTGGGTACGTTTCGTACCCACCACGTACCCCCCACGCCCCCCGAATGAATTTCCGCCCTCCTGGGCTCAAATTTTTGTTTTTTTAAATCTGTTTGCGGATTTGAATTTAATTTTAATTTTAATTTAAGTGGTCACTTGTAAAAATCTCAGCCTATGCGCTCATACCCCTTGCGGGGTACGTGGTGGGTACGTTTCGTACCCACCACGTACCCCCCACGCCCCCCGAATGAATTTCCGCTCTCCTGGGCTCAAATTTTTGTTTTTTTAAATCTGTTTGCGGATTTGAATTTAATTTTAATTTTAATTTAAGTGGTCACTTGTAAAAATCTCATCCTATGCGCTCATACCCCTTGCGGGGTACGTGGTGGGTACGTTTCGTACCCACCACGTACCCCCCACGCCCCCCGAATGAATTTCCGCTCTCCTGGGCTCAAATTTTTGTTTTTTTAAATCTGTTTGCGGATTTGAATTTAATTTTAATTTTAATTTAAGTGGTCACTTGTAAAAATCTCAGCCTATGCGCTCATACCCCTTGGAGGGTACGTGGTGGGTACGTTTCGTACCCACCACGTACCCCCCACGCCCCCCGAATGAATTTCCGCTCTCCTGGGCTCAAATTTTTGTTTTTTTAAATCTGTTTGCGGATTTGAATTTAATTTTAATTTTAATTTAAGTGGTCACTTGTAAAAATCTCAGCCTATGCGCTCATACCCCTTGGAGGGTACGTGGTGGGTACGTTTCGTACCCACCACGTACCCCCCACGCCCCCCGAATGAATTTCCGCTCTCCTGGGCTCAAATTTTTGTTTTTTTAAATCTGTTTGCGGATTTGAATTTAATTTTAATTTTAATTTAAGTGGTCACTTGTAAAAATCTCAGCCTATGCGCTCATACCCCTTGGGGGGTACGTGGTGGGTACGTTTCGTACCCACCACGTACCCCCCACGCCCCCCGAATGAATTTCCGCTCTCCTGGGCTCAAATTTTTGTTTTTTTAAATCTGTTTGCGGATTTGAATTTAATTTTAATTTTAATTTAAGTGGTCACTTGTAAAAATCTCAGCCTATGCGCTCATACCCCTTGGGGGTACGTGGTGGGTACGTTTCGTACCCACCACGTACCCCCCACGCCCCCCGAATGAATTTCCGCGCTCCTGGGCTCAAATTTTTGTTTTTTTAAATCTGTTTGCGGATTTGAATTTAATTTTAATTTTAATTTAAGTGGTCACTTGTAAAAATCTCAGCCTATGCGCTCATACCCCTTGGAGGGTACGTGGTGGGTACGTTTCGTACCCACCACGTACCCCCCACGTCCCCCGAATGAATTTCCGCTCTCCTGGGCTCAAATTTTTGTTTTTTTAAATCTGTTTGCGGATTTGAATTTAATTTTAATTTTAATTTAAGTGGTCACTTGTAAAAATCTCATCCTATGCGCTCATACCCAGTATGGGGTACGTATGGGGTACGATCGTACCCCATACGTACCCTATACGTACTCCACGCCCCCAAAATGCACTTCCGCTCTCCTGGGCTCAAATTTTTGTTTTTTTAAATCTGTTTGCGGATTTGAATTTAATTTTAATTTTAATTTAAGTGGTCACTTGTAAAAATCTCAGCCTATGCGCTCATACCCCTTGGGGGGTACGTGGTGGGTACGTTTCGTACCCACCACGTACCCCCCACGCCCCCGAATGAATTTCCGCTCTCCTGGGCTCAAATTTTTGTTTTTTTAAATCTGTTTGCGGATTTGAATTTAATTTTAATTTTAATTTAAGTGGTCACTTGTAAAAATCTCAGCCTATGCGCTCATACCCCTTGGGGGGTACGTGGTGGGTACGTTTCGTACCCACCACGTACCCCCCACGCCCCCCGAATGAATTTCCGCTCTCCTGGGCTCAAATTTTTGTTTTTTTAAATCTGTTTGCGGATTTGAATTTAATTTTAATTTTAATTTAAGTGGTCACTTGTAAAAATCTCAGCCTATGCGCTCATACCCCTTGGGGGGTACGTGGTGGGTACGTTTCGTACCCACCACGTACCCCCCACGCCCCCCGAATGAATTTCCGCTCTCCTGGGCTCAAATTTTTGTTTTTTTAAATCTGTTTGCGGATTTGAATTTAATTTTAATTTTAATTTAAGTGGTCACTTGTAAAAATCTCAGCCTATGCGCTCATACCCCTTGGGGGGTACGTGGTGGGTACGTTTCGTACCCACCACGTACCCCCCACGCCCCCCGAATGAATTTCCGCTCTCCTGGGCTCAAATTTTTGTTTTTTTAAATCTGTTTGCGGATTTGAATTTAATTTTAATTTTAATTTAAGTGGTCACTTGTAAAAATCTCAGCCTATGCGCTCATACCCCTTGGGGGGTACGTGGTGGGTACGTTTCGTACCCACCACGTACCCCCCACGCCCCCCGAATGAATTTCCGCTCTCCTGGGCTCAAATTTTTGTTTTTTTAAATCTGTTTGCGGATTTGAATTTAATTTTAATTTTAATTTAAGTGGTCACTTGTAAAAATCTCAGCCTATGCGCTCATACCCCTTGGGGGTACGTGGTGGGTACGTTTCGTACCCACCACGTACCCCCCACGCCCCCGAATGAATTTCCGCTCTCCTGGGCTCAAATTTTTGTTTTTTTAAATCTGTTTGCGGATTTGAATTTAATTTTAATTTTAATTTAAGTGGTCACTTGTAAAAATCTCAGCCTATGCGCTCATACCCCTTGGGGGGTACGTGGTGGGTACGTTTCGTACCCACCACGTACCCCCCACGCCCCCCGAATGAATTTCCGCTCTCCTGGGCTCAAATTTTTGTTTTTTTAAATCTGTTTGCGGATTTGAATTTAATTTTAATTTTAATTTAAGTGGTCACTTGTAAAAATCTCAGCCTATGCGCTCATACCCCTTGGGGGGTACGTGGTGGGTACGTTTCGTACCCACCACGTACCCCCCACGCCCCCCGAATGAATTTCCGCTCTCCTGGGCTCAAATTTTTGTTTTTTTAAATCTGTTTGCGGATTTGAATTTAATTTTAATTTTAATTTAAGTGGTCACTTGTAAAAATCTCAGCCTATGCGCTCATACCCCTTGGGGGGTACGTGGTGGGTACGTTTCGTACCCACCACGTACCCCCCACGCCCCCCGAATGAATTTCCGCTCTCCTGGGCTCAAATTTTTGTTTTTTTAAATCTGTTTGCGGATTTGAATTTAATTTTAATTTTAATTTAAGTGGTCACTTGTAAAAATCTCAGCCTATGCGCTCATACCCCTTGGGGGGTACGTGGTGGGTACGTTTCGTACCCACCACGTACCCCCCACGCCCCCCGAATGAATTTCCGCTCTCCTGGGCTCAAATTTTTGTTTTTTTAAATCTGTTTGCGGATTTGAATTTAATTTTAATTTTAATTTAAGTGGTCACTTGTAAAAATCTCAGCCTATGCGCTCATACCCCTTGGGGGGTACGTGGTGGGTACGTTTCGTACCCACCACGTACCCCCCACGCCCCCCGAATGAATTTCCGCTCTCCTGGGCTCAAATTTTTGTTTTTTTAAATCTGTTTGCGGATTTGAATTTAATTTTAATTTTAATTTAAGTGGTCACTTGTAAAAATCTCAGCCTATGCGCTCATACCCCTTGGAGGGTACGTGGTGGGTACGTTTCGTACCCACCACGTACCCCCCACGCCCCCCGAATGAATTTCCGCTCTCCTGGGCTCAAATTTTTGTTTTTTTAAATCTGTTTGCGGATTTGAATTTAATTTTAATTTTAATTTAAGTGGTCACTTGTAAAAATCTCAGCCTATGCGCTCATACCCCTTGGGGGGTACGTGGTGGGTACGTTTCGTACCCACCACGTACCCCCCACGCCCCCCGAATGAATTTCCGCTCTCCTGGGCTCAAATTTTTGTTTTTTTAAATCTGTTTGCGGATTTGAATTTAATTTTAATTTTAATTTAAGTGGTCACTTGTAAAAATCTCAGCCTATGCGCTCATACCCAGTATGGGGTACGTATGGGGTACGATCGTACCCCATACGTACCCTATACGTACTCCACGCCCCCAAAATGCACTTCCGCTCTCCTGGGCTCAAATTTTTGTTTTTTTAAATCTGTTTGCGGATTTGAATTTAATTTTAATTTTAATTTAAGTGGTCACTTGTAAAAATCTCAGCCTATGCGCTCATACCCCTTGGGGGGTACGTGGTGGGTACGTTTCGTACCCACCACGTACCCCCCACGCCCCCCGAATGAATTTCCGCTCTCCTGGGCTCAAATTTTTGTTTTTTTAAATCTGTTTGCGGATTTGAATTTAATTTTAATTTTAATTTAAGTGGTCACTTGTAAAAATCTCAGCCTATGCGCTCATACCCCTTGGAGGGTACGTGGTGGATACGTTTCGTACCCACCACGTACCCCCCACGCCCCCCGAATGAATTTCCGCTCTCCTGGGCTCAAATTTTTGTTTTTTTAAATCTGTTTGCGGATTTGAATTTAATTTTAATTTTAATTTAAGTGGTCACTTGTAAAAATCTCAGCCTATGCGCTCATACCCCTTGGGGGGTACGTGGTGGGTACGTTTCGTACCCACCACGTACCCCCCACGCCCCCCGAATGAATTTCCGCTCTCCTGGGCTCAAATTTTTGTTTTTTTAAATCTGTTTGCGGATTTGAATTTAATTTTAATTTTAATTTAAGTGGTCACTTGTAAAAATCTCAGCCTATGCGCTCATACCCCTTGGGGGGTACGTGGTGGGTACGTTTCGTACCCACCACGTACCCCCCACGCCCCCCGAATGAATTTCCGCTCTCCTGGGCTCAAATTTTTGTTTTTTTAAATCTGTTTGCGGATTTGAATTTAATTTTAATTTTAATTTAAGTGGTCACTTGTAAAAATCTCAGCCTATGCGCTCATACCCCTTGGGGGGTACGTGGTGGGTACGTTTCGTACCCACCACGTACCCCCCACGCCCCCCGAATGAATTTCCGCTCTCCTGGGCTCAAATTTTTGTTTTTTTAAATCTGTTTGCGGATTTGAATTTAATTTTAATTTAAATTTAAGTGGTCACTTGTAAAAATCTCAGCCTATGCGCTCATACCCCTTGGGGGGTACGTGGTGGGTACGTTTCGTACCCACCACGTACCCCCCACGCCCCCCGAATGAATTTCCGCTCTCCTGGGCTCAAATTTTTGTTTTTTTAAATCTGTTTGCGGATTTGAATTTAATTTTAATTTTAATTTAAGTGGTCACTTGTAAAAATCTCAGCCTATGCGCTCATACCCCTTGGGGGGTACGTGGTGGGTACGTTTCGTACCCACCACGTACCCCCCACGCCCCCCGAATGAATTTCCGCTCTCCTGGGCTCAAATTTTTGTTTTTTTTAAATCTGTTTGCGGATTTGAATTTAATTTTAATTTTAATTTAAGTGGTCACTTGTAAAAATCTCAGCCTATGCGCTCATACCCCTTGGAGGGTACGTGGTGGGTACGTTTCGTACCCACCACGTACCCCCCACGCCCCCCGAATGAATTTCCGCTCTCCTGGGCTCAAATTTTTGTTTTTTTAAATCTGTTTGCGGATTTGAATTTAATTTTAATTTTAATTTAAGTGGTCACTTGTAAAAATCTCATCCTATGCGCTCATACCCAGTATGGGGTACGTATGGGGTACGATCGTACCCCATACGTACCCTATACGTACTCCACGCCCCCAAAATGCACTTCCGCTCTCCTGGGCTCAAATTTTTGTTTTTTTAAATCTGTTTGCGGATTTGAATTTAATTTTAATTTTAATTTAAGTGGTCACTTGTAAAAATCTCAGCCTATGCGCTCATACCCCTTGGGGGGTACGTGGTGGGTACGTTTCGTACCCACCACGTACCCCCCACGCCCCCGAATGAATTTCCGCTCTCCTGGGCTCAAATTTTTGTTTTTTTAAATCTGTTTGCGGATTTGAATTTAATTTTAATTTTAATTTAAGTGGTCACTTGTAAAAATCTCAGCCTATGCGCTCATACCCCTTGGGGGGTACGTGGTGGGTACGTTTCGTACCCACCACGTACCCCCCACGCCCCCCGAATGAATTTCCGCTCTCCTGGGCTCAAATTTTTGTTTTTTTAAATCTGTTTGCGGATTTGAATTTAATTTTAATTTTAATTTAAGTGGTCACTTGTAAAAATCTCAGCCTATGCGCTCATACCCCTTGGGGGGTACGTGGTGGGTACGTTTCGTACCCACCACGTACCCCCCACGCCCCCCGAATGAATTTCCGCTCTCCTGGGCTCAAATTTTTGTTTTTTTAAATCTGTTTGCGGATTTGAATTTAATTTTAATTTTAATTTAAGTGGTCACTTGTAAAAATCTCAGCCTATGCGCTCATACCCCTTGGAGGGTACGTGGTGGGTACGTTTCGTACCCACCACGTACCCCCCACGCCCCCCGAATGAATTTCCGCTCTCCTGGGCTCAAATTTTTGTTTTTTTAAATCTGTTTGCGGATTTGAATTTAATTTTAATTTTAATTTAAGTGGTCACTTGTAAAAATCTCAGCCTATGCGCTCATACCCCTTGGGGGGTACGTGGTGGGTACGTTTCGTACCCACCACGTACCCCCCACGCCCCCCGAATGAATTTCCGCTCTCCTGGGCTCAAATTTTTGTTTTTTTAAATCTGTTTGCGGATTTGAATTTAATTTTAATTTTAATTTAAGTGGTCACTTGTAAAAATCTCAGCCTATGCGCTCATACCCCTTGGGGGGTACGTGGTGGGTACGTTTCGTACCCACCACGTACCCCCCACGCCCCCCGAATGAATTTCCGCTCTCCTGGGCTCAAATTTTTGTTTTTTTAAATCTGTTTGCGGATTTGAATTTAATTTTAATTTTAATTTAAGTGGTCACTTGTAAAAATCTCAGCCTATGCGCTCATACCCCTTGGGGTACGAAACGTACCCACCACGTACCCCCCACGCCCCCCGAATGAATTTCCGCTCTCCTGGGCTCAAATTTTTGTTTTTTTAAATCTGTTTGCGGATTTGAATTTAATTTTAATTTTAATTTAAGTGGTCACTTGTAAAAATCTCAGCCTATGCGCTCATACCCCTTGGGGGGTACGTGGTGGGTACGTTTCGTACCCACCACGTACCCCCCACGCCCCCCGAATGAATTTCCGCTCTCCTGGGCTCAAATTTTTGTTTTTTTAAATCTGTTTGCGGATTTGAATTTAATTTTAATTTTAATTTAAGTGGTCACTTGTAAAAATCTCAGCCTATGCGCTCATACCCCTTGGGGGGTACGTGGTGGGTACGTTTCGTACCCACCACGTACCATCAAGCCCCCCGAATGAATTTCCGCTCTCCTGGGCTCAAATTTTTGTTTTTTTAAATCTGTTTGCGGATTTGAATTTAATTTTAATTTTAATTTAAGTGGTCACTTGTAAAAATCTCAGCCTATGCGCTCATACCCCTTGGGGGGTACGTGGTGGGTACGTTTCGTACCCACCACGTACCCCCCACGCCCCCCGAATGAATTTCTGCTCTCCTGGGCTCAAATTTTTGTTTTTTTAAATCTGTTTGCGGATTTGAATTTAATTTTAATTTTAATTTAAGTGGTCACTTGTAAAAATCTCAGCCTATGCGCTCATACCCCTTGGGGGGTACGTGGTGGGTACGTTTCGTACCCACCACGTATCCCCCACGCCCCCCGAATGAATTTCCGCTCTCCTGGGCTCAAATTTTTGTTTTTTTAAATCTGTTTGCGGATTTGAATTTAATTTTAATTTTAATTTAAGTGGTCACTTGTAAAAATCTCAGCCTATGCGCTCATACCCCTTGGGGGGTACGTGGTGGGTACGTTTCGTACCCACCACGTACCCCCCACGCCCCCCGAATGAATTTCCGCTCTCCTGGGCTCAAATTTTTGTTTTTTTAAATCTGTTTGCGGATTTGAATTTAATTTTAATTTTAATTTAAGTGGTCACTTGTAAAAATCTCAGCCTATGCGCTCATACCCCTTGGGGGGTACGTGGTGGGTACGTTTCGTACCCACCACGTATCCCCCACGCCCCCCGAATGAATTTCCGCTCTCCTGGGCTCAAACTTTTGTTTTTTTAAATCTGTTTGCGGATTTGAATTTAATTTTAATTTTAATTTAAGTGGTCACTTGTAAAAATCTCAGCCTATGCGCTCATACCCCTTGGGGGGTACGTGGTGGGTACGTTTCGCACCCACCACGTACCCCCCACGCCCCCCGAATGAATTTCCGCTCTCCTGGGCTCAAATTTTTGTTTTTTTAAATCTGTTTGCGGATTTGAATTTAATTTTAATTTTAATTTAAGTGGTCACTTGTAAAAATCTCAGCCTATGCGCTCATACCCCTTGGGGGGTACGTGGTGGGTACGTTTCGTACCCACCACGTACCCTCCACGCCCCCCGAATGAATTTCCGCTCTCCTGGGCTCAAATTTTTGTTTTTTTAAATCTGTTTGCGGATTTGAATTTAATTTTAATTTTAATTTAAGTGGTCACTTGTAAAAATCTCAGCCTATGCGCTCATACCTTTTGGGGGGTACGTGGTGGGTACGTTTCGTACCCACCACGTACCCCCACGCCCCCCGAATGAATTTCCGCTCTCCTGGGCTCAAATTTTTGTTTTTTTAAATCTGTTTGCGGATTTGAATTTAATTTTAATTTTAATTTAAGTGGTCACTTGTAAAAATCTCATCCTATGCGCTCATACCCAGTATGGGGTACGTATGGGGTACGATCGTACCCCATACGTACCCTATACGTACTCCACGCCCCCAAAATGCACTTCCGCTCTCCTGGGCTCAAATTTTTGTTTTTTTAAATCTGTTTGCGGATTTGAATTTAATTTTAATTTTAATTTAAGTGGTCACTTGTAAAAATCTCAGCCTATGCGCTCATACCCCTTGGGGGGTACGTGGTGGGTACGTTTCGTACCCACCACGTACCCCCCACGCCCCCGAATGAATTTCCGCTCTCCTGGGCTCAAATTTTTGTTTTTTTAAATCTGTTTGCGGATTTGAATTTAATTTTAATTTTAATTTAAGTGGTCACTTGTAAAAATCTCAGCCTATGCGCTCATACCCCATGGGGGGTACGTGGTGGGTACGTTTCGTACCCACCACGTACCCCCCACGCCCCCCGAATGAATTTCCGCTCTCCTGGGCTCAAATTTTTGTTTTTTTAAATCTGTTTGCGGATTTGAATTTAATTTTAATTTTAATTTAAGTGGTCACTTGTAAAAATCTCAGCCTATGCGCTCATACCCCTTGGGGGGTACGTGGTGGGTACGTTTCGTACCCACCACGAACCCCCTACGCCCCCCCGAATGAATTTCCGCTCTCCTGGGCTCAAATTTTTGTTTTTTTAAATCTGTTTGCGGATTTGAATTTAATTTTAATTTTAATTTAAGTGGTCACTTGTAAAAATCTCAGCCTATGCGCTCATACCCCTTGGGGTGTACGTGGTGGGTACGTTTCGTACCCACCACGTACCCCCCACGCCCCCCGAATGAATTTCCGCTCTCCTGGGCTCAAATTTTTGTTTTTTTAAATCTGTTTGCGGATTTGAATTTAATTTTAATTTTAATTTAAGTGGTCACTTGTAAAAATCTCAGCCTATGCGCTCATACCCCTTGGAGGGTACGTGGTGGGTACGTTTCATACCCACCACGTACCCCCCACGCCCCCCGAATGAATTTCCGCTCTCCTGGGCTCAAATTTTTGTTTTTTTAAATCTGTTTGCGGATTTGAATTTAATTTTAATTTTAATTTAAGTGGTCACTTGTAAAAATCTCAGCCTATGCGCTCATACCCCTTGGGGGGTACGTGGTGGGTACGTTTCGTACCCACCACGAACCCCCTACGCCCCCCCGAATGAATTTCCGCTCTCCTGGGCTCAAATTTTTGTTTTTTTAAATCTGTTTGCGGATTTGAATTTAATTTTAATTTTAATTTAAGTGGTCACTTGTAAAAATCTCAGCCTATGCGCTCATACCCCTTGGGGGGTACGTGGTGGGTACGTTTCGCACCCACCACGTACCCCCCACGCCCCCCGAATGAATTTTCGCTCTCCTGGGCTCAAATTTTTGTTTTTTTAAATCTGTTTGCGGATTTGAATTTAATTTTAATTTTAATTTAAGTGGTCACTTGTAAAAATCTCAGCCTATGCGCTCATACCTTTTGGGGGGTACGTGGTGGGTACGTTTCGTACCCACCACGTACCATCCACGCCCCCCGAATGAATTTCCGCTCTCCTGGGCTCAAATTTTTGTTTTTTTAAATCTGTTTGCGGATTTGAATTTAATTTTAATTTTAATTTAAGTGGTCATTTGTAAAAATCTCAGCCTATGCGCTCATACCCCTTGGGGGGTACGTGGTGGGTACGTTTCGTACCCACCACGTACCCCCCACGCCCCCCGAATGAATTTCCGCTCTCCTGGGCTCAAATTTTTGTTTTTTTAAATCTGTTTGCGGATTTGAATTTAATTTTAATTTTAATTTAAGTGGTCACTTGTAAAAATCTCAGCCTATGCGCTCATACCCCTTGGGGGGTACGTGGTGGGTACGTTTCATACCCACCACGTACCCCCCACGCCCCCCGAATGAATTTCCGCTCTCCTGGGCTCAAATTTTTGTTTTTTTAAATCTGTTTGCGGATTTGAATTTAATTTTAATTTTAATTTAAGTGGTCACTTGTAAAAATCTCAGCCTATGCGCTCATACCCCTTGGGGGGTACGTGGTGGGTACGTTTCGTACCCACCACGAACCCCCTACGCCCCCCCGAATGAATTTCCGCTCTCCTGGGCTCAAATTTTTGTTTTTTTAAATCTGTTTGCGGATTTGAATTTAATTTTAATTTTAATTTAAGTGGTCACTTGTAAAAATCTCAGCCTATGCGCTCATACCCCTTGGGGGGTACGTGGTGGGTACGTTTTGTACCCACCACGTACCCCCCACGCCCCCCGAATGAATTTCCGCTCTCCTGGGCTCAAATTTTTGTTTTTTTAAATCTGTTTGCGGATTTGAATTTAATTTTAATTTTAATTTAAGTGGTCACTTGTAAAAATCTCAGCCTATGCGCTCATACCTTTTGGGGGGTACGTGGTGGGTACGTTTCGTACCCACCACGTACCATCCACGCCCCCCGAATGAATTTCCGCTCTCCTGGGCTCAAATTTTTGTTTTTTTAAATCTGTTTGCGGATTTGAATTTAATTTTAATTTTAATTTAAGTGGTCATTTGTAAAAATCTCAGCCTATGCGCTCATACCCCTTGGGGGGTACGTGGTGGGTACGTTTCGTACCCACCACGTACCCCCCACGCCCCCCGAATGAATTTCCGCTCTCCTGGGCTCAAATTTTTGTTTTTTTAAATCTGTTTGCGGATTTGAATTTAATTTTAATTTTAATTTAAGTGGTCACTTGTAAAAATCTCAGCCTATGCGCTCATACCCCTTGAAGGGTACGTGGTGGGTACGTTTCGTACCCACCACGTACCCCCCACGCCCCCCGAATGAATTTCCGCTCTCCTGGGCTCAAATTTTTGTTTTTTTAAATCTGTTTGCGGATTTGAATTTAATTTTAATTTTAATTTAAGTGGTCACTTGTAAAAATCTCATCCTATGCGCTCATACCCCTTGGGGGGTACGTGGTGGGTACGTTTCGTACCCACCACGTACCCCCCACGTCCCCCGAATGAATTTCCGCTCTCCTGGGCTCAAATTTTTGTTTTTTTAAATCTGTTTGCGGATTTGAATTTAATTTTAATTTTAATTTAAGTGGTCACTTGTAAAAATCTCAGCCTATGCGCTCATACCCCTTGGGGGGTACGTGGTGGGTACGTTTCGTACCCACCACGTACCCCCCACGCCCCCCGAATGAATTTCCGCTCTCCTGGGCTCAAATTTTTGTTTTTTTAAATCTGTTTGCGGATTTGAATTTAATTTTAATTTTAATTTAAGTGGTCACTTGTAAAAATCTCAGCCTATGCGCTCATACCCCTTGGGGGGTACGTGGTGGGTACGTTTCGTACCCACCACGAACCCCCTACGCCCCCCCGAATGAATTTCCGCTCTCCTGGGCTCAAATTTTTGTTTTTTTAAATCTGTTTGCGGATTTGAATTTAATTTTAATTTTAATTTAAGTGGTCACTTGTAAAAATCTCAGCCTATGCGCTCATACCCCTTGGGGGGTACGTGGTGGGTACGTTTCGCACCCACCACGTACCCCCCACGCCCCCCGAATGAATTTTCGCTCTCCTGGGCTCAAATTTTTGTTTTTTTAAATCTGTTTGCGGATTTGAATTTAATTTTAATTTTAATTTAAGTGGTCACTTGTAAAAATCTCAGCCTATGCGCTCATACCCCTTGGGGGGTACGTGGTGGGTACGTTTCGTACCCACCACGTACCCCCCACGCCCCCCGAATGAATTTCCGCTCTCCTGGGCTCAAATTTTTGTTTTTTTAAATCTGTTTGCGGATTTGAATTTAATTTTAATTTTAATTTAAGTGGTCACTTGTAAAAATCTCAGCCTATGCGCTCATACCTTTTGGGGGGTACGTGGTGGGTACGTTTCGTACCCACCACGTACCCCCCACGCCCCCCGAATGAATTTCCGCTCTCCTGGGCTCAAATTTTTGTTTTTTTAAATCTGTTTGCGGATTTGAATTTAATTTTAATTTTAATTTAAGTGGTCATTTGTAAAAATCTCAGCCTATGCGCTCATACCCCTTGGGGGGTACGTGGTGGGTACGTTTCGTACCCACCACGTACCCCCCACGCCCCCCGAATGAATTTCCGCTCTCCTGGGCTCAAATTTTTGTTTTTTTAAATCTGTTTGCGGATTTGAATTTAATTTTAATTTTAATTTAAGTGGTCACTTGTAAAAATCTCAGCCTATGCGCTCATACCCCTTGAAGGGTACGTGGTGGGTACGTTTCGTACCCACCACGTACCCCCCACGCCCCCCGAATGAATTTCCGCTCTCCTGGGCTCAAATTTTTGTTTTTTTAAATCTGTTTGCGGATTTGAATTTAATTTTAATTTTAATTTAAGTGGTCACTTGTAAAAATCTCATCCTATGCGCTCATACCCCTTGGGGGGTACGTGGTGGGTACGTTTCGTTTCCACCACGTACCCCCCACGTCCCCCGAATGAATTTCCGCTCTCCTGGGCTCAAATTTTTGTTTTTTTAAATCTGTTTGCGGATTTGAATTTAATTTTAATTTTAATTTAAGTGGTCACTTGTAAAAATCTCAGCCTATGCGCTCATACCCCTTGGGGGGTACGTGGTGGGTACGTTTCGTACCCACCACGTACCCCCCACGCCCCCCGAATGAATTTCCGCTCTCCTGGGCTCAAATTTTTGTTTTTTTAAATCTGTTTGCGGATTTGAATTTAATTTTAATTTTAATTTAAGTGGTCACTTGTAAAAATCTCAGCCTATGCGCTCATACCTTTTGGGGGGTACGTGGTGGGTACGTTTCGTACCCACCACGTACCCCCCACGCCCCCCGAATGAATTTCCGCTCTCCTGGGCTCAAATTTTTGTTTTTTTAAATCTGTTTGCGGATTTGAATTTAATTTTAATTTTAATTTAAGTGGTCACTTGTAAAAATCTCAGCCTATGCGCTCATACCCCTTGGGGGGTACGTGGTGGGTACGTTTCGTACCCACCACGAACCCCCTACGCCCCCCCGAATGAATTTCCGCTCTCCTGGGCTCAAATTTTTGTTTTTTTAAATCTGTTTGCGGATTTGAATTTAATTTTAATTTTAATTTAAGTGGTCACTTGTAAAAATCTCAGCCTATGCGCTCATACCCCTTGGGGGGTACGTGGTGGGTACGTTTCGCACCCACCACGTACCCCCCACGCCCCCCGAATGAATTTTCGCTCTCCTGGGCTCAAATTTTTGTTTTTTTAAATCTGTTTGCGGATTTGAATTTAATTTTAATTTTAATTTAAGTGGTCACTTGTAAAAATCTCAGCCTATGCGCTCATACCCCTTGGGGGGTACGTGGTGGGTACGTTTCGTACCCACCACGTACCCCCCACGCCCCCCGAATGAATTTCCGCTCTCCTGGGCTCAAATTTTTGTTTTTTTAAATCTGTTTGCGGATTTGAATTTAATTTTAATTTTAATTTAAGTGGTCACTTGTAAAAATCTCAGCCTATGCGCTCATACCTTTTGGGGGGTACGTGGTGGGTACGTTTCGTACCCACCACGTACCCCCCACGCCCCCCGAATGAATTTCCGCTCTCCTGGGCTCAAATTTTTGTTTTTTTAAATCTGTTTGCGGATTTGAATTTAATTTTAATTTTAATTTAAGTGGTCATTTGTAAAAATCTCAGCCTATGCGCTCATACCCCTTGGGGGGTACGTGGTGGGTACGTTTCGTACCCACCACGTACCCCCCACGCCCCCCGAATGAATTTCCGCTCTCCTGGGCTCAAATTTTTGTTTTTTTAAATCTGTTTGCGGATTTGAATTTAATTTTAATTTTAATTTAAGTGGTCACTTGTAAAAATCTCAGCCTATGCGCTCATACCCCTTGAAGGGTACGTGGTGGGTACGTTTCGTACCCACCACGTACCCCCCACGCCCCCCGAATGAATTTCCGCTCTCCTGGGCTCAAATTTTTGTTTTTTTAAATCTGTTTGCGGATTTGAATTTAATTTTAATTTTAATTTAAGTGGTCACTTGTAAAAATCTCATCCTATGCGCTCATACCCCTTGGGGGGTACGTGGTGGGTACGTTTCGTACCCACCACGTACCCCCCACGTCCCCCGAATGAATTTCCGCTCTCCTGGGCTCAAATTTTTGTTTTTTTAAATCTGTTTGCGGATTTGAATTTAATTTTAATTTTAATTTAAGTGGTCACTTGTAAAAATCTCAGCCTATGCGCTCATACCCCTTGGGGGGTACGTGGTGGGTACGTTTCGTACCCACCACGTACCCCCCACGCCCCCCGAATGAATTTCCGCTCTCCTGGGCTCAAATTTTTGTTTTTTTAAATCTGTTTGCGGATTTGAATTTAATTTTAATTTTAATTTAAGTGGTCACTTGTAAAAATCTCAGCCTATGCGCTCATACCTTTTGGGGGGTACGTGGTGGGTACGTTTCGTACCCACCACGTACCCCCCACGCCCCCCGAATGAATTTCCGCTCTCCTGGGCTCAAATTTTTGTTTTTTTAAATCTGTTTGCGGATTTGAATTTAATTTTAATTTTAATTTAAGTGGTCATTTGTAAAAATCTCAGCCTATGCGCTCATACCCCTTGGGGGGTACGTGGTGGGTACGTTTCGTACCCACCACGTACCCCCCACGCACCCCGAATGAATTTCCGCTCTCCTGGGCTCAAATTTTTGTTTTTTTAAATCTGTTTGCGGATTTGAATTTAATTTTAATTTTAATTTAAGTGGTTACTTGTAAAAATCTCAGCCTATGCGCTCATACCCCTTGGAGGGTACGTGGTGGGTACGTTTCGTACCCACCACGTACCCCCCACGTCCCCCGAATGAATTTCCGCTCTCCTGGGCTCAAATTTTTGTTTTTTTAAATCTGTTTGCGGATTTGAATTTAATTTTAATTTTAATTTAAGTGGTCACTTGTAAAAATCTCATCCTATGCGCTCATACCCCTTGGGGGGTACGTGGTGGGTACGTTTCGTACCCACCACGTACCCCCCACGTCCCCCGAATGAATTTCCGCTCTCCTGGGCTCAAATTTTTGTTTTTTTAAATCTGTTTGCGGATTTGAATTTAATTTTAATTTTAATTTAAGTGGTCACTTGTAAAAATCTCAGCCTATGCGCTCATACCCCTTGGAGGGTACGTGGTGGGTACGTTTCGTACCCACCACGTACCCCCCACGTCCCCCGAATGAATTTCCGCTCTCCTGGGCTCAAATTTTTGTTTTTTTAAATCTGTTTGCGGATTTGAATTTAATTTTAATTTTAATTTAAGTGGTCACTTGTAAAAATCTCATCCTATGCGCTCATACCCAGTATGGGGTACGTATGGGGTACGATCGTACCCCATACGTACCCTATACGTACTCCACGCCCCCAAAATGCACTTCCGCTCTCCTGGGCTCAAATTTTTTGTTTTTTTAAATCTGTTTGCGGATTTGAATTTAATTTTAATTTTAATTTAAGTGGTCACTTGTAAAAATCTCAGCCTATGCGCTCATACCCCTTGGGGGGTACGTGGTGGGTACGTTTCGTACCCACCACGTACCCCCCACGCCCCCGAATGAATTTCCGCTCTCCTGGGCTCAAATTTTTGTTTTTTTAAATCTGTTTGCGGATTTGAATTTAATTTTAATTTTAATTTAAGTGGTCACTTGTAAAAATCTCAGCCTATGCGCTCATACCCCTTGGGGGGTACGTGGTGGGTACGTTTCGTACCCACCACGTACCCCCCACGCCCCCCGAATGAATTTCCGCTCTCCTGGGCTCAAATTTTTGTTTTTTTAAATCTGTTTGCGGATTTGAATTTAATTTTAATTTTAATTTAAGTGGTCACTTGTAAAAATCTCAGCCTATGCGCTCATACCCCTTGGGGGGTACGTGGTGGGTACGTTTCGTACCCACCACGTACCCCCCATGCCCCCCGAATGAATTTCCGCTCTCCTGGGCTCAAATTTTTGTTTTTTTAAATCTGTTTGCGGATTTGAATTTAATTTTAATTTTAATTTAAGTGGTCACTTGTAAAAATCTCATCCTATGCGCTCATACCCCTTGGGGGGTACGTGGTGGGTACGTTTCGTACCCACCACGTACCCCCCACGTCCCCCGAATGAATTTCCGCTCTCCTGGGCTCAAATTTTTGTTTTTTTAAATCTGTTTGCGGATTTGAATTTAATTTTAATTTTAATTTAAGTGGTCACTTGTAAAAATCTCATCCTATGCGCTCATACCCCTTGGGGGGTACGTGGTGGGTACGTTTCGTACCCACCACGTACCCCCCACGTCCCCCGAATGAATTTCCGCTCTCCTGGGCTCAAATTTTTGTTTTTTTAAATCTGTTTGCGGATTTGAATTTAATTTTAATTTTAATTTAAGTGGTCACTTGTAAAAATCTCAGCCTATGCGCTCATACCCCTTGGGGGGTACGTGGTGGGTACGTTTCGTACCCACCACGTACCCCCCACGCCCCCCGAATGAATTTCCGCTCTCCTGGGCTCAAATTTTTGTTTTTTTAAATCTGTTTGCGGATTTGAATTTAATTTTATTTTTAATTTAAGTGGTCACTTGTAAAAATCTCAGCCTATGCGCTCATACCCCTTGGGGGGTACGTGGTGGGTACGTTTCGTACCCACCACGTACCCCCCACGCCCCCCGAATGAATTTCCGCTCTCCTGGGCTCAAATTTTTGTTTTTTTAAATCTGTTTGCGGATTTGAATTTAATTTTAATTTTAATTTAAGTGGTCACTTGTAAAAATCTCAGCCTATGCGCTCATACCCCTTGGGGGGTACGTGGTGGGTACGTTTCGTACCCACCACGTACCCCCCACGCCCCCCGAATGAATTTCCGCTCTCCTGGGCTCAAATTTTTGTTTTTTTAAATCTGTTTGCGGATTTGAATTTAATTTTAATTTTAATTTAAGTGGTCACTTGTAAAAATCTCAGCCTATGCGCTCATACCCCTTAGAGGGTACGTGGTGGGTACGTTTCATACCCACCACGTACCCCCCACGCCCCCCGAATGAATTTCCGCTCTCCTGGGCTCAAATTTTTGTTTTTTTAAATCTGTTTGCGGATTTGAATTTAATTTTAATTTTAATTTAAGTGGTCACTTGTAAAAATCTTAGCCTATGCGCTCATACCCCTTGGGGGGTACGTGGTGGGTACGTTTCGTACCCACCACGTACCCCCCACGCCCCCCGAATGAATTTCCGCTCTCCTGGGCTCAAATTTTTGTTTTTTTAAATCTGTTTGCGGATTTGAATTTAATTTTAATTTTAATTTAAGTGGTCACTTGTAAAAATCTCAGCCTATGCGCTCATACCCCTTGGGGGGTACGTGGTGGGTACGTTTCGTACCCACCACGTACCCCCCACGCCCCCCGAATGAATTTCCGCTCTCCTGGGCTCAAATTTTTGTTTTTTTAAATCTGTTTGCGGATTTGAATTTAATTTTAATTTTAATTTAAGTGGTCACTTGTAAAAATCTCAGCCTATGCGCTCATACCCCTTAGAGGGTACGTGGTGGGTACGTTTCATACCCACCACGTACCCCCCACGCCCCCCGAATGAATTTCCGCTCTCCTGGGCTCAAATTTTTGTTTTTTTAAATCTGTTTGCGGATTTGAATTTAATTTTAATTTTAATTTAAGTGGTCACTTGTAAAAATCTTAGCCTATGCGCTCATACCCCTTGGGGGGTACGTGGTGGGTACGTTTCGTACCCACCACGTACCCCCCACGCCCCCCGAATGAATTTCCGCTCTCCTGGGCTCAAATTTTTGTTTTTTTAAATCTGTTTGCGGATTTGAATTTAATTTTATTTTTAATTTAAGTGGTCACTTGTAAAAATCTCAGCCTATGCGCTCATACCCCTTGGGGGGTACGTGGTGGGTACGTTTCGTACCCACCACGTACCCCCCACGCCCCCCGAATGAATTTCCGCTCTCCTGGGCTCAAATTTTTGTTTTTTTAAATCTGTTTGCGGATTTGAATTTAATTTTAATTTTAATTTAAGTGGTCACTTGTAAAAATCTCAGCCTATGCGCTCATACCCCTTGGGGGGTACGTGGTGGGTACGTTTCGTACCCACCACGTACCCCCCACGCCCCCCGAATGAATTTCCGCTCTCCTGGGCTCAAATTTTTGTTTTTTTAAATCTGTTTGCGGATTTGAATTTAATTTTAATTTTAATTTAAGTGGTCACTTGTAAAAATCTCATCCTATGCGCTCATACCCCTTGGGGGGTACGTGGTGGGTACGTTTCGTACCCACCACGTACCCCCCACGTCCCCCGAATGAATTTCCGCTCTCCTGGGCTCAAATTTTTGTTTTTTTAAATCTGTTTGCGGATTTGAATTTAATTTTAATTTTAATTTAAGTGGTCACTTGTAAAAATCTCATCCTATGCGCTCATACCCAGTATGGGGTACGTATGGGGTACGATCGTACCCCATACGTACCCTATACGTACTCCACGCCCCCAAAATGCACTTCCGCTCTCCTGGGCTCAAATTTTTGTTTTTTTAAATCTGTTTGCGGATTTGAATTTAATTTTAATTTTAATTTAAGTGGTCACTTGTAAAAATCTCAGCCTATGCGCTCATACCCCTTGGGGGGTACGTGGTGGGTACGTTTCGTACCCACCACGTACCCCCCACGCCCCCCGAATGAATTTCCGCTCTACTGGGCTCAAATTTTTGTTTTTTTAAATCTGTTTGCGGATTTGAATTTAATTTTAATTTTAATTTAAGTGGTCACTTGTAAAAATCTCAGCCTATGCGCTCATACCCCTTGGAGGGTACGTGGTGGGTACGTTTCGTACCCACCACGTACCCCCCACGCCCCCCGAATGAATTTCCGCTCTCCTGGGCTCAAATTTTTGTTTTTTTAAATCTGTTTGCGGATTTGAATTTAATTTTAATTTTAATTTAAGTGGTCACTTGTAAAAATCTCAGCCTATGCGCTCATACCCCTTGGAGGGTACGTGGTGGGTACGTTTCGTACCCACCACGTACCCCCCACGCCCCCCGAATGAATTTCCGCTCTCCTGGGCTCAAATTTTTGTTTTTTTAAATCTGTTTGCGGATTTGAATTTAATTTTAATTTTAATTTAAGTGGTCACTTGTAAAAATCTCAGCCTATGCGCTCATACCCCTTGGGGGGTACGTGGTGGGTACGTTTCGTACCCACCACGTACCCCCCACGCCCCCCGAATGAATTTCCGCTCTCCTGGGCTCAAATTTTTGTTTTTTTAAATCTGTTTGCGGATTTGAATTTAATTTTAATTTTAATTTAAGTGGTCATTTGTAAAAATCTCAGCCTATGCGCTCATACCCCTTGGGGGGTACGTGGTGGGTACGTTTCGTACCCACCACGTACCCCCCACGCCCCCCGAATGAATTTCCGCTCTCCTGGGCTCAAATTTTTGTTTTTTTAAATCTGTTTGCGGATTTGAATTTAATTTTAATTTTAATTTAAGTGGTCACTTGTAAAAATCTCAGCCTATGCGCTCATACCCCTTGGAGGGTACGTGGTGGGTACGTTTCGTACCCACCACGTACCCCCCACGCCCCCCGAATGAATTTCCGCTCTCCTGGGCTCAAATTTTTGTTTTTTTAAATCTGTTTGCGGATTTGAATTTAATTTTAATTTTAATTTAAGTGGTCACTTGTAAAAATCTCATCCTATGCGCTCATACCCAGTATGGGGTACGTATGGGGTACGATCGTACCCCATACGTACCCTATACGTACTCCACGCCCCCAAAATGCACTTCCGCTCTCCTGGGCTCAAATTTTTGTTTTTTTAAATCTGTTTGCGGATTTGAATTTAATTTTAATTTTAATTTAAGTGGTCACTTGTAAAAATCTCAGCCTATGCGCTCATACCCCTTGGGGGGTACGTGGTGGGTACGTTTCGTACCCACCACGTACCCCCCACGTCCCCCGAATGAATTTCCGCTCTCCTGGGCTCAAATTTTTGTTTTTTTAAATCTGTTTGCGGATTTGAATTTAATTTTAATTTTAATTTAAGTGGTCACTTGTAAAAATCTCATCCTATGCGCTCATACCCAGTATGGGGTACGTATGGGGTACGATCGTACCCCATACGTACCCTATACGTACTCCACGCCCCCAAAATGCACTTCCGCTCTCCTGGGCTCAAATTTTTGTTTTTTTAAATCTGTTTGCGGATTTGAATTTAATTTTAATTTTAATTTAAGTGGTCACTTGTAAAAATCTCAGCCTATGCGCTCATACCCCTTGGGGGGTACGTGGTGGGTACGTTTCGTACCCACCACGTACCCCCCACGCCCCCCGAATGAATTTCCGCTCTACTGGGCTCAAATTTTTGTTTTTTTAAATCTGTTTGCGGATTTGAATTTAATTTTAATTTTAATTTAAGTGGTCACTTGTAAAAATCTCAGCCTATGCGCTCATACCCCTTGGAGGGTACGTGGTGGGTACGTTTCGTACCCACCACGTACCCCCCACGCCCCCCGAATGAATTTCCGCTCTCCTGGGCTCAAATTTTTGTTTTTTTAAATCTGTTTGCGGATTTGAATTTAATTTTAATTTTAATTTAAGTGGTCACTTGTAAAAATCTCAGCCTATGCGCTCATACCCCTTGGGGGGTACGTGGTGGGTACGTTTCGTACCCACCACGTACCCCCCACGCCCCCCGAATGAATTTCCGCTCTCCTGGGCTCAAATTTTTGTTTTTTTAAATCTGTTTGCGGATTTGAATTCATTTGTAAAAATCTCAGCCTTGCGCTCATACCCCTTGGGGGGTACGTGGTGGGTACGTTTCGTACCCACCACGTACCCCCCACGCCCCCCGAATGAATTTCCGCTCTCCTGGGCTCAAATTTTTGTTTTTTTAAATCTGTTTGCGGATTTGAATTTAATTTTAATTTTAATTTAAGTGGTCACTTGTAAAAATCTCAGCCTATGCGCTCATACCCCTTGGAGGGTACGTGGTGGGTACGTTTCGTACCCACCACGTACCCCCCACGCCCCCCGAATGAATTTCCGCTCTCCTGGGCTCAAATTTTTGTTTTTTTAAATCTGTTTGCGGATTTGAATTTAATTTTAATTTTAATTTAAGTGGTCACTTGTAAAAATCTCAGCCTATGCGCTCATACCCCTTGGGGGGTACGTGGTGGGTACGTTTCGTACCCACCACGTACCCCCCACGCCCCCCGAATGAATTTCCGCTCTCCTGGGCTCAAATTTTTGTTTTTTTAAATCTGTTTGCGGATTTGAATTTAATTTTAATTTTAATTTAAGTGGTCACTTGTAAAAATCTCATCCTATGCGCTCATACCCCTTGGGGGGTACGTGGTGGGTACGTTTCGTACCCACCACGTACCCCCCACGTCCCCCGAATGAATTTCCGCTCTCCTGGGCTCAAATTTTTGTTTTTTTAAATCTGTTTGCGGATTTGAATTTAATTTTAATTTTAATTTAAGTGGTCACTTGTAATTATCTCAGCCTATGCGCTCATACCCCTTGGGGGGTACGTGGTGGGTACGTTTCGTACCCACCACGTACCCCCCACGTCCCCCGAATGAATTTCCGCTCTCCTGGGCTCAAATTTTTGTTTTTTTAAATCTGTTTGCGGATTTGAATTTAATTTTAATTTTAATTTAAGTGGTCACTTGTAATTATCTCAGCCTATGCGCTCATACCCCTTGGGGGGTACGTGGTGGGTACGTTTCGTACCCACCACGTACCCCCCACGCCCCCCGAATGAATTTCCGCTCTCCTGGGCTCAAATTTTTGTTTTTTTAAATCTGTTTGCGGATTTGAATTTAATTTTAATTTTAATTTAAGTGGTCACTTGTAAAAATCTCATCCTATGCGCTCATACCCCTTGGGGGGTACGTGGTGGGTACGTTTCGTACCCACCACGTACCCCCCACGTCCCCCGAATGAATTTCCGCTCTCCTGGGCTCAAATTTTTGTTTTTTTAAATCTGTTTGCGGATTTGAATTTAATTTTAATTTTAATTTAAGTGGTCACTTGTAATTATCTCAGCCTATGCGCTCATACCCCTTGGGGGGTACGTGGTGGGTACGTTTCGTACCCACCACGTACCCCCCACGCCCCCCGAATGAATTTCCGCTCTCCTGGGCTCAAATTTTTGTTTTTTTAAATCTGTTTGCGGATTTGAATTTAATTTTAATTTTAATTTAAGTGGTCACTTGTAAAAATCTCAGCCTATGCGCTCATACCCCTTGGGGGGTACGTGGTGGGTACGTTTCGTACCCACCACGTACCCCCCACGCCCCCCGAATGAATTTCCGCTCTCCTGGGCTCAAATTTTTGTTTTTTTAAATCTGTTTGCGGATTTGAATTTAATTTTAATTTTAATTTAAGTGGTCATTTGTAAAAATCTCAGCCTTGCGCTCATACCCCTTGGGGGGTACGTGGTGGGTACGTTTCGTACCCACCACGTACCCCCCACGCCCCCCGAATGAATTTCCGCTCTCCTGGGCTCAAATTTTTGTTTTTTTAAATCTGTTTGCGGATTTGAATTTAATTTTAATTTTAATTTAAGTGGTCACTTGTAAAAATCTCAGCCTATGCGCTCATACCCCTTGGAGGGTACGTGGTGGGTACGTTTCGTACCCACCACGTACCCCCCACGCCCCCCGAATGAATTTCCGCTCTCCTGGGCTCAAATTTTTGTTTTTTTAAATCTGTTTGCGGATTTGAATTTAATTTTAATTTTAATTTAAGTGGTCACTTGTAAAAATCTCAGCCTATGCGCTCATACCCCTTGGGGGGTACGTGGTGGGTACGTTTCGTACCCACCACGTACCCCCCACGCCCCCCGAATGAATTTCCGCTCTCCTGGGCTCAAATTTTTGTTTTTTTAAATCTGTTTGCGGATTTGAATTTAATTTTAATTTTAATTTAAGTGGTCACTTGTAAAAATCTCATCCTATGCGCTCATACCCCTTGGGGGGTACGTGGTGGGTACGTTTCGTACCCACCACGTACCCCCCACGTCCCCCGAATGAATTTCCGCTCTCCTGGGCTCAAATTTTTGTTTTTTTAAATCTGTTTGCGGATTTGAATTTAATTTTAATTTTAATTTAAGTGGTCACTTGTAAAAATCTCATCCTATGCGCTCATACCCAGTATGGGGTACGTATGGGGTACGATCGTACCCCATACGTACCCTATACGTACTCCACGCCCCCAAAATGCACTTCCGCTCTCCTGGGCTCAAATTTTTGTTTTTTTAAATCTGTTTGCGGATTTGAATTTAATTTTAATTTTAATTTAAGTGGTCACTTGTAAAAATCTCAGCCTATGCGCTCATACCCCTTGGGGGGTACGTGGTGGGTACGTTTCGTACCCACCACGTACCCCCCACGCCCCCCGAATGAATTTCCGCTCTCCTGGGCTCAAATTTTTGTTTTTTTAAATCTGTTTGCGGATTTGAATTTAATTTTAATTTTAATTTAAGTGGTCACTTGTCAAAATCTCAGCCTATGCGCTCATACCCCTTGGAGGGTACGTGGTGGGTACGTTTCGTACCCACCACGTACCCCCCACGCCCCCCGAATGAATTTCCGCTCTCCTGGGCTCAAATTTTTGTTTTTTTAAATCTGTTTGCGGATTTGAATTTAATTTTAATTTTAATTTAAGTGGTCACTTGTAAAAATCTCATCCTATGCGCTCATACCCCTTGGGGGGTACGTGGTGGGTACGTTTCGTACCCACCACGTACCCCCTACGTCCCCCGAATGAATTTCCGCTCTCCTGGGCTCAAATTTTTGTTTTTTTAAATCTGTTTGCGGATTTGAATTTAATTTTAATTTTAATTTAAGTGGTCACTTGTAAAAATCTCATCCTATGCGCTCATACCCAGTATGGGGTACGTATGGGGTACCATCGTACCCCATACGTACCCTATACGTACTCCACGCCCCCAAAATGCACTTCCGCTCTCCTGGGCTCAAATTTTTGTTTTTTTAAATCTGTTTGCGGATATGAATTTAATTTTAATTTTAATTTAAGTGGTCACTTGTAAAAATCTCAGCCTATGCGCTCATACCCCTTGGGGGGTACGTGGTGGGTACGTTTCGTACCCACCACGTACCCCCCACGCCCCCCGAATGAATTTCCGCTCTCCTGGGCTCAAATTTTTGTTTTTTTAAATCTGTTTGCGGATTTGAATTTAATTTTAATTTTAATTTAAGTGGTCACTTGTAAAAATCTCAGCCTATGCGCTCATACCCCTTGGGGGGTACGTGGTGGGTACGTTTCGTACCCACCACGTACCCCCCACGCCCCCCGAATGAATTTCCGCTCTCCTGGGCTCAAATTTTTGTTTTTTTAAATCTGTTTGCGGATTTGAATTTAATTTTAATTTTAATTTAAGTGGTCACTTGTAAAAATCTCATCCTATGCGCTCATACCCCTTGGGGGGTACGTGGTGGGTACGTTTCGTACCCACCACGTACCCCCCACGCCCCCCGAATGAATTTCCGCTCTCCTGGGCTCAAATTTTTGTTTTTTTAAATCTGTTTGCGGATTTGAATTTAATTTTAATTTTAATTTAAGTGGTCACTTGTAAAAATCTCAGCCTATGCGCTCATACCCCTTGGGGGGTACGTGGTGGGTACGTTTCGTACCCACCACGTACCCCCACGCCCCCCGAATGAATTTCCGCTCTCCTGGGCTCAAATTTTTGTTTTTTTAAATCTGTTTGCGGATTTGAATTTAATTTTAATTTTAATTTAAGTGGTCACTTGTAAAAATCTCAGCCTATGCGCTCATACCTTTTGGGGGGTACGTGGTGGGTACGTTTCGTACCCACCACGTACCCCCCACGCCCCCCGAATGAATTTCCGCTCTCCTGGGCTCAAATTTTTGTTTTTTTAAATCTGTTTGCGGATTTGAATTTAATTTTAATTTTAATTTAAGTGGTCACTTGTAAAAATCTCATCCTATGCGCTCATACCCCTTGGGGGGTACGTGGTGGGTACGTTTCGTACCCACCACGTACCCCCCACGTCCCCCGAATGAATTTCCGCTCTCCTGGGCTCAAATTTTTGTTTTTTTAAATCTGTTTGCGGATTTGAATTTAATTTTAATTTTAATTTAAGTGGTCACTTGTAATTATCTCAGCCTATGCGCTCATACCCCTTGGGGGGTACGTGGTGGGTACGTTTCGTACCCACCACGTACCCCCCACGTCCCCCGAATGAATTTCCGCTCTCCTGGGCTCAAATTTTTGTTTTTTTAAATCTGTTTGCGGATTTGAATTTAATTTTAATTTTAATTTAAGTGGTCACTTGTAAAAATCTCATCCTATGCGCTCATACCCAGTATGGGGTACGTATGGGGTACGATCGTACCCCATACGTACCCTATACGTACTCCACGCCCCCAAAATGCACTTCCGCTCTCCTGGGCTCAAATTTTTGTTTTTTTAAATCTGTTTGCGGATTTGAATTTAATTTTAATTTTAATTTAAGTGGTCACTTGTAAAAATCTCAGCCTATGCGCTCATACCCCTTGGGGGGTACGTGGTGGGTACGTTTCGTACCCACCACGTACCCCCCACGCCCCCCGAATGAATTTCCGCTCTCCTGGGCTCAAATTTTTGTTTTTTTAAATCTGTTTGCGGATTTGAATTTAATTTTAATTTTAATTTAAGTGGTCACTTGTCAAAATCTCAGCCTATGCGCTCATACCCCTTGGAGGGTACGTGGTGGGTACGTTTCGTACCCACCACGTACCCCCCACGCCCCCCGAATGAATTTCCGCTCTCCTGGGCTCAAATTTTTGTTTTTTTAAATCTGTTTGCGGATTTGAATTTAATTTTAATTTTAATTTAAGTGGTCACTTGTAAAAATCTCATCCTATGCGCTCATACCCCTTGGGGGGTACGTGGTGGGTACGTTTCGTACCCACCACGTACCCCCCACGTCCCCCGAATGAATTTCCGCTCTCCTGGGCTCAAATTTTTGTTTTTTTAAATCTGTTTGCGGATTTGAATTTAATTTTAATTTTAATTTAAGTGGTCACTTGTAAAAATCTCATCCTATGCGCTCATACCCAGTATGGGGTACGTATGGGGTACGATCGTACCCCATACGTACCCTATACGTACTCCACGCCCCCAAAATGCACTTCCGCTCTCCTGGGCTCAAATTTTTGTTTTTTTAAATCTGTTTGCGGATTTGAATTTAATTTTAATTTTAATTTAAGTGGTCACTTGTAAAAATCTCAGCCTATGCGCTCATACCCCTTGGGGGGTACGTGGTGGGTACGTTTCGTACCCACCACGTACCCCCCACGCCCCCCGAATGAATTTCCGCTCTCCTGGGCTCAAATTTTTGTTTTTTTAAATCTGTTTGCGGATTTGAATTTAATTTTAATTTTAATTTAAGTGGTCACTTGTAAAAATCTCAGCCTATGCGCTCATACCCCTTGGGGGGTACGTGGTGGGTACGTTTCGTACCCACCACGTACCCCCCACGCCCCCCGAATGAATTTCCGCTCTCCTGGGCTCAAATTTTTGTTTTTTTAAATCTGTTTGCGGATTTGAATTTAATTTTAATTTTAATTTAAGTGGTCACTTGTAAAAATCTCATCCTATGCGCTCATACCCCTTGGGGGGTACGTGGTGGGTACGTTTCGTACCCACCACGTACCCCCCACGCCCCCCGAATGAATTTCCGCTCTCCTGGGCTCAAATTTTTGTTTTTTTAAATCTGTTTGCGGATTTGAATTTAATTTTAATTTTAATTTAAGTGGTCACTTGTAAAAATCTCAGCCTATGCGCTCATACCCCTTGGGGGGTACGTGGTGGGTACGTTTCGTACCCACCACGTACCCCCACGCCCCCCGAATGAATTTCCGCTCTCCTGGGCTCAAATTTTTGTTTTTTTAAATCTGTTTGCGGATTTGAATTTAATTTTAATTTTAATTTAAGTGGTCACTTGTAAAAATCTCAGCCTATGCGCTCATACCTTTTGGGGGGTACGTGGTGGGTACGTTTCGTACCCACCACGTACCCCCCACGCCCCCCGAATGAATTTCCGCTCTCCTGGGCTCAAATTTTTGTTTTTTTAAATCTGTTTGCGGATTTGAATTTAATTTTAATTTTAATTTAAGTGGTCATTTGTAAAAATCTCAGCCTATGCGCTCATACCCCTTGGGGGGTACGTGGTGGGTACGTTTCGTACCCACCACGTACCCCCCACGCCCCCCGAATGAATTTCCGCTCTCCTGGGCTCAAATTTTTGTTTTTTTAAATCTGTTTGCGGATTTGAATTTAATTTTAATTTTAATTTAAGTGGTCACTTGTAAAAATCTCAGCCTATGCGCTCATACCCCTTGGAGGGTACGTGGTGGGTACGTTTCGTACCCACCACGTACCCCCCACGCCCCCCGAATGAATTTCCGCTCTCCTGGGCTCAAATTTTTGTTTTTTTAAATCTGTTTGCGGATTTGAATTTAATTTTAATTTTAATTTAAGTGGTCACTTGTAAAAATCTCATCCTATGCGCTCATACCCCTTGGGGGGTACGTGGTGGGTACGTTTCGTACCCACCACGTACCCCCCACGTCCCCCGAATGAATTTCCGCTCTCCTGGGCTCAAATTTTTGTTTTTTTAAATCTGTTTGCGGATTTGAATTTAATTTTAATTTTAATTTAAGTGGTCACTTGTAAAAATCTCAGCCTATGCGCTCATACCCCTTGGGGGGTACGTGGTGGGTACGTTTCGTACCCACCACGTACCCCCCACGCCCCCCGAATGAATTTCCGCTCTCCTGGGCTCAAATTTTTGTTTTTTTAAATCTGTTTGCGGATTTGAATTTAATTTTAATTTAAGTGGTCACTTGTAAAAATCTCAGCCTATGCGCTCATACCCCTTGGAGGGTACGTGGTGGGTACGTTTCGTACCCACCACGTACCCCCTACGCCCCCCGAATGAATTTCCGCTCTCCTGGGCTCAAATTTTTGTTTTTTTAAATCTGTTTGCGGATTTGAATTTAATTTTAATTTTAATTTAAGTGGTCACTTGTAAAAATCTCATCCTATGCGCTCATACCCCTTGGGGGGTACGTGGTGGGTACGTTTCGTACCCACCACGTACCCCCCACGCCCCCGAATGAATTTCCGCTCTCCTGGGCTCAAATTTTTGTTTTTTTAAATCTGTTTGCGGATTTGAATTTAATTTTAATTTTAATTTAAGTGGTCACTTGTAAAAATCTCAGCCTATGCGCTCATACCCCTTGGGGGGTACGTGGTGGGTACGTTTCGTACCCACCACGTACCCCCCACGCCCCCGAATGAATTTCCGCTCTCCTGGGCTCAAATTTTTGTTTTTTTAAATCTGTTTGCGGATTTGAATTTAATTTTAATTTTAATTTAAGTGGTCACTTGTAAAAATCTCAGCCTATGCGCTCATACCCCTTGGGGGGTACGTGGTGGGTACGTTTCGTACCCACCACGTACCCCCCACGCCCCCCGAATGAATTTCCGCTCTCCTGGGCTCAAATTTTTGTTTTTTTAAATCTGTTTGCGGATTTGAATTTAATTTTAATTTTAATTTAAGTGGTCACTTGTAAAAATCTCAGCCTATGCGCTCATACCCCTTGGGGGGTACGTGGTGGGTACGTTTCGTACCCACCACGTACCCCCACGTCCCCCGAATGAATTTCCGCTATCCTGGGCTCAAATTTTTGTTTTTTTAAATCTGTTTGCGGATTTGAATTTAATTTTAATTTTAATTTAAGTGGTCACTTGTAAAAATCTCAGCCTATGCGCTCATACCCCTTGGGGGGTACGTGGTGGGTACGTTTCGTACCCACCACGTACCCCCCACGCCCCCCGAATGAATTTCCGCTCTCCTGGGCTCAAATTTTTGTTTTTTTAAATCTGTTTGCGGATTTGAATTTAATTTTAATTTTAATTTAAGTGGTCACTTGTAAAAATCTCAGCCTATGCGCTCATACCCCTTGGGGGGTACGTGGTGGGTACGTTTCGTACCCACCACGTACCCCCCACGCCCCCCGAATGAATTTCCGCTCTCCTGGGCTCAAATTTTTGTTTTTTTAAATCTGTTTGCGGATTTGAATTTAATTTTAATTTTAATTTAAGTGGTCACTTGTAAAAATCTCAGCCTATGCGCTCATACCCCTTGGGGGGTACGTGGTGGGTACGTTTCGTACCCACCACGTACCCCCCACGCCCCCCGAATGAATTTCCGCTCTCCTGGGCTCAAATTTTTGTTTTTTTAAATCTGTTTGCGGATTTGAATTTAATTTTAATTTTAATTTAAGTGGTCACTTGTAAAAATCTCAGCCTATGCGCTCATACCCCTTGGGGGGTACGTGGTGGGTACGTTTCGTACCCACCACGTACCCCCACGTCCCCCGAATGAATTTCCGCTATCCTGGGCTCAAATTTTTGTTTTTTTAAATCTGTTTGCGGATTTGAATTTAATTTTAATTTTAATTTAAGTGGTCACTTGTAAAAATCTCAGCCTATGCGCTCATACCTTTTGGGGGGTACGTGGTGGGTACGTTTCGTACCCACCACGTACCCCCCACGCCCCCCGAATGAATTTCCGCTCTCCTGGGCTCAAATTTTTGTTTTTTTAAATCTGTTTGCGGATTTGAATTTAATTTTAATTTTAATTTAAGTGGTCACTTGTAAAAATCTCAGCCTATGCGCTCATACCCCTTGGGGGGTACGTGGTGGGTACGTTTCGTACCCACCACGTACCCCCCACGCCCCCCGAATGAATTTCCGCTCTCCTGGGCTCAAATTTTTGTTTTTTTAAATCTGTTTGCGGATTTGAATTTAATTTTAATTTTAATTTAAGTGGTCACTTGTAAAAATCTCATCCTATGCGCTCATACCCCTTGGGGGGTACGTGGTGGGTACGTTTCGTACCCACCACGTACCCCCCACGTCCCCCGAATGAATTTCCGCTCTCCTGGGCTCAAATTTTTGTTTTTTTAAATCTGTTTGCGGATTTGAATTTAATTTTAATTTTAATTTAAGTGGTCACTTGTAAAAATCTCAGCCTATGCGCTCATACCCCTTGGGGGGTACGTGGTGGGTACGTTTCGTACCCACCACGTACCCCCCACGCCCCCGAATGAATTTCCGCTCTCCTGGGCTCAAATTTTTGTTTTTTTAAATCTGTTTGCGGATTTGAATTTAATTTTAATTTTAATTTAAGTGGTCACTTGTAAAAATCTCAGCCTATGCGCTCATACCCCTTGGGGGGTACGTGGTGGGTACGTTTCGTACCCACCACGTACCCCCCACGCCCCCCGAATGAATTTCCGCTCTCCTGGGCTCAAATTTTTGTTTTTTTAAATCTGTTTGCGGATTTGAATTTAATTTTAATTTTAATTTAAGTGGTCACTTGTAAAAATCTCAGCCTATGCGCTCATACCCCTTGGGGGGTACGTGGTGGGTACGTTTCGTACCCACCACGTACCCCCCACGCCCCCCGAATGAATTTCCGCTCTCCTGGGCTCAAATTTTTGTTTTTTTAAATCTGTTTGCGGATTTGAATTTAATTTTAATTTTAATTTAAGTGGTCACTTGTAAAAATCTCAGCCTATGCGCTCATACCCCTTGGGGGGTACGTGGTGGGTACGTTTCGTACCCACCACGTACCCCCCACGCCCCCCGAATGAATTTCCGCTCTCCTGGGCTCAAATTTTTGTTTTTTTAAATCTGTTTGCGGATTTGAATTTAATTTTAATTTTAATTTAAGTGGTCACTTGTAAAAATCTCAGCCTATGCGCTCATACCCCTTGGGGGGTACGTGGTGGGTACGTTTCGTACCCACCACGTACCCCCACGCCCCCCGAATGAATTTCCGCTCTCCTGGGCTCAAATTTTTGTTTTTTTAAATCTGTTTGCGGATTTGAATTTAATTTTAATTTTAATTTAAGTGGTCACTTGTAAAAATCTCAGCCTATGCGCTCATACCCCTTGGGGGGTACGTGGTGGGTACGTTTCGTACCCACCACGTACCCCCCACGCCCCCCGAATGAATTTCCGCTCTCCTGGGCTCAAATTTTTGTTTTTTTAAATCTGTTTGCGGATTTGAATTTAATTTTAATTTTAATTTAAGTGGTCACTTGTAAAAATCTCAGCCTATGCGCTCATACCCCTTGGGGGGTACGTGGTGGGTACGTTTCGTACCCACCACGTACCCCCCACGCCCCCCGAATGAATTTCCGCTCTCCTGGGCTCAAATTTTTGTTTTTTTAAATCTGTTTGCGGATTTGAATTTAATTTTAATTTTAATTTAAGTGGTCACTTGTAAAAATCTCAGCCTATGCGCTCATACCTTTTGGGGGGTACGTGGCGGGTACGTTTCGTACCCACCACGTACCCCCCACGCCCCCCGAATGAATTTCCGCTCTCCTGGGCTCAAATTTTTGTTTTTTTAAATCTGTTTGCGGATTTGACTTTAATTTTAATTTTAATTTAAGTGGTCATTTGTAAAAATCTCAGCCTATGCACTCATACCCCTTGGGGGGTACGTGGTGGGTACGTTTCGTACCCACCACGTACCCCCCACGCCCCCCGAATGAATTTCCGCTCTCCTGGGCTCAAATTTTTGTTTTTTTAAATCTGTTTGCGGATTTGAATTTAATTTTAATTTTAATTTAACTGGTCATTTGTAAAAAT
The DNA here is from genome assembly GCA_951812415.1 of Beris morrisii. Classification (NCBI taxonomy): domain Eukaryota; kingdom Metazoa; phylum Arthropoda; class Insecta; order Diptera; family Stratiomyidae; genus Beris; species Beris morrisii. Next base: position 33,184,327 of record OX638311.1, read on the forward strand.
CTCAGCCTATGCGCTCATACCCCTTGGAGGGTACGTGGTGGGTACGTTTCGTACCCACCACGTACCCCCCACGCCCCCCGAATGAATTTCCGCTCTCCTGGGCTCAAATTTTTGTTTTTTTAAATCTGTTTGCGGATTTGAATTTAATTTTAATTTTAATTTAAGTGGTCACTTGTAAAAATCTCATCCTATGCGCTCATACCCCTTGGGGGGTACGTGGTGGGTACGTTTCGTACCCACCACGTACCCCCCACGTCCCCCGAATGAATTTCCGCTCTCCTGGGCTCAAATTTTTGTTTTTTTAAATCTGTTTGCGGATTTGAATTTAATTTTAATTTTAATTTAAGTGGTCACTTGTAAAAATCTCATCCTATGCGCTCATACCCAGTATGGGGTACGTATGGGGTACGATCGTACCCCATACGTACCCTATACGTACTCCACGCCCCCAAAATGCACTTCCGCTCTCCTGGGCTCAAATTTTTGTTTTTTTAAATCTGTTTGCGGATTTGAATTTAATTTTAATTTTAATTTAAGTGGTCACTTGTAAAAATCTCAGCCTATGCGCTCATACCCCTTGGGGGGTACGTGGTGGGTACGTTTCGTACCCACCACGTACCCCCCACGCCCCCGAATGAATTTCCGCTCTCCTGGGCTCAAATTTTTGTTTTTTTAAATCTGTTTGCGGATTTGAATTTAATTTTAATTTTAATTTAAGTGGTCACTTGTAAAAATCTCAGCCTATGCGCTCATACCCCTTGGGGGGTACGTGGTGGGTACGTTTCGTACCCACCACGTACCCCCCACGCCCCCCGAATGAATTTCCGCTCTCCTGGGCTCAAATTTTTGTTTTTTTAAATCTGTTTGCGGATTTGAATTTAATTTTAATTTTAATTTAAGTGGTCACTTGTAAAAATCTCAGCCTATGCGCTCATACCCCTTGGGGGGTACGTGGTGGGTACGTTTCGTACCCACCACGTACCCCCCACGCCCCCCGAATGAATTTCCGCTCTCCTGGGCTCAAATTTTTGTTTTTTTAAATCTGTTTGCGGATTTGAATTTAATTTTAATTTTAATTTAAGTGGTCACTTGTAAAAATCTCAGCCTATGCGCTCATACCCCTTGGGGGGTACGTGGTGGGTACGTTTCGTACCCACCACGTACCCCCCACGCCCCCCGAATGAATTTCCGCTCTCCTGGGCTCAAATTTTTGTTTTTTTAAATCTGTTTGCGGATTTGAATTTAATTTTAATTTTAATTTAAGTGGTCACTTGTAAAAATCTCAGCCTATGCGCTCATACCCCTTGGGGGGTACGTGGTGGGTACGTTTCGTACCCACCACGTACCCCCCACGCCCCCCGAATGAATTTCCGCTCTCCTGGGCTCAAATTTTTGTTTTTTTAAATCTGTTTGCGGATTTGAATTTAATTTTAATTTTAATTTAAGTGGTCACTTGTAAAAATCTCAGCCTATGCGCTCATACCCCTTGGGGGGTACGTGGTGGGTACGTTTCGTACCCACCACGTACCCCCCACGCCCCCCGAATGAATTTCCGCTCTCCTGGGCTCAAATTTTTGTTTTTTTAAATCTGTTTGCGGATTTGAATTTAATTTTAATTTTAATTTAAGTGGTCACTTGTAAAAATCTCAGCCTATGCGCTCATACCCCTTGGGGGGTACGTGGTGGGTACGTTTCGTACCCACCACGTACCCCCCACGCCCCCCGAATGAATTTCCGCTCTCCTGGGCTCAAATTTTTGTTTTTTTAAATCTGTTTGCGGATTTGAATTTAATTTTAATTTTAATTTAAGTGGTCACTTGTAAAAATCTCAGCCTATGCGCTCATACCCCTTGGGGGGTACGTGGTGGGTACGTTTCGTACCCACCACGTACCCCCCACGCCCCCCGAATGAATTTCCGCTCTCCTGGGCTCAAATTTTTGTTTTTTTAAATCTGTTTGCGGATTTGAATTTAATTTTAATTTTAATTTAAGTGGTCACTTGTAAAAATCTCAGCCTATGCGCTCATACCCCTTGGGGGGTACGTGGTGGGTACGTTTCGTACCCACCACGTACCCCCCACGCCCCCCGAATGAATTTCCGCTCTCCTGGGCTCAAATTTTTGTTTTTTTAAATCTGTTTGCGGATTTGAATTTAATTTTAATTTTAATTTAAGTGGTCACTTGTAAAAATCTCAGCCTATGCGCTCATACCCCTTGGAGGGTACGTGGTGGGTACGTTTCGTACCCACCACGTACCCCCCACGCCCCCCGAATGAATTTCCGCTCTCCTGGGCTCAAATTTTTGTTTTTTTAAATCTGTTTGCGGATTTGAATTTAATTTTAATTTTAATTTAAGTGGTCACTTGTAAAAATCTCATCCTATGCGCTCATACCCAGTATGGGGTACGTATGGGGTACGATCGTACCCCATACGTACCCTATACGTACTCCACGCCCCCAAAATGCACTTCCGCTCTCCTGGGCTCAAATTTTTGTTTTTTTAAATCTGTTTGCGGATTTGAATTTAATTTTAATTTTAATTTAAGTGGTCACTTGTAAAAATCTCAGCCTATGCGCTCATACCCCTTGGGGGGTACGTGGTGGGTACGTTTCGTACCCACCACGTACCCCCCACGCCCCCCGAATGAATTTCCGCTCTCCTGGGCTCAAATTTTTGTTTTTTTAAATCTGTTTGCGGATTTGAATTTAAATTTAATTTTAATTTAAGTGGTCACTTGTAAAAATCTCATCCTATGCGCTCATACCCAGTATGGGGTACGTATGGGGTACGATCGTACCCCATACGTACCCTATACGTACTCCACGCCCCCAAAATGCACTTCCGCTCTCCTGGGCTCAAATTTTTGTTTTTTTAAATCTGTTTGCGGATTTGAATTTAATTTTAATTTTAATTTAAGTGGTCACTTGTAAAAATCTCAGCCTATGCGCTCATACCCCTTGGGGGGTACGTGGTGGGTACGTTTCGTACCCACCACGTACCCCCCACGCCCCCGAATGAATTTCCGCTCTCCTGGGCTCAAATTTTTGTTTTTTTAAATCTGTTTGCGGATTTGAATTTAATTTTAATTTTAATTTAAGTGGTCACTTGTAAAAATCTCAGCCTATGCGCTCATACCCCTTGGGGGGTACGTGGTGGGTACGTTTCGTACCCACCACGTACCCCCCACGCCCCCCGAATGAATTTCCGCTCTCCTGGGCTCAAATTTTTGTTTTTTTAAATCTGTTTGCGGATTTGAATTTAATTTTAATTTTAATTTAAGTGGTCACTTGTAAAAATCTCAGCCTATGCGCTCATACCCCTTGGGGGGTACGTGGTGGGTACGTTTCGTACCCACCACGTACCCCCCACGCCCCCCGAATGAATTTCCGCTCTCCTGGGCTCAAATTTTTGTTTTTTTAAATCTGTTTGCGGATTTGAATTTAATTTTAATTTTAATTTAAGTGGTCACTTGTAAAAATCTCAGCCTATGCGCTCATACCCCTTGGGGGGTACGTGGTGGGTACGTTTCGTACCCACCACGTACCCCCCACGCCCCCCGAATGAATTTCCGCTCTCCTGGGCTCAAATTTTTGTTTTTTTAAATCTGTTTGCGGATTTGAATTTAATTTTAATTTTAATTTAAGTGGTCACTTGTAAAAATCTCAGCCTATGCGCTCATACCCCTTGGGGGGTACGTGGTGGGTACGTTTCGTACCCACCACGTACCCCCCACGCCCCCCGAATGAATTTCCGCTCTCCTGGGCTCAAATTTTTGTTTTTTTAAATCTGTTTGCGGATTTGAATTTAATCTTAATTTTAATTTAAGTGGTCACTTGTAAAAATCTCAGCCTATGCGCTCATACCCCTTGGAGGGTACGTGGTGGGTACGTTTCGTACCCACCACGTACCCCCCACGCCCCCCGAATGAATTTCCGCTCTCCTGGGCTCAAATTTTTGTTTTTTTAAATCTGTTTGCGGATTTGAATTTAATTTTAATTTTAATTTAAGTGGTCACTTGTAAAAATCTCATCCTATGCGCTCATACCCAGTATGGGGTACGTATGGGGTACGATCGTACCCCATACGTACCCTATACGTACTCCACGCCCCCAAAATGCACTTCCGCTCTCCTGGGCTCAAATTTTTGTTTTTTTAAATCTGTTTGCGGATTTGAATTTAATTTTAATTTTAATTTAAGTGGTCACTTGTAAAAATCTCAGCCTATGCGCTCATACCCCTTGGGGGGTACGTGGTGGGTACGTTTCGTACCCACCACGTACCCCCCACGCCCCCCGAATGAATTTCCGCTCTCCTGGGCTCAAATTTTTGTTTTTTTAAATCTGTTTGCGGATTTGAATTTAATTTTAATTTTAATTTAAGTGGTCACTTGTAAAAATCTCAGCCTATGCGCTCATACCCCTTGGAGGGTACGTGGTGGGTACGTTTCGTACCCACCACGTACCCCCCACGCCCCCCGAATGAATTTCCGCTCTCCTGGGCTCAAATTTTTGTTTTTTTAAATCTGTTTGCGGATTTGAATTTAATTTTAATTTTAATTTAAGTGGTCACTTGTAAAAATCTCATCCTATGCGCTCATACCCAGTATGGGGTACGTATGGGGTACGATCGTACCCCATACGTACCCTATACGTACTCCACGCCCCCAAAATGCACTTCCGCTCTCCTGGGCTCAAATTTTTGTTTTTTTAAATCTGTTTGCGGATTTGAATTTAATTTTAATTTTAATTTAAGTGGTCACTTGTAAAAATCTCAGCCTATGCGCTCATACCCCTTGGGGGGTACGTGGTGGGTACGTTTCGTACCCACCACGTACCCCCCACGCCCCCCGAATGAATTTCCGCTCTCCTGGGCTCAAATTTTTGTTTTTTTAAATCTGTTTGCGGATTTGAATTTAATTTTAATTTTAATTTAAGTGGTCACTTGTAAAAATCTCAGCCTATGCGCTCATACCCCTTGGGGGGTACGTGGTGGGTACGTTTCGTACCCACCACGTACCCCCCACGCCCCCCGAATGAATTTCCGCTCTCCTGGGCTCAAATTTTTGTTTTTTTAAATCTGTTTGCGGATTTGAATTTAATTTTAATTTTAATTTAAGTGGTCACTTGTAAAAATCTCATCCTATGCGCTCATACCCAGTATGGGGTACGTATGGGGTACGATCGTACCCCATACGTACCCTATACGTACTCCACGCCCCCAAAATGCACTTCCGCTCTCCTGGGCTCAAATTTTTGTTTTTTTAAATCTGTTTGCGGATTTGAATTTAATTTTAATTTTAATTTAAGTGGTCACTTGTAAAAATCTCAGCCTATGCGCTCATACCCCTTGGGGGGTACGTGGTGGGTACGTTTCGTACCCACCACGTACCCCCCACGCCCCCGAATGAATTTCCGCTCTCCTGGGCTCAAATTTTTGTTTTTTTAAATCTGTTTGCGGATTTGAATTTAATTTTAATTTTAATTTAAGTGGTCACTTGTAAAAATCTCAGCCTATGCGCTCATACCCCTTGGGGGGTACGTGGTGGGTACGTTTCGTACCCACCACGTACCCCCCACGCCCCCCGAATGAATTTCCGCTCTCCTGGGCTCAAATTTTTGTTTTTTTAAATCTGTTTGCGGATTTGAATTTAATTTTAATTTTAATTTAAGTGGTCACTTGTAAAAATCTCAGCCTATGCGCTCATACCCCTTGGGGGGTACGTGGTGGGTACGTTTCGTACCCACCACGTACCCCCCACGCCCCCCGAATGAATTTCCGCTCTCCTGGGCTCAAATTTTTGTTTTTTTAAATCTGTTTGCGGATTTGAATTTAATTTTAATTTTAATTTAAGTGGTCACTTGTAAAAATCTCAGCCTATGCGCTCATACCCCTTGGGGGGTACGTGGTGGGTACGTTTCGTACCCACCACGTACCCCCCACGCCCCCCGAATGAATTTCCGCTCTCCTGGGCTCAAATTTTTGTTTTTTTAAATCTGTTTGCGGATTTGAATTTAATTTTAATTTTAATTTAAGTGGTCACTTGTAAAAATCTCAGCCTATGCGCTCATACCCCTTGGAGGGTACGTGGTGGGTACGTTTCGTACCCACCACGTACCCCCCACGCCCCCCGAATGAATTTCCGCTCTCCTGGGCTCAAATTTTTGTTTTTTTAAATCTGTTTGCGGATTTGAATTTAATTTTAATTTTAATTTAAGTGGTCACTTGTAAAAATCTCATCCTATGCGCTCATACCCAGTATGGGGTACGTATGGGGTACGATCGTACCCCATACGTACCCTATACGTACTCCACGCCCCCAAAATGCACTTCCGCTCTCCTGGGCTCAAATTTTTGTTTTTTTAAATCTGTTTGCGGATTTGAATTTAATTTTAATTTTAATTTAAGTGGTCACTTGTAAAAATCTCAGCCTATGCGCTCATACCCCTTGGGGGGTACGTGGTGGGTACGTTTCGTACCCACCACGTACCCCCCACGCCCCCGAATGAATTTCCGCTCTCCTGGGCTCAAATTTTTGTTTTTTTAAATCTGTTTGCGGATTTGAATTTAATTTTAATTTTAATTTAAGTGGTCACTTGTAAAAATCTCAGCCTATGCGCTCATACCCCTTGGGGGGTACGTGGTGGGTACGTTTCGTACCCACCACGTACCCCCCACGCCCCCCGAATGAATTTCCGCTCTCCTGGGCTCAAATTTTTGTTTTTTTAAATCTGTTTGCGGATTTGAATTTAATTTTAATTTTAATTTAAGTGGTCACTTGTAAAAATCTCAGCCTATGCGCTCATACCCCTTGGGGGGTACGTGGTGGGTACGTTTCGTACCCACCACGTACCCCCCACGCCCCCCGAATGAATTTCCGCTCTCCTGGGCTCAAATTTTTGTTTTTTTAAATCTGTTTGCGGATTTGAATTTAATTTTAATTTTAATTTAAGTGGTCAGTTGTAAAAATCTCAGCCTATGCGCTCATACCCCTTGGAGGGTACGTGGTGGGTACGTTTCGTACCCACCACGTACCCCCCACGTCCCCCGAATGAATTTCCGCTCTCCTGGGCTCAAATTTTTGTTTTTTTAAATCTGTTTGCGGATTTGAATTTAATTTTAATTTTAATTTAAGTGGTCACTTGTAAAAATCTCATCCTATGCGCTCATACCCAGTATGGGGTACGTATGGGGTACGATCGTACCCCATACGTACCCTATACGTACTCCACGCCCCCAAAATGCACTTCCGCTCTCCTGGGCTCAAATTTTTGTTTTTTTAAATCTGTTTGCGGATTTGAATTTAATTTTAATTTTAATTTAAGTGGTCACTTGTAAAAATCTCAGCCTATGCGCTCATACCCCTTGGGGGGTACGTGGTGGGTACGTTTCGTACCCACCACGTACCCCCCACGCCCCCCGAATGAATTTCCGCTCTCCTGGGCTCAAATTTTTGTTTTTTTAAATCTGTTTGCGGATTTGAATTTAATTTTAATTTTAATTTAAGTGGTCACTTGTAAAAATCTCATCCTATGCGCTCATACCCAGTATGGGGTACGTATGGGGTACGATCGTACCCCATACGTACCCTATACGTACTCCACGCCCCCAAAATGCACTTCCGCTCTCCTGGGCTCAAATTTTTGTTTTTTTAAATCTGTTTGCGGATTTGAATTTAATTTTAATTTTAATTTAAGTGGTCACTTGTAAAAATCTCAGCCTATGCGCTCATACCCCTTGGGGGGTACGTGGTGGGTACGTTTCGTACCCACCACGTACCCCCCACGCCCCCGAATGAATTTCCGCTCTCCTGGGCTCAAATTTTTGTTTTTTTAAATCTGTTTGCGGATTTGAATTTAATTTTAATTTTAATTTAAGTGGTCACTTGTAAAAATCTCAGCCTATGCGCTCATACCCCTTGGGGGGTACGTGGTGGGTACGTTTCGTACCCACCACGTACCCCCCACGCCCCCCGAATGAATTTCCGCTCTCCTGGGCTCAAATTTTTGTTTTTTTAAATCTGTTTGCGGATTTGAATTTAATTTTAATTTTAATTTAAGTGGTCACTTGTAAAAATCTCAGCCTATGCGCTCATACCCCTTGGGGGGTACGTGGTGGGTACGTTTCGTACCCACCACGTACCCCCCACGCCCCCCGAATGAATTTCCGCTCTCCTGGGCTCAAATTTTTGTTTTTTTAAATCTGTTTGCGGATTTGAATTTAATTTTAATTTTAATTTAAGTGGTCAGTTGTAAAAATCTCAGCCTATGCGCTCATACCCCTTGGAGGGTACGTGGTGGGTACGTTTCGTACCCACCACGTACCCCCCACGTCCCCCGAATGAATTTCCGCTCTCCTGGGCTCAAATTTTTGTTTTTTTAAATCTGTTTGCGGATTTGAATTTAATTTTAATTTTAATTTAAGTGGTCACTTGTAAAAATCTCATCCTATGCGCTCATACCCAGTATGGGGTACGTATGGGGTACGATCGTACCCCATACGTACCCTATACGTACTCCACGCCCCCAAAATGCACTTCCGCTCTCCTGGGCTCAAATTTTTGTTTTTTTAAATCTGTTTGCGGATTTGAATTTAATTTTAATTTTAATTTAAGTGGTCACTTGTAAAAATCTCAGCCTATGCGCTCATACCCCTTGGGGGGTACGTGGTGGGTACGTTTCGTACCCACCACGTACCCCCCACGCCCCCGAATGAATTTCCGCTCTCCTGGGCTCAAATTTTTGTTTTTTTAAATCTGTTTGCGGATTTGAATTTAATTTTAATTTTAATTTAAGTGGTCACTTGTAAAAATCTCAGCCTATGCGCTCATACCCCTTGGGGGGTACGTGGTGGGTACGTTTCGTACCCACCACGTACCCCCCACGCCCCCCGAATGAATTTCCGCTCTCCTGGGCTCAAATTTTTGTTTTTTTAAATCTGTTTGCGGATTTGAATTTAATTTTAATTTTAATTTAAGTGGTCACTTGTAAAAATCTCAGCCTATGCGCTCATACCCCTTGGGGGGTACGTGGTGGGTACGTTTCGTACCCACCACGTACCCCCCACGCCCCCCGAATGAATTTCCGCTCTCCTGGGCTCAAATTTTTGTTTTTTTAAATCTGTTTGCGGATTTGAATTTAATTTTAATTTTAATTTAAGTGGTCACTTGTAAAAATCTCAGCCTATGCGCTCATACCCCTTGGAGGGTACGTGGTGGGTACGTTTCGTACCCACCACGTACCCCCCACGCCCCCCGAATGAATTTCCGCTCTCCTGGGCTCAAATTTTTGTTTTTTTAAATCTGTTTGCGGATTTGAATTTAATTTTAATTTTAATTTAAGTGGTCACTTGTAAAAATCTCATCCTATGCGCTCATACCCAGTATGGGGTACGTATGGGGTACGATCGTACCCCATACGTACCCTATACGTACTCCACGCCCCCAAAATGCACTTCCGCTCTCCTGGGCTCAAATTTTTGTTTTTTTAAATCTGTTTGCGGATTTGAATTTAATTTTAATTTTAATTTAAGTGGTCACTTGTAAAAATCTCAGCCTATGCGCTCATACCCCTTGGGGGGTACGTGGTGGGTACGTTTCGTACCCACCACGTACCCCCCACGCCCCCCGAATGAATTTCCGCTCTCCTGGGCTCAAATTTTTGTTTTTTTAAATCTGTTTGCGGATTTGAATTTAATTTTAATTTTAATTTAAGTGGTCACTTGTAAAAATCTCATCCTATGCGCTCATACCCAGTATGGGGTACGTATGGGGTACGATCGTACCCCATACGTACCCTATACGTACTCCACGCCCCCAAAATGCACTTCCGCTCTCCTGGGCTCAAATTTTTGTTTTTTTAAATCTGTTTGCGGATTTGAATTTAATTTTAATTTTAATTTAAGTGGTCACTTGTAAAAATCTCAGCCTATGCGCTCATACCCCTTGGAGGGTACGTGGTGGGTACGTTTCGTACCCACCACGTACCCCCCACGCCCCCCGAATGAATTTCCGCTCTCCTGGGCTCAAATTTTTGTTTTTTTAAATCTGTTTGCGGATTTGAATTTAATTTTAATTTTAATTTAAGTGGTCACTTGTAAAAATCTCATCCTATGCGCTCATACCCAGTATGGGGTACGTATGGGGTACGATCGTACCCCATACGTACCCTATACGTACTCCACGCCCCCAAAATGCACTTCCGCTCTCCTGGGCTCAAATTTTTGTTTTTTTAAATCTGTTTGCGGATTTGAATTTAATTTTAATTTTAATTTAAGTGGTCACTTGTAAAAATCTCAGCCTATGCGCTCATACCCCTTGGGGGGTACGTGGTGGGTACGTTTCGTACCCACCACGTACCCCCCACGCCCCCCGAATGAATTTCCGCTCTCCTGGGCTCAAATTTTTGTTTTTTTAAATCTGTTTGCGGATTTGAATTTAATTTTAATTTTAATTTAAGTGGTCACTTGTAAAAATCTCATCCTATGCGCTCATACCCAGTATGGGGTACGTATGGGGTACGATCGTACCCCATACGTACCCTATACGTACTCCACGCCCCCAAAATGCACTTCCGCTCTCCTGGGCTCAAATTTTTGTTTTTTTAAATCTGTTTGCGGATTTGAATTTAATTTTAATTTTAATTTAAGTGGTCACTTGTAAAAATCTCAGCCTATGCGCTCATACCCCTTGGGGGGTACGTGGTGGGTACGTTTCGTACCCACCACGTACCCCCCACGCCCCCGAATGAATTTCCGCTCTCCTGGGCTCAAATTTTTGTTTTTTTAAATCTGTTTGCGGATTTGAATTTAATTTTAATTTTAATTTAAGTGGTCACTTGTAAAAATCTCAGCCTATGCGCTCATACCCCTTGGGGGGTACGTGGTGGGTACGTTTCGTACCCACCACGTACCCCCCACGCCCCCCGAATGAATTTCCGCTCTCCTGGGCTCAAATTTTTGTTTTTTTAAATCTGTTTGCGGATTTGAATTTAATTTTAATTTTAATTTAAGTGGTCACTTGTAAAAATCTCAGCCTATGCGCTCATACCCCTTGGGGGGTACGTGGTGGGTACGTTTCGTACCCACCACGTACCCCCCACGCCCCCCGAATGAATTTCCGCTCTCCTGGGCTCAAATTTTTGTTTTTTTAAATCTGTTTGCGGATTTGAATTTAATTTTAATTTTAATTTAAGTGGTCACTTGTAAAAATCTCAGCCTATGCGCTCATACCCCTTGGAGGGTACGTGGTGGGTACGTTTCGTACCCACCACGTACCCCCCACGCCCCCCGAATGAATTTCCGCTCTCCTGGGCTCAAATTTTTGTTTTTTTAAATCTGTTTGCGGATTTGAATTTAATTTTAATTTTAATTTAAGTGGTCACTTGTAAAAATCTCATCCTATGCGCTCATACCCAGTATGGGGTACGTATGGGGTACGATCGTACCCCATACGTACCCTATACGTACTCCACGCCCCCAAAATGCACTTCCGCTCTCCTGGGCTCAAATTTTTGTTGTTTTAAATCTGTTTGCGGATTTGAATTTAATTTTAATTTTAATTTAAGTGGTCACTTGTAAAAATCTCAGCCTATGCGCTCATACCCCTTGGGGGGTACGTGGTGGGTACGTTTCGTACCCACCACGTACCCCCCACGCCCCCCGAATGAATTTCCGCTCTCCTGGGCTCAAATTTTTGTTTTTTTAAATCTGTTTGCGGATTTGAATTTAATTTTAATTTTAATTTAAGTGGTCACTTGTAAAAATCTCATCCTATGCGCTCATACCCAGTATGGGGTACGTATGGGGTACGATCGTACCCCATACGTACCCTATACGTACTCCACGCCCCCAAAATGCACTTCCGCTCTCCTGGGCTCAAATTTTTGTTTTTTTAAATCTGTTTGCGGATTTGAATTTAATTTTAATTTTAATTTAAGTGGTCACTTGTAAAAATCTCAGCCTATGCGCTCATACCCCTTGGAGGGTACGTGGTGGGTACGTTTCGTACCCACCACGTACCCCCCACGCCCCCCGAATGAATTTCCGCTCTCCTGGGCTCAAATTTTTGTTTTTTTAAATCTGTTTGCGGATTTGAATTTAATTTTAATTTTAATTTAAGTGGTCACTTGTAAAAATCTCATCCTATGCGCTCATACCCAGTATGGGGTACGTATGGGGTACGATCGTACCCCATACGTACCCTATACGTACTCCACGCCCCCAAAATGCACTTCCGCTCTCCTGGGCTCAAATTTTTGTTTTTTTAAATCTGTTTGCGGATTTGAATTTAATTTTAATTTTAATTTAAGTGGTCACTTGTAAAAATCTCAGCCTATGCGCTCATACCCCTTGGGGGGTACGTGGTGGGTACGTTTCGTACCCACCACGTACCCCCCACGCCCCCCGAATGAATTTCCGCTCTCCTGGGCTCAAATTTTTGTTTTTTTAAATCTGTTTGCGGATTTGAATTTAATTTTAATTTTAATTTAAGTGGTCACTTGTAAAAATCTCATCCTATGCGCTCATACCCAGTATGGGGTACGTATGGGGTACGATCGTACCCCATACGTACCCTATACGTACTCCACGCCCCCAAAATGCACTTCCGCTCTCCTGGGCTCAAATTTTTGTTTTTTTAAATCTGTTTGCGGATTTGAATTTAATTTTAATTTTAATTTAAGTGGTCACTTGTAAAAATCTCATCCTATGCGCTCATACCCCTTGGGGGGTACGTGGTGGGTACGTTTCGTACCCACCACGTACCCCCCACGCCCCCGAATGAATTTCCGCTCTCCTGGGCTCAAATTTTTGTTTTTTTAAATCTGTTTGCGGATTTGAATTTAATTTTAATTTTAATTTAAGTGGTCACTTGTAAAAATCTCAGCCTATGCGCTCATACCCCTTGGGGGGTACGTGGTGGGTACGTTTCGTACCCACCACGTACCCCCCACGCCCCCCGAATGAATTTCCGCTCTCCTGGGCTCAAATTTTTGTTTTTTTAAATCTGTTTGCGGATTTGAATTTAATATGCCTATGCGCTCATACCCCTTGGAGGGTACGTGGTGGGTACGTTTCGTACCCACCACGTACCCCCCACGCCCCCCGAATGAATTTCCGCTCTCCTGGGCTCAAATTTTTGTTTTTTTAAATCTGTTTGCGGATTTGAATTTAATTTTAATTTTAATTTAAGTGGTCACTTGTAAAAATCTCATCCTATGCGCTCATACCCAGTATGGGGTACGTATGGGGTACGATCGTACCCCATACGTACCCTATACGTACTCCACGCCCCCAAAATGCACTTCCGCTCTCCTGGGCTCAAATTTTTGTTTTTTTAAATCTGTTTGCGGATTTGAATTTAATTTTAATTTTAATTTAAGTGGTCACTTGTAAAAATCTCAGCCTATGCGCTCATACCCCTTGGGGGGTACGTGGTGGGTACGTTTCGTACCCACCACGTACCCCCCACGCCCCCGAATGAATTTCCGCTCTCCTGGGCTCAAATTTTTGTTTTTTTAAATCTGTTTGCGGATTTGAATTTAATTTTAATTTTAATTTAAGTGGTCACTTGTAAAAATCTCAGCCTATGCGCTCATACCCCTTGGGGGGTACGTGGTGGGTACGTTTCGTACCCACCACGTACCCCCCACGCCCCCCGAATGAATTTCCGCTCTCCTGGGCTCAAATTTTTGTTTTTTTAAATCTGTTTGCGGATTTGAATTTAATTTTAATTTTAATTTAAGTGGTCACTTGTAAAAATCTCAGCCTATGCGCTCATACCCCTTGGAGGGTACGTGGTGGGTACGTTTCGTACCCACCACGTACCCCCCACGCCCCCCGAATGAATTTCCGCTCTCCTGGGCTCAAATTTTTGTTTTTTTAAATCTGTTTGCGGATTTGAATTTAATTTTAATTTTAATTTAAGTGGTCACTTGTAAAAATCTCATCCTATGCGCTCATACCCAGTATGGGGTACGTATGGGGTACGATCGTACCCCATACGTACCCTATACGTACTCCACGCCCCCAAAATGCACTTCCGCTCTCCTGGGCTCAAATTTTTGTTTTTTTAAATCTGTTTGCGGATTTGAATTTAATTTTAATTTTAATTTAAGTGGTCACTTGTAAAAATCTCAGCCTATGCGCTCATACCCCTTGGAGGGTACGTGGTGGGTACGTTTCGTACCCACCACGTACCCCCCACGCCCCCCGAATGAATTTCCGCTCTCCTGGGCTCAAATTTTTGTTTTTTTAAATCTGTTTGCGGATTTGAATTTAATTTTAATTTTAATTTAAGTGGTCACTTGTAAAAATCTCATCCTATGCGCTCATACCCAGTATGGGGTACGTATGGGGTACGATCGTACCCCATACGTACCCTATACGTACTCCACGCCCCCAAAATGCACTTCCGCTCTCCTGGGCTCAAATTTTTGTTTTTTTAAATCTGTTTGCGGATTTGAATTTAATTTTAATTTTAATTTAAGTGGTCACTTGTAAAAATCTCAGCCTATGCGCTCATACCCCTTGGGGGGTACGTGGTGGGTACGTTTCGTACCCACCACGTACCCCCCACGCCCCCCGAATGAATTTCCGCTCTCCTGGGCTCAAATTTTTGTTTTTTTAAATCTGTTTGCGGATTTGAATTTAATTTTAATTTTAATTTAAGTGGTCACTTGTAAAAATCTCATCCTATGCGCTCATACCCAGTATGGGGTACGTATGGGGTACGATCGTACCCCATACGTACCCTATACGTACTCCACGCCCCCAAAATGCACTTCCGCTCTCCTGGGCTCAAATTTTTGTTTTTTTAAATCTGTTTGCGGATTTGAATTTAATTTTAATTTTAATTTAAGTGGTCACTTGTAAAAATCTCATCCTATGCGCTCATACCCCTTGGGGGGTACGTGGTGGGTACGTTTCGTACCCACCACGTACCCCCCACGCCCCCGAATGAATTTCCGCTCTCCTGGGCTCAAATTTTTGTTTTTTTAAATCTGTTTGCGGATTTGAATTTAATTTTAATTTTAATTTAAGTGGTCACTTGTAAAAATCTCAGCCTATGCGCTCATACCCCTTGGGGGGTACGTGGTGGGTACGTTTCGTACCCACCACGTACCCCCCACGCCCCCCGAATGAATTTCCGCTCTCCTGGGCTCAAATTTTTGTTTTTTTAAATCTGTTTGCGGATTTGAATTTAATTTTAATTTTAATTTAAGTGGTCACTTGTAAAAATCTCAGCCTATGCGCTCATACCCCTTGGGGGGTACGTGGTGGGTACGTTTCGTACCCACCACGTACCCCCCACGCCCCCCGAATGAATTTCCGCTCTCCTGGGCTCAAATTTTTGTTTTTTTAAATCTGTTTGCGGATTTGAATTTAATTTTAATTTTAATTTAAGTGGTCACTTGTAAAAATCTCATCCTATGCGCTCATACCCAGTATGGAGTACGTATGGGGTACGATCGTACCCCATACGTACCCTATACGTACTCCACGCCCCCAAAATGCACTTCCGCTCTCCTGGGCTCAAATTTTTGTTTTTTTAAATCTGTTTGCGGATTTGAATTTAATTTTAATTTTAATTTAAGTGGTCACTTGTAAAAATCTCAGCCTATGCGCTCATACCCCTTGGGGGGTACGTGGTGGGTACGTTTCGTACCCACCACGTACCCCCCACGCCCCCCGAATGAATTTCCGCTCTCCTGGGCTCAAATTTTTGTTTTTTTAAATCTGTTTGCGGATTTGAATTTAATTTTAATTTTAATTTAAGTGGTCACTTGTAAAAATCTCAGCCTATGCGCTCATACCCCTTGGAGGGTACGTGGTGGGTACGTTTCGTACCCACCACGTACCCCCCACGCCCCCCGAATGAATTTCCGCTCTCCTGGGCTCAAATTTTTGTTTTTTTAAATCTGTTTGCGGATTTGAATTTAATTTTAATTTTAATTTAAGTGGTCACTTGTAAAAATCTCAGCCTATGCGCTCATACCCCTTGGGGGGTACGTGGTGGGTACGTTTCGTACCCACCACGTACCCCCCACGCCCCCCGAATGAATTTCCGCTCTCCTGGGCTCAA
Organism: Beris morrisii; assembly: GCA_951812415.1. Taxonomy (NCBI): domain Eukaryota; kingdom Metazoa; phylum Arthropoda; class Insecta; order Diptera; family Stratiomyidae; genus Beris; species Beris morrisii. The sequence goes on from OX638311.1 coordinate 33,200,406, forward strand.
ATTTTTGTTTTTTTAAATCTGTTTGCGGATTTGAATTTAATTTTAATTTTAATTTAAGTGGTCACTTGTAAAAATCTCAGCCTATGCGCTCATACCCCTTGGGGGGTACGTGGTGGGTACGTTTCGTACCCACCACGTACCCCCCACGCCCCCCGAATGAATTTCCGCTCTCCTGGGCTCAAATTTTTGTTTTTTTAAATCTTTTTGCGGATTTGAATTTAATTTTAATTTTAATTTAAGTGGTCACTTGTAAAAATCTCAGCCTATGCGCTCATACCCCTTGGAGGGTACGTGGTGGGTACGTTTCGTACCCACCACGTACCCCCCACGCCCCCCGAATGAATTTCCGCTCTCCTGGGCTCAAATTTTTGTTTTTTTAAATCTGTTTGCGGATTTGAATTTAATTTTAATTTTAATTTAAGTGGTCACTTGTAAAAATCTCATCCTATGCGCTCATACCCAGTATGGGGTACGTATGGGGTACGATCGTACCCCATACGTACCCTATACGTACTCCACGCCCCCAAAATGCACTTCCGCTCTCCTGGGCTCAAATTTTTGTTTTTTTAAATCTGTTTGCGGATTTGAATTTAATTTTAATTTTAATTTAAGTGGTCACTTGTAAAAATCTCAGCCTATGCGCTCATACCCCTTGGGGGGTACGTGGTGGGTACGTTTCGTACCCACCACGTACCCCCCACGCCCCCGAATGAATTTCCGCTCTCCTGGGCTCAAATTTTTGTTTTTTTAAATCTGTTTGCGGATTTGAATTTAATTTTAATTTTAATTTAAGTGGTCACTTGTAAAAATCTCAGCCTATGCGCTCATACCCCTTGGGGGGTACGTGGTGGGTACGTTTCGTACCCACCACGTACCCCCCACGCCCCCCGAATGAATTTCCGCTCTCCTGGGCTCAAATTTTTGTTTTTTTAAATCTGTTTGCGGATTTGAATTTAATTTTAATTTTAATTTAAGTGGTCACTTGTAAAAATCTCAGCCTATGCGCTCATACCCCTTGGGGGGTACGTGGTGGGTACGTTTCGCACCCACCACGTACCCCCCACGCCCCCCGAATGAATTTTTGCTCTCCTGGGCTCAAATTTTTGTTTTTTTAAATCTGTTTGCGGATTTGAATTTAATTTTAATTTTAATTTAAGTGGTCACTTGTAAAAATCTCAGCCTATGCGCTCATACCCCTTGGGGGGTACGTGGTGGGTACGTTTCGTACCCACCACGTACCCCCCACGCCCCCCGAATGAATTTCCGCTCTCCTGGGCTCAAATTTTTGTTTTTTTAAATCTGTTTGCGGATTTGAATTTAATTTTAATTTTAATTTAAGTGGTCACTTGTAAAAATCTCAGCCTATGCGCTCATACCCCTTGGGGTACGAAACGTACCCACCACGTACCCCCCACGCCCCCCGAATGAATTTCCGCTCTCCTGGGCTCAAATTTTTGTTTTTTTAAATCTGTTTGCGGATTTGAATTTAATTTTAATTTTAATTTAAGTGGTCACTTGTAAAAATCTCAGCCTATGCGCTCATACCCCTTGGGGGGTACGTGGTGGGTACGTTTCGTACCCACCACGTACCCCCCACGCCCCCCGAATGAATTTCCGCTCTCCTGGGCTCAAATTTTTGTTTTTTTAAATCTGTTTGCGGATTTGAATTTAATTTTAATTTTAATTTAAGTGGTCACTTGTAAAAATCTCAGCCTATGCGCTCATACCCATTGGGGGGTACGTGGTGGGTACGTTTCGTACCCACCACGTACCCCCCACGCCCCCCGAATGAATTTCCGCTCTCCTGGGCTCAAATTTTTGTTTTTTTAAATCTGTTTGCGGATTTGAATTTAATTTTAATTTTAATTTAAGTGGTCACTTGTAAAAATCTCAGCCTATGCGCTCATACCCCTTGGGGGGTACGTGGTGGGTACGTTTCGTACCCACCACGTACCCCCCACGCCCCCCGAATGAATTTCCGCTCTCCTGGGCTCAAATTTTTGTTTTTTTAAATCTGTTTGCGGATTTGAATTTAATTTTAATTTTAATTTAAGTGGTCACTTGTAAAAATCTCAGCCTATGCGCTCATACCCCTTGGGGGGTACGTGGTGGGTACGTTTCGTACCCACCACGTACCCCCCACGCCCCCCGAATGAATTTCCGCTCTCCTGGGCTCAAATTTTTGTTTTTTTAAATCTGTTTGCGGATTTGAATTTAATTTTAATTTTAATTTAAGTGGTCACTTGTAAAAATCTCAGCCTATGCGCTCATACCTTTTGGGGGGTACGTGGTGGGTACGTTTCGTACCCACCACGTACCCCTCACGCCCCCCGAATGAATTTCCGCTCTCCTGGGCTCAAATTTTTGTTTTTTTAAATCTGTTTGCGGATTTGAATTTAATTTTAATTTTAATTTAAGTGGTCATTTGTAAAAATCTCAGCCTATGCGCTCATACCCCTTGGGGGGTACGTGGTGGGTACGTTTCGTACCCACCACGTACCCCCCACGCCCCCCGAATGAATTTCCGCTCTCCTGGGCTCAAATTTTTGTTTTTTTAAATCTGTTTGCGGATTTGAATTTAATTTTAATTTTAATTTAAGTGGTCACTTGTAAAAATCTCATCCTATGCGCTCATACCCCTTGGGGGGTACGTGGTGGGTACGTTTCGTACCCACCACGTACCCCCCACGTCCCCCGAATGAATTTCCGCTCTCCTGGGCTCAAATTTTTGTTTTTTTAAATCTGTTTGCGGATTTGAATTTAATTTTAATTTTAATTTAAGTGGTCACTTGTAAAAATCTCATCCTATGCGCTCATACCCCTTGGGGGGTACGTGGTGGGTACGTTTTGTACCCACCACGTACCCCCCACGTCCCCCGAATGAATTTCCGCTCTCCTGGGCTCAAATTTTTGTTTTTTTAAATCTGTTTGCGGATTTGAATTTAATTTTAATTTTAATTTAAGTGGTCACTTGTAAAAATCTCATCCTATGCGCTCATACCCAGTATGGGGTACGTATGGGGTACGATCGTACCCCATACGTACCCTATACGTACTCCACGCCCCCAAAATGCACTTCCGCTCTCCTGGGCTCAAATTTTTGTTTTTTTAAATCTGTTTGCGGATTTGAATTTAATTTTAATTTTAATTTAAATGGTCACTTGTAAAAATCTCATCCTATGCGCTCATACCCCTTGGGGGGTACGTGGTGGGTACGTTTCGTACCCACCACGTACCCCCCACGCCCCCCGAATGAATTTCCGCTCTCCTGGGCTCAAATTTTTGTTTTTTTAAATCTGTTTGCGGATTTGAATTTAATTTTAATTTTAATTTAAGTGGTCACTTGTAAAAATCTCAGCCTATGCGCTCATACCCCTTGGAGGGTACGTGGTGGGTACGTTTCGTACCCACCACGTACCCCCCACGCCCCCCGAATGAATTTCCGCTCTCCTGGGCTCAAATTTTTGTTTTTTTAAATCTGTTTGCGGATTTGAATTTAATTTTAATTTTAATTTAAGTGGTCACTTGTAAAAATCTCATCCTATGCGCTCATACCCCTTGGGGGGTACGTGGTGGGTACGTTTCGTACCCACCACGTACCCCCCACGTCCCCCGAATGAATTTCCGCTCTCCTGGGCTCAAATTTTTGTTTTTTTAAATCTGTTTGCGGATTTGAATTTAATTTTAATTTTAATTTAAGTGGTCACTTGTAAAAATCTCATCCTATGCGCTCATACCCAGTATGGGGTACGTATGGGGTACGATCGTACCCCATACGTACCCTATACGTACTCCACGCCCCCAAAATGCACTTCCGCTCTCCTGGGCTCAAATTTTTGTTTTTTTAAATCTGTTTGCGGATTTGAATTTAATTTTAATTTTAATTTAAGTGGTCACTTGTAAAAATCTCAGCCTATGCGCTCATACCCCTTGGGGGGTACGTGGTGGGTACGTTTCGTACCCACCACGTACCCCCCACGCCCCCCGAATGAATTTCCGCTCTCCTGGGCTCAAATTTTTGTTTTTTTAAATCTGTTTGCGGATTTGAATTTAATTTTAATTTTAATTTAAGTGGTCACTTGTAAAAATCTCAGCCTATGCGCTCATACCCCTTGGGGGGTACGTGGTGGGTACGTTTCGTACCCACCACGTACCCCCCACGCCCCCCGAATGAATTTCCGCTCTCCTGGGCTCAAATTTTTGTTTTTTTAAATCTGTTTGCGGATTTGAATTTAATTTTAATTTTAATTTAAGTGGTCACTTGTAAAAATCTCAGCCTATGCGCTCATACCCCTTGGGGGGTACGTGGTGGGTACGTTTCGTACCCACCACGTACCCCCCACGCCCCCCGAATGAATTTCCGCTCTCCTGGGCTCAAATTTTTGTTTTTTTAAATCTGTTTGCGGATTTGAATTTAATTTTAATTTTAATTTAAGTGGTCACTTGTAAAAATCTCAGCCTATGCGCTCATACCTTTTGGGGGGTACGTGGTGGGTACGTTTCGTACCCACCACGTACCCCCCACGCCCCCCGAATGAATTTCCGCTCTCCTGGGCTCAAATTTTTGTTTTTTTAAATCTGTTTGCGGATTTGAATTGAATTTTAATTTTAATTTAAGTGGTCATTTGTAAAAATCTCAGCCTATGCGCTCATACCCCTTGGGGGGTACGTGGTGGGTACGTTTCGTACCCACCACGTACCCCCCACGCCCCCCGAATGAATTTCCGCTCTCCTGGGCTCAAATTTTTGTTTTTTTAAATCTGTTTGCGGATTTGAATTTAATTTTAATTTTAATTTAAGTGGTCACTTGTAAAAATCTCATCCTATGCGCTCATACCCCTTGGGGGGTACGTGGTGGGTACGTTTCGTACCCACCACGTACCCCCCACGTCCCCCGAATGAATTTCCGCTCTCCTGGGCTCAAATTTTTGTTTTTTTAAATCTGTTTGCGGATTTGAATTTAATTTTAATTTTAATTTAAGTGGTCACTTGTAAAAATCTCATCCTATGCGCTCATACCCCTTGGGGGGTACGTGGTGGGTACGTTTCGTACCCACCACGTACCCCCCACGTCCCCCGAATGAATTTCCGCTCTCCTGGGCTCAAATTTTTGTTTTTTTAAATCTGTTTGCGGATTTGAATTTAATTTTAATTTTAATTTAAGTGGTCACTTGTAAAAATCTCATCCTATGCGCTCATACCCCTTGGGGGGTACGTGGTGGGTACGTTTCGTACCCACCACGTACCCCCCACGCCCCCCGAATGAATTTCCGCTCTCCTGGGCTCAAATTTTTGTTTTTTTAAATCTGTTTGCGGATTTGAATTTAATTTTAATTTTAATTTAAGTGGTCACTTGTAAAAATCTCAGCCTATGCGCTCATACCCCTTGGAGGGTACGTGGTGGGTACGTTTCGTACCCACCACGTACCCCCTACGCCCCCCGAATGAATTTCCGCTCTCCTGGGCTCAAATTTTTGTTTTTTTAAATCTGTTTGCGGATTTGAATTTAATTTTAATTTTAATTTAAGTGGTCACTTGTAAAAATCTCATCCTATGCGCTCATACCCCTTGGGGGGTACGTGGTGGGTACGTTTCGTACCCACCACGTACACCCCAAGGGGTATGAGCGCATAGGATGAGATTTTTACAAGTGACCACTTAAATTAAAATTAAAATTAAATTCAAATCCGCAAACAGATTTAAAAAAACAAAAATTTGAGCCCAGGAGAGCGGAAATTCATTCGGGGGGCGTAGGGGGTACGTGGTGGGTACGAAACGTACCCACCACGTACCCTCCAAGGGGTATGAGCGCATAGGCTGAGATTTTTACAAGTGACCACTTAAATTAAAATTAAAATTAAATTCAAATCCGCAAACAGATTTAAAAAAACAAAAATTTGAGCCCAGGAGAGCGGAAATTCATTCGGGGGGCGTGGGGGGTACGTGGTGGGTACGAAACGTACCCACCACGTACCCCCCAAGGGGTATGAGCGCATAGGATGAGATTTTTACAAGTGACCACTTAAATTAAAATTAAAATTAAATTCAAATCCGCAAACAGATTTAAAAAAACAAAAATTTGAGCCCAGGAGAGCGGAAATTCATTCGGGGGACGTGGGGGGTACGTGGTGGGTACGAAACGTACCCACCACGTACCCCCCAAGGGGTATGAGCGCATAGGATGAGATTTTTACAAGTGACCACTTAAATTAAAATTAAAATTAAATTCAAATCCGCAAACAGATTTAAAAAAACAAAAATTTGAGCCCAGGAGAGCGGAAATTCATTCGGGGGACGTGGGGGGTACGTGGTGGGTACGAAACGTACCCACCACGTACCCCCCAAGGGGTATGAGCGCATAGGATGAGATTTTTACAAGTGACCACTTAAATTAAAATTAAAATTAAATTCAAATCCGCAAACAGATTTAAAAAAACAAAAATTTGAGCCCAGGAGAGCGGAAATTCATTCGGGGGGCGTGGGGGGTACGTGGTGGGTACGAAACGTACCCACCACGTACCCCCCAAGGGGTATGAGCGCATAGGCTGAGATTTTTACAAATGACCACTTAAATTAAAATTAAAATTAAATTCAAATCCGCAAACAGATTTAAAAAAACAAAAATTTGAGCCCAGGAGAGCGGAAATTCATTCGGGGGGCGTGGGGGGTACATGGTGGGTACGAAACGTACCCACCACGTACCCCCCAAAAGGTATGAGCGCATAGGCTGAGATTTTTACAAGTGACCACTTAAATTAAAATTAAAATTAAATTCAAATCCGCAAACAGATTTAAAAAAACAAAAATTTGAGCCCAGGAGAGCGGAAATTCATTCGGGGGGCGTGGGGGGTACGTGGTGGGTACGAAACGTACCCACCACGTACCCCCCAAGGGGTATGAGCGCATAGGCTGAGATTTTTACAAGTGACCACTTAAATTAAAATTAAAATTAAATTCAAATCCGCAAACAGATTTAAAAAAACAAAAATTTGAGCCCAGGAGAGCGGAAATTCATTCGGGGGGCGTGGGGGGTACGTGGTGGGTACGAAACGTACCCACCACGTACCCCCCAAGGGGTATGAGCGCATAGGCTGAGATTTTTACAAGTGACCACTTAAATTAAAATTAAAATTAAATTCAAATCCGCAAACAGATTTAAAAAAACAAAAATTTGAGCCCAGGAGAGCGGAAATTCATTCGGGGGGCGTGGGGGGTACGTGGTGGGTACGAAACGTACCCACCACGTACCCCCCAAGGGGTATGAGCGCATAGGCTGAGATTTTTACAAGTGACCACTTAAATTAAAATTAAAATTAAATTCAAATCCGCAAACAGATTTAAAAAAACAAAAATTTGAGCCCAGGAGAGCGGAAATTCATTCGGGGGGCGTGGGGGGTACGTGGTGGGTACGAAACGTACCCACCACGTACCCCCCAAGGGGTATGAGCGCATAGGCTGAGATTTTTACAAGTGACCACTTAAATTAAAATTAAAATTAAATTCAAATCCGCAAACAGATTTAAAAAAACAAAAATTTGAGCCCAGGAGAGCGGAAGTGCATTTTGGGGGCGTGGAGTACGTATAGGGTACGTATGGGGTACGATCGTACCCCATACGTACCCCATACTGGGTATGAGCGCATAGGATGAGATTTTTACAAGTGACCACTTAAATTAAAATTAAAATTAAATTCAAATCCGCAAACAGATTTAAAAAAACAAAAATTTGAGCCCAGGAGAGCGGAAATTCATTCGGGGGACGTGGGGGGTACGTGGTGGGTACGAAACGTACCCACCACGTACCCCCCAAGGGGTATGAGCGCATAGGATGAGATTTTTACAAGTGACCACTTAAATTAAAATTAAAATTAAATTCAAATCCGCAAACAGATTTAAAAAAACAAAAATTTGAGCCCAGGAGAGCGGAAATTCATTCGGGGGGCGTGGGGGGTACGTGGTGGGTACGAAACGTACCCACCACGTACCCTCCAAGGGGTATGAGCGAATAGGCTGAGATTTTTACAAGTGACCACTTAAATTAAAATTAAAATTAAATTCAAATCCGCAAACAGATTTAAAAAAACAAAAATTTGAGCCCAGGAGAGCGGAAATTCATTCGGGGGGCGTGGGGGGTACGTGGTGGGTACGAAACGTACGTTAATTTTAATTTTAATTTAAGTGGTCACTTGTAAAAATCTCAGCCTATGCGCTCATACCCCTTGGAGGGTACGTGGTGGGTACGTTTCGTACCCACCACGTACCCCCTACGCCCCCCGAATGAATTTCCGCTCTCCTGGGCTCAAATTTTTGTTTTTTTAAATCTGTTTGCGGATTTGAATTTAATTTTAATTTTAATTTAAGTGGTCACTTGTAAAAATCTCATCCTATGCGCTCATACCCCTTGGGGGGTACGTGGTGGGTACGTTTCGTACCCACCACGTACCCCCCACGTCCCCCGAATGAATTTCCGCTCTCGTGGGCTCAAATTTTTGTTTTTTTAAATCTGTTTGCGGATTTGAATTTAATTTTAATTTTAATTTAAGTGGTCACTTGTAAAAATCTCATCCTATGCGCTCATACCCCTTGGGGGGTACGTGGTGGGTACGTTTCGTACCCACCACGTACCCCCCACGTCCCCCGAATGAATTTCCGCTCTCCTGGGCTCAAATTTTTGTTTTTTTAAATCTGTTTGCGGATTTGAATTTAATTTTAATTTTAATTTAAGTGGTCACTTGTAAAAATCTCATCCTATGCGCTCATACCCAGTATGGGGTACGTATGGGGTACGATCGTACCCCATACGTACCCTATACGTACTCCACGCCCCCAAAATGCACTTCCGCTCTCCTGGGCTCAAATTTTTGTTTTTTTAAATCTGTTTGCGGATTTGAATTTAATTTTAATTTTAATTTAAGTGGTCACTTGTAAAAATCTCATCCTATGCGCTCATACCCCTTGGGGGTACGTGGTGGGTACGTTTCGTACCCACCACGTACCCCCCACGCCCCCCGAATGAATTTCCGCTCTCCTGGGCTCAAATTTTTGTTTTTTTAAATCTGTTTGCGGATTTGAATTTAATTTTAATTTTAATTTAAGTGGTCACTTGTAAAAATCTCATCCTATGCGCTCATACCCCTTGGGGGGTACGTGGTGGGTACGTTTCGTACCCACCACGTACCCCCCACGTCCCCCGAATGAATTTCCGCTCTCCTGGGCTCAAATTTTTGTTTTTTTAAATCTGTTTGCGGATTTGAATTTAATTTTAATTTTAATTTAAGTGGTCACTTGTAAAAATCTCATCCTATGCGCTCATACCCAGTATGGGGTACGTATGGGGTACGATCGTACCCCATACGTACCCTATACGTACTCCACGCCCCCAAAATGCACTTCCGCTCTCCTGGGCTCAAATTTTTGTTTTTTTAAATCTGTTTGCGGATTTGAATTTAATTTTAATTTTAATTTAAGTGGTCACTTGTAAAAATCTCAGCCTATGCGCTCATACCCCTTGGGGGGTACGTGGTGGGTACGTTTCGTACCCACCACGTACCCCCCACGCCCCCCGAATGAATTTCCGCTCTCCTGGGCTCAAATTTTTGTTTTTTTAAATCTGTTTGCGGATTTGAATTTAATTTTAATTTTAATTTAAGTGGTCACTTGTAAAAATCTCAGCCTATGCGCTCATACCCCTTGGGGGGTACGTGGTGGGTACGTTTCGTACCCACCACGTACCCCCCACGCCCCCCGAATGAATTTCCGCTCTCCTGGGCTCAAATTTTTGTTTTTTTAAATCTGTTTGCGGATTTGAATTTAATTTTAATTTTAATTTAAGTGGTCACTTGTAAAAATCTCAGCCTATGCGCTCATACCCCTTGGGGGGTACGTGGTGGGTACGTTTCGTACCCACCACGTACCCCCCACGCCCCCCGAATGAATTTCCGCTCTCCTGGGCTCAAATTTTTGTTTTTTTAAATCTGTTTGCGGATTTGAATTTAATTTTAATTTTAATTTAAGTGGTCACTTGTAAAAATCTCAGCCTATGCGCTCATACCCCTTGGGGGGTACGTGGTGGGTACGTTTCGTACCCACCACGTACCCCCCACGCCCCCCGAATGAATTTCCGCTCTCCTGGGCTCAAATTTTTGTTTTTTTAAATCTGTTTGCGGATTTGAATTTAATTTTAATTTTAATTTAAGTGGTCACTTGTAAAAATCTCAGCCTATGCGCTCATACCCCTTGGGGGGTACGTGGTGGGTACGTTTCGTACCCACCACGTACCCCCCACGCCCCCCGAATGAATTTCCGCTCTCCTGGGCTCAAATTTTTGTTTTTTTAAATCTGTTTGCGGATTTGAATTTAATTTGAATTTTAATTTAAGTGGTCACTTGTAAAAATCTCAGCCTATGCGCTCATACCTTTTGGGGGGTACGTGGTGGGTACGTTTCGTACCCACCACGTACCCCCCACGCCCCCCGAATGAATTTCCGCTCTCCTGGGCTCAAATTTTTGTTTTTTTAAATCTGTTTGCGGATTTGAATTTAATTTTAATTTTAATTTAAGTGGTCATTTGTAAAAATCTCAGCCTATGCGCTCATACCCCTTGGGGGGTACGTGGTGGGTAAGTTTCGTACCCACCACGTACCCCCCACGCCCCCCGAATGAATTTCCGCTCTCCTGGGCTCAAATTTTTGTTTTTTTAAATCTGTTTGCGGATTTGAATTTAATTTTAATTTTAATTTAAGTGGTCACTTGTAAAAATCTCAGCCTATGCGCTCATACCCCTTGGAGGGTACGTGGTGGGTACGTTTCGTACCCACCACGTACCCCCCACGCCCCCCGAATGAATTTCCGCTCTCCTGGGCTCAAATTTTTGTTTTTTTAAATCTGTTTGCGGATTTGAATTTAATTTTAATTTTAATTTAAGTGGTCACTTGTAAAAATCTCATCCTATGCGCTCATACCCCTTGGGGGGTACGTGGTGGGTACGTTTCGTACCCACCACGTACCCCCCACGTCCCCCGAATGAATTTCCGCTCTCCTGGGCTCAAATTTTTGTTTTTTTAAATCTGTTTGCGGATTTGAATTTAATTTTAATTTTAATTTAAGTGGTCACTTGTAAAAATCTCATCCTATGCGCTCATACCCCTTGGAGGGTACGTGGTGGGTACGTTTCGTACCCACCACGTACCCCCCACGTCCCCCGAATGAATTTCCGCTCTCCTGGGCTCAAATTTTTGTTTTTTTAAATCTGTTTGCGGATTTGAATTTAATTTTAATTTTAATTTAAGTGGTCACTTGTAAAAATCTCATCCTATGCGCTCATACCCCTTGGGGGGTACGTGGTGGGTACGTTTCGTACCCACCACGTACCCCCCACGTCCCCCGAATGAATTTCCGCTCTCCTGGGCTCAAATTTTTGTTTTTTTAAATCTGTTTGCGGATTTGAATTTAATTTTAATTTTAATTTAAGTGGTCACTTGTAAAAATCTCAGCCTATGCGCTCATACCCCTTGGAGGGTACGTGGTGGGTACGTTTCGTACCCACCACGTACCCCCCACGCCCCCCGAATGAATTTCCGCTCTCCTGGGCTCAAATTTTTGTTTTTTTAAATCTGTTTGCGGATTTGAATTTAATTTTAATTTTAATTTAAGTGGTCACTTGTAAAAATCTCATCCTATGCGCTCATACCCCTTGGGGGGTACGTGGTGGGTACGTTTCGTACCCACCACGTACCCCCCACGCCCCCCGAATGAATTTCCGCTCTCCTGGGCTCAAATTTTTGTTTTTTTAAATCTGTTTGCGGATTTGAATTTAATTTTAATTTTAATTTAAGTGGTCACTTGTAAAAATCTCAGCCTATGCGCTCATACCCCTTGGGGGGTACGTGGTGGGTACGTTTCGTACCCACCACGTACCCCCCACGCCCCCCGAATGAATTTCCGCTCTCCTGGGCTCAAATTTTTGTTTTTTTAAATCTGTTTGCGGATTTGAATTTAATTTTAATTTTAATTTAAGTGGTCACTTGTAAAAATCTCAGCCTATGCGCTCATACCCCTTGGGGGGTACGTGGTGGGTACGTTTCGTACCCACCACGTACCCCCCACGCCCCCCGAATGAATTTCCGCTCTCCTGGGCTCAAATTTTTGTTTTTTTAAATCTGTTTGCGGATTTGAATTTAATTTTAATTTTAATTTAAGTGGTCACTTGTAAAAATCTCAGCCTATGCGCTCATACCCCTTGGGGGGTACGTGGTGGGTACGTTTCGTACCCACCACGTACCCCCCACGCCCCCCGAATGAATTTCCGCTCTCCTGGGCTCAAATTTTTGTTTTTTTAAATCTGTTTGCGGATTTGAATTTAATTTTAATTTTAATTTAAGTGGTCACTTGTAAAAATCTCAGCCTATGCGCTCATACCCCTTGGGGGGTACGTGGTGGGTACGTTTCGTACCCACCACGTACCCCCCACGCCCCCCGAATGAATTTCCGCTCTCCTGGGCTCAAATTTTTGTTTTTTTAAATCTGTTTGCGGATTTGAATTTAATTTTAATTTTAATTTAAGTGGTCACTTGTAAAAATCTCAGCCTATGCGCTCATACCTTTTGGGGGGTACGTGGTGGGTACGTTTCGTACCCACCACGTACCCCCCACGCCCCCCGAATGAATTTCCGCTCTCCTGGGCTCAAATTTTTGTTTTTTTAAATCTGTTTGCGGATTTGAATTTAATTTTAATTTTAATTTAAGTGGTCATTTGTAAAAATCTCAGCCTATGCGCTCATACCCCTTGGGGGGTACGTGGTGGGTAAGTTTCGTACCCACCACGTACCCCCCACGCCCCCCGAATGAATTTCCGCTCTCCTGGGCTCAAATTTTTGTTTTTTTAAATCTGTTTGCGGATTTGAATTTAATTTTAATTTTAATTTAAGTGGTCACTTGTAAAAATCTCAGCCTATGCGCTCATACCCCTTGGAGGGTACGTGGTGGGTACGTTTCGTACCCACCACGTACCCCCCACGCCCCCCGAATGAATTTCCGCTCTCCTGGGCTCAAATTTTTGTTTTTTTAAATCTGTTTGCGGATTTGAATTTAATTTTAATTTTAATTTAAGTGGTCACTTGTAAAAATCTCATCCTATGCGCTCATACCCCTTGGGGGGTACGTGGTGGGTACGTTTCGTACCCACCACGTACCCCCCACGTCCCCCGAATGAATTTCCGCTCTCCTGGGCTCAAATTTTTGTTTTTTTAAATCTGTTTGCGGATTTGAATTTAATTTTAATTTTAATTTAAGTGGTCACTTGTAAAAATCTCATCCTATGCGCTCATACCCCTTGGAGGGTACGTGGTGGGTACGTTTCGTACCCACCACGTACCCCCCACGTCCCCCGAATGAATTTCCGCTCTCCTGGGCTCAAATTTTTGTTTTTTTAAATCTGTTTGCGGATTTGAATTTAATTTTAATTTTAATTTAAGTGGTCACTTGTAAAAATCTCATCCTATGCGCTCATACCCCTTGGGGGGTACGTGGTGGGTACGTTTCGTACCCACCACGTACCCCCCACGTCCCCCGAATGAATTTCCGCTCTCCTGGGCTCAAATTTTTGTTTTTTTAAATCTGTTTGCGGATTTGAATTTAATTTTAATTTTAATTTAAGTGGTAACTTGTAAAAATCTCAGCCTATGCGCTCATACCCCTTGGAGGGTACGTGGTGGGTACGTTTCGTACCCACCACGTACCCCCCACGCCCCCCGAATGAATTTCCGCTCTCCTGGGCTCAAATTTTTGTTTTTTTAAATCTGTTTGCGGATTTGAATTTAATTTTAATTTTAATTTAAGTGGTCACTTGTAAAAATCTCATCCTATGCGCTCATACCCCTTGGGGGGTACGTGGTGGGTACGTTTCGTACCCACCACGTACCCCCCACGCCCCCCGAATGAATTTCCGCTCTCCTGGGCTCAAATTTTTGTTTTTTTAAATCTGTTTGCGGATTTGAATTTAATTTTAATTTTAATTTAAGTGGTCACTTGTAAAAATCTCAGCCTTTGCGCTCATACCCCTTGGAGGGTACGTGGTGGGTACGTTTCGTACCCACCACGTACCCCCTACGCCCCCCGAATGAATTTCCGCTCTCCTGGGCTCAAATTTTTGTTTTTTTAAATCTGTTTGCGGATTTGAATTTAATTTTAATTTTAATTTAAGTGGTCACTTGTAAAAATCTCAGCCTATGCGCTCATACCCCTTGGGGGGTACGTGGTGGGTACGTTTCGTACCCACCACGTACCCCCCACGCCCCCCGAATGAATTTCCGCTCTCCTGGGCTCAAATTTTTGTTTTTTTAAATCTGTTTGCGGATTTGAATTTAATTTTAATTTTAATTTAAGTGGTCACTTGTAAAAATCTCAGCCTATGCGCTCATACCCCTTGGAGGGTACGTGGTGGGTACGTTTCGTACCCACCACGTACCCCCCACGCCCCCCGAATGAATTTCCGCTCTCCTGGGCTCAAATTTTTGTTTTTTTAAATCTGTTTGCGGATTTGAATTTAATTTTAATTTTAATTTAAGTGGTCACTTGTAAAAATCTCAGCCTATGCGCTCATACCCCTTGGGGGGTACGTGGTGGGTACGTTTCGTACCCACCACGTACCCCCCACGCCCCCCGAATGAATTTCCGCTCTCCTGGGCTCAAATTTTTGTTTTTTTAAATCTGTTTGCGGATTTGAATTTAATTTTAATTTTAATTTAAGTGGTCACTTGTAAAAATCTCAGCCTATGCGCTCATACCCCTTGGGGGGTACGTGGTGGGTACGTTTCGTACCCACCACGTACCCCCCACGCCCCCCGAATGAATTTCCGCTCTCCTGGGCTCAAATTTTTGTTTTTTTAAATCTGTTTGCGGATTTGAATTTAATTTTAATTTTAATTTAAGTGGTCACTTGTAAAAATCTCAGCCTATGCGCTCATACCCCTTGGGGGGTACGTGGTGGGTACGTTTCGTACCCACCACGTACCCCCCACGCCCCCCGAATGAATTTCCGCTCTCCTGGGCTCAAATTTTTGTTTTTTTAAATCTGTTTGCGGATTTGAATTTAATTTTAATTTTAATTTAAGTGGTCACTTGTAAAAATCTCAGCCTATGCGCTCATACCCCTTGGGGGGTACGTGGTGGGTACGTTTCGTACCCACCACGTACCCCCCACGCCCCCCGAATGAATTTCCGCTCTCCTGGGCTCAAATTTTTGTTTTTTTAAATCTGTTTGCGGATTTGAATTTAATTTTAATTTTAATTTAAGTGGTCACTTGTAAAAATCTCATCCTATGCGCTCATACCCCTTGGGGGGTACGTGGTGGGTACGTTTCGTACCCACCACGTACCCCCCACGCCCCCCGAATGAATTTCCGCTCTCCTGGGCTCAAATTTTTGTTTTTTTAAATCTGTTTGCGGATTTGAATTTAATTTTAATTTTAATTTAAGTGGTCACTTGTAAAAATCTCAGCCTTTGCGCTCATACCCCTTGGAGGGTACGTGGTGGGTACGTTTCGTACCCACCACGTACCCCCTACGCCCCCCGAATGAATTTCCGCTCTCCTGGGCTCAAATTTTTGTTTTTTTAAATCTGTTTGCGGATTTGAATTTAATTTTAATTTTAATTTAAGTGGTCACTTGTAAAAATCTCAGCCTATGCGCTCATACCCCTTGGGGGGTACGTGGTGGGTACGTTTCGTACCCACCACGTACCCCCCACGCCCCCCGAATGAATTTCCGCTCTCCTGGGCTCAAATTTTTGTTTTTTTAAATCTGTTTGCGGATTTGAATTTAATTTTAATTTTAATTTAAGTGGTCACTTGTAAAAATCTCAGCCTATGCGCTCATACCCCTTGGAGGGTACGTGGTGGGTACGTTTCGTACCCACCACGTACCCCCCACGCCCCCCGAATGAATTTCCGCTCTCCTGGGCTCAAATTTTTGTTTTTTTAAATCTGTTTGCGGATTTGAATTTAATTTTAATTTTAATTTAAGTGGTCACTTGTAAAAATCTCAGCCTATGCGCTCATACCCCTTGGGGGGTACGTGGTGGGTACGTTTCGTACCCACCACGTACCCCCCACGCCCCCCGAATGAATTTCCGCTCTCCTGGGCTCAAATTTTTGTTTTTTTAAATCTGTTTGCGGATTTGAATTTAATTTTAATTTTAATTTAAGTGGTCACTTGTAAAAATCTCAGCCTATGCGCTCATACCCCTTGGGGGGTACGTGGTGGGTACGTTTCGTACCCACCACGTACCCCCCACGCCCCCCGAATGAATTTCCGCTCTCCTGGGCTCAAATTTTTGTTTTTTTAAATCTGTTTGCGGATTTGAATTTAATTTTAATTTTAATTTAAGTGGTCACTTGTAAAAATCTCAGCCTATGCGCTCATACCCCTTGGGGGGTACGTGGTGGGTACGTTTCGTACCCACCACGTACCCCCCACGCCCCCCGAATGAATTTCCGCTCTCCTGGGCTCAAATTTTTGTTTTTTTAAATCTGTTTGCGGATTTGAATTTAATTTTAATTTTAATTTAAGTGGTCACTTGTAAAAATCTCAGCCTATGCGCTCATACCCCTTGGGGGGTACGTGGTGGGTACGTTTCGTACCCACCACGTACCCCCCACGCCCCCCGAATGAATTTCCGCTCTCCTGGGCTCAAATTTTTGTTTTTTTAAATCTGTTTGCGGATTTGAATTTAATTTTAATTTTAATTTAAGTGGTCACTTGTAAAAATCTCAGCCTATGCGCTCATACCTTTTGGGGGGTACGTGGTGGGTACGTTTCGTACCCACCACGTACCCCCACGCCCCCCGAATGAATTTCCGCTCTCCTGGGCTCAAATTTTTGTTTTTTTAAATCTGTTTGCGGATTTGAATTTAATTTTAATTTTAATTTAAGTGGTCATTTGTAAAAATCTCAGCCTATGCGCTCATACCCCTTGGGGGGTACGTGGTGGGTACGTTTCGTACCCACCACGTACCCCCCACACCCCCCGAATGAATTTCCGCTCTCCTGGGCTCAAATTTTTGTTTTTTTAAATCTGTTTGCGGATTTGAATTTAATTTTAATTTTAATTTAAGTGGTCACTTGTAAAAATCTCATCCTATGCGCTCATACCCCTTGGGGGGTACGTGGTGGGTACGTTTCGTACCCACCACGTACCCCCCACGTCCCCCGAATGAATTTCCGCTCTCCTGGGCTCAAATTTTTGTTTTTTTAAATCTGTTTGCGGATTTGAATTTAATTTTAATTTTAATTTAAGTGGTCACTTGTAAAAATCTCATCCTATGCGCTCATACCCCTTGGGGGGTACGTGGTGGGTACGTTTCGTACCCACCACGTACCCCCCACGTCCCCCGAATGAATTTCCGCTCTCCTGGGCTCAAATTTTTGTTTTTTTAAATCTGTTTGCGGATTTGAATTTAATTTTAATTTTAATTTAAGTGGTCACTTGTAAAAATCTCATCCTATGCGCTCATACCCCTTGGGGGTACGTGGTGGGTACGTTTCGTACCCACCACGTACCCCCTACGCCCCCCGAATGAATTTCCGCTCTCCTGGGCTCAAATTTTTGTTTTTTTAAATCTGTTTGCGGATTTGAATTTAATTTTAATTTTAATTTAAGTGGTCACTTGTAAAAATCTCAGCCTATGCGCTCATACCCCTTGGAGGGTACGTGGTGGGTACGTTTCGTACCCACCACGTACCCCCCACGCCCCCCGAATGAATTTCCGCTCTCCTGGGCTCAAATTTTTGTTTTTTTAAATCTGTTTGCGGATTTGAATTTAATTTTAATTTTAATTTAAGTGGTCACTTGTAAAAATCTCATCCTATGCGCTCATACCCCTTGGGGGGTACGTGGTGGGTACGTTTCGTACCCACCACGTACCCCCCACGCCCCCCGAATGAATTTCCGCTCTCCTGGGCTCAAATTTTTGTTTTTTTAAATCTGTTTGCGGATTTGAATTTAATTTTAATTTTAATTTAAGTGGTCACTTGTAAAAATCTCAGCCTATGCGCTCATACCCCTTGGAGGGTACGTGGTGGGTACGTTTCGTACCCACCACGTACCCCCCACGCCCCCCGAATGAATTTCCGCTCTCCTGGGCTCAAATTTTTGTTTTTTTAAATCTGTTTGCGGATTTGAATTTAATTTTAATTTTAATTTAAGTGGTCACTTGTAAAAATCTCATCCTATGCGCTCGTACCCCTTGGGGGGTACGTGGTGGGTACGTTTCGTACCCACCACGTACCCCCCACGTCCCCCGAATGAATTTCCGCTCTCCTGGGCTCAAATTTTTGTTTTTTTAAATCTGTTTGCGGATTTGAATTTAATTTTAATTTTAATTTAAGTGGTCACTTGTAAAAATCTCATCCTATGCGCTCATACCCAGTATGGGGTACGTATGGGGTACGATCGTACCCCATACGTACCCTATACGTACTCCACGCCCCCAAAATGCACTTCCGCTCTCCTGGGCTCAAATTTTTGTTTTTTTAAATCTGTTTGCGGATTTGAATTTAATTTTAATTTTAATTTAAGTGGTCACTTGTAAAAATCTCAGCCTATGCGCTCATACCCCTTGGGGGGTACGTGGTGGGTACGTTTCGTACCCACCACGTACCCCCCACGCCCCCCGAATGAATTTCCGCTCTCCTGGGCTCAAATTTTTGTTTTTTTAAATCTGTTTGCGGATTTGAATTTAATTTTAATTTTAATTTAAGTGGTCACTTGTAAAAATCTCAGCCTATGCGCTCATACCCCTTGGGGGGTACGTGGTGGGTACGTTTCGTACCCACCACGTACCCCCCACGCCCCCCGAATGAATTTCCGCTCTCCTGGGCTCAAATTTTTGTTTTTTTAAATCTGTTTGCGGATTTGAATTTAATTTTAATTTTAATTTAAGTGGTCACTTGTAAAAATCTCAGCCTATGCGCTCATACCCCTTGGAGGGTACGTGGTGGGTACGTTTCGTACCCACCACGTACCCCCCACGCCCCCCGAATGAATTTCCGCTCTCCTGGGCTCAAATTTTTGTTTTTTTAAATCTGTTTGCGGATTTGAATTTAATTTTAATTTTAATTTAAGTGGTCACTTGTAAAAATCTCAGCCTATGCGCTCATACCCCTTGGGGGGTACGTGGTGGGTACGTTTCGTACCCACCACGTACCCCCCACGCCCCCCGAATGAATTTCCGCTCTCCTGGGCTCAAATTTTTGTTTTTTTAAATCTGTTTGCGGATTTGAATTTAATTTTAATTTTAATTTAAGTGGTCACTTGTAAAAATCTCAGCCTATGCGCTCATACCTTTTGGGGGGTACGTGGTGGGTACGTTTCGTACCCACCACGTACCCCCCACGCCCCCCGAATGAATTTCCGCTCTCCTGGGCTCAAATTTTTGTTTTTTTAAATCTGTTTGCGGATTTGAATTTAATTTTAATTTTAATTTAAGTGGTCATTTGTAAAAATCTCAGCCTATGCGCTCATACCCCCCACGCCCCCCGAATGAATTTCCGCTCTCCTGGGCTCAAATTTTTGTTTTTTTAAATCTGTTTGCGGATTTGAATTTAATTTTAATTTTAATTTAAGTGGTCACTTGTAAAAATCTCAGCCTATGCGCTCATACTCCTTGGAGGGTACGTGGTGGGTACGTTTCGTACCCACCACGTACCCCCCACGCCCCCCGAATGAATTTCCGCTCTCCTGGGCTCAAATTTTTGTTTTTTTAAATCTGTTTGCGGATTTGAATTTAATTTTAATTTTAATTTAAGTGGTCACTTGTAAAAATCTCATCCTATGCGCTCATACCCCTTGGGGGGTACGTGGTGGGTACGTTTCGTACCCACCACGTACCCCCCACGTCCCCCGAATGAATTTCCGCTCTCCTGGGCTCAAATTTTTGTTTTTTTAAATCTGTTTGCGGATTTGAATTTAATTTTAATTTTAATTTAAGTGGTCACTTGTAAAAATCTCATCCTATGCGCTCATACCCCTTAGGGGGTACGTGGTGGGTACGTTTCGTACCCACCACGTACCCCCCACGTCCCCCGAATGAATTTCCGCTCTCCTGGGCTCAAATTTTTGTTTTTTTAAATCTGTTTGCGGATTTGAATTTAATTTTAATTTTAATTTAAGTGGTCACTTGTAAAAATCTCATCCTATGCGCTCATACCCAGTATGGGGTACGTATGGGGTACGATCGTACCCCATACGTACCCTATACGTACTCCACGCCCCCAAAATGCACTTCCGCTCTCCTGGGCTCAAATTTTTGTTTTTTTAAATCTGTTTGCGGATTTGAATTTAATTTTAATTTTAATTTAAGTGGTCACTTGTAAAAATCTCATCCTATGCGCTCATACCCCTTGGGGGGTACGTGGTGGGTACGTTTCGTACCCACCACGTACCCCCCACGCCCCCCGAATGAATTTCCGCTCTCCTGGGCTCAAATTTTTGTTTTTTTAAATCTGTTTGCGGATTTGAATTTAATTTTAATTTTAATTTAAGTGGTCACTTGTAAAAATCTCAGCCTATGCGCTCATACCCCTTGGAGGGTACGTGGTGGGTACGTTTCGTACCCACCACGTACCCCCCACGCCCCCCGAATGAATTTCCGCTCTCCTGGGCTCAAATTTTTGTTTTTTTAAATCTGTTTGCGGATTTGAATTTAATTTTAATTTTAATTTAAGTGGTCACTTGTAAAAATCTCAGCCTATGCGCTCATACCCCTTGGGGGGTACGTGGTGGGTACGTTTCGTACCCACCACGTACCCCCCACGCCCCCCGAATGAATTTCCGCTCTCCTGGGCTCAAATTTTTGTTTTTTTAAATCTGTTTGCGGATTTGAATTTAATTTTAATTTTAATTTAAGTGGTCACTTGTAAAAATCTCAGCCTATGCGCTCATACCCCTTGGGGGGTACGTGGTGGGTACGTTTCGTACCCACCACGTACCCCCCACGCCCCCCGAATGAATTTCCGCTCTCCTGGGCTCAAATTTTTGTTTTTTTAAATCTGTTTGCGGATTTGAATTTAATTTTAATTTTAATTTAAGTGGTCACTTGTAAAAATCTCAGCCTATGCGCTCATACCCCTTGGGGGGTACGTGGTGGGTACGTTTCGTACCCACCACGTACCCCCCACGCCCCCCGAATGAATTTCCGCTCTCCTGGGCTCAAATTTTTGTTTTTTTAAATCTGTTTGCGGATTTGAATTTAATTTTAATTTTAATTTAAGTGGTCATTTGTAAAAATCTCAGCCTATGCGCTCATACCCCTTGGGGGGTACGTGGTGGGTACGTTTCGTACCCACCACGTACCCCCCACGCCCCCCGAATGAATTTCCGCTCTCCTGGGCTCAAATTTTTGTTTTTTTAAATCTGTTTGCGGATTTGAATTTAATTTTAATTTTAATTTAAGTGGTCACTTGTAAAAATCTCAGCCTATGCGCTCATACCCCTTGGGGGGTACGTGGTGGGTACGTTTCGTACCCACCACGTACCCCCCACGCCCCCCGAATGAATTTCCGCTCTCCTGGGCTCAAATTTTTGTTTTTTTAAATCTGTTTGCGGATTTGAATTTAATTTTAATTTTAATTTAAGTGGTCACTTGTAAAAATCTCAGCCTATGCGCTCATACCCCTTGGGGGGTACGTGGTGGGTACGTTTCGTACCCACCACGTACCCCCCACGCCCCCCGAATGAATTTCCGCTCTCCTGGGCTCAAATTTTTGTTTTTTTAAATCTGTTTGCGGATTTGAATTTAATTTTAATTTTAATTTAAGTGGTCACTTGTAAAAATCTCAGCCTATGCGCTCATACCCCTTGGGGGGTACGTGGTGGGTACGTTTCGTACCCACCACGTACCCCCCACGCCCCCCGAATGAATTTCCGCTCTCCTGGGCTCAAATTTTTGTTTTTTTAAATCTGTTTGCGGATTTGAATTTAATTTTAATTTTAATTTAAGTGGTCATTTGTAAAAATCTCAGCCTATGCGCTCATACCCCTTGGGGGGTACGTGGTGGGTACGTTTCGTACCCACCACGTACCCCCCACGCCCCCCGAATGAATTTCCGCTCTCCTGGGCTCAAATTTTTGTTTTTTTAAATCTGTTTGCGGATTTGAATTTAATTTTAATTTTAATTTAAGTGGTCACTTGTAAAAATCTCAGCCTATGCGCTCATACCCCTTGGGGGGTACGTGGTGGGTACGTTTCGTACCCACCACGTACCCCCCACGCCCCCCGAATGAATTTCCGCTCTCCTGGGCTCAAATTTTTGTTTTTTTAAATCTGTTTGCGGATTTGAATTTAATTTTAATTTTAATTTAAGTGGTCACTTGTAAAAATCTCAGCCTATGCGCTCATACCCCTTGGGGGGTACGTGGTGGGTACGTTTCGTACCCACCACGTACCCCCCACGCCCCCCGAATGAATTTCCGCTCTCCTGGGCTCAAATTTTTGTTTTTTTAAATCTGTTTGCGGATTTGAATTTAATTTTAATTTTAATTTAAGTGGTCATTTGTAAAAATCTCAGCCTATGCGCTCATACCCCTTGGGGGGTACGTGGTGGGTACGAAACGTACCCACCACGTACCCCCCACGCCCCCCGAATGAATTTCCGCTCTCCTGGGCTCAAATTTTTGTTTTTTTAAATCTGTTTGCGGATTTGAATTTAATTTAATTTTAATTTAAGTGGTCATTTGTAAAAATCTCAGCCTATGCGCTCATACCCCTTGGGGGGTACGTGGTGGGTACGTTTCGTACCCACCACGTACCCCCCACGCCCCCCGAATGAATTTCCGCTCTCCTGGGCTCAAATTTTTGTTTTTTTAAATCTGTTTGCGGATTTGAATTTAATTTTAATTTTAATTTAAGTGGTCACTTGTAAAAATCTCATCCTATGCGCTCATACCCCTTGGGGGGTACGTGGTGGGTACGTTTCGTACCCACCACGTACCCCCCACGTCCCCCGAATGAATTTCCGCTCTCCTGGGCTCAAATTTTTGTTTTTTTAAATCTGTTTGCGGATTTGAATTTAATTTTAATTTTAATTTAAGTGGTCACTTGTAAAAATCTCATCCTATGCGCTCATACCCAGTATGGGGTACGTATGGGGTACGATCGTACCCCATACGTACCCTATACGTACTCCACGCCCCCAAAATGCACTTCCGCTCTCCTGGGCTCAAATTTTTGTTTTTTTAAATCTGTTTGCGGATTTGAATTTAATTTTAATTTTAATTTAAGTGGTCACTTGTAAAAATCTCAGCCTATGCGCTCATACCCCTTGGGGGGTACGTGGTGGGTACGTTTCGTACCCACCACGTACCCCCCACGCCCCCCGAATGAATTTCCGCTCTCCTGGGCTCAAATTTTTGTTTTTTTAAATCTGTTTGCGGATTTGAATTTAATTTTAATTTTAATTTAAGTGGTCACTTGTAAAAATCTCAGCCTATGCGCTCATACCCCTTGGAGGGTACGTGGTGGGTACGTTTCGTACCCACCACGTACCCCCCACGCCCCCCGAATGAATTTCCGCTCTCCTGGGCTCAAATTTTTGTTTTTTTAAATCTGTTTGCGGATTTGAATTTAATTTTAATTTTAATTTAAGTGGTCACTTGTAAAAATCTCAGCCTATGCGCTCATACCCCTTGGGGGGTACGTGGTGGGTACGTTTCGTACCCACCACGTACCCCCCCCGCCCCCCGAATGAATTTCCGCTCTCCTGGGCTCAAATTTTTGTTTTTTTAAATCTGTTTGCGGATTTGAATTTAATTTTAATTTTAATTTAAGTGGTCACTTGTAAAAATCTCAGCCTATGCGCTCATACCCCTTGGGGGGTACGTGGTGGGTACGTTTCGTACCCACCACGTACCCCCCACGCCCCCCGAATGAATTTCCGCTCTCCTGGGCTCAAATTTTTGTTTTTTTAAATCTGTTTGCGGATTTGAATTTAATTTTAATTTTAATTTAAGTGGTCACTTGTAAAAATCTCAGCCTATGCGCTCATACCCCTTGGAGGGTACGTTGTGGGTACGTTTCGTACCCACCACGTACCCCCCACGCCCCCCGAATGAATTTCCGCTCTCCTGGGCTCAAATTTTTGTTTTTTTAAATCTGTTTGCGGATTTGAATTTAATTTTAATTTTAATTTAAGTGGTCACTTGTAAAAATCTCAGCCTATGCGCTCATACCCCTTGGGGGGTACGTGGTGGGTACGTTTCGTACCCACCACGTACCCCCCACGCCCCCCGAATGAATTTCCGCTCTCCTGGGCTCAAATTTTTGTTTTTTTAAATCTGTTTGCGGATTTGAATTTAATTTTAATTTTAATTTAAGTGGTCACTTGTAAAAATCTCAGCCTATGCGCTCATACCCCTTGGGGGGTACGTGGTGGGTACGTTTCGTACCCACCACGTACCCCCCACGCCCCCCGAATGAATTTCCGCTCTCCTGGGCTCAAATTTTTGTTTTTTTAAATCTGTTTGCGGATTTGAATTTAATTTTAATTTTAATTTAAGTAGTCACTTGTAAAAATCTCAGCCTACGCGCTCATACCCCTTGGGGGGTACGTGGTGGGTACGTTTCGTACCCACCACGTACCCCCCACGCCCCCCGAATGAATTTCCGCTCTCCTGGGCTCAAATTTTTGTTTTTTTAAATCTGTTTGCGGATTTGAATTTAATTTTAATTTTAATTTAAGTGGTCACTTGTAAAAATCTCAGCCTATGCGCTCATACCCCTTGGGGGGTACGTGGTGGGTACGTTTCGTACCCACCACGTACCCCCCACGCCCCCCGAATGAATTTCCGCTCTCCTGGGCTCAAATTTTTGTTTTTTTAAATCTGTTTGCGGATTTGAATTTAATTTTAATTTTAATTTAAGTGGTCACTTGTAAAAATCTCAGCCTATGCGCTCATACCCCTTGGGGGGTACGTGGTGGGTACGTTTCGTACCCACCACGTACCCCCCACGCCCCCCGAATGAATTTCCGCTCTCCTGGGCTCAAATTTTTGTTTTTTTAAATCTGTTTGCGGATTTGAATTTAATTTGAATTTTAATTTAAGTGGTCACTTGTAAAAATCTCAGCCTATGCGCTCATACCCCTTGGAGGGTACGTGGTGGGTACGTTTTGTACCCACCACGTACCCCCCACGCCCCCCGAATGAATTTCCGCTCTCCTGGGCTCAAATTTTTGTTTTTTTAAATCTGTTTGCGGATTTGAATTTAATTTTAATTTTAATTTAAATGGTCACTTGTAAAAATCTCAGCCTATGCGCTCATACCCCTTGGGGGGTACGTGGTGGGTACGTTTCGTACCCACCACGTACCCCCCACGCCCCCCGAATGAATTTCCGCTCTCCTGGGCTCAAATTTTTGTTTTTTTAAATCTGTTTGCGGATTTGAATTTAATTTTAATTTTAATTTAAGTGGTCACTTGTAAAAATCTCATCCTATGCGCTCATACCCCTTGGGGGGTACGTGGTGGGTACGTTTCGTACCCACCACGTACCCCCCACGCCCCCCGAATGAATTTCCGCTCTCCTGGGCTCAAATTTTTGTTTTTTTAAATCTGTTTGCGGATTTGAATTTAATTTTAATTTTAATTTAAGTGGTCACTTGTAAAAATCTCAGCCTATGCGCTCATACCCCTTGGGGGGTACGTGGTGGGTACGTTTCGTACCCACCACGTACCCCCCACGCCCCCCGAATGAATTTCCGCTCTCCTGGGCTCAAATTTTTGTTTTTTTAAATCTGTTTGCGGATTTGAATTTAATTTTAATTTTAATTTAAGTGGTCACTTGTAAAAATCTCAGCCTATGCGCTCATACCCCTTGGGGGGTACGTGGTGGGTACGTTTCGTACCCACCACGTACCCCCCACGCCCCCCGAATGAATTTCCGCTCTCCTGGGCTCAAATTTTTGTTTTTTTAAATCTGTTTGCGGATTTGAATTTAATTTTAATTTTAATTTAAGTGGTCACTTGTAAAAATCTCAGCCTATGCGCTCATACCCCTTGGGGGGTACGTGGTGGGTACGTTTCGTACCCACCACGTACCCCCCACGCCCCCCGAATGAATTTCCGCTCTCCTGGGCTCAAATTTTTGTTTTTTTAAATCTGTTTGCGGATTTGAATTTAATTTTAATTTTAATTTAAGTGGTCACTTGTAAAAATCTCAGCCTATGCGCTCATACCCCTTGGGGGGTACGTGGTGGGTACGTTTCGTACCCACCACGTACCCCCCACGCCCCCCGAATGAATTTCCGCTCTCCTGGGCTCAAATTTTTGTTTTTTTAAATCTGTTTGCGGATTTGAATTTAATTTTAATTTTAATTTAAGTGGTCACTTGTAAAAATCTCAGCCTATGCGCTCATACCCCTTGGAGGGTACGTGGTGGGTACGTTTCGTACCCACCACGTACCCCCCACGCCCCCCGAATGAATTTCCGCTCTCCTGGGCTCAAATTTTTGTTTTTTTAAATCTGTTTGCGGATTTGAATTTAATTTTAATTTTAATTTAAGTGGTCACTTGTAAAAATCTCATCCTATGCGCTCATACCCCTTGGGGGGTACGTGGTGGGTACGTTTCGTACCCACCACGTACCCCCCACGTCCCCCGAATGAATTTCCGCTCTCCTGGGCTCAAATTTTTGTTTTTTTAAATCTGTTTGCGGATTTGAATTTAATTTTAATTTTAATTTAAGTGGTCACTTGTAAAAATCTCATCCTATGCGCTCATACCCAGTATGGGGTACGTATGGGGTACGATCGTACCCCATGCGTACCCTATACGTACTCCACGCCCCCCAAAATGCACTTCCGCTCTCCTGGGCTCAAATTTTTGTTTTTTTAAATCTGTTTGCGGATTTGAATTTAATTTTAATTTTAATTTAAGTGGTCACTTGTAAAAATCTCAGCCTATGCGCTCATACCCCTTGGGGGGTACGTGGTGGGTACGTTTCATACCCACCACGTACCCCCCACGCCCCCCGAATGAATTTCCGCTCTCCTGGGCTCAAATTTTTGTTTTTTTAAATCTGTTTGCGGATTTGAATTTAATTTTAATTTTAATTTAAGTGGTCACTTGTAAAAATCTCAGCCTATGCGCTCATACCCCTTGGAGGGTACGTGGTGGGTACGTTTCGTACCCACCACGTACCCCCCACGCCCCCCGAATGAATTTCCGCTCTCCTGGGCTCAAATTTTTGTTTTTTTAAATCTGTTTGCGGATTTGAATTTAATTTTAATTTTAATTTAAGTGGTCACTTGTAAAAATCTCAGCCTATGCGCTCATACCCCTTGGGGGGTACGTGGTGGGTACGTTTCGTACCCACCACGTACCCCCCACGCCCCCCGAATGAATTTCCGCTCTCCTGGGCTCAAATTTTTGTTTTTTTAAATCTGTTTGCGGATTTGAATTTAATTTTAATTTTAATTTAAGTGGTCACTTGTAAAAATCTCAGCCTATGCGCTCATACCCCTTGGGGGGTACGTGGTGGGTACGTTTCGTACCCACCACGTACCCCCCACGCCCCCCGAATGAATTTCCGCTCTCCTGGGCTCAAATTTTTGTTTTTTTAAATCTGTTTACGGATTTGAATTTAATTTTAATTTTAATTTAAGTGGTCACTTGTAAAAATCTCAGCCTATGCGCTCATACCCCTTGGGGGGTACGTGGTGGGTACGTTTCGTACCCACCACGTACCCCCCACGCCCCCCGAATGAATTTCCGCTCTCCTGGGCTCAAATTTTTGTTTTTTTAAATCTGTTTGCGGATTTGAATTTAATTTTAATTTTAATTTAAGTGGTCACTTGTAAAAATCTCATCCTATGCGCTCATACCCCTTGGAGGGTACGTTTCGTACTCCTGGGCTCAAATTTTTGTTTTTTTAAATCTGTTTGCGGATTTGAATTTAATTTTAATTTTAATTTAAGTGGTCACTTGTAAAAATCTCAGCCTATGCGCTCATACCCCTTGGGGGGTACGTGGTGGGTACGTTTCGTACCCACCACGTACCCCCCACGCCCCCCGAATGAATTTCCGCTCTCCTGGGCTCAAATTTTTGTTTTTTTAAATCTGTTTGCGGATTTGAATTTAATTTTAATTTTAATTTAAGTGGTCACTTGTAAAAATCTCAGCCTATGCGCTCATACCCCTTGGGGGGTACGTGGTGGGTACGTTTCGTACCCACCACGTACCCCCCACGCCCCCCGAATGAATTTCCGCTCTCCTGGGCTCAAATTTTTGTTTTTTTAAATCTGTTTGCGGATTTGAATTTAATTTTAATTTTAATTTAAGTGGTCACTTGTAAAAATCTCAGCCTATGCGCTCATACCCCTTGGGGGGTACGTGGTGGGTACGTTTCGTACCCACCACGTACCCCCCACGCCCCCCGAATGAATTTCCGCTCTCCTGGGCTCAAATTTTTGTTTTTTTAAATCTGTTTGCGGATTTGAATTTAATTTTAATTTTAATTTAAGTGGTCACTTGTAAAAATCTCAGCCTAAGCGCTCATACCCCTTGGGGGGTACGTGGTGGGTACGTTTCGTACCCACCACGTACCCCCCACGCCCCCCGAATGAATTTCCGCTCTCCTGGGCTCAAATTTTTGTTTTTTTAAATCTGTTTGCGGATTTGAATTTAATTTTAATTTTAATTTAAGTGGTCACTTGTAAAAATCTCAGCCTATGCGCTCATACCCCTTGGGGGGTACGTGGTGGGTACGTTTCGTACCCACCACGTACCCCCCACGCCCCCCGAATGAATTTCCGCTCTCCTGGGCTCAAATTTTTGTTTTTTTAAATCTGTTTGCGGATTTGAATTTAATTTTAATTTTAATTTAAGTGGTCACTTGTAAAAATCTCATCCTATGCGCTCATACCCCTTGGGGGGTACGTGGTGGGTACGTTTCGTACCCACCACGTACCCCCACGCCCCCCGAATGAATTTCCGCTCTCCTGGGCTCAAATTTTTGTTTTTTTAAATCTGTTTGCGGATTTGAATTTAATTTTAATTTTAATTTAAGTGGTCACTTGTAAAAATCTCAGCCTATGCGATCATACCCCTTGGGGGGTACGTGGTGGGTACGTTTCGTACCCACCACGTACCCCCCACGCCCCCCGAATGAATTTCCGCTCTCCTGGGCTCAAATTTTTGTTTTTTTAAATCTGCTTGCGGATTTGAATTTAATTTTAATTTTAATTTAAGTGGTCACTTGTAAAAATCTCAGCCTATGCGCTCATACCCCTTGGGGGGTACGTGGTGGGTACGTTTCGTACCCACCACGTACCCCCACGCCCCCCGAATGAATTTCCGCTCTCCTGGGCTCAAATTTTTGTTTTTTTAAATCTGTTTGCGGATTTGAATTTAATTTTAATTTTAATTTAAGTGGTCACTTGTAAAAATCTCAGCCTATGCGCTCATACCCCTTGGAGGGTACGTGGTGGGTACGTTTCGTACCCACCACGTACCCCCCACGCCCCCCGAATGAATTTCCGCTCTCCTGGGCTCAAATTTTTGTTTTTTTAAATCTGTTTGCGGATTTGAATTTAATTTTAATTTTAATTTAAGTGGTCACTTGTAAAAATCTCAGCCTATGCGCTCATACCCCTTGGAGGGTACGTGGTGGGTACGTTTCGTACCCACCACGTACCCCCACGCCCCCCGAATGAATTTCCGCTCTCCTGGGCTCAAATTTTTGTTTTTTTAAATCTGTTTGCGGATTTGAATTTAATTTTAATTTTAATTTAAGTGGTCACTTGTAAAAATCTCAGCCTATGCGCTCATACCCCTTGGGGGGTACGTGGTGGGTACGTTTCGTACCCACCACGTACCCCCCACGCCCCCCGAATGAATTTCCGCTCTCCTGGGCTCAAATTTTTGTTTTTTTAAATCTGTTTGCGGATTTGAATTTAATTTTAATTTTAATTTAAGTGGTCACTTGTAAAAATCTCATCCTATGCGCTCATACCCCTTGGGGGGTACGTGGTGGGTACGTTTCGTACCCACCACGTACCCCCCACGCCCCCCGAATGAATTTCCGCTCTCCTGGGCTCAAATTTTTGTTTTTTTAAATCTGTTTGCGGATTTGAATTTAATTTTAATTTTAATTTAAGTGGTCACTTGTAAAAATCTCAGCCTATGCGCTCATACCCCTTGGGGGGTACGTGGTGGGTACGTTTCGTACCCACCACGTACCCCCCACGCCCCCCGAATGAATTTCCGCTCTCCTGGGCTCAAATTTTTGTTTTTTTAAATCTGTTTGCGGATTTGAATTTAATTTTAATTTTAATTTAAGTGGTCACTTGTAAAAATCTCAGCCTATGCGCTCATACCCCTTGGGGGGTACGTGGTGGGTACGTTTCGTACCCACCACGTACCCCCCACGCCCCCCGAATGAATTTCCGCTCTCCTGGGCTCAAATTTTTGTTTTTTTAAATCTGCTTGCGGATTTGAATTTAATTTTAATTTTAATTTAAGTGGTCACTTGTAAAAATCTCAGCCTATGCGCTCATACCCCTTGGGGGGTACGTGGTGGGTACGTTTCGTACCCACCACGTACCCCCACGCCCCCCGAATGAATTTCCGCTCTCCTGGGCTCAAATTTTTGTTTTTTTAAATCTGTTTGCGGATTTGAATTTAATTTTAATTTTAATTTAAGTGGTCACTTGTAAAAATCTCAGCCTATGCGCTCATACCCCTTGGAGGGTACGTGGTGGGTACGTTTCGTACCCACCACGTACCCCCCACGCCCCCCGAATGAATTTCCGCTCTCCTGGGCTCAAATTTTTGTTTTTTTAAATCTGTTTGCGGATTTGAATTTAATTTTAATTTTAATTTAAGTGGTCACTTGTAAAAATCTCATCCTATGCGCTCATACCCCTTGGGGGGTACGTGGTGGGTACGTTTCGTACCCACCACGTACCCCCCACGTCCCCCGAATGAATTTCCGCTCTCCTGGGCTCAAATTTTTGTTTTTTTAAATCTGTTTGCGGATTTGAATTTAATTTTAATTTTAATTTAAGTGGTCACTTGTAAAAATCTCATCCTATGCGCTCATACCCAGTATGGGGTACGTATGGGGTACGATCGTACCCCATACGTACCCTATACGTACTCCACGCCCCCAAAATGCACTTCCGCTCTCCTGGGCTCAAATTTTTGTTTTTTTAAATCTGTTTGCGGATTTGAATTTAATTTTAATTTTAATTTAAGTGGTCACTTGTAAAAATCTCAGCCTATGCGCTCATACCCCTTGGGGGGTACGTGGTGGGTACGTTTCGTACCCACCACGTACCCCCCACGCCCCCGAATGAATTTCCGCTCTCCTGGGCTCAAATTTTTGTTTTTTTAAATCTGTTTGCGGATTTGAATTTAATTTTAATTTTAATTTAAGTGGTCACTTGTAAAAATCTCAGCCTATGCGCTCATACCCCTTGGGGGGTACGTGGTGGGTACGTTTCGTACCCACCACGGCGTGGGGGACGCCCCCCGAATGAATTTCCGCTCTCCTGGGCTCAAATTTTTGTTTTTTTAAATCTGTTTGCGGATTTGAATTTAATTTTAATTTTAATTTAAGTGGTCACTTGTAAAAATCTCAGCCTATGCGCTCATACCCCTTGGGGGGTACGTGGTGGGTACGTTTCGTACCCACCACGTACCCCCCACGCCCCCCGAATGAATTTCCGCTCTCCTGGGCTCAAATTTTTGTTTTTTTAAATCTGTTTGCGGATTTGAATTTAATTTTAATTTTAATTTAAGTGGTCACTTGTAAAAATCTCAGCCTATGCGCTCATACCCCTTGGGGGGTACGTGGTGGGTACGTTTCGTACCCACCACGTACCCCCCACGCCCCCCGAATGAATTTCCGCTCTCCTGGGCTCAAATTTTTGTTTTTTTAAATCTGTTTGCGGATTTGAATTTAATTTTAATTTTAATTTAAGTGGTCACTTGTAAAAATCTCAGCCTATGCGCTCATACCCCTTGGGGGGTACGTGGTGGGTACGTTTCGTACCCACCACGTACCCCCACGCCCCCCGAATGAATTTCCGCTCTCCTGGGCTCAAATTTTTGTTTTTTTAAATCTGTTTGCGGATTTGAATTTAATTTTAATTTTAATTTAAGTGGTCACTTGTAAAAATCTCAGCCTATGCGCTCATACCCCTTGGAGGGTACGTGGTGGGTACGTTTCGTACCCACCACGTACCCCCCACGCCCCCCGAATGAATTTCCGCTCTCCTGGGCTCAAATTTTTGTTTTTTTAAATCTGTTTGCGGATTTGAATTTAATTTTAATTTTAATTTAACTGGTCACTTGTAAAAATCTCAGCCTATGCGCTCATACCCCTTGGGGGGTACGTGGTGGGTACGTTTCGTACCCACCACGTACCCCCCACGCCCCCCGAATGAATTTCCGCTCTCCTGGGCTCAAATTTTTGTTTTTTTAAATCTGTTTGCGGATTTGAATTTAATTTTAATTTTAATTTAAGTGGTCACTTGTAAAAATCTCATCCTATGCGCTCATACCCCTTGGGGGGTACGTGGTGGGTACGTTTCGTACCCACCACGTACCCCCCACGCCCCCCGAATGAATTTCCGCTCTCCTGGGCTCAAATTTTTGTTTTTTTAAATCTGTTTGCGGATTTGAATTTAATTTTAATTTTAATTTAAGTGGTCACTTGTAAAAATCTCAGCCTATGCGCTCATACCCCTTGGGGGGTACGTGGTGGGTACGTTTCGTACCCACCACGTACCCCCCACGCCCCCCGAATGAATTTCCGCTCTCCTGGGCTCAAATTTTTGTTTTTTTAAATCTGTTTGCGGATTTGAATTTAATTTTAATTTTAATTTAAGTGGTCACTTGTAAAAATCTCAGCCTATGCGCTCATACCCCTTGGGGGGTACGTGGTGGGTACGTTTCGTACCCACCACGTACCCCCCACGCCCCCCGAATGAATTTCCGCTCTCCTGGGCTCAAATTTTTGTTTTTTTAAATCTGCTTGCGGATTTGAATTTAATTTTAATTTTAATTTAAGTGGTCACTTGTAAAAATCTCAGCCTATGCGCTCATACCCCTTGGGGGGTACGTGGTGGGTACGTTTCGTACCCACCACGTACCCCCACGCCCCCCGAATGAATTTCCGCTCTCCTGGGCTCAAATTTTTGTTTTTTTAAATCTGTTTGCGGATTTGAATTTAATTTTAATTTTAATTTAAGTGGTCACTTGTAAAAATATCAGCCTATGCGCTCATACCCCTTGGAGGGTACGTGGTGGGTACGTTTCGTACCCACCACGTACCCCCCACGCCCCCCGAATGAATTTCCGCTCTCCTGGGCTCAAATTTTTGTTTTTTTAAATCTGTTTGCGGATTTGAATTTAATTTTAATTTTAATTTAAGTGGTCACTTGTAAAAATCTCATCCTATGCGCTCATACCCCTTGGGGGGTACGTGGTGGGTACGTTTCGTACCCACCACGTACCCCCCACGTCCCCCGAATGAATTTCCGCTCTCCTGGGCTCAAATTTTTGTTTTTTTAAATCTGTTTGCGGATTTGAATTTAATTTTAATTTTAATTTAAGTGGTCACTTGTAAAAATCTCATCCTATGCGCTCATACCCAGTATGGGGTACGTATGGGGTACGATCGTACCCCATACGTACCCTATACGTACTCCACGCCCCCAAAATGCACTTCCGCTCTCCTGGGCTCAAATTTTTGTTTTTTTAAATCTGTTTGCGGATTTGAATTTAATTTTAATTTTAATTTAAGTGGTCACTTGTAAAAATCTCAGCCTATGCGCTCATACCCCTTGGGGGGTACGTGGTGGGTACGTTTCGTACCCACCACGTACCCCCCACGCCCCCGAATGAATTTCCGCTCTCCTGGGCTCAAATTTTTGTTTTTTTAAATCTGTTTGCGGATTTGAATTTAATTTTAATTTTAATTTAAGTGGTCACTTGTAAAAATCTCAGCCTATGCGCTCATACCCCTTGGGGGGTACGTGGTGGGTACGTTTCGTACCCACCACGTACCCCCCACGCCCCCCGAATGAATTTCCGCTCTCCTGGGCTCAAATTTTTGTTTTTTTAAATCTGTTTGCGGATTTGAATTTAATTTTAATTTTAATTTAAGTGGTCACTTGTAAAAATCTCAGCCTATGCGCTCATACCCCTTGGGGGGTACGTGGTGGGTACGTTTCGTACCCACCACGTACCCCCCACGCCCCCCGAATGAATTTCCGCTCTCCTGGGCTCAAATTTTTGTTTTTTTAAATCTGTTTGCGGATTTGAATTTAATTTTAATTTTAATTTAAGTGGTCACTTGTAAAAATCTCAGCCTATGCGCTCATACCCCTTGGGGGGTACGTGGTGGGTACGTTTCGTACCCACCACGTACCCCCCACGCCCCCCGAATGAATTTCCGCTCTCCTGGGCTCAAATTTTTGTTTTTTTAAATCTGTTTGCGGATTTGAATTTAATTTTAATTTTAATTTAAGTGGTCATTTGTAAAAATCTCAGCCTATGCGCTCATACCCCTTGGGGGGTACGTGGTGGGTACGTTTCGTACCCACCACGTACCCCCACGCCCCCCGAATGAATTTCCGCTCTCCTGGGCTCAAATTTTTGTTTTTTTAAATCTGTTTGCGGATTTGAATTTAATTTTAATTTTAATTTAAGTGGTCACTTGTAAAAATCTCAGCCTATGCGCTCATACCCCTTAGAGGGTACGTGGTGGGTACGTTTCGTACCCACCACGTACCCCCACGCCCCCCGAATGAATTTCCGCTCTCCTGGGCTCAAATTTTTGTTTTTTTAAATCTGTTTGCGGATTTGAATTTAATTTTAATTTTAATTTAACTGGTCACTTGTAAAAATCTCAGCCTATGCGCTCATACCCCTTGGAGGGTACGTGGTGGGTACGTTTCGTACCCACCACGTACCCCCAACGCCCCCCGAATGAATTTCCGCTCTCCTGGGCTCAAATTTTTGTTTTTTTAAATCTGTTTGCGGATTTGAATTTAATTTTAATTTTAATTTAAGTGGTCACTTGTAAAAATCTCATCCTATGCGCTCATACCCAGTATGGGGTACGTATGGGGTACGATCGTACCCCATACGTACCCTATACGTACTCCACGCCCCCAAAATGCACTTCCGCTCTCCTGGGCTCAAATTTTTGTTTTTTTAAATCTGTTTGCGGATTTGAATTTAATTTTAATTTTAATTTAAGTGGTCACTTGTAAAAATCTCAGCCTATGCGCTCATACCCCTTGGGGGGTACGTGGTGGGTACGTTTCGTACCCACCACGTACCCCCCACGCCCCCCGAATGAATTTCCGCTCTCCTGGGCTCAAATTTTTGTTTTTTTAAATCTGTTTGCGGATTTGAATTTAATTTTAATTTTAATTTAAGTGGTCACTTGTAAAAATCTCAGCCTATGCGCTCATACCCCTTGGGGGGTACGTGGTGGGTACGTTTCGTACCCACCACGTACCCCCCACGCCCCCCGAATGAATTTCCGCTCTCCTGGGCTCAAATTTTTGTTTTTTTAAATCTGTTTGCGGATTTGAATTTAATTTTAATTTTAATTTAAGTGGTCACTTGTAAAAATCTCAGCCTATGCGCTCATACCCCTTGGGGGGTACGTGGTGGGTACGTTTCGTACCCACCACGTACCCCCACGCCCCCCGAATGAATTTCCGCTCTCCTGGGCTCAAATTTTTGTTTTTTTAAATCTGTTTGCGGATTTGAATTTAATTTTAATTTTAATTTAAGTGGTCACTTGTAAAAATCTCAGCCTATGCGCTCATACCCCTTGGAGGGTACGTGGTGGGTACGTTTCGTACCCACCACGTACCCCCCACGCCCCCCGAATGAATTTCCGCTCTCCTGGGCTCAAATTTTTGTTTTTTTAAATCTGTTTGCGGATTTGAATTTAATTTTAATTTTAATTTAACTGGTCACTTGTAAAAATCTCAGCCTATGCGCTCATACCCCTTGGAGGGTACGTGGTGGGTACGTTTCGTACCCACCACGTACCCCCAACGCCCCCCGAATGAATTTCCGCTCTCCTGGGCTCAAATTTTTGTTTTTTTAAATCTGTTTGCGGATTTGAATTTAATTTTAATTTTAATTTAAGTGGTCACTTGTAAAAATCTCATCCTATGCGCTCATACCCAGTATGGGGTACGTATGGGGTACGATCGTACCCTATACGTACCCTATACGTACTCCACGCCCCCAAAATGCACTTCCGCTCTCCTGGGCTCAAATTTTTGTTTTTTTAAATCTGTTTGCGGATTTGAATTTAATTTTAATTTTAATTTAAGTGGTCACTTGTAAAAATCTCAGCCTATGCGCTCATACCCCTTGGGGGGTACGTGGTGGGTACGTTTCGTACCCACCACGTACCCCCCACGCCCCCCGAATGAATTTCCGCTCTCCTGGGCTCAAATTTTTGTTTTTTTAAATCTGTTTGCGGATTTGAATTTAATTTTAATTTTAATTTAAGTGGTCACTTGTAAAAATCTCAGCCTATGCGCTCATACCCCTTGGGGGGTACGTGGTGGGTACGTTTCGTACCCACCACGTACCCCCCACGCCCCCCGAATGAATTTCCGCTCTCCTGGGCTCAAATTTTTGTTTTTTTAAATCTGTTTGCGGATTTGAATTTAATTTTAATTTTAATTTAAGTGGTCACTTGTAAAAATCTCAGCCTATGCGCTCATACCCCTTGGGGGGTACGTGGTGGGTACGTTTCGTACCCACCACGTACCCCCCACGCCCCCCGAATGAATTTCCGCTCTCCTGGGCTCAAATTTTTGTTTTTTTAAATCTGTTTGCGGATTTGAATTTAATTTTAATTTTAATTTAAGTGGTCACTTGTAAAAATCTCATCCTATGCGCTCATACCCCTTGGGGGGTACGTGGTGGGTACGTTTCGTACCCACCACGTACCCACCACGTACCCCCCACGTCCCCCGAATGAATTTCCGCTCTCCTGGGCTCAAATTTTTGTTTTTTTAAATCTGTTTGCGGATTTGAATTTAATTTTAATTTTAATTTAAGTGGTCACTTGTAAAAATCTCATCCTATGCGCTCATACCCAGTATGGGGTACGTATGGGGTACGATCGTACCCCATACGTACCCTATACGTACTCCACGCCCCCAAAATGCACTTCCGCTCTCCTGGGCTCAAATTTTTGTTTTTTTAAATCTGTTTGCGGATTTGAATTTAATTTTAATTTTAATTTAAGTGGTCACTTGTAAAAATCTCAGCCTATGCGCTCATACCCCTTGGGGGGTACGTGGTGGGTACGTTTCGTACCCACCACGTACCCCCCACGTCCCCCGAATGAATTTCCGCGTTCCAGGGCTCAAATTTTTGTTTTTTTAAATCTGTTTGCGGATTTGAATTTAATTTTAATTTTAATTTAAGTGGTCACTTGTAAAAATCTCATCCTATGCGCTCATACCCAGTATGGGGTACGTATGGGGTACGATCGTACCCCATACGTACCCTATACGTACTCCACGTCCCCAAAATGCACTTCCGCTCTCCTGGGCTCAAATTTTTGTTTTTTTAAATCTGTTTGCGGATTTGAATTTAATTTTAATTTTAATTTAAGTGGTCACTTGTAAAAATCTCAGCCTATGCGCTCATACCCCTTGGGGGGTACGTGGTGGGTACGTTTCGTACCCACCACGTACCCCCCACGCCCCCGAATGAATTTCCGCTCTCCTGGGCTCAAATTTTTGTTTTTTTAAATCTGTTTGCGGATTTGAATTTAATTTTAATTTTAATTTAAGTGGTCACTTGTAAAAATCTCAGCCTATGCGCTCATACCCCTTGGGGGGTACGTGGTGGGTACGTTTCGTACCCACCACGTACCCCCCACGCCCCCCGAATGAATTTCCGCTCTCCTGGGCTCAAATTTTTGTTTTTTTAAATCTGTTTGCGGATTTGAATTTAATTTTAATTTTAATTTAAGTGGTCACTTGTAAAAATCTCAGCCTATGCGCTCATACCCCTTGGGGGGTACGTGGTGGGTACGTTTCGTACCCACCACGTACCCCCCACGCCCCCCGAATGAATTTCCGCTCTCCTGGGCTCAAATTTTTGTTTTTTTAAATCTGTTTGCGGATTTGAATTTAATTTTAATTTTAATTTAAGTGGTCACTTGTAAAAATCTCAGCCTATGCGCTCATACCCCTTGGGGGGTACGTGGTGGGTACGTTTCGTACCCACCACGTACCCCCCACGCCCCCCGAATGAATTTCCGCTCTCCTGGGCTCAAATTTTTGTTTTTTTAAATCTGTTTGCGGATTTGAATTTAATTTTAATTTTAATTTAAGTGGTCACTTGTAAAAATCTCAGCCTATGCGCTCATACCCCTTGGGGGGTACGTGGTGGGTACGTTTCGTACCCACCACGTACCCCCACGCCCCCCGAATGAATTTCCGCTCTCCTGGGCTCAAATTTTTGTTTTTTTAAATCTGTTTGCGGATTTGAATTTAATTTTAATTTTAATTTAAGTGGTCACTTGTAAAAATCTCAGCCTATGCGCTCATACCCCTTGGAGGGTACGTGGTGGGTACGTTTCGTACCCACCACGTACCCCCCACGCCCCCCGAATGAATTTCCGCTCTCCTGGGCTCAAATTTTTGTTTTTTTAAATCTGTTTGCGGATTTGAATTTAATTTTAATTTTAATTTAACTGGTCACTTGTAAAAATCTCAGCCTATGCGCTCATACCCCTTGGAGGGTACGTGGTGGGTACGTTTCGTACCCACCACGTACCCCCCACGCCCCCCGAATGAATTTCCGCTCTCCTGGGCTCAAATTTTTGTTTTTTTAAATCTGTTTGCGGATTTGAATTTAATTTTAATTTTAATTTAAGTGGTCACTTGTAAAAATCTCATCCTATGCGCTCATACCCCTTGGGGGGTACGTGGTGGGTACGTTTCGTACCCACCACGTACCCCCCACGTCCCCCGAATGAATTTCCGCTCTCCTGGGCTCAAATTTTTGTTTTTTTAAATCTGTTTGCGGATTTGAATTTAATTTTAATTTTAATTTAAGTGGTCACTTGTAAAAATCTCATCCTATGCGCTCATACCCAGTATGGGGTACGTATGGGGTACGATCGTACCCCATACGTACCCTATACGTACTCCACGCCCCCAAAATGCACTTCCGCTCTCCTGGGCTCAAATTTTTGTTTTTTTAAATCTGTTTGCGGATTTGAATTTAATTTTAATTTTAATTTAAGTGGTCACTTGTAAAAATCTCAGCCTATGCGCTCATACCCCTTGGAGGGTACGTGGTGGGTACGTTTCGTACCCACCACGTACCCCCCACGCCCCCCGAATGAATTTCCGCTCTCCTGGGCTCAAATTTTTGTTTTTTTAAATCTGTTTGCGGATTTGAATTTAATTTTAATTTTAATTTAAGTGGTCACTTGTAAAAATCTCAGCCTATGCGCTCATACCCCTTGGGGGGTACGTGGTGGGTACGTTTCGTACCCACCACGTACCCCCCACGCCCCCCGAATGAATTTCCGCTCTCCTGGGCTCAAATTTTTGTTTTTTTAAATCTGTTTGCGGATTTGAATTTAATTTTAATTTTAATTTAAGTGGTCACTTGTAAAAATCTCAGCCTATGCGCTCATACCCCTTGGGGGGTACGTGGTGGGTACGTTTCGTACCCACCACGTACCCCCCACGCCCCCCGAATGAATTTCCGCTCTCCTGGGCTCAAATTTTTGTTTTTTTAAATCTGTTTGCGGATTTGAATTTAATTTTAATTTTAATTTAAGTGGTCACTTGTAAAAATCTCATCCTATGCGCTCATACCCCTTGGGGGGTACGTGGTGGGTACGTTTCGTACCCACCACGTACCCACCACGTACCCCCCACGTCCCCCGAATGAATTTCCGCTCTCCTGGGCTCAAATTTTTGTTTTTTTAAATCTGTTTGCGGATTTGAATTTAATTTTAATTTTAATTTAAGTGGTCACTTGTAAAAATCTCATCCTATGCGCTCATACCCAGTATGGGGTACGTATGGGGTACGATCGTACCCCATACGTACCCTATACGTACTCCACGCCCCCAAAATGCACTTCCGCTCTCCTGGGCTCAAATTTTTGTTTTTTTAAATCTGTTTGCGGATTTGAATTTAATTTTAATTTTAATTTAAGTGGTCACTTGTAAAAATCTCAGCCTATGCGCTCATACCCCTTGGGGGGTACGTGGTGGGTACGTTTCGTACCCACCACGTACCCCCCACGCCCCCCGAATGAATTTCCGCTCTCCTGGGCTCAAATTTTTGTTTTTTTAAATCTGTTTGCGGATTTGAATTTAATTTTAATTTTAATTTAAGTGGTCACTTGTAAAAATCTCAGCCTATGCGCTCATACCCCTTGGGGGGTACGTGGTGGGTACGTTTCGTACCCACCACGTACCCCCCACGCCCCCCGAATGAATTTCCGCTCTCCTGGGCTCAAATTTTTGTTTTTTTAAATCTGTTTGCGGATTTGAATTTAATTTTAATTTTAATTTAAGTGGTCACTTGTAAAAATCTCAGCCTATGCGCTCATACCCCTTGGGGGGTACGTGGTGGGTACGTTTCGTACCCACCACGTACCCCCCACGCCCCCCGAATGAATTTCCGCTCTCCTGGGCTCAAATTTTTGTTTTTTTAAATCTGTTTGCGGATTTGAATTTAATTTTAATTTTAATTTAAGTGGTCACTTGTAAAAATCTCAGCCTATGCGCTCATACCCCTTGGGGGGTACGTGGTGGGTACGTTTCGTACCCACCACGTACCCCCCACGCCCCCCGAATGAATTTCCGCTCTCCTGGGCTCAAATTTTTGTTTTTTTAAATCTGTTTGCGGATTTGAATTTAATTTTAATTTTAATTTAAGTGGTCACTTGTAAAAATCTCAGCCTATGCGCTCATACCCCTTGGGGGGTACGTGGTGGGTACGTTTCGTACCCACCACGTACCCCCCACGCCCCCCGAATGAATTTCCGCTCTCCTGGGCTCAAATTTTTGTTTTTTTAAATCTGTTTGCGGATTTGAATTTAATTTTAATTTTAATTTAAGTGGTCACTTGTAAAAATCTCAGCCTATGCGCTCATACCCCTTGGGGGGTACGTGGTGGGTACGTTTCGTACCCACCACGTACCCCCCACGCCCCCCGAATGAATTTCCGCTCTCCTGGGCTCAAATTTTTGTTTTTTTAAATCTGTTTGCGGATTTGAATTTAATTTTAATTTTAATTTAAGTGGTCACTTGTAAAAATCTCAGCCTATGCGCTCATACCCCTTGGGGGGTACGTGGTGGGTACGTTTCGTACCCACCACGTACCCCCCACGCCCCCCGAATGAATTTCCGCTCTCCTGGGCTCAAATTTTTGTTTTTTTAAATCTGTTTGCGGATTTGAATTTAATTTTAATTTTAATTTAAGTGGTCACTTGTAAAAATCTCAGCCTATGCGCTCATACCCCTTGGGGGGTAAGTGGTGGGTACGTTTCGTACCCACCACGTACCCCCCACGCCCCCCGAATGAATTTCCGCTCTCCTGGGCTCAAATTTTTGTTTTTTTAAATCTGTTTGCGGATTTGAATTTAATTTTAATTTTAATTTAAGTGGTCACTTGTAAAAATCTCAGCCTATGCGCTCATACCCCTTGGGGGGTACGTGGTGGGTACGTTTCGTACCCACCACGTACCCCCACACCCCCCGAATGAATTTCCGCTCTCCTGGGCTCAAATTTTTGTTTTTTTAAATCTGTTTGCGGATTTGAATTTAATTTTAATTTTAATTTAAGTGGTCACTTGTAAAAATCTCAGCCTATGCGCTCATACCCCTTGGAGGGTACGTGGTGGGTACGTTTCGTACCCACCACGTACCCCCCACGCCCCCCGAATGAATTTCCGCTCTCCTGGGCTCAAATTTTTGTTTTTTTAAATCTGTTTGCGGATTTGAATTTAATTTTAATTTTAATTTAAGTGGTCACTTGTAAAAATCTCATCCTATGCGCTCATACCCCTTGGGGGGTACGTGGTGGGTACGTTTCGTACCCACCACGTACCCCCCACGTCCCCCGAATGAATTTCCGCTCTCCTGGGCTCAAATTTTTGTTTTTTTAAATCTGTTTGCGGATTTGAATTTAATTTTAATTTTAATTTAAGTGGTCACTTGTAAAAATCTCATCCTATGCGCTCATACCCAGTATGGGGTACGTATGGGGTACGATCGTACCCCATACGTACCCTATACGTACTCCACGCCCCCAAAATGCACTTCCGCTCTCCTGGGCTCAAATTTTTGTTTTTTTAAATCTGTTTGCGGATTTGAATTTAATTTTAATTTTAATTTAAGTGGTCACTTGTAAAAATCTCAGCCTATGCGCTCATACCCCTTGGGGGGTACGTGGTGGGTACGTTTCGTACCCACCACGTACCCCCCACGCCCCCGAATGAATTTCCGCTCTCCTGGGCTCAAATTTTTGTTTTTTTAAATCTGTTTGCGGATTTGAATTTAATTTTAATTTTAATTTAAGTGGTCACTTGTAAAAATCTCAGCCTATGCGCTCATACCCCTTGGGGGGTACGTGGTGGGTACGTTTCGTACCCACCACGTACCCCCCACGCCCCCCGAATGAATTTCCGCTCTCCTGGGCTCAAATTTTTGTTTTTTTAAATCTGTTTGCGGATTTGAATTTAATTTTAATTTTAATTTAAGTGGTCACTTGTAAAAATCTCAGCCTATGCGCTCATACCCCTTGGGGGGTACGTGGTGGGTACGTTTCGTACCCACCACGTACCCCCCACGCCCCCCGAATGAATTTCCGCTCTCCTGGGCTCAAATTTTTGTTTTTTTAAATCTGTTTGCGGATTTGAATTTAATTTTAATTTTAATTTAAGTGGTCACTTGTAAAAATCTCAGCCTATGCGCTCATACCCCTTGGGGGGTACGTGGTGGGTACGTTTCGTACCCACCACGTACCCCCCACGCCCCCCGAATGAATTTCCGCTCTCCTGGGCTCAAATTTTTGTTTTTTTAAATCTGTTTGCGGATTTGAATTTAATTTTAATTTTAATTTAAGTGGTCACTTGTAAAAATCTCAGCCTATGCGCTCATACCCCTTGGGGGGTACGTGGTGGGTACGTTTCGTACCCACCACGTACCCCCACGCCCCCCGAATGAATTTCCGCTCTCCTGGGCTCAAATTTTTGTTTTTTTAAATCTGTTTGCGGATTTGAATTTAATTTTAATTTTAATTTAAGTGGTCACTTGTAAAAATCTCAGCCTATGCGCTCATACCCCTTGGAGGGTACGTGGTGGGTACGTTTCGTACCCACCACGTACCCCCCACGCCCCCCGAATGAATTTCCGCTCTCCTGGGCTCAAATTTTTGTTTTTTTAAATCTGTTTGCGGATTTGAATTTAATTTTAATTTTAATTTAACTGGTCACTTGTAAAAATCTCAGCCTATGCGCTCATACCCCTTGGAGGGTACGTGGTGGGTACGTTTCGTACCCACCACGTACCCCCCACGCCCCCCGAATGAATTTCCGCTCTCCTGGGCTCAAATTTTTGTTTTTTTAAATCTGTTTGCGGATTTGAATTTAATTTTAATTTTAATTTAAGTGGTCACTTGTAAAAATCTCATCCTATGCGCTCATACCCCTTGGGGGGTACGTGGTGGGTACGTTTCGTACCCACCACGTACCCCCCACGTCCCCCGAATGAATTTCCGCTCTCCTGGGCTCAAATTTTTGTTTTTTTAAATCTGTTTGCGGATTTGAATTTAATTTTAATTTTAATTTAAGTGGTCACTTGTAAAAATCTCATCCTAT
The DNA here is from genome assembly GCA_951812415.1 of Beris morrisii. Lineage (NCBI taxonomy): Eukaryota > Metazoa > Arthropoda > Insecta > Diptera > Stratiomyidae > Beris > Beris morrisii. The sequence continues at coordinate 33,244,310 of OX638311.1, forward strand.
GCGCTCATACCCAGTATGGGGTACGTATGGGGTACGATCGTACCCCATACGTACCCTATACGTACTCCACGCCCCCAAAATGCACTTCCGCTCTCCTGGGCTCAAATTTTTGTTTTTTAGATCTGTTTGCGGATTTGAATTTAATTTTAATTTTAATTTAAGTGGTCACTTGTAAAAATCTCAGCCTATGCGCTCATACCCCTTGGGGGGTACGTGGTGGGTACGTTTCGTACCCACCACGTACCCACCACGCTCCCCGAATGAATTTCCGCTCTCGTGGGCTCAAATTTTTGTTTTTTTAAATCTGTTTGCGGATTTGAATTTAATTTTAATTTTAATTTAAGTGGTCACTTGTAAAAATCTCAGCCTATGCGCTCATACCCCTTGGGGGGTACGTGGTGGGTACGTTTCGTACCCACCACGTACCCCCCACGCCCCCCGAATGAATTTCCGCTCTCCTGGGCTCAAATTTTTGTTTTTTTAAATCTGTTTGCGGATTTGAATTTAATTTTAATTTTAATTTAAGTGGTCACTTGTAAAAATCTCAGCCTATGCGCTCATACCCCTTGGGGGGTACGTGGTGGGTACGTTTCGTACCCACCACGTACCCCCCACGCCCCCCGAATGAATTTCCGCTCTCCTGGGCTCAAATTTTTGTTTTTTTAAATCTGTTTGCGGATTTGAATTGAATTTTAATTTTAATTTAAGTGGTCACTTGTAAAAATCTCAGCCTATGCGCTCATACCCCTTGGGGGGTACGTGGTGGGTACGTTTCGTACCCACCACGTACCCCCCACGCCCCCCGAATGAATTTCCGCTCTCCTGGGCTCAAATTTTTGTTTTTTTAAATCTGTTTGCGGATTTGAATTTAATTTTAATTTTAATTTAAGTGGTCACTTGTAAAAATCTCAGCCTATGCGCTCATACCCCTTAGGAGGTACGTGGTGGGTACGTTTCGTACCCACCACGTACCCCCCACGCCCCCCGAATGAATTTCCGCTCTCCTGGGCTCAAATTTTTGTTTTTTTAAATCTGTTTGCGGATTTGAATTTAATTTTAATTTTAATTTAAGTGGTCACTTGTAAAAATCTCAGCCTATGCGCTCATACTCCTTGGGGGGTACGTGGTGGGTACGTTTCCTACCCACCACGTACCCCCCACGCCCCCGAATGAATTTCCGCTCTCCTGGGCTCAAATTTTTGTTTTTTTAAATCTGTTTGCGGATTTGAATTTAATTTTAATTTTAATTTAAGTGGTCACTTGTAAAAATCTCAGCCTATGCGCTCATACCCCTTAGGAGGTACGTGGTGGGTACGTTTCGTACCCACCACGTACCCCCCACGCCCCCCGAATGAATTTCCGCTCTCCTGGGCTCAAATTTTTGTTTTTTTAAATCTGTTTGCGGATTTGAATTTAATTTTAATTTTAATTTAAGTGGTCACTTGTAAAAATCTCAGCCTATGCGCTCATACCCCTTGGGGGGTACGTGGTGGGTACGTTTCGTACCCACCACGTACCCCCCACGCCCCCCGAATGAATTTCCGCTCTCCTGGGCTCAAATTTTTGTTTTTTTAAATCTGTTTGCGGATTTGAATTTAATTTTAATTTTAATTTAAGTGGTCACTTGTAAAAATCTCAGCCTATGCGCTCATACCCCTTGGGGGGTACGTGGTGGGTACGTTTCGTACCCACCACGTACCCCCCACGCCCCCCCAATGAATTTCCGCTCTCCTGGGCTCAAATTTTTGTTTTTTTAAATCTGTTTGCGGATTTGAATTTAATTTTAATTTTAATTTAAGTGGTCACTTGTAAAAATCTCAGCCTATGCGCTCATACCCCTTGGGGGGTACGTGGTGGGTACGTTTCGTACCCACCACGTACCCCCCACGCCCCCCAAATGAATTTCCGCTCTCCTGGGCTCAAATTTTTGTTTTTTTAAATCTGTTTGCGGATTTGAATTTAATTTTAATTTTAATTTAAGTGGTCACTTGTAAAAATCTCAGCCTATGCGCTCATACCCCTTGGGGGGTACGTGGTGGGTACGTTTCGCACCCACCACGTACCCCCCACGCCCCCCGAATGAATTTCCGCTCTCCTGGGCTCAAATTTTTGTTTTTTTAAATCTGTTTGCGGATTTGAATTTAATTTTAATTTTAATTTAAGTGGTCACTTGTAAAAATCTCAGCCTATGCGCTCATACCCCTTGGGGGGTACGTGGTGGGTACGTTTCGTACCCACCACGTACCCCCCACGCCCCCCGAATGAATTTCCGCTCTCCTGGGCTCAAATTTTTGTTTTTTTAAATCTGTTTGCGGATTTGAATTTAATTTTAATTTTAATTTAAGTGGTCACTTGTAAAAATCTCAGCCTATGCGCTCATACCCCTTGGAGGGTACGTGGTGGGTACGTTTCGCACCCACCACGTACCCCCCACGCCCCCCGAATGAATTTCCGCTCTCCTGGGCTCAAATTTTTGTTTTTTTAGATCTGTTTGCGGATTTGAATTTAATTTTAATTTTAATTTAAGTGGTCACTTGTAAAAATCTCAGCCTATGCGCTCATACCCCTTGGGGGGTACGTGGTGGGTACGTTTCGTACCCACCACGTACCCCCCACGCCCCCCGAATGAATTTCCGCTCTCCTGGGCTTAAATTTTTGTTTTTTTAAATCTGTTTGCGGATTTGAATTTAATTTTAATTTTAATTTAAGTGGTCACTTGTAAAAATCTCAGCCTATGCGCTCATACCCCTTGGGGGGTACGTGGTGGGTACGTTTCGTACCCACCACGTACCCCCCACGCCCCCCGAATGAATTTCCGCTCTCCTGGGCTCAAATTTTTGTTTTCTTAAATCTGTTTGCGGATTTGAATTTAATTTTAATTTTAATTTAAGTGGTCACTTGTAAAAATCTCAGCCTATGCGCTCATACCCCTTGCGGGGTACGCGGTGGGTACGTTTCGTACCCACCACGTACCCCCCACGCCCCCCGAATGAATTTCCGCTCTCCTGGGCTCAAATTTTTGTTTTTTTAAATCTGTTTGCGGATTTGAATTTAATTTTAATTTTAATTTAAGTGGTCACTTGTAAAAATCTCAGCCTATGCGCTCATACCCCTTGCGGGGTACGCGGTGGGTACGTTTCGTACCCACCACGTACCCCCCACGCCCCCCGAATGAATTTCCGCTCTCCTGGGCTCAAATTTTTGTTTTTTTAAATCTGTTTGCGGATTTGAATTTAATTTTAATTTTAATTTAAGTGGTCACTTGTAAAAATCTCAGCCTATGCGCTCATACCCCTTGGGGGGTACGTGGTGGGTACGTTTCGTACCCACCACGTACCCCCCACGCCCCCCGAATGAATTTCCGCTCTCCTGGGCTCAAATTTTTGTTTTTTTAAATCTGTTTGCGGATTTGAATTTAATTTTAATTTTAATTTAAGTGGTCACTTGTAAAAATCTCAGCCTATGCGCTCATACCCCTTGCGGGGTACGCGGTGGGTACGTTTCGTACCCACCACGTACCCCCCACGCCCCCCGAATGAATTTCCGCTCTCCTGGCCTCAAATTTTTGTTTTTTTAAATCTGTTTGCGGATTTGAATTTAATTTTAATTTTAATTTAAGTGGTCACTTGTAAAAATCTCATCCTATGCGCTCATACCCAGTATGGGGTACGTATGGGGTACGATCGTACCCCATACGTACCCTATACGTACTCCACGCCCCCAAAATGAACTTCCGCTCTCCTGGGCTCAAATTTTTGTTTTTTTAGATCTGTTTGCGGATTTGAATTTAATTTTAATTTTAATTTAAGTGGTCACTTGTAAAAATCTCAGCCTATGCGCTCATACCCCTTGGGGGGTACGTGGTGGGTACGTTTCGTACCCACCACGTACCCCCCACGCCCCCCGAATGAATTTCCGCTCTCCTGGGCTCAAATTTTTGTTTTTTTAAATCTGTTTGCGGATTTGAATTTAATTTTAATTTTAATTTAAGTGGTCACTTGTAAAAATCTCAGCCTATGCGCTTTTGTATGTTCCGATTTTTATATCTCGAGAACTTATAATAATATAAAGCTGAAACTTAGTATTTAGATAGAACTATAGTAGTAGCATGTTGGAAAAATATAATTTTTTATAGGGGTAGTATGGTACGGGGGTGGGGGGTGTTTTTCCTAACTATAGAACGGCTTATGCTAGAAAGTTGAAATTCGGTATGTATATGTAAATCAACTAGAAAAGTAATTTTGATTAAAAAAAATTCAAATATCTATTGGCAAGTGGGGCAAAAAAAATTATCAGTGAAAATGGAATGCATATATTTTCACGATTTTTGTCATATCTATTAGGTCTTTCCAAATATTGAATTAATTTTTTTTCTACGGGTTCTTCATAGAAATACCTAGAAAGTATTTTCAGGATTTTTTAAAATTAGACCCCCAAGGTGGTGTAAAGAGGATTATACATTTTCACGAATTCAGCCGTATCCTTAGGTCTGATTAGATATCGCATAACTTTTTACTTCCACGGGCTTATTTAATAATCACCTAAAACCTGTTTTCAAGGTTTTTCTTTTTTCAACCCCTAAGAGGGTTAAAACGGGTTGAACTCTTTTTCACGAATTCCGTCATATCTCTTAGGAGTGATAAGACATCGGATTGGTTTTCACTTCCTCGGGCTTTTTTTATATAAATCTAAAAACTCATTTCAGGATTTTTGGATATTCAACCTCAAAGTGGGTGCAAGGGGGTTGTATATGTTTTCACAAATTCTTACATTTTTCTAGTTCTAATGAGATATCGAATTCATTTTTACTTCCAAAGGCTTCCTACATAATCGTCAAAAAGTTGATTTCGGGATGTTTGTTATTCAACTCCAATAGGACGTAAGGCTTTCGACATATTTCTCAGGATTGATGAGATATTAGATTGGTTTGCACTCCCACAGACTTTTTATATAATCGTCTTCAAACGCATTTCCGATTTCATGTAATGGCCCGAAACCAAGTCACGAAAAACCTTCTAATGGCGTAACAACTGATATTATACTAGGACTAGATCTCGTCCCGGTGTATGAACCAATTATGTAATTAATATGTTATATGAGGCAGCGGCGTAAGTATTCTAGCGCGACCCCATTTTAACCGCTTTCCGAATTTTTTTTTTGTTTTCAGTTACATAGTAACCTACACCGCATCTCAGAATTAAACTCGTTCCGAACTTCTACCGAAAAAATAATAAAGTTGCGCCCAGACTGTTGGCAGATTTTTTCTATTATTTTCGCAATTCTCTCTTAACAGCTTCGTTTGTATTTGTTCATCCATATTCATGTTCAAAGTCAGTCAGTACCGGCCACACTAATCTAATTACCGAAAATAACGTTTTCTTCGATCGCGTTTCATTTGTTCTTTATCGGAACACAAAATTAAAAATAAACAGTATTTAATCCGGAAAGCTATAATAGTTTTGCTAAAATAAGTGAATCTTTCAATTTGAAAAGATTTTAACGAGGTACAACGAACCAGTGTTTTGAATTTAAGAAGCTTTTTTTAAATTTGCAAGACAATTAAATATCGTCTTGTATATTTCAAAAATTCTTCTGAAATTGAAAAGCTTTTTAAATCTTTCTTGTAATAATTCGCGACGCAATTCGTTTGTATTTCAGTGCGAATGCAAATGAAACGATCGATTGAAGTTTAGAAAACTCCCTGAACTATTAAAGTTCTGTAAATTGTGAAAGAAGTGTTATGTATCTTATTTTTTTCTATATTTTCCATTTTAAATATTTAATTAAATTTCCATTCTAACATCGCGAATAAGGTAAGGTAAGATGATTTCTTGGTTTTTTGCCATAGTGAAAAAATTAACAAAATAAAGGTCCTTTTACTAACATTAAAAAATATTTAACCCACATTCGAAAATATCATAATGGGTTGCATAGGAATGATTTCAAATGTATTAAGTTTAATGGTAAGTTTCACAAAACAGTTCCATTAGACAGACATATAAAAAAAATGTTATGATTCTCAGAAAAGTTCTTCTATTCAAAATTCTATCCCACTTCAATGCTTCTTTTCCACTCACATTTAATCTTGATGCATGAAAAAATTTGCGGCCATATACATACTCGTCGGTTCCATCAGATGAAAACTAAATCCATTGATATTATGAACTTGTCGCCAATGTACAAACATAGTGATGGAGTTTGCTAGTAAGTTTATAAACGAGTATAATTTATTTTAAATTATTGATTTTATTATTAAAGATTTATAATTTTATTTTATTTTTATAAATACTTGACGATTTTGCAACAATGTATACAACTCTGTGCAAATTATTTTAATCTTGGGATATATTTAAAAGCGCAATAAAACGCAATTGACTAGTAAAGTGTTTGCGGTAGGATAGGAAGGAATTATTTTTCTGCGAGGGGTCATTATTATTTTTCTGGGAGGGTCCAAGCCGGGATCTTGGGGGGTCCCGGTCTCTCCTGGCCCCCCTCACGGCGCGCCTATACGTGCCAACATTGGATATGGAGTTTGAAATGAGTCTGTGATGGGGAGTTATTTGTGGCTTAGCCACTGAAGCTTGGGGTCCACACACGACACTATTGTGTCCGACGGGAACCGTTGAATTTTCGAGTTAACTGTTTGCATCTGCGACGTAAATTGTAAATTTGACGGAATTTTTTCCGAGCAAATTACCCATATACAAGACCAATAAGACCTGTGCTACTATAGGCTGTTTCAACAGGAACGCACGAAATTTGTTAGGTTATAGCGGCCATGTTGTTAAAGCAACATCCGACGAATTTGTTGTGAATTGTTCAGTAGTGAATGGCCTGATTGTCTATAGAATCTTAAATCCGATCCCTCAGGCAAATTTCGGGCATTTCAATTTAAATTTCAATTAATACCAGGAGCAGAAGAATCTCGATTGCAGCAGTTTGAGTTGTTTGGAAACGATCAGTGATGTCTAGGCGACCCGCCTTCTACACTCTCGTATGTTTTTGTCCAGACTTTTCTTCCAGTTAATCTTTGTGTCAAGAATAAATGCCAGGATACCTGCTTCACTTTTAAGCTCAAGGGTAGTATCACCTATTTTTGGAATATCAATTTCGAATCTTTCACTTACACAACTGAATCCGCTGGAAATACCTCAATTCAACTTATGCGGTATATAGGTGCAGCAGGGCTTGTAAGAGGGATCAGTTTTTCAATTGCGAGGGCGAGACGACGACGGTCAGTTTTACTGTGTAAAGTGATATTCATTGATAGCAGCGATAGTCTAGTAGGAAAACAGAGAGAGTTGTGTTGTAGTGTGATATATTGAATGCGGTTTAATAAAGTAACTTGTGTTTGATAAACATAGTGCAGATTATTTTAGAGAACATATTAAAAAAAATTTTATTTAACAAATTTAAAGTTAACACTTTTGAAAAATTTCAGAAACCATAAAGAATTCTACTAAAGAAATTCTTTTACCTACTGCGTTCACGTAATACCATCGCACGTAAACATGCAAGCGATTTTCCGGTTTATATAGCCACCGGAGCGGTACCATAGCGTCCGGCAATGTAAAATTTCGAACGTAGTAATATCCTGGCATGAAAGGACACACCAAAGACATATTTGTATATTTGCTAGCCGCCGCGTACATTAAAGAGTGCACTGGTGAAGATCGAACCAGGCGAGCAATATCGCAAAATTTAACCGTCTCGTTGACGAAAGACTGGCGATTCGAACCGAAAGTTGAAAAGACATCCAAATTGAAAAACGGTTTTGAAATCGGTCTTAATGTTTCCAAATCGACGTCAACTGCGGAATTATTTAAAGTTGCATTGAAGAAAAATTCAGCTGGACTGTAGGTGGTGTAATTTATGGTTAAAAATCTCGAAACAAACTTACATCGCTGAAAAATAAAGCCAAAATTAAGAAAAATCAGGACTGGAAGTTACAATTCAAAAGAAAAAAGAACCTTGGAATTCGTCACTGCTATGATACAAAGAATTGCGATAAAATGTCTCATAGCTGAACTAGTTACCATCGCAATTTAAATTAAACTAAAGCTACAATTTTTAGAATTGTTATTGTTCCTCTATGTTTTTACTAATTATTGCTATTGGCTGACTAACGATAATTACGAAGCAATTTTTCGAAACTATTTTGTAAATAATGTCTGTAAATAAATGCAACATTAAAAGTTACTTAGTTATACTTGTTTAATTAAAGGTTGTTGCTAGCGGCGTAGTTTGATGACCTGTCGACCGTGTGAGCAATTATCAGGAGCCTTTGAGAATCAGTATCAATTCCTTTGTTCATCTTTTTGGCACTCCGTGTCAACATTCGATATGGAGTTTGGAACGAGTCTGTGATGGGGAGTTATTTGTGGCTTAGCCGCTGGCACACGATATTATTGTATGACACTATCTGTGTCCGTCGGGAACCGTCGAATTCTCGATTTTACCGTTTGCGACGTTAATTGTATCACAGCGGTGTGCCTATCAAAAATTTGTTCTATCAAAAAGACGGAAAAATGACTAAAAGTAGTCTTAAGCTGTCAAATATTTGACTAAAAAAATTAACGAAAAGTTCAGTCAAATTGTTTCCATTAAAATAGAAATTGTGTAGAGCAAATAGAATAATGTTTAACATATAATATAACTAAGAAAAAAATTGATTTAAAAAAAAATTATTTATAATAATTTTATTTTCACTAATCAAAAAAAAAAAGTGCACAGGCAGAGCAACACCAATAAGACCTGTGCTACTATATGCAAGCGAAACGTGGTCTCTTACCAAGTTTCAAAAATTAATAGACGCTTTTGAAGGACGAATTCTTCGAAGAATTTTGGGACCAGTAAGAGAAGGCACTGAATGGCGTATCCGGTAAAACAATGCGTTGTATAACATCTATGACGACCCAGCCGCATCGAGCCTTATAAAATTTAGTAAGCTATTAGGTTGCTGCAGATGAAATGTCGTTTTTGGTAGTGCAATTTCAAACAACTGTAACTTTTATAAAACTTAATTTTATTGATTGATGCAGATGCAACACACTTCTCCCAACGAGAGTGCATTTATGCCAGTTTCGTAGAAGTACGACTTTATAGAGCGAAGAAAGTCCTGGAAGGCACTTTTGATGGCTGCTTCATTTTCGAATTGTTTGTTCGCCAAAAAATTATCCAAATGTTTAAAAAAGTGATAGTCGATTGGCAAAAGGTCTGGTGAGTATGGTGGATGAGGAACAGTCTCATACTGCAACTCGTTTACTTTTTTGGCCGTTGTTCTTGAAACATGAGGTCGTGCGTTGTAGTTGAGTAGCAGTATAACTCCATCTCTGTTGACCAATCTAGACCGTTGAACACACAATTTCTGATGCATTTCATCGAGTTGGGCACAATACTTCTCTGCATTAATGGTTTCACCACGCTTGAAAAAGGAATAGTGAAAAACTCCAGCTTCAGACCACCAAACAGTCACCATTATCTTCTTCGGATCAAGGCATGGTTTCGGCATGTGTTTTGGGGTCTCATCAGCATCCAACCATTGTGCCGATCGGCGACTATTATCGTACAGTATCTTTGAAAAAACTTTACATCACATTTCACTATTCTGTTCAAAAACGGATCGTTTCTCTTCCGGGAGAGCAGGGAACTGCAAATTTCCAGTCGACGCGTCATGTTTTGCTCAGTAAGCTCATGCGGAACCCACTTATCAAGCTTTTTGATTTTTCCAAGCTGTTGCAAGAGCCGGCAAATTATCGAATTGTGTTCACCCAATTTCTTGCAATGTCCCTTACCGTTTGGCTTGGGCCAGATTCCACTAATAAATTCAGCTCGTCCTTGCCGATCGAAGGTCCTGGGTGACCACATGGCTCATTTTCAAGGGTCATATCTCCTGATTGGAATTTTTCGAACCATCGCTGTGTTGTTCGTTTGTTTACCGTATCAGTTCCAAATGCCCTGTTGATGTTTTCGGTTGCCTCCGTTGCGATGTGGCCAAGTTTAAATTCACAAAGGAAAATTACCCGTTTTTGACTCGAATCCATTTTTTTTATTCCTTTTTTTTCTGTCCGATCTCAATGAAGTTCAAAACTGAAATGACTCCATGAGTAAATGTAGGGGTATTTTTACTTCAATACCCAATACCACTAGTGCCACCTGGCGGCAGTTTCAGACATGAAAATCGCAACTGACTTCACTTCATAGTGAAAAACGACATTTCATCTGCAGCAACCTAATACAATGGGCAGGCCATGTGGAGCGAATGGACGACGGAAGAATTCCCAAACGCAAACTGAAAAGTAGTCGAGATACGAGGACTCGCTTCTTAGATGCAAAAATTGGAAGACTCGAGCGCTGAACCGAGATGACTTCAGACAATGTATCCTGCAGGCCCTGACCCGATTTGGGCTGTCGCGCCATTGATGATGATGATGGATTTTTAACAAGTGGACTAAGTTTCAAGAGAACTGGTGATAGTAAGCTAACACATGCGGTCGAGTTGTCATGGAAACTGCGAGTTTTCCTAGCATTCAGCTTGTTTTATTTATAGTTCTCCAAACTTCAACATCGGTTTTTCAAAACGGTTTTCACAGATTTTCTTTTTCCTCGTAAACTGGTGGCATGTATGTCCTAATGGACGAAGTATCCAGAAATGGTGAAAGCTTGCTATTTTCGCATTTTCCGCCGCCCTTGCCATTCCAGTTGTAAAAGTTTCATGGAGAAGCATGCGTACTGGATTTGACGGTTCATGGAACTTCGTTATGGACAATGGAATTATTTTTTTTTCGTAAAAATTTTTCAATAATATGCTAAAAAAATACTTTTCTTTTCGGAAAACCCATCAAAAACGAGACTATGCAAACATTCGTCTACTCGTAGATAATCGAATTTTCGTAGTCGAAAGTAACTAGAGTTTCTTCCAGCGGCAAAGCACCTGTCCCACAGGTGCCTAGACATATTTTTTACGTGGCTTTTCCAAAGAATTTTCCATATGTCTCATGGTCGACCGGGAAAACGTCCCGAATAAAAGTTTTCATCTCTTTCATGCGAAAAAGCATGATCAGAAGATTTTCCCTGATACAACTACTCTTGGACTTGGCAGTCTGTTCAGAAATTTCACATCGAGCACATTCAATGACCGGGGAAAAGTGAAAATCGTTTCTCCTTGTTTTTTCTTTTTTTTTTGCTCGATTCTATTCGGCTCCGGGAAATGCTCTATACCGTGCTATAGATAGGAGCGTATATGGCAATGGATAGCACTCTGTTGCATACAAAATACTTTCTTCATTCAGTCTAAAATGAAAGGAAAGTGTGGAAAATGTTCGCGCTTGTCGATGAAAATTCAGTGAAGAGTGGTTACTGAGCCATTGATGCAGGAGGGAAAATATAAAATTCAAAATTGTGCGATTTCCGTTTCGTGGCGCGCGATTCGTTTTTTCCCCCCGTTCGAAACGTTTTTCTTATTGTTAAAACTGGTGCAGATTGAGGAAAATTCTAATAGAAAAATCAAAATTTGGTTCGTTAGTTTTCTTCGGTTTCGTTAGTGCGGATCAATCGATTTCGATTTTCTCGTTATTTTCGTTAGTTTTGTATTATTAAGTGGTGGCGTTTTGTTGGAAAAATCGTGCAATTAGTTGAACGGTGGTACAAAATTTTCCGCCATATATCGCGATAGAAAAAGATAAGAATTGCACATGTGTATGTAATTTTCTTCAATTTTTTTCGTCTGTTCTCTACCGATTTTTTTTCAGTTTTTCTTTCTGTAATTGTGCTGCCGCGGTGCTATACGTAAAACATATTCGAATACACGGATAACTAGGAAAAGTCGGAAGATACGGCGCATATACGTGTACCAGATTGAGCGGATTTTATCTACTAAGAACTAGGCACCATTGGAGGTAGTACTATATTTTAGTGGTCTGGTTTCCATATCCTTCCATTCCTGATATCAGTCGAAAAGTACCGGTCAGAACGGAAACGAGAGCTTGACGATTTTTTTTTTAATCATTTTCCTGAAGGACGTCCTTGGATAGAAAACTACAAGTGGAGAAAATTGACTTGGAGCAGTGTCAATACAGGCGGAGGGCTTTAAGGTAAGTTATCCATTTTACGTGATAAGGTAAAGGTAAGGAGAAAGGATATCGGATTCAATTACACCGTCGTAGATAGAAATCAGATTAGAGCTTATAAGAGTGTAGTCCTTGAGCTGACAATTTTTATTGACCATAAAATTGTTGCGGTATAAAAAGCGATATTGGACCAGTTGTAACTGGAAATTTCTTTGGTTTCATTAAAATAAGACCCCAATTGGGTTTTTAGGTCGACTAGCTGGCTTTTTATTTTTATGAGTTTGGAAAATCCTGCGCATTTCGTCTCAGCAAGTGTTTCCAGAAATTTTATTACTTTGCAGCTTCCGGTTTTGTTCGTCGACACATGTTTCCCATCAAAACCATAAAATGAGTATGTTTTTTTTTTAATTTTAACAATCGAATTGTCAAACATAATGTATATATTTAACTTTGAGAGGGTCTTGTACCTTTTGAATTGACATACATTGCTCAGTTATTAACTTATTTGGGTTATTATTTTTATACTGTACACAATAAGCAATTTTTACTACTCTCAGAGTAGGCAATTTAGTGCCTACTCTGAAAGCAGTAAAATTACTATTGTCAAATTTGTTTACGCATTATTGTGATTTTTACTACTTACGCTGAAATAATTACTATTAATGTGGAAATTCACACATAAGTGTGGAAATCAATCGCTAAAAATGTGTAAATTTACAGCTGGTGTGGGCGGGCAAAGTTTTACAATGCGTAAAATTACAAACGGGGTGGTAAAACTAATATGTACTACATATATACTACCAAAATTTGACATGTTTATATTTGCTTATTATTATTGTTAATTTATTGATAATATGAATGAATAAACTTCAAGCGAATGATCGGCAGATGAAATCCCAGACGTATTTTGAAGGGCAAAGTACACAGCAATCGACAATTGGAAAAATTCAATGAGATCAATCAATACATGGTAATTGGGAATAAACCAGGGGTGGAATCATGAATCTCGAAACCAGACTCTCTTTTCGAGTCTAGTTAAACTCGTTTCGAGAGCATCGTGGCAGCACCAATCTCGGGGCTAGTTTAAAAGTCGTATGGCCAAGATTATTAAACAGGAAAGTACTAGAATATTTCTGTAGGATGACAGTTGACTGATTAATTTCAATTTGGTTGCATCGGTTATTTTCAAAATGTTTTTCATAGACAGCAGTAGTAGCGATGATGATGAAGTGCCTTGCATGAGGATAAAGCGTCGTGCATTAAGAAATGGAAGTTACCCTCTGTGTCTGACAGAAAAGGAATATTGTTTTTTTTTGTTAACGTAGCACTCACGCAATTTAGTTCATTGATAAATTTTTATCTTTTTCTAGTTTTCGCAAACAGTTTAGACATAGCAAAGCGGCTTTCAAATTTGTTTTAGATGGTAGTACCATGCCTTGTAGCTCAAAAGGTACAGGCATTCCACCTATTTTAAGGTTGGCCGCTACGCTAAAATTTTTAGGGTCCGGATCGTATCAAGTAGGAGTTGGGAGCAATTTTTTACTTGGGATGGCACAATCAACTGTCTCAAAAGTTGTTGCTGAGGTTATTTCCACTCCGGAGACAGTCTTGTGCGAAAATTGGATAAAGCTAGATCCAAAAAATTTCCACCGAATGAAGCAGCATATTTTTGCAAAATACAATTTACCTGGCGTAGTAGGTTGCATAGATGTTCTCATTTTAAAACCAAAAGATAATGAACATATTGTTGCGAGCTAGGGGTTCGCCGGGATTTCAAGTAAAACACAATTCGGTTAAAATGAAAAATAAGTAATTATTTATTTATCCGCACTTTTAATTCACAGAATTATACTCGCACAATAATTCGCACTGTATGGCAGTACCGCCCGCTTCTATATCGCTTGACTCGTTCACTTTCGTTCTCTCTCAATACGGTCGCGTATACGCGCTGGCTGTCGCAGTCAACGTAATCAAAATTACTGTGTCTTCGCTGAAGCTTCACCTGCTTATATACTAGCCGGTTGCAGGATGTACTTGAATGTTCGATGCGTGTGGAATCTTCTCGAAAGCTTTAGAGCTTTCGATTTCGATCTTCGTTCAGTGGTGTGTGTAGAAGATTCAAGTGAGCTTGAGATCTTTCGACTTTGATTCTAATTGGATTCTAGTACATTGGAGAGCATTCGATAAGAAGAGAGATACAACCGTGCTGTTTCGCCTTATTTCTGATTGGGTTATTTTTCAACTAGGTATTCGGTTGTTGTTGTTTTCATTATGTGAAACGATCGAGTTGCACGATTGCGCGGTTGCCAGGTTTACATGTAACAATATGTATTTCAATAGAAAGGGGCCACACAGTATAAATGTTATGATTGTTTTCTTCTTATTTCATTCTACTCTTTCTTTTCTTGCAAAATGTTTGCCATTATCACATTTCCTTCTTCTAACTTCGAAATATACATTTTTCTTAAATTATCTTTCGTTGCTTTGGTTGACTTCCCACCAGCGTTGCTTGGGGTTGGTACCATTTCGGAATCAGATTGAGATATTTCATCAAGATTTTTGCTCAATGCTTCTTGCCTGGTGTCATTTTGATTAGAAATAGAAGGCTTTTCATAAATTGTAGTTGAAACGCCGTATGATTTCCGAGATGATATTCCTTCCACAGCAACTTCCAAGCCAGCAGACTCTACAACACTTAGCTCAAAAGCATTGAGCGACTTTTCCATATCAGGTCCGCCACCGGTTTTCTTCTTATGCGCTTTATTGAAGCGCAACTTTTTTTTAACTTTATACTTATAGTCAGCCTAGACCTAAAATTATATATCAACAATAAGAGGATATGCATACGGCTTGACATCGGTTACCTTTTTCCATTCATGAGCTTTCTTACTGGTGGTCCGTTTTCGTTAAGCTCAGTAGAAAACGAATTCCGTAAATCATGGACTACTTTTTTTGAATTTAAAGCCTTCAAAGGACCTTTAGCTAAATCTGAATGGTTCGCCATAAAATCAGTTAAAATTCTAATTTATTCCCGGTTCATGCTTTGTGATATTTTTAAATCACCGGTAGCCCTATTAAAATAAACACATACACGAACCCACACCTTTCAAATTTATAATAATATACAATAATAATATTTATTTATTTAATATTTACATTTTAAAAAAAAAATTGTGTAATTCGAATTCTCTACACTTGACGACTAAAATTTAATTGTTTCGAATTGTCAAACAAAGCAAATTCGAGATTGGTAGTACCTAATTCAACTCGAAACTGGTACGGTTTTTTTACTTCGAGCACATTACACGTCGAAACGAGATTGGTAGTACCAAATCAGCTCGAAAATCGAAATCAAAGCTCGTTTCGAGATTCATGATTCCACCCCAGGATATAGGTCAAGAAGGGTAGAAAGTGTAAAGTACTGTACAAGTTTATTATATAAATTTAATTTATTTGTTTTAAGGGGTAATACGCATTCAGAATTTAAAAAAAAAATTTTTTTCATTTTCGTATTGTACATATATTTAAGTATATTCACAGAAAGTTTCATGTCAATCCGACAAATATTCTCGAAGCTACACTCATATTTGTAAAGACGTCTCGGAGCGTTTGAAAGTATTTTTGAAACTTTGAACGCGTTTTTCTCAAAACTGTGTTTATAAAGTCGGTGACCGAGATTTCTCGGAAACGACAAAACCCATCAGTCTCAAATTTTTACACAAGCTTTATAAATGTATTTTTAAGTGGTTTATCGAAGGTTTTTTCTCGCCAATAAATATTTTCCATTTTATGAAAAATTTAAGGCCGAAATTTTGATCGAAAATCGAAATTTTTTTTGAGAAGACGCCATTTTGTTAAAAATTAATATTTTTCGTATTTCTTCGATTAAGTACTAGATAATACATTATACTATCGAAATATTTTTATTTTTTTTATTTTATATGATTATGTGATCCTATCCAGAGATATCGTGGTCACCGCAAAACGCGTTTTTTTTATAGGAGTTCCCGGCAATCAGCTATAGCAGTTTTAAAATTCATTATTTTTAAAAATAAAAAACACCAGAATAAAGTTAAAAGTTACCATAATATATATATATAAATTTTTACGTTAATAAATTAAAATGTATTTCCAGGAAAAATTCATGAAAAACCATTTTTTTCAGCCTCTTGACTGCGTATAACCCCTTGAAGCTACAAACATCACACACTATAAACATTATTTTCTTTTTAAATTTTAAATCACACCTTACACAAAACCACGAAACAAGTGAATTAAACAACGAAGCGGTCAAGTTAAAACATATTACAAAAAAAAACAAATTATTACGCATCAAGTATCAAAATTAATGTAAAAAGCATAATTTTACACACAATGACAAATTACTACGCATAGAGGATCAAAACTACATGAAAAATTCGTAACTTTATACACAATGATCAATTTTACACATTAAATGTGGAAAATTGCATGCGGCGTTGCAATATTACTTCCCAGTCAGTAAATTCATGAATTAAATGTGTAAAAATACAAAGTTTAAAGAATTACTCTCAATTTTGTTAAATTTAATGCAAATTCGTAAATTTACAATGCGGAATATTTTACTGCTTTAAGGACTGTTATTTTTACAAATTGTTTTACTGTGTAGATAAAATCTGTAGAGTATTATAAGTTTAATCCAGCCTAAAAGTTTGTAAAGCATAGTGCGGAGCCTTTGACGAAAAAAGGTTACATATTATTTTTTTGTTGACGGATGACCAAAACCCCAAATGCACTTGCTGTCCGTCTGTCGAAACGCACGATAACTCAAGATCGCCTTGGCATAGAAAGCTTAAATTTGGTCACCATTCGTTAAAAAGGCTTAGTTCGTTAACGGAAAAAATCGACATACTCTTTCGAGAAGCTGCCATACACAAGTCCTTAAAGCACACGACCATTTGCCGATAAATTCAGAACGCCTCAAGCTACGACTTTGAAATTTTGAATTGGGTTAATTAGTCGCAGTTAAAGTCAGTAAAGCTATAAATATTCAGAAAATACGAGTCGTCTAAAAATGACTTTACTGAATTTACGGAACTCACTGTAACTCAAGAAATCGTGTCGCCACGAAGTCGAAAATTTTATTGAAATTAGTTTTGAGTTCAAATTAAGGTCGATAATCGAGGAATTAGTTTTGAAAAGTCAAATCGAAAGTCCTTAAAATACATCTCCACGAGTATTAGTCGATAACTTAAGAACGCTTGAAGCAAAGAATTTGAAATTGTGTACACAGTAGTTTTTAATGGTTACAGATAAGAGGATTCATTTCCAGAAAATCGTGTTAGTACTTTCTGCAGTGCTCACGTAATAGTCCTTAAAATCCCAATTTAAAAGTCCTTGAAAAAGGACAATTTGTGAAAAAACATACTCTTTTGCTGATAAATTAAAATTTTAGCTTCCTAGGTCATGACGATCTTGAACAGTAAGTTCGGACAGATGGACAGACATATGGACGAACGGATGGACAACAAGTGGATTTGCTGTTTTTAGCCAGAACTGAAAATAAAAAAATATATACCTTTTTCGTCTGAAGCTCCAATCAATAGACTATTGGGTGGAATTAAATTTATAATACCTACATACTTTGTAGATTTAATCTATAAGAAAAACTTTAGGCTAAGCGTTATACGTAACCAAGTAGTCTAGCAATGACAATAATCAGATATTTAGCGTGATTTTGTATGGAACCTGCTTGAAGGAAGAAAGAGACTTTTTGTCCATTAACCAAATCCAGCCATAAAATCGCATACGACATTATTTGGATTAAAATTTTAGTCATGTACAACGATTCAAAATATTATTAGATACGTCAACGTATTCTAGAGTTATCGAGCTATAAGGAAAATATATTCGCCGAAATATCAATAACATTTGCATGGAAGGATCTCTAGGGAGTGACTGAATTTTTAAGGTTTACATTATGCTTTTCAGTAAGTGGTAGTTGACAAATTTTTATACTCGTTCCTTTTTTTTTGATTTGTATAAATCCAGAATCTTGCTAAACGCTCAAACAGATAAATGCAAGGAAAGACTGTTATTCGATTTGGGGGTTCTAGCCGGTTCGAAGTTTCGTGCCAAACCTTCGGGGTTGAATGGATTACAATACTCATTACAGAGTATAAAAATAGTACGTAAAAAAGAAACATTC
The DNA here is from genome assembly GCA_951812415.1 of Beris morrisii. Taxonomy (NCBI): domain Eukaryota; kingdom Metazoa; phylum Arthropoda; class Insecta; order Diptera; family Stratiomyidae; genus Beris; species Beris morrisii. Next base: position 33,262,565 of record OX638311.1, read on the forward strand.
GTTGAAACTATTTTTTGTCTTGAGTGTGAATTGGAGAGATCGACATCGATTACAAGAAGTAAGAGGTACACTATTACTGGGCCACATTTACTCATTTGAAAAGTCATAGACAAAAATGGCGAAAATACAAATTTCCCTAAAATACTCGATCTTATCTAAGTCTAACGTTCGGAGTTCCTTCGTATGATGTAACATAAAATCTACTAAACACGCTCTAATTATGTCACAACCGAATGTGTTCCAATGGAACCGATTAGCTTCTGTTTACTTGATCTTAATTAAATAGTTAATAGTGTAATGAGAACCATAATGAGTGGGTACCGTAACTACTGTGATAGAGTTACATATAAGTTAGGGTAGAAAATTCATAGGGTAAGGTAAGTGATATCCAAAGAACAAAACCCATTATTATTGGCTGGAATGATACCAAAGATAGCAACACTGTTTCCTCACTTTCATGATGTATTTCCGGAACAGCGGGATGTACTTCAATTCAATAATCAATTTCGATCTGCTGGTTTCTAGCAATTTTGTGATTAGACAAGGATATAGGAATTCGTTGTAAGTTCGCACAGTATGAAACATGCCCGACAATACGATCGATATAATTAGATAATCTCAATTGCATACATACCATACATGCAAAAGTTTGCTGTTCTTATGCTTTCGTTGCAAGGAAAATGATTCCACCAGGGCACAAAATTCATCCTATATGAAACAAATATGTTTTCTAAGATCCTATATGAACTACCAGCATTCCGTAGAGAAATCAACAAATATGTAGGCATGTAGAAGGATAGATGAATTTGGTGAAAACATGTTCTAAATATTTCCATATATACCTAGAATACATGTATGACTATAGAGCATTTCAACAGGAGGTAGTTGTTTTGAATTTGCTGTTTGTACCTACTCCAGATGAAATGTGAGTACCTATTATAAGTTAAGTCCAGCTTCCAAAGTTTGTAACATAAAACAAAAAGCCTTCTACGAAAACATGTTATACTAACTTACATTATTTTGTTATGGGCGAAACCCAGAAATAAGTTTTCTGTCCGTTTGTCTGCCCGACTTAGGAAAATAAGATTTGGTAAGCACTCGTTAAATAGAGTTTGTAAGACCAACTTCTTTAACGGGCGATAACATCCTAGCTACCATACAAAATCCGTAGGCTACTAAGTTCAAAACGCATCAAGCGCGGAATTCGACATACGACATTTTTCAATACAAGTAAAACAACGATTATGAAGAAAATCGAGCAAGGTCTTCGCCATACAAAAGTACAGAAAATATTTGTGTATTCATCTTCTGGAATCACCTCTATAACTTGTTCAGTCAGAAAACGAAATTTATTACGAATTAGGTGACCGGATTGCAGCCACTCCTTTGAATAACTCCCATACAAAAGTCCTTAAATATCGTAGGACTAACTGAATGTAGAATTTTTGAAATTGGGCATACTTTAATTTTTGTGTCATTCTCAAGTTATCGTAAAGCCGGTTTGAATATGGGAGTGTTTGGATATGTTTATGGGCATTGATATTCTAGCCACTACACACATTCCAGTAAACTTTGTAATGCATCAAAGCGCTCCGGTTTGGATGCATCCAAGGACTATGGCTATCACCTCAATTGCATGTAAAAGGTCGAGAAATCGAAGTGTAAGCCAGTCCCTCGCCTGCACGCATCTAAGGTGCTTACATAAATTTAACTGAACAAAAATATAATTTTTCAAGTATTTAATAATAAACATTTTTATAAAAATAAAAACAATTTTTTGGATACTCTATTTCTCGCTAAACGACTACTCGTTTTAAGGCATTGATCAAACAACTGTGGGTGAGGCCGTCAAAAAATTTGTGAGACGAGTTTGTTACAGTTGTTGCCAAAATTGAATATTTTTGCAGCTACCGGCGGATACAGGCGGACGGATCGAAATTAATAAAGGGTTATTCAATAGGTACATAACAATTTTATATTTTAATACAAACGCATCGTTAAACTTCTTTGCTGGTCTGGCAATGTCAAAACTTCAGTCAAGGTTCACATTTTTATCATAGTGAAGTTCACGAACGAGCAACTTATGGAAATCTCAATTAGTCTGTGTTTTATTTAAATACAAAATTGTTATATCCCTATTGAAGGGTTGTTAAGTCCCTATTGAAAGGTTGTTAAGTCCCTATTGAAGGGTTAAAAACCAATATATTATAGTATTATGATCGATTAAATTTAGCAAAAATCAAAATATAATCTAGCCTTTTATTTAAAACATTACATTTACATGTATGTACCTTTTTATGCATTTCGTTCACTTTTAATAACATTTTCTGAGTTTAGCCAAATTATAGTTAAATAAAACTAACTTCATGTAATTGAATGAAATTTGTGTACGGAAATTTCATGGAAACAACCAACTAACTTTGAGAGTCAAATTTTTTGCCAAAAATTTTGACAATGCTATTAAAGGGGTCAAATATGTCGTTGGACGGAGAGCCGCGTCGCTAGCACTGAATGTGTTAAAATGGTATTTACCTTTAATTTCAATGGCACCTTCACAATATCACTTCTACGATTTTGGAACAATGTTGGTAAATTTTGACCGGTTCAGTCACATAAATTTTGACGAAAGTATTTTAAATTATTTCAAAAATATCATAGTGTTAAAATAAAATTAAGTTGAGATAATGTCGGCTATTATTTATGTTTTTAAGGAGTAAAATTTTTAAATCATATTTGATCCACAGGAAACATAAGAATCTGTGATTATTTATTTTTTTAAGATGCTGTTCTTTAAAATCTTAAAGCATAAAAGTGTGCCTAGCTGACAACTCTTTTTTACACTCTGAACAATATTATCTGTTTTATTTTTTATATTATATGTTTCTTAAATACGTTGGGGTATTGCGGTAATGGGTTTAACTTCTGGGTGTTCGTGCGCCATCAGCAGCTGTATTTTTCCAGTCGCGATATACTCCCACAACATTTCATACCTTTTTATATTAACTTTTTCATTGTGTTATAAACAAAATCTATCAGAATGTTTCTACTTGTCAAAGGCTTATTTTTTTATGTACTCAGTCGACTTTTCACAGAAAGGACGTGTTGTATCACATACATATTAATTACATCACCTTGCGTTCATTTATTATTCAACGATATTCAGGTGTATAGAAGCCTGTTATCCGTTTTGTTATTGTCTGAACTATATGCATACCCTTTTAAATAGCGAGTTCTTATAGTGTGATAACGACATTTCTTAACGCCTTGAACATATATGTAAGTAGATTGTATCATTTACCGCACAAGAATTTCTCAGTGGCATCAATTTCACCTTTGATTCCGAAATGAGATGTAGTGTAATATTCTGCGGCATATTTTCATAGAAAATTTAAATTTGCCGTATATGTTGTCAGCTAAATATTTTGAGTTAGCTTATTAAAGTTTCCTTTTGACTACATCAGACAGTGAGCATCTGCGACTGTAGAACTAAATTCGAAACAAATGGAGTGTTTGTATAGTGTCAGAAACCCCCTTTATTAAGTAGAGTAGATACCTAGTGAAAAGGACCATGTTATGCTAAATACTCGACTATGAACACATCCTTCACAGGGCTATGAATGGAATCTTCAGCGAATAGTTTAGAATTTGCATATTATCCTGAACTGCTATTTGAATTATTACCTTAAGGCCACTGTGTCTGAGTATTTAGTTTTCGCTTTCAACTACAATTTCCACTCCTATGAATTCTAATGCGTTTACATTGGAACTAGATAGGTTCTGTATAGGGTTTTATTCAAACTCTAGTTGTTGTCCCGAATCAAAACATAAAAACATTGAAGATAAGCCAGAAGAGAACCGTGCTGAGATACTTAAGATGATTTTTGATATTCTAGTTGAGGATATTTATGAGAGTGCGGAATATATAGGGAAAGACCGTATGTATTTATATGAGGTGAAGTGAGGCTTGTAGAAGTACGTGCGTGTAAATGAAGAGAGTTCCTCACGGGCTTATCTATGGATTAGGAAAGAAGCTATACTTAAAACAGCAACACCATCTCAGCTGAGGGTCATTATTGGTATCAAGGCTTGGGCTTGTTATCCAAACCAGCGACAATCAAGTGCCCCAATCAGATGTCAGATTCAAAGTTATCCTACCTGAAAGGGAGGATTGGGCCACAAACAAACCCACTCCAAAACCAGGATCCATAATCTGGTACACAGACGGATCTAAAACAGATCCGGATCCGGATCTAAAACAGGAGCAGGAGTTTAAGGAGTGCGCCCAAATGTCAAATTCTACTGTAGCATGCACATAGCATCCACTGTTTTTCAGGTAGAGACTCATGCTATTGAACTCATTAGAGAAAATATCAGACGGGGCTACAAAAACCAACAAATATATCTGTGGTCACAGTGAATAACTTGGTAAGTCGAAAAATGGCCAAAATGGGATAAGTGTACTGTGGTCATCTTCCAAGCCTTATACGCACTGTGAGGAAGTTAGCAACTCACAACCCTAATGGTTTTTGAGTTATAAGGGTGGGGGTTGCTAGGTATGTGGTAAAATTGTGTTTGTTATCTGCTAAGTCGACTTACCATAATTTTTTCCGAGTCACCATTCACGGGAAAAACCAGATAAGTCGAATTACCTAGTTTTTCGCTGTGTATCTGTGTTGTCAACTGCATTTATCCATTTATTCATCGTGCCAGATTATTCCAAGTGAAGTGTATTGTTTCTATGCATGGCTATGCTAAAAAAGGCGGTCATTTCATTATGAAAAAAACAGGATACCGAAAATCAAAAATTTTTATGGAAACCAGTGCAGTGGTTGCAATACCGTCAAGGACCGGGAAATGTATTTATTAAACATACCCTTGAAAAAAATGAAAAAAAGGGAAAACATTGTATATCTGATCGCCTTCCCCTGGTTTCCCTGGGTCCAAACCTTATTAGTACAGCAAAGAAAAAAGACATTCTCTCTTTATTGCCTTTGATAGATCCTGCTTTCCACGATTGCTATCGAAACTTGACAACCAATGATCAACCGCCAATCGATCCAGATTTGGTTGAAATCGAACAGGATGAGACTGCCGATAAATTTCAAGGGATAATTTTAATCTTAGGTAATAATAATTACCTAAGTTCCTTTTGCAACTGCATTTTGAGGACTCATTTGTATTTATTGTTTATGAATTTTTCCATTAATTTTTCTATTTGTAGCTCATATTTTTGTATCAATTGTAGTGGATATTAATGCTTACGTTGTTTTTTACTATTGTTTCGTAATAAAAGTTTTCTTAACTGTAAATTTTTGTTTTAATGGTATTTTTGTTAACTAAATGAAAGTATATCTAATTGACAAAATAAATGGGAAATAACAACAAAGAAACTTATTATTATTAATATAAAAAGTATGGGGCATAATCAGGTAAGTATGGTGAAAAAGTTGGGATGATCTGGTGCAAAATCAGGTAACTAAACGTAAATCCTAGAAATCATTTAGGCAAATTAATAATAATCAAACCACAAGATTTCGAACGTTATTTGATCACATTGATGTCAACAAAATTAATTTTTTCAAAAAACTGGATTTACAGGAATAGTTCAATAGTAAAAAAGTGCTGCCCTGAAAAGTTTCGATTTTCGACTTACCTAGTTATTCACTGTGACCACAGATATATTCTCTCGGACAGCAAGGCAGCAATAATAGCGCTTCAGTCTGTTCAAATCTACTCCAAATTTGTTTGGAATTGCCTCCAATGCCTGATTGAACTCGGAAATAAGAACAGAGTTAACCTCATTTGGATTCCGGGACACAGCGGCCATGAAGGTAATGAAATTGCCGACTTAATGGCTAGAAAAGGTCCTACCTAAAAGGACCATATCCATTCTGTGGGATACCGTTAAGAACAGCCAGAATAAACATCCGAATGTGGCAAAAATCGCAAAGTGCCATTCACTGGGACTTGGCACCGGGCAATAGGCACTCAAACCTTTTTATGCCACAGCATTCGGAAAAAAGAACATCTGATTATCTGAAATTAAGCAGACATCAGACCCGATCCCTAGTGGGAGCTCTGACTGGACATTGTCACATGAGGAACCATCTCAATAGGATTGGTCTCTCTGATACTAAAATTTTGCAGAATATGCAATGACGAAGACGAAACACCAGAGCATATACTCTGTGAATGTGAGGGTTTAGTTCACTTCGGTCAGGGTTTCATGGAACCATCGGAATAACTGACCATTCCTCTTCGAAAAATACTACGCTTCATTGCAAGCGCAGGGATTGAAGAGGAATCATAGTCAATCCGGGGGGACGTCACAATGACAGAGGTTAACCATACCAACCCCTCTTGCAAATCTAAATCTAATCAGATGTCGGCAGGGGTACTAGCCTATACTAAATTTTGGCTCAGCTCAGCACGGCTGTATTATTGAAAAATATTTTAAGTGGTGTCCAAATACTTCCTATTAGTCAGCCCTTATATTTAAATGTTGCTATCCCGATATGTTAGCAGTTCTCCGAGGCTATTTATATTTTTATATTATTATAAAACATCCGCCAGTCGCCTTACCCTACAAACGAAAAACTCTAATACAACAAAATAATAACAATCCTACAAAAAAATAACAAAATTTTGTATAATTTAAAAAAAAATGGTTTTAGACAGTAACTCATTTTTAATGAAATCGTCCGGAAATCAGCATCAAAAGAACGTGGATCCAGATGCATTGGTTTTCGATTTTAAAATTATCAACAAAAACTTTTCTTGTTTTTGTCCAAATATCTGAACAATCTTGTAAAATTATATACAACACTTGTCTATTGTTTAGGTGATCATGACATCACTTCACTCGTTAAGTTTTTTTTGATGTTTTTATTGCATTCTTCAAAGTCACAAAAATGCACAACAACTACTTTCGTGTAGTTTTGTTCAACAGCTCATTTTCTCGACTAATTTCAGTTAAGATAACGACACACTATAAACGGATCTTGAAGAAGGAATTCCTAAGAAGATTTCATTTTTCAAATATGGTCATACTTTATTATTATATTTTTTAATAATAAAGTACCTATTGTAATGGAACTGAAATTTAAAAAAAAAATTTGTATTTTCACTTTTTAGGACTAGTCAGCTCCAAAAACCAAAAAAAATTATCCATATATCCGCATAGACGCCATACGCTGTACGATATACGAAGTACGCAAAAGCGTTTGGAGGCGGCGTATCGCCCAAACCTGTTAAGATATTAAGTTGAAATTTTTTTGGTAGGTAGATTGAGTGAACCACTATGAGTGGTATCTTTGGGCGGGGGAGTGAGGGGGGAAGTGTGTGGAGCGGTTTAAACGGAAAATTTTAGTTTCTACATCACAGGAACCGCTTACGCTAGGAGGCTGAAACGTGGAACTTATTTAGAACTGTGATGGTGGACCTATTTGCCAAAATTGTCGACAGGGGTTGAGAATTGTGGGAGAGGGGAGAAAAACAATGCGTCCGAAACGCTCCAAAGTTGGGATTCAAACATTCTATTAAATTAAATTTTTATGTCTCAAGAACCATACCATTCTTCTTTTAATGGAGTTAAGCCCAGCATACCTCTAGCAGGGGTCAAATATTAATAAATATAAGTAAAAAAATTTACGGGTTTGGGTGCAGGGGGTTATGGTGGGAGGGGTGGAAAGAAAATAAAATTAATATTTATTTCTCGAAAACCGCAAACGATAGAAAGCTAAAAATTTATTTTGGAATCAAGATTTGCTTGTCGAGCTTTACTGTAAAACATTGTAAAAAATAATATTCGTCTCCTCCAAAAACTGCGATCATGGATCACAACAGTCCTATACCCCATAGATAGAGAAGTTCTGCTTGAGCAATAGAGCTTGAGTTCTGTCAGAATCCTATTGTTGGATCTGCCTTTGCTCCTCCTATAACCTGGCTCCTTCTTGAAATAATTTTGAGATAGAAGGAAGATCGTGTTTGCTATTGAGCGAAATTCTTTCACTTTTTCGAGTAACTCCCATTCGATAGTCCTTAAAAGAAATGTTCACGAGCCACGAGTATTGATTGGCCTATAACTTCAGAACGCTTCAAGCTAAGAATTTGAAATTTAGTTTTTTTCTAAGGGGATAAATATACTGAAAATCGAGCTACTCCTTTCTGCAGGCCCGATATTAAAATCTTTCAAAAAGGAAAATTTTACATTCAGTGATACGAAATTGAAAACGTGATATTATAATTTTTTAAGGGATAAAAAGAAAACATATTTAACCCTTTTTCACTTCTTTCAAAAATATTTCGCCAACAATTTCATGTTTCTAGATACAGTAGTTTGGGTTGGGTTTCATTATTTATTTATTTAATTATTTTCAAAGTGACGACTGCAAGTGCAGATGTAAAAAGTTTACAAGCAGTTACAAGTGGCGAGTACGTGTTTTATATCTACTCAATAGATACACACACATTTAGTACATTGATATGTAAATGCTCTCGTTCTCTCGTATTTTTTTTTTATTTGATTGGTCACACATGAGTTTATTCGTATATGTATTTCCTAAATCCTCTTTACCAATCTTATTCCAATTTCTAATACTAAATACGTGATCTTAACAGCACCTGCATATCGTGACTCGAAATACAAATTACTGTTAAAAAAAATGTACTCACTTTGTTAATAACTTTTGTGTTTATTTTCATTTTCGTTTATAAAAGTTAACACAGAAGTTATTTACAATGCCAACATTTTATAGTAGTATTTATGAGATTGTTCTATCGCCATATTTTCTTAGGGTAATCCAAAATTTAAATTTTAAATCTGCAATCACAGATCAGAGATGTTGCTGTTGATACACCTCTGTACGTTTTCTGGCTTCGAATGAATTTTCCACAAGAATAAATTCAAGTAAGTGGCATCCACGTACATATGCATATTGAAAACAACTATAAATAGCAATTCGAGAATAGAGTGAGTTTTTTCATATTGTTACTGTGCAACTATAATTGGGTATAAACGTGTAGCTCCTCCTGTTGGGTTTTAATTGGCGTTGGTAATAAATATATAAAAAAAATATTTTGACATAAATTTACTCAACTCGAATTGGTTATTTTGGTAGCTACTTGTTAGAATAAGTTCAATGTTCAAACAAATTAGACTTACCATATTACGGAATCATGGCAATGGATTGCTATTGAACTGAAAATAAATAAATGAGCTTGCAACAATGCTAGAAGGCTGATGCAGTTTTTGTAGAAGTCAAACTACAAGGAATAGTATATAATTACAAACGAAATAATAGACACTGCTTCCATGCTGAGGTAAGTCCTTGTGTTTGCGGTAAGGAGTTCCAAACTGTTACTTAATTACTTTAACAATCCAATTAAAAAAATTAATTTTGGGATTTAACGTGTTTTGAGTTTAAATAATGCATAAAAAATATTTGAACAATTAAGAAAATTAAAATGTTAAAGTTACCTAAATATAAAAACCGTTTTTAATCATATAGTCCTTCCATTAGATACACATAAAGATTTCAATAAAATATGAACGATGCAGGAAAAAAAGTTATACTTAAATGAATATTCTATTTTGAATGTCTACTGCTTCCATTAGACAAAAAGATTTAAATAAAAGTGCTTTAATTATTATACAAATACTTTTTTAATCTTCTTAAATCTTTAATTTCGTTAGAAAAATTATTGAAGAAAGGAGTAACCTGAATAAACATAATGTTTTTGGCCTATACGAGGATGTGTTTTTCGCACCCCTTCTAATGTTACTAATGTTAATTTTAACATTTTTACCAAGCTCTCATTTATTTGACTTGCTGATGGAAGACTCGACATTTTCTCAAAACTAATTACTAGAGTAAAAATCGGCCAACAGTATGGGCTCAAATTTATTTTTTTTTTGGGTAGGAGTCCGAAACGTGTTTAAAGCAGAGATGCGGTGTAGGTTACTATGCGACTGACAACCTAAAAAATAACGTTCCAAATAGCCTCATGGTTATTCCTTAGGCTGTCAGTCATATAGTCACCTACACCGCATCTCAGCATTAAACACGTTTCGGACTTCTACCCATAAAATAATAAAGTTTCGCCCAGACTGTTGGGGTTTTTTTTTAGTTTTAATTACTCTAGTAGCACATCTACATATAGGTACTAAGTTTCAACTTTCTAGCCTAAGCCGTTTCTGGGATATGAAAAACCACCCCCACCACCGTACCTTGCTACCCCTATCAAAAATTTAAATTTAAATTTAATTTAAATTTTTTTCTGGGATGTCATTATTGTAGCTCAATACAGTTTTAAATTTTTAGCTTTCTATCCTTTGCTGGATTTAAAATCCAGGAGATATGGATTTTAGAATGTTTCAATCCCAGCTTTCAAACGTTTTGGACGCATTGTTTTCCCCCCCATTCACACATCCCTCAATCCCTATCTACCATTTGTAAATGGGTCCACTATCATAGTACTACATAAATTCCAACTTTCAGCCTCCTAGCATAAGCGGTTCCTGAGATCTAGAAACCAAATTTTTTCATCTAAAACGCTCCCCCTTCCTCCCCCTCACACCCCACCCCTCCAAAATATACCACTCGTAGGGGTTCACCCATTCTACCCTTCTGCGGACGGCGGACAGACGGACATTTTTTTCCGTTTTTGGGGTTTACTAGTCCTAAAACGTGAAAATACAAAATTTCAGGGTGGCAAATCTTTTTTTTTCAATTCTTTTAACAACAATTTTTAATAGTAATTTCTGGGCAATAATTAATGGTTCCGCTAAAGAGATAGCGACACTTCCCCAGGTAATGAAAATTAAAAGTTTCTTATAGCTGACTTTGTTAGCCATCTTTTGAGATCCATACAAATTGGTATCAGTTGTTAAGTCTCTTTGTAACATAGAGCAGAGAGTGTTAAAGGAGTGTTAAAATGAAACTATTCTTTAATAATTAAGGCCGAGGTTTTCTTTGATATTAACTTTTTTCCCCAGGCCTTATCTTTCACAAACAAAACAATATTGTCTGTAAAGGAAATTAGATCGTCCTCCACTGGTTATTTATGTAAATCGTTAATGTAAATTATTAATAGCAAATATCCCAGAACTGTTCCTTGCGGCACACCAAATTCAACAAAGTGGTTCGATTATTATATTGTTAATTTTGTGAAGTTTGCAAATTATTTTATCGCGTGGAATAAAGTCAATTGTTTTGACAAGATTTAGAAAAATCGCACATGACTTGTTTGACGTTAATCTAAGACATTAGTAATTTTCGTATTTAATAAGGAAATTGAGTCTTGTATGCTATGATCACGTCGGAAATCAAATTGATTTGGTAGTAATATATTGTTACACTTTACCTCTGCCATAATTCTATTTTTCGCTACTTTTTCAATTAGTACTTACTAACGAATATTAGATAGCAAAAATATCGGTAATATCGGTAGTTGGAAACTAATTTTTTTTCACCATTTTTAAACAAAGGATTTATAAATCAGAAAATTTATCACTTCTGAAACTAAGTTTAGTTAAATGTGGTAATGGTTTGGTAAAATATTGGCTTCTACTTTTAAGGATTTCAAAAGAAACTCCATCAAAATCTGGTGCTGAACGTCCTCTTAAATCATTTAATACTAAATGTATTCCACCTTCAGTGGTGTCCTCAATTTCTGAAAAATTCGAACTATCACTACCAAAATTTAAGCCGGTTGATGTTTTTGTAATAATTTGCTTAGCCAAGTTCTTACCCTCATTTGCAAAGTAGTCATTAAACATACCTGTAATCTGTTTTTCGTTTGATTTAGTTTGCAATTCTTTATTTTAATATAATGTGAATTGGTGGGTTTCCTTTGCCTACAGCAGTATTTATACCATACTTTTTTTTAGTATCATTTTGTGTATTTAAGAGTAAACCTTCATAATACTTCCCCCTAAGTATTCTTTATTATTTCATTGAGCTTATTCCTACATTTGTGGAAGTAATTTGTCAGTCTTAAATGAAGCGGATTTTTCCTTAATACTTTGCACAGATTGTCCCTTTTTCTGGTACTTCTTATTAGACCTAATGTAATCCAAGGATTAAGATTTTATCAAGAGAATTCAAACTATTAGAAATGTGCTTAATGGAACTCACTACATCATGAGAACATTGGAAGTGAAAATTACAATTATTATCAACCAAATAAAGATTTAATATTAGTGCTGAAATGAATTTTTATTTTATTATTTTTTAATAATAAAGTAGGTATTGTGATCGACATGAAAAAACTTATAATAATATCTTCCGAACCAATTATACCACGAAGATAAAATTTGTTTTCTGTATATAGTATTACAAGTGGAGTCTTTTGAATGTTAAATCATGGAAGTAGGGGATAGCTATTTTTTAAAAAAAATAATTTTTATTTATATCTCAAAAACCGTAGTTTTACAGGAGTTAGGCCCAGTGACCACTAGCAGAGAAAAAAATCTTAGGGGTGCGGCTGTAGGGGTGATGGTGGAAGGGGGTGGAAAGGAAAAAATTCTGATTTTTATTTCTCACACACCTCAGAGTATAGAAAGCAAAAATTGAAGACTATATAGACTATATTACAGGGGCATTCTAGAAAATAAAGTTTTGATGAGGGATGAATTTTTACATCTCAGAAACGACTTATGCTAGAAAGTTGCAACTTAGTACGTATATGTTGATGTACTACTGGAGTAATTTAAGCAAACAAAAAGTTAAGATTTTCATTGGCGTACAAAGGTAGAGTAAAAAAAATATTCGTAAAAAGGACTTTTTCCACATTTTCTTGAATTTCGTTATATCTTTTAGTTATGTCGAGCTATCAAATTGGTTTTACTTCTGCGGGCTCTTTATAAAGGGTTATTCAATAGGTAGGAGAGAGTGGGGCAAAGTAGGCCAGCAAGGTAAAGTGAGCCCTTTAGCAAAATAAATTATACTATAAGGCTTTATAAATTGACCACAATGCACTAGAAACGAAATCCACTTTAATTACAGTTTCTTGAATTTTTCTCATATTACGATTTTGATACCGTCTGATGTAATTATCAGTGTTTAATAATTGCATTACATAGAATTGTTAGCGAGTGAAAGTTGTTTGGAACAGTATCCTTGAGATCGGCGTACGGATTGTGAAACTTGTAAAGTAAGCTTTAATGATTATTTAAAAAATATATAAATTTTAGCAGATGCTTGCTTTTTAGCGTTCATTCGGGGCAAAGTGAGCCCCGGGCACCCTTTACCCCATAACAATATAATTTTATTTGACAATTAAAAATAAAAAGTTTAGCATGGCTAGAACATACAACAGAAAATCAATGCAACAATCGTGGACTGAAGTTGTGATGAAAAATGCAGTAAATATTTTGGTGTTCCCAGGGCTATTCTTCAAAGCATAGTACGCTCTCAACACACTTAATTTCGTTTGAATTTATTAAACTTATATTGTTTGTCTTATTTGATCCATTGCCATATTCTTTCGCTCCTGTTTTGGGTGAAATTACTATACCCCTTGGAAGGGCTCACTTTACCCCACTTTCCCGTACATAACAATTTTGTATTTTAATACAAACTCACCTTTATACTTTTTTGCTGGTCAGTCATAATTTAAATTTTTATCATGGAGAAGTTCACGAGCCAGCAACGTTCGGAAATTATCTCAATTATTCTGTGTTTTATTTAAATCAAAAATTGATATGTTCCCATTGAATAACCCTATTGAATACCCCTTCACCATGATAAAAATGTAAACCTTGACTGACGTTTTGACATTGACAGACCAGCAAAAATGTTTAAAAGTGCGTTTGTATTAAAATACAAAATTGCTATGTGCCTATTGAATAACTCTTCATAAGCGCCTAGAAACATATTTCCAAATTTTTCAATATCGAACCTCTAAGGGGGTGTAAAGTGGTTGCGTACATTTTCACAAATTCCCATATACACATGTCTTTGCTTTAATGAGATATTGAATTCACTTTCACTTCAAAAGGCTCTAAATCGAAGAAAAACCCGATTTAAGCAATTCGAAATTCGTCATGAATTTCATCATGAAATTCGTCATGAACTTCATCATGAGTTACATACGTAATGAATTTAGATATCATGACATTCATCACGAATTCTTGGCTATGCATCATGTATAATATTCTTCAATGTAACGAATAATCCCGAAATCTTTCTCCCACAAAACCTACTTTGTGCTGCTTATTTATCTATTTAATGGGTAAGTACCAGGTATCCAGTGTTAACTCGGAATAATTACTTAAACCGTCAGTTTACTACATTAAAAAAAAATAAAAGTGTACCCTAACCAAATGTACTGAGCTTTAGATTAAAAATCACGAACTTCTGCTGATATCCAATAAAAAAGATTTGCTAGAGATAAGTGGGAACCACTTAAACATTGTACGTGACACTACATAATCTCACCTGTGCAATGCATTCAAAAGACCCAGGCAGAACCAGAACCGCCGTATAGTACTGATAAAACTCCACAAGGTCATCTACCTGTATGCATTTATACTGAGCTATGAGTCGAGTCAGTACAGTGTCTCCTTGTATGAAAAATGCTGAGCCTGTCCCGGAACGAGATCCCCATACTGAATAGTTCATACAGGTGTATATTGATTTTTCCGTTCAGCTCGTTCCTATAAGGAAAATGGAATGTACCTAGTTTTTCGTCGACCCGATGAATTCTGCTCTCATTTTTCGTTTTTCACGTTCGTACTTTTGTAAACAGATTTTCTTTTTTCGGCAAAGACACCAGCTCGCATATACAATTCCGTGTGCCATTGCTCGTTATGATTTTTTTCCTTGGAATTTTTTTTTATAATTCGTATTACACCTACATACGAGTGTAATGTACGTAGTGTACAGTAGACATTATATTTATGTTCTTTCATATTAAATAATAAATACAGGAGGGCGAGATTGAATTGTTAACTAGAGAACGACTGGTTCGTTTTGAACTGTACGCCATTACGGGGGTAACACATTTTTATTTCACTTTAAGCGTACCTACACTTCACATAGAGGAAAATAAGCAGGTGAGTAAGCTTTTACAAAGTTTCTGTCGATGTACGCAGTGTTGAGTTCGGCGGCAGACCAAAAGGGACGGCAGGATACACAAATGCGAAAATTAAGCCTAATCCCACCTCAACTACCACCTAATGCAATTTCCATTACAAAATTTATTATCTAGCCAGTAATTTGTAACTAGGCAACCCATTGCCAGTCGCGTAATGTTTGACTATCGATAAGTGTAAGTAGCATGGACACAACTGCCATAGCTCGCTGATAACTTCATGTATGGAAATGGAAAATCTGTTGCAACATTTGCTTTCTAGGTCATGTGGATTTTATGTGTATACAGAAAAGTTTCCGAGATTGTTTCTTTGTTTCTCCCTTGGCATTTATTTTTAATTTTTAAAACATGAAATTTAAAACAAACTGTCGAACGACCGCAACTAGAATGAATGCCAGAAAGTGCCATTTCGGGACTATCCAGTTTCGCCGGATTCATTACATTAAACTTTTCCGAAGTAATTTCAAATTCATGACTTGGAAAATTAAGTTTCAAGCATTTCCCGGCACTGATTCTTTGCGATTGCCGAAAATACTCCACATAGTATTATACAGCCTTACATTTCGGGTGTTTTCGCACTGCTGTTTTACACTTCTGTCTTTTGTTATGATGGTCAGCGATTATAATATTTAGTTATGAGCATCTTTTTTAATTACTATTTTTGTAACTGTTTTAAGAATTATAAATCCCTGAGAAAGTTTGCTTTATGTGATAGGATGATCTTGTAATTTACGAATCTTGTGATCAATTAAAAACAAAAAAAGGAAACAAAAGCCTCTTTAATAATTTGTATAAGGTTCTTCTCTCGAAACAACCAGTGTTATATTTCGACTGCACATTTGACCGCACCTCTGAGTATGACCGAAAAACGTAGTTGGTGATTTAAAGGTGTCAGTGGCATTAGCACTTCTAATGCCGCTTTTCCACTATCTGTGCGAACTAGCGCGTTTGCGTATGTGGAAACAGCACATTCGCGTTAGTTCGGAGCTCTAGGGATTCGCATTGAACACGAATGTGGTGTGTCCACTATCGCCTCTATATTCGCGTCCAATGCACATGAATGCGATAGTGGAAACGCGGCATAATATAGTTTCGGTTTGTGCCATTAATACGTGTTTCGTCCCCTCCACTGCTATGTCATAAAATTTTGTAGGTGTAAATACCTCTGTCGTATCTGCACTTCGCATTACCAAATTTATGTATATAATAGTTCAAAAAATGATTGAAATTTCCAAAAACCGTTTTGAAAAAGTGTTTTTGTCGACTCGCCCTAAAGGGCCTAAAATATCCTTGGATTAACTGCCAAAATATACCGAAAAATCGCAGAGTTTCGTACTAAAGTGGATTAATAAGTGTACAATGCCACAGGCAAAACGCAGTAGCAGACGAACAACAACTACAAACAGCCAGGAAATACTATTGTGCGCCTTTTCGAACAAAAATCGTCAGATGACGTTAAGGAAGGTTAGAACATTGCCAGCAAAAAATGGTATAGTGGTTTTAGAAAACACGATAAACCAGCGACTTCAACAAAAAGGAGTCGGACCTCCTCCTATGACACTCAAATCATTATCTAAAGAGCAAAAACGTTTGGCTTGGGCGAATGAAAATTTAAACAGGGTCTGGAGTAATGCAATTTTCACCGATGAATTTTCTTTTCGGCTATTCAGTACAGCAAAGCGTTTTTGGAAAGGTCCATATTTAGATATGCTTCAGTTCTAACCGATTCGGAAAATTTATCATCTTTAAAAATTATTTAAACGAACAATTTATGGTTTAGATTTATCGAAAAGGAATGTTGCCATCTGCTCATAGTTTCTTTGGAGACGACAACTTTGACTGGCTGTTACAGGAAGGATCTGAAACATCTAAGCAAGTTGTGTAAAAGGTGGAAGGAAGAAAATGCCATCACCACTTTGGATTGTCTTCACAGTCTCCAGATGCCAATCCAATTGAATATGTACCTCTAGGGAGCTATGGCCGATAATACATCCCGGAAGAACTGCCGATCTTCAGAAAAAAGTCGTATCGAGACCCGTAACTATTCGGAAATCATAGCGGAACTTCTGCAGAAGCTGCATATGCGAAGAAGAAGAAGAAGGGAGCGTTAGACACCTAATACTTTGTGAGATTCCTCAGCTTCTCAGCTATAGGCTCAGAACATGGGCAGCTACTTCTTCTCCAGTTTCGGGGACAAAGCTGAAACCCGAATTGATGAACTGGCCAAATTTATTCGCAGTTGTAGCTGGTTCGACTAGCTATTCCCCTGCTACGATAACTCCCTACATTGGGGCTTCATTAGGGTGTCAGGAGTGTGCTATGGACTAACCGAATGGTATAAGTGAGTCGGTCTGTAGTTTGGATGGCTGCCATCTACCTCACCTAATTGAAAATGTTTGGGCATACATGAAGTAGGGGAGACTAGGTAGAAATGCACCATTTTTCATTAATTACTCCATATCTCCATAGAAAATAGTGGAACTTGATTAGTTTTTCTTTCTTTATTTGATCAAACATTTTGCGCAAATATTTTATTCATAACAAAGAGCAAAATATAAACAGATCTTAGGCCTAATGAAGAAGAGTAGTCAGTCCAAATGGTGCATTTCTCCCATCATACGGGAGAAATGCACCACATTTTATATATATAGCCAACCCAAACCAAATTAGTTGAAACAAAAAACAAAATATATTTACAAAAGTAACAAACAATAACGAACTAAACAGTAAATATATTAAACCTTTTTCGATTTTTATACTAATAAAAAAAATCTGCCAACAGTCTGGGCGCAACTTTATAATTTTATGGGTAGAAGTCCGAAACGTGTTTAATGATGAGATATGGTGTTGGGTACTATGCGACTGACAATCTTAAAAATAACGTTCCAAATAGCCTCCTGGTTATTTTTTAGGTTGTCAGTCGCATAGTACCCAACTCCATTTCTCATCATTAAACACGTTTCGGACTTCTACCCATAAAATAATAAAGTTGAGCCCAGACTGTTGGCAGATTTTTTTTATTTATTTACGTTTTTTTTTATCAATAGAATAATTCATAGTAGTAAAAGCGAATTCGATCACATTAAACCTAAGAGATTTTCGGAATCAGTGAAATCTTGAACAATACCCCCAGGGGGTTTAATAGAGAAAAATACTTAAATCGGGTTTTTCCCCGACTATGTTTAAAGCTTATAGAAGTAAAAGTGAATTCCAAATCTCAATATACCTTAGGAATATATAAGAATTCGTGAATATGTACACAACCACTTTACACCCCCTTAGGGGTTGGATATCAAAAAAATTTTAAGAACATTACTAGGCGCTTATATAAATAGCCCGCAGAAGTAAAATTGCTTTGATAGTTTGACATGTCTAAAAGTTTTAACGAAATTCGTGAAAATGTGGATTCAAGGACATTTTTTTACTCAACCTCTGAACGCCAATAAAAATCTTAACTTTTTTTTTGCTTTAGTTACTCTAATAGCACATCTACATATACGTACTAACTTCCAACTTTCTAGCATAAACTGTTTCTGAGATAAAAAAACCACCCCCCACCCCCCTACCTTGCTACCCCTATAAAAAATTTTATTTTTCTAGGATGTCTCTATATTGGCTCTATATAATCCTAAATTTTTAGCTTTCCACTCATTACGGTTTTTGAGAAATAAAAATCAGAATTTTTTTCCTTTCTACTCCTTTTCACCATCACCCCCTACATCCCCACCACTAAATTTTTTTTCCCTACTACAGGTCTATCGATTCCAACTTCTGTAAAATTTTCAAGATCATATCTGATACGGTTTCTGAGATATAAACATACTGCAGTCACGATCGGCTGCAAGCCAATCGTATAATACTCTAGATGAATACTGAACTCCGATTTATATTGTAGTTGGGGATAAAATAGAATTACGTGTGTAAATGTTGTATGTCCTTTATTAAGGACTGCCATTAGATTGCTACTCAAACCTAAAAGACAATATTCAGTGTTTAATTTCATATCTTGAACTGGGTAAGTCATCGAAAAAAAATGTCCTTTTTGAAGGACTTTCACATGGCAGGTGCAGGAAGGACTCACTCGATTTCTTACATATTTATCCTTTTCCTTGGAACCATTCAAAAATTAATGTGTACAATATTTCAAATTCGTAGCTTGAAGCGTTCAAAAGTTATCGGAAAATATTGTTGAACACGTGTCTTAAGGATTTTTTGTATGGAAGGTACCAGAAGGAGTAAAAGGATTTTGCTGACTAGTAAACTCGAACTTCGTTTTTACTCAAAACTAATTTGTACAAAATTCCCAATTCATAGCTAACTGAATACTTGAGTTATAGTGAGTTCCGTAAATTAAGTGAATACATTTTGACAGGATATTTGTATGGCAGCTACACGAAGGACTAATAGGATTTTCTTCATAATCATACATTTAGCTTCAACTATTGGAAAAATAACACATACAAAATTTGAAAGTCGTAGCTTAAACCCTTCTGAAGTTATCGGCCAATATTCTTGAACACGTGTTTTAAGGACATTTTGTATGGCAGCTACCAGAAGGAGTAAAAGGATTTCGGTGAATAGAAAACTCCAACTTCCTTTTCACTCAAAACTAATTTGTACAAAATTTCGAATTCGTAGCAGAAAGATTACTTGAGTTATAGTGAGTTTCGTAAATTAAGTGCAGACTTTTTGGCAGGATATATGTATGGCAGCTACACGAAGGACTAATAGGATTTTCTTCATAATCATACATTTACCTCCAACTACTGGAAAAATAATACATACAAAATTTCAATGTCGTAGCTTGAACCCTTCTCAAGTTATCGACCAATATTCTTGAACACGTGTTTTAAGGACATTTTGTATGGCAGCTACCCGAAGGAGTAGGACGATTTTGCCCGTTAACGAACTTAGCCTTACAAATTCAACCAAACACCCAGATTCAAAATTTCAAGATCCTAGGTGAAGGCGTTCTTGAGTTATCGTGCTAACGGACAGACGGACGGACGGACGGACGGACGTCAGGCGGATTTGAGGTTTTTGGCCACAAATAAACAAAAAATAATATATAACTTTTTTTCGTCCGAGGCTTGGTTCTATGCGTTACAAACTTTTGGGCTGGATTAAACTTATAATACTCTATATGATTTCATCTAGAGTATAAAAATGACATTTTTTAAGAAATTGCTATCCCTCCACTTTCGTGCCCCACCTCCCCCCTCAAAAAATTTACTTTCATTAGACTCCTCTTGTGATCCCAAATACAGAAACAAAATTTTATCTTCCTGGTGTAATTGGTTCGGAAGATTTTGTAATCCAAATTTTTTTGTTTAAAACGCTCCCCCCTCATCCCCCCTTACACCCCCACCCCCTTAAAACATACCATCCGTAGGGGTTCACCCAATCTACCCACCATAAAAGTTTCAACTTAATACCTCAACGGGTTTGGGAGCTACGCGCCTTCAAACGATTTTGCGTACGGCGGACGGCGTACGGCGTACGGCGTATACGGCGGACAGACGGACATTTTTTTTTTTTGCTTTTTTGGTGTTTACTAGTCCTAAAACGTGTAAATACAAAATTTCAGGGTAGCAAATTTTTTTGAAATTTCAGGTCGATCACAATACTTTATTATTAAAAAATAATAAAGTATTAATAGAAAATACCGAATAATAATAATTCAATAGTTTTATATAAGTATTGACAAGTCAACGGATATTAAAATTTGAAAAATCGATTGCAAATTTGATATGTTACTGCTGTCTCCTTGTAGCACGAATCTGTTCTGGTTGCAGCAAAATAATTTGAATATCATTAAGATTTGTGGCCATGAATTCAGGCAAAGGAGGCATAACAATCTGGTGCATATCTCCCTATATGCTCGTGGTACAATTCTACCGATTCCGTCCAGATGGATATTTTTAATTTTTTTTTATAAATAAAAACAAATAATAAACTAGCACTTTACTAAAACACACCTTAGACTACACGGTATATATGTGCCTACCTAGAAAGGTTCACGATCGATAATTTGTCCTTAAACAAAAATGTTGCATATAATAAAAGGTCCTTTGCGTTTTTCTTTTTCTTCGAATAACTTCGGCATTTCTCGGTATTTTAACGATTCCTGAACGCGATCGTATGGATAGGAAAGAGAAAGAGAATACTACTTCTGCTTTGCAGATTTTACTTACGGGAGAGCGCCAATGGCGAGTGGTGCATTTCTACCTATGGTGCAGGGCAACCCATTCTACCCTACACATTACTTTCAAAAACACCCAAAAACTGCGAAAGACCTCTCGAGACATTTAAGGTGAACTTGGAACCAATTAAGTTACAGAAAAAGATGCAACAATGGCGACTGGATCCCGTATTAGATATTAAGAGAAATAGTGCATCTTAACTAGTTTTAAAAAATAAATTTCTTTAAAAAATATCATTAATATATTTTTTAAAAAACTCCACACATACATATTTATGGCAGGTTTCCATATGAACTGACATAGTATCGCCGCTTCAAGATAAACTGCTTCCGTGATATCAAAACCATAGATTTCACTTTAATATTTTTTTAATTATAAAGTATTGTGATCGATCTGAAATTTAAAAAAATTCACGTTTTAGAACTAGGAAATCCCAAAAAAGCACCAAAAAAAATGTCCGTCTGTCCGCCGTAGATGAAATAGGCCTTATACAAAAGCGTTTGAAGACGTGTAGCTCATAAACCCGTTGAGATATTAAGTTGAAATTGTTTGAGTGTAGTTTTTTGTGAACCACTCTTTTGGTGGGGTCAGAGTGCGAGGAATGAGGAGGGGGAGTGTTTTAGACATAAAATTAGAAGTATGATAGTTTGCAAAGAAATGGTCGATATGGGTGGGGGAGTGTACGAGACAAGAGGCCGTGTGTGTCGCCATTCGCAAAGCTAGAAAGCTGGCATCAAAACATTCCAAAATCCGGAACTTGACGATTGTATAAAAAAATAACCAGGAGGGTATTTGAGGTATTAACTGAACATTCAACTAAACAATTTGGACCGACAAATTATAAAGCAGTTGACAAATTCTTAAATTTTCATAAATTAATTTAAGTTATTTTAATATGTCTTTAGTATTCGGTACTTAAAAATATTACGTATACTTTTGTTTTAAGTAATTAATTTTGTTGATAAAGGAAAATTCAATTCGAATACTCTAACATAGATTGCAATCCATTGCAATATTATACTTTGCATAAAAACTGCATATGAACAAATCTCGATGTAGGAAAACTTTTATCATATTTGTTTTTTTCAAAGTTTCACGTTATCATTTGGCTTTATTGAAGTCATGAAAGTTGTCTGCTAGGAGGTTGATTTACCAATTCCTGGCACTTGCATTTTATGTAGCCAGCCAAAAATAGTGCATACATTTGAAAAGTTCTGCACTGGATGTGTTTTTCAATGTTTTCATATATATGAGTGGTTTACTTAACTTCCGACACTTTTTCTTTTAACTTCATGAAGGTCTGCCAAAAGAAACTCGCTCAGGTCAGTGGGTCAAGTACTGTGGCTGAAACCTACCCGGTGGTTCAGTTCAGCTACTACGATATACCGATTCAATTAATCCTTTTATTAGAAATTATTCCTGTAAAAAACTGTATCCGAAGGAGAAGTGCAAGGAAAGGAAATAAGAAAAGTATAAAAGAGGGTGCACCATTAAATTTTGTGTTATTACCAGTACTGAATTTAGCGAAATTTCATTCACAGTGCTGAAATTAAAATTATGTTGAGTTGAGCGTTATGCACCTTTCAATAAAATTTAAAAAAAAAAGGAAAATTGAAAGTAGGTTGGTATATGTACCTACTCTAGAGTGAAATCTGATCAAATTAGTGCACCAATTCCAATTAATGCAATCATTGAAAGCCTTAAAATACAGTACCTACACAGCAAAATGCAATGTACTGTAAAGGTAAAGACATCAGTTTCTAGCCTGGAGATTGGCTTCCATTTTGTTAAAGTTAGTGTAGAAAGGAATAATAAGGACTATGTGTGATTAAGAGGTTAAAAAAATTCTTCCAGGCATTACTTTGTTTGCAAGGGTGAAGAATTTTTATGGTACTTGGCAGCACTTTCTTACCAGTAGCTTCTGAATCACTTCTGGTAAAATAACAAATATGAGTTTGATTGAAAGGATATAAGGTTTTCTTTCATATTAGTGACAACTTTTTGAGTGAGTCGTATACTTCCGAAGATATTTTGAATCAAACCTTGATTTTTAACTTTCTTGTCCGGCCGTCTGTCTATCCGTACACACGATAACCCAAGAACGCTTTGATATAGAATGTTGAATTTTTGAATCTGGATGTTTGGCCAAATTTATAAGGCTAAGTTTGTTAACAGGTAAAATCGACCTACTCCTTCGGCTAGCTACCATACAAAAAGTTTTTAAGACACGTTTTCATATTGGCCAAAAAATTCAAAACACCTTAATCCATGGCTTTGAAATTTTATATATAATACATTGGTTGAAAAGTTCCCTTCGAGTAGCTGCCATTCAAAAATTCTGTAAAAATTACCTCACTCAATCTACGGAACTCATTATAGCTCAAGAAATTGTTTAGTCACGAATTCGGAATTTTGTACAAACTAGTTTTGAGTGAAAACAAAATTCTAGTTTTCTTGTCAGTGAAATATTTCCACTTCTTCGGGTAGCTGCCATACAAAAAGTACTTTAAACACGTACTCAAGAATATCTTCCGATAACTTTTAAACGCTTCAGGCTAGAAATTTGAAATTTTTTTGAAATTTAATTTTTAAATAGTTTCAGGTAAATGAGACAAATCCTTCCTGCTTCCTTACTTTTTATGATATGATATTAAACACTGAAGATAGTGTATTTTTCTTTCGGGTAGCAATCATATGAGAGTCATTAATAAAGGACAAACTGCATGCGTAGTCCTTAGTCCACTTTATCCCCAACTACAGTATATATCGGGGTTCAATTTTTCATCTTGAGTATCATACTATTGATTTGTTGCCGATCGTGTGTGCAGAAAACATTTTTCAGAATTTTTCCCTTTTCAACTTTTAGACTGTAGAGGGTATTAAAGGGCTGTACACGTTTTCTCGAATTCCGTCAAATCTCTTAGGAGTGATATGACATCGAATTGATTTTTACTTCCTTTAGCTTTCTTTACAATCATCTAAAAAATCATTTTAAAATTTTTGAATATTCAACCCTTAAGAAAATGTAATGAATGTCTGTAGGTATACTTGGAGAATAGATCGGAAACAATTTTTTAAGTGGCAGTGGCGTGCGGGGGTGGGAGGTGAGAAACTTTAGATTACGATATCACACGAACCAATTGCACTAGCAAAATAAAATTCGGTTTCTGTATAAAGGTTGACAAAAGTTTAATGAAAGACAATTTTTTTAAGAGGGAGCATGGAAGTGAAGGGGATAAGAATTTTTCTAAAAAATCACGTCTCATATCTCAAGAACAGTGTAAGATAGATACTTAGAATTTTTACCAGAAGTAGACCTAATAGAGCCCTATCAGAAAAAAGGTTTGGGGGTGGAAGTGTAGAGAGTGAGGGTGGGGAGGGTGAATCAGAAAAAGTTCCGATTTTTTTATCTCGAGAACCTATAATGATATAAAACTGAAACTTGGTATTTGGATAGACATGAGTAGTAGCATGTTGGAAAAATATAATTTTTTTAGGGATAGTATGGTACGGTGGTGGGGGTTGTTTTTACTATCTATAGAACGGCTTATGCTGGACAGTTGAAACTCGGTACGTGTATGTAAATCAACTAGAAAAGTAATTTATGTTAAAAAAAAATTAAAATATCCATTGGAGTTCGGAAGGGGGGCGAAAAAAATAATTAGTGAAAATGGAATGCATATATTTTCACGATTTTCGTCATATCTATTAGGTCTTCCCAAATATTGAATTCATTTTTATTCTACGGCTTCTTCATATAAATACCTAAAAAGTATTTTCGGGATTTTTTGAAATTTGACCCCTAAGAGGGTGTCAAGAGGTTGTATACTTTTTAATGAACTCTGTCTTATCCCCCAGGTCTGATCAGATATCGAATATCTTTTCACTTTCATGGGCTTGCTAAATAATCGCCTAAAACTTGATTTTAAGTTTTTTCTCTTTTCAGCCCCTAAGAGGGTATAAAAGGGTTGAACACGTTTTCACGAATTTCGCCATATCTTTTAGAAGTGATAAGAAATTAAATTGGTTTTTACTTTCTCGTTCTGTCTTTATTTATTTATTTATTTATAACAATAGCAATTGAACAGAAAATCTTTTCCAATTATACAATTGCCACGAATTACAAACAAAATATTTTACATGTAAATAAAATAGAGAAAAAAAAAATATCATATATAAAATTACTCGTATAACGAAAATGAAAGAAGTATAAGAAATTAAATAATTATTTATTTATTTATTAATTTATTTATTAACTCCTTTCAGAATTTTTGGATATTTAACCCCGAAGTGGGTGTAAGGAGGTTCTATATATTTTCACAGATTCTTACATATTGCTTAGATCTGATGATATATCGTATTCATTTTTACTTCGTAAGGTTTCCTATATAAGCGCCAAAAGGTCAATTTCAGCATTTTTAGATATTCAATCCTAAGGGGTGTAGGGGGGTTGTATGCTTTTCAAAGCTTTGACATATTTCTTAAGTTTATTGAGATATTAAATCGCTTTTCAATTCTACAGACTTTTTATATAATCGCGTACAAAACCCATTTCTCAATTTTTCAATATTCAACCCCTAAGGGTTTGCATATGTTTTCACAATTTTTGCCATCCCTTAGTTCTGATGAGATATAAAATTGGTTATTACGGCATTTGATGTAATGACCTAAAAACGAATTTCACGATTTTTCGAATTTCAAGAACCAAGAGGGTGTGAAGGGTTTGCTTACGTTTTCACAAATTTTTCAAAATTCCTCTTGTCTCATGAGATATCAAGTTGCTTCTTATGAAATCGTCTAAAAACCTGTTTCACAATTTTTTCCAAATTCAAACCCCAAGTGGAAGTAATGGCTTTATATACGTTTTAACAATTCGTCATATCTTTTAATTCTGATAAGGCAGGAAATTCGTTTTTACTTCTATGGGTTTTTAGTGTACATAATATACCGAAATTCGTATAGTCTACACGGGCTTTTTCAATGTTTAATCGTCTAAAAATCTCTATTTTAAATATTTTTATTTTAAGAATAAAATTATTTTCCATGAAATTTAATAATCTCGAATCAACTCATGATATACTCCGACTTTAACCGCTCCCGAACTTTGACCCGAAAAATAATAAAGTTTCGCCCAGACCATTGGCAGATTTTACTTTATTATTTTAATAATAAAGTATTTTCTTTAGGTTTGATGAGATATCAAATTTGTTTTTACTTATACAGAGTTTTTATATAATCGCCAACACACTAATATTAGGATGTTCTGATACTCAACCCCCAAGAGTTTTAAGGGGGTTGCTTATCGTTTCACGAATTCAACAATTTCTTAGATCTGCTATCGGAACGGATTTTTACTTCGTAAAGCTTTCTATGTAGTCGCAGACTATTGCCAGATTTTTAATATTTGATTCTTTATAATAATAGTAATATATTATTAAAACTTTTTTCTTTTTTTTATTACCTCACTATTTGCTTCAATTTATTTCTTTTTTGTAGTTACTTGTAAACTTCATGACTTCCATTTGAAATGGTACTCTTAGAAATATTAATCCTTTTTTTAAGTTTATTTATTTCAGCATTTTTGATTTACTTAATTTTTTTTATTTAAATTGTTTGTACGCCTGAACTATAATATTTTGTCTTGATATGGGCATTATTTTGTTCCGTGATAAGATTGTACGGTTGTGGGTGAACCAGTAGCTAGTTTCTTCGTCCTGAAAGAAGAATTCCCAGACATGACAACAATAATAATTATGATTACAAAAGAAGAAAAAGAAATCAAGAAATTTTCAATTAATTCTTGGGATGTGATTATTTTTCCAATTTTTCTTCCTATTACGAATTTCAATTCTTTTCTCCAGAATCATTTTCGTCTGTTTACTTAATTCGCATATTTTAGCGTGCCAAAATTGTAATGGCATGTCGTCATCGCTTTCATGATCTTTCATAGTTTTCTAATTAAAGTCGGTTTTTGCTTTTTCTTTTTTTTTGTACTTGACGTAATGGTATCGTTCGGGACTCAATGAAATCGTAACGTATCTGCCTTTTTTCCATCCCTAATTAAACGAATAATAAAATTATATTATCCTACTGCTTTATTACTGATTGCTAAGTTCCTATGGTGTTAATGGTCAAAAGAATGATCCGATGTTGATTTGAATTCTGGATGATTGATAAAGTTATGTAGGAATGGATGTGTCTTTGTTTAGAGAATCGATTCCATGAAATTCTGATAATAGATTTTATTATTATTAGTTCAAAAAAATATGTGTGGTTAAATTCAAGTTCAAGCAAATAAATAATGAATTCTGTCAACAAGAGATCTTTGCTCGGAAATGTTTCTCTTGCTGTAAGTGCTACTTATCTGAGATGATTATTTTCACAGAAGAATAATTTGAGGCTAATTATTGTTGCCGTCAATGGATTAAGTCCTTGTTGCTTGTAACATACGTCCAATAACAAACATGTTGGATTCAACTGGAATATTAATAGCGGGATCACAAATGATTTCAAGACTACGCCGGAGTACTGAATAAAGTAAGTCAATTCGATGTATTCTTTTTCGTATATTGTGCTCTATTCGATACATTAACATTACAGTCCAGAGCTGAACTTTATATCAGAAAATCGGAAAATTCTGGATCGTAAAATTTCTCTAACTTTGATGCTAAGCAGACACGAAAATTTATTTTCCATTCGGCTTTTTGCCCTTGTAGAAACAATTTAAGGCACACATTTTCCGTTTGGGGTACAGTGCACTACCGTCACTCTGTCTTAAGCTGGCGCAACGACTATAAATCAATTAATGGATCGGATCTTAATAGACTAACGTAATTAATTCGGCAAAGTAAATTCTCGACACTCGAGCAAAATTTGACTGATTGTATTCGCAATATATCGTGCAATTTCTGGTTGACTGGTATGGTTACTCCTCATTCCTCTTTTCATCGCATTGTAGTGCTGCAGCTGCTTTAGAAGCTAATTCTATTTCTAGATTTTATCAGCCGACTGAATGCGGAGTATCTAGACTTCGGTGTTCTGTCGCCAGTTTTGGATAATAAGCAAGGAATTTCCGTTGCGAATATTTTTTTTTAGATTATTCGCTTAAGAACTTAAGAATGTTTTGTTTTTTGGCATATGCCAATTGAAGACAGTAATTGGGCGCCAGAGACAAGACCTGATTTTTAAATCATTTTATTTAAATTCCTGGAATCCCAGGAAATCATCCGAGTAAAGATATTTTAAGATTGGCAGCACAAAATACATCCTGGGAAACGTTCCAAATAGCCTTTTGGTTATTGTTCAGGTTGTCAGCCGCATAGTAACCTACACCGCATCTCAGCATTAAACGCATTCCGGACTTCTACCCAAAAAATAATGAAGTTGCGCCCAGACTGTTGGCAGATTTTTATATATTTATTTACACATTTTTTTCCATAGAAGTAAAGCCGAATTCGATTTCGTGAAAACTTGGACAACATCTTACACTCCCAGGGGGTTAAAAATCGAAAAAGTGCAATGTTGAAAGTGAAAGTGAATTCGATATCTCATTGGACCTAAGAAATATATCGAAATTCGTGAAAATGAACACAGCCACATTACACCTCCTTAGGGGTTGGATATCCAAAAATTTGGAAAAAAGGTTCAAGACACTTACATTAAGAGTCCGCAGAAGTAAAATTAATTTGATAACTCGACATATCTAAAAATTTTAACGAAATTCCTGAAAATGTGAAGAAAAACTCTTTTCACGGAATTTTTTTTACTCCACCTTTGTACGCCAATGAAAATATGAACTTTTGTTTGCTTGAATTACTCCAGCAGCATATCCACAGATACATACTAAGTTTCAAATTTCTAGCACAAGCCGTTTATGAGATAAAAAAACCACCCCCACCGTACCTTGCTTCCACTATCAAACATTTTATTATTTCTGGGGTCTCTCTATTCCCACCGTCACCCCCTACACCCGCACCACCAAAATTTTTTTTTCTGCTAGTGGTTCAGTAACCAGTGGCCCAACTCCTGTAAAATGTTTTAGATCATGCCACCAGATTCTTTTGATATAAAAATTAAAATTGAAAATTGCCTATCACCCCACTTCCGTGCTCCACCTTTCCCTTTAAAAATTTTACATTCAGTAGACTGCATTTGTAATCCTATATACAAAATCAAAATTTTATCTTCCTGGAATAGGTTCGGAAGATATTGTAATCCAAAGTTTTTTTTTTGGTGTTTACTATTATAGAACAAATACAATATTTCAGGGCCACATATTTTTTTTAAATTTTAGGTCGATCACAATACTTTGTTATTAAAAAGGTAAAATTGCATTGATACATTTTAATTGCGAGTAGCTTCTCGAGTGAGTTGAGTGAATTCCAGCACTCACTTTTTTCAGAGCCTTTGTATGGTGGGTTTTTGGAGTAGTACCCTGATTTTAGTTGTTATTATTTTCTATTTTATCCATGTAAAGTAAGGTCTTTTGTATGAAAACTACACAAAAGAGTATAAGGGATTTCATTGATTAACGAACTAAATCTCACTTTTAAATTAAAATAATTCAACCGCGAAATCGAACGGTTTCTTAAGGTTTAGTATGTTCCGAAATATGAATGCAACGGCTACTCAAAGGACTCCTTGGATTTTCTTCCTAAAAATTTTTTACTCTTGGAAAATTAACGTGAACGTATCAAATTTCAAACTTCTAGTTCAAAGCGTTTTTAAGTTATGGACCAATATTCGTGAACACGTATTTTAAGTACTATTGTATGGTAGCTACTCGAAGCTCGACTAGTTCGCTCGTCTACAAACTTGAACTTATGCAATCAGAACGTTCAGTCGAATGTGATTGTCGGGTTCACCCCAAGCACCGACTACGTTCTTTACTGCAGCCAACTCACATGGACACGGCTGCTCTATCTGTATGCTGCGTACATGAGAGTTTTCTAAAAGCTCCTCATACATTTCACGCATGTGTATGCGTGAAAACTAGCAAAAGCTCATATGAATTTTTATAAAATTTTCAAGTCAGACGCTGATGACTCACTTTGAGAACTGAAATCTGGGTTTCAAATTACTACCGCTAGACGGTAGTACGCGCGTTTGCGTGAAAACTGGCAAAGCTCAAATGAATTTAATTTCTTATTAGGTGTGTTATTTTCAACTGGATCAGATCACTATTGAAAAAAACGATGTATCTTTACTGATCTTCGCGGTTCGCGGATCTCGACGGCTCAGCAGATCTTTACAAATCTTTGTGGTTTGCAGATCTTCACGGCAGATCTTGCGATTCGCGGATCATCACGGCTCGTGGATCTTAAAGGTTTGCGAATTTTTGAGATGATGTAGATAGAAGATGGAAAATGGATGGTGGAGGATGGAGGATAGAAGATGAAAAATGGAAGATGGAGGATGGAGGATTTAGTATAGAGGATTCACGATGGAGGATGGAGGATGGAGGATGGAGGATGGAGGATGGCAGATGGATGATGGATGATGGAGGATAGAGGATGGAGGATGGAAGATGGAGGATGAAGAACGAAGTATGGAGGATAAAGGAAGGAAGATGCAGAACGAAGTATGGAGGATAAAGGATGGAGGATGAAGAATAGAGGATATAAGATAGAGGGTGTAGAATGGTGGATTTAGATTAAAGGTTAAAGATTAAAGATTAAAGATTAGAGATGATTAAAGACATAAAAGATAAAGGATCAAGGATCAAGGATCAAGGATCAAAGATCAAGGATCAAGGATCAAGGATCAGGGATCACGGATCAAGGATCAAGGATCAAGGATCAAGGATGAAGGATGAAGGATGAAGGATGAAGGATGAAAAATGAAGGATGAAGGATCAAGGATCAAGGATCAAGGATCAAAGATCAAGGATCAAGGATCAAGGATCAGGGATCACGGATCAAGGATCAAGGATCAAGGATCAAGGATGAAGGATGAAGGATGAAGGATGAAGGATGAAAAATGAAGGATGAAGGATCAAGGATCAAGGATCAAGGATCAAGGACCAAGGATCAAGGATCAAGGATCAAGGATCAAGGATCAAGGATCAAGGATGAAGGATCAAGGATCAAGGATCAAGGATCAAGGATCAAGGATCAAGTATCACGGATCAAGGATCAAGGATCATGGATCAAGGTTCAAGGATCAAGGATCACGGATCAAGGATAACGGATAAAGAATAAAGGATTAAACATTAAAGATTAAAGATTAAAAATGAAAGATTAAAGATTAGCCCCGCAGTACTGCATAAAAGCTAGTTGGAGCGTAGCGCGCGTCAGCCAAATATGAACGCGAAAGCGAGTTTTAATCTCTTTAACCCTGCAAATTTTTAGATAACGATATCTATTAATTTCAGATCGAACGGGGAATGAAACAAATTGATATTGGCTTAAAAGTTGAAATACCACAAATGAAAAATGTAAATTTTCATTTTGGAGTTTTAGTGTAGATAATACTTTTTCCTAAATCTATAGCAACAAAAAGAAATGATATATATATAAAAAAAACATTTTAAAAATGTAAAAAGAAGGTGTCGGGTTCAACAAAAAGGGATGATATTCACAGAGTCGGTTTTCTTTTTATTAATATTTCCACTTACACTTGTATACAAATTTGTGATATTCATTTTTCCAAGAAACCCGACAATCGCTCGGAAAAATATCCCCCCCCCCCCCCCAAAGCAACCAAAAAGTAAACTTTGCACATCATCTTTATGCTACGACGAGCGATTGTCGAGTTTCTTGGAAAAATGAATATCACAAATTTGTATACAAGTGTAAGTGGAAATATTAATAAAAAGAAAACCGACTCTGTGAATATCATCCCTTTTTGTTGAACCCGACACCTTCTTTTTACATTTTTAAAATGTTTTTTTTATATATATATCAATTTACGAGTCACAGCTACATAGTTACTGAACCTTACCACCTTACATTTGCGCATTCTTCAGTTATTGCACTTCGGGTGACGGATGGATAAGTTGGTAATACATGGACTCTGGAATCATAAAAGAAGTTCAAGGTGTGAATAAGTCCTGGCGACAAAAAAGACGCTCAAAATCGAGCCTTTTGGAGAAACACCATTTCTGTCCCATACCCCAACGGTCATGGATGAAATGATGAAAAAGACAACAAGTACAAAATTTGTTACTTCCAATTTTAGACTCTAATTTTATGTGCTTTCTGCTTTTTCCATCCAAAATAAAAGATATTTATTTGCTGCAGTAGCAGTACAGTACATAAATGCATTATCACGCAATACTGCACTCTAACATACTGAAAATTCACAACTTTGCATGACTGTTCCACATTTCCATAAATAAATTTCGCACACCTTGAACAACACTATTATTATCAGCATTACATTCCAGAATGACAAAATTTCTGCCAAGCTACTATATAGCTACCTATAAAACAGATTGAATATTCCGGCTACCAATTTTAATAACTTATTCATGACTCTTTATGTTCGGCTTGACAACTTTTCGCATTCGGATTTCCTGGGAAAAGCAACTAGGTGGTCTATTTAAAAATAAATCAATTAATTCGTGAATAATATAACGTGAAAGTCGAAAAGTTTATTATTTTGCATAAATCATTGAACTCTTTGTATTCATTAAAAATTATAAAAAATTTAATTATCACGATAATATCTACTGTTCGCTGTACTTGTTCTCAACGACTTGCTTACTGCTCATTCTACAGATCTAAGGACCAGAAATTTTGATCAGATGACTGAATCTGAACAATATTTCACATTCCTGGTGGTATGGTCCGTTTTATAACTTTTTTTACTACGACATAAAATTGTTAGATACATACTCGTAGTTCAATTCAATGAAGAAGATGCCATCAAAACTTTTATTACAACCGAAATTATAATTTTTAATATAGCTATGTGGTTTGATAAGAGATAATTTTATTTGGAATGAATGGAGAATTTATTTGATTTTGAGTATATCTCTGTTTGTAATTAGATTTTATAAGCTATTAATGTATCGCGGTGGCTTGGTTAGCACCTCGTATTATCATATGAAATTATAGAATGCGTAGGTACACAACTTCTCTGAAAACACATCTGTTTGGTACTCCATTCAACCTAAAGCTAGTATTGCACTGTATGTCATACTGTCAAATATTTGACTATTTTTCCCCGGCAAGTGTTGTCGGATAGTACAATCGTCAAATTTTAGCTTGTCAAAAATTTCGTCAAATTTTTTTAGTCAAATGTTTGACACCATGGCATACAATGTAATACTAACTTTAGTCACTTTTGTTAGTAGTTACTAAATACGTGCAATAAGTTTAACAAAGTAATTTACGAACTTTTGAATGGGAGCTGCTAAAAGGAGGGGAGTGATTTCGTTTAAAAACGAGCTCGAACTTATGTTTTACTCGAAACCAAACTAAACAGTGTACAAATTTTACTTCTTGCCAGAGTGATTTCCCGACCTGTAGTGGATTGTGGAAGATTGATATACAAATTTGTCGAAATTTTGAAGCTCTTTCATCGTGTATGTTGTATGCTTCAGGATTTCATGAGTCAAATTTCGAATCCTTCGTTTCCCTATGTAAGAGAAGGAAATCAAAATTATGTGCAAGCAAATAATCACTACAGTGCTCGTAGCAGTTACACAATTTTTCCACGCACATATGCTACGTAAAAGCACCTAAACTACGCAGTAAAAAAAATCCATTGTATTTTACATCTTTTGGATAGTTGGCAAATGTGCCTCACCTTTTCAAATTTTCAATTAATTTGAATTTAATTTTCAATTTTCGGTCAGTAAATTTCAATTTGCAATCAGTCTATTTCAACTTCGAAAGCAGCAAATTCACTGGATATTCTCTTGGATTTAAGGTAAGTGTGCCTACATATAATGGGCCATTTAAGGGCTTAATCCAACTTTTCTCAGTTTTGAAAAAAGCTAGACTTTTTTTTAAACACAGACCCTAAACAAAGAAGATACATAAAATTCAAATAAAGTATTTAGTAGATTGATAAGTACATGTATAATAGTTAAATTGTTTGTAAAGCCACATTATTTTATTTTCCTTTAACATTTATTTTTTTGTAAAAGTATATACCTACCTACAAGTTGTCTATTTTATTGAATAATTTCTGGAGTTGGAACAATGCTTTCTATTTGCTGAGGGGAGATGAGACTTGCATCATTGACCATATGTTGGGGGAGGGCTTATTTCATATGAGTACGGGGGTGACCCAACTTACGGACACAAATTTGCCAAGTGGCCCTATATTGGGCCGGGGAGGCCGCGTCACCCCGTTCGCCTATCCTGCTAGAAGTCTACTGGGCCTAACTCCTTCAGATATAAAAATTAAATTTTTTGAAAAATGGTTATCCCCCCACTTTCGTACTACACCTCCCATCTCGAATTTTTTACATTCAGTAGACTCCACTTGTGATCTTTTGGCTTGGAAGATATTGTAATCTAATCGCTTCCCCTTTTAATTATTTTAGCTCTTGTCTACTCTCTCTTAAGATAACTACAAAGTTTCACAATTCTAAGATCAACGGTTCAGGAGATATGGATTTTAGAATGCTTCAATCTAAGCTTTCGAACGTTTCGGACACATTGTTTCCCCCTCCCCCTCCCACATCCCTCAACCCTTATCACCATGCAAATATGTCCACTATAATAGTACTACATAAGTTTCAAATTTCAGTCTCCTACCATAAGCAGTTCCTGAGATCTAGAAACCAAAATTTTTCGCCAAAAAGGCGCCCTCCTCCTCCCCCCTTACACCCCCACCCGTCAAAAAGATACCAATCGTAGGGGATCACCCAATCTACCCACCATAAAAATTTCAATTTAATATCTCAACGGGTTTGTGAGCTATGCGCCTTCAAACGGTTTTGCGTACGGCGTCTATGCCGGACAGACGGACATTTATTTTTTTTTTGTGTGTACTATACGTAGATTCATCGTAAATATTCGACGTATAGTACTCGTACAAAGTATACGGCTACTGCGAAAATCGTTCCCAAAGTTGTGCATGTGTTACACGACTTTTATATGGTCTCATTTCTTTGCCTGCTTGATGATTGAGCGATTGCGTACAATAGTTCTATGGAGGAATAAGTATTGGTCCGTTTCGTTTTGTCAGATAAAGCACAGTAGAAATTAAACCGAAGTAGCAAGTAGCAATACGAATTCCAAACAAAACCTTTTCTCACCAGAAACCCCACTGACGCCGGAAAACAACCAACATTTAAATCAAATTTGCTTCTATGGTAGCTTACCATGAAAAAATTCCATTCTTAAAACCTGCGAAGTTTGTTTTAAGCGCTACAAATGTTCCAAAATATCGATGATTGACCTCACTCTAGAAAATTGATGTTTGTGTTAGTTCGTATACAGTACAATTTGGGCAGTTCTTGAAATTGTTTTACATAAGTGTAATTAAGGCATTCAATTCGTTTGTTTGTTTGTTGCTCGATTCCAGATAAATACGACTGTTTAAGAAACCAAAACCAAACCAAAATCCATATTTTCAGTTAAGTTCATCGGTTTTATTGTATTTTAATAAAGTCCTTCGTGATCTTGAGATGTTCCTTATGAATAAAACGGAGGGACACTATTACAGTCTATACAATCTCTGTTCAAACAAAGGAACTTATAATCCAAAATCTTTAAAAAGTTTCAAAATGACCATATTAGTGTAGTGCAACTTGGTTATCCCAAGCCTCTAAATGTACCACTCCTTCACCTTGACATTGAACACTTAAGTTCTTCTCATATTCAAAATCGCATATGAGGCATACCTTGTAACGCCAGTAACTTAACAACGCGAAACACTGAACAACAAAGACGACCAACTTTTTCGATCTGATTACTTAGAAGATGGGTATGGTCCTGAAGGGTTTTCAAAAATCTTAGCATAAGTGATTTCTTGAATGGAATACGAGTACAGCCTGCTCATTCAGAATCTTAAGATTCCTTTTATGTTGCATTCGATATAACTGCGTTCCTGAAACTCTTTCTCAAAAGAACATGTATTTAGCGTATTGGTTCAGAAAGGACTTATATTTCTTTATCGGTAAATTTCTGGTACTTCTATTATTCGTTCAATGTTTAACCTATTTCCATTTTGCCTCGATCATTTTTGACCTTGTTTCACAGTTCTATTGAAAAATTATTCCAGTTTTCAAACATAATTTCCTTGTTGTCAATTCGAATGAAACCACTTTGTAGCCCACAAGTCCCGACACCAGTCATCGGTATAGTTTTCAATTGTATTGTAACAGGATGTAGGCTATGTCGGAATGTTAGTACAACCAGGACTTGACACAATATGTTTTAGATATGTACAAATAAGGCTACTATACTGTCACCCATGAGAGTTTTATTGGAACCAACGATACCCATTATACGAGTTAGTGGATATATGTAGATACCGGTAGATTCTAGCTGCCTGTATGTAGATTTCGATTATTCCGGCAATGTAGACCCCCGTTTTTGGGGTCTACAATCGATTTATGAAAGCGCAACAGAATGCTGAATCCCGGAATGGTAATAAATTGAAATTAGCTTTCGATTAACTAAAGAGGGATAACATTTCCCTGGCAAATACTCGTATGTGCTATGGATTCAAGAGAGTTAACACGTAAAAGGGAATCTTGATAGCGCCACTATCCACCGTCAAAAAATCGATAACAAGTGCTTGTGGAATGAAACCACGACATCGATACGATAGTAAGGATAATGCACAATTTCATTACATCCTTGTACGTATGTGTATACAATATAGGTACATATCATAGCTTTTCTTAGCTTTTTGCAAAAGAACAACGCTGACAAAATTTCGGTTTTTTTTTATCGATAGTTGGGTGGAGTCTTAGCTATGTCCAGAGGGTGCGTGACGTTCCGGACATAATAACTATATTTCTTTTCCTTGGGCTATTAGCATTGGTTTATTCAATTTTTATTTATGACCTATAAAATTGAATAGGGTAGTATTACACGTTTAGGGTGCGATCAAGAACGCTGAATATAGGGGAAGTATAATTATGAAGTTAATATTTATGTAAGCGGCTCCCAAAACCTTACTGCAAGAACACGACAATCAATTTTTAGTATATAGATAAATGTGTACGTATGGTTAGTGGTTAGGCTCATTTACCTTTTAAATCGAGAAACTTGAGCTTTTGCAATTCCTTCCTCCTACATAATATATTCTATGATATCGATTTGCAGGTACTATAAGATTAATCTAGTTTCTATGGTTTATAACAACTAAATCGGACGCCCAAACCAGGGACGTAATTTAAGTTTTATCCAGATAGGGGCAAGATTTTTCTCTGCATATAAAAGAATAGTCGGTGTTTGGATGTGTGGTTCGAAGTCACACACTTATTGTTTTTAGACTCGATTGAATTTAACATTTCCAGAAAAAATCACGATGCTCTATTGTGGTTGGTACTATCAGGAGCACCTCGATTTTACCTGTCCAAATGGGGAAAAGTTATTGCATGAAACATTTTAAATTCCATTATTTACAGGTTATCTTTTAGTCCTGAAATAAGTGAAACTAAGTGCTTTGGGAGCTATCGGAAGGAGCGAAGGAATTTCGCTAACGAACTCAGCCTTACTGCTTTATTATTTTAATAATAAACTATTGTTATCGATTTTTAAAAAAAAATTGTCTATCCTGAAACATTTTTTTTTCACGTTTCATGACTAATAAACACCAAAAAAGCAAAAATAAAATTCACTCCGTCTGTACGCCGGCGCCGTACGCCGACCGGGCAAAACGTTTGATGGCTTATAGCTATAAAACTCTTTGAGATATTAAGTTGATTTTTTTTCATTGGTAGACTTAGCTGACCTCTTCAAGTGGTCACCTTTTTAGTGGTGGGGGTGTGAGGGGGAGGTTTCTAGATCTCAGTAACCGCTTACGCTAGGAGGCTGAAACTTATAATTTCTATAGAGCTTCGATAGTGGACCAATTTGGGTGAAAAGGTGTAGGAGTAGGGGGAATAATAATGCGTCCGAAACGCTCTAACGCATTCTAAAATCCATATCTCCTAAACGGTTAATGTCACGAAATTAAAAATTAATGCACATCTGTAGGTATACTTGGAGAATAGATCGAAAACAAATTTTTGAGAAGGAGCAGTGGCGTACGGAGGTGGCGTAAAAAACTTTAGATTACGATATCTCAAGAACCAATTGCAGTAGAAAAATAAAATTCGGTTTCTGTATAAAGGTTGACAGATAAAGTTTGCTGAAAGCAATATTTGTTAAGGGGACAGTGGATCATGGAAGTGGAGCTGATAAGAATTT
The DNA here is from genome assembly GCA_951812415.1 of Beris morrisii. Classification (NCBI taxonomy): domain Eukaryota; kingdom Metazoa; phylum Arthropoda; class Insecta; order Diptera; family Stratiomyidae; genus Beris; species Beris morrisii. The sequence continues at coordinate 33,301,188 of OX638311.1, forward strand.
TTCTAAGAAATCACGTCTCATATCTCAAGAACAGTGTAAGATAGATTGTTAGAATTTTAACCAGAAGTAGGCATAATAGACCCCTTCCAAAAAAAAATATATTATATAAAATATATTTTGGTGATGAGGTTGTAGAGGGTTAGGATGGGTAGGGTGAAAAAGAAAAAGTTCCGATTTTTATATCTCGAGAACCTATTATCATGGAAAGCTGAAACTTTCTATTTAGATAGAAATATAGTAGTAGCATGTTGGAAAAATATAATTTGTTGTAGTATGGTACGAGAGTGGGGGGTGTTTTCCTAACTATAGAACGGCTTATGTTAGACAGTTGAAACTCCGTATGTATATGTAAATCAACTAGAAAAGTAGGGGAAGCGCACCAAATACTGGATACTGTTTGAAAATTTAAAAAAACAATCGATTTTATTCAATACATTAGCAATGATCAATAATCTAATAAGCTTTGAAATAAAAACAAAAAAAATTTATAGATTTTCTTCAATTCCTCTAATAATATAAGCTTATGTACCTCAATACTGGATATCCAATATTTGGGACACATATCTACTATGGTAGTCCCAGAAGTACCCGACCTAACGAAGAAGACACAATAATTTGAGAAAAAAATATCTTTATTTCTGAACGTAGTCTCCTTTTCGATTGATACACATTTCCCAACGATGTTGGATTAATTCGATACCCACTTTATTGTGAGAACTGTCGAGGTCCTTAAAATAATCGCCAACCGCAGACACCACCTCTTCTCTGTTTGCAAATTTCTTACCACCGAGCCATTTTTTAAGTTTGAAAAGAGAAAATAATCTGAGGGTATTAAATCTGGCGAATAGCGTGAACTTTAACTCACATTAATTTTGACCACCGCGAAATCGGATATGTGAACAAGTGCCTTGTCTTGATGAAACAACAGTTTTTTTCGTCAAATGCAGTGTTTTTCCTTGATTTCATCACTCAAGCGCTGCAATAAGTTCACATAATACTCGCCGTTAATTGTTTTACTCGTTTGAAGATAATCAATGAAAATTATACCACGAGCATCCCAAAAACTGACGACATGGCCTTGCCAGCGGATGGGACCGCCTTCGCCTTCTTAGGAGCCGATTTTCCCCTGTTAGTTCATTGTTTTGACTTTTTCTACCTTTCAGGTGTGAAGTGATGGATACATGTTTCATCCATGGTTATGAATCAACGAAAAACGAAAACTCCGCTATATCGATGTGAAACATCGCCAAACACTCGAAACATGCTGAAGACACTTTTTTCTTCCATTGTGAGCAAACGCGGTACAGCACATTTTGAAAAGCCGACCAACCTTACATGTCTGCTAGCTAGTACTGCTAGGATAGTACCCAAATACTGGATATCCAGAATTGAGAACAGTTCAGTATCCAGTATTGGGGCGTATACGAAATTTACCCTAACATATTTACACAAATTTCACTATTTCTTGTAATTGATAAAAAATGTTAAGAGCATGTTTCGGAGTATGTAGTTAAGCAACACGTTAAACCAAAATAATATATATCAATACATAGCGTATTTAAGAGCAGTTTGAAGGGAACTAATTTAAAAACTTGTTGCGCGCAAGAACGCTTCGCGATTTTTCAGAAACAACTGACAGTAAATATGAAATTGCTGGCATCACATAAGTGATAACTTCTTTTGATATTTCAGTTCCCGCCACTAAATTTAGATGCGGTACTTAGATTCCATTTTAACACGGTATCCAGTATTTCGCACCTATCCAATATTTGGTGCTCCTCCCCTAATATTGATTAAAAAAAATTCAAATATCCATTGGAGTTCGGAAGGGGGCAAAAAATATTATCAGTGAAAAAGGAATGCACATATTTTCACGATTTTCGTCATATCTATTAGGTCTTTCCAAATATTGAGTTCATTTTATTGTACGGATTCTTGATATAAATACCTAGAAATTGTTTTCAGGATTTTTTGAATTTCGACCCTAAAGGTGGTGTAAAGGGTTTGTATACATTTTCACGAATTCATCCGTATCCTTCAGGTCTGATTAGATATCGATTAACTTTTCACTTCCACGGGCTTGTTTAATACTCACCTAAAACTGATTTTCAAGTTTTTTCCTTTTCCAACTCCTAAGAGGGTATAAACGGGTTGAACACGTTTTCACGAATTCCGTCATATCTCTTAGGACTGATAAGGCATTAGATTGGTTTTCACTTCCTTAATATATATATCAAAAAACCCATTTCAGGGTTTTTGGATATTCAACCCCAAAGTGCGTGCAAGAGGGTTGCATATGTTTTCACATATTCCTACATATTTCTTAGTTCTAATGAGATATCGAATTTATTTTTACTTCCTAAGGCTTCCTACATAACCGTTAAAAAGTTGATTTCAGTATTTTTAGATATTCAACTCGCTTTCGACATATTTCTTAGAATTGATGAGGTATTAGATTGGTTTTCACTTCCACAGACTTTTTATATAATCGTCTACAAACGCATTTTCGATTCAATACAAAATCACGAAAAACCTCCTAATCACGAAACAACTGATATTATACTACGACTTAGACTGCGTACCGGAGTATGACCCAATTACGTAATTCATGTGTTATATGTGGCAGCGGCGTAAGTATTCTTGCGCGGCCCCATTCTAACCTCTTCCTGAACTTTTTTTTGAGGTTTTCAGTCACATAGTAAGCTACACCGCATCTCAGAATTAAACTCGTTCCAAACTTCTACCCAAAAAACAATAAAGTTGCGCCCAGACTGTTGGCAGGATTTTTTTTTATTCAAGACTATAATTCCTTTAAATTTCGACTTAACGATTTCTTCAGTTATAGTGGGTTCCGTAAAATGAGTACATTTATTTTACCAGGACTTTTGTATCTCCGCTACATGAAGAACTCGCACGGTTTTCTTCATGTTCATTCTACCTACTACTATCGAAAAATAACGTATGCAAAATTTAACGTTCCTACTTTCAAGCGATCTAAAATTATCGGTTAATATTTGGGTGCTATCACAAAGAGTAGGTAGGTGGTTTTTTCTGACTATCGAAATCAATCTTACTATCGACTCGAAATTTCTTTATTTTTTTAATTCGAGTTTCTTGATTAATAGGGATTTATAGTGGGAAGTTGGATGGGCATCTACAAGGACTTTTGTATGGTATTCATTTATTATTTTTTTTAAGAATAGGGTATTTTGATTGACTTGAAATTTCAAAACAATTTGCTATGTGGATGTAAAAATTTGATTAATGCGTACGAATTTAAAGAATTGAAGGTCTGTAAAGTCGTCGCCAGGAAACATATTGAAACTCATTAGCAAGGACATTATTAAGGAACTTAAATATTTACATTGTAAATAGGTTGGGACACCTATCTAAAAAGTCATTAAAACACCTTAAAGCACACCGAATTAAAAAAAAAAACGATATGAAAGCCGGACCAATCCTTAAATTGACATAACCTAATCTTTTTAATGAATTCCATTTCATAATTCCCTGGACACTCACTTAAAGTGTTCCACCAATGGAACGTTAATTACACGAGCATACCGGAGAAGCTCGCTACATCAATACTATTATGCAACAAGCTGGAATCTAGAGAATGTACCTTTTCGCCCCATCTATCCGAACTTTTCAGGTGATTAATTCAGTACGATGCCTTACTTTATATAGGCAGGTAGATATTCCATACATTCTCAACGTCCTTGTAGAAGGCGAGAAATACCGGAGTTAGCATCGGGCTCCGTGTGAGAATGGGGAATGTTGTTAGTGCGAGCTCAGGTGAAAGTTTAACATTGGAACGAACTTGATGTTGCGGTACGAGACGAGGTTATCTTGTCGAATGAAAACTCCTTTTGTCAGGAAGATTTACACGTGCAATTGTGATTTATTGGCTTCTTTTTCAAAGTTCTTCATTTTTACTTTGGGGTGCGATATAATGCTTTCAGTCTCTTTTACGACCGACAAGCTGGTCCCTTTCAGACTTATGACACATGGACTCAAACGGATATCCTATCGAGACAGGTGAATATTTGGTAACCGAAAATTTCAATGAATTAATTAATCGTAAACCCTTAAAGCGATTTTGAATAGGGTGGATGAATGACAAATTGAGGACGTTCATATTTCTGATTTATTAGCAAATTTAATAACGCCATAGACTTTCGTTGCTCAGTCAATTTGATTCAAAAGCATGTCATCATAGATATTATTCAGCTGATTATTAACTAGCTAATAAAGCCTGGGCTCTACAATTCAGGAATTTCTGAATTAAGTATAGAATGTTGAAAATAGTGTCTCTTTTATAATCTGTCTCTTGAACTCTTCACTAAACTCTTTGAATTGCTTTTACTATTTGTCAGACCCGTCTTAACATCATTCAGAAGATCCATCCATGGGTAGAAAAAAAATAAAAAAAATAATTATTAATTTTAGATATATTTATAAAATGTTCGTTCGTCAGCTATATTCTCATCATCTTTTTAACTATAATCCTTCACGGATTTCTGTGCTATTAATCAACTAAACTTTGTGGCTAAACAGAATGACTTGACCTTATCTACTCCAATACTTAGTCCGATAGTATAACAATAGCTTTATCCGTCTTTTCTGTACTAGTTCCATTTGATCCTCTTTATCCTCCAATTGAGCTTGACCTAACATTAATTGCATCCATTAGTTCTTCAACTAGCTGGCCTTTCGAATCATAGATTTTTTAAGCGATGTCTATTAAGATCAAGATAAATTTTGCTATAATCCCAGGTCACAGCTAAAGATAGAGATTAAGGGCGCCTTTCTTCAGTAATTTTATGTTGGAGGATTACCAAATGTTGAGAAATGAACAACTGTGGGGTTCCAAATATTATTTATTAAAAAAAAAGAATTATCCGAGTGAAGATGTGGTTTTAATGGGTTTTTTTTGTTGGGCGGGGTGCGTTTTATACCGCTTATGCTAGAAAGTTGAAACTTAAAATTCAGACAGAGCTATGACAGCCATTTGCAATTGGAAGTTTGGTCCAAACAATGTGGCTGTAGGCCTCGAAAGCTGGAATTGTGAAAGTTCATACCTCCTGAACAGTTCTCGCAACTACGTTGAAACTTGGTGATTGTTTGTAGGCATACAAGGAGCGTATGTTGGAAATAACAATTTTAGGGTGCGGAGGAGGTAGTGACATTCGGGAGTGCGTAGTAGGAAACTTCAGACTTCGATATATCGGGAATCAATCACGCACACGGAAAGAAAATCCTTGGTAAAATCAAAGAAAAACGTTGTTTGAATTTGCCTCAAACAACGAAATAGGTAATATTAAACAAGTTTAAATAGTATAATGACTACGAAAAAATAGTTGTAGAGACTCGAAAAAATTGCCTGTTAACGTTTTTGATAGTTACTTTATAATACAGTTTGATTAAATAGTAATTAATTTACTATTCATAATGTTACCCCAAAAATTTAAGTAGTTTTCCTAATAATACTATCGCACCTATTTCAAGTACTCTTCCAATCTGTAAAATAAATAATAGTATACTTTTGAATCTTCCTCTCTTCGTATGTAGACAAATAGATGTACACTACTCCTCATACCTAGATACCCTTGAATAAAATCGTATAACTATATTAAAACATAAATATCAATCGGTACTATAGGAAAAATATTTATTTAATATAATTTTAATACAATTATTTTAACAACTGCCAATTTAAAATATAAACAGTATTGTATTTATTTAAACACTTGAATAATATTAAAAATAAATGTGTGTCAATACATAAATAGTAATATACAGATCTATAAAAGTTTTCATTCTTTTAAATAAAACACCATTTGTTTACTAGGAGTAACTTATATAATAATATTGATGAAAAGTAATTAACAATAAATTCTTTACTAAAAACACTTTCAATCTACATACATATTATATATAGTTTTGATTAATTTTAACATCCTACATTGCAGCTACTAAATAATAAGAATTATTTTGCTAGCAAAAGCGTTTTATATCTAGTATTTCTTCCGAAAGTGAACAATGTAGCGAGCTGAAAATATTTGGGTTGAACTATAGCAATCACAGAGAGAAAATCTTTTATGGAAGAATTTCCTGATGTCAGAAGTTAGCAATCAAGAGTTTATAGATCTTTACACAAGAAAACAACCAAATATCTACTTACATTTTTCAGATACTTGAAAAATTTAAATATTGAAATACATGACTCCAATTTACTTGTAACACCACGCGCACATATGACTATACACTTTACTGCACGTGGTATTTCACCTATTCAAATTGAATACTAGAAAACAGGATCAGTGTTTGAATCACTACTAATCATTGTTCAATTCGACAATGTTATTCGTAGTTTTTACTATTTACAATGTCAGATAACAATTTCGTAGTTACCGAACAACACAATTTATTAAATAAATCAATATCGTCAACTATTCTTCTGTTTAATTGTGGTACTATTTTTAATTATTTAATTTTACTATTTCTCAGTTGTTTACTGCAAATATTAAACTATTTGAACATACTATTTCAATTGAAATTAAAAGAATAGCATTTTGGCTATGCAAAATAGTTAATCTAACCAATGATATTTTTTTCCGTGCAGGAAAGATGAAATTTTGGTCAGTATATAGGTGTGGAGGGGTTGTATGCTCAATATAAAGTTGTTAGCACGGCAATGGGCTAAAAAAGAAAAAGAAGTAGAAAACCGAGTTTCATATTTCAAGACCTATTGGTTGGAAGAGTTGGGGGTGGGGAGAATGAAAAGCAAAACACTTTGATCTCGAGAGCCATTAACGATAGCGAGCTTGAACTTAGCATTTGTATAGCTGTACCGGAGTGAATGGTACTATCTTTCGGTCTTTGGAACGACATCCGTCAAAAATTTGAAACTTGGTATGTGTATGCAAATATACTAGAAAAAAAAATTTAAAAATATAATTATTTTAAATTTGCATTAGCGTGTATGGCAAAAAATTGTCGGCTACAAAGTTGTGCACATATTTTTACGAATTTCGACATATTTCTTTAATATTTATTTCTTGAGGTTTTCAGATAAACGCATAGAAATCATTTTTTTTGTGATATTCTTTGCCTAATAATGGGGTTTTTTGAAGAAAATTTTCTAAATCAAAGATCTTTTAAGGTGATAGTAGCAAAAATTTGTATTTTGAAGTAAATTTCCCAAGATCGGGTAGAGCTACAATTTTGACAGTTAAATCAAATTAAAGGTAATTCGATTCCCTAAAAACAAGCTACAATATGTTGAATTATGATTATGTAGTTATTTAGTTTTGAAGGCAGAACAGTTTACGTTAGTGAGGAGGGTATATTTCGGAAAGACTTTTCTTTATCACTCACCCGGATATATTTACCCACCTTGTAAAACATTTATTTTCTTAAAATATATCAAGAAATCACTCATTAAAAACTTGCCAGCTAAGTACCGGAAACCCTGTATAGCCGCCTTAAAAACTAATTTCAGGATTTTTTTGTTATTAATCTGTTAGGCTGTGTGAAGGCGTTGTATACGTTTTCCAGAGAGAGTGCAAAGAAGAGCCTGTCTGGCTCTATTTTGTCGATATTTTAACGGTGACCGCTCCATGAGCTCGCCAAATTGATTCCACCACGATATTAATACAAGCTCAGAATTTAAAATTTTTCACACTATCATATTTCCTTCACTTTTATCTTTAAAAATTGTGCACTTCTAATTTTGTGTTTTCACCAACTTCTATAGAAATCAGAGTTCTGTATTCCATTTAGTTTTTAATTGATTTTATTAATACAAAAAATATGATTTACATTATGAGTAATACTTATAATTATTTCAAAGAATAAGTATAAAATACAATCGTTTCCTCTTAACCTTTCCAGCCGCTTCCGCCTCCACCACCTCCTGAACAGCAGCCTCCGCCGCCACCACCACTTCCTCCTCCGGATCCACCTTTCCATCCACCACCACCACCGCTTCCTCCTCCTCCTCCACCTCCTTTTCCACCACCTCCAGATCCTCCTGTCCAGCCACCACCTCCACCACCCCCACCACCTCCGCCTCCTCCTCCAGAACCACCTTTCCATCCACCACCACCTCCTCCGCTTCCGCCTCCACCTCCTGACCAGCCGCCACCACCTCCTCCACCGGAACCACCACCTCCACCTCCTCTCCAGCCACCTCCGCCACCGGAACCACCACCTCCACCAATAAATCCGGCAGATACGACTGCTACTAGGGCTAACAAGCAAACGAATACTTTCATTTTGTGACTGATGCTAATCTCTAATTTGATGAACGTATTTATACTTTAGTCTTGTTCTTACATTTGTTCAGCGCAACCTTACATTTTTTGTAAGTTTCTCTGTTTTTGCACACAAATTTCTTTGCAATCAGTACAATGCACGAAAAATGGAGTACTTTCACTTTTATGCACATTCGACGTTACACAGTGCAGTTTTTTTGCGATAAAGTGCACAACGAATAATTTAGGCTATTTGAAAATATTACTGTAGTCAGGATACGTAGACCTCTAGCCTAGGCTGAAATACTGAATTTCTAGTCTACGGTTCTAATAGAACTTTTGTGCAGTTATGCGATAGAAGCGTAAATTGTTGCAAAATCTTGTCATAAAAATCAGCTACAAAGTTTTAATTTAAATCAAATTTCTTCCGAGCAAAGGCGTCATTAAAGGGGGGACAATAACTGTTGGCATAGATAAGTAACATTTATAAATAAAAGAAAGAATTTTTAGCAATTTATAGTACCTGACCAGCCTTATTCGGGAAATTATCCGTTAAAAATAACAAATTTTTCTAGAGCACAAAGTTATGCAAAAATCGCAAATGTAAGACTATGTATATTTCAGCCGCTTTTCCCATTTTCAGATCTTAAATAATATTGCGGAGTCTCCCAATAGACTCAAGAAACCGCGAGCCCCAAATTTTTTAAAGCCCTTAATATTATCTCGGTTTCTGGTTGTAATACTTTCAAATTTTATTTCTATAAGTGTAACATTTGTATGGGAGCTAACTTCGAGTTTCGCTAATTAATACATCGAGTCCTGCTCCCCTCCCCACATTTGATTCGCGAGTACTCGCTTGTTCGAAAAAAAAAATTATTTTTTAAGGACTTTCGTGTGGAATATATTCGAGTGAGTTGAACATTTTTTTTGGCTCCCATATTATTTAAAAGCGATTACATTTGACACGATTTTTGATGGGTTGTCTATGGGTTGGTTATCTGTCAGTTGTCTAATAAAATAAGTCGAACAAAGTTTTTTAACAACTTTTGTATGGCGGCCACTCGAAGTTTTGGGTGCTTTTACTAGTATAAAATTCTTCTAGTCTATATTTTTCTACTACGTAAATGTTCATGAAAAGTTCCACATTTCTTTATCTCCATATTGTTGAGATTCGACAATAAAAGCATATTGAGTCTTTATTTAACAAAATTTATTTAATGCATTCTATTTGTGACGTAGCAGTTCCCAAAATCTCAACCTTCCCTTATCCAACCATAGCTTCGTTACTTTGACCCTCCCTACAAAATGTTGTATGGGCGCCCATGTCTATATCTCGGAAACGACACATAACATAAAGTTGAAATATAGAATATATATAAATATGCATGTGCCTGGTATAACATTTTTGAGAGAGGCATGTTCCTGGTATAATATTTTTGAGAAATCTTTCGATGAGGGAAAGAGTATAGGTAGGACAGATTAGCTATAGGAAAATCCTATGATTAATATTTCAAAATCTGCCAACAGGCTTGTTACGAATTTAACACATTAACTGCCATGGCTATAATTTTTGACAGACAGTGATTTTTACCCCTTTAAATAGCATTGTCAAAATTTTTGGCAAACAGTTTGACAGTCAATGTGTTAAGGTCGCAGACTCGGATAAAGAAGGGATACTGTAGACCTCTGCTTACGCGACTGCCACCCACAAACACTATACTACGTTTCAGGTCATAGTCTCGTACTCGTAGTTTCAAACTACCTTAAAACGCTTAAAAAAATTAGCAAAAGGTTTTTTGGTGAACAAATTGCGGTTACATTTAGATGTTAGCCACGTCTCCGAGTTTCCTTATACTCAACAGTGAATATAATGAAAACTAAAGACAGTTTGTGGACAAAAAATTTAATCCCGAATAATCAAAATATTAGTAACTTCTATTTTCTTGACTTCTCTTGAGGTGAAACTCACAGAATTGTTGCTTCTATCAAAACCCTTTACCTTTTATCTGTTTAACTAAATACACGACTCCGACGACATGTACTCGTACGTATGTAGGTACGTACAAAAATACAAAAAACCCATAAAAATTGCTAAACCTTTAAGCATAAAGTTCGAAAGAACGTGGTTTGACACGAATTTTGTGGGATTTTCAAGGGACAAATTTTCAACCCTCACGTAAAATAAAACGAAAAAAAAAAAACAATTTCGAAAGGAACATGTACTCTCGTATACACACCGCATGATGTGTATTCTGAATTTTGCATTTATCCCCTGTCGACATTATCATAAATTTTCTAAACTCTACGTAATTTAGTTGTGGCGTTAAATTTATGTTGTAGATACTTCCCATAACCTTTGTATGGTGACTCGTTGCAAATGTTTACCGCAACACTATGGTAAGGTTTAATGTTCTGACTGAATTTACTTTCTTAGTCTTGATGGGCCACCTTATTAAAACTTTAATCCGGTCACAAAATTTGTGAATAGTTAAAGATTAGTTTTCTTTGCATTATCAAATTCAAGTTTTTAATAGAATTTACTTTATGTTACGTAGTGTCGGTTTTCCCTTATAGCTTATTTATAGTTTGAAAAAAACTGTGTATGTTAACACATCAAAAATCATTGAGAAAATTCAGCATGAGTCATAATCTAAAACTTTAGTATGATATTATCCACTCCACACCTTTAGAAATCGAGTAGAATGAAAAGTCAACAAAAGCATTGTCTAAAAAGAGAATGTTTTTGAAAGTGTTGATGGAAATAAAGTATGTTCGATAACCACACCCGGAGGAATTGATAAAATCTACAATCAAACAGCGAATCAATATTTTAAAAATATCTCCAGGGAGTTTCAATTTCTTTGATATCCAACGCTCACCATACTAAAATCCATGACTATATGGTGCCTTGAAAAAACAAAAAAAAAAAATTTCTTCTGAGTAATAAATCGATATTTAACAGGCAATTTAAGGGGGAATTGAAAAATATTCTTTTGATCATTTAGACTATTCGTATTTGAGTTAATTATTGAACGTACTACTCGTATTCGCTTAGCATCAAGTGGAGGATTTTTTGAAAATTTTCATTGTTTCTATTACAGAAACATGCCTTCGTGAACGTTTCGGTCAAAAATTACCACCCAAGTTCATTTCAACACGAAATTTATGTTGTTGTCAGTTTCACTTATGCTGCACCCCGACTTTAACCACTTTCCGGACTTTGATTTAAAAAATAATCAAGTTGCGCCCAGACTGTTAACAGAATTTTTACTTCTATGTGCTCCAAAAATTAATCAATTTCGGTACTTTCCGGATGAAATAGTTCATTAATCCAATTATGGAATCATTTGAAATATTTCAATTTAGTTTTTCGATTTTGTATAAGAAGTTAATAATCTAGTTTACCTTAGATACTACTCTAGTTTGTAGTTTCTATAATGTTTAGATGAAGCTTGGAACAAGAAATTTTAAGCCTTGTCTATAACTTATATTTTTTTAAAAGAATCAAAAGGTCAGACATGCAAATCGGTCTATACTTCGCACAGTTTAATACACAAAAAAAATCTGCCAACAGGGCACCACATTATTATTTTTTGGCTAAAAGTTCGGAACGCGTTTAATTCTGAGATACGGTGTAGGTTACTATGTGACTGAAAATCTAAAAAAAAGTTCAGGAAGAATTTAGGATGGGGTCGCGCTAGAATACTTACGCCGCTGCCACATATAACATATGAATTACGTAATTGGGTCATACTCCGGGACGCAGTCTAAATCGTAGTATAATATCAATTCTTACGTGATTAGGAGGTTTTTCGTGATTTGGTTTTGGGCCACTACATGAAATCGGAAATGCGTCTGTAGACGATTATATAAAAAGTCTGTTGAAGTGAAAACCAATCTGATATCTCATCAACCCTAAGAAATATGTCGAAAGTCTTACGTTTCCTATGAGTTGAATATCTAAAAATGGTGAAATCAACATTTCGACGAAGCCTTTGAGGAAGCCTTAGGAAGAAATATGTAGGAATTTGTGAAAATATATGCAACTCCCTTGCACCCACTTTTAGGGCAGAATATCCAAAACTCCTGCAATGGGTTTTAAGATATATTTCAAGAAAGCTCGAGGAAGTGAAAACCAATTTGATGTCTTATCACTCCTGCCTATCATTGTTAATGATATGACGAAATTCGTGAAAACGTGTTCAACCCGTTTATACTCTCTTAGGGGTTGAAAAAGGAAAAAAACTTGAAAACGGGTTTTAGGTCCGTGGAAGTGAAAAGTTATTCGATATCTAATCAGACTGGAGGGATTCGGCTGAATTCGTGAAAATATATACATTACACAACTTTGGGGGTTGAATTTCAAAAAATCCTGAAAACAATTTCTAGGTATTTATATCAAAAATTCGTAGAATAAAAATGAACTCAATATTTAAAAAGACCTAATAGATATGACGAATATCGTAAAAATATATGCATTCCATTTTGCCTCTCTTCCGAACTCCAATATATATTTGAGTTTTTTTTTAATAAGAATTACTTATCTAGTTGATTTACATATACGTACCGAGTTTTTACTTTGTAGCTTAAGCCGTTCTATAGTTAGGAAAAACACCCCCACACCCCCGTACCATACTATCACTATTAAAAATTATATTTTTCCAACATGCTACTACTATAGCTCTATCTAAATACTAAATAATAAGATTCAGTCAGCTTTATATCATTATCGGTTCTCGAGATATAAAAATCGGAATGTTTTCCTTTTCACCCTCCCCCACCCTCACCCTTTACACCCTCACCCTCTACACCCTCATCGCCAAATTTTTTTTTGTTTATGCTTGCAGTCTATTAGGCCTACTTCTGATAAAAATTCTAAGTATCTATCTTACACCTTTCTTGAGATATGATATGTATTTTTTAAAAAAATTCTTATCCCCTCCACTTCCATGCTCCACCGCCCCCTTAAAAAATTTTACTTTCAGCAAACTTATTTGTCAACCTTTACACAGAAACCGAAAATTTAGTTTTCTAGTGCAATTGGTTCGTGAGATATCGTAATCTTCAATTTTTCAACCCCTTCCTCCCCCCCATCTCTGTACGCCACTGCCCCCTCTCAAAAATTTGTTTTTGAACTGTTCTCCTAGTATATCGACAGACGTTCATTAAGTTTTAATTTCGTGACATAAACCGCTTAGGAGATATGGATTTTATAATGTATCGATTTCGGCTTTCGAGCGTTTCGGACGCATTATTATTTCCCCCATTCCCAACTTTATTATCATTCCCCTCATTCCCACACCAAGCATATCAGCTTTTTTTTGCAAATGGGTCCAATATCAATAAATAAATTCCAAGTTTCAGCCCTCTAACATAAGCGGTTGCTGAGATCTATAAACCAAAATGTTCCATCTAAAACGCTTCCTTCACCTCCCTCTCACACCCCACCCTTCAAAAGGGGCTTCAATTTAATAGCTCAAAGGGTTTTAGAGCTATAAGCCCCCAAACGTTTTGCGAACGGCGCACAGACGAACTGAAAATTTATTTTGCTGTTAAATAAGATCGCGAAATTCACGGATGGAATTAAGTGGATTATAAGAGTATGAACCCTACCTCTAGAAAGAATCACTTAAAAAAATAAATGTAAAACTCCAATATAGTTATATTTACGATAACATTCTGAAAAGCTAGTAGCAATCGTTGTTCGTTCAATAAATTTCCTTTCAACGAGCACTCATTGTTTTAACAATATAAGTGCCAAACTTTTGGCAAGAATTTTGACAATGCTATGGGTTCAAATTTTCGCTGGACACGGAGCCGCGTTGCTGGCACTGAACGTGTTAATCTCATAGTTTTGTTCAAGGGATGAGGGTTTTATGTACATATTTATTTGAAAAAAAAACGGAACGAGTTTTTGAATAATGTGTCATTATTAGTGAAATTGCGTTGTCCTTAATATGCATTTAAAAACGCTGGTGAATCAAGCTTAAGCCAAAAAATGCAAAAAAAAAAAAGAAATTCTACTATCATTGAATCAAAACTTTGGTTTGTTGAATGTTGAAGTAAGATCTCATCAGCCTACTCAAAATTTTTAATATTTCACATCCTATGCCCTTGTCGTGTGGTTGATATAAGTTCTTGTCGAACTCTAATTTCGCTACTAGTAGGTACTACTCGCGGCGTAAATTAAATTAAAGATACATTCGGATATTATTATCTCTAGTAAGAGATATGTCAGAATACACATCGTTAGACATTAATACTGCAAATTTTAATACACATTATAGAAATACATTAATATTGATGATAATTCTTGTACTGAGTGTAATTTTCCTGAGCTATGTATTTTATGCATGAAGAACTCAGTAGTGAAAGAAATTCAATTAAAAATTCAGAATTCAAAGTAAAGTTTCTGTGAAAAAGGTCAAGATAGTTTTAGACTATGAGTTATTCATGAGAACCTACAACTAGACTTGTGATTACTGACTAAGAACGTAAAATTAAGCCTGAAAGTCCTATCCATGCATAAAAAAAAACGTTTTATTGGACAGGGTAATCATGCAAGGATGTACGTAAATTTGTTATTCCTAAGACAATCCATATTCTAGTAGAAGAAAGCAACTAAGTTTCGCTCTATAAATAAATTATAGGCAAATCATCAAATAGAGTGCTTAATTCTAAAATCGTTCAAAAGCTTACATGTTATGTTTCCAATACTAAGTTGTTTGCATGGTCACACAGTTCTCAGAATATGTACGAAGTAATTCATTACAAACTTCTTTTAACAGAATCTTTTCAAAGACTTTACTCAGTGTAGAAAGCAAACTTATTGATCTGTAGTTTTTAGGGTAACTGGCATATTTTCCCGGTAATTACATGTTTCATTGCAATAGGAAAATATTAAAATAAAATTTAATAATACGATCTTTGTCAGGTTTTTTAAAAGTATGTTTGAAATGTAGTCTATTCCTGCTGATTTTAGTCTTCAACCTTTTAACTGTGCTGATAATTTATCGAAGCTTACAAAAAGCATTAGAGGGTGAGTCCATATTCTGACAATTAAGTCTTCAACGACTGTTTACAAACTATGGTAAGCTGATCTGCTATTGTTGTCGATAAGAGGGGTATCAAATTCTGGCTCCTTTTCAAGTCTTTCCCGAAAAAATATCTCGACCGATGAAGTCTTCCGGCCCCTCTTTATCAGGAATGTAGATGAAGACGTGGCTACTATTACCTTATTAACTTGAATGTTGTGTTGTAAAAACTCTTAAAAAAAACTAACTTAATTTTAGCACTTCTGCACTTGGGTAAACAACTCGTACCATCCTTTTCAACTTCAATTAATACCATCATATCATCCATACGATGAGAACAAACTTTAGTTAAAAAGATAAAAGATGTTCCAAACATATTCTGTATTTTACAATTATAAATCGGTCGGCCTCAAATCATTCTATTTGAGGTTATTTCACGTATATCTGAATTTGTACCACAAACGAACGAAACACCACATGTCACAGGATTTATTACTGAACGTCACCGATCATTTAATGTCTAAGTGTAGTTAATATTACGCCTTGATAGTGATTTATACGCCGTGGTAATTTCGATTCGACTAACCTCATGTGCTGCTCAATTTAGCATATCATCCGAATCCGACCTTGACTTGACTCCTCACTGAAATCCTTACCAACTGAGAACCGAATTTCTACCAACTGGATTGTGATTTATTGATTTAGCTGTAATCGATGGGATTTTGGTCCTTTTGTTATTTATAGAAAGCACATTCGACTTTTCATCCTGTTCGGGTTTAATAATTTCAGGGAAAAAAAATTGGGATCGAACATGATGACAAAGTGTTGTTAATTTTCGTTTGATAAGTACATCGATATACTCGTACATATGTATGAATAGATATCGCTGTGGTACCAAAAGTCAGTATCAAGTTCGGAAAAAACTTATTAGGCGTTATGAAAAGTAACTAGTTTTCAATCAACCTAAACTTTCACTTTTTTAGGTTTCTGTATGAAAAAAGAATATGTTGTCAACGGCATCTAGATGTGAAATGTAAAACTTGCCAGGTTTTTTTGTATCGGTATACTGCCTCTCTCCTTTTCCTCTCTCTTACCTTCTGATATATCTTTCTTCTTGATCTAAAGTTTACAGCTGGTCACCAACAAGTAAAAACAACGAAGATTTTGCAGTACTGGTTTCAGTAGTGCAGTTCGGAATCTAATACCAAGAATGCGCGGCCAGGATGTTTTGTTGATTAAAAGTTGCCTTTAGAGAGCAGATTGCTTCTTATAGTTAATATATAATAGAATATTCTAATTCGGCTGTCACTCAACTTTCTGCGATTTTTCAGTATATTTTGCCAGTTGGTTCACGGATATTTTAGGCCCTAAAATATAATTTAATTTAAAAGTATAATTTTATATTCTAATTTGATGATCACAATTGTATAAGCCTATCTTACTGGGGTCTTGAGGTATTCGAAAAAAAAACACACAATCGAAACGTTTTTTTTATCAACATTTCCGAGTGGTAAAATTCATCTATCAGCCACTAATCAATTTACGCTATTATGGTGAGTTAATGTACCTCCAGCCATTTCAACTAATTTAATTGTACTATAAATCAAAAAATATCAACATGTAAACAATTTAATATATTTACGTTATAATGTTTCCTGCTCTATGGGATGGTAACGTTGAAATAGGAATAAAACTAATCTTACGTTCTAAAAATGTACGCCAAAATTCCATTTTTATGAATTACGAATGGGAAGGTTGTATATAAATATTGATTCCATTCAAGTTTATAAACTTTTATTTATTATCCCACAGTAGTATGCTCGTGCGAAACGATATGCACAATTTTTTGTTATTTTATGAATGAGTTTATAATAAGTCATAGTGTGGAGTAAGACTTAGGATACACAAATTTGTATTTTGAAGTAAATTTCTCAAGATCGGATACACATACAATTTGGACGTTCTACGTCAAATGAAAGGTAATTGGTTTCCTAAAAAAATAAGCTGCAACTTGTTGAATTGTGATTATTAGCTTTGAAGAAGTAGCACTTTACGCACATGTCGAAAAGCACTTTCTTTACCACCCTGTATCTCAGCTAATATAAAAAATTGAGCGATATTGTACAATGTTTATTTTCTCAAAATATATCAAGGAACTACCTACCCCTCAAAAGGTATCCTCATTGGCGTACTGACGGGCTACTCCCTGATCGCCCGGCACACCAGAAGACTGGACAGTGACCCCGATGCCGGAGAAAGTACGTTCCACATGCTTTGCAAATACCCTATTCTGGCTCGGAGGCGGTAACGTACCCTGAGTACGCGCTTCGCCATGGACTTGAGAGAATTCGCCAACTTGAAGCTAGACAAGCTACTGCAGTTCGTTCGGCTGACTGGTTGGTTTACCTAAGGTCACACCGGTATTTCTTTCCATAAATGTGGAACTACAACGGACCCTCTGACGGTCTATGTGTATTGCTGCTTGCGGCCACCCACCGTCCCTTTTCCATAATATTCAGACCAGGTTTTGTTAATACCCTTGAAAACAACTCTTCTTGACAAATACATAACACCATTTGGCATGCTGTTGGGATAATTCGGACATTTCATTATGAGTAACTCAGTATGACCGAGTCATTTCGTTCAAGTGACCGATTAAAAGATTCGGTCATTTGAGTCATGTCGGTCATTTGTATTTCATGATTTAGTCGAAATGACAGTGCTATCAGTAACTACTATGACCGAATCGAATCAAGGCATATGAAATATAATAAGTCGGTCAACCGGTCAAAAGTTCTATTAACTCGTTTCGTATGTCCTCTTATGTTAAGAGCCGCAAAGCTCACATACATGCTATTCGAAATCGATTTGGAGTCGGTTGGTTCTCGGTAGTCGGTGGTAGGCAGCGAAAAATTAGACTAAACCCAAGAGAAAATCGTGTACTCGATGTTTTGTAGGTTGGTCAGTTCTTAAGCTAGTATTACACTGTATGCCACGCTGTCAAATATTTGACCATAAAAATTTTACCGAATGTGATGCCAAATATCCATCTGACACGCTGCCCGATTGTGATATTACATTATCTGAGACATTTGACAGCAATCGTCAAATTTTTTCTTCGTGTCAAACAGTCAAATGCCATCAGGTCAGATATATTGTAAATATTGGTTTATTATAATACATTGTATGCCACTCCGAGAACCAAATTTTGACAGTTACTGCGATTTTAAATTTATCGTTGTTGGTGCAGGTATTAAAAATGACCAAAAAAAAATTCTATGTCGTAATTATGGAGGAAAGACAGAAGTAGCTTAAAGTAATTATTTATTTCACCGATCGCCAAAAAAAAAATGAAATATCCATGAACGACACTTCCTATTTGACCCATGTGACAGAATCGTTTTTCCAGAAACCGGTCAAATATTATCAGATTGATTGTCAAATGGTGTCAGACGGCCAAATGAAACATTTTGACAAGCAGCATTTAACGATTACACTATCTGACAGCATTTGCCAGGGAAAATGGTCAAATATTTGATAGCGTAGCACCATCAGTTATCATCAGGCTACGATATGTGACGAGTTAGATTATTTTTCCTTGTGACCGACTTGGTCTATTTCGGTCATAGTACTGACTCGGTCTTTTCGACCGAGTCGTTCGCGACCGACCCACTGTACTGTACATATCTATATTTTCTATGGCTTGTAGCGGATGCAGATGTGTGAAACTTCTCACTAGTCAAGTGATCGCGCATGTTCCTGTTTAAATTCTAATGCGGCCATTAAAAATTGTTTGAAAAAATTAAAACATAAATGAGCATAAGAACTATGAATGTATATATTTTGATGAACCGATAAGTCTCTTTTGATTTTGATCGCACTAAAACATTTCGGGACACTGTTACTGTTATCAGTATAAATTAATTTTAGGGTTTTGCTCATAAGGTCATTTATGCGCTATTGTAGACGAACGGGCTTTACTGCTAACCAGTGGCGTGGCGTGATAATTCAACAAGGGGAAGCAATTGGTTAATATCAAAAATTTATTATTATATTATATTCTTTCTACAAATTTACTGCGTATTAATTGAACCTCCTCCATTAGCTACTTTAAACATTACTAATATAAAAGCACACAGCAATTACGATCGGGAATCAGGAGGTTATTTGGAACGTTATTTTTTAGGTTTTCAGTCGCAGCCACCTACACCGTACCTCATCATTAAACGCGTTCCGGACTTCTACCAGAAAAATGAATAAAGTTGCGCCCAGAGTGTTGGAAGATTTTTGTTTTTATTTATTTACGTATTTTTTTTAATAGAAAAGTCAGTAGAAGTAAAACCGAGTTCGATCTCATTAATCCTAAAAGATTTTCGGAATTCATGAAAACTTGAACAATACCTTACACCCCCTGGGGCTTAAGGGGGAACATCCGAGTTGAAAAAAGGTTTTTTTTTTTTTCAAATTTTTCGCTTATTTTAAAGTTTGTAGTCTTAAGAATATTCTGTGTAAATTTCATATTTAAAAGTCAATAATTGTGAAAGTTATAGGCAATTAACCGGTTTTTAGGTTTTAAAGTGCTTTATTTGTGCCAAAATAGATAACAAAATTCTTACAACTAATTCAATAAAGCTAATATTATAAAATATAGAACTTAAACTAAACCAAATGGCACTGATGTGCTCTCAAAGGCAGTTAACCGGAATGGGCCCTTCGTGAAGTCTCTATATAGAGCGTCATTCAAACGCGATTATCTCGAAACATACTATTCAAAGACGGTTCCCAAAATCTTCGGAAAACGGCTTGAACGATTGCTTCCAAAATTTCATACAATATTTTTGGATAGGTTTTCTACTTCGCTACGTAGGATTTTTTTTTACTTATTTACTTTTTTTTATCAAGCCAGAAAGGTCGATAATTGAGGCTAAAAACTGAAAATAAAGTTCAATCGACCGCCATTTCGTGAAAAAATCTTTTGTTCAAAAAACCTTACGTAGCGAAGGGCATCATACTTTACATTTTCAGAATCTTTTTGAAATTTTTGTTTTGGATCAACCGTCTGCATGTAATCTTGGGAACCGCAAACCGTGCGAGCGACGGACATTCTTTACGCCGACTATAACAGCAGTGCCCCCGGTTGATATACTCGTATATTTATAAAAAAAAAATATTAGCGTACCTCAACATATATACTTTCTAATAAAACCAACCTGGATAAAATCGAGCAAATAGTTTTTGAGATAATAGTTTCTAAAATTCACCTATTTTTTCTGCTTTCTACTCGGATGTTCCCCCTTCATATAGATTTTTCTTCGATTAAATTTAGAAATAAAAGTTAATTGAATATCTCATTAGTCCCAATATATGGAAATTCTGAAAATGTACACAACAACGTTGGATATCGAAAAATTGGGAAAAAACATTTCTAGGCGCTTATACAAACAGCCCGCAGAAGTAAAATTTATTTCGGCATGTCCAAAATATATAACGAAATCGTGAAAATGTGGAAAAATCCCTTTTCACGGACATTTGTTTTATTCAACCTCTATGCCAATAAAAATCTGATTTTTTTTCCTTTAATTACTTCAGTAGCATACGTACATATACGTACTAAGTTCCAACTTTCTTGCATAAGCCGTTTCTGAGATATAAAAAACCACCATATTTTTTCTAGGATACCTCTATATTGGCTCTATATCACTCTCACATTTTAGATTTCTACGGTTTGTGGTTTTTGAGAAATAAATATCGAGGTTCTTTTCTTTCCACGCCCTCACACCATCAGCCCCTTCACCAGTACCTGCAACATTTTTTCCCTGTTAGAAGTCTACTAGGCCTAACTCCTGTAAAATTTTACATTCAATGGGCTCCACTTGCAATCCTATATACACAAACCAAATTTTACCTTCCTGGTATAATTGGTTCGGAAGATATTATAATCCAAAGTTTTTTACCCCCACCCCTACACACCACCACCCGATTCAAAAATGTTAGCTTTTGATTATTCTCCTATTATCCCTTAAGACAACTACAGAGTTTCAATCTTCTGACATCAACCGTTCAGGAGATATGTATTTTAGAATGTTTCAACCCCAGCTTTCAAGCACTTTGAACACATTGCTTTCCCTTCACACTCCTCAGTCCTAATCGCTAATTTTTGGAAATAGCTCCACAATCATAGTTCTACATAAGTTCCAAGTTTCAGTCTCCTAGCGTAAATGGTTCCTGAGATCTAAAAACCAAATTAAATATAATTCAACTATAATATTTACCACCATTCAATTCCAAGCTTTGTTCAGAATTCAATTCCTATCCTATTCTGGTAGCAATTATGTCTTATCAGATCTCTGCTTGCTGAAAGCTTCTCCGCTGCAGCCAAAAATGTTTCTACTACCCGTGGAAGCAAATACCTTATTGCATCCACCGGCCCGTGTATGAAATCTTGTTTTCATGACGTCACAATGGATTTACTACGGAATGAAATGAATGAACGCTCATATACCTCGTTCACGTGGTCAACGACGTACCGCTACGTAGCACTTCGTAGTACCACGTGAACACACGAAATTTTGCTACGGAGCGGTTTTTCTACAACGTAGCAAAACCGCGTAGTGTAGTGTAGTGGATTTGCTAATCCTTCCCACGAGAACACTTGCCGTTGTGCTCCGTATTACTTTTCGAGTGAATTGTCAAAAAACTGTGTTGACAGACAACTTTATTTGTTTGGATTTTCTCAACGATTCTAATACTAGTGCCTTTAATGACTCCATTTCGCTGAAAAATAAAAGAAGAAAGGTTATTTAAGAAATAAAACGACGAATGTAATTTTTTTTTTAATAAAATAAATACCAGTTGTGACAGCTGTCAATTAATAATCAAGAGTGCGAAACGTCAATTCACTTGACGTGAACACTCATATATCAACCGGATTTCATAATACGCTACACTACACTACGCTACCACGTGAACGAGGTAATAGATGCAACTTTCAAATTGCTTCCGTGTGTCTTCTTCGTGGTTTCTTTTGCTT
Organism: Beris morrisii; assembly: GCA_951812415.1. Classification (NCBI taxonomy): domain Eukaryota; kingdom Metazoa; phylum Arthropoda; class Insecta; order Diptera; family Stratiomyidae; genus Beris; species Beris morrisii. The sequence goes on from OX638311.1 coordinate 33,323,510, forward strand.
GCCTTTTTCGTGGTTTTGCCAATTCGGCTGTGTGAAATATTCGCGAGTAGTTTCTTGCACACTCTTATTTAGACTGTGCCAAAGAAAATGATTAAAACACGACTTCTTTTCGCGATTTTTCTGCGCGAGTTAGAAAACGCATTTTAGAAATTTTTTAGCAAAATGTAATGGAAGCAATGCATCCCTTGCTTCCATGGACGCCACGCCACTGCTACTAACAGAAATTTCCTTCGATAGGTTAATACCATATCCCCGGAGTAATTAATATAATAATGCTAATGTGAATCGGAAAATGCTAATCGGTTGTGGAGCCAGCTATAAATAAATTGGGGAAATTGTTTAAAGTGACCAAGGGCTGTTTTGAGCCTTGGTACCAGGATAAATATAGCAGAATATAAATCAGTTTGCAGTTATAGGAATTCTTGGTCTATTTGTAGCAATTTAGTACTAGCAGCTAATGAAAATCCCAGGGTTACCCCTAAAGTTACACATGTCACATTGCGCAGCCCAGTCAATTTTTCAAACACATACTGCTCCTATGTCCTGAACTATTTCCACTTAAAACTAAAGTTCGAAATATATTTTTGTTGTGGTGTATACACGTATCTACTTAGTGAAGCTATGAGTTTATCTAAAAAAAAATATACGTACACATTTTGTACAGATATAAAAAATTGTTATAACGACGTATTTTTAAAAAGGATCAACATGATTGCCACTTCCAAAATCTAATAAACTGCGAGTGACAGGCTCAAGAAAAATTATTGTTCTTTCGAATAAAGAAAGTTGATAAAGGAAAACTTTAAGGAGGCATTTGAAAATTCCGGCGTTAAAATGTAACACTTGTGGCTTCTGTATGGTCACGGTCGCTTTATTCTTGACTTTATTATCCCGTCTCCTAACTGAGGCAATCGATTTATTATGCCCCAAGGGAGAGGCAATCTTTGAATGGAGCGGACGTCGTGGGAAAATCTTAGATACATTTTATTATGTATGTACATATATCAAGGACGAACCAATACAATAAAAATATCCATTTAGGTGTGTGAGTGAGAAAATTTATGTTTCTGATTTCTTCATAGTCGAAGATGGCCAGACATTTCTGCCTCATCAGCCACCTTAACCCCCAGGGTATCCGTACAGATTTCTTTTTTTTTTGACATTATTTTCGTTTCCCGACGCATCCAGGCTTATTCTCATTAGCTTAAGTGACGGAGGTGGTAGATTTGGAAGCTGTAAGCCACCTTTCTGTTCGGTTTATTTATGAGGATAATTTTTCTTTTTTTTCCCCCCGGGAACGCTGTAATATGACCCTGTGTTGGGGGTATAGAAATTGAGGAAATTGTGAAATATTTCACAGTTGACAGAGTTTCACTTTTACAAACGAGCTAATTCTAATGGAATAAGCATAAGTGAAAAATTGAATTTACATCCTGTACGGAATAGACAATTTTTCGTGGTGGTATTCCTACACAAAGCATATATTGAGGTACGGGGGTGGGGTGGCTTATCTCAGAAACAGATTGTGCTGGAAAGGTAAAGCGTAGAGTACGTTATGTAGATTTACTACAAGAGTAACTAAAGCAAAAAATAGTTCAGATTTTAAATGGTGTAGAAAGATGGAGTAAAAAATTTCCATGAAAAGGGTTTTTTTTCCACATTTTCACAAAGCTCGTTATATTATTTAAGCATATGAGTTATCAATTTAATTTGACTTCAGTGCTGTTAATATAAGCACCTAGAAACATTTCTTTAAATTTTTCGATTTCTAACTCCTAAAAGGGTGTAAAGTGGTTACGTATATTTTCACGAATTCCGATATATTTCTTGGGTCTAATGAGATATAGAATTCACTTTTACGTACTAAGGCTTCAAATATAATCGGAGAAAAAATAGATGAAAGCTTTTTTCGATATTAAATCCAAGATGATGTAAGGAACTAGGGTAAAGAACCCAGTTACGAGCCCTACGCCAGTTCCGAGCCACCATCTTTAATCCCACGAATAGCTAAAAATTCATGACAGTTTATCCTTCGCAATAATTTTTAGCAATCACTTTCAATTGCTTTTAGTAATTCAACTATATGCTTCGTGTGAAATATTTTCAATTGTTGTCAGAATTCGTAAAGAACACACGTGTTCCAGTAAACGGCAAGCTCCTTATAGTTTTCGTTAAGAAACTTCAGTGACACCATAGTGCTTAAAACATTAGTTTTATATAATTGGTGTAAGTATTGTGACAATATCACTTTCCATATTGTCACAATACTACACTTACTACACTTGCTACAAATATTACTATGTAATTTATTAAACATTGAAAATTTTATATTTAATTAGAATAATAAGACGGCTCGGGACTGGTACTGTATTTCTGATAATTTCCATTTTCGAGCCGGGTGGCTCGCAACTGGCATTTATGTATCTTTTTTATGGACCCTGTTGCGAGCCCCAACTTCTGAGCCTCCTACGAATTTTAAGACAATTTCCTTAAAAATACAATTTTAATTAAACATATAATTATACCGAAAATATTTTAATATAATAGGTGTGTTTTTTTGCGCATTTATCCAGATTAGAGTAGTGATTAAAATTTACATTGAAAACAACAACAATATTGCTATTTTTGTTATTTTTTATTCCCTTTCCCTGTAGATAGTAGGCAAGAATATAGATTTTAACCGGAATAGTTAACCCAGTAAGCTCACTGGGGGAACTATTCGCGATAAATTCTCTAATCTAGCCTACTATCTATGGAAAAAAGATATAAAGAATCGTAAAAACAGCAATGTTGTTGGGTTTTTTGTATATAAATTTTCTATGCTGTCCTATCCTACTCTGGAGAGCATTAAAACGCACCTAATATTGTTATAATGAATTAATATAGATATTTTTGGTTACGAAGTGTGTTTACTATGATAACGTTAAAAAATATTCACTTGTTTTAGATATAAGGTAATTTAATATGCCAAAACCGAAATATACACAGGAGCAATTACAGGTTGCTTTAGAGGATATAAGGAAAGGGTCAACAATTCGTTCTGTAGCTCAGAAACATGGGATTCCGCGCGGTACAATACAAAACCGTTTGCATAATAGAACGCATAAACCAATCAGTGGCCCTTCACCTATTTTAACTGATGAATAAGAAGAGAAAATTGTCGACTGGATATTACAGTGTCATCTCAAAGGCTTACCTAGAAGAAAAGAGGATATTCTATTTGCTGTAAAGGAATTTTTGGATGCCCTGCCTAGAGGAAATCCATTTAAAAATAACAGCCCCGAGAATAAATGGTACAGGAGATTCCTCCAGCGACACCCTTCTTTGTCAGTTAGAACACCTGAAGCAATTACTGATGCCAGCTCCAAAGTTGTATATAGTATATTTAATTGCTATATAAATGTGATCTTAACATTTTTCATAATTATAGAACGTTGAAAACTTCAATATATCTGAAATGCCAATTATTTTTATAGGTGATCCAAATGTATCAGACATTACGTCGTTAGCGATACGACAAGCCGAAAAACAAAGTTTTATTATTTCATCAACACCATTTTTTTGTTAAAATGAAATATGTATTTATTTTTATTTAAAATCTTGGCTTCTTTAAATAATGTTAGGTACTATTTGCTATGAGAGCATGTGAGGCTCGGAACTGGCACATGATGGCTCGGAATAGGGATCAGAGCAGCTCGGAACTGGAACAAAGGCCATTTTAAACTTTTTATTGATTTTCTTTAAACTATTATACCAATTTTTTATTGAATAGGTATTATAACAAATAAGAATAAAATATTAAATCAGAACAGTAAAATATCAGATTGGTAACTGTATATTCTGATTTTTAACGATGACTCAGAGTCAACATTTGTCTTAAGGGGGCTCGGAACTGGGGTCTTTACCCTATTCAAGTTTTCACGAATTCCGACAAACCTTTTAGGATTAGGGAGATCAAATCGCTTTAAAAATTGGTTTCAGAATTTTGCGATATTTAACCTGTAAGAAGACTTCAATCTGAAAAAGTAGTCTGGGTGGCTTAGTGGCTAGAGCACTTGCCTTCGGTGCACCTGGTACCAGGTTCGAATCTGCTTGGCGACAAGTAGTTTTCGAGAATTGGATTGGGTGCCGGACTACAAGTTCACTCAGCTGTAAATGAGGTAAGATTGAAGAGGGTAAATAGCAAAGCTGATGTCTATATAGAGCCAACACAGGAGCGGCGGTGGACGCACTTTTTTTTAATCTCAGGAACGGCTGATGCTTGGAACTTGAAAGTTGGTATGTATATATATGTTTGTATACTATAAAAGAATTGTAGTCTGGGTGGCTTAGTGGCTAGAGCACTTGCCTTCGGCGCACCTGGTACCAGGTTCGAATCTGCTTGGCGACAAGTAATTTTCGAGAACGGTGTTGGATGCCGGACTAGCAGTTTACTCAGCTGTAAATGAGTACCTGTGTTAAAATCGGGGTAATAATCACGGACGAGCGTGTGGCTGACCACTTCACCATTGGTCTAGTAATGAAGTAACTCTAGCATTATTTCAAGGCCTAGGCCCAATTTGGGCTGTTGTGCCATTGATTATTAAGAAGGTGTAAAATTATTGTGTATGTTATTAAAAGTTTCGACATTCACTTAGGTCTGATGAGATATCGCCTAAAAATCCGTTTTGAAATTTGTTTTGGGTATTGAACACCTAAAGGGCTGTGTCGATATTTTATCCCTATGTTTCTATTGAAATATTAAAAAGAATAAACTGTATGATAAAATGTATGAAACCCCTTGACATCTTGACCTTAGGGGTTGAATCAAAAAAAAATCCTGAAAACACTGTCAATGTTTATATGAAAAACTCGTAGAAGTAAAATTAATTCAATATTTCAGAAGACCTAACACCCTATTTTAGCATTTGATAATATTATTTGGCAGTTGCGAAAAACAATTCAGCGTGCACACTATGACTGGTCTCGCGATATGGTGCACGCGATGCGATGCGTGCGTCGCTCGCATCGCCTTTACTGTAATTCCACCTTTAAGCCTAGTACTATGTTCCGAGCGAAAGGAAATGAACTGTCAAATCCCATATAAAAAAAAAATGAATATTTCGTTTATTGTTCGCGACGAAATATTTCGTTCGTTTTTCAGTACTGTGTTCATGAGCGGAATGGACATTTGCAGTAGTCACTAATAGATGGCGCTTGGTTTCATTAAAGTTTTTTTTCCAAGGGTACGGTATCCTTGTATGACAAGCAAAATATATGATAATTAAAAATTTTCAACCGTTCGCTGTCAATTCAGTTCGTTTGTGCTCGGGAAATTTTGTGTGAGTTATATTTTGTTGTGTTGTGTGCCGGAATTGTAACTTCTAGCCAATATTTTAATTTCATTGCCATCCACGTAGGTTGCTATGGCAACACTGATGTGAATACGTCAAATCTGACATTGTCGTCTTAATGCTTGACATTTTTAGTGGCGAACGTACTCAGAACGTGTTGTCATACGAGTGCTATATGTGTTGTTTATAGATACTTGAAATATTCATCTTGGTCGAAAAATGGAATTAAATCGTGAACATTTTCGTGCGATGATTTTCTATGACTACGCAGTGTGCCGATCAACTCGCTTCGACTTTTGGTGATGAAGCCCCATCTCGAGCCACCGTATTTCTCTGGTTTTCTGAATTCAATCGTGGTCGCACTTCGCTACAGGACGAATTTCGTGAAGGTCGTCCAAAATCGGCAGTTGTGCTAGAAAACATCGATTCTGTGCGCGAACTGATATTGCAAGATCATCATGTGACATACCGTGAGATTGAGGCATTCCTGGGTATTAGTTCCACTCGCATACATTTAATATTGCATGAACATTTAGCTGTCAAAAAAATTCATTCGCGTTGGATACCGCATAATTTGACAATCGCTCAAAAAAAGCTTGTATCGATTGGTGCAAAGAAATGTTGAAAAAATTCAAAAGTGTGTTGATCTTCATGAAGAATATTTTGAAAGACAATAAAGCCATTTTTGATTATAAATATTTATTTTTATTTGTCTATCTCAAAATTTAAGTAGCAACCTACGTAGTAGCGAACTGTATAGTTTATCTCACTCTACTTCGAAGGTACCTTTTCGTTCGGTATCAAATGTTATAATATAATAGTTATCAAATGTAGCGAACTCGATGACTAGTTGATGTTTCAGCGTTGGCAAGTCATTAGGAAGTGTTGACTTGTGTACAGCAATTACCATGAACTTTAGTGAGTTAAAAAGGCTATAGTACGAGTATCATCGCCAAATTCTTATACGTCCTATCATAAAGAGCGTACCGACCTCCAAATGCCGTCACAAACTTCATCAGTCATCAACTGAGCGGTTCAATTTTCGGTGCGTTCTTCGCTACGATTACAACGAAAAATATAATACGAGCAGGAAATCTGCCAACCTTTGCTCAACTTTATTATTTTTTGGGTAGAAGTTCGAAACGCGTCTTATGCTGAGATGCGGTGTAGGGTACTATGCGACCATAGAGATATACATATGTACTGGAGATGACGAAGAGCGACTGTTTTGAAGCCGGACGAATCCACGCAAAGAACCGGCAATAAACACTATGGTACTATTAACATCTTACTCACATTTATATTATACTCCGGTCTTGAACACGAAAACGCCATACATTTCAATACTAGGCTACTATTTGCATTTCACTGCCACTACAAAAACGTTCAATCTGGTTAAAAATGCTTCAAAGTGCTTCATACAAAAACGGTGTCTTGTCGTCTCCAGTATTTATATCTCTATGTATGCGACTGACAACCTGGAAAAATAGCGTTCCAAATACTTTAGCATAGTTGGGTCACAAAGACCGAGGAGTTTATTTTGACATGAGTTCAAAGAGTTGAACGTTTAAGGCACACGTTCAATTCGTCGACCCTGGAGATTGCTGAAATGTACGGTTTAATGTTCTTGATATCTGAAAATTAATAAACTTTTAAAAAACGACTTCTACTACTACTTTTGCCCCACTTATGGAAAACTAATTCGTAAACGCGCATACCACCTTCTGGCATAGTGAATTGAAAAAACCTTGCTCCATATTGTTTTATCGGTGTAGGATTTTCTTGCCAGGGCATCGTGGAGCTGAGCAATGCCATTGTTCCTGTTCAGTTATCACAGATTGTACGCTACGGCAAATGTACAATACACTTTCGGATATTGCGATTGGCTCTACATATGGTCACAACAATGTACAATGTGTACGCAAAGAGTAGTTGCTAATTAGAAAATGGCTGCTAGGTTTTTTCACCTATTTTTCTTGCATGCATTTTTCATTACATACCATTTTCAGGTGTTTCAATTGTTTGAAGTTGGCGCTCTAGCCTGAAACGGGAAAATGTTTTATCAGCTGGGGATTTAGATACTACCATCCGGCGCAGAGATAATACCGTTTCGAGTGCTGGAAGTGGCAAAAAGGTCACATACTTAAGGTGTTATAACACTGTGGATGTAGAATTTTTCTACATTTTATATAATTTTAAAATCTAAGGGGGTTTAGTGTTTGATTAAAAGTTTCCTAATTATGAAAGTTTTCTGGTATTTAGATAAGCTATGAAATGTATGTATGTATAACATTGAAATAAATGGGGATTTCCAGAGAAGAACAACATTTAAAGGAAGCTGGAGCTGAATGAAATTCTGTCGCAGTTATTGTGGAGGGTATCGGTAGATACTTAGGCCAAGGAAAAGGCCGATTGTAACCTAGCTGTTTCGTTGAAGAATTTAAAGGTGATCATGCTTCATCCAGGTTCAGGACTTAGACGTTATGACTATATTGCACTATGAGAACGGAATTGTCGTAACTTCCAAAAACAGTTTTTGAGATTGGAACAGTTCCAGTAAACTTAAAATTGTGTCTAACGTTATCTTCTTTTTTTAAAAATAATAATTTGGATTGATCTGAACGCAAAAAAGGATTTTAATAATGAAAATCATTTTTACTTTATTATTTTAATAATGAAGTATTGCTATCGATTTTTAAAAAAAAGAAATTTGCTACCCTGAAAATTTTTTAATACGTTTCATAACTAATAAGCACCAAAAAAGCAAAAAAAAATTTCAGTCCGTCTGTGCGCCGTACGCCGTCCGCCGTACGTAAAAGGTTTGAGGGCTTATAGCTCCCAAACCCTATGAGCTATTTAATTGAATTTTTTTTTTAGTAGACTAGATTGGCTCCTTGAAGTGACCACTTTTTGAGTGATGTGGGTGTGAGGGGGATCTGGGGAAGCGTTTTAGACGAACAATTTTGGTTTCTAGATCTCAGCAACCGCTTATGTTAGGAGGCTGAAACTTGGAATTTATATAGAGCTTTAATAGTGGACCCATTTGTTGATATGGGTGAAGGGGTGTGAGAGTGGGGTGAAAAATAATGCGTCCGAAACGTTCGAAAGGCGAGATCGACACATTCTAAAATCCATATCTCCTAAACGGTTAATGTCACAAAATTAAAACTTAATGATAATTTGTAAGTATAATAGGAGAATAGATCAGCAACATATTTTTGAGTGGGGGCAGTGTCGTACGGAGGTGGGGGGTGAAAAACCTTATACTACGATATCTCACGAACCAATTGCACTAGAAAAATAAAATTCGGTTTCTGTATAAAGGTTGACAAATAAAGTTTGCTGAAAGTAAATTTTTTTCAGGGGGTGGTGGAGCATGGGAGTGGAGGGGATAAGCATTTTTTTTTAAAAAATCACGTCTCATATTTCAAGAACAGTGTAAGATAGATACTTTACCAGAAGTAGGCCTAATAGACCCCAGCAGGAAAAAATGCATCTCAGAGATGAGGGTGTAGAGGGTGAGGGTGGGGAAGGGTGAAAAGGAAAAAGTTCAGATTTTTATATCTCGAGAACCTATACTGATATAAAACTGAAACTTAGTATTTAGATAGAGTTATAGTAGTATCATGTTGAAAAATATAAATTTTTATAGGGGTAGTATGGTACTGGGGTGGAGGGTGTTTTTCCTAACTATAGAACGGGTTATGCTAGAAAGTTGAAATTTGGTATGTATATGTAAATCAACTAGGAAAGTAATATCAATTAAAAAAAATTGCAATATCCATTGGCGTTCGGAGGGGGGCAAAAAAAAATGATCAGTGAAAATGGAATGCATATATTTTCACGATTTTCATCATATCTATTAGGTCTTTTCAAATATTGAATTAATTTCTTTTGTACGGATTCTTCATATAAAAACCTAGAAATTGTTTTCAGGATTTTTTGGAATTCGATCCCAAGGTGGTGGGTGTAAAGGGGATGTATACATTTTCACGAATTCAGCCGTATACTTTCACGGGCTTGTTTAATAATCACCTATAACTTGTTTTCAAGTTTTTTCTTTTTTCAACCCTTAAGAGGATATAAACGGGTAGAACACGTTTTCACGAATTCCGTCATATCTCTTAGGAGTGATAAGACATCTGATCGCATTTCAGGCTTTTTTGATATTCAACCCCAAAGTGGGTGCCAGAGGGTTGAATATGTTTTCACAAATTCTTACATATTTCTTAGTTCTAATGAGATATCGAATTCATTTTTACTTCCTAAAGCTTCCTTCATAATCGTTGATAAAGTTGATTTCAGGATGTTTGATATTCAACTCCAATAGGACGTAATGCTTTCGACATATTTCCTAGGTTTGATGAGATATTAGATTTGTTTGCACTTCCACAGACTTTTATATAATCGCCTACAAACGCATTTCCGATTTTATGTCATGCCCCAAAACCAAATAACGAAAAACCTCCTAATCGAGTAATAACTAATATTATACTACGACTTAGACTGCGTCCCGGAGTATGACTCAATTATGTAATTCATATGTTATATGTGGCAGCGGCGTAATTATTCTAGCGCGACCCCATTCTAACCGCTCCCTAAACTTTTTTTTTGGTTTTCAGTCACATAGTAACCTACACCGCATCTCAGAATTAAACGCGTTCCGAACTTTTACCGAAAAAATAATAAAGTTGCGTCCAGACTGTTGTTAGTTAAATAGCGTCTAAATAGTAAAGGATGAAAGATACGAAAGTGTTCCATTGGAAAGAGCGTTAAAAAATACATAAGAATCAATCAAAACCTGAAAATTGCCATTTTGGAAGTTACGACAGTTCCTTTCTCATAGTGCGATATATAAAAAAAAACACTTTTTAATTTACATCATCCAAAAAGCTTTTTCAAATATAACAGTTGATTTATTTAAAATAGTATATACAACATGTATAGGACCAAATCTTGAAATCGCTGTCGAAGTGTGGAATACTTATTTTAAAATTTTGAGCTACTGGAAAAGATACAAAGCCTAGCAATGATATCGATATTCAAAAGGTCCTCTTCGTAGTCTAGCTAAATATGTTAACGGCTCCATTCTGAAATTTTTTTTGCTACGCTTGTGATTTTCGCATTCTGGCGCAGCAGTCATAAGAAATGTCGCTATAATTTCTCCACATAGTGAAAAGGATGATGTGCTGTCTGTGTCTGTGATCAATTCGGACCTTGCAGGTGTATAAACCAAAGTTCTGTGCCTTAGGAAATATCGAAAACGTGGAAGTCTGAAGTAACTCCGGACATCATCAGAAGACAATCCTTGTTTAGGATTGGGTCAACTTGGACTGACGGCGATCATGTTGTCAGAATAAAACGTTCCTTCTACTTATAGAGGATGGACCATACAAATGTGCTTAAAAATAGAGTACTAATGATTTTTTTGAGAACTGAAAAAGATTCGGACCATTTAATAAAATTGCAACTTACTTTATCTTTTCTTACTTATCTATGACAATAGTTCGTCTCACCATAAAATTCCACATTGTTTTAAAATAGGTTTCAGGATTCATTTCATCTCGAGTATCTCATAATAGGCTGCTGTTCTATTATCATAATTGCCATAGGTTTCCCATTATCTTCAAGTGCATTCTGAACATGGTATAATACCAATTAAAAACGGTCATTTATTATAAAAAAAACCACAGTAAGTACCGGCGACGTTAATGTACAATACGCGAAAGTGAAAGCATGCACCTACTCCAATTTTCGGGCGTTATAGTGATCATAATGAAATATTCGCTTATTGCACGCACAAAAAGAGCTGAAGCTTCAAATGAATAAAAAATTGAAGGTTCCAATTTTGCGCAACAAATGTTAGAAGATGGCTGAACTATAAATACGATTGTCACATTAGAGAATAGCATTAGTCAAACCATGAAAGTATTCGTTTGCTTGTTGGCTCTAGTAGCAGTCGTATCTGCCGGATTTATTGGCGGTGGCGGTGGTTCCGGTGGAGGAGGTGGTTGGTCTGGAGGTGGAGGTGGAGGCAGTGGCTGGACAGGAGGCGGAGGAGGTGGTGGTGGCGGAAAAGGAGGATTTGGCGGTGGTGGTAGCGGAGGTGGAGGCGGTGGCTGGACAGGAGGCGGAGGAGGTGGTGGTGGCGGAAAAGGAGGATTTGGCGGGGGTGGTAGCGGAGGTGGAGGCGGTGGCTGGACAGGAGGCGGAGGAGGTGGTGGTGGCGGAAAAGGAGGATTCGGTGGGGGTGGTAGCGGAGGTGGAGGCGGTGGCTGGACAGGAGGCGGTGGAGGTGGCGGAAAAGGAGGATTTGGCGGTGGAAGTGGTGGCGGCGGAGGTGGTGGATGGAAGGGAGGCTCCGGCGGCGGCGGTGGTGGCAGCGGTGGAGGTGGTGGTTTTTGCTGTGGTGGGGGCGGTGGTGGTGGCGGAAGCGGCTGGAAGGGATAAAATTGTTGATTCCTATTGTAAATGAATAGCCACAAATTTTTTTTTAATAAAATAAATTTTTTAAAAAACAAATTTATAATTTTTTTTTAAATACCAAAGAATTTACTACAGAGGTGTATATGTCAATATGTTGCTAACAATGCACAGATAAAGGTATCTATTATGACATATAAAGAAATATAGGAGAAGTTAGTCTTGAAAAAATAATCATTCGTGCCCTGGCACTTACATTGGTATATTAATTTCGAACTGATATGCTCGAGAGCTAGGGACCCTCTGCAAGGGATTGGGAACATTTAAGACACATTTCCGAAACTGCGTCTGAATGTAATTAAATTTGAAGCTTTTCTTGAAAACGGTAATTTCGCATTAATTTCTTGAGGGACATAGCACCTACGATCTATTTGAAAATATCAAAACAAACATAGTTATCTACAGACTATTGATTTTAAACATTCCGCAGTCACGATAGGCTGCAAGCCAATCTCTTGAATAACTGAACTCCGATTTTATTTTATTAATAATAAAGTATTGCAATTGGCCTGAAATTTCAAAAAAAATTTGATGCCCTGAAATTTTGTATTTTTACGTTCTAGGACTATAGTTAATTCCAAAATAGACAAAGTCCGTCTGTCCGCCGAAGACGCGTACCTCACAAGCACGTTGAGATATTCATTTTAAATTTTTTTTGGTATTTTGAATGGTTGAACCCCTAAGCGTGGTATCTTTTTAATACAATATCTTCCGAACCAATTGCACCGGAAAGATAAAATTTGTTTTATGTATATACTCGTAGGATTATAAGTGGAGTTTACTGTATGTAAAATTTTTGAGGGAAGGTGGAGCACGGAAGCAATTTTTCAAAAAAATAAATTTTTATTTCTCAAGAACAGTAGTAGTAAAGACCTTCAAAATTTTACAGGAGTCAGGGCACAGTATACCTCTAGCAGGGTATGCAGATGTAGGGGGAAATGGTGTGAGGGAGTGGGACGAAAAAAAAAACTGAGTTTTATTTCTCAGAAACCGCTTATGCTAGAAAGTTGAAATTTAGTAAGCAGATGTAGCTATATTTCAGGTGTAATTAAATCAAAAATAAAGTTCAGAACTTCATTGGCGTACAAAGGTGGAGTGAAAAAATGTTCGTGAATTTTATTGCAGCGGGAATAACCAGGAGGCTATTTGGAACGTTATTTTTTAGATTGTCAGTCGCATAGTACCCAACACCGTATCTCATCATTAAACACGTTTCGGACTTCTACCCATAAAATAATAACGTTGCGCCCAGACTGTTGGCAAATTTGTAAACTGTTTTCTGATGCTTTTGACGGTAAATTCTTTCACCCGTAGCAAAAACAAGTAGGACCCAAGGCGCCGAACCACTTTCCCACACGAATTTCAGCATATTTATCCATTTATCTGGAAAAATGGTAAAATTAAATAAATACTTGTGTAATACTTTAAATACTTGTGTAAGTGTCCAACCCGCAGTATTGAAGGAATTTCACTCAAAAACAATCTCGATCTTACTTTTAATTCAAACCTAATTCTTGTAAAAATTCGACTTCCTCGCCCGATATTTTGAGTTACTGTGGATTTCGATATAGAAATGACAAATTTTTCAGTGAACTTTGTATGGCAGCTCCAGAAGAAACTTGGATTTTCTTCATATTCATCACTTTTTCCGCAACTATAATATTTGGGAAGTAAGTTTCAAATTTATAGCATGAAGCTTTCTGAAGTTATCGGACAATATTCTGAAACATTCGTTTTAAGGCAGCCAACAGATGGAGTGCTGCGATTTCACCTGTTAACGAACTTAACCTACGGATTTTGAGGTTTTCGACAGAAACGAGCATATAATAAAATATATTGTTTTTTCGTCCGAAACTCGGTTCTATACGTTACAAACTTTTGGGCTAAAAAAATAAAACTCATAGCTCAAGAACTTTAATCGAGTATTTGCTTTGCGTTAGATATCATAATTTTATTTTGTAGGGTATCTACATGCATCTAACATTTATTGGTGTTTTAGGGTGTTACTAGCTTTATGACTTTCTCATTGATGAAAAATAAAATATTTTGCATTTCTAATTCCTATCAGTCTCGGTTTCATATGCGACATAATTAGATATGCCTGACTATATGCTTCATTAATAACAAGGATCATGAAAATTAATGAAATTACGAACAGAGGTTAAAACAGCCGTATGTACAAACAAATTCAGTAAACAATTGATAATCAGTCCAGGATTTGTGAACTTCATCATCATAAATTTTCATTACGCTACTTCTACTTGTAAATGATTAAGACATTTTTATTGCTATATTTTTTTTATTGATTTTATTAACACAAAAATAATGATTATTATAAAAAGTTATTTAAAAAAAAATTAAGAAACATAAGCCACAATCTTATCCTTTCCAGCCGCTTCCACCTCCACCTCCTCCACAGCAGCCGCCGCCACCGCCACCACTGCTTCCGCCTCCGGATCCTCCTTTCCATCCACCGCCTCCACCTCCACCTCCACCACCACCGCTTCCTCCTTTCCAGCCACCACCTCCACCGGAACCGCCACCACCAGCTCCTCCTCTCCAGCCTCCGCCTCCTCCGCTGCCACCTCCACCAAATCCTCCTTTTCCGCCACCACCACCTCCACCGCCTCCTGACCAGCCACCTCCGCTTCCACCTCCTTTCCCGCCACCACCACCTCCGCCGCCTCCTGTCCAACCACCTCCTCCACCACCTCCACTTCCTCCACCGCCTCCACCAATAAATCCGGCAGATACGACTGCTACTAGAGCTAACAAGCAAACGAATACTTTCATTTTGTGACTGATGCTAATCTCTAATTTGATGAACGTATTTATACTTTAGTCTTGTTCTTACATTTGTTCAGTGCAACCTTACATTTTTTTTTCAAGTTTCTTTGTTTTTGCCTCTTGTAAGCACACATTTCTTTGCAATCACTGCAATGCACCAAAAATTTAAGTACTTTTACTTTTATGCACATAAGACGGTAAATAGTGCATTTTTTTCGCGATAAAATTAACAGCGAACAAGTTAGGCTGCTTAAAAATAATACCAGAGTTAGGATATGCCATATTCAGTCTAAAATACGAAATTTCTAGTCCATAGTTATGATCGATCTTTTATGCATTTGTAGGATAGTTATGCGGAGTAGTAGAGATACCCTTTTTATACCTTAGCCTGTATTTCTGATTCTACATCACTGAAACACATTTTACGAGCAATCAGTAAATTTTCGTGCGGCACAAGAAAAAACGTCGTAATTTGTTCTGAATACATTTGCTATTATTCTCATAATATAGACCACAATTTCTAAAAAATAACACATTTTATGGGTCACATTGTACACTTCGGGTTATTTATAACCTATGGTTAATTCTAGTTTTTCCAGAGGTTAGGTATTGTTCACTTGTAGTTAAGATTTAACCGGTGAATAAGATCCGGTTTACTACGATATCCAGGGATTTAACCTGCGATTTGACAATTTTTGTATATTTTATGATTCAAGTAATGGCAAGAGCTCATTCCGGATAATTCGAGTGTCTTGTTGCCAAAAACCAAAATTCCGTTGGCTGTCCATCCGTCCGTTCGTCTGTCTGTCCGAACGCACTATAACCCTGAGCACCTTCACCTAGAATGTAAAAATTTAGAATGTGCATGTTTGGTCGAATTCGTTGACGATCAAAATCATCGTACTCCTTCGGGTAGCTGCCATACAAAAGTCCTTAAGACACGTGGTAATATTGGCCGATAACTTAAAAACACTTTAAACTATGACATGGCAATTTTGTGTACGTTGATTTTCCGATAGTATAGGTATGGATATGAGTAAAAACGCCTGGAGTCCTTCGTGTAGCTGCTATACAAAAATCCTGTAATTATCTCAGTCTCACAAATTTACGGAACTCACTATAACTCAAGATATTTTTAGGTTGATTTATTTATAAATACTATTTTTTCGCAGAATTCTCACTTTAAGCATCAATTTACACTAACGTGCATACTAAAAAAATAAACAATTGTTTAACGTAATGATAAGCAACACGCAACAGCTTTATTGCAATGGGTGTTCATTAAAACGCACTTACTTTAATATTCAAATTAGATATAAAGTGTGTATATCCTTATTCCTTATACGTGCTTTAGGAGGCAGTAATAATAATTGGGACTAATAAGAGTGCTGTTTTTATGTGGTTTGTATCTCTGCAACTTTGACCTTTGCAGTCCGTCATTGTTTCGATTATATTGGTTACTACTTGCTGTTGAGTTGTCCCAAATGGTCATTCTTTAATGTTAATGTAATTAGACTCAGTGCGAGATCTGGATTATCATTTTGAGCGATGAGGTGGCCAAAATTTGAACTAGACTGAAAACTAGGATTTCCCTTAGATTGTGGAATGTTGCCAATTTTTCTTGG
Organism: Beris morrisii; assembly: GCA_951812415.1. NCBI lineage: Eukaryota > Metazoa > Arthropoda > Insecta > Diptera > Stratiomyidae > Beris > Beris morrisii. Next base: position 33,339,738 of record OX638311.1, read on the forward strand.
CAGTTTGGCATATTTAAGCTATTCGGATCAGACTATCTAATCGCTAAATTGAATGCAAATCTCCCTACATTCAATTTTCAATATCCGTGGAGATACAGGGTAGTCAAGAAAAGTGTTTCGGACCAGTACCCTCACTCACTTAAAACGTTATATCTTGAAAACTAATAATCAGAATTCAAAGTGATATAGCTTGTTTTTTAGGGAATTGAATTACAGTAACAGTTCAAATTGTAACTGCACCCGATTTTGAGATATTTACTTCAAAACACAATTCCGTGATCAAAGTACTCGTAGTTTTACTCAGAAAACCCCATTATAAAAATGTTAGTTTAATTTTATTATTTTTATTTGTCATATTATGTCCTACAAAAGTTGCATACACTTGCATTGCATAAGTTTAATAATTAAGAAAAAATTATGATTCCAAAAATATTTCACTTTTATGCAAAAAAGAAGAACATGTTGATCTACACTCTTTGCTTGAACTGAAAGAAGTTAATAATAGTGTTTATGCTTTATTTCAAAATTTGTTAATTACATTAAATGTTCAAAATGGCAACCTTGCACGCTAAAGCTCGTTGTGCAAGTGTTCTCTTGGTAGTCATACTCTTCAACTTCTGCCTTACTTCTGTTGCTGCGGTATCGATCCTGGTATTTAGATCGTCCAATGTTACTACTGCCGTTACGTAGACAAGGTCCTTCATTCGTCCCCATACAAAGAAATCCATAATAGTAAGATCAGGAGATCTTGAACCTTGAAGGCCAGTGTATCGTTCCATTTCTACCGATCCAGCGATTGCTATAATTGGAATTTAACCAATCTGTGATTTGTCGGCCGCAATGAGCTGAAGAACCATCGTGTTGGTGAAACATGGAATCCAATCGTACCAGTGGAATATCATCCAAAAAGTCATGTAGATCATTTGTTAAAAAATGTAAGTAATTGGAACTATTGAGGGTAGGTGGAAGCATAATAGGTCCAATTAAATCGTTAAATCTCGTTACCAATCATACCTACCCGATAAATTGAAACTAAATCTGTCCTGAAATGATACCACTCTTCTTGTGTATAAATTGCTCTCAGCCCACGTATGTAGGTTGTGGAAGTTTGTGATACCGTCTCTGGTAAATTGGGACTCATCCGTCCAAAGAATGTTGTTCATAGAATTCTCGTCATCTATTTGTCATTGAAGGAGCCAATTGCAAAACTCCATCCTTTTGAACAAATCAATGGATAGCAGCTCCTGCACTATTGTGTGATGGTAGTGATGCAAGTCTTCTGCTTTTAAAACACTCCAAACTTAGAGATGTTCAACTGCAATGCCAAGCGTCGCATACTGATTGATGGATCATTTTGAACTTTCTGCAGTATTCTTTCATCGATCTGAACAGCGACTATTGGCGCAGGATTTGCATTTGCTATGCTCGTCCTACTGCTGCCAGTTTACTAAATCCTTCCGTAAACGTCTTGAAATACTTTCCTGTCAGGTGTCCGTCGATGAGGATATTTCTGATGATACAGCGATCGCGCCGCTCGTGTATTTTCCTGACATTCTCCATAGATGAACATAATGTCTCCATATTCTACATTGGAGTACTCAGGCATTTTGAAATTATTTTCTAAATTCTACTAATACCTTCTACTTTTAGCAATGTAACTGAAACTGATAAAAATATGAAGGTTGTTTAGCTTTTATAGGCGTTTTATTTTGTTAGGTATATTTCGGGTCATAGTTTGGGTTGTCCAGCCATAATAATGAAAAAATTTAGTACACACGATATCTATCTGGCATTTGCAAACTAAAATTAATTTAGAATCGGTTCATTATTTGTAGACTTTCTACAAATGAACCACTTTATTTCAAGTTATGGACACTCATAGAAATATAACATACAAGAGCAAATAGATTTTCCAATATTAATGACTGTCATAGAGTTTCTTTATTTTTTGCATAATTTATTAATTACAATTTTTGCTGCATTGGCAGGTTGCAAAAATGGCAGTCCCTCAAAAGTTATTGGTACATGTGTACTCTGGAAAACCGAACAACTCACTTATTATTGATATTGCAATATTGTAGAGAGCTTCTCGCAAGTTCTAAACACTTCTCGAATGTAATAGGTACTTCTTCCGCGGTTCACACAAACAACCGAATATGCTAAAAATTTCTCGACTCATCACATGCAGTATATAAAAGCTGCAGATCCGGGAGATAAGTCTACTACGAGAGTGAAACGCCGATCTACACGAAAGTGTATTTTAAAAGTGATTTTCATCGATAACAACGATCAAGTAGTAAATGAAATTGAATTGTGCTTTACTTGAAAACTGGGCAAAATTATTTTTCAAGAATAATTTTCCCTTAATTTGCACCTAATATGTTTCTCAATAAGATTTTTAAAATGGTGATAAATAAAAAATGTATGTATTCACACAATATTTACATTACAGTGTTTCTTAAGAATTCTGGAACACAGTTCGTCGTTGAAATCGCAACTGTGTTCTACACGTTTAAGAAGGTCTATAAAATTGCGAAGTTGATCGCTACAAGTTGGGCTACAAGTCTTCGTGCGGGTTTTGGGCAATTTCATACAGCTCACTTGGCGAGTTCTGCAGCCAACTGTCTGGCAACCCTCCCTAGGGGGTTGAATTTTGAAAAAAAAGGGATATAAGTGTTTAGGCGATTACATAAAAAGCGAACAAACGAATTTGCCTTATCATCAGTTACTAGAGATTTTGGAAAATTTGTGAAAACTTAAGCAACACCTTCACATCTCCTTGGGGGTTGAATTTCGAAAAATAGTGAATTTAGTTTTTAGGCAACAACATAAAATCCCCGTAGAATTAATAACCGATTATATATTTCATCAGACCTAAGGGATGGTGAAAATTGTGAAATGGTATGTAACAACCTTACACCCACTTGGTTGTGTATCCAAAAATAGTGAAATTAAATTTTAGGCTATTTTGAAGAAAACCCGATGAAGTAAAAAACAATTCGATATCTCATCAGAGCTAAGAGGTATGTTGAAATCCCCTTGGGGGGTTGAATATCAAATAATCCTGAAATTGGTTTTTAGGTGATTATATAAAAAGTTCGTGGAAGTAAAAGCAATCTAATATTTCATGAAACCTAAGAAATCGATAGAAAACCCCCTTACACCACCTTGGGTTTAATATACAAATATCCTGAAATTAACTTTTAGCCGATTTAATAATAAGCCTTAGTAAGTAAAAATCAATTCGATATCACATCAGAACTAAGAAATATGAATTCATGAAAACATAAAACATATGCAACCCTTACGGGTTGAATATTAGAGAATCCTAAAATTGGTTTGTTGGCGTTGTATAAAAACTCTGTAGAAGTAAAAGCCAATTTGATATCTCATCAAACCTTAGATATATGCCGAAAACGTATCCAACTCAACCCGCACTCGGCTTGAATATCCAAAAATTGTAAAAAGAACCGAAAAAGTAGAAAATAATTTGATATCTTATCATTCCTGAGAGATATGACGGAATTTTACTCTCTTAGGGGTTGAAAAGGAAAAAACCTGAAAACGAGTTTTAGGCGATTATATAAAAAAAACCTGGATGTAGAGGTCAAATCAGACCTGGGGGATACGGCTGAATTCTTCGAGATGTATAACCTCTTTACACCCCCTTATGAGTCGAATTTAAGAAAAAAAAACCTGAAAACGCTTTCTAGGCATTTATCTGATGAAAATATAGAAGAAAAATTAATTCATTATTTCAGAAGACCTAAGATATATCAAATTCGTGAAAATACATGCATTTCATTTTTACTGACCATTAAACTGCATTTTAATTTACATAAGGACTTAAGGATATATACTTAGTAAAATTGTGGCAATGGTTTTTGGCACTTAAGGTTGAATAAAAAAATTTAATTAATTGAAAATGTATTCAACATTTGCTAAGAAAAACTACAAAAGGTTTACTCCTTGTATACTGTAAAAGTTTACCTATCTTTAAAAAAAAAATTGACTCCAATAACTTATAATTTGATTTTAACTTGGAAACCTACGTATCTATACGTAGAAGTGAGAAAAGGTCAACATAAATGATTTCAATCGTATCTCAACGCAAACAAATCCCAGAACGACCAAAGATGCCAAAGTGCTGGAACCGAAACAATGTTTGCGATCCAAGTTTTATAAGGTGTAAGTAAGTTTTATTGATGTTGAAAGCCCAGAAAGTTTACCCAAGGCGAGACTTCTTTTCGCAGAAACAAGTGGCCGGATCTAAAACTTTATTTCTAAAGTTCCACCGGAAAACAGTGTTTACTAAATTTTAAAGGAAATTATGAAAAACTTTATGATATTCGAAATTTTACATTTCGAAATATTCATTGTCAGTATGGTGCTAACCTTGACAAGAAATATCGGTTTGTTTGTTTTTTTCAGAAAACTAAAATTTTTATAAGTTTGGTGTCATAAAAGGAGACTCCGGACTATCCTTTTATGGCACTAACTTACAAAAATTTTAGTTGATGACTGACGAACTTATTTAGATAGAGAGATATATTTATTTCTTAAATTTAGATACAGTTCGATATTTATTTGTTTATTAAAAAAACTGAAACTTAAAATAACAATAATTCATTAACTAGTTTGTTCATAAATGGAAGCTATCATAGTGGATGTCGCAATTTTCACATCGGAAAAGAACTTATTTAAATCCAACTTAGTAGAGGCTATAAGTTTCAATCTTGTCTATGATTTTGTTTTTGGTGTCAGCTCAAATAAAATACTTGTTTATTTAAATATAACATAAAAAAATTATTAACTACATAATTTTTTTTTCATTGCAGGTATTATTTTACTATCCATCGTAATCGCCGCTTCAAGAAGCTGTTATAACAAATTGTAAGGCCATAAAAGGAACAAAGTATTCGTAAATACAAAATTTGAATACAAAATGAAATACTGATTTTATTAATTCTTCAGTTCCTATATGTTTACTGAAAACATATGGTCGATATCTCATTAGACTTAAGAGATATGTGGGAATTCAATACTTGACCCCTCTTTTAACCCCGAAATACAATTTCTAGGCACTCTATATAAGTGCAGAAGTAATATTAATTCTTGACTGACCAGAGAGATATGTCGAAATTCTTCAAAATGAATACATCTCCTTTTCATGGACGATTTTTTTATCTCACCTCGTAATGAAAATCTAAAATGTTTGCTTACAATACTTTTCTAGTACTTCTGCATATACGTACCAAGTTTCAACTTTCTAGCATAAGCGCTCCTAATATACAAAAAAAACACTTCTCAACCTCGTATCTTCTGGAGAAATATCTGAATACCACCGTAACTTTTACACCGCCACGACAAAATTTCTTTCTCTTTAAGGGATCCACCGGGTCTAACTCATTTAAAAATGTAAATATTAAATCTGAAACGGTTCTTGAGGTATAAAAATTGATTTTCTTGAAAAATTTGTATCCCCACAACCGTGTTCCACCGTAATTTCACTTTTATGTTATGCTTACAAACAATCATATTTCACAGTTCCTGAAAAGAGAGCAATTTTCCCCAATCCACCAAAATGCGGCCAATTAAAGGGTATCATTCAATCTAGACATAATACAAATTTAATCAAACCCTAAGAACTATTAATCTTATGGTTTGGCAGCTACGAGCCAGTCTCTATGTATGATGAATGGCATATACGGCGGACAGACGGATTTTTTGATTTTTGAAGGTTTTCTAGTCCTGAAACGTGAAAATACAAAATTTAAGAGTAGCAAATTTTTTTATTAATTTTAGGACGAACACAAACCTTTATTTTTAAAAAATAAAATAAATAAAGCATAATTCTGGCATTCTTATTCCACGGAAGAGGTACAATTAGGTCACATAGTATCATGTGGAGTACTGCTAATATTGACGATATTATTATATGAACGGTGGAACGATTGTAAAATAATTCGATAACACTTTAGCCACAAGTTCCTTATCAGAAATTTTAGAGATACTAGGTATTCTAGATAATAAACTAAGAGTAATTTTTACGACGTTCAGTTACGCTCTAACTCGTGTTATGGTTGGGTTTGTAGTCCTGCAAGAAAAGAAGAGAAATGTTTAGTTTTCAATACTGCAATAAAATTTTAAAATAGAACTTACCAAAGAAGATCACACATCGTATTCTTGTAGAACAACTACTTCTCGCGCAAGAATCCGAATCAGCCTAAAAGTAAACATAAGAAGCGAATTAGTAAGTAGTAAGTAATTATACAACGGAAGGGGAGCTGGAAGATGGATAATAATGTGTTGGATAATGAATTATCAGAATTAGGAGATAGTAATAGTAGGTTAGGATTAAGTTGGAACAAACACTAAACTGGGAACTAGCATATAACACGCAACATCGAGTACAATAAGAATCATTTCACTGAGGACAAATCACATGAAAACGTAAACCACAACATCACAAACGTAAACATTGTCACATAAACTTCACTGGGGAGAAATGTCAAACGACATTGCATTGCAAACATGGCGAACGTACACTGCCCGAATTGCAAGTCAATAAGATAGATCAGCGAGGTTTGGATCCAGGCTATCTAGTTGGAAGAATAAAAGGAATCCAGGACAATAGAAAGTTAATAGACTTGAGTGAATGACCTGGAGAAAGTAGTCGTCGGGGATTAACCGATTTAAAAGCTTTCGCGGGAAGTGCTGGACTGAAAAACGGTCTTTTCTTGTGAAGTGCTAGCCGAGCGAGGAGGTGAATTTTAAATTTGAATTTGGTAGAGGAATAATTATAAGCCGCTGTAGAGAGGAGTTCGATTGTATCAATGATATGAAATAGCCACAAGTTGGTGACGAGTTTCATTGGATAAGTTATTAAAGGACGAGTGAAAAACATCATCGGGAACGAGCGTTTCTAGTTGGCGACGATTGTGTCAGCGGCGTCGGCTACCCAGTATCAGCAGCTACAACGTTCTACCGTGCTCACCAGGGATCATCGTGGGAAGTCAACCACCAGCGATGCCCTAGGTTAAGTATTAGCGCAGGGACTTAGCTCAAACGTGTAAGGTAACTTATTTAATTGTTAATTTAAGTCAATCGATATATTTTTCTTGAGTGGAATAAGTCAAAGAATCTATTGTCAATATAATTTGATCAATTTACTTAAAATCGGTTTTTGAAAATTTTTGTGACTTGTGTGACGTGTTCCAGTTCTTCATCCGTGATTCGGTCCGGGAAAAGTTCAGAACGGGTCCTTAAAAAAGGATCACTGGCTCTGAGTTGGCCGGACAAGACCCCGTTCGCCCCTTGTGTCGCTAGGGGTTCAAACGGTTTTTTCGCCGGGAAAAACGGTAATACTGGATCTTTAACCGACATATTTCCATACAAAACTACTGGTTAAAGTTCCGATTAAAGTTCCACGGAAAATCCGAATAATGTTCCCTAAACTATAATATTATTATTTTTATTAAAGCCCGAAAGTTTGTAGAGCCTCGATCGAATATTACTGCTACGATATATTTTATATTTACGAATTCAACGGTTTTGGAGGAAAAATAAGTTCATATTCAAAAGTAGATATAATTAAAAAAACGTGGTTGTACCTATTACGTTGTTTATTATGTCAATTAGAATACGAATAAAATACATTTCGTGAAAAACAAGTTTTAAATCTTCTGATTGATAACTTACAGGAATATTTATGACTGAGTTCAGCTAATTTACATCTTAGTTTTTCAATTGATAAAAAATATGTTGTCCCGTACCTCCAAGCTTCCATATAAAAAGTCAAACCAAACAAATTTAATCCATTGTAATATGTTATTGTACTTTCCAATTGAATATGAAATATAAATGTATGCCCGAGTCTTTTCACTTACTCACATAAAATTATTAACGTCATTAGAAATCGATAAACTCGTACAATAAACTATTCATTTATTATCCCCAACAAGTAGGGTAAGAAAATAAACATAATGCAATCTCGATAGGCAGCAGCCTATCAATCATACGAGAATGATACTCTAGATGAAATGCTTATTTGATTTGTAGTTCGAGATAATAAAAAAATCTGCCAACAGTCTGGGCGCAACTTTATTATTTTTTGGGTAGAAGTTCGGAACGAGTTTAATTCTGAGATGCGCTGTAGGTTACTATGTGACTGAAAACCTAAAAAAAAGTTCGGAAAGCGATTAGAATGGGGTTGCGCTAGAATACTTACGCCGCTACCACATATAACATATGAATTACATAATTGGGTCATACTCCGGGACGAGGTCTAGTCCTAGCATAATATTAGTTGTTACGCCATTAGAAGGTTTTTCGTGATTTCGTTTTGGGCCATTACATGAAATCGGATATGCCTTTGTTGACGATTATATAAAAAGTCTGTGGAAGTGCAAACCAATCTAATATCGCATCAATCCTGAGAAATATGTCAAAAGCCTTACCTCCTATTGGAGTTGAATAACAAACATCCTGAAATCAACTTTTTGACTATTATGTAGGAAGCCTTAGGAAGTAAAAATGAATTCGATATCTCATTAGAACTAAGAAATATGTAAGAATTTGTGAAAACATATGCAACCCCCTTGCACCCACTTTGGGGTTGAATATCCAAAAATCCTGAAATGAATTTTTTGATATATATAAAGAAAGCCAGAGGAAGTAAAAACCAATCCGATGTCTTATCACTCCTAAGAGATATGACGGAATTCGTGAAAACGTGTTCAACCCGTTTTTACACTCTTAGGGGTTGAAAAAGGAAATAACTTGAAAACGAGTTTTAGGCGATTATTAAATAAGCCCGTGGAAGTGAAAAGTTATTCGATATCTAATCAGACCTGAGGGATATGGCTGAATTCGTGAAAATGTATACATCCCCTTTACACCACCTTGGGATCGAATTTCAAAAAATCCTGAAAACACTTTCTAGGTATTTATATGAACAAGCCGTAAAGTTCATATAAATAAAAAATAAATTCAATATTTGGGAAGACCTAATAGATATGACGAAAATCGTAAAAATATGTGCATTGCATTTTCACTGATCATTTTTTTTGCCCCCCTTCCGAACGCCAATGGATATTTGAATGTTTTTTTAATCAAAATTACAAAATTACTTTTCTAGTTGAGTTACATATACGTACCAAATTTCAACTTTCTAGCATAAGCCGTTCTATAGTTAGGAAAACACCCCCCACCACCGTACCATACTACCCCTATAAAAAATTATATTTTTCCAAAATGCTACTACTATAGCTCTATCTCAGTACTAAGTTTTAGCTTGATATCATTATAGGTTCTCAATATATAAAAATCAGAACTTTTTACTTTTCACCCTCCCCCACCCTCACCCTCTACACCCTCATCCCTGAAATTTTTTTCTCTGCATCTTAAGCATCTATCTTACACTGTTCTTGAGATATGAGACGTGATTTTATAAATAAATTCTTACCCCCTCCACTTCCATGCTCCACCGCCTGCTTAAAAAATTTTACTTTCAGCAAACTTTATTTGCCAACCTTTATACAGAAACCAAATTTTATTTCTCTAGTACAATTGGTTCGTGAGATATCGCAATCTAAAGTTTTTCAACCCTCACCCCCGTACTTCACTGCCCCCTTTCAAAAATTTGTTTCTGATCTATTCTCCTAGTATACCTACAGATGGTTATTTAGTTTCAATTTCGTGACATTAACCGTGTAGGAGATATGGATTTTAGAATGTTTCGATCTCGCCTTTCGAACCTTTCGGGCGCATTATTTTTCCCCCACTCCCACACCCCTTCATCCATATCAACAATATTTTTGCAAATGGGTCCACTATCGAAGCTCTATACAAATTTCAAGTTTCAGCTTCCTAACATAAGTGGTTGCTGAGATCTAGAAACCAAAATTTTTCGTCTAAAACGCTTCCTCCACCTCCCCCCTCATACTCCCACCCCCAAAAAATGTTGTCACTTCAAGGGACCTACCCAGTCTATTAATAAAAAAAATTTAAATTTAATAGCTTATAGGGTTTAGAAGTTATAAGCCCTCAAACGTTTTGCGTACGGTGGACGGCGGACGGCGCACAGACGGACTGAACATTTTTTTTTTGCTTTTTTAGTGGTTTTTAGTCATAAAACGTATAAAAAAAATGTCCAGGGTAGCAAATTTTTTTTTTTAAAAATCGATAACAATTCTTTATTATTAAAATAATAAAGTAAAAGTGGGAAATATACTTATTGCAGGCGGAGGTATGTAGGCAGTTGTAAAGGAGTTAAACAATTTAAAATAAAATGATTTTTTTAATTCCTACTTCCGTCATGTAATGTGAAGTCCATGCATGTCCTACAAGTCCATTTTCCATTTTAAGGCCAAACGGGATAGGCTCTGTGTGTATTCTTCAACCCCTTCACAAAGACGAATAATGGGTAGTCTTTTTGAAAAAAGTTTTGGCAAGTGTAGACAATTTAGGGTCCAATTCAAAAATACAAAATCTGAAATTTAGCATCTTTCCCGTCGTAAAATTTCAATGAAAGCACCTGATTTATTCTATCCTTTGTGCTTCCAAATTTGATTGTTAACATAAAGCGGTTGCAATTAGTAACAGAGGCTGGTAACAGTCTTTTATGAAAATATCTTTATGCTCTTTTGTGCAGGTGAAGCCAAAAGATGGGATAAGATTCCTTGCTACCTTTTTGCCAATCTGCTTGGCGGAAGTCGCAAGTCTGGTTGGATTTCACGAGTAAAACGAAAAATTTGTGGAAGAACGTATTTGCTACGCGTTTCATCTCGTAAAATGTAAATTAACTTAAAGTCAACTAGAGCGCCGTACAAACCAGAATACCGTTCCATAAATTTTAATAGCGTTTTGTGTGAATAGCTCGTCCTTTTTATTTGCTGATTGAAACCTTCGTAAAGTTTCCGGAGCACAACTTGTGCATCCTCGACAACCTTCCTACGGTTAAAACCATATACTCATGTTATAGTATTTGCAATGCTTTCCATACATGTACCTGCATAATCCACATCCCTGTACGTAACTATGTGAACGAGCGTTACTGTTTCACGGTGCACTTGAACTCAAACCATTGAAGTGGAAATGTTGTGTAGAGGCGATATAGAGCCAGCGACGACCTCTAATTGAAAACTAGGTTACAACCAGGGATAATGATCCTAGGGAATTGCCTGGGAATTTAATGTACTCGTACCCTTTAGGATTATATTTTTCATTTTTATTATGATACAACATTTTGTGTTTTCCTCTTCCATAACAACATCCGCACTCTATGTAGTTACCTTACTTTTTTTTAAATTTTAAGACTTCTAAGTTTTTGGTTGAATTTTACTAGTTTGAACTTAGAATGAAATAATGTGTGTAACACAGTTAATGTTCACAATATTTTTTAGCACTTCTGTACTGATGAAAACAATTTGTTAAGTGTATGACGCTAAAATAAAATCCTTTATTAGCCCAAATATCAAAAAAATCTATCAACAGTCTGGGAGCAACTTTCTTTATATTTTTTTTGGATAGAAGTCAGAAACCCGTTTAATGGTTAGATGCGGTGTAGGCTATTATGCCCTTGAAAACTGACCCACCCTGTAAAACCCTTTTTTTCTCAAAGTATAACAAGGAATCACCCTGAAAAAAGTTCCGATCAAGTACCGGACAAGCATATAGAAGTAAGAACGAACGAACTAGATCTAAGAAATATGCCAGAATTCGTGAAAACATTCACAACAACTTTACACCCCGTTAGGAGTTGAGTTGAATATCGAAAAAAATTCAAAACTAATTCCAGGCACATATAAAGAGCTCGCAGAAGTGAAATTAATTTGATATCTCGACGTACCTAACAGATATGAAGAAATTCGTGAAAATGTTGAAAAACTATTTGTACGGTCTCGCATTTTTTTCTGCTTAAATTGCTTCTGTGGTCATATATATATACATTTCAACTGTCTAGCATAAGCCCTTTCTGAGATACAAAAAACAACCCCCACTCCCGAACCTTGCTACTCCTAACAAAAATTTAATTTATGTACGGTGCCTAGCTAGTGGTTCTGTATAGCCATCAATTTTTACTTTATTATTTAATCGACCTGAAATTTCGAAAAAATTTGCTACCCTGAAATTTTGTATTTACAAGTGTTAGGACTAACACCAAAAAAGCAAAAAAAAAATAAAAATGTCGCGTCTGTCCGCCGTACGCAAAACCGCTTGAAGGTGCGTAGCTCACAAACCCCTTGAGATATTAAGTTGAAATTTTTATGGTAGGTAGAATGACTTTTATCTTATCTTTTGATGAGGGATGAGGGGGGAGCGTTTTTGACGAAAAATTTTGGTTTCTAGATCTCAGGAACCACTTATGCTAGGAGGCTGAAACTTGGAACTTATGTAAAACTATAATAGTGGACCATTTGCAAAAAAAAATGGTCGATAGAGATGGAGGGGTGTGTGAGTGAGGGGTGAAAAACTTTGGATTACAATATCTTCCGAACCAATTACACCAGGAAGATAAAATTTGGTTATTGTATATGGGATCCCAAGTGGAGTCTACTGAAAGTAAACTTTTTGAGGGGGGAGGTGGAGCACGAAAGTGGAGGATAGCAATTTTTAAAAAAATGTATTTCTTATATCTCAAGAACCGTATAACAAGATATGATCCTGAAAATTTTACAGGAGTTGGGGTGGGTAGACCTCTAGTAGGGAAAAAAATTTCATAGGTGTGGGTGTTGGGGGTGATGGTGAAAGAGGGTAGGAAACCAAACATTCTGATTTTTATTTCTCAAAAATCGTAACGAATAGAAAGCTACAAATTTACGATTATATAGAACCACTATAGAGACATAAAATTTTTGATAGGGGTAGTGTTCATGCGCCGTTCGCAGTAAGCTTATTACAGCCACATCAGTTGAATAAGCTTATCGCTGTTGTCGTACGAATGTGTGGCTGCAGTCCCAAACTCCTATGAATGGAAGTGCAGCTTGTATTATTTATTATAGTTACGGCCACACCAGCTGTAAATACAATTGGGACGGGAATTATTCGTTCCTAATGGTTGTAAGGTACGGATAATTATAAAGGTTATAGGAAACTGGGAGCTCAAAATGAAATACGTTCTTTCGTGCGTGTAAAATGAGGATTGATTTATTCAATGTTCTTAAAGACCATTTATAATAAAAAAATGCTTAATCTAAGTAAATATTAATAATTAGGTTTAAGTTTAATGATCGCACAATGCATACGGAAAATTTAGCATACGTATGAAAAAATACATTATGCGATCATTTTACATGCTTGAAGTTGTAATGTGGGTCAATTGGTTGAATGATAGTACATAAAAAGTTGTCTACCTTTGATAGATAATTATGTGCGATCATTCACCCAATTGTGTCAATAAAACGATGCAAATTATGTCGACTCGTACCTTTTGGTTTAATTTGCAGCGTTTTGATGACTTTCTGTTGTACTATGTTCTGCTATTGAACAGGTAGCAAGGTACGGGGGTGAGGGGCTATTTTTTATATCTCAGAAACGGTTTATACTAGAAAGTTGAAACTTAGTACATATATATATAGATGCGCTACTAGAGTAATTTAAGCAAAAGAAAAGTTCAGATTTTTATTGGCGTTCAGAGGTTGAGTACATGTCCGTGAATCCACATTTTCACAAATTTCGTTAAATCTTTTAGACATGTCGAGCTATTAAAGCAATTTTACTTATGCGGGCTCTTTATATAAGCGCCTAGAAACGTTCTTCCCAATTTTTCGATATCCAACCCTAACGAGATGTAAAGTTGTTGTGTACATATGTATTCACGAATTCCAATATATTTCTTAGGTCTATTGATATTTGTTCAAATTCAAATTCAATCAATATTTATTAGTTTTTTCGCTTATGTCTACCATCTTATAATTTATCGTTTAGAGAACAGATAATTCAATATCTTAGCAGCTAAATTAAACCTAGTTAGCACAGCGAAGCAAAAACATATACGAGAATTTTAGTGACATAAATTCAAGGAAAAATTTCTACAAAAAACCTTGTGTAGTGGGTTTAAACCTAACTTACAAACTAACTTAACTATTGATACTTGAAATTCATTTTAACTTCTAAAAGCTTTACCCATATTCGGAGAAAACCCGATTTAAATATTTATCAATATTAAACCCCCTGAGGGTGTAAGGTACTGTTTAAGTTTTCACGGATTCCGAAAATATCTTAGGTTTAATGTGATCGAATTCGCTTTTACTTCTATGGAATCTTCTATAGATAAAAAAATACGTAAATAAAAAAAAAATCTGCCAAAAGTCTGGACGCAACTTTGTTATTTCGCGTTTGATACTGAGAAGCGATGTAGGGTAATATGCAACTGACAACCTAAAGAATAAACAGGAGGCTATTTGGAACGTTATTTCTTAGGTTGTCAGTTGCATAGAAACCAACATCGCTTGTCAGTATTAAACGCGTTTCGGACTTCAACCCAAAAAATAATAAAGTTGCGCCCAGACTGTTGGCAGGGTTTTAATCCTTGTCTAAGCAATCGCAAAGTTTCAACCTTCTAACATCAACCTTTCACGAGATATGGATGTTGAAATATTTTGATCCCAGCTTTTGGGAGCTTCGGACTCATTACTTCGCCATTCCCCCTCCTAAACTCTTCTAGCCATATTGGAAATTTTTTTGCACTGTCAATATTAATACATAAATTCGAAGTTTCAGTCTCCTAGCATAAGCGATTCCTGAGATCAAGAAACCATCTCACCGTTTAAAACGTTCCACCTATTATATTCGTGTTTTCCTTAAAATCCCGACGAACCTCTAGCTCGCAACAATATTTTAAGGAAGTTGGTTCTACTGCTCTATTCTGTCTGGTCTGGGTCTTAAAAAGTAATGTAACACAGGGTACCATAAAAGCTAGATGCTTTAGACCTTTATAGAATAGTATGATATCATGTCAAAGGGACAAGTAGTAACTCCCCTGTTAATGTCGAACGCAAACTCAATGTCAAAAAATTAATAATATTTAGGCTTTGGACCTTAGGCCAGCTCTGTGTGTAGTGTATTACCTAAAGTCTTATTAGTAAATTGTTTAATCGGACGATTGTAGGAAGCATTCACCTGATGGAGATGCTTAAGGTATAACAATTTTATTAGTATTTATTGTTCTAATTTAGTTCAAAGAGGAAATTACTTGTCATTTTTTCTTCGAAAATAACGAACTTGTCGGATATAACTTCAATATTAGAATATTACAGAAAACTACGAGTTGTTCCAACTATGTCAAAACCTCAAACCAATGTAGGTATCTATAATCTGTTTGATGAACACTTTACCCTTGCATTTTATGGTATTTGTTCAGATATATCCTGGAATTTATATTGGGCTCCATCTTTATCCTTGTTACAGGATACCACATCATCCTTCAAGTGACTTTCAAGTTTGTTGTTTTTCACGAGCTTGTTGGTGGGAGCTTGTTGGTGGGAGCTTGTAGGTGGGAGCTTGTTGTATGGAGTATGTAGGGTTCTGTGGCGCAGTATTTATCGGTCGTTCTTTATCAAGGCAATTGTGCAGACAGATTATAAATATTTAATATTATAAAAATTAAATATTTCGAAATTGTTGCCTGTCTTTTATACTACCTATAGCCACAACTCTTTCGCACTTAATCTCGACATTTCCTTTATATCTTTAAGGCCAAAGGACAACTGAAAGCAACAGATGATTGTATGCGTGCGGGGGTATGTATATTTATAAAACGATTTATTTTTATATCGGTGTTAATATACACTTTGTAAGATTTTAGTATGCCTACAGCAAAACTGTCGGTACTATACTCTGTGACTTTTTATTCAAAGATATAATCTGTACGGGTGTTGTTGTCGTGTCTCATTATGAAACACTCCGGACATAATAATCCTTATGCTAAGACCGGGTGGAAAACCGGATGAAAAGTATATAATGGAAAAAAATGGTGAAAGATTGAAAGAAAAACACTTACAAGAAAGTTGGCACTCGTCCAGACTGAGGTGTTCGCAAAACTACGTCTACTTCCCATAGAGACTTTGTTAAAAGCCTAACATTTTCATATTCAACAATTTCAATTTTCTTTAAAGAAAAAGACCTCCAGCCTGTGCAACTATGATACTTTTAAACGAAGTTAGTTTTCTCATATAGACTTAGTCGATGTTCGCAGAGGATGCTGCCTTCAGTGGTTAAGGATTATGTCGAAAATTCATAGCACACCATTGTTATACCGCTGCGACGGAAATTTGCCTAATCTAGAATTGTTGATGACAAGCAAAATCGCTGTTCCTGAGCATTATCCTTACAACTGACAAGTGAACTTGTCGTCCAGCTTATGAAGCACAATCATCCTCTTAGCAGACTTTTCCTTGTATTGAACGAGAGACTCATTAAGATGGCTTTTCCTTTTATTTTTATTGTCCTCTTCCTTGGTACGTGAATATTCAAGAAGAAGGAAGCCACTACGTTTAATCTTTACTGCGAATAAGATGAATTAGTAATGCCCCTGCGAGCATTTTTGATTCTTGACCTAGTTGTTTTCCGGCAGAGCTTAGAGGTAACGAGCGAGCAATACTCACAGGTCCTGACTGTGAATAATGTTTATGGTATCTACGGAAAGATATTTCTTTAGATTTTATACTGTAGTCTCTATCACGAATAAGCGCTATGAAGGTTTTATTAAAAACCCACCATTAGTTGGTGAAGAAATCTTTGCTTTAATTTTAATTTGAATGTATTTTTATTTAAATGTCATAAACCGTCAAAGAACTTCCGACCTCGTCTCACCTCCTTTATAATTGAAGTAGGTACTGGAGATTATTTTGGGGACACACTTTTAAACCTTAAAGGAATTGGTAGACATTGTTGTTTATGAGCTACCTGGTTCATCTTCGTATTCTGTCCCATTTTCGCAAAGACGTCGCCCTCTTTCTTAAGGCCCGATTCTAGGTATCAAGTTTTCACTGCGTTCAGGCTCATTTACATTGGCAAATTTAGTGGTAGCGTACTTTTACTTCAAGTAACTCTATTCGTGTAATTTTGGTAAAGTAACTATTCAAGCAGACCTGTAGTTTGGTAAAGTGGAGTTCAGTTGACAGTTTGTATCACGTTTCGCTTTTCGCACTCGAGTGTAACTCTCCTCTACCATTCAAACCACTTTATTGGTATAGTAACGGTAGAGCGCCACTAGAGTACAGCAGGGAAGTGGCGGGAGATAGAGTGCACTATTCCACATGTGATATCTACTCTACCTTAGCAGTTACTGTCTTAAGTACTCGTCTTTCACTATCCCAACCTCTGAAGAAGCTGTTTCATCATCGGGTTGTATTTTCTTTTCACACACACTTTCCCGAAATGCCCTTTCATATATTTATAACTGAATGACACGCTATTAAATGTTTGACAACAGAAATTTTATTTAAAAATATTTCATTTCGGAAAAGAGTCATCTGAAGGCTTACGAGGGTCGTTAGCTGCGTAACTTAGTTTGCGTACTTGTATTTAAAATTCCGTTCTATGGATTGAAACTCTGATTCTTTGACAGTTGCTTCAGTACAAGCGTTTCGAGTGAAAGTAAAGAATTGATGAAATTGAAATTCGTGATATGATTTATTAGAAGAATCCGTAGAAATGAATTTAATTCAATATTTCATAGGACCTAAAAGATATAGCGAAATTCGTGAAAATATATACACCCCATTTTTACTGAAAATTTTAAATTTCACCTCCTTACAACAATGAACATTTGAATTTGTTTTCTCTAACTTACAGTGCTACTACATCTAGACACACTCATTAAGTTCAGAGCAAGGCAAAAGCCGTTTCAGAGATAGGAAGAATACCCCCGCTTCAATTATAGTTTTATTATATGCCACCAATTAGCTCTATTTAAGTTCCAACCACGAAAAGAACAATCACATTCGCAACAGAATTCCGCGCAACCAATTGTCAAAATCACAACATGCCTACACAAAGGGCGAGTCAGTGGATACGGCCTTACATGAGGTAGTGTCAACAATTGAAAAATCACTTTCATATAAGGAGTACACACTCACCGCTTTCCTTGACATAGAGGGTGCCTTTAATAACGTTTGATGCTCTACTATTAACAGCGCACTGCTATCAATGGAAATGGAAACCGAGATTTGTAATTGGCTTGACTTAATGCTACGAAGCAGGATTATTGAATCCGAACTGGGAGAGTTTCTTATCACAAAGTCAGTCTTCAGAGGCACCCCGCAAGGAGGTGTGATCTCACCCTTACTTTGGCTCCCTGTAGTCAACAAAATCCTTGTGGAACTTGAGAACCTCGGAATCAAGGCATGTGCATACGCCAACGACGTGGTCATCCTTGTCTCAGGGAAACATTTACCGACAATTAGTAGTTTGATGGAGAGAGCACTCAACAAACTACGACAATGGGCCGGCAGCTGCGGTTTAGGGGTTAATCCCTCTAAAACTGTGCTGGTCCTCTTCACGAAGAAGTACAAAATCCCAGATTTTGCGTTACCAAAGATGGGAAGCGACGAGCTTCATCTTTCCGACAGCGCTAAATATCTCGGGGTTGTTCTAGACAAGAGACTCAGCTGGAAACTGAATCGGAAAAGAACGTGTTAAAAAAGCGTATAACGCATTTTACGCATGCGGAAAGATGTTCGGAAACAGGTGGGGTCTCCAACCAAAACTAGTACACAGCCATAATAAGACCAATCTTAAGCTATGGCACGATAGTGTGGTGGGAGGCGACTAGAAAGTCCACGTATCTAAGCAAGCTGACAAAAGTATTGGGGTCACTAGCGCCCTCAGAACCACACCCACAGCAGCACTGGAAACTATCCTCCACCTGCTGCCAATAGACATGCACATCAAAAGCATAGCTGCAAAAGGTGCTCTTAGACTCAAAGAGTTAGGTTACTGGAGAACTAGACCTGATGGTCACAGTACCATACTCAATGACTTCTTGGAGTGTGATATGAATATAGGGAAACAGACTACATTATGCCAGAATTAGATTTCAGTAGGGAATTTTCTGCTAAAATCCCAGACAGGGACGACTGGAATGTAGAACGCAACCCAGACAACAGGACCACAATGGTATTCACCGACGGTTCGAAAATGATTTCTGGTACAGGCGCGAGGGTATTCTCACAGGAACTCGATATTCACGAGGCTACCGGACTATGCCAATGTATTTCAAGCGGAAATCTTTGCAATACTTCAGGCATGCAAAATTATTGAAGCAAAGGTGAATGCAACAAAAGACATCACTATTTGCATTGACAGCCAAGCAGCCATTAAGGCCCTTAGTTCGAACACAACACGATCAAAACTAGTTAAACAATGTCGTGGTATTCATAACACTATCGACACACGGCACAAAATTACCCTCTGCCTGGTGCCAGGCCACTGTGGAATCCAGGGGAATGAGCAAGCTGATGAACTCGCTCGAGCAGGCTCCAGCCTAAGCTCACTAGTGGTGGACCAGCACATTGCTATTTCCATCGGATCCATAAATCAGTCTATTGACTCATTATGCTTGCAGCGGGCAGGCAATAGATGGTCAAACCTAACTACATGCTCAATATCAAGAACTCTTTGGCCTGAATATGATCACGGGAAAAGCAAGTATATCCTGACCTGAGCAGGAAGCATGCAAGCACACTAATCGGAGTGCTCACAGGGCACTGCCTGATCGGTAGACACGCTAGACGACTGGGTGCCGAGCCAAATGATCTCTGTCGTAGCTGCGGTGACCCAGAAGTGGAGGAATCAATCTTTCACGTCTTATGCGAGTGTCCGGCCCTATCGAGAACCAGAAGACGGAACCTCGGCACTTATTTCCTCGATGACCTCGGTGATATCGATAAGGGAAAGCTATGCAACATAGCAAACTTTATAAAATGTTCCAGGACTTTTACTTTATTATTTTTTAATAATAAAGTATTGTGATCGACCTGAAATTTCAAAAAAGTTTGCTACCCTGAAATTTTGTATTTTCACGTTTTAGGACTAGTAAACCCCACAAAAGCAAAAAAAAAAAATGTCTGTCTGTCCGCCGTAGACGCCGTACACAAAATCGTTTGAAGGCGCGTAGCTCCCAAACCCGTTAAGATATTAAATTGAAATTTTTATGATGGGTAGATTGGGTGAATCCCTACGATTGGTATATTTTCTAGGGGTGGGGGTACAAGGGGAGAGGAGAGGGGAGCGTAAAAAAAAACCTGTAGATTACAATATCTTCCGAACTAATTACACCAGAAAGATAAAATTTAGTTTCTGTATATGGGATCACAAGAGGAGTGTACTGAAACTAAATTTTTTGAGGGGGGAGGTGGAGCACGAAAGTGAGGGGACAGCAATATTTCAAAAAATGTAATTTTTATATCTCAGAAACCGTATCAGATATGATCTTGAAAATTTTACAGGAGTTGGGGTCGGTAAACTTCTAGTAGGGAAAAATAGAAATAACCAGGAGACTATTTGGAACGTTATTTTTTAGGTTGTCAGTCGCATAGTAACCTACACCGCATCTCATCATTAAACACGTTTCGGACTTCTATCCATAAAATAATAAAGTTGCGCCCAGACTGTTGGCAGATTTTTATACTCAAACGGGGAACGCAATGGACGAACAATAACGTCTGAGTGAAGGAGGATGATAGCATCACCACCCCTTATACCATACCAAGTTCCAACCAAGTTTCAGCTTTTATCATTAGCAGCTCTCAAGATATAAATATTGAAATGTTTTCCTTTTCCCCTCCCCCACCCTTAGCCCTGATACTCACACCCAAAAACTTTTTTTGTAGTATGGGTCAGTGAGGTATACCTCCCGTATAATTTCTAAGATCCTCTTAAACAGTTCTTAAAATATGAGACGTGATTTTTCATAAAAATTTTTATCCCCAATTTTCATGCTCCATCGCCGCCCTAAACAATTTTATATTCAGTCAACTCTCCTTGTCCACCTATAGACACAAAGCAAATTTAATTTTTCTGGTATAGGTTGCTGAGATATCGTAATTCAATATTTTTCACTCTACGCCCCACACGCCAGTGACTCCCACAAAATTTCATATCCGGTTATTCTCGTTGTATACCTTAATATACTTATACTTAAGCAATCATCAAGTTTCAACTTTGTGGTATGAACCGTTTAGGACATATGAATTTTAAAATGTTTCGATGTTGCTCGGTAGTCGAATCATTTACTCTCTGATAAACCAAAAACAGAACCCGGACGAAACAATTTTTGGACAGAAAGTCTAACACACTTTTGAAACTAGCCTTTTCAGTTAAGGTATTTATTGTGAATTACTCTCTATGGCTTAATTTCGCTTTGATTAGCACTTGCCAAAGTAGCGTTCTATTCCATTTGGAAAGTTCTAGTGGTGGTTTCAAAACGATTCCGACATCAGAAAACACAGAAAAGAATCTTGATTTTACAAATGTCGAAAAATATATGACATTTATGCGTTAAGACTCCAGGCACTTACATTAAAACTTTTAGAACTTTGCGCGAAAACCAAGGTGAAATAGAATATGTATTTTACTGAAAGGTCAAGATAACTCCAAGAACCGAAATGAATATTAACAGCCTTAAGGTATAGAATTAAGTATTATTAGATATTTAGAATTTTGAATGGAATTCGGGGAATGTATTATCGATTCGTTCAGTCTCGCAGAGAATCTCCATGACAACAAATATAATCTTTCCTTACTTCACAACCACTTAAAAACATTATACTAGGCATCTTATAATTAGTTGGAACTTATTGCCGCAAGCATTTTTATCGTATTTCTAATAAATAGCTCTAGGAAAAACCATCTTAAGACACTTGATTTCTTAGACACTTTAAATTATTGTATTAAAAAATAAGAGTAGTAAAATTATAATTTTTCAAAGTTATACTTGTTTTTACCCAGTACCATAAAGAGTCTAACGAATCAAGTGTCTTTTAAGAGGGTTTTCCTAGACCTATTTATTGGAAATATGCTAAAGATGCTTACGGCAATAAGTTCCAACTAGTTTTTATTGCTATGTTCGAGGTGAACCAATCGTGGGTACTTATTTCCAAGTTTTGATTTAAAACCTATAAGAGAAATGCTTCGAGTGATTAATATGACTTTGATATTAAACTAATGTCTGCAAAAAAAGTTACTGTTTATTCAAAAGTTTGGCCAAACTCTTTCCACAAATATTTTATATAAAAACGTGCATTTTTGTTTTCATGGACAAGCTAGCAAACAGTAGGCCAACAATAATGCTAACCGGTCTCAATGATGTGGACATCAATGCACTCCAAGTTGAACTCGAAAAGTTAGACTTCAAGTGCAATTAACATCAAAAATAAGAGGTATAGGTACTTAACAAGCAACCTTTATACGGCATACTCGTATCTATTAAATTAAGTCACCTACGCGAAATTACTGCTATATTGAATTCAATTGTTCACTTAAGGTATTATACTCGTACGACGATAAGTGAAAAATTGACTAATTAATACATAAATCAAATTAAAAGTTAATTCCCTCATTATGGAAAAATCAACAGCAATAACAATATAAATTTATATAGGTCACTACACTCTATGATCGAATTTTGAAATAATAATCAAATGAGCTAATTCGGATTGATTTCAAATTTATCGCATTATAAAACTAAGATCGATCAATGTAATAGCAAAGTTAGGTACCATTACAGTAGTGATTTGGTGTAGGTGACTTAATTTAATAGTGGAAAGGTCTCTTTTGTTAATTTCACCTCTAATTTTGGATGTTAATTGCACTTGTCTTAACTGCTCGAGTTCAACCTGAAGTATATTGATGTCCACATCATTGAAGCATTGACTTTTTGGCCTACTGTCTGCTTGCTTGTCCATGAGAATAAAACCCAGTTTTTATACTCGTAATGCCCTGAAAGTTTGGAACACATAGAACCAAGGCTCGGGCGAGAAAAAATTTGTTTTTCTTTGTACCGTTTTATTTATTTTTCATTGGAGTTAGAGCACAAAAATTTGATAATATAACCTGCCTAAGCCTATTTGATAATATAACCCGCGTTCTCTAAGTTCGTTAACGGGCAAAATCGTCTTACTCCTTTGGGAACATGCCATACAAAAGTCCTTAAGATACATGTTCAGGAATATCGCCCAAGAACTTCGGAACGTCTTTAGTTACGACTTTGAAATTTTGTATACGTTGGGTTTCCAATAGCTCCAGTTAAATGAAAGAATATGAAACAATTCCCATGAGTCCTTCGGCTAGCTGATTCTGATTTTTTTCTTGAAAACCGCAAGCAAGCTAAAAACTATGGACTATAAAGAGCCATTGTAGAGGTAGGTAAAATGTTCTTATGTCTCAGAAACGGCTTATACTATAATAGAAAAATTAAGCAAAAAATTTTCATTGGCGTATAAAGGTGGAGTAAAAAATATATCCGTGAAAAGGATTTTTTTTTACACATTTTTCACGTTATATCTTTTAGACAAGTCGAGTTATCAAATTAATTTTACTTCTGCGTGCTCTTCATATAAGCGCCTAGAACCATTTTACCAAATTTTTCGATATCCATCCAGGTGATGTACAGTGGTTGCGTACATTTTCACGAATTCCGAAATATTTCTTAGGTTTAATGAGATATCGAATTTTAAATGTAATCGGGAAAAAACTGATTTATTTCTTTTTCGATATTAAACACCCTTGGGTAAAAATTGAGTTCGCAATTTTGTTAATATTCAATCCCTAACGAACTATGCCGATATTTTGTCCCCTATGTTTTTATTGAAACTGAAAAAAATATGTAGTAAATAAAAAAAAAATCTTTTTTCCAATAATCTGGGCGCAACTTTATTATTTTTTTGGTCCGAAACGTGTTTAATGCTGAAATTTCGTGTAGGTTACCACGCGATTGATAACCTAAAGAATAACCAGCAGGGCATATGGAACGATATTTTAGGTTGTCATTCGCATAAAAATTTGCGCCTTATTTCAGCATAAAATTCGCTTCGGACTTCTACCACAAAAATAATAATGTTGTAAAATCTACCAATAATCTTGGCAGATTTTTACTTTATTTTTTTTTAATAATAAAGTATTGTGATCGACCTGAAATTTCAAAAAAATTTGCTACCCTGAAATTTTGTATTTTCACGTTTTAGGACTAGTAGACCCCAAAAAAAGCAAAACAAAAAATGTCCGCCTGTCCGCCGTAGACGCCGTACGCAAAACCGTTTGAAGGCGCATAGCTCACAAACCCGTTGAGATATTAAATTGAAATTTTTATGGTGGTTAGATTGGGTGAACTCCTACGACTGGTATCTTTTTGGCGGGTGGGGGTGTAAGGGGGAGGAGGGAGCGCGTTTTTGACGTACAATTTTGGTTTCTAGATCTCAGTAACTGCTTATGGTAGGGGGCTAAAATTTGGAACTTATGTAGTACTATGATAGTGAACCTATTTGCAAAAAAATGGTGATAAGGGTTGAGGGGTGTGAGAGTGGGTGGGAAAACAATGTATCCGAAACGTTCGAAAGCTGGGATTGAATCATTCTAAAATCCATATCTCCTGAACCGTTGATCTCAGAAGTGTGAAACTTTTGTAGTTATCTTAAGGGATACTATGAGAGTAGAAAAGAGCTAACATTTTTAAGAGGGGAAATGGAGTGTAGGGGGGGGGTGAAAAACTTTAGATTACAATATCTGCCGAACCAATTATACCAAGAAGATAAAAATTTTGAGAGGGAAGGTGGAGCACAAAAGTTGGGGGATAACCATTTTTCAAAAAATTTAATTTTATATCTCAAGAACCGTACCAGATATGATCTTAAAAGTTTTACAGGAGTTAAACACAGTAGGCTTCTAGCAGGAAAAAAATTTTTGGTGGTGCTGGCGAAGGGGGTGACAGTAAGAAGGGGTGGAACGAAAAGAGTTTAAGAGCTTAAAATTGACGGGTATATAGAGTCACTGAAGAAGTATCCTAGAAAAATAAAATAGCAAGGTACAAGGTTTTTCATATCAGCGTATGCTAGAAAGTTGAAACTTAGTATGTATATGTAGAAGTACTACAGGAGTAATTAAAGCAAAAAAAAAGTTCAAAATTGTATTGATGTAGAGATCTGGAGCAATGCGGTGTAGGTCACTTTGCGACTGATAACCTAAAGAATAAACAGGAGGCCATTTGGAACGTTATTTTTTAGGTTATCAGTCGCATAGTGACCTACACCGCATCTCAGTAATAAGCGCGTTTCGGACTTCTACCCAAAAAATAATAAAGTTGCGCCCAGACTGTTGGCAGATTTTTTATTATTGCGTAGGATTTTGGTTTGGAGGAAAGAGTCACAATTTCTTAGCTATGCTTTAATCCTTTGGAACTATAGACCAATTTCTTTTCGTTGACTAATGAACTTGCAGAGTTACCAGAAGAACGTGAAGGATGGTTGTTATTAACACTAGGTACGAGTTTATCCATTAAGCTTAAAGAAGTTTCTTCGCTAAATTTCAGATTTTCATATGCGGTTGAGAAGACTTTAGAGAAGAACATGTTCCCCATGTTGCTCTCCTTCTTGTTTTGCATCTGCACCTGGCGATATCAAGGAATTTTAATAATTTCTTTAATGTAAGTTCCACATATATGGATAAGATGTGTTGTCAATCTTGGTGTTGCACTTACAAATATAATTTCATTTTCCTGTTAGATTTTTATATAAATTTCAGTGAGAATATGTCTATGGAAAACTTAAGATCCGTAATGCCAATACTCAGAAAATGGTTGTTTGAGTCAAAGCGTACGCTTTGACTACGCTTTTATTATTATTATTCTTATTCAGTCTTATATTCAAGGGTCATGGCCCGTTAATAAATAAATAAATAAATGTGTAAAAATCCAAAGTTTTAAGAATTACTCTCAATTTTGTTAATTTTAATGAAAATTCATAAATTTACTACATCAATGTGGAATATTTTACTGCTTTAAGAAGAGTAATTTTCACAAAATTTTTTGCTATGTTGTTCTTAGATACTCTATTTTTTCATTCCTCTCTCCTCGCTAGGATCACATCAGGTCCTGCGTGACCTCTGATATCGGGTATAATAAGAATCCCAGTTTCTAAATCGCGAGTTCTGGGTTCGATTTGAGCACATATGCTCTGAATTTCTATTTTATGTACATAATGAAACTCAATTAACATCTATCTTCTGGGTTTTAGTGACACTTATCTGAAAAAGATGATCACCTCAACCATGGCTCCATGCAATTCACTTTAAAGAAAATGCTGTTTTTTAAATTGTTCATTCCACGTATAATAAATTAAATACTCTTCACTTACAGATGTTTGCATATCATCAGATCAAAGTTAATGAAATATGTACAAATTGAAAAAATCTAAAATTTGTTTGTTTGTACATCAATAATATCCCCATAAAACTGAAATCTTAAAATAGCTTTCATTCAGATATACACGCTTTACCTTAAAGGCAAAAATTCATCGTTTTCTTCTCATACTTAAATTTTTGAAGTCAGAAGTATGGTAAAGCTTCGTATATCTTTTGTGCAAAATTTTTTATTTAATTTTTTTGATAAGTCAATGTAAAGTTAATAATGTAATCCAAAATTATTAAATATAAATGCGAAGTGGCAGTACGCCATACGGAGCAAAATTATAGATTCCAGTAAATAAATTCAGCATCGCACCTGCACTGCAATTATGAACATATACTCAAGTCAACATGTATCTAAAGTCTTCTAATTATAAAACATAAAAAAATGTTCTTTTTTTAAAAATTCTTTGTTCTTCAAAATTAATAATAGTGGATACAAATATTTTTGGTAATTTATTTAGAAAAAATATAAAAAATTGAGAAAATAACAATTAAATCTTTCAAAGATAATGCGAAGAAGTAAGAAAATTTATCCTTTCCAGCCGCCGCCGCCGCCTCCACCGCCAAATCCTCCTTTGCCGCCTCCACCACCTCCACCGTAACCGCCACCTCCGCCGCCTCCTGTCCAGCCACCACCTCCGCTGCCACCTCCACCAAATCCTCCTTTTCCGCCACCACCTCCGCCACCTCCTGTCCAGCCACCACCTCCGCTGCCACCTCCACCAAATCCTCCTTTTCCGCCACCACCTCCGCCGCCTCCTGTCCAGCCACCACCTCCACCAAATCCTCCTTTTCCGCCGCCACCTCCTCCGCCGCCTCCTGTCCAGCCACCACCTCCGCTGCCACCTCCACCAAATCCTCCTTTTCCGCCACCACCACCTCCGCCGTAACCACCACCACCACCTCCACCTCCTGTCCAGCCACCACCTCCGCTGCCACCTCCTTTTCCGCCACCACCTCCTCCGCCGTAACCACCACCTCCGCCGGAACCACCACCTCCACCTCCAGACCAACCACCTCCTCCACCGGAACCACCGCCTCCGCCAATATATCCGGCGGATACGACAGCCACCAGAGCTAACACGCAAACGAATATTTTCATCTTGTGACTGATGCTAATCTCTAATATGACAATCGTATTTATACTGCTTTAGTTATCTTCTTACATTTGTTTAGCTTGAATAGTAACCTTCAATTATTTTCGTGGATTTTTCCACTTATGCTCACATTTCATTAAGATCAGTACAATGACCGAAAATTGGAGTACTTTTACTTTCATGCACATTAACCTGTAGTCACCGGTACTCATTGTCAGTGAAATTTTTACAACAGATACATTACGGCTGTACTTAGAAAATCATATCGCAGTCAGAATTAAACGGCTGCCAATCGTGAGCTTCGTTACAAAAAATACTGAAGATCCTTTGTAAATTGCGTAAAAGGGTATTTGATTTTGCAGGAACTAGTGCAGAAAGAGATCTGGATAATTTTTTATTCCCAAGTTGCTCTTAAGTCACTCCAGTCATGCGACATAATATTAATAATGCAGAGAGGCGTGTCGATCTTGGCCCAACACTATACTTAGGAGCTGCTTCTTTTTGAGAAGGTGTTACACTATGAATCTTTCGTAGCGAGCTAGTCACTGCACCCGTTTCCTTTCCTGTTTCCAGGTGGCACAACAAAGCATACTAGGAAAAGCGTCCCAAAGCGACGAGAGTTGTTCCTGGAGTAGACTACCGTTCCAACCAAGAGGAGATAGCTGATACCTGTGGAAAGAGAATAAATTAAGAAAATATCTTTAAGTTAATTGTAATTTAAAGAAATAGCATTGCAAATAGGCACCTAGTATGGAAGTGTTCCGGGCTAGGGAAAGCGGTAAATAAGCGGTCCTAAAGTCGTTCCTGCTCCTCTTTTCTTATTTTTTACGGCATATGTTAATCCATGGCACCTCTGGTTGCCAACCTCAGTCCTTCTAAGGACAGAAAAGCGAATCGAACATACATCGGAATGTTAGCCGTAGGAATAATTTAAATCGAGTACCTTCTTGGCGTTGCTTACCACTGTCGTCGGATTACCATCCTCCGGACATGTGCATCCTGATAGAAGTCGGATATCTGGCGTCCTTTGAACAATGGGAGCAGTACAGTGTGTGTGCTCCGGAGTAGGGCAAGCTGGATTTCATTCACACAAAGTCTTTCTCCGTAGGTGAATTCCGGAAGAATCGGGAGCTCGTGGACTGGCACAAGTTAAACACACCAATCTTTAAAATTGACACTTCCTTGGTTGGGAATAACTTGCGGTCAATAATTTAAATCTTACAGTGTTGAACAAGATTGGTACGTCTCTTCACATCATCATTATTCTTATGCTATTTGACTGCAGTTACATAAAGGGTACAAGAACATATATCTGATCTTCTCTGCGGACTTGAAATATCCCAACCGGCCAGCAAAATAGGTCAAAATAAAAAATATTCAGATCACCTTCTGCCCTAGTTACCTGTAAAATCAAATTCCATTTTACTCAATGGACAAAAGGAGTTCATTATTTTTTGAAATCTATCGCGATTGGCTACACTCCAATTCAATCTGTATGCTTTCCTAAGTTCAGCCGTAATGTATCTATCGCAAAAACTTCACTGGCAATGAGTACCGGCGATTACAGGTTAATGTGCATGAAAGTAAAAGTACTCTAATTTTCGGTCATTGTACTGATCTTAATGAAATGTGAGCATAAGAGGAAAAATCTACGAAAATTATTGAAGGTTACTATTTAAGCAAAACAAATGTAAGAAGATAACTAAAGCAGTATAAATACGATTGTCATATTAGAGATTAGCATCAGTCATAAGATGAAAATATTCGTTTGCGTGTTAGCTCTGGTGGCTGTCGTATCCGCCGGATATATTGGCGGAGGCGGTGGTTCCGGTGGAGGAGGTGGTTGGTCTGGAGGTGGAGGTGGTGGTTCCGGCGGAGGTGGTGGTTACGGCGGAGGAGGTGGTGGCGGAAAAGGAGGTGGCAGCGGAGGTGGTGGCTGGACAGGAGGTGGAGGTGGTGGTTACGGTGGAGGTGGTGGTGGCGGAAAAGGAGGATTTGGTGGAGGTGGCAGCGGAGGTGGTGGCTGGACAGGAGGCGGCGGAGGTGGTGGTGGCGGAAAAGGAGGATTTGGTGGAGGTGGCAGCGGAGGTGGTGGCTGGACAGGAGGTGGAGGTGGTGGTTACGGCGGAGGTGGTGGCGGCGGAAAAGGAGGATTTGGTGGAGGTGGCAGTGGAGGTGGTGGCTGGACAGGAGGCGGCGGAGGTGGCGGCGGAAAAGGAGGATTTGGTGGAGGTGGTAGCGGAGGTGGTGGCTGGACAGGAGGCGGCGGAGGTGGTGGCGGCGGAAAAGGAGGATATGGTGGAGGTGGTGGCTGGACAGGAGGTGGCGGTTACGGCGGAGGTGGTGGAGGTGGAAGTGGCTGGAAAGGATAAATTTTCTTATTTCTTCTCATCATCTTTGAAAGATTTAATTGTTATTTTCCCATTTCATTATAATTTTTTCCTAAATCAACAAAATCGTTTGTGACAACTATTATTACATTTTTAAAGAAAGCATTTTTAAGAAAACCGAAAAAAAATTGTTTTTCTTCTAAAGATAAATGTTCATAATTACAGCCTGAATGCGATGCTGTGTGGGTTTATTGTACCAATATTTATTTATGTATTTAATTCTTGTTGTCTGTCTTGATCACCGAAGCTAAACTTTGCATAACAAATTCAGTTCAACTTTCTTGACTAAGAAAATCGGTCCTACCATACTTCGATTTGTTTCCACACTAAAGTCAATGAAATACGTGGTTGCACTTTTACATCTTCGATCAAGATAAGCATTGCGAATCTTCAGGACCAAACAAGCTCTGGTTTAAAATTCATAAAGTGACGTGGAGTGGGTTACCCATGAAAATCACGGAGACGAAAAATCAGGAAGGAAATTCGAGAAGTTAAGGCTATTCACTCTTGTTGGAGAAAGACTTCATCCGATGACCTTTTAAAAGTGAAGTAAAACTCGACAAATAACTCACCGTTATCGGTTCTCGTATCTCTGGGTCTTGATGCGTCGACCCAAGGAACACCATGTTTCCCATAGTGTGCTCAAACCCAGTAATGTCAGACCCGTCTTATGCGTTCATGTCTCCCGAAATTTTACCATCCAGTTGGCCATTGTAACTCCCTTCCTCACTCTCGAAGTTGTGAATGATCGTCACATACTTTCTGG
This sequence comes from Beris morrisii, assembly GCA_951812415.1. Classification (NCBI taxonomy): domain Eukaryota; kingdom Metazoa; phylum Arthropoda; class Insecta; order Diptera; family Stratiomyidae; genus Beris; species Beris morrisii. The sequence goes on from OX638311.1 coordinate 33,370,394, forward strand.
CTCCGATCTCAGGATCAACGTACATACTGGTTCTTTCGTTTGAGATTTATTCTTCACATGATCCATTCCGCTTGATTTTCCTTAACCCCAAGATGTCAACGTTAGAACGCATGTTCGATCACTAACTGATTCGTATCTATATATGTCGGATCACACTCTATCATTTAGAAACCAATAATTGTCCGTCGACGGTGGCCAAAACCCGTTGCCGTTAAATCCATTGGCTTCCCAGACACTGTTCCTGTTTCTAGTATCGTTTGGATGTTTAGATCATGAGGGATACGTTCATGACCTAGATTACATTTGACGATTTCAAGGCAAGCAGGACAGAGTGAGGTCGTATTGTTCTTCCCACAGGTAAGCACTATGACCCATGATTATGTAAAATATTCGATAAAGTTCTTTAATTATATAAAGTATAGTTGTCTGTACTATATATCACTTTAACATCGTGTTAAATAGAACAAACCGTACCTATGTATTTTGATTCAAAATTACCAAATATATTTATTACAAACGTATTTTGTTTGTACCAACTACATTATTTACAAAATGGTTAAAAGCATCATAAATATGTTCACTGTAACCAACCTTAACTATTTAATTATAGTTAGAAGTACTTTAATATAATCAATGCAACCATAGCAGAAACATACTTGTTTTTTAATGTGGGCTAAAAGACTCGGCCTCTTCTCAAACGACTTCTATAGAAGCTGCCTGGATGAGGAGGAGGAGGAGACAGTCCTTCACCTTCTCTGTACCTGTCCAGCTCTATCCGCTAGAAGGAAAGCTCATCTTATAGCTTACTTCTTCAACTGCCTTGATGATCTTGCCATAATGGAGGTCGCAAGAATCCAACGCTTCATTGGAAGCTCTAAATGGTTCGACGAATAGGACCGGATTCGATGATCCTGTGGTAACACAACGGACCTTTTAGGTCTAAGTGAGTCCGTGTTCTCACGGGCAGCCACGCGTACCTACCTACCTACCTAATGTGGAGATCATCCCATCCTGCGGTTAAGTATTCATCAAGCTTTGTATGTGAAAACGGGTTTTCCGAAAGTATCTATAGATTGTATCTAAAGTATTAATAAGCCGCCGTCCTTCATATTTGAATTAGAAAAAGTATAACTTAATCAATATGGGCCTTTTTTAATTCCTTATTTATTTCAGTACCAGACTATCTGGAGTAAATAGCAGGAATATTAATACATCGGTACCAAAGCAATGATCACCGCGAGTAAGCAGGCAGTAATAAAACCTCATAGTCTGCCAATTTCGAATAAAATTACGATGAGAGGAAATGCTTTCTGCTTAAGCTGTTATAAGAATACGTTAAGTTTGGTCACAAATCGATATTCCGACGAAAGAAAAACTATTAGGGCATTGTCTGAATTAATAATGTCCGAATTATTCTATCCCATTGTAGTCCACATGAGAATGTCATCTTTCTTTCTTTACTAAAATCTGTTGCCGTTTTTAAGGTTTCGTTTACTAACTGGAACAGACGACACACATTTAGTAGTTAAAAGCCATTACAAATGAGACAAAGCCGCTAAAAGGATGAAAAGATTTTTTAAGTGTTTGTCTTTGAGAGATGTAGAAAGAAATACGAACAACAGAACATTATGAAGATGACAATAAAAAGGGAACGTTAATTTTTTACGGAATATTAAATGTGAAAAAGTTAGTAAGTCAAATATTCTATTCTGTACCGAAACCGTACTTAAGGTTCTTTTTTTTCTTGAGATCTATGTACGAGAATAAAGAGGGATGAAACAATTTAGGCGGAAGGTGGTTATTAAATTAGTTCCGCATCATTAGGTACTTCATTCGAGCTTACTTCTTTAAGGCTTATCCTGTTTGAGGGGATATTTAGCACTTGATGTCCTTTTTGAGAGTAATTTGCTGGGTGGTTTTACTGTGGCGATGAATTGAACCACAAAGGTGAAAGTAAGGATAATGATGCTGACAGGATTTGTATCGTTGTACGACAGGTATGTAGATATGTTGGTACTTACCTAATATACATACATTCGGTTAAATTACTGGATTGACATATTTTACTTTACCGTGTTGTGAACGACCGAAAAATTAAAAATTAAATGGGCTGGAATTAATTGTTTCGAAATTACGTCTTTTATTGACGGTACATTGTCCTTGCCGTGCTAAAAACACCCTTAGTATTATGTTCAAATATGTAGACTGGTAACTTTTCGAGATTTGTTTGGGGTTAAAGGCGAAAATTATTTTTTCCACCTAGCGGAGCATTAACCAAGAAAATTATTGACGTTTAAATTAAGAAAATTAAAATTTTAGCAACGTTCGTTTCTGCTATATATATCAATAGTTTCGGAACCTTCAATCTTATATAAAAAATTTGATCGTTGATGGCAAAATACTTGGATACTTTAAAGTCGTTTAAAGTCATTTAAAGTCGTTTTCCATTACAGAGGAAGTTTTTGGTATTCTGTTATTTTACAACAAAACGATATCGCTCACATAATTTTGTTATTATGTGCTATAAAGCCTAAATTATGCCGTTTCATACAAGAGTTAATTTATTGTTCTAGCTTAAGCACTTTCGAAGTTATCTACCTTTAATTCAAGCAGTGACTGAACAATTCTTCTTGTTTTGCTTGCTTTTTAATAATAAAATATTGTGATCTACCTGAAATTTAAAACAAATTTGCTATTCTAAAAATATTTCACTTTCACGTTTTAGGTCTAGGTAGTAAACCCCCAAAAAAACCCCCAAAACTTCGTCCGCCGAAGTCGCGTAGCGTGAGTAAACAACTTTGGATTACAATATCTTTCGAACCAATTGTACCACAAAATAAAAATTTGGCTTCTGTATATAGGATTACAACATCTATTGAATGTAAAATGTTTGAGGGGGGAGGTGGAGCACGAGAGTGGATAGCCATTTTTCCAAAAAATTTGTGTTTTTATATCTTGAAAAACGTACCAGATGAACATTTTACAGGAGTTACTAAATGTAAACCTGTATTAGGTAAAACAAATTAGGGGTACGGGTGTAGGGGGTGATGGTAGGATTAGGTGATAAGAGAACAATTTTTCTGTATAGAGGCACTATGGAGGCAGCCTAAAAAATTTTGGTAGGGGTAGCAATGTACGGGGTGGGGGTGGTTACATCTCACAAACGGCTTATGCTAGAAAATTGAAACTATACGTATGTGTAGATGTATTATGGAAGTAATGAGAGCTAAAAAAGGCGTTTCCGACTTCTACTCAAAAATAATAAAGTTGCTGACGTGAAAACAGTCTGAAAAACCATTGCCACTTAAACTGAAGGAAGATGTTACACTGCTAGCATTACTGCGATTCTGATCAATTGTATAGATGGTTCCACACAATTGAAGTGATTTATCAGTAGGTAGTTCTCCCTCTCCATCATCTCTATCTTCTCGAAATGCGCAGTGCAATTGAGCTAGTTTAAGGTATAATCTGGCTGGTACTGCCGACTATAGAGATATAAGTACTGGAGACGACAAGACGCCGTTTTTGTATGAAGCACTTTGAAGCATTTTGAAGCCAAATTGAACGTTTTTGTATGGAGCGTTTGATGCCAGGTGTCAGTGAAATGCAAATAGTAGCCTAGTATTCAAATGTTTGCCGTTTTTTGTGTTCAAGACCGGAGTATAACATAACTGTGAGTAAGATGCTAATAGTAGCATAGTGTTTGTTGCCGGTCCTTTGCGAGAAATCGTCCGGCTTCAAAACAGTCGCTGCTCGTCATCTTTGGTACATATATCTCTATGCTGTCGACCATCGCGGTCAGCAGTAACTGCCGGCAGTAGACTACTGCTTCGGGCAAAAACAAGCTTTCATTGCTGTTTGCGACTTCTCGGAAGTTGACGGTTGTGAGTGCAAAGCAGCCGCGGTGAGCAGTTGAGGTTGGCCGTTACTGCTGACTAGTGATGTGCAATTCAATTACATTTCAGTAACGAATAACTACTGAATACATCAACTTCAGTATTCGATATTTAGTATTCGATACTTCTTCAAATCCTTTCCAACCATGAGGTATTCATTTGACTGTACCAATACTTACAACTATTTGAATCCCGTAGTTTAGTATTCAATTACTTTGGTATTCGATACTTCTTCAAATACTTTATCAACCATGAGGTATTCATTTGACAATATACTCACAACCATTTGAATTCCATGGTTTAGTATTCAATTACTTCGGTATTCGATATTTCTTCAAATACTTTAGCAAGCTGAGTGAAATATGTTGTGTTTGATTTGAGATGTGCTATTGAGTGGTATTTGAATTGAGGCAATATCGAATACTTCTCAAAAGTGGTATTCGATTCTAGTAATTGTTTAAAGTATCGAATACTAAATAACGAACAATTACTTTTTGCGCATCTCTACTGCTGACCGCGACGGTCGGCAATACCAGCCAGATTGCACCTTAACACCCAGCGACCTGATCGCGACCTGACCTATATCGTGACCTAAGGTAGGTCCAATCCCCAACTGTTTATACCGATAAGGACTAAAATTGGGCTGGGTCGTATTTAGTCCACCAAAATATTTCGAGAGTAAATTCAAGGACTATTACTGAATATCTGCAGTGGTATCGTATGTCAGAACGCATTACACACATGCCTTGACAAATTGTTGTATCTTTTGCATAACACAAAATATTTAGGGCGAATCAAACGTTGACATCCAAAAATCGAGCGACCTATTTTAGGGCAGGTAACAAATGAACGAGCCCCGACCTGACGATAGGTCAGGTCGCTTATGAAGTGTTTAAAGCAGGCGCACTAAATAATTTAGCTGAAATTTGAGGTATAAGCTCCGGCTCAATTATCAGGTGTAAACCGGGTCACTATATTATAGTTAAGTTTTTTTGAATTTCATTAATCCATGAAAATATAAGTCATTTTGATCTGATTTTTTCTTCATATCTAAACCTACGGATATCTGTACGATATGTAGTTAGAAGTCTATCGCAAACTCATAAAAGGTTAACCGGATTTTCAAGTAAAAATACAATTGAATAAAATTAATTAACTCCCAAATTACTTTATAAAGATCTCAGTTCAATTGTTAGACTTGGCATCACTTCACGGTTGTATACTGCACATTCGATGTCCACTCGTGTTCTGAGCTTGACACGATAAATTTGAGTCGAGAATAAAAATTACTCAGTCCCTTTCTTGTAAAACTGATCGTATCACTCTCTCAGGCAAACTAACAGTCGTGTACTGCATGTGTGCACTCAAGATTTCGATCACAGTCGATGGTGGGTGTAGAATATTCGGGAAGTGTGAACCGCTTTCCACGATTTTATAATTGGATATTGGAAGGTGATAGTTTTCCCTGGAAATTTGGATGTCATTAATAAGTATAATGATAAAAGTTTTAACAATATTTAAGTCACGACTAACTATGTTAGTGTAAACAAGTTTAATGAACAGTTTTCCTTTACTTAAAATTATGATTGTATTAAGTTTATCTTTAGGAACCACGCAGAAAATCTATTAATCGACCAAATAAGCTTATGATAATGAAGTTCACAATTCTTATATACCTACCTAAGTTCACCGATTAAAAAGTCTTTAAGTAGACTCCCGCTAATAAATTTATAAATATTTCGAGCGTGTCTACTCAATTCAACCAAATACCGAGACGAACACGAATATCTTCCATGCCCATTTTCCTAACCGACAAACAAAAAATATCCTCGCGAAAACTTTTATAATTACTTGAACCGGGGTTTCCTTCTCTCGTAATTTAGAAAATCTGGCTCGAGTTCGGATAGGAGAGAGTGAGTTTGCTTTTAATGACAAACTGAAGATGTAATTAGATAGAAAATCCAATCAACCATTATTTTTCGAAATACGATTTACGATGAATCACGTCAAAATGTTGGCTTTAATTTTAATTCGGTGAAGGTTTTTGAGTTTTGTTGGAAAATCTGTTTTTTATTGTGTTATGGCCCTTCGGGATATTAACTGGTTTCTTTGTTTATTAGAGCGCGACATGATTGTTTCGTCGTTGGAGAAGTTTTCAATCATTTGCAAGTTCCCAAATGATGTAGAAAGTTACAAAGTACATTTTACGTTATTATTTGAAATAATTAGTTGTTAACTTTAAAACGAATAGTGAAAAGGTTGTAGAAGAAAAGTTTTAAGACTAAACTGGGCATCTCCCCAGATAGTATCGTTGCAGTTACCTATTATCCGACGGCCACGACCTCCACTGTTTTAATAAAAATTCTTGGGAGTGATTTAAGTACTGAATGAAAAGAACTACGCTGTTATTGATTGAGAAAAGACGAACATCAGCAATGCTACTTACTTCCAAAGACGTCAAAGAAAGTTGGCGACGTGGTTTGCTACATGGCATGTTGGTTTCGATGTTGGTCGTCTGAAGAGTTTGTAATTTGAAGTTGAATCAACCAACGGTTGGTATAAAATCAATGTTTCTTGATTTTACTTTATTATTTTTTAATAATAAAGTATTGTGATCGACCTGAAATTTCAAAAAAGTTTGCTACCCTGAAATTTTGTATTTACACGTTTTAGGACTAGTAAACCCCAAAAAAGCAAAAAAAAAAAAAAATGTCCGTCTGTCCGCCGTAGACGCCGTACGCCGTCCGCCGTACGCCGTCCGCCGTACGCCGTACGCCGTACGCAAAATCGTTTGAAAGCGCGTAGCTCCCAAACCCGTTGAGATATTAAATTGAATTTTTTACGGTGGGTAGACTGGGTGAACCCCTACAATTGGTATATTTTTGTGGGGTGAAGGTACAAGGGGAGAGGAGAGGGGAGCGTTTTAGACGAAAAATTTTGGTTTCTAGATCTCAGGAACCACTTATGCTAGGAGGCTGAAACTTGGAACTTATGTAGTACTATGATAATGGACTCAATTGCAAAAAAATTGTCGATATTGGTTAAGGGGTGTGGAAGTGGGGGGAAAACAAAGAGTCTTTAACGCATGAAAGCCGGAATTGAAACATTCTAAAATCGATATCTCCTGAACCATTGATGTCAGAAGATTGAAACTTTGTTGTTGTCCTTAGGGATACTTCAAGATTAGACAAGGGCTAACATTTTTAAGAGGGGAGGTGGGGTGTGGGGGTGGGGGGTGAAAAACTTCGGATTACAATATCTTCCGAACCAATTACACCAGGAAGATAAAACTTAGTTTCTGTATATGGGATCACAAGAGGAGTCTACCAAAACTAAATTTTTTGAGGGGGGAGGTGGAGCACGAAAGTGGGGGGATAGCAATTTCTCAAAAAATGCCATTTTTATATCTCAGAAACTGTATCAGATATGATCTTGAAAATTTTACAGAAGTTGGGGTCGGTAAACTTCTAGTAGGAAAAAAAATTTTGGTAATGTGGGTGTTGGGGGTGATGGTGAAAGAGGGTAGAAAGGAAAACATTCTGATTTTTATTTCTCGAAAACCATAATGAATAGAAAGCTAAAAATTTATAATTATATAGAGCCACTATGGAGACATCCTAGAAAAATACAATTTTTGATAGGGGTATCAAGGTACGGGGGAGAGGGGTGGTTTTTCATATCTCAGAAACGGCTTATGCTAGAAAGTTGAAACTTAGTACGTATATGTAGATATACTATTAGAGTAATTAAAGCATTAAAGCAAAAAAAGTTCATATTTTTATTGGCGTTCAGAGGTTGAGTAAAAAAAATGTCCGTGAATCCACATTTTCACAAATTTCGTTAAAACTTTTAGACATGTCGAGCTATCAAAGCAATTTTACTTCTGCGGGCTATTTATATAAGCGCCTACTAACGGTCTTCAAAATTTTTCGATATTCAACCCCTAAAGTGGTGTAAAGTGGTTGTGTACATATTCACGAATTCTGATATATTCCTAAGGTATATTGAGACTTGGAATTCACGTTTACTTCTATAAGCTTTAAACGTAGTCGGGGAAAAACCCGATTTAAGTATTTTTCTCTATTAAACCCCCTGGGGGTATTGTTCAAGATTTCACTGATTCCGAAAATCTCTTAGGTTTAATGTGATCGAATTCGCTTTTACTACTATGAATTATTCTATTGATAAAAAAAATACGTAAATAAATAAAAAAAATCTGCCAACAGTCTGGGCGCAACTTTATTATTTTATGGGTAGAAGTCCGAAACGTGTTTAATGATGAGATACGGTGTTGGGTACTATGCGACTGACAACCAAAAAAATAACCAGGAGGCTATTTGGAACGTTATTTTTTAGGTTGTCAGTCGCATAGTACCCAACACCGCATCTCATCATTAAACACGTTTCGGACTTCTACCCATAAAATAATAAAGTTGCGCCCAGACTGTTGGCAGATTTTTTGTGGGTGTTATTAGTCGTCAACCAGATCTTAGCGTTGTATTGAAATTGACAAAATTGTTGAAAAATTTCATTTGCAATCAAGATCATGTGAAGTGAACATATTGTTAAAAAAAATATTTTCCATTCCGAACAACGAACATTTTCTAGATATTTTTTAACTTTTTAGAGAGCTACCAGAATTATGGCAAGTAACGAATGAAGTGTTCAAAATAGTGTTGCTTAAACATCGATAGTGTCGGATTTCGATAGTATCGATATTTTTTCACTAAACAATCGATACTATCAAAAGTGTAGTAGAGTGTTCCTTAATCATAGATTGTGTAGAATTACGGAAGGCACTAAATAATGAACTCGGTTTTGCTTTTGATATAAAACTAATTCCTGTAAAATGTTGAATCCCTGCTTTAACTCGTACTAGATTTATAGTGGATTCTGTAACTTGCATAAATTTTTTAAGGACTTTTGTAGGCTGCTACACGATGGACTCATTCGATTTGCATCATATTTGGAACTTTCGCTTCAAACATTGTAAAATTTTAAATATGCAAAATTTCAAGTTCCTAACTTGAAGCAATCGAGCAATAATTGTGAATACGTTTTTTAAGTACTCTTGTATGGGAGGTACCCGAAGGAGTGAAAGGATATCGCCCATTAACGAACTCCTGCCCTAGTTTTTCCATTTGACAAAATTTCAACTCCCTAGGCTAACGCGTTCTTGAGTTATCGTGCAAACGGACGGACGGACAGTAAACGGATTTGGGGTTTTGGCCACAACTGAACACAAAATTATATATCGCCGTGTCGCAAGAACATTGACGCAACTGCAATTTAGAAAATTTTTTGCTTTCACATTTCAATATTTTGTGGTTTTGCTATTCTTGCATAAAATCGTTCCCCGTTGTTTTAAACGAACGTGCTCTTGATCTAAGCTGTCTATAGTAACTATTAATAAGCTCGTATGGCTTGTGGGCAATTGTCAAAAATGATTTTGTTTCTCCGAAAAAAATTTTTTGCAGTTGCGTCACTGTTCTTCCGACACGGCGATATGACTTTTTTTTGTCCGAGGCTCGGTTCTATGCGTTACAATCTTTTCGGGCTGGATTAAACTTATAATACTCTATATGATTTCATCTAGAGTATAAATATGTGCCAACAGTCTGGACGCAACTTTGATTCCAATTGTATCAATCCGTATGATCACCCTTTGCAAGATCTTAACAGTGGCGTCCACCTTCCATTCGATAGGACATTTACTAATCCCAAATTTAAATGAAGAGTGGAAGGAAGCATGTTACTAGCTATCAGTTGAGGGTCCGCTTAAAGAAATTTGTACTGTAAGGCTCGTTTCACACTGTCCGGTTTGCACCGTACGGTTTCTCGTCGTAGGGCAAAAATCCGAATTGGGCAATCGTTCACACTGTACCGTTTATACAGTGAGAGACTCTCTTTTGGAATAGTATTGTCACGATTCAAGGACGACATAAAGTTGCCAAGAGGTACGTACTCCTTATGCTTTTTTCAAGAAAAAAATTAAATTTTTTTCTATTTCCGTAAGTGATGGCGCATACGAAAGGGGAGCTCAACAGCTGACCAACTGTTTCAGCGAGTGAGTTTTGATGGGCCTAATATGACCGTGGAACCAAAGCAGAGTAACTTTTATGCGAACCGCAAATATCGTAATACTAGCCGCGTCCCGCGGCTACGCTTACGTTTATATGGTGCTATACTATCGAAACTGCAAAGCCAGCGGTTTCCAGTCTTGCTTCCCGTTGCTCCGTCGCTGCCGTTACTATCGTTGCTTCGTTGCTCCTGTTGTTCCCGTTTATCCCGTTTCTCCCGTTGGTCCGTTGCTTTTGTTGCTCCCGTTGCTCCGTTATTTCCGTTGCTCCCGTTACTTTCGTTGCTTCATTGCTTCCGTTGCTCCCGTTTCTCCCGTTGCTCCCGTTTCTCCCGTTGCTCCGTTTCTCCCGTTGCTCCCGTTGTTCGGTTTTGTCAGACGTGAGCACTTATACACCGAAAACACACGAACTGTCGCTAACCTATATAAAACACACTCATTTGTTTGTGTCGCGCACCACCTATTGTAGAATAATGTTACTAATACAGAAACCTTCGCCGGGTGCGCTCAGCAAATCAACAAAGTTGCATCGCAATTGGATGAATGGTATAGGAAGACATAGGGGCAAACAAACAAACAGTTTGAGCATCCAGGGTACTAAAATCGCGAAAAAATTGGAAAAATGTCGAAAAAAAAATTGTTTTTGATTCGATCGGCACCAAACTTCACAGGAACCATACCAGGACTATTCTACATGTTTTCTGAAAATTTGATCAAAATCGGTTGAGCAGTTTAGGTGTCTATAGCCGACATACATACATATATCCTCTTTTATATATTAGATAATATTGGTTACGTTATTAAGGATGGCCACGGCGAAACAACATTATATTCCAAATTTGACTGAAAAAGTGATAAAGAATCAAGACAGAATGACTCACCTAATGCAACCGGATTGGGAATTGTTAGAAAATAAATAGAATTACATAAATAATGAACATGGGGACATGGGATACGGCAACCCATGGAACAGAAAGTATTCAAGTCCCGCACGGACTGTTTGGAATAATTATGATTTTCCTCGGACATCTCAGATTTCTGTAACTCTCCACCGGTTCAGGTGAATGTCTGTTGTTCATGCCTTCTACGTGCGGTTCGTGATGTTGCTGGTGAAGTGAATGTAAATGTTTCTCCTACGTTACGTCAATATTTTTATCTTTTCTCAAATGAGTTTCTAGTCCGATCTCATATGCGGCTTCCCTGTAAACATCCTTGCCCTGAATCATTCAACGTGCAAGTATGTTGATATCGTCCACATACGCTACCAACTGGATGAACGTGTTGTCCCATTTACAAAGCCCGACAGCCTGCAGAGCCTTCACCATCATATGCTACCTTATTATATTTCAATGGTACGCATATACTCATCATAGTTGCGCCTATAGCATCCGTGTCTTTCAAGGTAAAATGTGCTCATTGTTCGAAAATCAACTCACAATTGCACTGACTGATAAATTACTGGGTATTCTTTTGGGTGATTAAAGATTAATCTTTAAGATCAAGACGTCAAGAACGAACATTCAGAGGAAGAGATTTCTGTTGTATAGTGTGAAACAACTGGATAGCCGGCGACCATTCACCGTCTATGTCCATCTTACGTCTTACCACATCTTGTGGGAGTTACCTAAGTGTTCGGTTCTTCTTTCTTCTTGTTGTTGTTTATTTTTTTTATTTATTTATTTTGCACAGACCAAACCTTCTTTCTTTGAGCGTATTTCTACGGGAGCTTGATTCGTGCCAGGCTTTACATCCCTTGTTCTACCCCTTTGGAGCACTCATTCTGTGAAGGCTTTGCCTTTCTTATGGAGGAGCTACAGGGTAAAACGTATAGACGTTCTGTTGCCCGCTTTTATGATTATATTCGAGAACTACGATAAAGCCATAAATGTTGGCCTAATGGGCTCAACGAATGTGATGTGAATGAAAAGTTGGTTTATTTCGGAACAGAATGAAAGGCTTCTTGGATTGTGTATTGGGTCATGTGGAGGCTTTTTATTTCTTTGGAACTTTTTTATGTACGTTTTCCACTTACTTTTTGTGTTGCTACCGTAAGAGATAAAGAAATTTGGGTTTGTCGCTTATATCCCTTGGGATACTCATAAATTCATTTATTTACCTGGAATTGAGCCCTCACTTTAGTATTGATCTCTGTGGGTAAGTTTACGGATTATATGCCGAATTCGACAATTAATTTGTTGACATTTTTATTATTGAATATAACTGTAATCGTTGCAATCAATTTTTGTTGTCTCATATCTTTTATTTCAGTTCATAAGGTAACTCCAATGCCCTGAACTTAGGTGATCAAGCCCGAACAGTGAACTTGTTCCACCTACTTATTCTAAAACAATCCTTTGGCTATTTCGTCTTTTATGAAGGGAAGTCACTAATTATTGGCTTCTGTTCACAACGAGGTACACTATGACAATTCAGCGCGCTGGTTCAGATTCCGTTTCCAGCTGAGTTTGTTGTTTAGATTAACCCCGAGATATTTAGCGCTGTCAGAAAGATGAAGCTCGTCGTTTCCCATCTTTGGTAACGCAAAATCTGGAATTTCGTATTTCTTCGCATAGAGGACACGAAGGGTGAACTCCTAAAGTTTAGGGGTTCACCCTTCGCGTCCTCTACGCCCCTAAACCGATGCTGTCGACCCATTGCCGTTACATCAGGTTACTAATTGTCGGTAAGTGTTTCGCTGAGAGAAGGATGACGTTGTCGGTGTATTCGCATGCCTTGACTCCGAGGTTCTCAAGTTCCACAAGGATGTCATTCAGCACAAGTAGCCAAAGTAGGAGTGAGATCAAACCTCCTTGCGGGCAGTAGCGATCATATTGCTTCTCCAAGGGTGGGAGGTTACTGAGATTCAGTAGATTCTGTAGAGAAAATAGGTGCGGTGGCTACCCACTTACGCAGCGAAGATAGAAATTGTGCAAATGCTATTCTCTGGGGTTGGTACCGCTTGAAAATATCAACCAGTCACCAGAAGCTCTAAGTTCTCCTCGGAAGATTCCGTTGAGTTCCCCTTCACCCTGGATGAAAGTATTCATTGTAGGGGTTTTAGAGAGAACCTTTCTTTTTCTTGCCGATTCATTTGTTGATTCTTCCTTCCTCGAAGAGCTGCCAGTCTTCTGCAAAATTGCTAAATTTAGCCCAGTTAATGAGTCTGCGAGCTTCTTCGCTCGTTTTTACCTCGACATTCCACCAGACGGGAAGTCTTTTCGTGGAAGGTCTGTTAATACACGTTTTCTGAAATACGACACGCAGCATGAAATTCATATAATAATAAAATTCATCACGAAGCAACTGTGTTCAGCACGCTCATGTCAGGTATTAATTTCCTCGGTTAAAATCCTATATAACTCTTGAACTCTTCAGCAGACACTGCTCGGTATCAAATTATTGATAATCATATAGGCATAATGAAGTATGAAGGAAAAGTTATAAAATACTTACTTAACATGTACACTCAATCGAATAGTTAATGCGTAAGGTCGGAAATCAATATAGAGTCATTCCATCAAGAATCGCCAAAGTTGTGACCTTAACATCGCCGATTCTTTTGAACATTTTTGTACTTGAAGGACTAGTAAAAAAAAAATATAATTTCTTTTTTTTGTTTCTATCTCATTTTTTTAGTTAGTTATAGTATGTTAAAGTTTTCGCAAAAATGGTGTCTGAGTCCTCTTTGAAAATTCATATCTCTGGTAATTTTTATCCTAGAATAATAAAGTGGGACTTATTTTAAAGATTGTTGTTTAAAAAATGTCGCAATATAAAAAAAATACGAATAACATTTTTTTTTATTTTTTTTATATTTTGTAGGTTATACTGTTTTACAAAACATACCAAAAATAACCTTGGAATCGGGGTCAAAAAAAATTGAAGAACATCAGTGCTTCTCAATTATGTTATAATTGTAATTTTTCTATAACATAATTGAGAACGGGAGCAATGGAAGTTAGGGAGCAACGGGAGTAATGGAAGCGACGGAGCAACGGAAGCAAATAGAGAAAGACTGAAAACTGCTCATATTGCAACGCATGTCTGGGTATTATTTCGTTGTGCTAGCATACAAAAAAAACATAATGATGTATGGGAGTTCTTTAATACAGTTTTGGAGGTGTAGCACCATACACACGTGAGCTTAGCCACGGGACGCGGCTAGTATAGTATATTTGGAATTACAGTTGCCTCACAGTACCACAGAATGTGTTCAGGTTTTTACCTCCGTTTGGCAGAACCTGCACAGACTACCAGTTCCCATCGCTAACATTGGATTTCAAATTCGCATATCCGATATCACTGTTCAATTTTCCATTTTTGATAATTCAACGAAACAGCTGAATATAATTTGAACTTGTGTCAAACTAACAGTTTGTGTGTACCTGTTATTGTGTGGTTTGTCAACAAAGTGGCCCTTGATCACTGAACCCGAAAATATAGACGATCCAAACGACACGATAGAATTCATAAATATTTTTAAAATATAGTCACACTACTCTTAAAAATATTTTTTGAGGTTATGAACTCTGTTAAGAACATATGCGACCACAAAAATGGGATTGCAAAATCCCTAGTGATTCGGTCTTGGACTCGTAGACTGGACAGTGTAGCCTAGTATTGACACTTCTTTTGTTTCTCCCAGAACCTTCTGCTCCTTGAGAGGTTGAGATTCCACAGAAAGGTCCACTTAGGCGAACAGCGCGGATCCTTCTCATGTCTACTATTTCATTGGTCTCTATGCCTTCATGACCGGTATCCAGTATTGCGAACGTATCCAATATTTGGTCCGCCTTCCCTAGTGGCTTTTTCAGAATCTTGTACAATTTTTATTTTTTAAAAGGCCTTGAGCCACGTGTTCTCCTTATCTGATAAAGATAAAATTTAAAACATATTTTTTTACATTAATTGGAATCATTTAGGAATCATTCGAAATATATTATATATTCATATCTATATAAAGTTTATTTACATTTTATGTTATTATAATGTTATACAGGGTGTTTGGCACTCCGTGTGCCACCTTGTAAGGGGTTATTCCTTGATATATTTGGAGAAAAAACTTATTCTACAGAGTGGGTCAATTTTAAATATTAGTGGAGATACAGGGTGGTTAAGAAAAGTGTTTTTGACCGGTACCCTCACTCACTTAAAACGTTATATCTTGAAAACGAATAATCACAAGGCAAAGTGTTATAACTCGTTTTTTAGGGAATCGAATTACCTTTCATTTCATAACAGCCTAAATTGTAACTGCACCTAATCTTGAGATATTTACTCGAAAACACAGATTTTTGCTACGTCAACCCTAAAAATTCAGTGATCAATGTAACAAAATTAATGGAATCTGCATTAATTATTTTATTATCCTGTTTATACTCTAGATGAAATCATATAGAGTATTATAAGTTTAATCCAGCCCAAAAGTTTGTAACGCATAGAACCAAGCCTCGGACGAAAAAAAGTTATGTATTATTTTTTGTTTATTTGTGGCCAAAAACCTCAAATCCGCTTGACGTCCGTCCGTCCGTCCGTCCGTCCGTCTGTCCGTGAACACGATAACTCAAGAACGCCTTCACCTAGGATCTTGAAATTTTGAATCTGGATGTTTGGTTGAATTTGTAAGGCTAAGTTCGTTAACGGGCAAAATCGTCCTACTCCTCGGGTAGCTGCCATACAAAATGTCCTTAAAACACGTATTCAAGAATATTGGTCGATAACTTCAGAAGGGTTTAATCTACGTCTTTGAAATTTTGCATGTGCTATTTTTCCAATAGTTGGAGCTAAATTTATGATTATGAAAAAGATCATGTTAGTCCTTCGTGTAGCTGCCATACAAATATCCTGTCAAAATGTATTCACTTAATTTACGGAACTTACTATAACTCAAGTAATCTTTTAGCTATGCATTGAACATTTTGTACAAATTAGTTTTGAGTAAAAACAAAGTTCGAGTTTACTAATCAGCGAAATCCTTTTACTCCTTCTGGTAGCTGCCATACAAAATGTCCTTAAGACACGTGTTCCACAACATTTTTCGATAACTTTTGAACGCTTGAAGCTACGAATTTGAAATTTTGTACACGTTCATTTTTAAATGTGTCCAAGGAAAAGGATAAATATGTAAGAAATCGAGTGAGTCCTTCCTGCACCTCCCATGTGAAAGTCCTTCAAAAAGGAAATTTTTTTCGATGACTTACCCAGTTCAAGATATGAAATTAAACACTGAATATTGTCTTTTAGTTTTGAGTAGCAATCTAATGGCAGTCCTTAATAAAGGACATACAACATGCAGACACGTAATTCTACTTTATCCCCAACTACAATATAAATCGGAGTTCAGTATTCATCTAGAGTATTATACGATTGGCTTGCAGCCGATCGTGACTGCAGTATGTTTTCTTTATCAAACTTGAAAAAAAAAATATCATTAATAATATGCAATAACAATGTTTTTTTATATGATAGAACATCTAGGTCGGAAATAGGCTAATGTGCGGTCGGTATAAGGAAAGAGTTGTTTATGTGGTCGGAAATAGGAAGTTTTCATCATTATGAAATTAATTATTTCCAACCATGTTTTCATGTCAATATGTAAATATATCATACCAAAATTGAATTTTTTTAGTATCGGTAGCACGTTATGAATTTGTAAAAAATTTTTTTAAGAAGAAACAAATAATTGTTTGCTTTATATGAAAAAAAAAATATCTGCAAGGTCTTAGGTAGTCGGAAATAGGTCATTTTATGTTATGTATTTTTTTTTTAAATTTAAACCTTCTTAAATTTTTATCGATGATAATAAGCTACCTAACTTTCCTCTGTTCTAACAAAGCTTTGTTATAAAAGTGCTAAGAAACAGAAGACTTAAGGCGTTGAATTCGCTCGACGAATTCAATGAACACTTTCATCAATATTATGAAATTATTCACTCGATCAGAAAATGTTGTAATGAAAATATTTATCACTGCGCTTGTTTTCGATGTACAGATTCTTAAATATTGTGAATAGTTAATTTTAATAAAATCATTAAGAAATGTTCAAAAAGGAAAAATAAATTATTCATGTGAACATTTTAATCAATATGATGAAGGTGTTCATCAAAATTTTGTGGTCGATATGCATATTTCCATTGCGTAAATGTAAAGGAATATTTTTAATGAGCTCTAATTTACAGTTTATAGATCATGGCAAACATTTGATGATTTCGTTTACTCTTCCAACGATTTAAATTAGTCCAAAGAATGTTGTTTCTTGAAAAGCATTCATTAGTATTATGAATTATAGATAACTCTTTCAGTAAATGCAAAATTTTTAATATTTTTGGTAATACAATTTAAAAATAAAATTAAAAATCTAAAAACAAAAATCATACGCATTCTGGAAATCTTCCAGCGTAAATGACTTAGCTTTTATCATAATTCTTTGTTTATTGCAACTATTTTGAATGAAACTATTATATTTTTGGAAAAGAAAACAAAAAATGGCGTATAATTAAAAAAAACAGTCTGATCGCAATTTTACTATTTTTTAAAATTCCGTCAAGGTTACTATGGAATGGATGAACCAAAGAATATCGTTTCAAATAGCCTCTTAGTTGTTATACTTATATATATATATAATATTTATATTTATATTTTATACGAGGGGACCACAATGGATCCACAGTGATCTCTCGTGATGGACTGAGGCACATCGCTTTAGTCCATCCTTCCCAACCTAACCTAACCTGTTATATTTATTATTATGATTTTAAATATTGTTACATGTACCTTATGCAACCTGCACAACTCAATGACATGTGAGATTGCGAGAAAGCAACAACCTCCCAATATCCAACTGGAATGCGAAGAAAACTCTGCACGCCACAACATACTTCCCGAAAATGTTGAAAATCTCTCGTATCAATACATGCGCCGCAGAGCTTGTCACGGGATCAGTTCTTCTGCTGTGAAAGCGAGAACGATCACGCGATAAAATAGAGCTTTATTTTTTCATTGATTTTAATCGAGTTGTCTTTTAGCTCGCAACAATTTGTAAGCTACGCGTCTTCAAACGCGTTTGCTTACGGCGGACAGATGGACTTTTTTTTCCTTTATTGATGGCTTCTAGTACTAAATTGAGAAAACACACAATTTGATGGTAGGAAATTATTTTGAAATTTCAGGCCGATCACAATACTTCATAATTAAGAAATAATAACGTAAAATGGAGAATGATGGACAAATCTAAAAATACCGGATTTGGATTCATCACAGAAAACTACAATAGAGAAGTGCATCTACATCTATAAAGATATTGTTGACTAACTTCTTGAAAGTTTTGTTATAAGTAATTCAAACTTTCTGCATGATTTAAGAATTTGTACGATGCATTCTCGTAAGAAGTGAAATCTCGGAAATTCAAACGTTTTATTCTGTAGTTGGAATTCTAATGAATTGGATATCCGAGCTTTTGATTCTCATGTTCAAATTTTAAAAATAAATTTTATTTGGCAGCAGAAGTCTGTGACGCGCTAAAGAAACCCAAGATACCTCCACGATGTGAACTTAAACTTTTTGCAATACAACGTACGTAGGTAGTTAGTAAATAAAAAGAGGTGAACATATCATTGTCCTATTAAATTTTACTCAGGACTTCACCGATTTCATCAAAACTAGTTGGTCACCACTAGTATGCATATTTCACTTAACTCCGAATCGGCAATAATACCTTCTTCCACTTTTGACATTTTGTCTCAAACTGGAACCTAAGGACGATCGATTCTCGTATATTGACCATTCGTGTACAGTAGTTTGAGTTCATTAACGACGGAATATTCTGTAATCCAGAGTCCACTAGATATGCAATGTAATTGATGTCCGCAAATATAAGCGATCCCCAAAATAAATAACACGTTGTATGACGATGCAGAGAGAATCTCGTTTCAGATAGATTAAATATTGATTTGACCGAAAGCTTGGGGCCTAGGCCATCCATAGATAAAGTTAATAAACGACTACAAGGACGAAGGGGTACTCGCTCGCCAAATGAAAATACTCGTAGAAGGGCAGGCCGTTTTAATAATGAAATTGTGCGAAAATGTATTATCAGGCGTTTGGGGTTTTCGAGTTACGAGACCAACATTAGATTCGTACATGATAATGTAATTAGATATTCTACTCTGATAACAAAGTGTTATGCTCACAAAATGATATGTGTATATATTTTTTGAGGTTCTTGTTATCTAATTATCATTAAAATCGTCTAGCAACGGTTGATGTTCGTGTGCACTGTCAAGTGTTTCCTGAAAAGACTTGGAAAGTATTCAAAATTAAGGTCAAGTGGCTATAGACAATTACCCGTAATTAGCCTTAATGGACGTTCCAAAAGTTGATTGTAATTTTTAGTTTGATCGGAGCAAAACGGACGGATGTTTTTACATTTTGGTAAATTCAATTTTCACATAACATGTGCCTCTATGGGAAATGTGCCAAGTCGATCAAGTGTATTTATGCATGCACTGTGGCTTTTGATAAATTGTAAAAAATAAGAAAATATTAAAATAATCAGCCAAGTCGATCCTTTGAACAATTTACCACTTAGAGAATGCGTTGGTTACATACTCACATAAGTAGTCGTACTTAAATTTGTTGGTTAAATTTAAAAAATATTGATCGACCAAAAATTTTGAACTGGAAGAACTTAAGTTTAAACTCCATTCATGCTCCCATTTAAAACTGCTAAAAAAAATCTGGTTACACTCGTCTGATCCGGTACCAAATTGGTTTGACTAATATGGGCTTTTTACATATATAATCGCCTAAAAACTAGTTTCAAAATTTTATTATATTCAACCCGGATGGGCTACATACGGTTTACGTTTACAAAGGTAAAAATCGATATTTTTAATTCTATGGGCTGATTTTTTTTGAGTGTTTGTATAAAGAACCACTAATGAATGTTGAAACATTGTTGTACATTAAATGCCGCTATAGCCATAGTCAAAATTAACTTGCCTGGCTCCAAACAACCTATATTACATTTCGATTTTGACCGTGTCTCGGAGTATGATTCAAAAATGTAGATCATATGTGCACTACCAACTCCTTTCCTGACTTTTTACCAAAAAATAATACGTTTTTGCCCAAAGTACACTAAGAGAAAAGTATCAATTTAAATTGTTAATAGTACACCTATTGATTTACTAGTTCATAAAACAGTAAACTTTTCTTATTAAATCAATGGTTTTCTAACTTTTTATACCTTTGATTTTAATAGGAATACATTACTGATTTTCAAACTGTGCAAATTGTTGATAACAATTGAAATACCATTGACTTAAATCCCATTTCCCTATTATTTTACTTTATTCTTTTTTAATAATAAAGTATTTATAAGGTTACACTATTATTATGATATTACGCTACAGTCATTTATTAATAGTACAAGAATAATTAAATTTATGGTGTTAAGATTAAATATCCTATTGGTTTAATGTAGTATACTACTATTTTAATAATTTTTAACCTATATTTCAATATATCGTACGATTAAAGTAATAGGGTTAGTAATAAACAAATACATGACATGTTTATATTGTCAATTGTTTTTCATATGAAATAATTCATATATATACATTACTAACTTAATGTGATCATCCCATTGGACCAATAGGATTCATATGTAACTGCTATTAAATGAATGTGATCATACCATTGAATCAATAGGACACACATTCATTTCCTTCTTTTCAACGCTATGTTCTATTTAGCTGAAATATTAGTGGTTACAGTTCAGTTGGAGTGATGTGAAGCGAGTGAAAAAGTGAATTAAAAATTAATTACAATTACAAAACTTTTTGAAAGCGAACAAGTTATTTTGCGAATCAGATAATTTTTTTGTATGTAGACATAGGCATATTCATTCTTTCAGTGAGCACTATCAAGCATACATAGTACAAAGAAATATGGATTTATTAAAAAAGCTGATTCCATTTTGTTTTGAAATTAGATCATTTTTAATTAAAAAGTCAATTCGACTATTCTACTTTGCTCTCGTGCACTCCATTTTACAATATGGAATAATTGCCTGTGGTAGCGCAACAATTTCAGTTATTGAACCATTAATAATGGCCCAAAAAATGTTAGTAAAAATACTGCTAAGAAAAAAAGAACATTTCCCACCACACTCTAGTTTCCACAATTAGATTTACTGAATATCAATAAAATTTTCAATTTAATCGCTACGCTCCAAATATTTAAGAAAACAAAAAAGGGATTAATACCAACAAACACTAACGCTACTCGTGGAGGTTCTCAAGAAATGCTACTACTGCCCTGGAGAGCCACTAAAATTGGCCAACTCCACTATTCATTTATCGGAGTTCAGTTGTTCAACAATCTTCCCTTACGTATAAAAAGTTGTAATGACATTGTATTTCAAGTTATTATTGTACGTAGTTTTTAATGGAATTTAGATAAATTGAAGTCATAAGATTGGTATTATTTAGTTTTTATTTAAATTATGAAATTTAAAGTTTTTATTTATGTACTAATAGCTTAAATGCTTTTATTGATTGAATTATATAATAGTATTTTCTTTAATTAACTACAATATTATTCACTCTTTGTCATGAAGTATACAGTCATTATACTTACCTGTACAGTATTTTGTGTAGATTTTAATTCAGGCTCCTCACCCCTAATACGAAATTCATATATTTCAATTGTGATTAGTGCTATTATCAACATTGTACACATTATAAGAGATTAATAATAAATATGCATTAATAAAAAAAAATTTCGTTACACTTTGTTCTTAAGTTTGACTTAAGTTTCACATACATCTTTTAAATAATGGAAAAAAACCATTTATACTTAAAAAACATTAAAAACTTGTACTATAGTTAAAATAAAGCCTGGAATACATTTAAATAGTTAAGTTTATTTCATTTTATTTTTTATTAGAAAACCATAAGAATAAAATAATGATTTTCATTACATACATAGCGAATAAACAATATTTTAAATTAAAAAACTATTTATTATTTCATTATATTATTATTATTATTTCGAAATTTCAGGTACACAGCAACAACTTGTATATTAATTAGATATTCCACATTATTTATGTTTATTGTTATGTTTGCTCACATTCTTTTGTCAATGTGATCCGTCATATTAAATTAAAAAAAGCAGTACATACTTTTAAGATCAATGTTCATACGATTTTAGATTAACGTGGTGTACTATTAAATTAATCAGATAAGATTATTATTCTAATAACATTAGCCAATTAAAAACAATAAAGCAAGCCTATTAAAACAATAGTATCCCAGTAAATTTTCTAGTTGTTGTTATATGAGTGTCATTTTCTTTTTATGATCGGTCCTATTAATCTCAAAAGTGATTTGTCACATTAAATTAATATGAGTAACGTTTAAAATAATAGCATGTCCGCTTAAAGATTTACATGGTATACTAAATATTATTTTGAAATGGTAAAGCTATTAAAATAATTTGAGAACTACCATTAATACAATACTTTGTAAGTTATTATATTAATGTTGTTTATCCTATTGAGAAAACTATTGAATTAATAATAAACCGGGCTAAATTAATAGGATTTTTTTCTGAGTGTATAGACCGATTTTTACTTTATTATTTTAATAATACAGTATTGTTTTTGATTTTTAAAAAAAAAAATGTTGCTACCCCGAAAAATTTTTTTTTCACGTTTCATGACTAGTAGACACGAAAAAAGCAAAAAAAAAATTCAGTCCGTCTGTCCGCCGTACGCCGTACGTCGACCGGTGTACGCAAAATTGTTTGAAGGCTCGTAGCACCCAAACCCTTTGAGCTATTTAGTTGAATTTTTTTTCGTAGATAGACTGGGTAGGCCCCTTGAAGTGACCAAATTGTGTGGGTTGGGGTGTAAGGGGGGAGGTGGGGGAAGCGTTTTAGACGAAAAATTTTGGTTTCTAGATCTCAGCAACCTCTTATGCTAGGAGGCTGAAACTTATAACTTATATAGAGCTTTGATAGTGGACCCATTTGCAAAAAAATTGCAGATATGGGTGAAGGGGTGAAGGAGTGGGGAGAAAAATAATGCGTCCGAGACGCTCGAAAGCCGAGATCGACACATTCTAAAATCCATATCTCCTAAACGGTAAACGTCACATTATTGAAACTTAATGGACATCTATAAGTATATTAGGAGAATAGATCGGAAGTAAATTTTTGAGTGTGTGCAGTGGCGTACGGGGGTGGGGGGGTAAAAAACTTTAGATTACGATATCTCGCGAACCAATTGCACTAGACAAATAAAATTCGGTTTGTATATAAAAGTTGATAAATAAAGTTTGCTGAAAGTGAAATTTTTTAAGGGGGAGGTGGATTATGAAAGTGGAGGGGATACGAATTATTCTAAAAAATCACGTCTCATATCTCAAGAACTGTATAAGGTAGATGCTTCAAATTTTTACCAGAGGTAGGCCTAACAAACCCCTAGCAGTGAAATAATTTTTTGTGGTTAGGGTGTAGAGGGTGAGGGTGGGGGAGGGTGAAAAGGAAAAAAGTTCCGATTTTTATATCTCGAGAACCTA
This sequence comes from Beris morrisii, assembly GCA_951812415.1. Taxonomy (NCBI): domain Eukaryota; kingdom Metazoa; phylum Arthropoda; class Insecta; order Diptera; family Stratiomyidae; genus Beris; species Beris morrisii. The sequence continues at coordinate 33,393,954 of OX638311.1, forward strand.
TAACGATATAAAGCTGAAACTTGGTATTTAGATAGAGCTATAGCAGTAGCATGTTGGAAAATAAATTTTTATAGGGGTAGTATGGTACGGGGGTGGGGGGTGTTTAGAAAAGTAATTTAGATTAAACAAATGTTCAAATATTTATTGGCGTTCGGAAGGGGGGCAAAAAAAATGATCAGTGAAAATGGAATGCATATATTTTCACGGTTTTCGTCATATCTATTAGGTCTTTCCAATTATTGAATCCATTTTTATTCCACGGATTCTTCATATAAATACCTAGAAAGCGTTTTCAGAATTTTTTGAAATTCGACCCCTAAGGGGGTGAAAAGAGATTGTACACTTTTTTACGAATTCTGCCATATCCCTCAGGTCTAATCGGATATCGAATATCTTTTCACTTTCATGGGCTTGCGTAATAATCGCCTAAAACTCGTTTTTAAGTTTTTTCCTTTTTTAGCGCCTAGGAGGGTCCGTCATATCCTTTAGAAGTGATAAGTAATTGAATTGGTTTTTACTTTCTCATGCTGTCTTCATATTTATCTATTAACTCCTTTTAGGATTTTTGGATATTCAACCCTCAAGTGGAGGTAAGGAGGTTGCATATGTTTTCACAGATTCCTACATATTGCTTAGATCTGATGATATATCGAATTCATTCTTAGTTCCTAAGGTTTCCCATATAAGAGCCAACAAGTCAATTTCAGTATTTTCAGATATTCAATCCTAATAGGTGTAAGGGGGTAGTATGCTTCGACATATTTCTTAGGTTTGATGAGATATTATATCGCTTTTCACTTCCACAGGCTTTTTATATAATCGCCTACAAATGCATTTCTCAATTTTTGGATATTCAACCATTAAGTGTTTGCAAATGTTTTCACAAATTTTGCCATCCCTTAGTTCTGATGAGATATAAAATTGGTTATTACGGCATTTGATGTAATGACCTTAAAACCAATTTCACTATTTTTCGAATTTCAAGTACCAAGAGGGGTAAAGGGTTTGCTTACGTTTTCACAAATTTTTCAAAATCTCTCGTGTCTCATGAGATATCAAGTTTCTTCTTATGAAATCGATTAAAACCTGTTTCACATTTTTTTCGAAATTCAAACCCCAAGTGGGTTTGTATACGTTTTAACAATTCGTCATATCTCTTAAGTCTGGGTAAACAAATTCGTTTTTACTTCTATGGGCTTTTAGTGTACAAGATACACCGAAATTCGAATAGTCTATTTTAAATATTTTTATTTTAAGAACAAAACTAACTGTTCAAGAAACGTCATAATCACGAAGCAACTGATGATATACTCCGACTTTGACCGCTCCCGAACTTTGACCCGAAAAATAATAAAGTTTCGCCCAGACCATTGGCAGATTTTTTACTGTGTTGTTGTTTGAAAAACTAAATTTTCGATTTCAGCCACTAGACAGCCCTTGCACTAAAACATATTCATTTGGACTCGTGATTTTCTATGTCCATCTACGCCATTTGTGTATGTAAAGAAAGATTAGCTATTTCCTTATGAGCCCTTCTCTTTATTCTTCCAGCCAAATGTCCTTCAAAAGTCTCTGGCGAGTTCGGATTATTTTCTCCCGAAGGAATGGATATTGTTCCGTATGTTTGTTGTGGTGTGAACAAATTAACTCTTGACTGTCGCATAAACCTGAACAGATATCGATATCAATTTGGTTTTTTTTTTATTGCGCACTGAAGTGGCATCAGACCATGACCAGTCAGGACACGAAGAATACCTTTGCATAACATTACTCATTACCTAAATTCTCCATCATCGCCCGCTAAATGTTATAAACGTGTCTGAAAGCATTTAACTATGTAACATACCTTACAGTTCTGATTTATGGAAGCTGTACACAATTAACTCTTTCCACCTCATTAAATATTGCGGTGATGTACTCGTACCTACCTGACAGAAATCGCAAACATAAAAATCAAACGTTTATTGCGGACAAGTTTAATGGCCCACAGAGAGTCAGCAAGCTGAAGCTTCGTATTGCACATCAAATCGCTCAGACTTGGTACTTGGATGGCGGTTGGTATCTTCTTCGGAAATTCGAGAAGGATACTACATCCTGTATAAACGAGTACCTACACATATCACCTCCATATTCACCACTTGCGATCCCTTAACATTTACCATAATTAAAATTAAATTGTGTTCGGTAATTGTAACGTCTCGGTATCATATCCGAAATGATGTTGTGCTCCCGGTACAAGTGTGTGATGTTCAAATACCCGAAAACGAAATTTTGCATACAGATGTGTAAATCCTACTCGAGACTCAACGTGGAATACTCGTATACTTGGTATGTTGAAATTTTGCGATATTCTTTAATCATTCGACGAACGGGTGGGTAATGAACACCTCGCCGTATTGAGGAAATTCTGTTTTTGTTTATGGAACATTTACGAACTTCTGTTTACAACACAGTCTGCTCAAATTGTTTTGATCGTTAATTCACGCCGCACCTCCCGGTTGATTCTATTTTCGTATTGCCAAACTGTAATGCTGTCTAACAACAAGTGCCGAACGACAAGTACATAGTTAGTTGAAAACGGTCTAAGATTCTAGATTTTTGCCACAAGGATACATGTTTGAATGGAAGGTGTATTAACAGCACACCGGAACATACTAAAATACGAGCTTCTTTTTATACGAACGGCGCTCCATACTCGTAAACTGAAGGTGACAAGAAATAATGCAAAGATTTAGATGCATACGTAAGTAAAATTCAACAATTTCGTAATCTACTAACAATGTTTTGACGTCCATTGTAAACATGCATCAATTAAACTCTTTTGCGGTGAAATCTCTGCTCCAGCAGATCCATAAAAAACCGACGCCATTTATCAGCCTCCAAATGCATGCAACAACCGTGAAGATGGTTCACTCTACTTTCGGCATACCTTCAAACTATTTCATCGTCCATTTAAAATAGGCTCATCTTTATTTAAATTTTTTTTTTAATGATGAAAATCGTAAGTTTTGTGAAAACGAGTTATCGGACGATCGGAAGAAATTTTATAGAAGGAGTTGCAAGATTTTCCAACTTGAAATGTGATGAATAATAACTAACAATTGCAAATTTTAGATTCGTACCGTAACGCGTTCTGTGTGTGATTCATATTTCAAGTCTATAGACAAGTCAAAGTGCTCTCGAGTTACCGACCGATTAGTTAGAGGGATGAAATAAATTTTACAAGGAGTTTGTATGGGAGCTACTCCAAAGATGGTTGGATTTATATCTCATAATTGGGAGAGGTAAAAAATATAAGTAGTCCACATTTTAGATTCGTAGGTCGACGTGTTCTTCTGTTATCGAGAAATTTGTGTGGCCACCTGTTACATGTGATGAAAAATTACCTATTTTCTTAGTGTGAATTTCTTAAGTTTAACTCTTCTTATACAGGATGTTTCACATAGTAATATGAGTGATTGAGGGTAGATGGTGCTTAAAAAACTGTTATATACGTAGTCTTGATGCAGAATTTTCGTCGTTTTTTTCAGCACTTTTTAACAAGTAGCTTCTGAGCCCCTTGTCATAAAGTAACGATTTTCAGTTTTATTGAAGTAATCTTAGTTCTCCTGTTCATGTTGAAATCAAAATTTTCAGTGAGTCATATACTTCTATAGATATTTTGAAATAAGCCTTGATTTTTAACTTTAAAAAATCTGCTCGCAGTTTGGACGAAACTTTATTATTTCCTGGGTAGAATTTCGGAACGTATTTGATTGTGACTAGACTGAGAGAAATAATTTGTTGGAAAGAGATTGCTTCAATAAAATTTGCATTGCAACAATCGAAGTTCATTTACGCTAATAAGAATTAGTTTGGAGCAATAGATATTCGGTTGTTCAAAAAATATTCGTTTAAGAGAATAAACACGCAATACGTGCAATAGAACCATTCTGTCAAGACAATCAACTTATGTTGTTTGCGCGATTCGATTGAAAGAACCGAACAGAAAAATGTCTATCAACTCAATTTTGATTGTCGCAATATAATGTTGGTTGTTGCAATAGAATATTGTGCATCACAAACGATTTTCGGCATCATTCGGCTGTGGTAACCAAATGTGTGTTCCGTCAACCGAATGTATGTATCGACAACTTAGTTAATCCACACTAAATTAAGTTGCAGATAGGGAAATGAAAATGAAAGGTCTTCGATGGCGCAGTGGTTACGCGCGCCAATCCAAAAACTTTCAACACGGGTTCGATTCCTTCCTACAGCCATGGTTTTTCTTAAGTCAGTAAGTAAGAAATAATATTTCAAGTAGGAAAATAGTGTCTTAGAAGAGTTCTCTACCTCCTCCTAGGTAACAAAAAAGAATTCAGTGTAGGATTTAACACAAATAACTCCATTTTTTTAGAGTTTAAAAGCAACCCGCGCATTTGTGGCAATCAAAATTTTAAGAGATTCTGGTTGGCTAGACAAATAATTCAGTTGTTCGAAAATATATTCGATACCAATAAACGAAAATTTGGTTCGGCCAACCCAGAATTTCGGTTCCAACAATGGGATAGGAACTTTTCCTGCAACCGTTATAATTCGTTTGGCATATATTCTTATTGCAGCAATAAATCTGTTCTCTCAGTGTAACAGTCTAAAAGAACAACGTTGCGAATAGGCAAACCCAGATTAACTCTCTTGATATGTCGGAAGTAATACGAAATGATCAAATTGATGACCTGTTAAATACTTTCACCACTAATATTTGGAGTACAGTTGAAGAATGTACACCCCTCATAACCGTGTCTAGGCCTCACGCTAACCTCATTGATGAAGAAACTAAACTATTAATCAATGAACGTAACACACTACGACGTCAATGGCAGAGGACTAGAGACCCGATGATTAAGACACGGATCAATCGCATTTCTAAAGCCATACAATCAAGACTATTCCAAACCAGAAACGAAAACTGGAACACAATGCTCTCTTCCCTGAACAAGAGTTCCAAAAAAATCTGGAAATTAAACAAAGTCTTTAAAAACCGCAACTCCCACATACCACCCCTTATTGGTGAAAATGGCAAAACCATATACACCGACAATGAAAAAGCCGAGCTGATTGCAAATAACTTCCATGCAGCGCATAGAACTACCGATCAGATGGGTAATGCAATCACCGATATAATTGTCAAACGCGCAGTCGAAACTATACCAGACTCGCATGAACTACCTGCCAACTGTCTCTGCAAACCTACTGAAATCTGCAGTATACTTAAAAGACTAAAAACAAACAAAGCTCCAGGTGTGGATGGTCTCCCAAATGTCCTTCTCAAACATCTTCCCAAAAAACCCATCATCTTACTAAATTTTATTTTCAATTGCTGTTTGAAACTAAGCTATTTCCCAAAAACTTGGAAGCACGCAAACGTCATACCAATTCCTAAATCTGGTATTCTTTGGTTCTCCCTAGCTGCCCTAAGAACTTCCGACCTATTAGCCTATTACCCTCACTCAGCAAAGTCTTTGAGCGAATTATCTTAAATAGAATAAACACTTTTCTCGAGATCAAAAAAATTATACCCAACTTCCAGTTCGGATTCAGATTAGGACATTCGACTACACACCAACTATATAGAGTCATGAAGGACATAAAAAAATCGCTTAACGCCAAGGAATCTGTTGGAATGGTCGTCCTAGACATCGAAAAAGCTTTTGACTCTGTCTGGCACCAAGGTCTATTATGTAAACTATTGAAGTTCTCATTTCCAATATACATTGTGAAAATCATAAGTTCATTTCTATACAATAGATCCTTCGCAGTAAATATTAAATCAAGCAAATCCAACCATTATTCGATACCCGCAGGTGTTCCACAGGGGTCATGCTTAAGTCCAACACTATATAATATTTATACTGCAGACGTACCTACCAGCGCTAATTGTGAACTAGCAATCTTTGCGGATGACACCAGCATATACACTCACTCAAAATACCCTGCCTCAATAATAACCGAACTAGAGCTACATCTGGACAGGTTATACCAATATTACAATAGATGGAGGATCAAAATTAATCCCACGAAAACCCAGGCGATATACTTCACCAAAAAACGGAAAAGCCACAATCTTCCGAACAGGCCTATCAATTTCTTAGGACAACCCATCGAATGGGCTAATCATATCAACTACCTTGGGCTTACTCTTGACAAGAAGCTGATACTAAAAGACCATATCGAGAAGTTATGCTCCAAGGTATCCAAATCCATTCATGCCCTGTACCCATTAATAAACAGGAAATCTAAGCTTTCAACGGACAACAAGCTCCTTATTTTTAAACAGGTGATTCAGCCCATAATTTCCTATGCCGCTCCTGTATGGAATCAGACTTCAAATATCCACAAAAAGACGCTACAAATAGTTCAAAACAAATGCTTGAAAATAATACTTGACCTACCATTTTATTTTTCAACTAAGCGTTTACACAAAACAGCTAATGTGCTTGAAATCGCGGCTCTTGCTGAAACTAGACTTAGCTCCTTCTTGAGGAAATCAATTCATCTAGACAACTCTCTTGTAGCATCCTTCCTATAATCTGACATACTCTGGCGTCAACGAATGTAGCCAACATGTTTACTTGCATTTCTTTATATTATTATTTGCTACAATCACTTCAGTGGATTTATCTGTTTTAGTAGTAAGATCGATTAAATAGTTTAAGTTTAAATAGTCAAGGTTTTTTTCCAATTTTCCTTGTATAAACTCACAATAAATTTTTTTTTTTAAATTACTATCCTACAGTCATGCACTAAAAATATAACGTAGTTGTACAGATATTTGTCTAATCTCTAAAATAAGTCATACATGTAATCCATAAAAATTATTCCTGGCAATAAAGAAATTTGAAATTTGAAATTTGAATAGGCTCTTGGTTTTAGTTTAGTTTGTCAGTTGAATAGTAACCTGCACCACATCTCATGAACATGCCCTGAAATTTCTGTTTCACCATGTTCACATTTCACCACAATATTTACTATCACATATTTCAAATTACTTGCTCGAATTACCTGGGCTTAGAATTAAATACATAATTTGAATTTTTGATTTCTACTCATGCAGGACAAATTTCCATTACTGGAAATAGTAAAAACTTACCAAATAAATTAAAAAATTTTACACAACAGTCAGCTGCTAAATTATTAAATGTAAAATAAATCTGCTCACAGCGAAATAAAAACTTTTTAAAATTTTGAAATCTAGTTGCGAAATCTGGCGATGTAATTCAGCTATAATAGAGATGTCGGAATTTGTGACAACGAACACAACTACTTTACACCCCCTTAAAGAAATATTGAAAAACCTGGAAAAAAAATGCTTGGAGCTTATACGAATTGCCCGAAAATTAATTCGATATTTCGCCTGAGAAATATGACGAAATTCATGAAAATGTATACACCACTTTTTGACAATTTCCTTACAACTATATGGTAATGCACCACGGTTTTCTTGCACAAATAATTTTCGCTGTATATCTGTATATACGTATCAAGTCTCAACTTTGTAGCATAAGCCGTTCCTCAAACACAAAAAAATAACCTTACCCCCGTACCTCGCTTCCCTCATCAAGGGTAGCCAATAGTGGCGTCATACAGACATCAACATTTAGCTTTATATCCTAAGCGGTTCTTGAGAAAAAAAATCGAATTTAATGCTACTAGGCGTCAATTGTGCCTCTTGTTTAAATTCCAAAATTATATCTGTAATTGTTCTTTCTTATCTTGAAAAATTGTTATGCCGGCAAATAATCACTGAATTTAAATTTTGTGGCATGAACCGTTCAGGATCCCTACTTAAAAGCGTTACGGACGCACTGTTTTCTCCGATCTCCCGAACATCTTCACACAAGTCTACTAGTTTTTGGCTTAACTATCATCCATCTATACCAATTCCAAGTTTCAACTGACTAGCATAAGCGGTTCTTGAGATATAGCAACCAAAATGTTTCGCCAAAAATTACCGAAAAATCAATATTTAAAAGTGTGCACCCAATTTATCAACAACAAAATTTTTAAGGTAAAATCTTAACAAGTTTGTGAGCTTTACAACCGACTTCTTTGGCCTTTTACTAGACCTAAAACGTCATAATACAAAATTTTAGGATTGCAATTCAGGTTTCAGGTCGATCACAAATCTTTAAATTAAATATTTATTAAAAAATATTAAAGGAGAATTTAAAAAAATATGTTTGAATGCTCTTTTCTTCGAAAAGGATAGTATAAATATCCATTTATTCCATTGTTGAAAATATTTTATTTCATTGTTGAAAATCACATCAGTACGTAACAACAATTTTTCTATAATTTGGTATCAACAAATCCATCTTACGGCAACGGCCTTATGCAGACCTTTTAGTGGTGAGACTTCTGTAGGTGGTGATATAAATGAATGTAAAATATAATGTGCTTGTTTTTGTCCGAGTAATTGATGATTGCGTGACTTATAATACTCTACGGAATTCATCTGCTGTATAGATTCAAATCTCCTCGTAGATTCTTATACAAAAAAAAATCATATGAGTATCACCTAGAATAACCACTATAAAGCATTATACGAGAAATGATGTGTGATAGCATATAAGCAAAACATTAAAATACTACAATGATTATAAAACCTTTCACACCATTAACACATCCATAATTAGGTAATTAGAGCTATAATAAGTGTAGACAAAATTATCTAATGATAAGCAATTACATAGATGCAAGATTAAACACATCAGTATTTAGCTTCAGTGCTCCGGAATATCGTGACCGTAAATTTCCAAACTTCTAACATTTAAGATTAACGTGTCTACCCTTATGCTATTCCCTGGAGGCATTGTTCGTGTAACCTTCCCCAATTTCTATATAACTTGCAAATTAAGAGAACTTTCAAAATTACTATGACACTGGATATAATATGTTCATGAACATGACGATAATGTCAGAATCTGAACTATTTAAGAGGAGATGTGTGTTGACAATTATGTATTGTATAACGGCATTTGAAAATGATTTTTTTTTTAAATTTGTAAAGGAAGAAATGGTAAAAAATAAATATAATTAAGGACTGGAAGTGCACTAGTAGATTCAATGATTTTAAAATGAACGATTTATTTACTTTAGGCTGTAGGCTTGCGTATTTCAGATCACCATTGGGAGCGCTGATCCCTAGTCCCTCGTGAACTAGTTCGCTCTTTTAGTTCCTTAGTTCACCGTTCGTTGAATTGGTATGTCTGATGCCAAATACTCACAGTTTAGTAATAAAGAGGAACTGGTTTCTTGATAACAAGTTAAAGAGTGTATTTATAGAGGGTATAATTTAAATCAGAAGAAATAAATCTATAAGTACTGATGATTTCCATACTTTATAAATTACTTTTATAGGTTTCAACAACAAGGAATATTTATATTCATGTTTTCAGATATCAGTCGAACAGTGCTCGTTTGAAGTAGTTCGTTCACAAGCCTACTTTACTATTCTTTCGTATATTGACTGTACATTGTTATTGAAATACGAGATACTTTTTGTTGTATGCATATATGTATGGATTAGTAAACTATATTGCTAGCGGCAATTGTCAAAGTCAGTATTTGTTGGAAACAGATGATTCTGAATTTGCCAATTCAATCTGTTGATATTGCAGTGACTTCCAAGATTTTCATATGAATGCGTTAATAAATTGAACAATTATATATAAATTTTGATAATGGTTTATTAAAATGTGGCATTTGAATAATAATAATAATATGAATGGAATATTTATTTAACACATTTCATGTATTTTTTTAATAATCTCTGATAAGCTTTAAATTTAAGAAAATATGCTGCACTAAAATTAAATAAAATTAGAGACAGTGGCGCAGGTGCTAAGCGCGCTAGTGTACAAAACCAGAGGTCGAGGTTTCGAATTGTACCTAGCCATGGACTTATTACTCGTGGTCTAACTAAAAATAAATACGATGAAAGCGGTAACAGTCCTGCTGCTATTACTCCTCTATTGAGCGGAAGGGGGCATATAGGAACTTGAAAAAAGGAACTAAAAGCCCGAACACAATGATCCCGTTCCGTCACGATCCAATCCGTTACGTTACGTGAAATATCAGTGTTGGCCATAATGCTTCGTTCCGTTCAATTCCTGCCACACTCTCTCTTTGGATTTCGTCTGCATATAGCCAGGACTCATTTTGTTATAGAGCTCTTCATGAGCTCTAACGGCTTCGATAAACTGTTCATCATCCATATTTACACAAATTAACAAATCAACAAACTAACAAACAAATTTACTAACCATAAGATTACGTTTTTCAAATGTTACTTTCCAACAAGTGAGGTTATGTGATCCATAAAAGTTGAATTTTAGTCAACTCGTCCGTTTCGTTACAACCGTTGTGTGCATTTACATGGCCAGCCTGTAAGGTCTACTTTGACAGCTGAACGGAACGGGAGCATTGTGTTCGGGCCTTAAGGGATTATATACCCCTGAAATTTTCAAAAAATAGATTTTTTTTTACAGATTTTTATTTTTTATACCTTTAAGAATTAAAAAAAAATTATAATTTAGAAAATTCCACTCTATTACAAAGTTATAGCAATAAATGTGACCAGACATCGGTTTGGAGCGGCTTCCTGGCTAATCGCCGCGCCACTCTCAACAGGAGCGTTTAGCATTTATTTTTTTTTGCAAAAGCTGGGTTTCATAGAAAACAAGGTCATTTATAGGACCATCTGTGAAAAACACGAAGATACAGGAGGAAGAAGGTGTACAGTACAAAGCTGGAATGGGGGACTAGCCTGAAGTTCACGCTGTACCTAGCAAGAACTTTAAACGCATTTTCCTCGAAACTATGTTTATAGACAGTGTCGGCACAATAACTAAGTCAATTTCCAATATTTTTCAAATTTTTTTTTTTAAATTTTGATAACTATTTTCTCTATAGTCTGACGAGAGGCTTTTTTTAATTTTTGGCTTGGAATTTTTTTTATAAATTATTAAACGCAAATTTTTTTTTAAAAAACTGATTACTAAAGTTTGAAATACTGTAACTTATTTATTTTTAAAAAAAAAGTTCCCTTCGTCAACTATAACTGCTACATTATTTTACAAGATTCTTTTTTATTTTTACAAATTGAATTATTTTTGGTGAAGTTATGATGCCGACCAGGAGGCGCCATGGTTTTCATAAGTAGTCCATTTATACCCGGAAAAAACAATGTTAATATTAAAAAAAAAATTGTATTTTTATAGTTGAATAGTTAATAAGATATGTGAACTCAACAATTAAATTTTTTTTTTTACATAATATTAATTTTTCAAATTTACTTGGTTTTCAGCGCGTGCAGGGGTATGTGAGCCCTTAAGAAAAATCAACCATTAAAAAAACTGTTTGTATTAGTTAAGTTGTCCTCTTTCGGAGATTGCGCAATTTAGTCAAAAACGGTTATAAGAATTAAAAATTTTATATATCGGTCATGACATTTGCCACTAACTTAAAATTTGGAACTATTCCAAGGTCCCGACTGAAGAGCTTAAGAATGAATACCTTCGGGTAAAATGGTCACTTACTTACAGTAGACTAATACTGATAGTCTCCATTTAAACCGGTGTCTACTGTATATCGAAATATACTAGACTATTCCAAAACTAAATTCAGAAGCTACAGTATAGTGTTAAACTTGTTCTTTAAACTTGATTAACTCACTATACAGGGTGTTTGGTACTCCGTGCACGACCTTGTAAGGGGTTATTCCTTGATATATTTGGAGAAAAAAATTGTTCTACAGGGTGGGTCAATTTTCAATATTAGTGGAGATACAGGGTGGTTAAGAAAAGTGTTTTTGACCGGTACCCTTACTCACTTAAAACGTTATATCTTGAAAACGAATAATCACAAGGCAAAGTCTTATAACTCGTTTTTTAGGCAATCGAATTATCTTTCATTTGATGTAACAGTCTAAATTGTAACTGCACCCAATCTTGAGATATTTACTCGAAAACACAAATTTTTGCTACGTGAACCCTTAAAATTCAGTGATCAATGTAGTTTTTCTCAGAAAACCCCATTATAAACATGTCATTTTAATATTATTTTTTTATAAGCCGTATTATTACCTAAAAAAGCTGCATACGTATGTATGAGTTACGATTAACATTTTGGAAGTAATAGGTAAAAATACATATCGCATAAAAATTAAATATTTCAAAAGTCAGTGCCATAAAGTGGACCTCGTTTAATTTGTCGGTAGTACTGAAGTATTTTTATTGCCCATTTATTACTATTTAAAGTATGTAGGAAAACAATGAAATGTAACTGAGTTTCAACATAATTGATGCTTTTACCTGGATGTGGTAGGTAATACTGGGTGCGGTACTATGCCTTTTTTAATAGGGTGCCTTACAAAATAAAAAGCCTATAAAAGCAAAACTACCTTCATATTTTTATCAGTTTTAGTTACGTTGCTAAAAGAAGAAGGTGTCAGTAGAATTTAAAAAATAATTTCGAAATGTCTGAGTACTCCAATGAAGAATATGCTGACATTGTGTTAATTTATGGAGAGTGTCGCGAAAATGGACAAGCCGCGCGAAGGCTTTACCATCAGAGACATCCCCATCGACGGACACCTGACAGGAGAGTATTTCAGGACGTTTACAGGAGAACTAGGGAAACTGGCAGCGTTAGAACAAGGAGAGTAAATGCAAATCCTGCGCCTATAATCGCTGTTCAGATTGATGAAAGAATACTGCAAGCAGTGCAAAATGATCCATCGATCAGTATCCGACGCTTGGCATTGCAGTTTAACATATCTACTTGGAAGGTTCGGAGTATTTTAAAAGTAGAACGCTTCCATGCCTACCATCACACACCAGTACAGGAGCTGCTACCCATTGATTTCCGCAAACGGATGGAGTTTTGCAATTGGCTCCTTGAACGACAAATAGATGACGACAATTTTTTCAACAATATTCTGTGGACGGATGAGTCCCAATTTACCAGAGACGGTATCACAAACTTCCAGAACCTACATACGTGGGCTGAGAGCAATCCACACACAAGAAGAGCGGCATCATTTCAGCACAGATTCAGCGTCAATTTATGGGCAGGCGTGATTGGTGACGATTTACTTGGACCTATTAGGCTTCCGCGTACTCTAAATAGCTCCAATTACTTACAGTTTTTATCAAATGATCTACAGGACTTATTGGATGATATTCCACTGGTACGATTGGCTTCCATGTTTTACCAACACGATGGTGCTCCAGCTCATTACGGCCGACAGATCACAGATTGGTTAAATTCCAATTATAGCAATCGCTGGATCGGTAGAAATGGACCGATACACTGGCCTGCAAGATCTCCTGATCTTACTATTATGGATTTCTTTGTATGGGGACGGATAAAGGACCTAGTCTACGCAACGCCAGTAGAAACATTGGAAGATCTAAATAGCAGGATCGATGCGACAGCAATAGAAGTAAGGCAGCAGTTGAGGAATATGAATACCAAGAGAACACTCGCCAAACGAGCTTTAGCGTGCATTCAAAATGAAGGTGGCCATTTTGAACATGTATTATAACAAAATTTTTTTAAATAAAACATAAAAACCATTATTAAATTCTTTTAGTTCAAACAAGTAGTGCAGATCAACATGCAAATGCACTGACTTTTGGAATATTTAATTTTTATGCGATATGTATTTTTAACTATTACTTCCAAAATGTTAATTGTAACTCATACATATGTATGCAGCTTTTGTAGGTAATAATACGGCACATAAAAAAATAAAATTAAAATGACATGTTTATAATGGGGTTTTCTGAGAAAAACTACATTGATCACTGAATTTTAAGGGTTCACGTAGCAAAAATTGGTGTTTTTGAGTAAATATCTCAAAATTGGGTGCAGTTACAATTTAGACTGTTACAGCAAATGAAAGGTAATTTGATTCCCTAAAAAATGAGTTATAAGACTTTGCCTTGTGATTATTCGTTTTCAAGATATAACGTTTTAAGTAAGTAAGGGTACCGGTCAAAAACACTTTTCTTAACCACCCTGTATCTCCACTGTTATTGAAAATTGACCCACCCTGTGGAACAATTTTTTTCTTCAAATATATCAAGGAATAACCCCTTACAAGGTCGTGCACGGAGTACCAAACACCCTGTATATCATTTCGGCGTTAAAGGCCCAAAAAAAATTTAGATAGATTTTAAAAGTTAGATACAACTCTTTAGTACCATTCGAGAGCTCTTCTTAATTCCCAGCAAAAACGACAAAAGTTTTTTGACTTTGAATTTTATTTATTCAGGAAGCGGTTTAAAAAAGACAAATTGCTTTTTCAAATTATATATTTTATCCACGCAGATTTGAGAGTAAATTTAGTATTTAGTATGTTTCCAAAGAAGCAAATTTTATTGTTATGCAAAAAATTTATATACATTTTTTTCAAAATTAAATGTTCTGCCGACTCTCCTGAACTTAGAAATTAGATTTTTCAGTCAAAACAAGCAGTTGATTCTGAATTTTCCTATCGTACTTATTGATTTTGTATGGAAAAATAAGACAACTAGCAATATATAGTTCTAATACGGTTGTATGTATATTTTCACTCTCTCTCTGCACAACAAATTTGAAAAAATTTTAAAATCATATTCCGAAATTTTTGCCATCATCCGCCCCACTCGATAAATTTCAGCAAATTAAATATGTAGCAAGATGTACAATATCCTGTATGTTATCACCGCCTTAAAAAATAATATTTTTAACATTTATATACTAATCAAATATGATCTTTGAGATATTAGCCGATTTTGAGATAACCAAGTCAGGAAGTTGGGAAGTTTTCAATTATATCATATGTCCTCCCGTCACATACCCTCCAGCAAAAACTGTCAATTTGAAATAGAAAACATTTTAGGCAAAGGGTTGTTGTTTTGAGCTGTTTACCAAAAATATTTTTCATATGGAGTGGGTCTGATAAACTTCTACATATGTATTCACCAAATTTCAACCTTCTCTCTTAAGTGATCCTGTGATATGGATAAGGAAAGTTTGTAGCCACACTCGCAAACGCTTCCCTCACATACTCGTGTTTACTTTTTCTTCAGCTTCCTAGCGTTTAAGTTATTCTTGGTGTAAAAGATTTCAAATTTTGATCTGTCCCTCTTTTACGGCCACCGTTAAAAATGTCTTCTCCAAGTGAGGACTTTCATAGAAGCTGATTCTCTCTTCGCGATGAAATTTGAACTTCCGAACTATAAAAGTTCTTAGGTTATAAGGCGTAAACAACGTATACGGGGAACGGACGGACAAATTTATTTTCGGTTTTAAAAATAGAGAGAGAGCAACAATTTTTTTTTTGATAATTTTAGATCGATCACAATATTTGGTTTATACTACATAAAATAAAAATTGCTGGGTACGAAAACAAATTTTAACCAAAGCAATAGAAATTGCAGTTGGGTTCAGGTTCTCTCACTTAATATTCCAACTTAATCTTACTTAATTCCAAATTTGCCAGAGTCTAAAGATTCGCGTGGTTTATTACACACCTAAGAAAAAAATTATACCAGAAACAGGAAAAGTGGTTTCAAAAAGACATGAATTGCAAAGATTACTGCAAATAGTGTACTAGAAAAAAACAATTATAACATGACCGCACTTCTTTACATAATTATAAGTAAGTTTTACACAACTTTTATTCAACATTAATCTTTAATTTTTAATCGCACAGTACTACTTTCCGCTTTTTATGTTTATAAAAAGTACATCTTCAGGTGGTTGTACGTCATGGTCTTGAAACTCAATCTTCAATTGCCTTCATCGCAGCTTGAAAATTTATCGGTGAAAGAGCGGTAAAAACGATTTCGTAGTGAATTCTAATCAAACGTAATTGGGAAGGTCAAGATCAAAATCTGACCAGTACAATACTATTTTAGTTTGAAGTGGACGGCCACAAATTGTGTTCCATCGTTCATACTAAACCTGTAAGCTTAATTTACCTTGCTATACTAAATATGGTTGTTGACCTTAAAATGATGGAAAATTTTAAGTGTTTATCTGAAGCATACCATGTCCCAGTTAAAGACTTCTTTGATGCATATTGAGCAACAAAAGACTTGCATATTGTCGACAAAAAGGGAAAATCTTTTTTATTGATATACCCGGCTGGTCACTAATTGTTTTTAATTGAATTTAAGCGAAAAAATCTCATTAAGAATTTAGCAGCGAGACTTGTACAAACTATTATTATTAGCTTGAATATACTTGTGTTTAAGACTTGAACTAAACTTCTTTCCAAGAGAATCGAATTTCGAGTTTTCACAGTAGCATCTGTTCGGGATTTAATTATATTAAATTGTTAGCACATGTTTCAAAATTAGTTCGAATTGACATGAAAGTTTTATTCTGTAGATTAAAAAATAAAACGCGCAGTGTAATCAAATTGAAAACCTACGCTTTGTGTGTTATTAAGAAGAATCTAAAGCTGGAAAGTTAAAATTCGGAATTAGCGCCATTTGCAAAAAAGAAGTAGTCCATATGGGTGGCGGGATATGAAAGTGTGGAGAAAAACACTATTCTGGAGAGCTCGAAAGCTGGAATCAAGGCATACTAAAATTTATATACCCGAACTGTTTATGACAACATTTAATCTTGGCTATTGTCTGCAGGTAGAGGTACCAGAGGACATTACACCATTTTCGGTATACAAGAGGAATATGATGCATATAAAATCTTTGAGGCAGGCAATGGAGTAATATGACAGTGGAAGGATACAAATTTTTCTGGAACATCACGTTTTATATTTTATATGAAGCATTTTTAAACTAAGTAGAATGCACGTTATCAGCAGATTTTGTGAGTGGGTACAGCAGAACACCCTAATTTTAATGTTGTCTTCTAATCAGCTAACGATTTAAAGTTAAAATTTGTTATTAACATGGGATATAATTGGGGTGGCACGTTTTTAAAACAAATTTTTTAATGGCGCTTGACACGGGGCTCTGTTTTTTCTATGCCTTGAACGGCTTAGGCTTGAAAGACAATTAACAATTTAAATGTCTTTTCGATTTAGGTGAGTTTTATTAATGATTATAAGAATGGAATTTTTCATGGTGAGAAGCTACCATAGAAGCAAATTTGTTTCAAGTTTTTGTTGTTTTCCGGCGTCAGTGGAGTTTCTGGTGTGAAACCCCAACACGAAATCGCCGACTGTTGATTAATCGCTGTCCCTGAGGACATGACAGTTGAAAAACCTTCACTGGATAGACCAGTTTTTTATAAGACTGTGTTGGACTAGGTCCGAAGGAGCTGTTTCGTCATCGGATGGCATAGACTCGTCAGAGGGTGTATCATGCCTAAATCCGAAACACCCTTACAGCTGGTGGTATTGCTGAGGATTATTCTATTTAGCGATATCGAAACCTATTTTATAATCCGCGAATTATATTGGGGCTAAATTCTTGCCATCGCATCCTTATACTAAAGGTTTATTAATGATGTTTAAGGGTAGTGGACTTACTAAATTGCTAAAGAAGTGCTTTGTCTTACTAGATATTCTTGATGAATAAATAGCTTTACACATCTCTTTAACAACTTCTAGTCGATATATTGATAAAAACTATTTAAGTCTTAAGTACTTCAAAATGTTTTGTTGATGCTACACAGGGCCGTCCTAAAGTATTCGGCGCGCGTGGGCTACTAAAAATAATGCGCCCCTCGTCATAAGAAAATAAAATTTTTGATGGTTAGTGGAAGCGGAAAATAAAAAATATAAAAGTGCCAGAACGTTAGCAGTTTAATGATAACAGGGTGTAATATTTTAATGAAAATTATATTAAATTAAATTATAGTATAAATATTAAGGGACCGTGTTGTAGGTTTTTTCGTCGCGCCTATTTCATTTAGAACAGGTTAATTGGTTATTTCTGTCATGAATAAAAATAACTAATAACTAAATAACTAATAATAACTAAATAACTAATAATAACTAAAAAATACTTCATTATTAAAATAATAAAGTAATATAACATCAATAAAAATTGCCGCCCCCAAATGCTTGCGCCCCGGGTCTATAGCCTATTTAGCCCAGTGGTTAGGGTGGCCCTGACAGAGCTATAAAACGGTTACGCTCAAAAGGACCCACTTGCACCATTTTATAGAACTCTTACATCAAACTGCTATAAAGCAGAATAAAATAAATATTAACAAGATTGGAGAAACGTTGTAAAATCGGTGCTGGTGACCATTTTGCCCAAGTGGTTTGGATTCTTTCAAGATAACTCTGATAAACGAAATAATTGAGATATCTGCATAAAATGCTTAAAAAACAACTTTTTTTTAAGGTCTAAAATTTGTTATACTCTAGATGAAAACTGAGAGTAAAGTTTAATTCAGCCCAACAGGCTGTAACGCATAGAACCGAGCCTCGGACGTAAAAATGTGTACAGTATTTTTTGTTCAGATGTGGGCAATAACCCCACGCTTGTTGTCCGTCCGTCTGTCCGAACGCACGATAACTCAAGATCGTATTGACCTGGGATATTGAAATTTTAAATCTTAATTATTGGTCGAATTCGTAAGGCTAAGTTTGTTAACGGGCAAAATTATTCTACTCTTTCGGCAGTAGGGCAGCGATTGATCCCAGTATGGCTTTCGTGTTGGTGTTTCGCACCAGAAACTTCTCTGGGACCGAAAAACAACCAACATATTCCCATTACAATTGCTGTTTTTATTTAAGTTTTCGCCAGATCTGCTGGAAAATTGAATTGATTTTTAATTTTTTTTGTCTTTTATAAAATTCCAAAAAAATGATTTCATGATATTTCGATTGGTTTCACGAATTTCGTCGTATCTCTTGAACTGATTTTAACTTCTTCCTGTTGATTTGTGATCTTGCAAGACACATTTCACGATTTTTCTGGCGAGGGGCTCTTATCACTTCCCTGGTTCAGCTACAGAATACATTAGGATCGAAAAGCTACTAAATAAGCGTAGTGTTATGTTTCCCAACGCGATTGCAATCTGCCCATTTCTTCTTCGATTGACCCGCGATTGAATAGGTCCAAGGAGAATAATTTGTAAAATTTTCCTTTCAAAAACGCCAACATTCTGTCTAGTCTGAGTGTCCACGCTTCACTTCTAAGGTACTTTTTAGTTCGAGTTTTTTGTAAGAATATTGTTTCATCCCAAAACATCGGATTCCATAACTCCCTAATTCGTTTCGTTTTCTAAAACCTGGCGCCAGGTTACCCGATAATTACCAAGCATTTTCATATTTAAATTCTATTCGCGCATTAGTTCAAAATTTATTAATATCCTTAGTGTAACATACCTACCCTTTTATATCCGCTTCAAATTTGATCTCACAGAACAATAAATTTACACCCTCATTGTTTTAAATAAAATACTAAAAACTCATGTGATGATGCTGGTGTGATACGTGATGATATCCATAACTCCAGAAACTAAGTCACTTTTTAAGTGCTCGAGAGCCCAAAAAAGTGAATGTATTGGTGCTGTTTTGTTGTTATGTTTTTGTAGCTCAAAGCAGTTATACAGGGCAGGTTTTGATGGAATGTGAAATACGTGAAGGTCGGCAAGGTTTACGGATTCACCTTGGCAGGTGTATAAATATAAAGGCAAGTGGTTGATGAGGTTATGCCATACGTTTTATTTTCTGGCACATGTGTTCGTTATTGTTCCGTTTTATCCTTCACATATTTGAACTAGTCAATTCATTGAAGTGTGCATGTCCTTAAAGGGTTAAAGTTAAATTAAGGATCAGATCAATTTCTTTGGATTTCGGAGAGATATATGGACGTGTTATATATGTGTAATAATTACATGCATACGCATTGCATCGTGTTACTTACTGTAACCGCATATATTCGTATTAAGAATGTATGTAGAGAGAGTTCAATTAGAATGAAGTACATCAATTGAGATGTAATTACCAATCAATCATTGATTCAATTATCTACATTTCATTCGGATATCCCGGATTTAGTTTCTAATTTGTATTGTTTATAGCTCCATCGACACATCAGTCTACGATTTCAAATCAGTGGCACAAGCCGTTCTCCTAATAAAAAATCTGCCAATGGTCTGGGCGAAACTTTATTATTTTTCGGGTCAAAGTTCGGGAGCGGTCAAAGTCGGAGTGTATCATGAGTTGCTTCGAGATTATTAGATTTCTTGGAAAATTAATTTTGTTCTTAAAATAAAAATATTTAAAATAGCGATTTTTAGCCGATTAAACATTGGAAAATTTCTTTCTTCTTATCATTTATAATCTTTTAGGAGCTGAAAAAGGAAAAAACTTAAAAACAAGTTTTAGGCGATTATTACGCAAGCACGTGAAAGTGAAAAGATATTTGATATCTGATAAGACCTGGGGATATAGTAGAATTCGTGAAAAAGTTTACAACCCCCTTTGCATCACCTTAGGGGTCGAATTTTAAAAAATCCTGAAAACACTTTCTAGGTATTTATATGAAGAAGATGTACAATAAAAATGAATTCAATATTTAGGAAAACCTAATAGATATGACGAAAACCGTGAAAAGATATGCATTCCATTTTCACTGATAACTTTTTTTGCCCCCCCCCCTCCGAACGCCAATGGATATTTGAAATTTTTTTTTATCTAATTAGTTTTCTAGTTGATCTACATAAACATACCGAGTTTCAACTTTGTAGCATAAGCCGTTCTATAGATAGGAAAAACACCCCCCACCCCCGTACCATACTGCCCCTATAAAAAATTATATTTTCCAACATGCTACTACTATAGCTCTATCTAAATACTAAGTTTCAGTTTTATATCATTATAGGTTCTCGAGATATAAAAATCGGAATTTTTTCCTTTTCACCCTCCCCCACCCTCACCCTCTATACCTACACTTCCAAAATTTTGTTTTCTGCTAGGGGTCTATTAGGCCCACTTCACTTAAAAATTTTAAGCATATATCTTACACCGTTCTTGAGATATGAGACATGATTTTTTAAAAAAATTCTTATCCCCTCCACTTTCATGAGCCACCGCCCTGCCCTCTTAAAAAATTTTACTTTCAGCAAACTTCATTTGTCAACCTTTATACAAAAACCAAATTTTATTTGTCTAGTGCAATCGGTTCGTGAGATATCGTAATCTAAAATTTTTCACCCCCCACCCCCGTACGCCACTACCCCCACTCAAAAATTTGTTTCCGATCTATTCTACTAGTATACCTACAGATATTTATTAAGTTTTAATTTTGTGACATTAACCGTTAAGGAGATATAGAATTTAGAATGTGTCAATCTCGCCTTTTTTGCGTTTCGGACGCATTATTTTTCCCACCACTCCCAAACCCCTTCACCTATATCGGCAATGGTTCCACTACCGAAGCTCTATATAATTTCCAAATTTCAGCTTCCTAGCATAAGCGGTTGTTGAGATATAGAAACCAAAATTTTCCGTCTAAAACACTTCCCCCTCCTCCACCCTAACACCCCCAACCCTCCAAATTTGGTCACTAGAGGGGGCCTACCCACTCTATCCACGAAAAAAAATTCAACTAAATAGCCTTCAAACAATTTTGCGTACACCGGTAGACGTACGGCGTACGGCGTACAGCGTACGGCGTACAGCGTACGGCGTACAGCGTACGGCATACGGCGTACAGCGTACGGCGTACGGCGGACAGACGGACTGAAATTTTTTTTGCCTTTTTCGTGTCTACTCGCTAAAAAAAAAAATTTGAGGGTAGCAAATTTTTTTTTTTTAAAAATCGATAACAATACTGTATTATTGAAATAATAAAGTAAAATCATAACCCTTGGGCATAATTATCTTCTCCACAGCAAGTTAACTTCTATGTGGAGCTTGGAACGTTGCCCGCTTAGAGCTGCTAACTCCAAAAAGTAAAATTTTAGAGGTTGCAAGAAAACACGTTGCCGAAAATTAATTTAAATGGAAACTGGAAACCAATTTTTTAGATTACGAGTACATAAATATGTTTTTAAAGAAATTGCAGTTTCACTTTTAAATTTTGATAAATCCATTTGGTTTTTCATGCTTCCTCTAAAACTTTACTTTTCTAGATAGTTAGTGGTTTAACAATTTTAGCTGGCTACGAGACCTCGATAGCTTAGTGGCTAGCACATTAGTATACTAACACTGGAGTCGTTATTACCCGTGGTCTAAAAAAATCGTCATATAGACGCAGTAGCAGTACATTCGTCATTGCTGGAAGCCGTTACTTTCGAAGTTTCATTTCGATCCTTGAGAGACTACAGGGTGGGTTATCTAGTGATTTCTTTTTAAATCATAGATTATTTTGACACTGAAAGCTGTTTCCCGCTCGAAATCTTGACAGAAAGTCAGTATCATACCTCCGCGGAACGAAATGATTCGCTTTACGCTTGAACAATGTTGGGAAATATTGAAAACGTATTTCCAAAGTGAGTGCTGTGTAGCCCAAACAGTGCGTTTTTTGAAAAGAATTTTTGGCCGAAATGAAGCACCCACCTGTACGCAAGTTTGTGCAAAAAGTTCGTGAGACTGGCATGCTAGTGGACAACACTCATGGCCCCCGTCGTCATACGGTGCGCACAGACGAGAATGTGGCTGCTGTAGCCGAGAGTATGAGACTCACTCCACGAACATCAACTCGCCGTCGATCCAACAGCTCAACATTTCACGCACTAGCCTGAGGAGAATTCTGCACAAAGATCTCGGATTATTAGCTTATAAGGTCCAATTGACTGAGAAATTGAAGGCGCACGACCATATCCGCTTCGTTATCGCTTCGCAATTTGGGCCTTAGAGCAGCTTGAATTGGACAACGATTTTGGGCGAAAAATCATCTTTTTTGACGAGGCGCATTTTCATCTCAAAACAACAAAATTGCCGCATCTGGGGCTCGGAAAACCCGCACGTTATTGTCGAGAAGCCAATGCATCCACAGAGAGTGACAGTTTGGTGCGGATTGTGGAGTGGTGGCATCATTGGACCATTTTTCTTCGAAAATGAGGCTGGGAACAACGTTTCGGTCAACGGTGAACGTTACAGAGCCATGTTATCCGACTCTTTTTTACTGAAATTGAAAACATTGATTTGGACGACCTCTGGTTCATGCAGGATGGCGCGCCAAGCTACACAGCCCATGCCACAATCGATCTTTTACGCACCAAATTCCCAAATCGTGTTATCAGCCGTCTTGGCGATGTCAATTGGCCGCCTCGGACCTGCGATTTGACCCATTTGGATTTTTTTTGTGGGGAACCGTGAAGGACCGATGTTATGCGAACAATCCAGAAACGATTCAAGCACTTAAGGCCAATATCGTCCAAGCAATCCGTGAGCCATCAACAAGGTCTTGGAAAATTGGAGTGACTGAATGCGCTACTGCGCAGCCAGCCGAGGCAACCACTTGAACGAAGTTGTGTTCCATCATTAATGGGAATGTTTACTCTTACTAATAAAGCCATAATACATGGAAAAAAATTTAATTTTGTTCATTTTATTGCATTTTTTAAAAGAAACTTGTATTTGGTCCACCCTGTTGTACGCTTCAAAATTCAAGTAAGTAATTCGCAGAGTTGGGAATTTTTTATATAAATTAATTATGAGATAGAAATTTCTTTTAGCATTCTTGTGTACTCATAGAATTTGACATTAACCAGAAATTTATCTGCTTTTCAGGAAATGTGTCCGTAGCAATGGCAAAAACTGCGCGACGGTCAGTAACGTCCAATCCGTCGTCGCTGACAATATCTGCACCGCAATCCAGCAATTATCCAGCAGTCAATTCCAGTGGTGATTACAATCAAAAGACATCAACCAGCAATAACTCATCATCGCCTTCGGCCACTACAGATCCTTTACGTTCAACAGGCTACCAATTTACAACGCACACAATTTCAAACTACAATGGCCGTCATGAAAATCGAACTACAGTCCGCTCGTTCAAGTAAGCATCCTCCCCGCACAGCTTTGTCCAAATTGAATAATTCGACTAATGTTTATTTATCTCTGAAATTTCGCTCCCATAGTACCAATGATAATGAAAATATTAACGTTAGCAATAACTCAACAAATTCAACAAGTAGCCAACCATTTAATAGTACAGCGGCTGCTAACCGCCTGGAAAGGGAGCGGGTTAGAATTGAATTTTACGCTACTTACGATGTCATGACAGGCGTACGGATAGCAGCAACCTTGGGTGGGTTTTTCGGTCTCATGGTATTCCTTATTGTCTACAAGAGCAGGAGTCATTCGAACGAAACTTTGAAAGTCTTAAAGGTAAATTGGCCATTATCAAAATTCCTTGAGATTGTAGAGCTCAGTATCCAGCATTGTTTTAATTTTACATTAATTACAGGATCCTAAAATTGCTGCGGTTGCAGCAGCTTGTATGCAGGAAGAAGAGGATCGTGAGATCCAGGAAGCCATGGACGCGACAGGTCTTTCCATTTATCCGGATGAT
Source organism: Beris morrisii (assembly GCA_951812415.1). Lineage (NCBI taxonomy): Eukaryota > Metazoa > Arthropoda > Insecta > Diptera > Stratiomyidae > Beris > Beris morrisii. The sequence goes on from OX638311.1 coordinate 33,418,439, forward strand.
TACGATAATATGTTTTTTCGTCGACAACGAATGCTCTCCCTAGGCAATGTTAGCGCACCTCCAGTATTGCATCGTAACTTCCGCTTTTCTTCCGTGGGTAAGTGTGGAATCGTGCAGGTCGAATTCAGATTCGAATCATGACAATAATTTTTCAGGTGGTGGTGGCTATAGTAGCCTATTGGAACCACCACGTCGATATTCGTATAGTGGCGGCCGGAGGAAGAGCGGATCGGAGTCATCTAGGATACTTAGTGCCTACCCAATGGGTAGTAGTTTTGGTACTGACGATTATTTTATAGAAACTGACGACGAATTAGAAAATGAATTTGATCGAATTAGCTCGAGAGATGAATCGATCGGGAAACATCATTTTTTGGAAGTTCCAATTGCGGTAAGTAATTTTCTTTCAAATAAAGTACGTGTATTACATTCATATTACATAAGTTAGCTTATTTGCTAAAAAAGGTATAAACGTGTTTTTATCCTCAATTCTTTATAACAGTGCTATCGCTTTGTAGTTTTTTAGGGTAGCAAAATTTACATGTTTTCGGTAGTATTTGGATGCGAAGGGTAGCAGCGGTCAAAACTTTTGAAATACATAAACACATACAACATTTTGTTTGTACTACAGTAGAACCTGTTTAAAGTGACCACTGTCGGGACCACGCAAAATTGGTCACAATACACAGCTTAAAAAAAATTAATTAATCAAATTTATATAGTTTTATTATATAAAAAATAAACAACATAAAACAAAAAAATAATAAAGTTGCAGCTGTAAAGATTAAGATCTAATCACTGAATTATTTTTACTTGTTATTATAGAACCCAATGAATTTAAATAAAAAAAAAAAAAAAAAAAAAAAAAATAAATAATAATAATTCATGACGTTAACGTAGCAAATATTTTTTTTACATACTTAAAAATTACAAAAAAGTTGGGAATTCGGTTATTGTTAAGAAATATTAATTTTTATATGCATATTATTTTTTTAAATACTGATTAATTTTTGTATGAAATATTTATTCGGTAAGAATAGTTTTCGCTTCGGTAATTGGTATCAACATTGCTGAAAGTTTATCTTTTGCGAAGTTGGTCACTATTTTATCGAGCATATTTAATACCTCAGTTGCAATTAGTGGTCTCATCTGCTCCAGTGGAATTAAATCACTTTCGCTGTAGTCACTGATTTCTACATCCGGTTCTACGTTACTTGGACTATTCTCTTACAAAACACTTGTGAAGACTTCGGCTGGGGAGAAGCTTTGTCAAACAGTTATTTCTATGTCACATTCTAAATAGCTATGCATATCGAAACCTCCAATTTGCAGTAACTCGATTTCGTTTCCAATAATTTCGTATTCTTCGTTTCCAATAATTTCGTTTTCAATCGAAAATCCAGCCTTTTTGAAACAGTTTATAATGGTTTCGTCTGAAACTTTCTTCCACGCATCTCCTATCTACAAAATGGCTTCCAATACATTCAATTTTGATGCAGCTGTAGAAATGGATTCTAAGGAGTCCGTTTCACATTTGGAAATTAGGTTAGATAGAAGTGCCTTTCGGTGAAATACTTTAAAATTTTTAATTATTCCTTGATCTAAGGGTTGCAATACCGAAGTGGTATTTGGCGGTAGCCAAACTTCAACATTCAATGAGTGTTCAATTACTGGATGGGTATTATCGATGATCATTAAAATTTTCTTTTTTTTCATTTTGAATTTTCTGTTAACATCCTCCAGCCACTCTGTGAATTACTCTGAAGTCATCCATGCCTTGTTACTAGCTTTCCACTGCACAGGAAGATTTTTCATTTGTACGTTTTTAAAACACCTGGGCTTTTGTGACTTTCCTATGGCCAGTGGTTTTAGTTTTTCTCATGTTGCACTAGCTGCAAGTAAAACCGTGAGGTGCTCTTCGGACATTTTTCCACTCTTACAGGTATCTCCTTTAATAGCCAAAGTTCGATTCGGCATTGCCTTGAAGAATAGGCCACATTCATCAGCGTTAAAGATATTTTCGCGACTGAAACCACTAACAAGTCCCGAAAATTTATCGCGAAAATCGTTAACGACATCTAAACTCACCTCATTGGCATCATGAATGAGAACTTTTTGTGAAATACAGTTACGTTTTTTGAAACTATCAAGCCAGCCGGACGACGCTTTGAATTCAGGAAAATTAAATTCCGCAGCGAATTTCAATGCGACTTCTTGCAACATTAGTCCGGAAATTGGTGGATTGATACCGCGTATTTTCGTGAACCAAGCTAACGTTACATTGGAAATCTGATTGATATTCTGATCGGCTCAAATACTCAATCTTTCTTTTCTTGATATTGTTCACGCAAGTTTTCTTTGAATTTTCATCGTTTCTTCTAAACAATGTCGAACAAATGAAAAATTTATTGTTCGATTTGATGGTCACATTACATGATATGAATCGAAAGCGCGTAAAGGACAATTGTGCAATAAAAAGTGGTCAATGGTCACAATAAGCAGGTGGTCACTATATACGAGTTAATTTATGTGGAAAATGCGAATGTCGGACTGTGAGAAGAGGAAATTTGGTCACTATAGGCAAATGGTCACATTATGAAGGTGGTCACTTTTGCAGGTTCTACTGTATTTGTTTTTTATTTTTTGTGATTAAATTATTATAAAAACAGACTCAGTTCCGTTATAACTAAACAAAATAAAATTAAATTATTCATACAAATTATGATTAAATCAGAAAAAACAGTCATCTTTATACTTATAAAAATATCCTATAGACCTACAAAACCGTTCATTAAAAAAAATTAAAATTAAAAAAAAATGCCAGTTGTATTCAAAACAGCCTCAGTTCTATTGTTACTTGCTAAACATAAAAATAAAACAAACAAAACTATTCATATTCCATCAAGTTAAGGCGTAAAAAAATCAGTCTTCTCATTTTACATATATTATAATTACCTAAGAAAACAAAAAATTCTTTAAATTATCAAATATTCAATAAAAATATATTACTTTTTGTCCCAACTGCATAAATCAATATAAATATAACGATGTACAACAATTCATTAAGTTCAAAACAAAAAAATCTTCTTTTAAAATCTAAATAAAGATATGAAATCTGTGAATAATTACATAGTTTGAATATAAGAAAAAATGAGACTTAATTGGCTATTCCATTTCAAAACATAGTAAGTAACTGCTTTTTAAAAAAATTTATAGGAGTACCCAAAAACTTTTTCAGTCCTCAGAAATAAATGTTGGTATTTCGATATTTTAGGAGTTCTTCCAGTTTATCTGAGAGAGTTCATACATAGATTGTATGAGATTATTAATATTTATTTTTGAAGGCTGAGTAAATATAAGTTTTAAGATACTTTAAAATTTTCTAAGAAGAACTTACTGGGTTTTGAAATGAGATAGCATCACGGCTATCACGGCTATTACTTCTTGTACTTTAAAATCAAAGTTTTCGACGGTTCCCACTTTTCGCCAAAGTTGTTATTAGCAAGTTCTTTGGCAATTAAAACAGCATTCACTGTACCAGTGAGAAGTGTATTTCTTTTCTTGTCCTTAATTAAATTAAATTCCTTAATTAAATTAAATTCAGTTGCACTGCTATGGGGAAAGCGATTATAGTTCCGATAAAATGTCTTATATTAGAAAACATGGTTTGGTTTAATGCGTTTTTCTGATTAAAAATATTTTGGTAGAAATCTTCAAAAGGCAAATCTGTAGATACCACTGTTTGATTAAGAAATGATCGCCATTCCTCATCTAATATTTCTACGTTAGCTTCATCTACTAAATTGGGGAATAATGACATCAAAGGAAGTAAGCTAGAAGATAAGTTTTTAATTATAAATAATTTTTTTCATCCGGGTAGCATAATTGAAATTTGAGTAGTATAAGTAGTACGGGCTTGAAATAGTAGTAAAATACTACTATAGTAGCAAGTTCGGCAGCGCTGCTCTACTATAACCTTTACACTAAAATGAATCTGTTCTATAAAAAAAAGTCGTTTCAGTCCCACAATTCCAAACAATCTTATATCTATCAAATGAAAGCAAATTCACATAATCATGTAAGGTCCAGTGAGATATCGGATTATTAATTAATAATTGATCATCTAAAAAAATGTCGTGATTTTTATATGTTAAACCCCAAGGAGTGAAAAGGGCATATATAGGGGTTCCATAAATTTTCAAACCAGTTTTTAGGTATTCAATTTCAGTAATGAGATGTAGATTAGATAGATTAGATTGGAATTAGGGGTTGGTATGGTTAACCTCTGTCACTGCAGGCACAGTTGGGCTTATTGTGACGTCCCCCCGGTTTGACTATGATTCCTCTTCGATCCCTGCGCTTTCAATAAAGCCTAGTATTTTGCGAAGAGGAATGGTCAGGAATTCCGATGGGTCCATGAAACCCTGACCGAAGTGACGAAGCCTTTTGCGAGTTTAACTCGCATTCACAGAGGATATGCTCTGGTGTTTCGTCTTCGTCATTGCATATTCTGCAAATTTTAGTCTCAGAGAGATCAATCCTATTGAGATGCTTCCTCATGTGATAAAAAATAATAATATCTCACTGTTCCTAAATCATGGAATTTACCCTCAAAACTTAATGTTTATCAGCAGCAGTATGGGGTGGGCGTTGATACTAAGTTGTATTGGGTAAGGCTGACCCCGAAGGGCTCAGTCAGCTCAATGGTAGGTTACGGCAGGGGCGTGGACACCGTCACCTCAATTGGTCGTAACCAGGAGGGTGAAAAATGTGTCGGTAATGAAATTATTATACCATAACTTGCCATAGGTGGCGAACTGATAAGCGTTCTTGGATGACTTTAAAGAATGCAGCAACACTTGTCTTCGATCTTCAAGGAAACCATTGAAAAGACAGGGCATATGCGAAGGCGATTAACGAGAAACTTTTATAAATTAGTTAGTAAGTTGGGTACTAAATGAGGGAGAAATCTCCGTATATACGGACGGATCGAAAATCGAATGCGGCACTGGCGTTGAGTGTAGGGGAGTCGTTCAAACTGCCAGATGTATGCAGTATTTTCCAAGCGGAAATTCTGGCTGTGTTGCAGGCAGCAAACCTCCTGTTAATGGGCGATATATGTGATCAGAATATCTCACTCTACATTGACAGTCTGGCGGCCATAAAGGCGCTGGAAACGGTCTCCATTAAATCCCAGTTAGTAAAGCGCTGTCGAGAAGTTACTTTGTAGTCAGAACAGAGTACTGATTTGCTGGGTGCCAGGACATAGTAATATACTAGGGAACGAAAGAGCGGACAAGCTTGCGAGATCGGGGTCGCATCGAATGGAAGGGTTGAGGAGGATATTTGTCCACCGATATGCGGCATCAAAGCGAAATTTGGTGAGCGTGCTAATAAGGCGGCCAACTCTAGGTGGGCAGGGCTGGCAAGCCGGAGGATTTCTAGAGCCCTGAGGCCCGAGCTGGATAGTCAAATAACTTGGGATAGAGGAAGGCTGCAACTGCTCGTCGGAGCACTGACGGATCACTGTATGCTGGGCAAACACGCTATGCGGCTAGGGCTAGCGGAGACGGACATGTGCTGGTTCTGCCATATTCTGTACCATGTGGAGGACATCACTCGCATCTTGTGTGCCCAGGGATCGCTAGAAGGCGACTGAAATGGCTGGGTAGTCTTTTCTTCGATAACATCGAGGATTTGAATTCATTAGGTGTTGACAAACTGGCCAGGTTCTGTAGGGAATTGGAGTATTTTTGAGTGGATGGAACAGCCCACAAGAATCTGAAGGGATCGCAATGGGCCCGTATGGCGCCTAGTGAGCGCGGTGGTTCTAGCACTGCGCTCCTTAAACCTAAAACCTAAACCTAAGTTGGGTGACCGCAGTAGCAGCCTAACACATAGACCACCAATGGGTCCGTTATGATCCTACATATAAGGGGAAGAAATACCCGTGTGACCTAGACCACCTCAGGTGAACGACCCTCCCAGCCTGACAAACTGCAGCAGCTTGTCTAGCTTCATGTCTACGAATTCTCGCAAGTTCATGTCGAAGCGCGTAACCAAAGTACGTTCCCGCCTCCATGGTAGACCAGGGCATTCGCAAAGCATGTGGAAATACTTTCCTCGGCATCGGGGTCACTATATCTGCGGCACAGAGCGGGAATGTCCACTACACTTACATTTACACTTCTGGTGTAACGACCGATCAGGGAATCCGCCTCAATGACCGGTCCGGTATTCTGAATGCCTCGCTATGGTTCAGGTCCCACACCCGTACACACGTTCGTCTGCGAACCGTCCGTGTAGATATGAAAGTCCCCTTCATGGGGCTGATCCACATTCAACCCTGCTAAGTGTCCTCGTTGAGAATTTCCTAGAGAATTCGAGCTGTTGAATTAAGTAGTCTTTTTGCTCTAACGGATTACAGTTACTAAAACATCCTAGTATGCAGCTATGCCCCACAGATCTGGATACCAAGTTACCTGACTCTCTTATTCTCACGGCACTTTGCAGCGGATGTTAGCCCGGATGTGGAAACATGATCCTGTTGGGGTTTTAGGCATGTTACAAAAAAAGTGGCCCCGCTCTTGTTGGGATTAAGCTTAGTCCCGCATAGTTTAAACCAGTCTTCAAGTTTCGTGACCGCCGTTTTCAATTCTTTCGTAATTACAGTCGGGCTCCAGGACTAATACATAAAAGCAGTCTCGTTAGAAAAATACGCGGAAACCAAACGGTGCAGCGTGCATCTGCCATAAAGAGCGAGAAATCAAGGGTGACAGAGTCGAGTCCTGAGGTATACCGGCTTCAGTGGCCTTTAGTGACGATATTTCTCCACTCAGCAACATTTTGAACGACCTTCAGTTTAACTAGCAGATTACTAATCGCACAAGTTTGATGGGAAATTGATGTCCAGTTCAGTTTGAACAGCATGCCATTATGCCAGACTTTATCAAAGGACTTTTCAACACCCAGAAATATCGCACAGTGTAGAAGTCTTTGTTGAACCCTGATCAGCTGAACTGTAGTCTAAATGTTCAACTCTGAAAACGAACTGTTCATTTGTTAAAATACTCGTAGCATCAACATGTTCCCGGAGTCTCTTGAGAATAGCTTTGTCTGCTACTTTAGCAAGGGCAGACAATATTGGGCATAAATTGGGCGGTAATTCTGTGAGAAGATACCATTTCACCTGGCCTTTAGAGTCATCATCATACCTGCGGTCTGGGCGTTGATGTGTAATCAAGTTCATTTATATATTTTTAATATCTCAAGTAGGTGTAACCCGAAGAGGAGGGGCTGGCAATTGATTCCTATAATTCCGTTACCCCCACCTTTTTAATCACACTACCTTCGTACAACTTAAATTACTTTACCTGGATAAAAAAATACGTAATAAATAATATAAAATACATGTTTTATTAATAATAATATAATGGAAAATCGAAATATATAAAAACATCTTCTTTTTTCAGGGCCAAGAATCGCGTCGCAGCAGTGGTATGACGTGCTGCAGTACGGAAAGTTCATATTTGGAACGGCGTTGTTCTGCAATTACTTTAGGTTTAAGTTCGCTACAAAGAAAAATGCCATCGTCCTCTCGTCGTTCCAGTACTGATTTGTGGGATTACTATTATCCCGACATTCAAATCATTAATCCAACACCAAAAGAATCGCCGTGTCCGAGCGAACGAAGTTTATACGACAAAATGATCGTTACAACTGCAAATGCAGCTACTATAAGCTCACCAGTTGATGCCAGTAGTTATTATAATCAATATAGTAGAAAAATTCTTCGAAAAGGTTCTTATAACAATTCGGACAGCATAGAAGAAAATCCCATGGAAAACCTTTCCCTTTATACCGATAGTCACGATAATCAACGATCATGTCGTCCTAAATACGACGATAATAACGAGTTAAAGTTAATTGTTAAACGAAAATCTTCGGATCCATCAAATAACAACCATATTTACAATAGTAATAACAATAGTAGCAGTTATCATAGTGTACAATATCAAATCGATGATACTAGCAGACGAGCGCCGCTAGCATCACTTAGTTCCTTCAAAATGTCATCGGTGGACTATCAGGATTCGGATTTGAAGAGCCTGGGCTCGGATTCCGTGTTCGTAGAAAGCTATGCTGATACGGATGACGATATGGAACAATTCAGTACTGATAGTGATGAAATCAGCGTTAGTTTAGGAGCCGAACTACCTAAAGATCAACAAACAAAACTATGTGATCCTGATCGAGCCGATCAAGAAATTTCGCACAAAATCGATATTTCCCATACGAATGAGAGTAATAGAAAACTGAGCACAAACAAACGAATCAGGCCGACGTTACAACGACATCGGACTATTTCGAACGATCGAGATGCACTAATATCGCAACAATCGCACGATTTCCATCATCCCGACCATCACCTGGAGAAAATCAACGGCAAGGAATTGACTAGAACTACTAGCTCCTGCTATTCGGGATTACCTTTAAACGCTAGCGACACTGTAAGCATTAGCATACCCATAAGTGCATCATCCGGTACATCAACAACGCTAAATACCGAAATACAAAGGCCAACAACTAGTTTTAGTTACGATAATAATAATGATAGCGTTAGTTGTAGTAGTATTAATCGATTTAATAAAAATGGTAAATCAAAACATAGTAATAGCAGTAATAGTAATTACGAAAACGTCGAAGTTAATGTTATTATTGAAAATAGACCAACAATTAGTCCTTCTGTGATTCTAGAATTACCTGTGATAGCATTACCATCACAGGCCCATGATGACCCACCAAGAGATCCTAGTCTACCTGGGACATCTAGAAAATGGTCGAAAGAGACATTGTTCTAGCTGTAACTATAAATTATATTAAATAAACAAGAAAAACATACACATAAAACAAACAAACAAATTATATTTTAATAGGTTTATAATAAATAATGCAACAAAAATACAACAACAATATAATAAAAAGAAATTTTAAGAAAAATGATGTATGTACATGTTAGGAAATATAGGGGAAAATAAACAAAAAAGAATAACATTGTTGGCTAATGTAAATAATGAGAAAAAAAATGAAATACAATTTTAAGAAAAACCAAGAACAACAAAACTGTTAAATTTATATCGACTAATAGTGCTGCCGTGAATTGATTACAAATAAATATCGTTTGCTTTCTTCATATGATGATTTTTGTTGTATAAAACTAATAATTAACTTACATCTAATGAATATGACTAAATGATTTCATAAATGAAGCAATACAATAATTACCTATATATCATTAATATCTACAACTTTAATACAGCGGGGATAACAGACATAGATGGTTGTAAATCTCGAGCTGAAAAGCAACTGAATCGTTACACAATTTTAATTTTAAAAAATCGATGAAGGATCAATTTAAAAAAAAAATTCTAAGAATTATACGAGTACATATGAAATAAGGTTCGAATAGTGGTTTTTCGTATGTTATATGAAATAATTGAAAACATATGGAGTATTATAAGTTTAATCGAAGCCCAAAAGTTTGTAACGCATAGAACCAAGCCTCGGACGAAAATAAGTTATACCTATATTATTTTTTGTTTATTTGTGGCCAAAAACCCCAAATCCGCTTGACGTCCGTCCGCCCGTCTGTCCGTGAACACGATAACTCAAGAACGCCTTCACCTAGGATCTTGAGATTTTGAATCTGAATGTTTGGTTGAATTTGTAAAGCTAAGTTCGTTAACGGGCAAAATCGTCCTACTCCTTCGGGTAGCTGCCATACAAAATGTCGTTTAAACACGTGTTCAAGAATATTGGTCGATAACTTCAGATGGGTCCTACTCCTTCGTGTAGCTGCCATACAAATATCTTCACTTAATTTACGGAACTCAATATAACTCAAGTAATCGTTTAGCTATGAATTCAGAATTTTGTACAAATTAGTTTTGAGTGAAAACGAAGTTCGAGTTTACTAGTCAGCGAAATCCTTTTACTCCTTCTAGTACCTTCGATACAAAAAAAATCCTTAAGACACGTGTTCAACAATATTTTCCGATAACTTTTGAACGCTTCAAGCTACGAATTTGAAATTTTGTACACATTAATTTTTGAATGGTTCCAAAGAAAAGTATAATTATGTTAGAAATCGAGTGAGTCCTTCCTGCACCTTCCATGTGAAAGTCCTTCAAAAAGGAAAATTTTTTTCGGAAAAAGATATGAAATTAAACACTGAATATTGTCTTTTAGGTTTGAGTAGCAATCTAATGGCAGTCCTTAATAAAGGACATACAACATGCACACACGTAATTCTATTTTATCCCCAACTACAATATAAATCGGAGTTCAGTATTCATCTAGAGTATTATACGATTGGCTTGCAGCCGATCGTGACTGGTGTATGTTTGTTCTATCTGTTTAAATTACAGGTACTCAACTTATGGCCGAATTAAAAAAATCTTTTTTTGATTATTTTCTTAATAGTTATAGTTTGCAGCAATATGCTTTAGTGAAAAAATATAACTCTACATTTTCACGTACATATTATAAACAATATCCGTATAAATGTTGCATAAGTAGCGTTGAAAAGCCGACCATACGTGGTCTGTTTGTGTGAAATACTGTGAAGGTTATAGTCTCTCAATGATCAATAAGAAATGTCGATTGATATGATTCGGAGTTCGGCTAGTGAGAAAATAATTGAAGAAGCCAATGCTCTATTTGTTGCTGTCGCGTCATAAAATAAGTAGAAGAATATAGTACCTGCATTTTGAAAATTGGGATGAAATTATTTGAAAATGTTCGTTACGGAGTTACCTGACACTCGAGATGAAATACTAAATTACTAATATTGTAGTTGGAAATGAAAAAATCTGCCAACACTTTGGAACTTTATTATTTTTTGGGTAGAAGTCCGGAAAGAGTTCAATAACAACCTGAAAAATAACGTTCCAAATAGCCTCCTGGTTATTATTTAGGTTGTCACACCCTCGCCCCTCCCCCCCCCCCCCTAACTCGTAGGGTTTCACCCAATCTACCCACCAAAATTTGAACTTAATATCTCAACGGGTTTCTGAGCTATCCGCCTTTAAATTTTTTTTGCGTACGGCGTCTACGGCGGACAGACGGACATTTTTCTACCTTTTTGGGTCTACTAGTTCTAGAACGTGAAAATTCTAAATTTCACTCAATGTGAATTCATTCAATGTTATTCACTTATCCTAATAATAGGGCATATTCTGAAGTTATTATCAAATGTGATTGACTACGTATGAAAGCTTTCCCAAGCCATACCACTTTGCTCCTTAATACACCTAACCTTCCTTTTGTCAATAAACTTTATCATATAGAGGTGTTGTTTTAGAGCTCAGCGTGTTGTCGCGAATGTGGACGAGTGAGAAAAAGATCATCGGTGTAAAATTTTTTTGTAGATACCTGGCTGAACGATTTAGCTAGACCCATTTAAAAGTTTTTGATCAATATTCGAATATGGCGAAGGTTCGACTGGATTCCTTAAAAAGCAGGGTGAAAATATGATGGTATTAAGAACTAATATACCAAACGTTTGATGCTGATAAATGGAAGACGCAGAGAATCGACATCGTGACTGTGCAACTTCTTGAATGCAACGATTTATCTACGATGAGAAACAATGGAAAGCCCGGGGAGCTGTAGTGACAATTAACTAGTATTTACTATTGATGGATGCGAAGGACACTGTCCGAGCTAGTCATGCAAGCGAAGTCAAACAACAAATTTTTTTTTATCATTTTACTTTAATATCTGCTACAATAACGTCGCATATATCAATTTTCGGTAATACATTAGAAGGAAATATAAAAATATTGGTGAATACAATCCAGTGTTTGAAGTGAAAGGTAGACAGCCTTATCCTTTCCAGCCGCCTCCACCGCCACCTTGCCATCCTCCGCCTCCACCGCCACCTTGCCATCCTCCACCGCTTCCGCCGCCGAATCCTCCCTTCCATCCGCCACCACCACCGCTTCCGCCACCGAATCCTCCTCTCCATCCACCACCCCCGCCGCCGCCGCCGCCTCCACCACCGAATCCTCCCTTCCATCCACCACCGCCACCTCCTCTACCGCCACCTCCACCAAATCCTCCCTTCCAGCCTCCACCTCCACCGCTGCCGCCGCCGCCTCCACCTCCAAATCCTCCTTTCCAGCCACCGCCGCCTCCACCACCTCCCCCTCCTCTCCAGCCGCCACCACCTCCGCCTCCTCTCCAGCCGCCACCACCTCCAGAACCACCGCCTCCACCAATAAATCCGGCAGATACGACTGCTACTAGAGCCAACAAGCAAACGAATATTTTCATCTTGTGACTGATGCGAAACTCGAAATTGAAGATCGTATTTATACCCGTACCTTGGCCATCTTCTTCCATTTGTTCTGTAGAAATAGGAACCTTCAGTTTTTTTGTATGGTTGAATCCGCCGCTCTTTTTTTGGCCGTTGTAAGCACACATTTCATTAAGATCAGTACAACGACCGAAAATTGTAGTACTTTTACTTTCTTGCACATTAATATATTGTTTCAATGATTTAAGTTGTATTTTATTTTGGTGTTGCGTAGTGTTCTAATTTTCCATAGTCGACTCAGACGCAAACATGACTGTAACACTGGAAGTATTTTTTTGTCGTATAACGGTTAATTAGAGTGTAAATAATTAAAAGCTATAAATTTTAATGTAATATTTTGTCGAAACAAAACCTATAGTGCAACATAGGTATGGTAACCTGTTGAGGTTTCTCCGTTCTTATTCAAAAAATACTCGGTACTCTCGAAGAAGTAAAATGAGCTGAAAGTGATTCATGAGATTCAGACACTTTAAATGTAAATAAATTTAAATTTCAAAATTTTTCAACATTCGACATGGGTGCAACTTTATTAATTTTTCGTAAAAGTTGGAGCTGCAATGTGGATTTTCAACAAGGTTTCTTACGCCATTGTCACCCTTAACAATCAAGAACAACCAGGAGGCTATTTGGAACGTTAAACATATAACAATTTTAATTAAAATAACATTGTTTCCTAATTATACTCTACGTGAAATCTGATAGTATTGTAAGTTTAATCCAGTCCAATAACGCATACAACTGAGTCTCGGACGAATAGAGTAGATAATATAATATTTTTTGATCATTTGACGCTAAAAACCCGAAATCTGTTGGTTTCCGTCTGTGCGTCTGTTCGTTTGTCTGTTTGTCCATACGCACGAATGTTGAAATTTTAAATCTGGATATTTGGTTGAATATGTAATGCAAAGTTTGTTAACGGGCAAAATCGTCCTACTACTTCGGTTAGCTGCCATACAAAAAGTGCTTAAGACATGTGTTCGAGAAAATTGCCCAAGAACTTCTGAACGCCTTACGCTACAATTTTGAAATTTTGTAAACGTTGGTTTTTCAATAGTTACATTTAAAGGTAAGAATGTGGAAAGATTCACATTAGTCCTTCGAGTAGCAGGCATACAAATATTCTGTAGAAATGTTCTCACTCATTTTACGGAACTCACTGTAACTCAAGAAATCGTTTAGCCACGAATTCTGAATTTTGTACAAATTAGTTGTTAGTGAAAATAGGGTTCGAGTTCACTTGTCAGCGAAATTGTTCTACATCTTTGGGTAGCTTCCATACAAAAAGTCTTTAAAACACGTATTCCAGAATTTTTTTTTAGTTAACTATTGAACGCTTCAGGAATTTGAACTTTATACACATAAATTTTTAAATGGTTCCAGGTAAAAGGATAAATCTGCTATAAATCGAGTGAGTCTTTCCTGCACCTGTCATTGGAAAGTCCTTCAAAAATGAAAATTTTTGGTTGTCAATGACATAGCAAACCTACAGCGCATCTCAGCATAAAACTCATTTCGGACTTCTACCCAAAATATAGTTAAGTTTGATTTTTTTTTTTCAATTTGGAAAAAAAATACAGGATATAATATCGACATAACCCTTAAGGGGTTGAATATAAAAAGTTCTGGAACTAACTTTTTTGTGATTATATAGAAAAAACCAAGTCGATATCTCATCAGACCTAAGTAATATGTCGGAATTCGTAAAATCGTACACAATCATTTTACACCCTTTTACTGGTTGAAAATCGCAAATTCGTAACATCATGAAATTATTTTATTGACTAAAAGTAAATTCGATTTCAATCAACTTAAAATTTGCTTCGGAATTCGTTGCAACCTGGTCAACACCCTATTATATTTAAAGCATTTGGAAGGGAAACCGAATTCGATATCTCATTAGATTTAAGAAATATGTCGGAATTCGTGAAAACGTGCACAACCACTGTACACATCCTTAGGGGTTGAATATCGAGAAATTTCAAAAATAATTTCTAGGCTCTTACATAAACTAATTAATTGAAATTAATTTGATACATCGACATACTTAAATAATATAACGAAATTCGTGAAAATGTAAAAAAAAAACCTTTTCATGGAATTTATTTTGCCCCACCTCTGTACGCCAATATAAATCTGAACTTTTTTGTTGCTTAAGTAACTGCTATAGTATATTTACATATTCGAACTAAGTTTAAACTTTCGAGCATATGCTCTTCCTGAGATACGATAAACCACCCCCATCCCCGTACCTTGCTACCCACAACAAAATTTTTTTTTCTCGGATGCGTTAATGGATGTTCTGTAGCTTTCTGTCCTTTGCTTTCTATCCTTTTCGAGAGATACAAATTTTTCCTTTCCACCCCCTCCCACCGTTACCCCCTTCATAACTACCCACACCATTTTTTTCTCTGCTTGAGATTTATTGAGTTTAACGAATGTTTCTCTTTCTTTCTCTTTTTATATAATGAATTATTGTTGAAAATTTTTACTCGATTTTAAAAACACATGATATTGAAGATATTGTATTTAATATTATCCGCACGAGCTACGCTCATGGATACTGAAATAAATTCATTCATTCATTCATTTTTAATACCATATCTGAGACGATTATTGCGATATAAGAATTGATTTTTTTGAAAAATGGCTATCCTCCCCTTCCGTGCTCCACTTTCCCCGCCAGATTTTTACATTACATATACTCCGGTTGTAATTCATTCAGTGACGCCATGTAAGCAAAACATATGATTAGTTTTTTAGCTTTCCTGACAAGTAACATTATTAATAATTCATGTTCCTTCTTCTCTTCTTTTTAGGTTGTTTGACCTTGATCTTGAGAACAGCTGGTGATGAGCGGGATTTTCAAACTTTAGCATGACTAATTTTACTTAGTTATTTTAATAATAAAGATTGATATCGATTTTTTTAAAAAAAAAATTTGCTACCATGAAAATTTTTTTTACACGTTTCATGACTAATAAAAACCAAAAAAGCAAAAAAAAAATGTCACTCCGTCTGTGCGCCGTCCGCCGTACTCGTTTGAGGGCTTATAGCTCCCAAACCCTATGAGCTATTAAACTGAATTTTTTTTCTGAATAGACTGGGTAGGCCCCTTGAAGTGGCCACTTTTTGACGGGTGGGGGTGTAAGGGCGGAGGTGGGAGATGCGTTTTAGACGACAAATGTTGGTTTCTCTCAGCAACCGCTTATGCTAGGAGGCTGAAAGTTTGAATTTATATGGAGCATTGATAGTGGAACCATTTGCAAAGATTGCGTACATGGGTGAAGGGATGTGGGAGTGGGGGGAATAATAATGGTTGCGAAACGCTCGAAAGCCGAGATCGAGACATTCTAAAATTCATATCTCCTAAACGGTTAATGTTACGAAATTAAAACTTAATTAACATATGTGGGTATACTTGGAGAATAGATCGAAAACAAACTTGGAGGGGGGGGGGGGGGGAGGTGTGGTTGAAAAACGTAAGATTACGATATTTCATGAACCAATTGCACTAAAAAAATAAAATTCGGTTCGAGTATAAAGTTTGACAAATAAAGTTTGTTGAAAGTAAATTTTTTTAAGGGGGCGGAGGAGCATAGAAGTGGAGGGGATAAGAATTTTTCTAAAAAATCACGTCTCATATCTCAAGAGCAGTGTAAGACAGATGCTTAAAATTTTTACTAGAAGTAGGCCTAATAGACCCCTAGGTGAAGAAATTTTTTTGTGGATGAGGGTGTAGAGGGTGGGGGAGTGTGAAAAGGAAAAAGTTCCGATTTTTATATCTCGACAACCTATACTGATATAAATCTGGAACTTGCTATTGAGATGGAGCTATAGTAGTAGCATTTTGGAAAAATATAATTTTTTGTAGGGGTAGTATGGTACGGGGATGGGGAGTGTTTTTCCTAACTATAGAACGGCTTATGCTAGAGAGTTGAAACTCTGTATGTATATGTAAATTAACTAGAGTAGTAATTCTGATTTAAACAAATTCAAATATCCATTGGCGTTCGGAAGGGAGGCCAAAAAAATGATCAGTGAAAATTGAATGCATATATTTTTACGATTTTCGTCATATCTATGAGGTCTTCTCAAATATTGAATTCATTTTTATTGTACGGCTTCTTCATATAAATACCTAGAAAGCGTTTTTAGAATTTTTTGAAATTCGACCCCCAAGGTGGTGTAATCGTGTTGTATACATTTTCACGAATTCAGCCGTATCGCTCAGGTCTGATTAGATATTGAAAAACTTTTTACTTCCACAGGCTTGCTTAATACTCACCTAAAACTCACTTTCAAGTTTTTTCCTTTTTCAACCCCTAAGAGGGTATAAACGGGTTGAACACGTTTTCACGAATTCCGTTATATCTCTTAGGAGTGATAAGACATCGGATTGGTTTTCACTTCCTCCTGCTTTCTTTACATATGCTATATCTAAAAACACATTTCAGGATTTTTAGATATTCAACCCCAAAGTGGGTGCAAGGGGGTTGCATATGTTTTCACGAATTCCTACATATTTCTAAGTTCTGATGAGATATCGAATTCATTTTTACTTCCTATGGCTTCCCACATAATTGTCAAAAAGTTGATTTCAGTATTTTTATATATTCAACTCCAAGAAGACGTAATAACAACTGATATTATACTACTTACGGCGTAAGTATTCTAGAGCGACCCCATTCTACCCGCTTCCCCACCTTTTTTTTAGGTTTTCAGTAACATAGTAACCTACACCGCGTTCTGAACTTCTACCCAAAAAATAATAAAGTTGCGCCCAGACTGTTGGCAGATTTCTTCGAATATGAAATTATTGGTTTCAATTTTTAAACTCCTATAAAATGAGTTAATTTCATTTTTCGTTATTATTATTATTACCAGCTATTTAGAATAGCAACCTGAAGAAGCCTGCAAAATTTCTGGTCAATAGAATGTTTAGTTTCTGGGAAAAAAAGGTATACATGAACTTCAATGTAAAAAGGCCTATGTATTACACCCCCTTAAAACATAAAATTTTCAAAAAAGAGATCAGTTTTTTCAAACTACTCTTTTCTCTATAAAGGAGAAAAAACACAGCTTAACCAAATATCCTGAATTTTAGAAACGTATTCCGATCATAAGCAGGGATTAAGCGCGCTAGTATTTAAACACTGAGGCATATCATTCGTGATCTAAGTAAAAAAAAATTAAGCAATAACAGTGCCGCAGGAGAGCAGTGCCGCAGGAGAGCACTGTTATTGCCTTACGCCCCGGAGGGAGTCAATTGGGAACTGAAAAATATTTACAAAAATAACAGTTGATCTTTTAATTCATATTTCTTTAATTTTTGTAACAACAATAATGTATTCAAATATTTTTCCTGATTAAGTGATTGTGTTTTGTCAACAGGTATAAAATGTATAAAAAATTGGAAAAGTAAAAATAAATTATTACAACGATGTAAGGAAGAAATAAGTATTATCCTTTCCAGCCGCCTCCGCCACCTCCTTGCCATCCACCTCCACCACCACTTCCACCTCCGAATCCTCCCTTCCAGCCGCCTCCGCCGCCTCCTTGCCATCCACCTCCACCACCACTTCCACCTCCGAATCCTCCCTTCCAGCCACCTCCGCCGCCACCGCCGCCTCCTCCTCCGCCATATCCTCCCCTCCATCCACCGCCGCCTCCTCCTCCGCTGCCACCTCCGCCATATCCTCCTCTCCAGCCACCACCTCCACCGCCGCCACCTCTCCAGCCACCGCCACCTCCTCCGCCCCCTGTCCAGCCACCACCACCGCCGCCGTAACCACCACCACCACCTCCGGCAGATACAAATGCTACTAGAGCTAACAAGCAAACGAATATCTTCATCTTGTGACTGATACAAATCTCAAATTTGACAATCGTATTTATACTCGTACTTTAGCCATCTTCTTATATTTGTTCTTCAAAAAAAAGGAACCTTCATTTTTTGCATGTTTAATCACCCGTTTTTTTCTATCGTCTAAGCACACATTTCATTAAGATCAGTACAGTGACCGAAAAATGTAACACTTTTACTTTCATGCACATTAACCTGCTTGTCTAGTTGTTGCGATACAAAGACTTGCGAGCAATTTTAGGTGCGAAAAAAGTGAACCCCGGACTAATTAACAAGTGGCACAAATTTGAACAGCAACAAGACTCATGAAAATTTAAAATGGTATCTGAACGCTTGCATAGATTTAACTTAATTGGAAAATTAAAGCAAATTGCACATCAATTACTGTTAATGTTAGTGTTTTAGAAGAATAATTCTAAACTTACAAAGAAACTTCTAACTATTATATAACAATTAAGTATTTATAAATAATTACAATTATTATACAATAATTATATGTGTTATATGTATAAAATTCTTATTAACAAACACAGTCATTTATTGGCACTTGAAGATAATCTTCTTTACCGATCTTTCTGAAATCGCGCGGGTAATCATGAAGAACACCTCTCTTCATCAGGAAGAGCAATACCTGGAACCAGTAACTCAGACTCTAGTTTCGTACGTGGAGGCCACAATGGATCCACGCATTTAGATCTATTGTCCACAGAATTATAATAATGAGTCAGTAGCGGATTTTTGAGGAAGGATTGGTAGAATCACATATTGCTTTCATTAGATCTATGTGACCTCTGATATCCACCACCTATGGGATGAAATATTACAATCCTGAAGAATCATATCTTCTAGATAGTGGGTGAAACTAAATAATCAGTTAATTTGCGTTTCTTAGGCACAAAATCCCGGGTTACGGTCATTTATAAATTTGTCCTCATATAATAATTCAGTCATATATATACACACACAGAAAAGGACATAAATAAAAAAATCTGACAATAATCTGGGCGTAACTTTATTATATTTGGGTAGAAGTCCGGAACGCGTTATTTTTTTAGGTTATCATTCGCATAATAACCTGCACCTAAGGTTATTATGCGAATGATAAAGTAAAGAAAAAACGTTTAAAATAGCCTGCCGATTAGTCTTCAGGTTGTCATATTAACCTAAAACGCATTTCAGCACAAAACGCGTTCCAGACTACTATCCAAAAAATAACAAAGTTTTGCCGAAACTGTTGACAGATTTTTTTATATATTTATTTTTTTAAATTTCAAATAAACATAGAAGATTAAATTAAATATTGACATAATCCGTTTGGGGTTGAATATAATAAAATCCGCAACCAATATTTAGGCGATTATATAAAAAGTCATTTGAAGTAAAAAAGAAGATTTGTCGGCATTCGTGAAAACTTGAACAACACCTTACACCCCCTAGGGAGTTGAGTATTAAAAATTGCTTTAATTAGTTTTTTCCCGATTACATAATATACGTCTAGAGGCAAATCTGCCGGGTTGGCGGAGTTCCTCTATACTTAACACACCGGCTAACATTTAGCCGATTTCAACTGGGTCAATTAAATTATGGACACCACCTTCTTCAATTAAAATACTGTTTAATTTTAAACTGATTATTTTTATTTATTTTAAAAAACTTACTGTAGGATTTGAACATCCGTAGTGTACAAAGTCAAAAATGAAAAAAGGCCCGGGTTGTCGATTGGACAGGCTACTTATACGACTTGTGTAAATCTACTTCTTTTGTTATGATTAGAACCCTTTTTGGGTTTACGGCTTTGTTTGATCTAAGGTGATCTTTTACAATTTTACATTCAATACAATTCGATATTCAATACAATTTTATATTCAATAGAATTTTACGTTCAATACAATTTTTAAGTTCAATGTAGCCTTTACAATTTCACTATTCGAACGTAAATTTCGGTATTATTTTGTTCACGATAATTGGGTGGTCAAAACAAAATATGTTTTTACTGCAATCAGGTGCTGTTGGTGTTTCCGGGCTGGTTTCTGTGAGCTTGTACGTAGAAGTGAAGCGAATTCGATATCTCATTAGACCTAAGAAATGTGTTGGAACTCGTGAAAACGTTTACAACCACTTTACACAACTTAGGGATTGAATATTGCAAAATTTGGAAATAGGGTTCTAGGCGCTTATGAAAGAGCCCGTAGAAGTGAAATTTATTTGATACTTCGATATACCTAAAAGATATCACGAAATTCTTGAAAATGTGGAAAAAAAACCCTTTTCATGAATTTTGCCCAACCTCTAATGGAAATCAGAACTTTTTTTTACATAAATTACTTCTGTAGTACATATACTCGTAAATATACGTACTAAGTTTCAATTTTCGAACATAATACCTTCCTGAGATACTCCTTGCTAATCTTATAAAAAAAATCTGCCAACAGTCTGGGCGCAACTTTATTATTTTATGGGTAGAAGTCCGAAACGTGTTTAATGATGAGATGCGGTGTAGATGACTATGCGACTGACAACCTAAAAAATAACGTTCCGAATTGATAGCTCGACATGTATTATTATTATTAAAAAATTATAAAGTAAAATATTTTTCAAAGATGATCTAGTGGTTCTTCACTAATTTTTGGCATTCAACTCTCTGACATTTTTGAAAAAAAAAAAATCTGGAATTTTTCCTTTCCACCAACTTCAACCAACCCCCTCACGTAAATTTTTCTATACTAGAGGTCTACTTGACCTAACTTCTATATTTTTAAAATTCTTAAGTTCATATATGCTATGGTTCTTCATATATAT
Organism: Beris morrisii; assembly: GCA_951812415.1. Classification (NCBI taxonomy): domain Eukaryota; kingdom Metazoa; phylum Arthropoda; class Insecta; order Diptera; family Stratiomyidae; genus Beris; species Beris morrisii. The sequence goes on from OX638311.1 coordinate 33,439,480, forward strand.
AATTTAATTTTTTTTTTAAATTGCTATTGCACTTCGTGCACACCTCAAAAGTTTTATATTTATTACACTCCACTTGTATACATACATAAACCAAATTTTATCTTACTGGGTACAATTGCTTCGGAAGATATTGTAATTTCAAGTTTTTCACATCACAGCTCCCCTTTTCTGCAAATAGAATCACTCCCCGCCTTTCGCCTCACACCCCTCACACCCCTACCCACTTCCATGCTCCATCGCCCCTAAAAAAAATTTATATTCAACGAACTCTATTTGCCAACCTATGGTATATAGTACATACACAAACCGAATGTCACCTTTCTCCGTTAACCATCTTTGGGCAGATGGTAATTACGGCTTTTGACGTATTTTGACCATTTTGAAAGCGTTCAAATGTCGCGTTTAAGTGCAGATAGACCAGCCCACATAGACCGGTTTGGTATTTTTCGGTCTTGCATTTATGTGCTCATTTTCACAGTACTAGACTTTGGTTTGGGTTTGGTTTCATTTGGTTCGTACCAAAATCAAGACCAAAATCAGTCCAAATGGACTGGTTCGGTTTACGTTTATGCGTACGACCAAACTAGTTTTTTGGTGTATTCAGTCTGGTCTGATCCGCACGTAAACGCTACCAAATTGTCTGTAATGCCGCGTTTCCACTATCGCCTTCATGTGCGTAGGGCATATTCGATGAGCGCGAATGTCTAGGCGTAAGTGGAAACGGCACATACGTGCTGTAAGCACATCCCTTTGATGTGCGTCAAAAACCGCCATCGAAGCGAATGTCCAACGCGAATGTTTTTGGCACTGGTGGGGGCTAGCAAGTGTCCCAGCGGGAATACGAGTAATGTATTTATGCAATATTATTAGAATGTGTCTTTTTCGCATTCTGAAATGTATAGAGAATCATTCCTTCAACATTCCAGAAAATATTTAGTATGAAAAGTATGGTATTCTTCCATCCATTGAATAGGAATGTTTACGAAATACATTCTTCAGAACTCTTTTTCCCGCTGGGGTAGTGTCCTCGCATAGTCGATAGTGCAAACGCTACATCGTGCTCAAGGCACATCCCTTTGATATGCGTCCAAACACCGCCACCGACGCAAATGTAAGCGATTCGCGATTTGAGTTGCAAACTAACGCGAATGGGCCGTTTCCACTTACGCATACGCGTTGGTTCGTATCATTCAATGAACATGAAGGCGTAAGTGGAAACGCGGCATAAGAATGTACAAAGCGCCAAATCACTGTTTTGTGAAACATCCCCAAATGTGCACCATTACGGGATGTATAGCAGTCCGCTGAATGAGTCTTGTTGTGTCGGTACTACAGGTAGAAAGATCCCACAGAAAAGAATCTTCAACTGAGATAATTTCGTTGCCCAATCGCGATTCAAATTTTCTTTCGTTCAAGAGAGTCTTTTTACAACGTGTCTTATGAAGAGTAGTGGTTTCTTCAGTGTGCTTCGAAATTTCACATCATGAGCTAATAAAGGTACTACAAGACACAATTAGAGCTTTTTTTACGAAATATCGGTTGCCCACTACTATCCAATGAAATATCTAATATCTACCGGTTTCGAGGAAGGAAAGGAGTAGGACTAAAAGTTTCGAATGAATGTCCTCTTCGAGCATATGTAATACAATTTTGGGACAGTGACAAAACTAATCAGATTCCACCTGTAACATTTCTGAATTTTTATTGTGGTTAATTGTCCTCCCGGTCCCAATATGGTCTACTACCACTAAATCGTAAAAAGTTTTGACGATAGTAAATTTTTATAAAATTGTAGTTCGATCGCAACACTCAATTATATATTATATGGGTTTATACAGAAAATTAAAAAAAAATAATAAACGAATTTGTAACACCAAACTTCACTATTTAACTATAAACAGTCGATGAAGTGTCAACGCTACTGGTACATCAAAGAATTGACTTTAAATATACTCCCTAGTGTAGCTGATGTAGGTAAGTATTTGAGTTAATTTTTTGAAAAATGGCGGTAACGTAGCACCTTCTATCGTAATCCGACTTTTAATCGTTTCCAACTATGCTCTTCGAGACAACAAAGTTGCACTGCATACTGCTTTTTGCATAGTTTTCGACTACATTTCCGTATTATAAACGATTTTTATTTTTATCAATTTCGACTTTACCGAAAAGTAACACAGTAGAAATTCAGATTAAGTTTTTTTCTGTCGATCGAGAAATATTAAATTTTACAATGATTAAACTTTGTAAACATTTTGAAACAAATCGACCGAATTATTCATTATCAAACAAAAATGTTCAGTAGTAGTCTTAAATATAGCACAATATCGTTTTTTTTTTAAATCGAAAAGTTAGAGCTCGGTACTCGTATTTTTAAGTTATTTCTTCAATTAAGATGAGTTTTTAATTCAAAACTAAACTATGTAACAGTTTGATTGTGTTGAACCATTTAGAGTCTTATAATATTGTCAATACATCACAAAAATATCATTTTACGACTAAGAAACTACCATGTAAAAATTTTGTAGTTGAAAGTTAAAAAAGAACATACCTATTCGAAGAGAAAATATTCTAAAACATATAAATTGTCAATTGCATGTCTGATACTATTACTAACGCAACTTAAGGAATTTATTGTTATTGTTATATATGAGTAGGAAGCAAACGTTATTGTTATTAAACATTGATCACAAAACATTGTACATAAATCCGTAGATTCAAGATAATTATTAAGAATAGTATTTCAAAATTGGCGAAACTGTGTCAACAAATCAAACATTGTTATCTTCCTTTTCACTGCTGAATTTCACAACAACAGAAAATTTACATAAAAAAATAAATGAAATTAAACATACAACTTCCTTATTCCATCCATCTTTTATAGCACAATGTAGTCTAAATAAAATCAGGGTATTTAACAATTTATTAAACTAAAAATATAAAAATTGAGAGCTCCATGAAATGAGAAATTGTAAAAAAATGCAAAGAAAAATTATTTTGAAAAAAAGACAATGTTTTTGCATTTACTTAGAGTTTCTTGTGATAGCTGCATTCTCATATCTTTGGACTGAACCACTCTTACACTAGATTCCACGAACGATAGATTGAACTTCACTATTGCGCCTCGGACATACTCTGATCAATTATTATAATAGAATTTCATATTATAGAAAAATATGAAATAAATAATTCTATTTTTAGAGACTCTAGGTTCCCATATAAACGCATATTGTTATTATCCAAAAAATTAACCCTAGAATCGTTAAAAAAATTCTTCGATTACCTATTAATGAAATTTAAAATAAGAGTGAATCATTAAGTCAATGTAATTTAACATAATATAGCGGGAACTAATAAGAATAATAGTGAAATTATCGTTTAATTTATATATTATAATGTAGATAAAAATAATAACATTATCAAATTTGTTTAGAATTTACATGTATTAGGTATAAAAAAAGTTTATAGGAAAATCTGTACAAATGTATGATAAACAAGGTAAAGGAAAAATTAAAAAAAAATTTGTTGAAAAAAATATCGGAATGGAAATGTGTTAATGAATTTTGTGAAAAAAAAATGAAATAAAACTAATTATATAGAACATTTTTTTCTTATGATCTGCAGTTTTTTGTTCGAATGCGAAAGGCTAAATTTTGGTGCTAATTTCATAAAGACTGTAGAGCTCATAGATCTTGGCTGTTGAATTTTATCAAGAAATCGAATCGGTTTGAGGAAATTGAAAGGACTCCTTAAAAATATATATTAAAATTTATAAACTCTTACTTCATAAGAAGTGAAGAACTTTTAGACCTTGTGAATTTCTTTGAGAAGTCGAACCGCTCGTCGAAAGTGCAAAGTCCACGTATTGGAAAGAAGGAGCTCATAAATTTTGACTTATACTAGGAGTTCATTTTGAAAGAAATCGGACCGGTTTCAGGGAAAAGAAAGGCCCTTAATTTTGTCAACAGTACTGGGAGTGTGTGATGCAATGGGCTTTCTTAGTAGCCTAAGTACCATTACCATTGCCGTGGTATAAAATTTGCCAAAAGTTTGGGTGGAACTTTTCTATTTTATGTTAAAACTTCGGTGATAACATCGAATCAGGGCCCTCCATAGTTCTTGCGAATCCGAGGCTCTTTCTTTTACTTTTAAGGACATATAGTTCGACCGCAGGTCGTAATAGCCTCCTTAATAAATATAAAATGATAGTACTAATTTCGATCAAATTATTTTCTTGATAAATAAATGCGAAAATAATTGGTAAAGGTGATGTCCAAGACAGTATAAAAGTTGTTACTGGTCATAAATGGCTCCACTTATCGCGACTCAACTCGGCCACTGATGAAAAGTCGATTATTAAGTACGTTGCCAATAAACTTAATATTTGCGATGATGACATACGATGTTTAAAACTGGTGAAAAGAGATGCCGACATTGCTAGCCTGCGTTTCATCAACTTCAAGTTAGGTATTCCTAATAAAGTCTACGATAAGTGTTTCGCTGCGGAATTCTGGCCTGAAGGACTACTCATTCGACCCTTCAAGCACCAACCAAAAAACGGGTTACCAGGAGCGATCACCAACTCTACGTAGCTCATGATACATACTCAACCCCTTTGCAGCAAGCGGATAAAGTGTTCCTAATTTATTATCAAAACGTCAGGGGCATGAAAACCAAGCTACCCCTCCTTTGCTTGAGCTTATTAAACAGAGAATTCGATGCTATCATTCTCACAGAAACTTGGTTGGATGACGATATCCTAACCAGTGAACTTGGATTTTCAAACTACAATGTATTTCGCTTGGATCGGTGCCTCACTCGGAGTACGAAGTCCAGAGGTGGAGGTTGCCTACTAGCTGTGAAAAATTGTTACTCTTCCAAACTTTTGATAAAGTCCTCGAACAATGTGGAAGATATCTTCGTTGAACTCAGCCTTAGCCAACGCAAATTATTTATTGGATGTGTCTACATGCCACCATCATCACCAGCCGAGTCTTACACCAGCCATTGCCAGTTTATCGAAGGCATAATTAACAGCTTTCCATTTGCGGATACCCTGATCATTGGAGACTACAACCAGCCAGAAGTTGATTGGGCCTCCCTCAACTGGTATGAATCCAGAGTTAATAGCACGGCCAGTGCTCTCATTGATCATTTCTGCGATCTTAATTTTACCCAAAGCAACCGCATTCTCAACGCCAAAGGGAAGCTACTGGATCTGGTATTTTCCAATCTTTCACCACAGCCTGAAGTGGTTTCATCGCACGACGAATTGCTGCCGCTTGATAAAATGTACCATCCAGCCCTCAACATAAACATAAAATTAAATTCAATCCCTAATATTGCTCACATTCATCACTTTGCTTCCTATAATTTTAAAATTGCTAACTATAATTTTATCTGTGAACAGCTCTCATTAATCGACTGGCCGCTCTTACTCGATATGGTAAATATTAATGAAGCCGTTTCTAGATTTTATGGCGTTCTTTATAATATTATCGATGATTTAGTCCCTTCTCAAATTATTTCTAGTTCGATTAAATGTTGGTTGTTTTCCGGCGTCAGTAGGGTTTCTGGTGTGAAACCCCAACACGAAATCCCCGACTGTTGATTAATCGCTGTCCTTGAGGACATGACAGTTGGAAAACCTTCACTGGATACGCCAGTTTCATAAGATTGTGTTGGACTAGGTCCGAAGGAGCTGTTTCGTCATCGGATGGCATAGACTCGTCAGAGGGTGTATCATGCCTACTATCCGAAACACCCTTACAGCTGGTGGAAATGCTGAGCATAATTTCTATATAGCGCACTCGAAATCAAATTTACGATCACGAATTATAAATTTTAGCTAATTTCCCGCCATCGCAACCCTATACTAAAGGAGGTGGCGCTGAAGATCATCTAATATTTCAACCAATTTGGTGGAATTTTTGGTTGTAAGCCAGGATATATAGAGCTGAACGCTAAGAGCGTGACATCGAAACCCGCCAACAGCAATTTTATTTTTTCGCTAATTTTAAGAATGGAATTTTTCATGGTAAGCTACCATAGAAGCAAATTTGATTAAATGTTGGTTGTTTTCCGGCGTCAGTAGGATTTCTAGTTCGTTATATCCTCGTTGGTACGACGCTCAATTGCGTCAACTTATCAAGGACAAAAAAATAGCACATGCTAAATATAAGGTATCACTTTCCCAAACTGACTACCTGGAATTCTCACGCTTACGCGGTCTCTGTAAAACTAAAAACGCATCCAGTTTTATTGAATACACTAGCAACATTGAAGCTAATATCTCTTCCAATAACATTAAGGCATTCTGGAACTACGTTAATTCACTTAGGTCAGATTATGTTCTTCCATCCTGTATGTATGCGAATGATATTACTGCATCTGATCCTTCTAGCATTGCAAACCTCTTTGCTAAGTATTTCTCCAGTGTGTACTCCGATAATAGCACTCTTCCATCATAAGTTTGTCGTCGTTAAATGTTGTCATCTCAGATGTCACTTCGATGCTTGATACTCTTGATACATCTAAAGGTACCTCACTATAACAGATTATGTAGTTCAGCTCGGAGACTGCTGGGTTTCGCTATACGCAATAGTCAAGACTTCAATAATATATATTCCCTAAAAATTCTTTATTGCTCATTGGTGCGTCCACATCTGGAATATTTATCTGTCAACCCTTTTTTTCATATTCACTCTGCCCATATTGAAACTGTTCAACACAAATTTCTGCGGTACATTGCCTTTAAACTTCGCATACCTGTTGAAACAATAGATTATGACTATTTGCTCACTACTTTGAATCTGGAGCCACTGTTTAAACGACGTGAGCGATATGAGCTAATAGCCTTATTCAAAATTGTTAATGATAGGTTGGATTGCCCGGAATTTCTCGAATCTTTAAATTTCCGGGTTCCAAACCATGCGTCTCGCTCAACCGATATTTTTTACATCACTCATCATGAAACTAGTTATGCTAACAATAGTCCGGCCACTCGCTTAATGAGAACTGCTAACATGCATTCAGCTATGTTGGACATATTTTGTACAAATATTGAATGCCTAAAGGCTATAGAATTATGAAATGTTTTCCTTTCTTATTTAGTTTTTAGTTTTTATAATTATTTCCATTTAATTTTAGTCTTATTTTTTTTTTTCTTCTTCTTCTTTTTTTACACATTCTTCATTTTATTCTCCTTTACATTTATATACATAAGCTGTATTTTTCTTTGAGGGTCTTGCACCCGTAAATAAATAAATAAATAAAAAAAATATCAAGTTTTAAGATGGGTAGAAATCACATGAAGATTAAACGATTAGATTAAACGCTGCGATTCTCTTGATGTCAGCACGTCGCTCCAGTTCACATTTTAGCCACCAATTGGGACGTAGACGGAATTGGCCCACTGTTTCCCAATTCTCAAACTTTACCTCGATTGTTTTGATTTATTTCAATCAACCACTCCAAAGCCTCCGTTCACATTATACATATTTGAGGAAAGAATTTCTTCCACTTCCGTAGAATAAAATAAAATATAGGTAGTTCTTAGTCCTTTGCGAAATATGTTATATTTTGGTTGAAAAAATCAACTGGTTAAGGTGTTTTGGCTTTAATCTATTCCTACGATTGCTATGTTTAGTACTAGAACCTGCTTTAGAAAAAAATCGTTCGTTCGGAACAGAAGTCTCAGGCATACATAAATATTTAAATGCAAAGATTTTCATTAGCTCCAGATTAGAATTGGACCAGTAATCCATGGGACATTTTTCGCTTCCAATAGGCAGTTTTTCCAGATATGAGCGAATATCTATTATTTCATCACAGTTTGAGCAGCTGTTTGATTTCCCAATTAATTGCTCTCTAGACAAAAACATTAATACTATTTATTTTCTTGCTTAACTTTCAGCCTCCTAGCATAAGTTGTTCCTGAGATCTGGAAACCAAATTTTTTCGTCTAAAACGCTCCCCCCCTCATCCCCTTACACCACCACCAACCCCCCCCCCCCCCCCAAAAAAAAGATACCAGTTGTAGGAGTTTACCCAATCTACCCACTATAAAAATTTCAATTAAATATCTCAACGGGCTTGGGAGCTACGCGCCTTCAAACGATTTTGCGTACGGCGTATGGCGGACGGCGTATGGCGGACGGCGTACGGCGTCTACGGCGGACAGACGGAAATTTATTTTTTTTTGCTTTTTTTGTGTTTACTAGTCCTAAAACGTGTAAATACAAAATTTCAGGGTAGCAAATTTTTTTGAAATTTCAGGTCGATCACAATACTTTATTATTCAAAAATAATAAAGTAAAATATCGGGTCCGATAATCGGATTTTAATATCGATATACCGTTTTAAAAAATATCGGCCGATATTATCGATATATCGTTCAAAAAATATCGCCGCTATTGCCGCCGCCGCCACCATGAAACCTATAACCAGGTGTATGCAACCTGAAACTGCCGCCATCAACAGCACCTCTAGCAGATAAAATTGCTAGTAGTGCTAAGAAGTAAAAGAATATTTTCATCTTGTGACTGATCTTGTGATACTGATACGAATTTCAAATTTGACGATCGTATTTATACTCATGCCTCGTACCAAAGACTATCCACAAGAAAACAGTACTCTTCTTATCAAAATTCGAACTTGGCCTCTTTATGTAATTATAATTAATTAAAAAAAATTAAGAGATTGGTTTTTTGTTGGTAATTTTTGTCGGATAGTAATTCGGTCGAAATGTTACCAAAATGTCTATAAAATATAATCATTGCAATATTTAACATTTTCTGGAATTGACATTAATCGAAATTATATTATTGGATCATTTATAATTTCTTAAAATTGACTGAAATAAACTTAGGTGGGGTGACATAAGGTCACGGACATGACGTCCATGGACATTGTGTCCGTTTCAAACGGACATAATGTCCATGGACGTTATGTCCATTTCAAATAAGGCATAATGTCCATTGACTTTATGACTGTTTGTCGCGAACAGGGAAACAATAGGACATAATGTCCACAGGCTGCAAGATACAAAATATTGAACACGCTGCACTTCAAATTTCTTTCAGTTGAATTGTTTGATTTGTCGTGTCATATACGTAGTGTCATACATATAATCGATGGAATCTGCAAGTGAAGTGATAAGTTACGAATTTATTTCGGCGCTAAGAAAAAATAGTGCTTTACTGTATTTAAAAAAGAGGATCAACAATTGTTTCGCCAAAAACACGTTTATGAGGACCGAACAATATATATTTGCTAGGAAAAAAATTGTAGTGCTTTGTGATCTTATATATGAATAATTAGTAACTGCTTGTTTGTTTCTCCAAGAATTGTGGAAATTTTTAAGACACACCCACAAATTAAGAGGAATTTCCTTTTAGACGCTACCTTCAGTGTGTTGCCTGCGTTCGGTCCTCATAAACGTTTTTTTGGCGAAACAATTGTTGATCCGATTTTAAATGAAGTAAAGCACTATTATTTTATTATTATTTTAATAATAAAGTACCTATTGTTATCGATTTTTAAAAAAAAAAATTTGCTACCCTGAAAATTTTTTTTTCCACGTTTCATGACTAATAGACACCAAAAAAGCAAAAAGCAAAATGTTCAGTCTGTGCGCCGTCCGCCGTACGCAAAACGTTTGAAAGCTTATAGCTCTCAAACTCTTTGAGCTATTAAGGCAGGCGTTCACTAGAGGCGGGCCGCATCGCAACGGTGCGGCGAGCATTTTTTTTTTACGTACTTCGTTCCGTCGCGAGTCTCGTCCAGTGGACGCACTTCCATAACAATGTATGGCAGGCGGATTTTTGCGATGCGGCTCGGCCCGGCCCGTCCGCCCTAGTGGACGCTTGCCTTGAAGTTGAATTTTTTTTGTTGGTAGACAGAACAGACTCCTTCAAATGCCCAACCTTTTGAGGGATGGGGGTGTGAGGGGGGAGGTGGAGGAAGCGTTTTAGACGAAAAATTTTGGTTTCTAGATCTCAGTAACCGCTTAGGCTAGGAGGCTGAAACTTGGAACTTATATAGAGTTTTGATAGTGGACCCATTTGCAAAAATATTGCTGATATGGGTGAAGGGATGTGGGAATGGGGGTAATAATAATGCGTCCGAAACTCTCGAAAGCCGAATTCGAGACATTCTAAAATCCGTATCTCCTAAACGGTTAATGTCACAAAATTAAAACTACTAGGAGAATAGATCAGAAACAAATTTTTGAGAGGGGCAGGGGCGTACGGAGGTTGGGGGTCAAACATTTTAAATTACGATATTTCACGAACCAATTGCACTAGACAAATAAAATTCGGTTTCTGTAATAAGGTTGACAAATAAAGTTTGCTGAAAGTAAACATTTTGAAGGAGGCGGTGGAGTATGGAAGTGGAGGGGATAAGAATTTTTCTAAAAAATCATATCTCATATCTTATCGCTTGTATACAAATTTGTGATATTAATTTTCCCAAGAAACTCGACAATCGCTCGTCGTATGGCAAAAGATGATTTGCAAAGTTTACTTTTTGGTTGCTTTTAATCTGGAAAATTTAAGGGGTGATATTTCTCCGAGCGATTGTCGGGTTTCTTGTGAAAATGAATAGCACAAATTTGTATACAAGCGTAAGTGGAAATATTAATAGAATTCTCTGTGAATATCTTCCATTTTTATTGGACCCGACACCTTTTTTTACATTTTTTAAAATGTTTTTTTTTTATATATATCATTTCTTTCTTTTGCCCCTCTATCTCGAGCATTATACTTATTACGTTATGTTGATAACAGGAGCCACAATTTTAGAAACTATGTTGTAAAATTCTAATGACTTATTCGACCGATTGACATTTCCTAAACATGATTTTGATTACGGTTTTCTCACTCTTCCTCTCTGGTTTTTCCCAATATTTACACTAGAAAACAAACAATAATAATTGATAACACTCTTCATCAGTCTTCGACTAAACTCTGATGGCAGGTTCAACAGAAACAGATTTGTTTCATGTTTATTTTTTCTCACATACATTTCAAGCTAAACAAGCAAGCTTTATGCTAAGCAGGTTCGTGCATAAGCTATAAGCTATGTGGGTTTAAGCAAGTAAGCTTTATGCTAAGTAGGTTCGTGCATAAAGGCCGGTTTACATGTCGGTTGCAATTAATTTTTACTGAGATTGAAAGGAAGCTAGCTTATCGAATTTTCAATGGAGTAGAAGCAACCACTACAAAAAAATGTTGGCACGCACACATTGACAGAAATATCGTCAATATTTTTTACTGGATATATCTCTGTTCGTTTCACTCCTGATCAGTTTCTAGAGATTTTCCTTCTCCCTCACAATGTCAGTAAAAATTACTTGCAACCGCCATGTAAACCGGCCAAGCTATACTATGTGGGCTTGAACAAGAAAGCTTTATGCTAAGTAGGTTCGCGCATAAGGTATTTGGACTTACGTGGAGTAAATATCGTGTGCACCGGAAAAAACTGAATAACTGAAAACTAAAAATCATCTTAGCTTTTTTTCCAGTTTTCACGCAACAACATGCATGAAATGTATGGCGAGTATCTAACCAGCTGTTAACTTATCCGGGACATTAACTTTAATCACTGGTTAATTTCTCTGGGTGTAAAATGGTATTATTCACCTCAGGTTAGCGATTTAATAGGTCGGGTTATCTTAACGGCTGGTTTTCCATTTTTCATTATTTTTCCAGTCAAACGTCAAAAATTTCATTAATTATTATTTACAGAATGTGACATTTTACTTTTTTTGTGAATATTTAAATTTGTATTTTCAAGAAAAATAAGAATTTTTGGTTGTAATTTTTTCATGGTTGCGAATCTGGGAGCAGTTCAAACGATGTGTTTGATGCACAGTTCACACGTTCAACGAGAACCATCCCATTTGATTCCGATAGTTTTTTAAGTGTGTGCCACCGGGTGATTGGATTTTATAGTGCGTACAACAGTCTACAGACTTGTATTTCCCAAACCCTTCATCACCAATGGCGCGACAGCCCAACAAAAATAAGCAGAAATAAAAAAATAGAAAAAACAAGCAGAAATGAAAAATGCCGTATGAGTTGTAAAATATGCTATACTTAACAAAAAATATCGGGTCCGATAGTCGGATCTGGTATTATCGATATATCGTTTAAAAATTATCACAATTTCGATATATCGATATTTCAACATCCCTACCTTAAGCTGCTAATTTTTAAGATGGCTTTGCTGTCTTCATCAATTAATTGCTTTTCAGAAGTCCTTGGAGCTATTAAATTTAAAATTTATTTGTTGGGTAGATTTAGTGAACTCCTTCAAGTGGTGACTTTTTGGTGGGTGGGAGTGTGGGGGTGAGAGGTTTGAGGCGATTTAGACGAAAAATATTGGTACTTATATTTCACGAACTTCAGAAATTTGGAACTTACATATATCAATGATATTGTACTCATTTGGAATAAATTTTTTATATGATTGAAGGGGTTTGGGAGCTCAGGAGAAAACAATGCGGCCGAAACGCTCGAAAGCTGAAGATGATTTGCAAAGTTTACTTTCGAATCATTCTAAAACCCATATCTCCTAAACGGTTAATGTCACAAAGTTGAAACTTAGTGGTTGCTTGTAGACTAGGTACTTGGTAAATAGATCGAAAATGCATTTTTGAGAGTGGTCAGTGGCGTGAGTGATTGGTGAAAAACTTTATTTTGAGATGTCTGCAATTACACAAGAAAAAAGGAAATTTGGCTTATATTTAAAGATGGATGGGGGAGTTTGCTGAATATAACTTGCTTAGGGTGGTGGTGGAGTATGGAAGGGATAAGAATTTTTATAAACAAATACATCTCATATCTCAAAAACTGTATAAGATAGAATCTTCGAATTCATACGAAAGGTAGGCCTGATACACCCCTAGCTCAAAACTGGAGAAAGTGGGTGTAAGTGGTGAGGGTTGAGAACAGTGAAAAGGAAAAAATTCCATTGGCTTTGTTAATTGAAATCGGCAGAAACAGTCTTTGTCATTCCATATGTCGATGTATTATAGATTGGTTGTGCTATTTTGTATTGGCGACGCTCCAGTCGTCTTCTTCGTCAGAATCACTTCAATTATCCCAAAGATGAGATCTTGTCATAACTTCAATCGTGAATAATACAAAATTTGTCAAATCGCTGGTTAAATCCCTGGGTATCGTAGTAAACCGGAACTTTTCCACCGGTTAAAATTTTCCCTGGGTAACTTTAATCACTTATTACAAAACCAGCGAATCACCGGTTAAAAACGATAACCGGAGGTGAATAATACCAAATTTCTGGGAATACTGGAATTAACCAGAGGTTATAAATAACCCGAAGTGAATAATACGGCTCTAAGGGCTATTCACATTCACATTCACATTGTTCACTTCTGGTTATTTTCGATTTCACCAGCCGTTATTATTATGCGGGACATTAACTTTAAAAAATAATAGTAGCACTGTTACTGTTTTATGCTAAGGGGGTAATATTGGAACTGAAAAATATTTACAAAAATAACAATTGATCTTTTAATTCATAATTCTTTAATTTTTGCAACAACAATAATGTATTGCAATATTTTTGAAGATTATTTGATTGTGATTTTGTCAAGAGGTAGGTATATAATGTATAAAAAATTAAAAAAATAAATAAATTTTTACAAAGATATTAGGAAGAACTAAGTCTTATCACTTCTAACTGCCTCCAACTACGCCGCCACCTTTCCATCCACCATCAAATTTTCGCTATTAAAAGCCACCACTACCGAATCTGCCACCACCTCCATTGCCACCTTTGCCAACACCGCCGCCATTTCCTCCTCCGTTGCCACCGCCACCCCAGCCACCAGCACCGCCAGATCGTCCACTACCACTACCGAAACAGATGCAAAAACCATTGCAATAAGCCTTTGCCACCGCCGCCATTGCCACCATATCCGCCGCCATTACCTCCTCCGTTGCCAACGCCTCCTCCGTTGCCACCGACACTGACACCCGAGCCACCAGCACTGCCAGGTTGTCCACCACCACCACCGAATCCGCCGCTACCTCCATTGCCACCGCCGCCTCTGCCACCAGGACTACCAGGTTGTCCGGGTTCTCCCAAATTATCCATATTAACCGCCACACCCATCTTCTCCCAGCCACCGCAGATTCCGCCATTACCTCCTCCGTTGCCATCGCCACTGACGCCCCAGCCACCAGCACCGCCAGGTCTTCCACCACAACCACCGAATCCGCCTCTACCTCCATTGCCGCCATTTCCACCACCACCTCTGCCACTAGCACTACCAGGTTGTCCGGGTCCTCTCAAATTACCCATATTAACCGCCACCTCCCCCTTCTTCCAGTCACCGCGGACTTCGCCACCACCACCATAGTCGCCACCATTAGCTCCTCCGTTGCCACCGCCTATTCTGTTGCCACCGCCTTTGACGCCCCAGCCACCAGCACCACCACCGAATCCGCCTCTACCTCCATTGCCGCCATTGCCCCCATTGCCGCCATTCCCATCGCCGTCTCTGTCACCAGGACTACCAGGTTGTCCGGGTTTTCCCAAATTATTCATATTAACCGCCACCTCCCCCTTCTCTCCACTGCCAGATGGTCCACCACCACCACCGAATCCGCCTCTACCTCCATTGCCGCCATTGCCACCGCCGCCTCTGCCACCCGGACTACCAGGTTGTCCGGGTTCTCCCAAATTATCCATATTAACCGCCACACCCATCTTCTCCCAGCCACCGCAGATTCCGCCATAACCGCCGCCATTACCTCCTCCGTTGCCATCACCACTGACGCCCCAGCCACCAGCACCGCCAGGTCTTCCACCACAACCACCGAATCCGCCTCCACCTCCATTGCCGCCATTTCCACCACCACCTCTGCCACTAGCACTACCAGGTTGTCCGGGTCCTCTCAAATTACCCATATTAACCGCCACCTCCCCCTTCTTCCAGTCACCGCGGACTCCGCCACCACCACGATAGTCGCCGCCATTAGCTCCTCCGTTGCCACCGCCGATTCTGTTGCCACCGCCACTGACGCCCCAGCCACCAGCACCACCACCGAATCCGCCTCTACCTCCATTGCCGCCATTGCCTCCATTGCCGCCATTCCCACCGCCGTCTCTGTCACCAGGACTACCAGGTTGTCCGGGTTTTCCCAAATTATTCATATTAACCGCCACCTCCCCCTTCTCTCCACTGCCAGATGGTCCACCACCACCACCGAATCCGCCTCTACCTCCATTGCCGCCATTGCCACCGCCGCCTCTGCCACCCGGACTACCAGGTTGTCCGGGTTCTCCCAAATTATCCATATTAACCGCCACACCCATCTTCTCCCAGCCACCGCAGATTCCGCCATAACCGCCGCCATTACCTCCTCCGTTGCCATCGCCACTGACGTCCCAGCTACCAGCACCGCCAGGTCGTCCACCACAACCACCGAATCCGCCTCCACCTCCATTGCCGCTATTGCCGCCATTGCCACCACCACCTCTGCCTCTAGCACTTCCAGGTTGTCCGGGTCCTCTCAAATTATCCATATTATCCGCCACCCCACCGTTCATCCGGCCACCACGGACTCCGCCACGACTGCCATCGCCGCCACCAACGCCTTCTCTGTTGCCACCACCGCGTCTGTCACCAGCACCGCCAGATTGTCCGCATCCTTCCTGGCCGCAACCATCGTGAAACGTAGCAGATACAATAGCAAGTAGTACTGCGAAGTAAAAGAATATTTTCATCTTGTGACTGATATTGATAAGAATTTCAAATTTGACGATCGTATTTATACTCGTGCGTCGTGTCAAACACTATTCATAAGAAGACAGTACTCTTCTTATCAAAATTCGAACTTGGTCTCTTTATGTAATTATATGAGTGAAGTAGATAGCAACAGTGCCACATGATGAAAAAAGAAGGGAAATATAATGGTGAACGGAACACAATTTGCTTGCACACAGCGTGTCAAAGGCATCATATTTTGTTTTCATATATTTTGAAAACATAATATTGGGTACATAGTACATTTTAATGCGACAAACAAATAAAAAAAATTATAATAATAATAATTATAAGTGTATACTCAAAATTTTGTTTTTGGTATCAAAACTTTTCACTCCTTTGGTGGTAAAAATTCCACCAAAGAAGTGAAAAGTTTTGATACCAAAAACAAAATTTTGAGTATACACTTATAATTATTATTATTATAATTCTTTTTATTTGTTATATTATATTTATGTATATAATAAATACTTACTCGTATATAAAGCTTTATTACACAATTATCATCTTGCTTGTCACAATAGTATTGAAATATATTTTTTATTATAGCTTATCAAATAATTGAAGTTATTCACCCTTCAAGCCCATTTGGATTGTGACAGTCGAAACCATCATGAATTTCATTAGTCACTAGTCGTGTGGTTTCAAATCCACAATGACACGATCAAATGTTTTAAGATCGTACCCTAATTTTGAGCTTACAGAAGCTCTCGCTTACAAAAACTATCACAACTAACATAAAAATTTTGAATAAACTTACGTTAATTGATTGGCCTGCAATTGAAAGAATCTGACATCAGGAGAATCATCGCGTTTAATCGCGCACTTCATGTGATTTCTACCCATCTTAAAACTTGATTTTATCAAGAAAATAATTTTATCGAAATTAGTACTATCATTTTATATTTATTAAGAAGGCAGATTAGTCGAAATAAGGTAAACGGCAATTGACAATACTTTTGGTTCTGAACGCATATTTTTAAATATGGTTATTTCAAAACGAACAATTTTTACGCATATTTCCTCGTTTTGTCTTTTGATTTTTTTAAGAAAACTGATTTTTGTTTTCTGATATCAAATAAAGCAACTAAAGTTGTCTACTAAGTACGTTCTAAAAAAATGCTGTCTCTGTCGCTGCTTTTTAAAATTGAACAGCATGCCTTAGCGGTAAATACATGATACAACAGTTGTATCGACTTATGTTGTGCGATATCTGTCCAACGTTTATATGAAACCATTTCTATCTTAAACAGTTCTTGAGATATGAGACGAGATTCTTTAGAAAAATTCCCCCACTTCCTTGTCGGCATTAACCGCTTACGAGATGGACTTTAGAATATCTCGATATTAGTGTTCGAGCGTTTTGGAAGTATTGTTTTTTCTTAACTCCCACACCCTCCACCTATATCGATAATTTTTTGCGAACTATCCAAGTTTTATATAAATTTCAAGTTTCAGCTTCCTAGCATAAACGGGTGATGATATCTGAAAAAGAAAATGTTTCATCTAAAACGCTATTGCAATATCTCCCCTTACAACTGACCACAGAAGAAGAAGCCACTGAAAGAGCATCAAATGCATGTTGGCAAATTAGTGAAAGTGAACCAGGTTTTATTTGGGATTGTCGGTCGGGCAGTTCCACCCGGTCTACCCACAGAACAAATTTCAACATACAAAGAATACAAAACGATTCCACAACCAGCTTTCGAACGGAATGTGGTTTAAAGCAGGGAGATGGTCTAGTCCTGATTTCTTGCAAAATGAACTCCTAGCCTGAGTCCGGATTCTTTCGGCGATCTGTTCGACCTCTCAATAAAATTCACAAGGTCTAAAAGGTCTTCGCTTATTGTGAAGTAAGAGTATATATTTATGGAGTCCTTTCAATTTCCTCAAACCAGTTCGACTTCTTGGTAAAGTTCAACAACCAAGATCTGTGAGCTTCATGGTGGATTTACAATAAGCCTTGAGGCGAGCCTCTACCACCATGAGACCATTGCAAACCGGTTTTCGTCGGCTGTATTCTTTGCTGTGTTGATAGCGATCTACAGGGAACATGCCGCTGCAGCGCAACTTGCCTATAAATGCGAAACGAAAGAAATACGATGAGCTACGAATTGCGTGCTGCCACAGTTCATTGTATGTGTGTATGCATGGCAGCGTAGGTCGGAAAAAAAGTTGAAGAATGTCCACGACTCATATGATTGGTTGATTTCATGGTAGGGATAGAGACGCGCCTCAATGGTTGAGTGTAAATCCACCAAAACACTCTTTATGAAGTTAGCGCCCAATGTATGAATTAAGCTTTCCGCATTCGAACAGAAAACTGCAAATCATAAGAAAAAATGTTCTAAATATGTAATTAGTTTTTATTTCATTTTTTTCACGAAATTCATTAACACATTTCCATTGTTCCATATTGTTTTCAAAAGATTTTTTTCTAATTTTTCCTTTACCTTGTTTATCAGACTTTTGCACAGATTTTTTTATTTATTACGAGTAGGTGTAAATTTTAAACAAATTTGATAATGTTATTATTTTCATCTACATTATAATATAAATTAAACATTAGTTTCACTATTATTCTTATTCTTTTCCGTTATATTATGTTAAATTACATTAACTTAATGACTAACTCTTATTTTAAATTTCTTTAATTGGTAATCGAAGAATTTTTTTTTACGATTCTATGGTTAATTTCTTGGATAATAACAATTTACGATAATATGGGAACCTAGAGTCTCTAAAAATATAATTATGTATTTCATTTTTAGCTATAATATGAAATTCTATTATAATAATTGATCAGAGTATGTCCGAGACGCAAGGGTGAAGTTCAATCTATCGTTCGTGGAATCTAGTGTAAGTGTGGTTCAGTCCAAAGATATGAGAATGCAGCTATCACAAGAAACTCTAAATAAATGCAAAAATATTGTTGTTTTTTTTCAAATAATTTTTCTTTGAAGTTTTTTACAATTTCTCATTTCATTGAGCTCTCAATTTTTATATTTTTAGTTTAATATATTGTTAAATACCCTGATTTTATTTAGACTACATTGTGATGAAATAGGAATTTGTATGTTTAATTTTATTTATTTATTTTATGTAAATTTTCTGCTGTTGTTGTGATATTCAGCAGTGAAAAGGAAGATAATAATGTTTGATTTGTTGACACAGTTTCGTCAATTTTGAAATACTATTCTTAATTATTTATTTTATTTATGGACAATGTTTTGTGATCAATTTAATAACAATAACTTTTGCCTCCAACTCATACATAACAATAACAATACATTCCTTAAGTTGCGTTAGTAGTAGTATCAGACAATTATATGTTTGAGAATATTTTCCCTTCAAAGATGTTCTCTTTTAACTTACAACTACAAAATTTTTACGTGGTAGTTTCATCGTCATTAAATGATATTTTTATGATGTATTGCCAATATTTAATATTTTTAATAATTAAAACACAATCAAACTATATTATACTAGTTTAGTTTTGAATTTATATATAATAATTATATATTATTATATATATAATTTTTATAAACTTATCTTAATTAAGGGGTAACACTACTGTAACGGCCTAAAAAAAGCTCTTTTTCGACAATTTTTTTAATGGAAGGAAAGGAAATAGAATAATAATATTTAGGGAAGTTAATAAACATGCATTTAAATATATAATAAAAAAAATTTTGTGAAATATTTTACAAAACTGCTGCACTAAGGCCATTCTCCCGAGGCATGTTAAATTTAAGGAGCTCTGCGGCACGCAGTTTAGCTTACGTAAATTTGAACTTAGCACAAAGAAAAAAAATCACTGAATCTTCATGAGTATAGCTAGAGAAACACGTAGGGGAATTTAGAAATATTGAGTTTTGTGTGATTGGCGAGTTTTTGAATAATTTTATTCAATTTTCGACCAAAAACACGACAGTTATTTGCTAATAACTACTTTTTTAAATCAACGTATCGAAAATCCCGTACGTTTTTCTCTTCGAAATATTATTTTGAAGATATGGTGAAAAATTCGAATGAAAAGAATGAAAATTGTTTGAGTTATGCTGCGTGCCGATTTCGGAAATCGTGTTTCGAGAAAAACGGGTTCAAAATTTTTTAAATGTATTACAGACATGAACATATAAATAATTCTGCTTTTACATTTTTTTACAATTAATTTGCAACTCTAGGACCATAAAGTTGTCCTTCTAAGTTGGAATATTCCCGTTCAATCTCTTTCCTCGACGATTTAATGGTGGAGCGCGCCTCTTTTGCATCTGTCAATGAACGCTCAGCGTACTGGATTCGCTTAGCATCAGATTCGACACAAAAATTGTAGCATTGGACGCCAATATCCACATCCAGGACCTTCATAATCCGTAGTATGTTAGTCAGTCCATCATTAAAATTCCATACAGCGATATCCGTTGCTATATTTAGTGCTACTTGAATAAAATTTTGACCTTTTTGTACATGAACTAACGCTATACAAACGTAATTCTGTGTGAAAATGAATCCAATGGAACACAAAAACTTTCTAGCGATATTTATTAGTGTATTCGAGAAGTTAGAAACCAACAGGTAAATCATTAGACAGTATCTTTTCAGATGGATACCTGATCCGACCCAGCTAGTCGTTTCGAAGCAGCCTGACGCGCTCGGTAAAGAGCTCGAAATTCCAGTAAAAATTGATTTTCATATTTTAAATTTTTTCCCCCATATACTCCAAGGTTCAAACAATTTTTTAAGCAAAAAAAATTCTATTTTTTGAAAATTTTACAGTGGTGACCTCTTAAAGGAAAACAACTTAAATATACAAGTACCGAACTCTAACTTTTCGAAATAAAAAAAAAATATTGTGCTACATTTAAGATTGGTTACATCATTTTCGTCTGATAATAATTCGGTCGAAATGTTTTCAAAATCTTTATAGAATTTAATCATTGGTTTAATCATTTCCTGGAATCCAAATTCAATAATTTATAATTTATTAAAATCGAAATATAAAATATACTTAATTATGAAATTTTTTAGTATTGTTCTCCATATCTCCTGAACTGTTGAACCGGTTATTAGTTGGAAATGTTTTCGAGAAACTACGTAAGAAGCTGTATTTAAATGGAAAATATAATTATAATCTAATTACAACTTCGTTTATTTTTTTTCTTAAACTCTGTGCAGATTTAAAAAAAATGTGCTATGTCTGGGCGAAACTTTATTATTTTCGGGTCAAAGTTCGGGAGCGTTCAAAGTCGGAATATATCATCAGTTGTTTCGAGATTATAAAGTTTCTCGGAAAGTTATTTTTGTTCTTAAAATAAAAATATTTAAAATAGAGATTTTTAGCCGACTAAACATTGAAAAAGCCCGTGTAGAAATTCGAATTTCGGTATATTAAGTAGATATACACTAAAAGCCCATGGAAGTTAAAGGGGATTTTGCTGCCTTATCAGAATTAAGAGATATGACGAATTGTTAAAACGTATACAAACCCATTACTTCCACTTGGGATTTGAATTTCGGTAAAATTATGAAACAGGTTTTTAGACGATTTCAAAAGAAGTAACTTGAAATTTCATGAGACACGAGGGATTTTGAAAAATTTGTGAAAACGTAAGCAGACCCTTCACACCCCCTTGGTTCTTGAAATTCGAAAAAAATTGTGAAATTGGTTTTTAGGTCATTACATCAAATGCCATAATAACCAATTTCATATCTCATCATAACTAAGGGATGGCAGAAATTGTGAAAACATATGCAAACTCTTGGGGGTTGAATATCCAAAAATTGAGAAATGGGTTTCTAGGCAATTATGTAAAAAGTCTGTGGAAGTGAAAAGCAATCTAATATCTCATCACACCTAAGAAATATGTAGAAGCTTTGAAAAGCATACAACCCCCATACACCCCTTAGGATTGAATATCTAAAAATACTGAAATTGACTTTTTGGCGCTTATATAGGAAATCTTAGGAATTAAAAATGAATTCGATATATCATCAGATATGCAATCTCCTTACACCCACTTGGGGGTTGAATATCCAAAAATCCGGAAAGAAGTTAATAGATAAATACGAAGACAACACGAGAAAGTAAAAACAATTCAATTTCTAATCACTTCTAAAAGATATGACGGAATTAATGAAAACTTGTTCAACCATTTTATATCCTCTTAGAGGCTGAAAAAGGAAAAATCTTGAAAATGAATTTTAGGCGATTATTACGGAAGCCCTTGAAAGTGAAAAGATATTCGATATCTGATCAGACCTGAGGGATATAGCAGAATTCGTGTAAAAATATACAACCCCCTTTCCACTCTCTTAGGGGTCGAATTTCAAAAAATCCTAAAAAACTTTCTAGGTATGAAGAATCCGTAGAATAAAAATGAATTCAATATTTGGAAAGACGTAATAGATATGACGAAAATCGTGAAAATATATGCATTCCATTTTCATTGATAATTTTTTTTGCCCTCCTTCCGTACGCCAATGGATATTTGACATTTTTTTTAATCTGAATTACTTTTCTAGTTGACTTACATATACATACCAAGTTTCAACTTTTTAGCATAAGCCGTTCTATAGTTAGGAAAAACACGCCCCACCACCCTACACTCCGCGAAATAAATATAAAGGCACAACAATAATTGAATTTTTTTTGACAGTACATAATATACTAACATAAAAATATTTTTATTGGTTCCATTGGAAGTAGAAACCCAGTGACCCATGCTTATTGTTGTTGTTATCAGAGAAACAAAAAAGATCTGTCAACTGTTCGGTTATTTGATGCGAAATAAGTATAAAGGCACGTTGTAAAAGTTATTAATATTGGTTATATTCTCCGCAAAAAACGCAATATAGTGTAAGTACTTCTGTTTCAAAAAAGTTTTATAATATTTTTAATGTGATTTGAAAATAATTTACCCTAAGAATATTAGAATGCCGCGCGGAAAAGTGCTCAATAACGAAGAAAAGGGTAAAATTGCAGCTTATCACGACAGGGGTTTATCAAATCGCCAAATAGCTATTAAGCTAAACAGATCGAGTTGTGTCATCGATAATTACATTAAGATGGGGAAAATATGCGGTACCAAAAAGCGACCAGGAAGGACACCAACGGTCTGTAAAAGAGAGAAAAGGGAAATGAGGAGAATTGACGTTAATGAAAACCTTAGCGCAAACGAAATTCGAGGTCAGTTGAATCTAGAAGTAGGTGTACGTAGAGTACAACAAATTATGAAGACCGAATTAAATCTTCTATATGACAACAAATGTGGTAAACCCTCATTAACACCAAGACACAAGAAGGCTAGATTACGATTTGCCGAAAAATACTGTTTTTGGGACGAAGAATAGAAAACAGTAGTCTTCAGCGATGAAAAAAAATTTAACTTGGATGGTCCAGATGGTGCCCATAAACATTGGCGGAACAAAGGTTCAAAAAGGGAAAATAGAAAACGCAGAAAATTTGGCGGAGGTTCTCTAATGGTTTGGGCAGGAATATCTTACAATGGTACCACGCCGATTTGCTTTGTGTCGACTCGTATGGATTCCGAATATTATATCGAACTTCTTGACAATTTTTTAATCGAATACGGAGAGAAAATTGCTGGTCCTGAGTTTGTTTTCAACAATACAATCCGGCTATCCATTCTTCGAGGAAAACAAAAGAATTCCTTATATCACGGAGTATTGCGGTTCTCGATTGGCCTGCAATTAGTCCAGATCTCAATCCAATCGAGAATCTTTGGGCCATATTATCATCAAAAGTTTTCCATCATGGCCGGCAGTACTCCACTGTAAAGGAGCTAAAGGATTCCATTAATAGGGAATGGAAGGAAATTGATATCAGTATCCTTCATAGTTTACTGAATTCGATGTCAAGGCGGTTAGAAGAAGTCATAAATAACAATGGTGGCCATCCGTCTTACTAACATGTCACAAAAAAAAATTAAAAATTAAAAAAAATTGTTTTTCTTTATTGCCTTTATAATTATTTCGCTCCTTTTTTTATATTTTGTTTTATTATGATTTTAAAAAGTTATATTATTTTTTAAATATATTACACCTAAAACCACATTAAAAAACAATTAAAGAATTTAAGTTAAGAAATTGAAAATAACATTTATTTTCTTTTTTTAAATAAGAAGTTTAGGTGCCTTTATATTTATTTCGTGGAGTGTATAAAAAATTATATTTTTTCAACATGCTACTACTATAGTTCTATCCAAATACCAAGTTTCAGATTTATATCATTATAGGTTCTCGAGATATAAAAATCGGAACTTTTTCTTTTTCACAATTCCCCACCCTCACCCTTTACACCATCAACCCTCAATATTTTTTTCCTGCTAGGGGTCTATTGGGCCTACTTCTGGTAAAAATTCTAAGCATCTATCGTACAATGTTCTTGAGATATGAGCCGTAATTTTTAAGAAAAATGCTTATCCCCCCCACTTCCATACTCCACCGCCCCCTTAAAAAATTTTACTTTCAGCAAACTTAATTTGCCAACATTTATACAGAAACCGAATTTTATTTGTGTAGTGCAATTGGTTCGTGGGATATCGTAATCTAAAAATTTTTGACCCCCACCTCCGTACGCCCCTGCCCCCTCTCAAAAATTTGTTTCTTGTATACGCACATATGTTCATGAAGTTTTAATTTCGTGACATTAACCGTTTAGGAGATATGGTATTTAGAATGTCTCGATCTCGGCTTTCGAGCGTTTCGGACGCATTATTATTCCCCCACTCCCACACCCCTTCGCCCATATCAGCAATATTTCTGCAAATGGGTCCACTATCGATGCTCTATATAAATTCCAAGTTTCAGCCTCCTAGCCTTAGCGGTTACTGAGATCAAAAACCAAAATTTTCTGTCTAAAACGCTTTCCCCACCTCCCCTCTCACACCCACACCACTCAAAAGGTGGACACTTGAAGGAGTCTGCTCAGTCTACCAACAAAAAATTCAACTTAATAGCTCAAAGAGTTTGAGAGCTATAAGCTTTCAAACGTGTTGCGTACGGCGTATGGCGGATGGCGCACAGACGGACTGAACTTTTTTTTTTGCTTTTTTGGTGTCTATTAGTCATGAAACGTGGAAAAAAAATTTTTCAGGATAGCAAATTTTTTTTTTTTAAAAATCGATAACAATACTTTATTATTAAAATAATAAAGTAAAATAATATTTTGTTTGTGTGTTTAACTTCATATTGCTAGAAAACATTTTCAACACATAAGAGTTTCCAGGTAAACACATTTAGGAAGGAATCATAGAAAGTTAAAACAAAATCAGAATAAATAAAGTATAAACTTCAATCACATAAGTAAAATGAAGTGCAACACGATTAACTGTAAATTTATTTAATAGTACTCGTATTAGTTAATTAGTTTTAATAACTCAATTTCGTGTCCTATATCAAACTGTTTAAAAATATTTTCGAACAAAGTTTCATTCAGGTCCCATATTTTTAGAAAACATCGTGCCCGCAATATTTCTATGTCAGAAGTCAATAATTTAGTTATAGAGTTCTCATAGAATCTGGCAATTCAAGACAATTCCCCAGTCATCCAAAACTCTAAACTGCTAGAAAGTGTTTTATTCACGAAACTAAAATTTAAATTTCGACTGTGTTATGTCGCTTTAAAGTTCATATACATATGATGTAATATCGGGAATATTTCAGCTAAAGAATTTAAAACAACAGAAGTTTGGCCAAAATATAAGGGTTTCAGATCACGAGAACAATACATCTTTCAAATATTTACCTGAAGAAATTAAAATATTTGGTTCAACATATAAGCGCGCAGAATTTATAAAGAATTAATCAACATTTGGCAACTAATAATTATCATCGGGCGTGTTTTTTTCACTATACGAGGGGGGATTGATAATGACGTGGAAAAATCAAGAAGGAGTGGCCAGGTAAGGAATTCGTTATTTTTTTTTAACTGGACCACCCTTAAATAGATTACCTGCAAAGTTTAAGCCTGATACCTCGTTTAGTTTTCGAGAAGCAGCCGTCTAAGCAAGTCGACTTACAAAAATTGTTGAAAATGGATAAAAGTGAATTTCGTGTGTTGATTAAACACAATTTTTTAAAAGGGAAAACAGCTAAAGTAACCAAAGAAAAATTAGATAAGCATTATGGGGACTCTGCACCATCGATCCGAATGATTTACAAATGGTTTTCTGAATTCAAGTGTGGACCTACGAGCACTGAAACCATACCAAGTCCAGGTCGTCCAAATGAGGTCACCACGCCAGAAATGATTGATAAAATCCATGATATCGTGACAGAAGATCGTCGAATAAAAGTGCGTGAGATAGTTAACGTAGTAAGCATCTCATTTGAACGTGTTTGGAATATTTTGAAAAACCATTTGGACATGAGAAAGCTATCCGCAAGATGGCTGCCGCGTTTGCTCACAATCGACTAAAAACGCAATCGTGTGACAACTTTGCAGCACGGTTTGCAACTGTTTTAACGTAATACAAATGAATTTTTTCGTTGATTTGTAACTGTTGATGAAGCATGGATTCACCACTACACTCCAGAAACCAAACAACAGTCAAAACAATGGAAGGATATCGGTTCAAGCGCACTGAAGAAGGCAAAACCGTTCTATCGGCTGGAAGGGTTATGGCGTCAGTTTTTTGGAATTTCAATGGAAGGATATTCACCGACTACTTGGAGAAAGGAAAAACAATGACGGGAGCATATTATTCTGAGTTATTGGTTCCATTGGATGTTGAAATCAAGGCAAAACGGCTTCATTTGGCGAAGAAAAAAGTGTTGTTTCACACGTCCGTTGTTGCAACGGCAAAACTGTTTGAATTACGGTACGAATTGCTCCCTCACCCACCGTATTCTCCAGATTTGGCACCCTGCGACTTTTTCTTATTTCCAGACTTGAAAAAATGGCTTGCTGGAAAGAGATTTACCACGAATACTGACGTCATAAGTGAAACCAACGCCTATTTTGAAGGGTTGGACAAATCATATTATTTGGAAGGGATCAAAAAATTGGAAAAACGCTGGACTAAGTGTATCGAGCTAAAAGGAGACTACGTTGAAAAATAAAATAAATTTTTCCGGATAAAATTATGTTTTCTCAATTTTTCCAAGTCATTATCAATCCGCCCTCGTATACCTACCAATTTCAGAAACGCCTAAATCGTTAATGATTGATTCTATATTTCTTAAACTATTTAATGAAGACAAAAAAGTAAAAAAATAACATGTATTTAGATTATAACGACGGTTCTGTATACTTATAAAGAAAATACTTTTTTCAAAACAATTCGAAAAATATCGAATTAATTATGTTCCAAGATGCTTTTGAGAATTCTAATCCATTGGGCTTGTCAAAAGCAAAATACTAATAAATAGGTGTTTATCTGATGATCGGGAATCTAAACGTAAAATGTCGAACCCAAATTCGTAATATCTTTTTAATTGTGTTATGTAAAGAAACATATGTCAAACAGTTTGGATTCAACAAAGTTCTGGAATATTTACTTGATGATCTTATTTTATTAGAAAGGTCGGTATTAAAATATATGATCCATCACAAAAACAATAGAAGACGTGGTTTGGTAGTTTATTTGCAATGACTGGCTATAACTTGGCAAGCCATGAAGGAGGCAGTTTTGTTTCGAATTTAAGTTCTTCTGTCGATGGTGCTACTTAACAAAGGATTCTTCAAAGGTGCGTGATTTAGAACCTAAAGAAACACGAACTGTACAAAGTCATAAGCGCGATTTTGCTGGAATAATATTCCAATCAAATAAAGGAGTTAAATCAGAATCCGCAACTTCAATATTTTCATATATGCAATCCAGGCCACCCACCTTGTATAGGGCACGATTTATTAGAATTATTCCCTATGACTTAATTCCTATTCTGAAATATTTTTCAAAGTTTAATATCATTTCGTTTGATGTGATTAATCTTCGATTATCATCACTAGTTTTTCAGTTGAAAGCGTACAACCGTGCGATATCGTTCCAACCGTCGTTTATAAGCACATACACAACACAATCATCGCATGCAATGACAAATCGGACCAATAATTGGTACGACGGTTCTATCATGTCGTGTGTCCTGCTCATTGTCTAGTTGTTTTGATACAAGGGCTAGCGAGAAATTTTAGCTACGAAAGTGTGGCGTAAATTTGCACTGCAGCAAACTCGTATCTGAACGCTTGTATCGACTGGAAAATTAAATCAAATTGCACATCAATTACATATCTAAAGCAGGGAATACACTATACAACGGTTGTACCGACGTGTGTTGTTGCGATATCTGTCCAACGGTTGTATGCACGATACACATGATGCGATTTGCTTACAATTTTCGTCCAACAAGATTTCATAGTTATTCCCAATACAGTTTTTGATAACACAGAAGCTCCAAAAGTTTACGAATGAAATCGCTACAACAGTTGTATTAATGATAATACACTATACAATATACATACAACCTGTCGCATACGACAGCCGGTTTTCGGTTGAGAGCATACAACCGTGCGATATCGGCCCAACCGTTGTTTATAAGCACATACACCATACAATCGTCGCATACAACTGCAAATTGGGCCAACAGTTGGTACAACCGTTGTATCGTGTATTACCTGCTTAAGGGCAGTTCACATTCACATTGGCCACTTCTGGTTATTTTCGCTTTAACCAGCCGTTAACTTTAAAAAATAATAGTAGCACTGTTACTGTCTTATGTTGAGGGGGTAATATGGGAAATGGGAAAATATTTACAAAAATAACAATTGATCTTTTAATTCATAATTCTTTAATTTTTGCAACAACAATAATGTATTAAAATATTTTTGAAGATTATTTGGTTGTGATTTTGTCAAGAGGTAGGTATATAATGTATAAAAAATTGGAAAAATAAAAATAAATTATTACAAAGATATAAGGAAGAAATAACTCTTATTCCTTCCAGCCGCCTCCGCCGCCTCCTTGCCATCTACCTCCACTTCCATCTTCAAATCCTCCCTATTTACCGCTACCTCCACCATCTTCAAAGCCACCACGGCCATCCTATGCTGATACCACCGCCACTACCACCGCCGCCACCGCCGCCTCCACCACTGCCACCACCACCGCCACCTCCACCTCCACCGAAATTGAAATTCAAACAACCGCAATCAACAACACCTCTAGCAGATACAATTGCTAGTAGAACTAGGAAGTAAAAGTATATTTTCATCTTGTGACTGATACTGATACCAATTTCAAATTTGACGATCGTATTTATACCCCTGCGTCGTGCCAAAGACTATCCACAAGAAGACAGTACTCTTCTTATCAAAATTGTACCGTGGTCTCTATCAGAACGTTCAGTCGAATGTGATTGTCGGGTTCACCCCAAGCACCGACTACGTTCTTTACTGCAGCCAACTCACATGGACACGGCTGCTCTATCTGTATGCTGCGTACATGAGAGTTTTCTAAAAGCTCCTCATACATTTCACGCATGTGTATGCGTGAAAACTAGCAAAAGCTCATATGAATTTTTATAAAATTTTCAAGTCAGACGCTGATGACTCACTTTGAGAACTGAAATCTGGGTTTCAAATTACTACCGCTAGACGGTAGTACGCGCGTTTGCGTGAAAACTGGCAAAGCTCAAATGAATTTAATTTCTTATTAGGTGTGTTATTTTCAACTGGATCAGATCACTATTGAAAAAAACGATGTATCTTTACTGATCTTCGCGGTTCGCGGATCTCGACGGCTCAGCAGATCTTTACAAATCTTTGTGGTTTGCAGATCTTCACGGCAGATCTTGCGATTCGCGGATCATCACGGCTCGTGGATCTTAAAGGTTTGCGAATTTTTGAGATGATGTAGATAGAAGATGGAAAATGGATGGTGGAGGATGGAGGATAGAAGATGAAAAATGGAAGATGGAGGATGGAGGATTTAGTATAGAGGATTCACGATGGAGGATGGAGGATGGAGGATGGAGGATGGAGGATGGAGGATGGCAGATGGATGATGGATGATGGAGGATAGAGGATGGAGGATGGAAGATGGAGGATGAAGAACGAAGTATGGAGGATAAAGGAAGGAAGATGCAGAACGAAGTATGGAGGATAAAGGATGGAGGATGAAGAATAGAGGATATAAGATAGAGGGTGTAGAATGGTGGATTTAGATTAAAGGTTAAAGATTAAAGATTAAAGATTAGAGATGATTAAAGACATAAAAGATAAAGGATCAAGGATCAAGGATCAAGGATCAAAGATCAAGGATCAAGGATCAAGGATCAAGGATCAGGGATCACGGATCAAGGATCAAGGATCAAGGATCAAGGATGAAGGATGAAGGATGAAGGATGAAGGATGAAGGATGAAAAATGAAGGATGAAGGATCAAGGATCAAGGATCAAGGACCAAGGATCAAGGATCAAGGATCAAGGATCAAGGATCAAGGATCAAGGATCAAGGATCAAGGATCAAGGATCAAGGATCAAGGATCAAGGATCAAGTATCACGGATCAAGGATCAAGGATCATGGATCAAGGTTCAAGGATCAAGGATCACGGATCAAGGATAACGGATAAAGAATAAAGGATTAAACATTAAAGATTAAAGATTAAAAATGAAAGATTAAAGATTAGCCCCGCAGTACTGCATAAAAGCTAGTTGGAGCGTAGCGCGCGTCAGCCAAATATGAACGCGAAAGCGAGTTTTAATCTCTTTAACCCTGCAAATTTTTAGATAACGATATCTATTAATTTCAGATCGAACGGGGAATGAAACAAATTGATATTGGCTTAAAAGTTGAAATACCACAAATGAAAAATGTAAATTTTCATTTTGGAGTTTTAGTGTAGATAATACTTTTTCCTAAATCTATAGCAACAAAAAGAAATGATATATATATAAAAAAAACATTTTAAAAATGTAAAAAGAAGGTGTCGGGTTCAACAAAAAGGGATGATATTCACAGAGTCGGTTTTCTTTTTATTAATATTTCCACTTACACTTGTATACAAATTTGTGATATTCATTTTTCCAAGAAACCCGACAATCGCTCGGAAAAATATCCCCCCCCCCCAAAGCAACCAAAAAGTAAACTTTGCACATCATCTTTATGCTACGACGAGCGATTGTCGAGTTTCTTGGAAAAATGAATATCACAAATTTGTATACAAGTGTAAGTGGAAATATTAATAAAAAGAAAACCGACTCTGTGAATATCATCCCTTTTTGTTGAACCCGACACCTTCTTTTTACATTTTTAAAATGTTTTTTTTATATATATATGTAATTACATGAGTGAAGTATATAATGGTGAACGGAACACAATTTGCTTGCACCCAGCGTGTATTGAAAGGCAATATCATATTTTGTTTTCATATATTGGGTACATAGTACATCTTAATACGACAAACAAATAAAAAAATTATAATAATAATTATAAATGCGTTACACTCAAAACTTTATTTTTGGTATCAAAACTTTTCACTCCTTTGATGAAATTTTTAATTACATAATTGTAGAGAAGCGTCCGAGGAATATTAAATTTAGAAGTCCGTTCTCGGGTTATATGTAGCGACGGCTACAAATTTATTTTTCGTTCCTGTACAATTATGTATAAGTTTTTATTTCTCTTTTTTACTTTATTATTTCAATAAAACAGTATTGTTATAGATTTTTAAAAAAAAAAAATTTGCTACCCTCAAAATTTTTTTTTTACGTTTCATGACTAGTAGACACGAAAAAAGCAAAAAAAAAATTCAGTCCGTCTGTCAGCCGTACGCCGTACGCCGTACGTCGACCGCTGTACGCAAAATAGTTTGAAGGCTCGTAGCACCCAAACCTTTTGAGCTATTAAATTGAATTTTTTTTATGAATAGACTGGGTAGGCCCCTTGAAGTGACCAAATTCTGAAGGGTGGGGGTGTAAGGGGGGAGGAGAGGGAAGCGATTTAGATAGAAAATTTTGGTTTCTATATCTCAGCAACCGCTTATGCTAGGAGGCTGAAATTTGGAACTTTTATAGAGCTTTGATAGTGGACCCATTTGCATAAATAAAAATAATGCGTCCGAAACGCAAAAAAGGCGAGATCGACATATTCTAAAATCCATATCTCCTAAACGGTTAATGTCACAAAATTGAAACTTAATGAATATCTGTAGGTATACTAGGAGAATAGATTGGAAACAAATTTCTGAGTGGGGGCAGTGGCGTACGGGGCTGGGGGTGGAAAACTTTAGATTACGATATCTCACGAACCAATTGTACTAGAGAAATAAAATTTGGTTTCTGTATAAAGGTTGACAAATAAAGTTTGCTGAAAGTAAAATTTTTTAAGGGAACGGTGGAGCATGAAAGTATAGGGATAAGAATTTTTCTAAAAAATCACGTTTCATATCTCAAAAACCGTGTAAGATAGACACTTAAAATTTTTACCAGAAGTAGGACTAATAGACCCCTAGCATAAAACAAAATTTTGGAAGTGTGGGTGTAGAGGGTGAGGGTGGGGAGGGTGAAAAAAAAAAGTTCCGATTTTTATATCTCGACAACCTATAATGATATAAAGCTGAAACTTGGTATTTAGATAGAGGTATATTAGTAGCATTTTGGAAAAATATAATTTTTTATAGGGGTAGTATGGTACGGGGCTGCGGGTTGTTTTTCCTATCTTTAGAACGGCTTATGCTACAAAGTTGAAACTCGGTAAGTTTATGTAAATTATGTAAATATTGAATTCATTTTGATTGTACGACTTCTTCATATAAATACCTAGAAAGTGTTTGCAGGATTTTTTAAAATTCGACCCCTATGGTGGTGCAAAGAGGGTTGTATACTTTTTCACGTATTCTGCCATATCCCCCAGGTCTGATCAAATATCGAATATCTTTTCACTTTCACAGGCTTGCGTAATAATCGCCTAAAACTTGTTTTTAAGTTTTTTCCTTTTTCAGTCCCTAAGAGGATATAAAAGGGTTGAACAAGCTTTCACAAATTCCGTCATATCCTTTGGAAGTGATAAGTAATTCAAATGTTTTTATTTTCTCGTGCTGTTTTCATATTTATCTATTAACTCCTTTCAGAATTTTTGGATATTCAACCCCCAAGTGGGTGTAAGGAGGTTGCACATGTTTTCACAGATTCCTACATATTGCTTAGATCTGATGATATATCGAATTCATTTTTACTTCCTAAGGTTTCCCACTTAAGAACCAAAAAGTCAATTTCAGTATTTTCAGATTTTCAATCCTAAGGGGTGTATGGGGGTTGTATTCTTTTCAAAGGTTCAACATATTTCTTAGGTTTGATGAGATATAAGATCGCTTTTCATTTCCACCGACTTTTTATATAATCGCCTACAAATGCATTTCTCATTTTTTGGATATTCAGCCCCCTAGGGTTTGCATATGTTTTCATAAATTTTGCCATCCCTTAGTTCTGATGAGATATAGAATTGGTTATTACGACATTTGATGTAATGACCTAAAAACTAATTTCACGATTTTCCGAATTTCAAAAACCAGGCGGCGTGAAAAGTTTTCTTACGTTTTCACAAATTTTTCAAAATCCGTCGTGTCTCATGGGATATCAAGTTAAACGATTTCATAAGAATCGTTTAAAAACCTCTTTCACAATTTTTTCGAAATTCAAACCCCAAGTGGAAGTATACGTTTTAACAATTCGTCATATCTCTTAAGTCTGATAAGGCAAAACATTCGTTTTTACTTCTATGGGCTTTTAGTGTACATAATATACCGAAATTCGTAAAGTTTACACGGGCTTTTTCAATGTTTAATTGGCTAAAAATCTCTATTTTAAATATTTTTATTTTAAGAACAAAATTAACTTTTTAAGAAACTTCATAATCTCGAAACAACTGACGAAATGCTCCGACTTTGACCGGTCCCGAACTTTGACCCGAAAAATAATAAAGTTACGCTCAGACCATTGGCAGATTTTTTTATATAGATTTGGATTTTACTGACCTCTTTATTTTTATTTATTTATGTTTCTCTACGTAATTATATCTTTTAGTTCAAATTAATTCATTTTAACACTTGTCTAATTTAAATTGATTTTCCACTGCAACAATGGCGTTCAAGTCTTCTCCGACGTGAAGTTGGCACTTGTTAAGCTACTCCTCATTTTTCCTCCTGATCTGTAGATCTTCTTTCGAGTGTTGGGTGGCTTTGTCTACATAACAAATTCTTACTCTTATATGAAGCTTTATTACATAACTGTCATCTTGCTTGTCACAATAGTATTGAAATATATTTTTTAACTTATCAAATAATTGAAGATGTTCACCCATCAAGCCCATTTGGATTGTGTCAGTCGAAACTATTATGAATTTCATTAGTCACTAGTGAATAATTATCTGACTTGCTGTTTTATTGGCGGCGTCAAGCTGCGCCGTGTGCCTCATTCTACTTTGTATCTAACTCAAGGATTAAGCTAGTATTACACTGTATGCCACACGGTCAAATATTTGACCATTTTCCCTGTCAAATGTTCTCAGATAGTGTAATGGTCAAATGCTGTTTGACAAAATGTTTCATTTGACACTATTTTACAATCAATCTGACCATATATGACCGTTTCCGATTTCTAGAAAGTCGTCAAATAGGAACTGTCATTCGTGAATATTTAATTTTTTGTGGCGATCGGTGAAAGAAATAATTAGTTTAAACTAGTTCTGTCTTTTCTCCAGTAAATACGACATCTTAATTACTTCATAGCTCTTTTTTTTTGTTAATTTTTAATACCTGCACCAACAACGACAATAATTAAAACAATAACTTTTCTATTACACTCCTATTTTATGTTGAATCCACTTAGATCTGAACGACGACGCGGGTATTAAAGCCTAGTACTGTGCTCCGAGCGAAACGAAATGAACTGTCAAATCCCATAAAAAAAATTAATATTTCGTTCACTGAGCGTGAAATTGCAAAGAAATTAAAATATTGGTAAGAAATTACAATTCCGACACACAACACAATAAAATATAACACACACAAACAAACTGAGCTGACAGCGAACGGTTGAAAATTTCGAATTGTCAAATATTTAGTTTCAAAGGGTAGGGTACCCTTTTATTACAAGCGAAATATTTGATAATTCAAAATTTTCAACCGTTCGCTGTCAGTTTAGTTCGTTTGTGCTCCGGAAATTTTGTTATTAATTGAGTTATATGAGCCGTTTATTTTGAAAGTGACATAAGTCACTTTGTTTTTAAATCGAGATATTTAAGGGTTTGCATTTTAACATGTTTAAAAATATTGCTGCCAACTTTCGAGAACATTTACTTGTATTTGTTAAAAGTGAGATGAAACAATTGCATCAAGAGGTTCTCAGGAAGTTGCTTCGTGTTGTATAAAACATCTTGAGAATGTCACAACTAAATTTTTTATCCCCAAAAACCCCCCGTTACTACGCCACTGGTTCATATACCTTAGAATCAAAAGTATTGTCAATTGCCGTTTACCTTATATTTCGACTAATCTGCCTCCTTAATAAATATAAAATGATAGTACTAATTTCGATCAAATTATATTCTTGATAAAATCCAGTTTTAAGATGTGTAGAAATCATATGAAGTGGGCGATTAAACGGGACGATTCTCCTGATGTCAGATTTCTTCAATTGCCGGCCAATCAATTAACGTAAGTTTATTCAAAATCTTTATGTTAGCTGTGATGGGTTTTGTAAGCGAAAGCTCTTGTAAGCTCAAAATTAGGGTACGATCTTAAAAAAATTGATCGTGTCATTGTGGATTTGAAACCACACGACTGGTGACTAATGAAATTCATGATAGTTTCGACTGACACAATCCAAATGGGCTTGAAGGGTGAACAACTTCAATTATTTGATAAGTTAAAAAATATATTTCAATACTATTGTGACAAGCAAGATGACAGTTATGTAATAAAGCTTTATATAAGAGTAAGAATTTGTTATGTATGTAATTAAAAATTCCACCAAAGGAGTGAAAAGTTTTGATACCAAAAACAAAGTTTTGAGTGTAATGCATTTATAATTATTATTATAATTTTTTTATTTGTTTGTCGTATTAAGATGTACTATGTACCTAATATATGAAAACAAAATATGATATTGCCTTTCAACACACGCTGGGTGCAAGCAAATTGTGTTCCGTTCACCATTATATACTTCACTCATGTAATTACATATAGAGACCACGGTCCAATTTTGATAAGAAGAGTACTGTCTTCTTGTGGATAGTCTTTGGCACGACGCACGAGTATAAATACGATCGTCAAATTTGAAATTGGTATCAGTATCAGTCACAAGATGAAAATATTCTTTTACTTCTTAGTACTACTAGTAATTGTATCTGCTATAGAATCTGTTGATGGCGGCAGAGTCAGTTTGATTGGCGGGAGAGGAGGTCGTGACGCTGGTCGAGGAGGTGGTGGTGGGGCAGGCGGTGGTTGCGGCGGAGGTGGTGGTGGGGCTGGAGGTGGTGGTGGGGCAGGAGGTGGTGGTGGGGCAGGAGGTGGTGGTGGGGCACGAGGTGGTGCTGGGGCAGGAGGTGGTGGTGGGGCAGGAGGTGGTGGTGGGGCAGGAGGTGGTGGTGGGGCAGGAGGTGGTGGTGGGGCAGGAGGTGGTGGTGGAGCAGGTGGTGGTGGTGGGGCAGGAGGTGGCGGTGGGGCAGGAGGTGGCGGAGGATGTGGTGGTGGCGGAGGAGGTGGTGCCGGGGGAGGTGGTGGCGGTGGAGGAGGAGGTGGTGGCGGCGAAGGAGGAGGTGGTGGCGGCGGAGGAGGTGGTGGCGGCAAGGAGGCGGCGTAGGCAGCGAAGGCGGCTGGAAAGGATTAGATTTATTTCTTCTTTATATCTTTGTAATAATTTATTTTTATTTTTACAATTTTTTATACATTATATAACTACCTCTTGACAAAATCACAATCAAATAATCTCTAAAAATATTTCGATACATTACTGTTGTAGCAAAAATTAAAGAATTATGAATTAAAAGAGCAATTGTTATTTTTGTAAATATTTTTTAGTTCCCATATTACCTACCCCTCATTTTCACGAGGCAGGCTAGTGTTTGGTTTAGTAAAATGTTCTTTGCCTTAGTGATTCATTAATACAGAATCGAGACTATTCGTCTTCCTGGATGTCTTGAGAGCAATTTAATTACCGCTCTCTAAGGGACTGGTTTTCTTTATAACATCGATTCTATTTTCTCAATTTCTTTGAAAGAAAAACACTCGATTCAGCTTCAGTTTTCTTTCAATTTCATCGTAAAATAATTGCAAAGAATATGTTCTACTCTTAAATTACATTTTATTTACCTCAAAATACAAGAAAAATACGGATATATTACTTCCTAATATGTGTACTTGGTAGAGTAGTCCTTCGGCGAAACAACTAAACCACGTTCTTTTCGTGCTCCCCAGTGTGACCACAAGTGCTACGAAGGTAGCAAAATGCTACTATTGACAACTTTTTGCTACTATGTTACTACATGTCTAAATTTGCTACCCTGGTAAAATTAGCCGTTATAAAGCTAGTGTACGCCAAAAATATGATACTTTGACTATCAAATGAGTCGTCCAGTTGCAAAACCAGCCATATTTGTTTCAGAAACTTGTGGCAAAATGGCAAAAACTGATTATGCAGCTTCTAGTCAAAATATCCTTATGCTTTTTTTTAAAAAAAAATCACAAGAAATATGCTTTATTGGCTTGCAAAAGCTTTGATATTATCCTTATTTAAATTAATAAGATATTATAGTTTTAAATCTAGATATGGCTGGTTTTGCACCCGAAATGCAAATATGACTGGTTTCGCAACTCTAGCGGTATTGCTTTGCAATGTTTCTCTTCCATTCTTTCGGTTAAGGTTTTTTTTCCTGAACTTTGTATTTTCTTGAATTCCTTGTTGACCTCATGATCTATTCCTTGTTGTTCCTCGAGCTGATGCTCTATTTCTCATTGTTCATTGACCTGATTATCACTAAAAACTGTTCATCTGTCTTTAAAATAATAAATTAAACATTTTCCTCCTCCATTTTCACAACTTTAAAACACAAACGAAACATGGAAAAAACTCAAATCAATGATTGTGCATGGTTATATTAACTATCAGCTGTTCGATTTTATAAGACTCAGGGATACTACCAAGTTGAAAATAGTCTAAGACAGTGTTGTATCAAGAAAAATAAGAAAATATATGTCTGGTTTTGCACCTAAACTTGTGACGTAATCATTGTGTTAAGTAAAAATATGACTGGTTTTGCAACTGATAATATAGGTCAACTTTTGAAACCAAACTCAACGAAATATGGCTGGTTTTGCACCTTACTGGGTTTTTCAAACCTAATTTTTAAAGGTTTAGGACTGCTTTTTAAGCTCAATTTAGTTTTAAAAATGTAGCCTGAGATGAGACGAATCCAGGGATACCGAAACCTTAAAATCAAAAAAAAAGACGTATGGCTGGTTTTGCAACTGGACGACTCAAATGTAAAATTCATGCACGCCTCTGGGCTTGCATTCGAAATCGCGTACCATCGATAGCTGTCTAATATTATTGTACTGAGAAATATAGTATAGTGGTAGCGCATACCGCATACATAATCGCAATCGAATTAAGCATCTTTTTCGAATCAATCACTCGTTCGAGCGAAGGGCAAAATGTACATTTTGTGTGAATTTTGATTTTCCTAAATAAATGTTCACACTTTAAAATATTATTTTTTCTTTAAACATTTTAAATTTGTAGTGGATATACAGTGTTATGAGTAACAGATAAGCATGTAATGACGTAACTGGTTCCATTTAATTAAAAGAAGTATTAGAAAATATTTTTGCTACCCAAGCTAAGGTTTGCTACCCAAATTTGCTACCCTGAGAAATATCAAAACGGTCACACTGGTGCTCCCCTGTACACCGTCTCCACGATATCGATCATTTCGATTTGTTGTTATTACCCGTGCTGCTGTAGCGTATTTCAGGCAGAGATGATGGGAATCGTTCAGGCTTGCAATCTGCTAGAGGCTTGTGTAATGCTATACAAATCCGTCGTCATTCTAACAGATAGTCAGGCGGCGATCAAGGCGCTCGACTCACACTTGATCAAATCCCGCCTCGTGGGGCTATCCAGGGATAAGATTAGTGCTTTATGCACCCTTTTGAACGTAACAATTTGTTGGATTCCGGGTCACAGCGGGATTCCGGGCAACGAGGCTGAGGATGAACTCGCAAGAGGAATCAAGCACTAGCTCTTCCAGTGAGGAGGCCCATTGAGGACATTAAACACGCTATCGATGTGACGGCCATATCAGAGGCTAACATAAGATAGTTAGGCCTCACATCGTGTCTCGTGGCCAGGCAGCTCTGGCCGACCCTAAATGCGAGCAGGATAAAGTTTATCCTACTCGGAGAATACACTTCGTATCCTAATTGGTATACTGGCGGGCCATTGCCTGATTATCCGGCACGCCAGAAGACGGGGGAGGTGGTGTCTGGGTGGGTCCTACTGTTGGGGTGTCTGACCATTGTTTTTTTATTTTCATTGTAACCAAATACGAAAATATTAGCTTTCCTAAAACTTTTGCGAACTTTTGTCGCGAGCTCTTGGACTATAAATACACGTTATTTTTTACTTTTTTGTCTTCATTAAATAATTTAAGAAATATAGATTAACGATTTAGGCGTTTCTAAAATTGGTAGTGAAAAAACACCCCCGATGATTATTAGTTGCCAAATGTTGATTTATTCTTTATAAATTCTGCGCGCTTATATGTAGAAATTAATATTTTAATTTCTTCAGGTAAATATTTGAAAGATGTATTGTTCTCGTGATCTGAAACCCTTATATTTTGGCCAAACTTCTGTTGTTTTAAATTATTTAGCTGGAATATTCTCGACATTTCATCATACAAGAACTGTAAACCGACATAACACACTCGAAATTTAAATTTAAGTTTCGTGAATAAAACACATTCTAGCAGTTTAGAGTTTCGGACGACTGGGGAATTGTCTTGAATTCCCAGATTTTATGAGAACTCTACAACTAAATTATTGACTTCTTATATAGAAATATTGCGGGCACTATGTTTTCTAAAAATATGGGACCTGAATGAAACTTTATTTGAAAATATTTTTAAACAGTTTGATATAGGACAGGAAATTGAGTTATTGAAACTAATGTGGTTTCAAAATGCAATAAAAATTTTGAAACATTATTAATTTTCAGTTAATCATGCTGCACTTAATTTTACTTATATTCTTATTTTGTTTTAACTTTCTGTGATTCCCCACCTAGATCTGTTTACCTGGAAACTTTTATATGTTGAAAATGTTTTCTTGCAATTTGAAGTTAAACACACAAACAAAATATTATTTTACTTTATTATTTTTATACTCTAGATGAAATCATATAAGTTTAATCCAGCCCAAAAGTTTGTAACGCATAGAACCAAGCCTCGGACAAAAAAAAGTTATATATTATTTTTTGTTTATTTGTGGCCAAAAACCTCAAATCCGCTTGACGTCCGTCCGTCCGTCTGTCCGTGAACACGATAACTCAAGAATTCCTTCACCTAGGACCATGAAATTTTGAATCCGGATGTTTGGTTGAATTTGTAAGGCTAAGTTCGTTAACGGGCAAAATCGTCCTACTCCTTCGGGTAGCTGCCATACAAAATGTCCTTAAAACAGGTGTTCAAGAATATTGGTCGATATCTTCAGAAGGGTTTAAGCTACGACATTGAAATTTTGTATGTGTTATTTTTCCAATAGTTGGAGCTAAATGTATGATTATGAAGAAAATCCTATTAGTCCTTCGTGTAGCTGCCATACAAATATCCTGTCAAAACGTCTTCACTTAATTTACGGAACTCACTATAACTCAAGTAATCGTTTAGCTATGAATTCGGAATTTTATACAAATTAGTTTTGAGTGAAAAGGAAGTTCGACTTTACTAGTCAGCGAAATCCTTTTACTCGTTCTGGTAGCTGCCATACAAAATGTCCTTGAGACACGTGTTCAACAAAAATTTTCGATAACTTTTGAACGCTTCAAGCTACGAATTTGAAATTTTGTACACGTTCATTTTTAAATGTGTCCAAGGAAAAGGGTAAATATGTAAGAAATCGAGTGAGTCCTTCCTGCACCTTCCATGTGAAAGTCCTTCAAAAAGGACATTTTTTTTCGATGACTTACCCAGTTCAAGATATGAAATTAAACACTGAATATTGTCTTTTAGGTTTGATTAGCAATCTAATGGCAGTCCTTTAAAGGACATAAAACATGCACACACGTAATACTACTTTATCCCCAACTACAATATAAATCGGAGTTCAGTATTCATCTAGAGTATTATACGATTGGCTTGCACCCGATCGTGACTGCAGTATGTTTTAATAATAGGTGCGTTTTAATGCTCTCCAAAGTAGGATAGGACAGCATAAGTATACGTGAAACAACAACAACATCCTACTAATTTTACTGGGTTACAAATCCTATACCGGATAGAATGAAATGGTGTGAGTCTATGATGATTTCGTTTCAATTCGCTTTACTCGTTTCTATTTGAATGACTACAGCATTCGTCTTTATCACAACACAAATGCAACAGAACTGCAATAAAATCCAATCCGGTGACAGTTTTATTGCCGTTTGTTTTAAAACAAAGGAAGGGAAAAGAATTACATAAGTGTAACACAACGAAACGGAAATGTCATTTAACGTCAAACTTGACAACGCAGGGTTGCCAAACTTTATCAATGAAATTTACTTCACATAATACCCTGGATCGTTTTTTGTCGCCTGCCGATTATGTGCTCTATTCTGGAGAGCATTAAAACACACCTAATAAGGTATTGTGATCGACCTGAAACTTCAAAAAAATTTGCTACCCTGAAATTTTTTATTTACACGTTTTAGGACTAGTAAACACCAAAAAAGCAAAAAAAAAATGTCCGTCTGTTCGCCGTATACGCCGTCCGCCGTACGTAAAATCGTTTGAAGGTGCGTAGCTCCCAAACCCGTTGAGATATTAAGTTAACATTTTTATGGTGGGTAGATTGGGTAAACTCCTACGAGTGGTATCTTTGGGGGGGGGGGGGGGGGGGTGTAAGGGGGGATGAGGGAGGAGCGTTTTAGGCGGAACACAATGAGTCCAAAACGCTTGAAAGCCGGGATTGAAACATTCTGAATTCCATATCTCCTAAACGATTAATGTCAGAAGATTGAAACTTTGTGGTTGCCCTTAGGGATACTTGAAGATTAGACAAGGGCTAAAATTGTTGAGGGAGTGGTGGAGTGTGGGGTTGGGGGGTGAAAAACTTTGGATTACAATATCTTCCGAACCAATTACACCAGGACAATAAAATTTAGTTTCTGTATATGGGATCACAAGAGGAGTCTACTGAAGACTGAGGAGGGAGGTGGGGCACGAAAGTGGGGGGATAGCAATTTCTCAAAAAATTTCATTTTTATATCTCAGAAACCGTATCAGATATGATCTTGAAAATTTTAGAGGAGCTGGGATCGGTAGACCTCCTGTAGGAAAAAAAATTAGTGGTGGGGGTGTAGGTAAAAAGGGATAGAAAGGAAAAAAATTCGGATTTTTATTTCTCGAAAACCGTAATGAGTGGAAAGCTAAAAATTTAGGATTATATAGATTATATAGAATTTTTTCATTGTGGTAGCAGGGTACGGGGTGAGGGGTGGTTTTTTATATCTCAGAAACGGCTTATGCTAGAAAGTTGAAACTTGGTACGTATATGTAGATGTGCTATTAGAGTAACTAACTATTAGAGTAACTAGAATAGAATAGGATAGAATAAAAAACGTAGGAACGTTCCGAAATCCAAAGCTTTACTCAGTTTACCGGTTATTTGTTAATGTCTAATTTCATCCTAATATCTGATCAGAAAGCTGTATATACATACATATAAAAGCATCGTCTTATTAGAGAAGTGAAGCCGAAATGAAAATGCACGAAAAATCCTGGTGACATTTTGGGTGATGAACAAGAAATTCGTTTTAAATCGGGCAAGTCGTGGGCACGATCAATGAAAGAATTGGTGATAAATAGTGAGAGAAACCAGGAAATATTTCAGTTTATTTTTTTTTTTGATAATTTGGTCAGGATTTTACCGCGCTCTCACATGTAAATAGCTTCAATAATTTTGCGTGAAGATTGCGATAATTATATCCGCCTTCCTATTCGTTTTGAATGTAAAAAAATTTTGATTTTGCTCACGAATATTTTACTAGCACAAACCGGTTTCACACACGTAAGTCGCTTCCTGGATATATTAGTTTTTTAGCTCCAGATTCATTTAAAAAATTTAAAGGGATAATACTTTTCCCGAACCAACCCCCTCCCCCCCCCCCCCCCCCGACATTTTTTTCTGGCTACGGTCTTGGCGTATCATCCGACTTATGTGGTTTCTTTATAACTTTTACACTCTCGTTTTTTTTCTTAATATATTGTGTAATTGGTTTTTTTTAAATCTGTGCAGTGTGTACGAAAAAAAAATTAATTAAATAAACAAAGTTTCCCAGAATATAATTATATTTTTAATTTGAGTACTGAACCATTTCCAACAAACATTTCCGACTTATAACCGGTTCAACAGTTCAGGTTCAGGAGATATGGACAATAATACTAAAAAATTTCAAATTATGTTTATTTCAGACGATTTCGATAAAATATAAATGATGCATTGATTGAATTTTGATTCCAGGAAATGTTTTATATAATTAAATTTTATAAACATTTTGAAAACATTTCGACCGAATTATTATCAGACAAAAATGATGAGTAACTAATCTTAAATGTAGCACAATTTTTTTTTTTGTTTCGAAAAGTATTTTTAAGTTATTTTCCTTTAATTAATGAGTTTTCAATTCAAAACTAAACTATGTTATAGTTCCACCACCATTGTGTTTTAATTATTAAAAATATTAAATATTGGCAATACATCACAAAAATATCATTTAATGACGATGAAACTACCACGTAAAGTT
Source organism: Beris morrisii (assembly GCA_951812415.1). Lineage (NCBI taxonomy): Eukaryota > Metazoa > Arthropoda > Insecta > Diptera > Stratiomyidae > Beris > Beris morrisii. The sequence goes on from OX638311.1 coordinate 33,483,300, forward strand.
TTGTAGTTGAAAGTTAAAAGAGAACATATTTGAAGGGAAAAAACATATAATTGTCTGATACTACAACTAACGCAACTTAAGAAATTTATCGTTATTGTTAACAATATGTATTTTTGCATTTATTTAGAGTTTCTTGTGATAGCTGCATTCTCATATCTTTGGACTGAACCACACTTACACTAGATTTCACGAACGATAGATTAAACTTCACTCTTGTGCCTCGGAAATAATCTGATCAATTATTATAATAGAATTTCATATTATAGCAAAATATGAAATACATAATTCTATTTTTAGAAACTCTAGGTTCCCATATTATCGCTCATTGTTATCCAAAAAATTAACCCTGAAAATTGAATCATTAAGTCAATCTGATTTAACATAATATACTATTATTTTATATATTTTATTCCAATAAGCGATGAATTTCGTTTGTGGAAAATGGAACTAACTTGTTTTGATAACAAAATGCGGCTTATAACATTATCCGCGATTACTATAAGCGGCATCTACTGTATATGAAAAGAAAATATGATATTGCCTTTCAATACACGCTGTGTGCAAGCAAATTGTGTTCCGGTCACCATTATATTTTGTCTCTTTTTTCATCATGTGACATTTGTTGCTATCTAGTTCACTCATATAATTAAATGTAGAGCCCAAGTTCGAATTTTGATAAGAAGAGTACTGTCTTCTTGTGGATGGATAGTCTTTGGCACGGCGCACGAGTATAAATACGATCATCAAATTTGAAATTCGTATCAGTATCAGTCCCAAGATGAAAATATACTTTTACTTCTTAGTTTTACTAGCAATTTTATCTGCTAGAGGTTCTGTTGATGGCGGCATTTTAAGATTGAAAAGATCTCCTTGTTGTGGTGGCGGCGGGGGAGGAGGCGGTGGCGGTGGAGGTGGCGGAGGTGGTGGTGGTGGAGGTGGTGGTGGTGGCGGAGGTGGAGGTGGCGGAGGTGGTGGTGGCGGAGGTGGTCGTGGCGGAGGTGGTGGTGGCGGAGGAGGGTGGTGGTGGTGGTGGAGGAGGTGATCGTGGTAACTTAATTGGGACGATTTGGAGATGAAAGTGGAGGTGGTTGGCAAGGAGGTGGCGGAGGCGGCGGAGGCAGCGGAGGCGGCTGGAAGGGATAAGAGTTATTTCTTCCTTATATCTTTGTAATAATTTATTTTTATTTTTCCAATTTTTTATACATATACCTACCTCTTGACAAAATATCCATCAAATAATCTTCAAAAATATTTCAATACATTATTGTTGTTGCAAAAATTAAAAAATTATGAATTAAAAGATCAATTGTTATTTTTGTAAATATTTTTCAGTTCCCATATTACCCCCTCAACATAAGACAGTAACAGTGCTACTATTATTTTTTAAAGTTAACGGCTAGTTAAAGCGAAAATAACCACAAGTGAACAATGTTAATGTGAACTGCCCTTAGAAATGTAATTGATGTGCAGTTTGATTTAATTTTCCAAATCGATGCAAGCGTTCAGACACGAGTTTGCTGCAGTGCAAATTTACGCCACACGCAGCTAAAATTTCACGCTAGTGAAGAGGTCTTACCGTAATAATTTATCTGGTAAGATCATTCTTGTTGCATCAATAAATTCGTAATAATTTATTTAATAAGAGCATCCTTGTTGAATCAATAAATTCTTTATTTAACAATTCTAACTTAAACTTTTGAAAGCATTTAATAAAGTGGACTTCTTATTATCAAGTTAACAATTCACTTAATTTTCAAAGCATTCAATAATTGGTTAGGATCCAAAAATGAAATCATTATTATTTATTAGTTAAATGTAAATTTAGCATGATTTAAGTTAATTGGGAAAATTCTTTTTCTTTAATGAAAATTTAATTTCTATTTTAAACAAGTATCCGTTGTGAAATCTTAAGCATACTGACTAAAAAATTTCTAAAATTTTAAATTGTTTTTTTTTTCTCTGAAACAATGTCGACTTTGATTAAATCATTTTCAAATCGAAGTCGACTAAAATTCTAACTGAATTGACAGTGGCAGCAAACTGAGTTAATATCGAAATTCGCGCCGCGGCACCACACTAGTCCTGTATCAAAACAACTAGACAAGCAGCGGGACATGCGACACGATACAACCCTTGTACCAATTATTTGTCCGATTTGTCGTTGCATGCGATGATTGTGTTGTGTATGTGCTTATAAACGACGGTTGGACCGATATCTCACGGTTGTACGCTTTCAACTGAAAAACTGCACTCACATGCACATTAGAAGAAAATTGTAAAGAAATCGTATTGTGTGTACCGTGCATACAACCGTTGGACAGATATCGCAACAACATACGTCGGTCTCTAGAATCATCTTTTGTAGGCAGAGTGATGATATATTTAGTGGATAGTAGGTAGGTACTACTTCTTCAAATAGATTACCTGTCTGAAGTACTTCTTTACCGAAATTCTACTATTTTTCATGTTCTTTTGGTAAACAATTTTCACGAGGCAAGTTAGTGTTTGGGCTAGTAAAATGTTCTTTGCCTTACCGATTCATTAAGGGCTTATGCGGGTCTTGACACTTGTCACAAATACGCGCGTAATGAAGACAGCCATCGCATTATCACGGCCGAGAAACAAGCGGAGGCTCAGACCCGAGAGACAGGAACAAAAGGATGCATTGGACCTTGCAGTTGCAGCAGTACCTTCACTTTATGGGCCCCGGAATCGATGAAAAAAATTGTTTTCCCTGTTTTATTTCTCTTTAAAACTTTAAACGCGTTTTTCTCAAAACTACTTTTTTGAAGTCGGTAGTCAAAATTTCTGAAAATCTAATATACCGATCGGCTTGAAATTTTACATACTGCTTTTAGACATGATTGTCTTGTGCTTGAACGAAGGATTTTTTTTACCTTCAATTACAACTCATTTTATAAGCCAAAATATGGCCAAAATTTATGCAAAAAATTACACTTTTCGTAAAAAACGCTACCAAAAATTCAATTTTCCATTTTTTATAAAAATGCTTCGTTCAAGCACAACCCATACTCACATACTAACAGAAAAATTTTAGGTTTTTGATTTCAGATAAAATATTATTGAAATAATAAAGTAAAAATCTGCCAATGGTCTGGGCGAAACTTTATTATTTTTCGGGTCAAAGTTTGGAAGCGGTCAAAGTCGGAGTATATCATCAGTTGTTTCGAGATTATGACGTTTCTTGGAAAGTTAATTTTGTTCTTAAAATAAAAATATTTAAAAATCTCGTGTAGACTATTCGAATTTCGGTATATTATGTGCACTAAAAGCCCATAGAAGTAAGAACGAATTTGTTGCCTTATCAGACTTAAGAGATATGACGAATTGTTAAAACGTATACAAACCCATTACTTCCACTTGGGGTTTGAATTTGGAAAAAATTGTGAAACAGGTTTTTAGACGATTTCATAAGAAGCAACTTGATATCTCATGAGACACGAGAGATTTCGAAAAATTTGTGAAAACGTAAGCAAACCCTTCAAGAAATTGGTTTTTAGGTCATTACATCAAATGCCGTAATAACTAATTTTATGTCTCATCAGAACTAAGGAATGGCAAAAACTGTGAAAACATATGCAAACCCTTGGGGGTTGAATATCAAAAAATTGAGAAATGGGCTTGTAGGCGATTATATAAAAAGTCAGTGGAAGTACAAAGCGATATAATATCTCATCAAACCTAAGAAATATATCGAAGCTTTGAAAAGCATACAATCCCTTACACCCCTTAGGATTGAATATCTAAAAATACTGAAATTGACTTTTGGCGCGTATATAGGAAACCTTAGGAAGTAAAAATGAATTCGATATATTATCAGATCTAAGCAATATGTAGGAATCTGTGAAAACATATGCAACCTTCTTACACACACTTGGAGTGGGGATTGAATACCCAAAAATCCTGAAAGAAGTTAATAGATGAATATGAAGACAGAACGAGAAAGTGAAAACCAATTTAATTTCTTATCTAAAGAAATGACGTGAAAACATGTTCAACCTATTTATACCCTCTTAGGGACTGAAAAAGGAAAAACAAAAAACAAGTTTTAGGGATTATTAAACAAGCCCGTGAAAGTGAAAAGTTAGTCTATATCTAATTAGACCTGGGGGTTATGAAAGAATTCGTGAAAAAGTATACAACCACTTTACACCCCCTTAGGGGTCGAATTTCAAAAAATCCTGAAAACATTTTCTAGGTATTTATATGAAGAAGCCGTAGAACAAAATTGAATTCAATATTTGGGAAGACCTAATAGATATGACGAAAATCGTGAAAGTATATGCAATCCATTTTCACTGATCAATTTTTTGGCCCCCCCCTTCCAAACGCCAATGAATATTTGAGAATTATTTTTATCTAAATTACTTTCCTGGTTAATTTACATATATGTACTAAGTTTCAACTTTGTAGCATAAGCCATTCTATAGATAGGAAAAACACCACCCACCCTCGTATCATACTACCCCTGTAAAAAATTATATTTTTCCAATATGTCTCTACTATATCTCTATCTAAGTACCAAGTTTGAGATTTCTTTCATAATAAGTTCTCGAGATATAAAAATCGAAACTTTTTCGTTTTCACCGTTCCCCACCCTCACCCTCTACACCCTTACCGTCAACATTTTTTATCCTACTAGGAGTCTATTAGGTCTACTTCTGGTAAAAATTTTAAGCATCTATCTTACACTGTTCTTGAGATATGAGACGTGATTTTTTGGAAAATTTTTATCCTCTCCACTTTCATGTCCCACCGCCCCCTAAAAAAATTTTACTTTCAGCAAACTTGATTTATCAACCTTTATACGTAAACCGAATTTTATTTGTCTAGTACAATTGGTTCGTGAGATATCGTCATCTAAAGTTTTTTACCCCCACCCCCGTACGCCACTGACCCAACTAAAAAATTTATTTCCCATCTATTCTCCTAGTATATCTAGAGATGTTTCTTAAGTTTTAATTTCGCGACATTAACCGTTTAGGAGATATGGATTTTAGAATGTCTCAATCTCGGCTTTTTTGCGTTCCGGACGCATTATTTTTCGCCCCACTCCTTCACCCTTTCACCCAAATCGGCAATTTTTTTGCAAATGGGTCCACTATTGAACCTCTATATAAATTCCAAGTTTCAGCTTCCTAGCATAAGCGGTTGCTGAGATCTGGAAACCAAAATTTTCCGTCTAAAATGCTTCCCCCACCCCTTAAAAGATGTCTACTTAAAGGGGTATGCCCAGTCTACCTACGAAAAAAAATTCAACTAAATAATTCAAAGGGTTTGGGTGCTACGAGCCTTCAAACAATTTTGCGTACACCGGTAGACGTACGGCGCACAGACGGACTGAAATTTTTTTTGGCTTTTTTCGTGTCTACTAGTCATGAAACGTAAAAAAAAATTTGAGGGTAGCAAATTTTTTTTTTTTAAAAATCGATCACAATACTGTATTATTGAAATAATAAAGTAATTACTCGATTTACGATGACTACCGTGAGGGCACTTTTTTTGGCATGGTCAACTTCACGAGACTCTCAATGGCTGATTTGTTGATATTTTCATTTGCAATTTTCACAGAATGTTGTTTAAATGTAGTACTTTTATATACAATAATTTAAAATTGTATAATTCTTGTAGTATATTTTTAAAAGATTCAAGAAAATATGCTTCTTTTTGGCCTTCTAGACCCGCATAAGCCCTTAATACAGAATCCATAGTATTTGTCTTCCTGGATGTCGTGAGAGCATTTTAATTACCGGTTTTTTCTTATAAAAACGTCGATTTTTTTTTCTCAATTTTTTTGAAAGAAAAGCACTCGATTCCGCTTCAGTTTCCTTCCAATTTTATAGTAAAATAATTTGTTCTTCTCTTAAAATACATTTTATTTACCTCAAAATACAAAAAAAAAGCTGCACTCATATCTAATATCTGTACTTGGTAGAGTAGTCCTTCGGCGAAACAACCAAACCACGTCCTTTACGTGCTCCCCTGTACACCGTCTCCACGATATCGATCATTTCCTGTTTGTCCTCGAGTGGCCAGTTTATTTTGTTATTATTACCTGTGCCCAAATCAATCATAATATGTTTGTTGCGGAAGAAAAACATGACGGTGCAAGGATCGTATAATTCGTACATTTTATTGAAGTCGGGCACTTCCGTGATGTCGACAAGGTAGACAATCGCGAAATTTTTCACTTTTTCGGCGATACTGTAGAGAACTTCGTCCATTTTCATGCAGGCTGGGTCCCAATCGTGCCCGAATCGAATTACCTAAAATATTTTCGGTAGAAATTAGCGATTTGTGTGGGTTAGAGTATGGGTCAAGGGTGATGAATTCTTTTAACTTACCACGACGCGATCTTCTTCGGATAAAATCGCTTGATCCACTTGCCACCCGTTGTGTAAATGTGGTAACATGTACGACATTTTCAGGCGTTGATTACTGTTTACTTTTTAGTTGAAAAATTTATTGAAGAAGGAGCGGACTACTTCGGATTGTGATAAACGTTTGTAAATACGCTCTGACAGTTAGCTGTTTGTTTTTGAAGTGACGTTCACAGCGGCAGCTGACACCTAAACAGCTGACTTGCTGAATAGCTTTTTTTTGTATGGATGTAGTTTTTCTTTCTTTCATCAAACCACTGTGGCTGTGGAGCTTAAATAAACAATTGTGTTCCGTTTTCCGATACTACAGTTTCATACATTTTAATTATTTACATTAAAATAAAACTGCATGTTGCAATAAATACCTATACCTGCAATAAATATCTTGTTCGAATCAATCGCGCCAATACTTTGGTTTTTTGAATTGGAAAACATTCTCAACACCCATCTTTTTCTTATTGGAATCTGTTTACTTCAACCGGTCCAGTCAATCTGTCAAAAAAAAATTTTAACTTCGCGAGGAAACACGTTGCCAGTCGCGTTTCGCTAATTTTTTTTTCCTGTTTCGTGTGATGCATTCAGTTTTGTTGTAAAACAATCGCATCAGGACGCATAATTTCATTTAATTTATCAATTATAAAAGGAACGCAACTAAACTACGGAAAAGATGGTAAGTTGAAGAAAGTGCGGCACAAATTCTGGTGGCTATTTCTGATGCAATTTTCTTGGTACGTCCGGAATTTGTATTTTTTTTTTGCTCGCAGTTGAAGCGAATTATCTATGAAAGTTTTGATTTTGGTTTATCAGACGTGAGCTAGTATTTTGCAAATTACACGTGGCAGCTGAGTGGCTAATGAGTCGATTGGGTTTCTCGGAATCTGGAGAAAGTGCTATGTGAGTTTCTTACAGAACGGAATTGTTTTCGCATTTAGGACAGAACTGCTAGGTTTTGCTTAGCTACATTAGCCTGTGGGGTAAGAAGGGTTATTCCTAGATGTCGACTGCACGGTATCTTCTCGCCGTTCGACTTCAATTGTTGAATGTTGTGGACACGAAAGTCCTCTTCCGTCGTCGTTTTGATATGGGCATGTGCACCACTAGATGTGTCTATTGCTCTTACATTCATCGTACATGTTATTGTTCAGTCCCGTTTCATCAGTTCAACACCGACCTTCGGTTTTATGTTTAGGGACGCTAAAATATCCTTGTATCTCGCCAGCATGAATAGCACGAACGGCGTCCGGCAACTGCTTTATGCTTTAACTCTGATAAGATTCGAGACGTGTCACTCTCGGGTATTATTTTATGTCCGTGGAGAGTTCGATCTAACGACATTTTTGCTTGACAGAAACTCTATTTAATCCTAAAGGTACTGTCTGCCTGGAACTGCCAACAGTCGCGGCCAGCAGTAACTGCCAACCGCGACTGCTTTGTAGTGATGGGTCGGTCGCAAACGATTCGGTCGAAATGACCGAGTCAATACTATGACCGAATTAACTCGAGTCATGTAAAATGAAACAAGTCGTTCAATCGGTCACTGGAAAAAATATTGTACGTTTCGTATCGCTCATAGAGACATACTGGAGATGACAAGTAGCGATTTAGTTGAAGGCCGACGTCGTCGCATTCACTTACTCGCAAAACAACAACAATTGCCATAACGACCCTGTTTTGTCTCACTTCTCTGGGTTCAAAGCGCTTTATACAAAGACGGTGGCTTGTCGTCTCCAGTATCTCTATGTACCCGATGTTGATACTTGATAGCCGTACAGCGCCAAAAGTTTTTCTTCGTGTCGGTCTGTCTGGACTCGGTGCTCGAAGGTAGCTAATGATTACTTTAATGACACTTTAGGGTAAAATGCGCCAAGAGAAAATCGAAACTAAACAATTTTTCCGTGTCAACATTTATGAATTCAAAAAACATTCAAATTCATTCATCAACCGTACATTCTCTATAAATTTCAAAAATTAAATCATTAGAATTGTTTTTTTCCTCGAATTCATAAAACCGGCCTTCGAGTTCGATTTACTCTTGGCGCGTTATCTCCCTAAAGTGTCTAAAGTCTAATCATACGGTGCCTTTGAAGTTCGAATATCGAGCGACCACCGAAGACCGATCGACTCGAAAACTCGAGTTAAAAGCTTTTTCTAGTGACCGCTAACCCAAAAGACCGACCGACCGAATCATGGAAGTGCCCGAACACCGAAGTGACCGAAATGACTCGCTAACCCAAATGCCCGACCGACCATTTGGATTAGCGAGTCATTTGGATTAGCGGGTCATTTGGATTAGCGGACACTAGAAAAAGCTTTTAACTCGAGTTTTCGAGTCGGTCGGTCTTCGGTGGTCGGTATATTTGAACTTCGAAGGCAGCGTAAGCGTATGATTAGACTTCGGACGCTTTAGGGGGATAATGCGCCAAGAGGAAATCGAATTCGATGGTCGGTTTTCGAGGAAAAAAATCAATTCTAATGATTTAATTTTTGGAATTTATAAAGAGTGCACGGTTAATGAATGAATTTGAATATTTAAAATCAGTAGGAATATTGTTTGGTTTCGATTTTCTCTTGGCGCATTTTCCCCCAAAGTGTTCCAATAATGGAATTATTCAAGCACCGAGTACCGACCGACACGAAAAGCCGAATAGAAACTTTTGGCGCTATACGGCTATCAATGTCGGGTACGATAAAAGGAATATTTTTTCTAGTGAGTCATTTCGGTCGGTCGGTCATTTCGATCGAATCATGAAGTGACCGAAATTACCCAAATGACCGAATCTTTTTAATCGGTCACTTCAACGAAAAGATTCGGTCATACTGGGTTAATAAAATGACCGATTTATCCCATCACTACTGCTTTCCATTTACGCTGAAGCTGCTCACCGCAACGGCCCACTGCCGCGATCAGATTGTTTTTAGCCTCACATGCTGCGAGGCCGGAGAATGGATAACGACACCGTTTTGGCTTTTTTGTTTGAAGAGGAACAATAGGAGGAGGAAATTATGATGTTGCTAAAAAGACGTAAGCGTATTGGTATATTCCAAACTCGAATTAATTAAGGATTTTTTGAAAGCTTAATAAACGGCCACTTACGAAATAGGGATGTTAATATCGGAAAAAAATATCGATATATCGATATTGAAAATAATATCAATATCGGCTGACGATATATCGAAGAAAAATATCGATATATCGAATATTTTTTGCAATGAAAAATAAACTCCAATGCTGCATCAAAATTAACATTAATAAAAAAATACGGCGCACGCGGCTTTTAGCAAACCGAAAGCTAATAAATAAATGACATTTGATTTCTTCGGTCACAGTTGCCAAATTTAGCTATTTTTAGAGTCTGAAATTCAATTTCAATTTTATCATTGCAATTTCAATATCTGAGAGTTTTTTGATTGAACTATTGGAAATGTTGGTGAAAAGCGGAAAATTCTTCTCTGTTGACTTATGAAATCAAAATAATGCCTTTTTTGATCGAAATAAAGTTTCCGCATAGAAATACTGTTATTTTTTAAATTTATTATTTTTAAGAATTAAGGATAAAAGGGGCAAAATCGAAAAAAGTATTAAGAGCAAACTTGATTTTAATTATTTATGAATTAAATATTATATATTGACATATTTTTAAAATGTAAGCTTATGAGAACCAGTACTTTTCTGGGACAGTTGTTAAGAATACTCGCTCCTTAATATGATCTCCAGTAAGCCGACTGCGATTATTTGGCACCACAATATTTATTGTCGACGCAACTCTTTCGGATGACAACGATGAGGCAGGGACAATCAGGTATTTCTGATAGTTGCCTGGTTGCCTCGTCGTACATATATTTGTATTGGTGCCTAAAGTGAAGATTTGCGTGCATGTGCCCGTATATATCACGTGACTTGAACCTAGTTTCGACAGATATGGTTTCCATGATCGAAATTTTTTTCTTCTACTTTCAACGTTTCTGGCATCCCTCATAAATAATCACAAATGCAGATTAAATGCAAAAAACCCGTTCGATTTCTAAAATGTGCTATACTTAAAAAAAATATCGAGTCCGATAGTCGGATTTCAATATCGATATATCGATATATCGCTTTGTACAATATCGGCCGATATTATCGATATATCCTTCAAAAAATATCGCAATTTCGATATATCGAAATTGTTTTAACATCCCTATTACGAAATGATGAGGAGAAGTTTGGAAGCTTTTTTCGACTTAACACAGCTTAGTTTGATTTTATGCCATCTGCCAACAGTCTGGGCGTAACTTAATTATTTTTTGGGTAGAAGTCCGAAACGCGTTTAATGCTGAGATGCGGTGTAGAATAACCAGGAGGCTATTTGGAACGTTATTTTTTAGGTTTTCAGTCACATAGATACCTACACTGCATTTAAGCATAAGACACGTTTCGGACTTCTACCCAAAAATAATAAAGTTGCACCCAGGCTGCTGAAAATTTTTTTTATTTATTAACGTATTTGTTCTCAATAGGAGATTCAATAGAAGTAAAAGCGAATTCGATCACATTAAACCTAAGAGATTTTCGGAATTCGTGAAAACTTGAACAATACCTCAGGGGGTTTAATATCGAAAAATGTTTAAATCGGATTTTTCTCGGTTATATTTAAAGCCTTTATAAGTGAAAGTGAATTCGGTATATCATCTAATGAGACCTAAGAAATATATCGGAATTCGTGAAAATGTACACAACCACTTTTCATCCCCTTAGGGGTTGGATATCGATAAATTTTAAAAATTGTTTCTGGTTGCTTATATAAGAATCCCAAGGAAGTAATATTAATTTGATAACTCGACATGTCTAAAAGATATAATTAAATTCATGAAAATGTGGGAAAAAACTCTTTTCACGGACATTTTTTTTACTCCAGCTCTGTACGCCAATATAATTCTCAACTTTTTAATTACTGCTGTAGTACTTCTACATATACGTACGAAGTTTCAACTTTCTAGTGTAAGCCGTTTTTGAGATATAAAAACCACCCCCGCCCTTATCAAACATTTTATTTTTCTAGGATACCTCTATAGTGGCTCTATACTCTAAGAAAAATGGAGTTATTTGGGCTCAGGAACGGAGTTCTATAACATCCATCACTTTTCTAAGTAAAGTTACATTTTTCCGATTAGTTGGAAGTAAACTCCATTTCAGTGTAGGGATTTAACTCAACTTTTGTGTTAAATCCTACACTGCAAGCAAAAGCTAAGACTTTTTTTTACATATTTTCTGTGTATCAGAAATCTGTTCGGTCCACCCGCTCCCAAGGTCACCCATGACCCCAAAATTGTTTTCCCTGCTAGAGGTCTAGGCCCAACTCCCGTAAAATTTCTTTCTCGTACGGTTCTTGTGATATAAAAATTTTGTGAAAAATTGCTATCTCCATACTTCCGTGCTCCACTCATCACCCTCAAAAATATTACTTTCAATACACTCTACTTGTAATTCTATATACAGAAACTAAATTTTATCTTCCTGGTACAGTTGGTTCGGAAGATATTGTAATTCTGTACTGAACGCGACTGCTGCACTGGTCACGAAGCAGTCAAGTATCAGTAGTCGCGCGGCCGAGTCGATGACGTCACGACCGTCAACTGCCGAGCAGTCGCAAACCAACAAGGACAGCTTGTTTTTGCCTGAAGCAGTAGTCTACTGCCGGCAGTTATTGCTGACCGCGACGGTCGGCAGTTCCAGCCAGACAGTACCTTAACATCGCCAATTCAGAGCTCCTGGATATTCGCTGTGCCAGAGATTTGAACTCTCTGACAAATCTGATGGCGGTGGAGTACTTATTGTCATTAAAAACTAATCTTCGTTGTCTCTCCGCACCTACTCCTGTATTCCGGAAGATATTTGTGTTCCAGTGTGATAAATAGTTCACTAAGTATTTAGTTTCTTACGTTCTGTTTTGCACGATAAACATTATCTGCGATGTGGACAAAAAGTAGTTAAGTACCTTAGTTGAATCTGTATTGAAAAAAACTTGTAATAAAGAGTCTTTATTTTCCTATGTCGTCTACTCTTAGTGGCATATACTCGTAATGTACTAGTAACTATATTGCTAGCCGTTATATTTTTCCAACTAAAATTAATAACTAAAAGTTGAATAGGAAATCAAAAACTGATGTTTGTTTTGAATTAAAATCTAATGCGTTTAGGGAAGTCGCTAAGCGTCTCAAATCTACGTCTATAAAAATAAATAAGTTGGTATTTTAAACCGCTTCCTGAATAGACAAAACTGCCATTGAGGACATGACAATTGAAAACCCTTCACTGGAGAAGCCAGTTTAAAACTATGTTGGACTAGGTCCGAAGGATCTGTTTCGTCATTGGATTGTTTTGTTCTCCTGCTATCAGCCTAACCTGTCGACTCGAGACTTCGTGATAGCACAAATTGCTAATTTTTTTGAATAGGTTTTTGAAGGCATTTATGGCTACCTATGTATTTCTGTGTATATGTAATAAGTATTAAGAAATTTTGTATAAAGCACATACTTGAGGCCACAGGCCTCTCCAAATCCGTACTTTGGCCAAAAAAATTATATTCTGGCAATTAGTACCTTCCCCACTTGCGGAACCAACTGATTAGTAATAAAAGTAGTAAGTACTCATTGGAGAAAGATTTCGACTTACTACTAACACAACAGTACTAGCTGGCGTAACTATTGAAATTTAGATATCCAGACTCTGATAGAAGTGGTAGAGGAGCACGGAGCAATTAGCACTTTCTTCGGAGGATTTGAAGCTGGTGGAAATTGTTTTCTTGTGGTTTTATTGATTCCTCCGTTTTGTGTACATATTTTGTAAAATTTATAACTAGTCTGGAATGCTGGTGGTTGCTGCAGGAATATCTATGCAACAGTGGTCTCTTTGAATTGATTTCTATTGTACTCCACAGAACCCTGGCTAGGTTAGGTTATAGTGGCAGTTATCTAAATCATAAATAGACTCACTTAGACCATTTGGTTGGTCCGTTGTGATATCACCTCTGCGACACCCTATTGAATCGTTATCGCAGTATTACTACAGAAGAGTGGCTAGTCAAACCAGCCTGGAGTTCGAATAAATTTGGCTACACCTTTTCAACATGTATTTCAGACTATATAATATTAATTTCATATTATGTAAATTGTATTTCAGAATAGTGAATTGTATTTCAGATTACGTAAGTTTGAATTCAGAAAACGTAAATTGTATTTCAGAGTATATGAATTGAATTTCAGAACACATATAACATAACATTTAAATTAATAATCGAAATATTTAAACTTAATTTGCCACTTGCATATCATCCAATGACAAAGCTTTGGCATGAATAGTGGTAGTATGCTGTGCCTCCCGAGCCCAGTCACCACCAGCTATTGTTGTTCACCAATGCCTGGGCCAGTGACATTTGGTAGTTGCAACTGTCCTTTTACATAGCTCTTAATTTTCAACCAAATATGCTCAAGAGTATTAAGCATTGGAAAAGATGGCGAAAGACGTAGCAAGTTTGTAGTACCATGCTCATTCACCTCTCTGATGGCCACATCCAATCTCACATGGCATGGGGCATTGTCGCAAACAATATTCAAATCTTGTAATTGATTCCCCATTCCTTGCCACCGGTGTAGAATGGTTTTCAACCATTCATTTGCCAGCTGCGAAGTAAATGAACCCCTTCTTCTCTCCATTTACACCACACCTGCCCCGGAGATTGCTGCAATTAGGTGCACATTTCGCCCTCTTGAAGCAGGAATAAGTTGTACAGCTCTACAACCAGCCTTTCCACGTCCTCGAGTTCTTGGGCAGAATAATTTAAAATTTGTCTCATCGATCCAAATGATTTGTTTTCCTAATTGTACAACATTCTGATAAAAAATGCAATGTTATCTGAAATACAATTTACATAATCTGAAATACATGTGGAAAAGGTGTAATTCTCTTCTTCTCTCTCGCTTTTACAGCTTCTGCAGAAGTCATTATCATATATAGTATCATATGCCGGCAACGTAAATATTATTGCACGATCAGTAGCCAACGCTAAGAAGTGGGTCAAGTACCTTGAGTCATCATTTAAGGAAAGTGGGATTACAGATCAATGAGCAAAAGACAAAACTCATGATTCAACCAAAGAGGACGCCAATCAGACAAGATATGACAATGAGAGACCGCAATTTAAGGAATGTAGATTCTTTCATTTACTTAGCAGTACAGCTACATACGCATGGTAACGAAAAGGACGAAATTTAGCGGCGATACTAATGCCAATAAAATTCGAAGAAAGGATACATTTTGCACCTATAAGATAATAATTAGTAGAATCAGAAACATTAACAATGACTCAAGTGTCTGAAAATACATATGAACGCTTTTGGATGAAGCATCCTACGACTGAACTTGGTACATCAAAGGATTGTACAACCTCTATGAAGAATCGGCAGCTTCAGGGCTCTTAAAACTGCAAAATTTAGAATTGGCAGACCACAGCGAGCATATGACAATACTTTTCAGACGCATTTTAAAGTAGAAAGCACTTGTAAACGATGGAGGACTTAGTCGACGCACATAACAGAAAACTGTAAGAACTTTGCTCCAGCACGAATGCTAGATACCGCTTTTCAAGATATATTAAGATTTATATTTGTACGCTAATTTGTATTACCAGAAAATAATAACTTTATCACCTTTTCTACACTACCTCTTCGAATCGGGACTCTTCTTAAGTTTCTCTGTGCCCCAGATGGGGGTATAGGCAGGAACTGTGCTCTTCCAGAAGAAACGATCCTGAGCTTTACCTGTCGCCAGAATTTATTTACTCCTTGAATTCCCTTTCCGATTGTTCGTTTTTATGGGTTCATCTATATAGATTTCTTCGATGATAAATTCCGAAATTAATTGATTTGAAATTATTTTATTGAATACAGGCTGCGGTAGAAAGAAAGGGTACTTTTAAGGTGGAATACCTGCTGCGAATTGAGCGTGAAGTTCAGGAGAAATGGGAGGCGCAGAAAGTGTTCCAGAATGATGCTCCAAAGGACCCAAAAAAGTCGCCAGACGAAAAGTTTCTAGTTACTTTTCCGTTTCCTTATATGAATGGTCGACTCCATCTCGGACATACATTTTCCCTATCCAAAGCTGAAGTAGGTAGTCATTACAACTGTTGTATATAGTAAGTCTAATTTTACAAACCATAATTTAGTTCGCCGTACGATATAACCGTCTGAAAGGGAAGCGAGTGCTCTTCCCGTTCGGTTTCCACTGCACCGGTATGCCGATTAAAGCCTGTGCGGATAAATTGAAGCGTGAAATTGAAACGTTCGGTTTTCCACCACAATTTCCACTTTTCGAAGAAGAAAAAGTCGAAGAAGAGAAGGACATTATACCGAAGGATAAGAGCAAAGGAAAAAAAAGTAAAGCGGTAGCGAAATCTGGAACTGCTAAGTATCAGTGGCAGATTATGCAAAGTTTGGGCCTGACTAACGATGAAATCAAACCATTCGCTGATGCAGAACATTGGTTAAGTTACTTTCCGCCTCTCGCCATTGCTGATCTTAAACGCGTTGGAATGCACGTAAGAATATTTCTTTCGCTGCATATGGGTAGGAAGCCTATTTTTCTTTTTATTTTAATAGGTGGACTGGCGTAGAACTTTCATAACCACCGATGCAAATCCATTCTTTGACTCTTTCGTCAGGTGGCAGTTTAACCATCTTAAAAATCGTGGTAAAGTTATGTACGGCAAACGTTATACAATATACTCGCCGAAGGACGGACAACCGTGTATGGATCATGACAGATCAACTGGAGAAGGGGTTGGACCGCAGGAGTATACCTTAATCAAAATGAAGCTACTAAAAACTACGGATCAGCTGAAGTAATTCCACAAATTTTTACAGTAATAATCGCTTGTAACCTATCTATACTTTAGGTCCATAAAGTCGCCTATTTATTTGGTAGCAGCCACTCTACGTCCAGAAACTATGTACGGCCAAACTAACTGCTGGCTCCATCCTGATATTAAATACGTTGCGTTCCAGACTACGAAATCGAACGAAGTATGGATTTGTACTACTCGAGCTGCTCGCAATATGTCCTATCAAGGCTTCACTGCAGTGGAGGGAAAAGTTGATGTTCTGGCCGAACTTACTGGTCTTCAATTGCTCGGTTTGCCATTATCAGCACCGCTTACATTACACAAAACGATTTACACGCTGCCAATGCTGTCCATTCGTGAAGATAAGGGTACAGGAGTCGTAACTTCTGTACCGTCCGATTCGCCCGATGATTACGCAGCTTTAGTCGATCTCCAGAAAAAAGAAGCGTTTCGAGAAAAGTATGGCATCAAGGACGAAATGGTGCTTCCATTTGCTCCTGTGCCTATCATCGAAGTTCCTGGCCTTGGAAATGTAAGCGCAGTAGTGGCTTATGAAAAATTAAAGATTCAAAGTCAAAACGATAAAGATAAGCTGGCCGAGGCAAAAGAATTGGTTTATCTTAAAGGTTTCTATGATGGCGTACTACTGGTTGGTGAATTCTCAGGGAAAAAAGTTCAAGACGTGAAGAAAGATTTGCAGAAAAAGTTGGTTGATCAAAACGAAGCGGACGTGTATTATGAACCGGAAAAGGCTATTATCTCGAGATCGGGAGATGTCTGTGTGGTGGCGCTGTGTAATCAATGGTATCTTAATTATGGCGAGCCAATTTGGCAAGGTCAGGCCTTTAAAGTATTGGAATCGATGGAACTCTATCACGATGAAGTGAGAAAAAATTTTGAAGGCTGTTTGAATTGGCTCCACGAATATGCTTGTTCCAGGACTTACGGGCTAGGAACCAAACTTCCGTGGGACGAGCAGTGGCTGATTGAGTCCTTGTCTGACTCCACTATTTACATGGCTTTCTATACGGTGGTACATCTATTACAGGGTGGCTCGTTCAAGGGAGAGAAACCAAGTCCTTTGGGCATTACAGCAAAGGTAAATTGTGCGTTCCATACTTCTGATTGGTATTTAATTATAATAAATCTACTAGGATATGACGCCGGACGTTTGGGACTTCATTTTCTTCAAAGAAACGCCGTACCCAAAAACGACATCCATCAAAAAACAGCATCTTGATCTTTTACGTCGGGAATTCGAATATTGGTATCCAGTCGATTTGCGCGTGTCTGGAAAAGATTTAGTTCAAAACCATTTAACATTCTTCCTGTACAACCATTGCGCTATTTGGCCCAATGATCCAACTAAATGGCCACGTGGAATTCGGGCAAACGGACATCTTCTTTTGAATTCGTCGAAAATGTCCAAGTCTGATGGTAATTTCTTAACTCTGCATGAAGCAATTGATAAATTTAGTGCAGATGGAATGAGACTATGCTTAGCGGACTCCGGTGATAGCGTTGAGGATGCCAATTTCGTTGAAATTACTGCGGATGCTGGCATTCTTCGTTTGTATACGTTCATCGAATGGGTAAAAGAAATGATCGCGTCGAAAAGTTTACTGCGTAAAGATGCTGCGAGCACATTTAACGATAAAGTATTTGTGAGCGAAATGAACTTAAAAACAAGTCAAACCGATGAAAATTTCAAGAAAATGCTGTTCAAAGAGGCCTTGCGGTCCGGTTTCTTTGAGTTTCAACTCGCTCGTGATAAATATCGAGAGCTGTGTGGAGCAGCCGGCATGCATGTCGATCTAGTATTTGAATTCATTCGTCGGCAAGCTTTGCTACTAGCTCCCATTTGTCCTCATGTTGCCGAACATGTGTGGGAACTTCTTGAAAACAAACAAAGTATTCTGTTTGCACTATGGCCCGAAGTGGGCGCCATAAATGAAATCGATATTCAATGTTCCGATTATCTAATGGAGGCTGCACATTCGTTTCGTTTGAGCCTGAAAAATACTCTCCAAGTTAAGGGCAAGGGTGGAAAGGAAAAAGCTGCTGATCCCAATGTCAAGCCAAGCGGTGCAACTATTTGGGTGGCAAAAACTTATCCACCGTGGCAATGTTGTGTTCTGGATACAATGCGTGAATTGTACGAGAAGAATAACGGCCTTCCCGACAACAAAACCATTTCTGTTACTCTCGGTTCAAAAGAAATTTTAAAGAAGTACATGAAACGCGTAATGCCATTCGCACAAATGATTCGTGAGAAAGTCGAGGCACCGAACGGTAAAGGCAAAGCTGCCATGGCGGTCACGTTAGATTTCGATGAAAAGGAAGTTCTAGTCAACAATTTTGAATATTTAAAGAACACTTTAGATGTGAGTACTGTCGCTTGTATAACTTATAGAGGATTAAATTGATTTTGTCTAATTTTACAGGTAGATACTCTTTCCATTAAATACACTGATGATCCCTCCGTACCTGAAAAGACGAAGGAAGAAGTAAGACCCGGAGCGCCATATATTGCGTTTATAGTCTTACCAAATGTGCCTATTGTACTTCACAATCCCATTGAACGGTCTGGTTTATTTACTGTGAACACGGTGATTTCCGAAGGAGATACAGCAAAGACACTATATGAAAAAGTAGCGAAACTTATAGGCCTAAAAGGTACGATTTGCTTAAAATTTAAAACAAGAGTAATAACTTTATTAGCCCATTAATTTGCTTTCTATTTCGTTTAGATATTGTAGGACTAAAAGTCTGGCGATATGAAGATCCAGTCATGGGACCCAGAAAGATGCCACTTTTCGGTGATTATAAAACCGGAAAAGTTGAACTTTCCGTTGACAGCAAATTTGAAATTAATGTCGAAAAGAAGCAAGTTAATCTTATTAGTAACGGTAAAAATATTGATATTGGAATACAATTGATTTACGTCGTGGAATAGCATCTAGGATGAAGGTTTTTGGCACGTGTTTTTAGTTTTGAAAGTATTCTCTTTAATAAATAACGATTAAATATTTATTGTCATATTTATTCTTACTGATCTACCCCCGCTTACGACTAATACTGTTTGGTTTATTTCATGAAAATTGTGCTCATTAATAAAATTTTACGGAAGGAACTATGAATCCTGCAACGGTTAATTGGGAAAGTAATTAAATACATAACAGTTTAACTTATTAAATAACATTCTGTACATATTTGATATAAAAACCTAGACTAGAAATTTTACGAGATCTAAATTTATAGTTTCGATGTTACTTTAGTTATACACCGGACTTTTGTTTAATCCAGTTTCTAATAGAAGCAACCCTAGAATAAACGCCTGGGTAATTTGGAAGTGCACAACCATAGCCCCAAGATACAATTCCTATTATGACATTGTTTGAAACCAATGGTCCGCCCGAATCTCCTTGGCAAGAGTCCTTTCCTCCTTCCGTGTAACCAGCGCATAGCATCCTTTTCGTGATACCTTGGAATTTGCGATAGGCTCGACTGCACTTTGCCTGATTAAAGACTGGAAGTTGTACTGCGCGCAACCAGCTATTGCTTTCATTATCGTTCTTAGTGTGACCCCATCCGGTTACGTTGCACATTGTTCCATCGGTAATCGGTTCGTCCTGTTTGGGAAGGTCGATAGGCATCTTAGTTTCGTCGAAATCTATATCTTCAACTAGTTCAAGCAATGCGAAGTCGTAGTCTATTACGACGGTCTTGTACTTTTCGTGGCGAATAATGCGTTTGACATTGATAATTTGGCCATCGGTTGCATTTCGCAGCGATGAACCAACACGAACCCGTACCGTTCGTGTTGAATCATTTCTAGAAATATAAATCGGAAAATAAATTTACCATAGTCGAAACGTAGAAAAAAAAAAGATTTTATTTCATACGTGTATTTGTATATGCAGTGAGCAGCTGTAAGAATCCAGTTCTTGGCAATGATAGATCCTCCGCAAAAATGTTTGCGCTTGAAGGTATCAAGGGAAACTTGATGTGGCGCTTCGGTAATATTTACTGGAGTTCCGCCCACAATGCGTCCATCGAGCATTGGTCTGCGCAGAGGTTGGTCAATGGCTAGAATTAATGAATAGATACAGGTATTACAGTACAGCCATTCTTAATGGATTTTTTCAATTACTTCATAGGTCGTAGCGGTGTACGAGATAAAATCAAGCTTTGAGCCTAAAACGCCCTCACACTGCTCCCTCCCAAATATTTTCTGCATTGTATGTGACATGCCGACAACCTCAAGGATGTAAGCGTAAAATAAAAGAAATACACATTTTCGGTGTTGAATATTTTTTATTAATAAAGAGACAACCCGTTGGCCATTCTCCACTGGTCCTTTTTTTATACATTCTATTTAAAATTTCCACTAACCCGAAAAATAATAAAGTTTAATATTTATTTTATCAATAAAGACTAACAGTCTGTCTGTCCATCTGACCATCAATTTGATCGGTTATACTGTAGAGGACTTTCTATAGTTGAATCCTGGATTAGGAAGAGGATTCAACTATAAAAAGTCCTCTACAATTGGTGACCCCGACTAAGAATGTCAATTCAAATTATGAAGAAAAGTCGTATAACGCCGAAAAATTTTCAAAAAAAAAGTCGTAAACACTGAGGAAATTTATGAAGAAAAGTCGTATAACGCCGAAGAAATTTTCAAGAAAAATCATATTACAGCAATAAAGAAGAATTTTTTTTTTCAAGAAAAGAAAAAAAGAGAAGAATTTTTTTTCTCAATGAAAACAGAAGAATTTTTACAAGTAAAAAAGAAAAAGAGAAACATTTTTATGAAGAATAAGTAAAGAGAAGCAGTAGGAAATTGGTTAACTATAATAATTAATTATAAAATTATATTTAAAATCGAACTTTTCAAATATTTAACTATAGAATCAAATTATTCTGGTGTAACAATTTACATTCATACCAGTTAAAATTTTTTTGGTACAATGTATCTACTATTCTTATATTTTACTCTAGATACGGATGGTACATCTATCTACTACTACCTACTTAGTAATTACGAGGGTGAGTCAAATATAAACCGGACTTTTGTCTTTATGAGTCTCAGACTCTGTCGAGCGGTCTGGTTGGGTGGGGGGTCTTAGGTTGGTTTGTTAAGAGTGGGGACAGCCGCTCCCGGGCTGCTCATTCCTCCAGTTGATCAGAGCAAGTGGTTCCTTTATCCATTGAGCAACGTATTATTATTAAATTTTTAACAAATGAAGACGTTTCACCATCGAATATTTTGGCTAAGTTGAAGGTGCAGTTTGGTGACAATACGCTTTCACGGACACAAGTGTTTGATTGGGCTAGAAAATTTAAAAATGGACGAGAAAGTGTAGAAAATGAAACTCACGATCGACGCCCAAGATCAAGTGTAACTGATGACAATATTCGAGCGGTTCAATATCTAATCGAGGGTGAACGCCGATTCACTATTGATGAAATCGCTTCAGAAGTGGGTATTAGCCATGGTAGTGCTTATTTTATCATCACATATCATCTTGGCTTCCGAAAAAAGAAGGAAAAATCCCTTCAGAGAGGTCATTCTCCTCTATGACAATGCCCGACCTCACACAGCTGCATTGACAAAGGATAAATTAATTGAGCTGCATTGGGAGACCCTGGAGCACCCTCCCTATAGCCCAGACTTGTCCCCATGCGACTATTTTTTGTTTGGTCCCATGAAGGAAGCTTTGGGAGGCGAAAAATTTGAAGCGAATGAAGAAGTTGAGGAGCGCGTGCGCAACTGGTTGACAATTCGACCTCAAACTTTCTATGAAGAAGGAATTTTTAAGCTGCCAAAACGTTGGGAAAAATGTGTAGAGCGTGCAGGAGACTATGTAGAAAAATGATTAAAGTCTTATTTGAATATTATTACTGTTAATAAATGTGTATAAAAAAAGTCCGGTTTATATTTGACTCACCCTCGTAGTTTAACACCATTGGTGATTGGTACATAGTACCTACTTTATTTATGTCTTACACCATGTGTGGACGATATAGTGGTGACTACTTAATAATTGGTTTAGCACCATTGGTGGATTGTATGGACATTGTACACACCAATAATTCATTTCCTCATATTCATTATACTCTTTGTATAAAGACTGAAAAATTCTGAATATAATGAACTTATAACACTTTTAGTATAATTGAAAGAGGTTTTTCTTAAATGCGTTAGCCACGTATTATATCGTACCTCATTTACTTTCAGATTGCAATATGCAACTTATCCATGATCATCTTTCAGAGATCTTAATTGTTCCATCTATATTGATGGTATTTTGATTTTTTCTGGAAATAAACATTTGTAAACTGTTCTACATCGCATAGCGATAAACGGTGTATCAACTCAACAAATGTAGGGCAGTTAACAAAGAAAAGAAATCGCATTTTTAAAATCAGTTGAATTTAAATTGTTAACGGGATAAAACACATTCTACGTTACTACGTTGCAGAATTGTGAAAAAAAAATTTTCTTTAGAGTATCGTTAATTGTATAAATAATTAATAATTAAAAAAGTTTTTAAATAATAAATAAATAAAAAATGTGTGATCAATTAATCTTTAACAAAATAAGCTATTATTAACATTAAGGAATCGAACTTTTCAGTAGAATGAATTATTTTTAACTAAAAACTTCTTAAATTTTTTTCTATTTTATTTACAATCAACGACGACTTGGATTGTCGATATATGAGCCGTTGATTTTGAAAGTGTAATAAGTTACTTTTTCAAAAAAAATTTGTTGCGACATTCTGAATACGTTTTATACAACATAAAGCAACTCCCTGAAAACATCTTGATGCAATTGTTTCATCTCACTTTTAACAAATACAAGTAAATCTTCTCGACAGTTGGCATCAATATATTTAAACATGTTAAAACGCAAAACCTTTAAATATCTCGATTTAAAAACAAAATGACTTATTCCACTTTCAAAATAAACGGCTATGGACAATCCAAGACGACGTTCATGTCCACTAGAGTACTAAACACTCAGTGAACAATTTCGTTTTAATAAATAAACCATTACAAGAGATGTCGCGAATTGTGATATCACCACAATACGATAAATCGAGAACGTTTTGTATTTTTTTTTTATTGAAAATATCATATTTCTTTTATCTTCAGGTGTGCTATTTTATAGGTTCAAAAAAGGCATAGAGATTCTTGTTTGAACAAAAGTCATTCTATTCGTCACATAACAATTCCCAAGACCTCAACATCCCCTTATAAGACATAGCTGTGCCCATCCCTACAAAATGATATATTGCGTGCACGGACGCAAGGTATAACATTATTTGATTTATAAAATGATGAAAGAACGTTCTTACCCGAACTTAACACTACACAAGTTAATAGAAAAATTAGATAAGAAACCATCTTTATACTGTTTTTAAATTCTAAATTAAAATTGTGTTGAAAGTTATTT
This sequence comes from Beris morrisii, assembly GCA_951812415.1. Classification (NCBI taxonomy): domain Eukaryota; kingdom Metazoa; phylum Arthropoda; class Insecta; order Diptera; family Stratiomyidae; genus Beris; species Beris morrisii. Next base: position 33,507,041 of record OX638311.1, read on the forward strand.
ACTACTTTATTTATATACGAAATTTTTGGACAATATCCTGTTTTATCGCCAATCAGTAATTTTACTTCTATAGGTCATGGATCGAAAAATGTTCTAATCATAAAAATCAAATTAACCTAATTTCTAAATAAATCACGGTTAGATCAAGGTAAAGCAGACACGTAATAGTAGGAATTATCCAAATTTTTAATCTTTGAAGAGCCTTGACAATAATCTTTTCTGTAATTCTTATCTTGAAATTTATATTTATTCTTTTCTGCTTGTGGATGATTTTTAATAAAAAAAATTTTGACGGTCAGCAATGTTTGGGTATGAATTCAAGATAGCAATAAGTTGATACGAATTTTATTTAAACTATATCCAAGGTGAATAAGATAATTATATCTCTTCATTGAATAATGTTGCATAAGTAGAATCATTTGGATTACTTCGACAACTGATATGTGTACATACTACTCCTATAACTAAGACATTACATTCCCGGTCGAAATTTATGGTGTCTTGTTTTAGTCTGCCAAAACTTTTTCACACTTCAAATTCCCTTCTCTAATATTTGTCTTGTTGGGGATGTTAGTCCTAACTTCCTGAAAGGAAGACCGACTTACTGCGAATTTCGTCTCTGTATCTCGAGGATAAGCTGGAATGTTCAGTCATCCTCCATCTTTGGAAATAACGTTTGGTTAGAATATCACAAACAATTTCAAATAATGGTAATGCATATTTTTGTTATAAAGGTTTTTTTTATTTAGTGTTTTTCTAACGACTACAACTAGCCACTGCTGTGCTAAATATTACTTCGAAATTTCGAAGATTTTGGACATAAACACAATTACAGGTTTTTGAAAATTTGCTGGACCACACAATTTTGAATTTATGGATACAAATCATTGCTATTTGATGATAGAATAATCCAGGATTGAAATCCTTAAAGGTGGGAACCTCCTTTACATGGTCGAAAAATACATGATTTTCACGAATTATTTTCTCAGGTATAATAACTCGAAACACTTTGAAATTTTTATGAAAATTTAATGCATAATTCAAGAGATGTTTAATTTAAAAATAGATGCCATGTTAATATCGCCTCGTTTACTGAGTTGCTTAGCTGCGTACACTCTAGAGTCCTTAATTTTGATCTGAACCAAAAAAAAACAAAAAGTTTTTGTAAAGTTTATGATACTAGATGACGTCGAGTACCTTAAAGAAAAAGTTTAAATTGCATGTTTTACACAGTTTTAAATTTAAAGTGCATTTTTCGACTTTCATCGACTTTAAAATACGAAAAAAATATGTAAAATTTTTTTTTTAAAAAACAATTAATAGAGAAATTAATTATCTATAAAATGAGCCATCATAAAGCCAAATCGGTTCAGTAGAATTTTCTCAATTGTGTACGCAAAATAGAAAAATGATGTTTCAAGGTAAACGCGTTTAAAGTTTTGGAAACATAAAAATACTATGTACTCGTCACCCGCCCCCTCCGCTTTATGAGCTGTAATTCGTAAACACTGCAGATATCGACTTGAAATTTTTTCAGAGAATATTCTTGAATAGTTTAGCAATCGATTAAGACTATTTCCAAAAAATTTTTTTAACCAATAAAGAAAGTCCCCCCTTAAGAAAGGCGTCGGCTGATTATTATTTAGTATCTGCTGCTTACAATGTGCTACAACAAAAATTTTTCTAAGTACAATGTTGAGAAGGGTTTGTTGCGAAATGTAAGCGATAGAACTTGTAGCGTTCTATACTATGTTTCTACATTTTATCAACATCTCCCATCAAACGAAATGCATCGGAAATGAATCACTTATGTTCACGAGATAATTCACTTACGATTCTTAGATGAATCACTGTTCCTTTTTTTTGTTATGGACGGTAAGTAACCTACCTAGAGCCTGCCTGAGGAACAAGTCGGATTACACGCACATCATTAATTTTAATTAAACTCATGCAAGTGGGAAAAATTTAGAAATGGAAAATGTATATAACGTGCGTTCAAAAGCCAACAAAGAATCAGCCCGTACGATCTACCTTGGTAATTCAAAAACGAGTAAAAAACAAAGCATTCAGTTCTTCACCTAAGAATCGTAAGTAATCTTACATGTGATTGCGAACACATATTTCACCTAGATGAATCATTACGGAATCACTTTTGATTTACTGGGATGATATCGCTTCTTTGTAATGTGTTTGCATTTTTGTTTTGCCGAACTGGGGCATATCTTAATTTTTTGCATTATGGAAATCCTCATACATATTTTTTTTTTTATAAAATAATTTATAATTTTGTGTGCTGCGTGCGACTAGGAGTGAAAAAGAGGTAAGATCCCTTACATATCCAAAAATTGGGCATGTAAATCTCTGAATACTGTCGAGATTTTTGAAGAGAAGAAAAGAAAATTGTATAGATATATTGTTGCAAGATCAGTTGATCTTGTTGCCTGAGAAAAATAACTTTTTATTTGCACCATTGGAAAATTTGAATAATTAGATTGAAGTAAGATTGTGTGCTGATTTCTTCTATTAAACGTATGAATAGCGCATTTTATCGCTCTCACGTAATCGTGCGTTCAAATGGATTTATCGATTATAAATCTCAACTAATAAACTTTTATATTCCATATTTACTTTCGATGAAGCAAAATTATTATCAAACATGCAAAGATATTTGCGATAATTTTGTCTAAATTGATAATCTTGAAATTGGGGCTAATTGATTTGGAGATTTACCATGCGAAATAATTGTCGTGCCCTGACCTACAGAAAGTTTAATGGCCTCTGTCTTTGCTCAAATAAATGATAACAAATTTGAAGGATCAAGTCGAACTATATAAAGAACGTTTTTGATCAATTTCAATATAGTTAAAAATTGAAAATTAAAAATCACTTAACGATGATTTCCTATCTTGGTTACTTGCTATTAATTGGTGCTGTATTCAGTGCAGGTATTTAACAATTTTTAGTATTTTATATAATATTTTTTCAAGAAGCTCCAAGAACGTGGTCAAAAATACAGGTCGAAATCAAAATCTCTAGGTTCTGGGAGTTAGTTCTTACAGTACTTACTACTATAAGTTAATTTTATTTATTTCAGCAATAGACGAGGCTCCGCACAGACCAATGCTCGATGGACGTATAGTTGGTGGCACCCCATTAAATATTACTGAAGCACCGTATCAAGTTTCCCTTAACACTCATGCCTTTGGTCACTTTTGTGGTGGATCTATCATTGACAAAAAATGGGTTCTAACAGCCGCTCATTGCACCGATAGTTACAAGTATAAAACATCGGTATTTTATATTTCAACATACTATATTTAATTGGATCCTTTTTTTAGAACTCAAGCGGTGCCATTATTAAGAGTACGCATTGGGACTTCGAAGAGGTTATTAGATGGCGAGATAATTTCTGTAAAACGGATCATTCAGCATAAGCAGTTTTCTATGACAAAAATTGACTACGACTTTTCCTTGCTCGAATTGGTTAAAGAAATTGACTTTGACGATACAAAGATGCCCATTGGTCTTCCTGCCCAGAATCAATCGATTGCGGATGAAACAATGTGCACTGTAACAGGATGGGGTCACACTCAGAACGGTCAGGAAAGTAATAATTGGTTGCGTGAAACACAAGTGCCGATCTTTAACCAGAAAAAGTGTAAGACAGCCTACAAGCAATTCGGAGGAATCACAAATAGGATGATATGCGCTGGATATCCACAGGGCGGAAAGGATGCTTGCCAAGGAGATTCGGGTGGTCCTTTGGTTTCAGATAATGTTTTAGTTGGAATCGTGTCCTGGGGCTATGGTTGTGCACGTCCTAGCTACCCGGGCGTTTATTCTAGAGTTGCTTATATAAGAAATTGGATTAAGGAACAGTCTGGCGTATAATACTTGAACAATAGTATTTAAGGAGTATTTTTTTTATGTGTAATATAATAGTTAATATTTCGTTTTCATAACTTTTATTCAGGATTTTGTTGTTGAAACCAATTCACGAACATTATGTAAATTTCTAATTTCTTTCCAGGCTATTCAAATGGGTAATTTTTCACTATAACATAATTTTTTAGGTGGGAGAATGCCCTGGCTCGGTAATACAAAAATAAGATTTCTAGCCAGTGGCGTACTCAGAATAAAATTTTGAAGTTGTGGTACCGGCGCCTTTAGCCACTGTGTAAAACACAATTGTTACGTTTTCACTGTAGAAGTCAAAATTCCATAAATGTTTAACAGAGTTAGACCAATTTTGTTACGTTAGTTTCATTCAGAGCGACTAGCACTATCTTGTGGCTACATCTACAGTAGGGTTACTGTATACGCACTCACACCAAAACAGTCTCTAAGAGGGGTTTGGCAGATGCGTACCAAGGTGAAAAACCAGTAAATTTAATTTTTTTTCATGTTTATGGGATTTCGAGTTATAAACATTCGAAATGATTGACTTTTCGCTAGACAATTATAAATTTCCATAAAAGAAATGAAAGAGATACGGAAATTTTCCATTGAAAACCACAATTTCGCGCACTCACACTTCCATACCAAAGAAAAACAAGTACTAGAATTGTGGAAGGGAACCGACAGCTTTTTTCCGACTCTTCACATATTTGCACTAACACACTTCAAAAACGCAATTTGATAGCAATGTTCAGTAGTACAAAAACAGGCGAACTAGTACATAAACAGGCGATTTTTGTGAGGTTAAATCACAATTTCTAGTACAGAAACGACCGAATTAGACGTATCTGGCAAACCCTAGGTAGAGAGTGTTGTGTATCTAGTGACCCTAATCTACAGTACCTCTGCTACTGTAATGAGAAATCTAGTCTAATACTGACATTGTCTATGCACGGGCTTCGTGTGCCTTTTTTATTGTTACACGTTTCGGATCCACAACTATTTTCTGATAAGGAATAAGCATTCTGTTAGAAAATGCATTGCCGGAACATTCTTCTAGCATATGTCTAACATACGTGTAGAATCCAAGTTTCAACTTCTTCGCAGTAGCCGTTAGAGTTCAAAATAGAGGTGAACTATCGACAAAGCTTATTTTCGGGAGTTTATAGGTAGAGTCCGTAACTGTAAAAGCGAATTCTACAGCATGATGAACGTTGGACATATGATAGAATTCCTGGAACTATCCTATACACCATTGGAAGTTGGATATATAACAATACAGAAAATTATTCTTAAGTGACCTCATCATAACTAAGAGATAATTTGTATAAGCAATTCTATTACACCCCTTGAGTCTATAAAAAAATTCAGAAATTTATTTGTAGGCGATTATATATAAAGCCAGTGGAAATAAAAAGTCATTCGATATTTCATCAAACTTTGAAGATATGACGGAATTCGTGAAAAAACATTTTACAGCAACTAAGGAATTGAATATAAAAAACTCCTGAAATTTGTTTTTACTTGATTATAGGTAAAAAATCTGCCAACAGTCTGGGCGCAACTTTATTATTTTTTCGGTAGAAGTTTGGAATGCGTTCAATTCTGAGACGCGGTGCGGTGTAGGTTACTATGGGACTGAAAACTCAGAAAAAAGTTCAGAAAAGGTTAGAATGAGGTCGCGCTAGAATACTTACGACGCTACCACATATAACATATGAATTACATAATTGGGTCATACTCCGGGACGAGATCTAAGTCGTAGTATAATATCAGTTGTTACGTGATTATGAGATTTTTAGTGATTTGGTTATCAATCGTCTTATCAATCGTAAGAAATATGTCGAAAGCCTTACGTCCTATTGGAGTTGAATATCTAAAAACACTGAAATTAACTTTTGACGATTATGTAGGAAGCCTTAGGAAGTAAAAATGAATTTGATATTTCATTAGAACTAAGAAATATGTAGAAATTTGTGAAAACATTTGCAACCCCCTTGTACCCAGTTAGGGGTTGAATATTAGGAAATCCTGAAATGAGTTTTTAGATATATGTAAAGAAAGCCCGAGCAAGTAAAACCCAATCCCATGTCTTATCACTCCTAAGAGATATGACGAAATTCGTGAAAACGTGTTCAACCCGTTTATACACTCTTAGGGGTTGAAAAAAGAAAAAATTTGAAAACGTGTTTTAGGTGATTATTAAACAAGCCCGTAGAAGTAAAAATATATTCGATATCTAATCAGACCGGAGAGATACGGCTGAATTCGTGAAAATGTATACAACCCCTTTACACCATCGTGGGGGTCGAATTTAAAAAAATCCTGAAAACACTTTCTAGGTATTTATATGAATAATACGTGGAATAAAAATAAATTCAATATTTGAAAAGACCTAATAGATATGACGAAAATCGTGAAAATATATGCATTCCATTTTCACTGATCATTTTTTTTGCCCCCCTTCTGTACGCCAATAAATATTTAATTTTTTTTTTAATCAAAATTACTTTTCTAGTTGACTTACATGTATATGTATGTATATACTGAGTTTCAACTTTCTAGCATAAGCCGTTCTATAGTTAGGAAAAACACCCCCCACCCCCGTACCATACTACCCCTATAAAAAATTATATTTTTCCTACATGCTACTACTATAGTTCTATCTAAATACCAAGTTTTAGCTTGATGTCATTTTAGGTTCTCGAGATATAAGAATCGGAACTTTTTCCTTTTCACCCTTCCCCAGCCTCACCCTCTACACCCTCACCCAAAAAAATTTTAATTTAAGAGCTTATAGGATTTGGGACCTATAAGCCCTCAAACGTTTTGCGTACGGCCGACGGTGCACAGACGGACTGAAATTTTTCCTTGCTTTTTTGGTGTTTACATATTAGTCATGAAACGTGGAAAAAAAAATTTTTCGGGGTAGCAAATTTTTTTTTTAAAAATCGATAGCAATACTTTATTATTAAAATAATTATTATTAAAATAATAAAGTAAAATTGCCGGTGGAAATATTTTCAAAATTTAGTCTATTGAGATATCGAATTAGTTATAAACGCCTAAAAAGAGTTTTCGTAATTTTTAAGAATTCAACTCCTTAAATGTTTATAAAGGGCTGTACATATTTTACAAATTCAGACTGTCTCTTAGGTGTGAGAAATATTGAATTCGTCTTTACTTCCACGGTCTTTATTTTTTCTTTATTACTTTATTATTTTAATAATAAAGTAATAATAAAAATAATTTTTAAAAAAAAAACTTTGCTACCCCGAAAATTTTTTTTATACGTTTCTTGACTAATAAGCACCAAAAAAGCAAAAAAAATTTTCAGTCCGTCTGTGCGCCGTACGCCGTCCGCCGTCCGCCGTACGCAAAACGTTTGAAAGCTTATAACTCTCAAAGTCTTTGAGCTATTAAGTTGAATTTTTTTCTGTTGGTAAACTGAGCAGACCCCTTCAAGTGGCCACCTTTTGAGTGGCGGGGGTGTGAGGGGGGAGGTGGGGGAAGCGTTTTAGACGGAAAATTTTGGTTTCCAGATCTCAGTAACCACTTAGGCTAGGAAGCTGAAACTTGGAATTTATATAGAGCATCGATAGTGGACCCATTTGCAAAAAAAATTATGATATAGGTAAGGGGGTGTGGGAGTGGGGGGAATAATAATGCGTCCGAAACGCAAAAAAGCCGAGATTGAGACATTCTAAAATCCATATCTCCTAATCGGTTAATGTTACGAAATTAAAACTTAATGAACATCTGTGGGTATACTAGGAGAATAGATCGGAAACAAATTTTTGAGTGGCGGTAGTGGCGGTAGTGGCGTACGGAGGTGGGGAGTGTAAAACTTTAGATTACGATATCTCACGAACCAATTGCACTAGAAAACTAAAATTCGGTTTCTGTATAAGGGTTGACAAATAAAGTTTGCTGAAAGTAAATTTTAAGGGGCGGTGGAGCATGGAAGTGGAGGGGATAAGAATTTTTCTAAAAAATTACATATCATATCTCAAGAACAGTGTAAGATAGATGCTTAGAATTTTTATCATAAGTACACAGTAAAAAAAATGAAGGGAAAAAAAACTCCACTAGGTGTGCCATTAAGTCGGTTTTTTTTCGGTGTTTTATAATACCTATCAGCCGGTGTTAATGTTTTACACCCTTCGGATAAAATCGGTATTATCCAACCGGGCATTATAATTATTATTTATATTGATGAAAAAAGGTTGTCCAAATGATCAATTTTGTACTTGATATATTATTCGATCGGTGAAATAAAATAATATCTTCGTGGTAAACTTTCGCACCACATCTGGAGAATTAAATACATAAGCGGTGAAATAAAAAGATTATAAAAGTTTCATTCGAATTAATTCAATTATATATTTCAATATTTTTTTATAAATAAATTACAGATTACATAAATTTTTACAAGCATTACAATAGAGCCTTTGTTGATACCATGTAAGAAAAATGATCATCATAACAAAATGTTTCTTCAAATGGCTCTTTATTTTTGAAAATAATTACACTTTTAATATGGAATGAATTCAGGGTGCCAATTTTATTATATGCTTGTAATAATGTTGAAAACTTAATTGTTGCAAAATAAAATATATTTCATTCATCTACTCAATGATTTTGTGAGAATTGTGGTTGTCCGTTTAAGTATGCAGTCAATTAAATTAACATTTTCAGTTTCACTTTCCACTAGTACAAACTTTTCAATATTAGGTATTAAATTTTACTCGAAACACTTTCTTCATTTTCACAACTTCAAACACTAGATGACAATGACAGATATTATAGGGTTCACTATCAAATTGCAATCCAAAATGCGTAAATTTTTATCCAATTGGTGCAAGCTTTCAAACAGGATGAAACATGCACATAATTTTTATGCAGCTGGTGTTACCCCGGTTGGATAATTTTTTTGCAAAGTAAGTTTTCGGTTGGAGAACAAACTTTTAACACCATATACTCATTATAATTACCGTGTTGGATAAAATTTTATTAAACATCTAATTTGCGGTGAATTTTCTTGACATTAATTCACCGATTGGATATAAAAGATGCGTTATCCGCTTACTGGTGTAATAAGACCACATAAATTTTTTACTGTGTAGGACTAATAGACTCCTAGCAGAAAAAAAAATTTGGGGGTGTGGGTGTAGAGGGTGAGGGTTGGGCAGGGTGAAAAGGAAAAAGTTCCGACTTTTATATCTAGAGAACTTATAATAATATATAGCTGAATCTTGGTACTTAGATAGAGCTATAGTAGTAGCATGTTGGAAAAATATAATTTTGTATACTGATAGTATGGTACGGGGGTGGGCATCTGTTTTTTCCTATCTATAGAACGGCTTATGCTAGAAAGTTGAAACTCGGTATGTATATGTAAATTAACTAGAAAAGTCATTCTGATTAAAAAAAATTCAAATATCTATTGGCGTTCGGTAGGAGGGCAAAAAAAATTATCAGTAAAAATGGAATGCATATATTTTTACGACTTTCGTCATATCTATTAGGTCTTTCCAAATATTAAGTTCATTTTCATTCCACGGATTTTTGATACAAATACCTAGAAAGCGTTTTCAGGATTTTTTAAATTCGACCCTCAACGTGGTGTAATGGTGTTGTATACATTTTCACCAATTCAGCCGAATCCCTCAGGTCTGTTTAGATATCGAATAACTTTTCACTTCTTGTTTAATAACCAACTAAAACCCGTTTTCAAGTTTTTTCCTTTTTCAACCCCTAAGAGGGTATAAACGAGTTGAAAACTTTTTCACGAATTTCGTCATACCTCTTAGGAGTGATAAGACATCGAATTGGTTTTCACTTCCTCGGGCTTGCTTTATACAGGGTGTTTGGCACTCCGTGTGCCACCTTGTAAGGGGTTATTCCTTGATATATTTGGAGAAAAAAATTGTTCTACAGGGTGGGTCAATTTTTAATATTAGTGGATATACAGGGTTGTTAAGAAAAGTGTTTTTGACCGGTACGCTTACTCACTTAAAACGTTAAATCTTGAAAACGAATAATCACAAGGCAAAGTGTTATAACTTGTTTTTAAGGTAATCGAATTACCTTTCATTTGATGTAACAGTCTAAATTGTAACTGCACCCAATCTTGAGATATTTACTCGAAAACACAGATTTTTGCTACGTCAACCCTAAAAATTCAGTGATCAATGTAGTTTTTCTCAGAAAACTCCATTATAAAAATGTCATTTTAATTTAATTTTTTTATGAGTCGTATTATTACCTACAAAAGCTGCATACATACTGCATAGTTACGATTAACATTTTGGAAGTAACAGGTAAAAATGCATATCGCATAAAAATTAAATATTTAAAAAATCAGTGCATGTGCATGTTGATCTACGCTATTTGCTTGAATTGAAAGAATTTAATAATGGTTTTTATTTCAAATATTTTTATTATAATAAATGTTCAAAATGGCCACCTTCATTTTGAATGTACGCTAAAGCTCGTTTGTCGAGCTTGGTATTCATATTCCTCAACTGCTGCCTTACTTCTATTGCTGCCGCATCGATCCTGATATTTAGATCTTCCAATGCTTCTACTGGCGTTTTGGGCGCTTTGTTTTCGCCAGCTTCTACACCTCACCATTCATTTTAACATATTTTTGGCTCTACTATAATCGATCTATATAAATTCCAAGTTTCAACTTCCTAGCATAAACGATTCCTGCGATATACAAACCCAAAGTTTTTCGTGTAAAACGCTTCACCCACCTACCCCATTACACACTTATCCCCCAGTTATCACTTAAGGGGGTTCACCCAATCTAACCACACATTTTTTTTAAGTTAATATCTTAACGAATTCGGGAGCCTTTAAACGTGTTGTCAAACGGCGTATACGGCGGAAAGACAGACTTTCTTCTTATTTTTTTTTAGCCTACTAGTCCTAAAACGTGAAATAAAAAATTTCAGTCGACCACAATATTTATTATAAAAAATATTAAAGTAAAAACGAAAGAAAAATCAATTTTTACAACGCTGAATTTTTTTCAGAAAACTTTCACGATTTCCGAAAGAAGAAAAATTTCATGAAAAGCTTTATTTATCGCTTCAAAGAAAATTTCTTCACCTTTAAGAGCGTTTTTGATCCGGTCCCTTTTCTATCCTATTTAAAAAATTATTCGAACTTAAATTTATTACGTTACGTACGTATTTCGAATGGCGTCTCCAATGCACTTATGCATTCAAGTTAACATTTCGTAACATCAATTTCATGTAGTTAACACTACTAATCTCATTAATTAAATACTCGTAACTACAGAAGTTAGACACTTGAGGTCCAAGTTATTAGCACGATTAACACTTTCAATAACAATAATAACACTTTCTCAAGTGCGCAGTCAACGGAATAGTTATTAAAACTATTACCTGGATTACAGATTACATTGTGCTATAAACTGAAAAAAATAAAATAGGTTAAATTAAATTTTATAAAAAGACCTTCCGCGACGACTCACTACTCTTAGATTAGTCGTAACCTGCAGAGAGGATAAGATAACTACAGGTGTTAATACCCTATATAAAGGGCGACATTAAGTTTTTCAGTTTCAAGTCGCAGAGTAGTCCACAATGTTCTTTTACGCTAGTTTGTTCGTAGTTATTGGCGCTGTTTTCAGTGCCGGTTAGTGAACTGTTACATTTTTTTCCATATTAGTTATAAACATTTTTAACAATTCATGTATATTAGACTGTTTGATATTTATAAAGTTTATTCTAAAATTTAAGCAATCGATGACGCTACTCCCAAGCCAAGACTAGACGGCCGAATTGTCGGAGGGTTCAAGATGAACATAACAGAAGCACCTCATCAAATTTCTCTACAAACGGCTTACGGTCATATTTGTGGTGGATCCATTATTAGTAAGAATTGGATCCTTACGGCAGCTCATTGTACCAAGTTAGTCTAATTGCGCTACCAAAAGCTAAACCCAAAATTATGAAATTAACAATTTCAGCCAGCAAGATGCGAAACGAATGAAAGTGCGGGTGGGATCTTCAGAGTCTGCTCTTGGTGGTGAGATAATCCAGGTGAAAAAGATTGTCCAGCATACGAAATTCAACTATCAAAATATCGATTGGGACTACTCGCTACTTGCGCTCGAGAAGGATATCGAATTCGACGATAGTAAGAAAGCGATTGGCCTTCCCGATTCGGAGGAGGTTACCATGGATGGAACGCTTTGCACTGTAACGGGCTGGGGAAATACACAGAACGGTCAAGAAAACCGAAGTTGGCTACGCGGTGCTGAAGTCCCAATTGTCAATCAGCAACTCTGTGCCGAAGAGTACAAGAAATTCGGAGGTGTTACGGATCGAATGATCTGTGCCGGATTCACCGAGGGTGGAAAAGATGCTTGCCAAGGTGACTCGGGTGGACCCTTGGCTCATAATGATGTTTTGATCGGTGTTGTTTCGTGGGGTTACGGTTGCGCAAAACCCGATTATCCTGGCGTTTATTCTCGTGTCGCCTATGTAAGGGATTGGATCAAGGAAACTACTGGGATTTAAAGTGCTGTTACACTCAAGTTATTTGCATAATTTTTACTATTTTTGTTATTAAATCATAAATCTAAGGAATTTTGGTTGTTTTTTTGTTTTCGATCGATATTCTGCTTTTATAGTGATTTAAAACGTTGTTGCGATAACGCGACTTGGTCCTACAATAGAAAACCATAATGAGGCCTCTGCTGTTGTATGGATTGGAGATAATAATGCGGGTGTCTGAAAAATGTATGGACGAATTTTAAAAGGATCCTATGGCGGCCAATTGGGCTCAGTTTGTTCTTGAAAATTAGCCAAAATATATAAATATATATTATTTTTTGTTTATTTGTGGCCAAAAACCTCAAATCCGCTCGACGTCCGTCCGTCCGTCCGTCCGCCCGTCCGTCTGTCCGTGAACACGATAACTCAAGAACGCCTTCACCTAGGATCTTGAAATTTTGAATCTGGATGTTTGGTTGAATTTGTAAGGCTAAGTTCATTAACGGGCAAAATCATCCTACTCCTTCGGGTAGCTGCCATACAAAATGTCCTTAAAACACGTGTTCAATAATATTGGTCGATAACTTCAGAAGGGTTTAAGCTACGACATTGAAATTTTGTATGTGTTATTTTTCCAATAGTTGGAGCTAAATATATGATTATGAAGAAAATCCTGTAAGTCCTTCGTGTAGCTGCCATACAAATATCCTGTCAAAATGTATTCACTTAATTTACGAAACTCACTATAACTCAAGTAATCTTTTAGCTACGAATTCGGAATTTTGTACAAATTAGTTTTGAGTGAAAAGAAAGTTCGGCTTTATTAGTCAGCAAAACCCTATTACTCCTTCGGGTAGCTGCCATACAAAATGTCCTTAAAACGCGTGTTTAAGAATATTGGCCGATAACTTCACAAGGGTTTAAGGTACGTCTTTGAAATTTTGTATGTGTTATTTTTTCAATAGTTGGAGCTAAATGTATTATTATGAAGAAAATCCTATTAGTCCTTCTTGTAGCTGCCATACAAATATCCTGTCAAAACGTCTTCACTTAATTTACGGAACTTACTATAACTCAAGTAATCTTTCAGCTATGAATTGGAAATTTTGTACAAATTAGTTTTGAGTAAAAACAAAGTTCGAGTTTACTAATCAGCAAAATCCTTGTACTCCTTCTGGTAGCTGCCATACAAAATGTCCTTAAGACACGTGTTCAACAATATTTTTCAATAACTTTTGAACGCTTCAAGCTACGAATTTGAAATTTTGTACACGTTCATTTTTAAATGGTTCCAAAGAAAAGGATAAATATGTAAGAAATCGAGAGAGTCCTTTCTGCACCTCCCATGTGAAAGTCCTTCAAAAAGGACATTTTTTTCGATGACTTACCCAGTTCAAAATATGAAATTAAACACTGAATATTGTCTTTTAGGTTTGAGTAGCAATCTAATGGCAGTCCTTAATAAAGGACATACAACATGCACACACGTAATTCTACTAAATCCCCAACTACAATATAAATCGGAGTTCAGTATTCATCTAGAGTATTATACGATTGGCTTGCAGCCGATCGTGACTGCAGTATGTTTTAAATGGCGGAATGCCGACATTGCTGAAAATTGCGATATTTTTTTTTAACCTAGTTTTTTCTATGAAAACTCAATTCCAGATGAGAAAACTTGTCTAATTCTCAATTTTAAATATGTTTATAAACTATTTAACTTTGCTTTGCCTAACAAAAGCTTGCACTTTAATAGAAAACTTGGTTTTTATCATCCACGTCATGCACCCGCCATACAAAATTGTCGCGATTTGTATGGAGCTGTCATGTTTGTTATGACTCTGGTTTTTTATGTTCAATTCAGCTGCGCGGCTATAGTTCAGAGGGCTCTGGCTACCCCCATGAAGATTCACGCTACGCGCCTGATAATAGTAAAAACCCCATTTCCTACTTTTAAAGTAGTAAATTTTACTTAGAGTTCATCCTATCTTAATACAAATATGAAAATGAAGAAAATAATATAAAAAAAAATATTTGTATAAATCAGCGCCGCATGTACTAGGTTTACAAGACGCTTATCTAGCTCTGTCTAATCTTTTAGGCAGTAGCTCAGAAAATAAATAAATAAATAAGTTATAGTTCAAATTTTGTTCGAAGAACAACCGCAAATCTGATTGCCGTCCGAAAACACCGAGCACACCTTCAAATAGTTACCATAGAAATGTCATTAAAATAAAAGTTTTCTTCTATTAACCGGTAACTTCAGAGCTTCAAGAAAGGAATTCGGATTTGTTAGTTTACCGGCAGGTTTAGAAACAAGAACGAATATAAGACAAATCAATCGACTCTAAACAAAAACGGACAAATCCTTATAAAATTTGTTTATTCCACAACAATGAAATTTTAGTCAAATAATGTATAAAATAATTTGTTTCCTTAACTTAACTCATAAGCTACATTCTGTTTGTATTGGGCTTGAGACATCTTTTCCTACGCTCATGCACCAGGAGATGTTTGCTTAAGTGCGTTTGACGAATGAATTGCTTCTCGCATTGATTGCATGGAAACGGTTTGTTTTCTTCGTGTAGCAACAAATGGCATTTTAGGTTCTGCTGATTCGAAAAGGTCTTTTCGCATACCTTGCATTGGAACGGTTTCTCAATGCTTCCCACGTGACTCTTAGTATGCCTGCGCAGAATGAATTCCCTAGGGAATGCCTTATCACAATATTCGCACGAATAGGTTATGTCGCTGGTGTGTACTTCACGATGATACTTCAAGCTGTACTTATTGGCAAAGCGTTTCGGACAAATATCGCATTTAAGTGGTTTTATTTTGGTCAAATCGTTTCCATGGGCTTCCAAATGTTGAAGAGTTTCGGCAACGTGAACTTCGGTATGGTTCTTAAGGCCCTGCTTGTTTTTGTAGGTTTTAGGACATTTTTCACATTTAAAAGGCTTCAAATTCTCCATCGTGTGGGCTTTAACATGTTGCGTTATGTAGTATTTGTTGAAGAACTGCTTGTCGCAGTAGTCGCAGGTGTAGGGACGATTTGCTGCGCTGTGAGTTCCAAGATGGTAGTTCAGGTTCCCTTTGTAGTTAAAACGCTTCGGACAAAGACTGCACTGATAGCGGCGTCCATTTGCATGCGTTTCCGAATGGTATTTTAGCTGGTATTTATTATTGAAAGTTTTCGAACATGTTTCGCAATGAAACGGTCTTTGGCCAGTAGTGGAATGATTGTCCATGTGGTATTTCACGCTGCGCTTGTTGAAAAATGCCTTCGGGCACATTTCACATTTGAATGGTTTTTCACCAGCCGTCGTATGTACGCGTAGGTGATCTTTTAAATAATGCGGAAATGCAAATTTTCGGTTGCAGAACTCACACGTGAATTTCTTCCCGCCTCTATGCACGAATAGATGGCGTTTTAGACTAGCCTTTGTTGCATACTCCTTCTCACATTTATAGCAATCAAATTTCGATTCGGCACGACTCAAACGGTTTCGTTTCTTGCAGCTTTTTTTGATCATGGAAAGATAACATTTTTCAAGCCGTTCCAATTCAAACTGTGTAGTATCTTCGACATCGTCGAAAGGGTAGTACTGATACTTCCACTTTGCTGCTGGAACATATTCTTTATGGCACATTCGGTGTTGGTAAAGTAGTTTTAGATTTCGGTAGTTTTCACCACAGCTATCGCAATCGTAAGTAACATTGGTGAACCTCAATTCGTCCAAGTTTATAGTCTCAGTTTCATTAGCCATAGCGTGAAAAAATTATTATTGATTAACTTTTGTCATGGATGTAGCTACCGCAATATTATCTGTTGGCATAAGAAAATAAAACATTATCGTTCAATTCCACAAATAAAATCCACATTCTTAAATATTTCCTATTTAATTATATGTACTCCACCGGATATATGAAATCTGGGCCGAAGGTGTTATATGTGGAAGATCAGACTAGGCCGAAGGACGTACTCGTACAGTAAACGTTTTACGCCAAAAAACGGTTTCAGCATGAATAAAAGGCAATAACAATCCATCTGAAACGCTCGCAAGCTGGGATCGAGATATTTCAGAATCCATATCTCTTGAACGGCTCATACCACAAGGTTGAAACTTAGTGATTGTTTCTAGGTATACCAGGAGAATATATCTGAAATAAAATTTTCGGGGGCTAGATAACGATTTGGAGTGTGTACAGAGTAGGTCAAGAGGAGTTCGCTGAATATAAAATTCAGGGGACGGTGGAGCTTGAAAGTGGGGATAATAATTTTTCTAAAAATCGCGTCTTATAGTTTATGAGAGTGATTCCTGATATACCCCAAGCATATGTATGTAGATAAATTGGGGATGATGGTTGAAAGGGTGAGGGAGGATGGAAAGAAACAATTACGATTGTTATACTGCTAATGAAGGATAACAGAAACTTGGGATTTTGATAGAGCATATTCTAAAAATAAAACTTTAAATAGGTGTTTCATAGTAGGAGTCTTTTTCCAATCTCATGCAAGAAACTTGAAACTTGTACCAGTAAAAGTAATTTAGATAAAAAAAGATTCATATATCTCCTGACGTCCGGTGGTGGGAAAAAACAAAATGATTAGTGAAAATGGGGTGCACATATTTTTACGGTTTGGATTTCATAATATCTCTTTGGTCTTCTGAAATATTGAATTGTTCTTACTTCTACGGATTCTGTAGATAAATGCATAGAAACTGTTTACTGGAGTTTTTTAAATTCATTCTCTAAGGCGGTGTAAGGAGTTGCATACATTTTCACAAATTCTTCCCTATCAAGTAGGCCTGATGAGATATCGAATATGATTTTACTTTCGATGGGGTTTTACTTGTGCTTTCCAACCACTAAGAGGATGTAAGAATGTTGAAATCCGTCATTTCTCTTAAGTCTTAAGATATGGAATATGTTTTTACTTGCATGGGCTTTCTATATAATTGCCTACAAATTGATTTCAAAAATTTTTAATTATTTAACCCCCGAGGGAGTTGCATACGTTTCCACAATTTTCGTCATATCTCTTGGGTTTGATGAGATTTCAAATTGTCTTTTACTTCCATGGACTTATTATTTAGTCGCCTATAAACTGATTTCAGGATTTTTTGATATTCATCCGCCAAGGGGGTGTAAAGGGATTGCATACGTTTTCCCGAATTCCAACATTCCTCTTAGATCTGATTCGATATAATATTGGTTTTTACTTCTACAGGAATTTTATATTATCGCCTGAAAACTAAAAAACCTCCTCTATGGGGTTGCATACGTTTCCACAAATTTCGTGCTATATCTTTCTGTTAGTTCTGATACGCTAGGAAATCGCTTTTCACTTTTATGAGCTTTTTATGTAATAGACTAAAAACTAATTTCAGGATTTCTTGATAATAAACTCCTAAAGGCGTGTAAAACTAAATAGTTTTGACCGCGGCCCGGACTATGACCCCAAAGCGTAATTCATTTTTCAATGGACGTAAAGACGTAAGTACACTTTCGCACTCTCACTTTAACCGAAACTGAAAAATAATTAAGTCTCGCATTTCAAATTATTTTTAATAACAATTACATTTTTAACTTTGTTGTAGGTTGTTCTAGATTATGGAATCCGCGGAGTTTTATTTTCGTTCATCGTCCCGTTTCAATGCGCGTTAGAAACGTAAAAGGTAAAAATGAACATCAACTCAACCATATAATAAAAATTAAAATAGAGAAAAGATTAATTAACAAATTAAATTAAAATATAAAAATGACACACAGGATATAACGGACGGTACGGAATTAAAATAAATAAAAACAACTATAATAAAAAAAGAAAAACTTGTGAGAAAATAAAAAGGGTGAGCTAATTTTTTTTACTTTATAATTTTCTAATATTGTGTATTGTGATCGATTTTTTAAAAAAAAAAATTGTCTACCCTGAAAAATTTTTTTTACGTTTCATGACTAGTAGACACGATAAAAGCAAAAAAAATGTCTGTCCGTCTCTCCTCCCTACGCCGGACGCAAAACCGTTTGAAGGCCCGTAGCTCCCAAACGGTTTGAAATATTAAATTTAATTTTTTTTTATGAATAGACTGGGTAGGCCCCTTGAAGTGACCAAATTCTAAGGAGCGGGTGGTTGAGGGGGGAGGAGGGGGAGGTGAGTCTTAGACGGAAAATTTTGGTTTTTAGATCTCAGCAACCGCTTACGCTAGGAAGCTGAAACTTGGAATTTATATAGAGCTTTGATAGTGGACACATTTGCATAAAAATTGTTAATATGGGGAAAGGGCTGTGGGAGTGGGGGGAAAAATAATGCGTCCGAAATGCAAAAAAGCCGAGATCGACACATTCTAAAATCCATATCTCCTAAACGGTTAATGTCACAAAATTGTGACTTAATGAATATCTGTAGGTATACTAGAAGAATAAATCGGAAAGAAATTTTTGAGTGGGGACAGTGGCGTAGGGGGTGGGGGTGAAAAACTTTAGATTACGATATCTAACGAACCAATTGCACTGGAGAAATAAAATTTGGTTTCTGTATAAAGGTTGACAAATGAAGTTTGCTGAAAGTAAAATTTTTTAAGAGGGCGGTGGAGTATGGAAGTGGATGGGATTAGAATTTTTCTAAAAAATCACGTCTCATATCTCAAGAACAGTGTAAGGTAGATGCTTAAAAACCAGAAGTAGGCCTAATAGACCCCTAGCAGAAAAAAGGGTTTGAGGGTGTGGGTGTAGAGGGTGAGGGTGGGGGAGGGTGAAAAGGAAAAAGTTTCGATTTTTATATCTCGAAAACCTATAATGATATAAAGCTGAAACATGGTATTTACCAGGTATGCAAGTATGAAACCGGAACTCACTCATAGATGGCTCTAGCTGTCAAAGTAGTAACTGTCAAACCGAACCATGGACGCCATTTTGTTGTTTGGATATCTAATAAAGATATAAAGTACCCAGCAATACCGGTTTCATACAACAGTGTAGTTTTGACGAGCGTTGAACATGTCAACTTTTGTGCCTGGGAACGACGATATGCGGACAGCATTGATTTTCTGTTACCATTTAAAAAACACGGCTGCAGAATCGTATCGAATGCTTACGGGGATCATGCACTTGGGAAATCACAGTGCTTTGAGTGGTTCAAAAAATTTAAAAGTGGTGATTTCGACATCGGAAGCAAGGAACGTGGGAAAGCGCCGAAAAAGTTTGAAGACAGCGAATCGCAGGCATGTTGGATGCGGATGACACCCAAACGCAACAACAACTCGCAGATGAGTTAAATGTGACCCACTAAGCCGTGTCTATACGTTTGAGAGCCATGGAAAGGTCCAGAAGATGGGGAAATGGGTTCCACATGAACTCAATGCAAGACAGCAGGAAAACCGAAAAACCACTTGCGAAATTTTGCTCGCCAGATACCAAAGAAAGTCATTTCTCCATCAAATTGTGACTGGCGATGAAAAGTGGATTTATTTTGAGAATCCGAAGCGGAAAAAATTGTGGGTATCTCCAGGCGAACCATCGACATCGACTGCAAAACCAAATCGCTATGGACCGAAGACAATGCTCTGTGTTTGGTGGGATCAGAAGGGCGTGATCTATTACGAGCTGCTGAAACCTGGCGAAACCGTTAATACAGAACGCTACCGACAACAAATGATCGATCTGCAGCAAGCTTTGCTTGAAAAACGGCCAGAATATGGAAAGAGGCAACACAAAGTGATTTTGCTGCATGATAATGCACCATCACACACGGCACGACCGGTGAAGGAAACGATTAAGGCTTGTCAGTGGGAAATACTTCCGCATGCGGCTTACTCACCAGACTTGGCTCCTTCTGATTTTCACTTGTTTGCATCGATGGGATACGCACTTAGTGAGCAGCGCTTCACGTCGTACGAAAATGTCCAAAAATGGCTCGATGACTGGTTTGCCTCAAAAGAACAAATTTTTTTTGACGCGGCATACACAACTTGTCAGAGAGATGGGCAACAGGTACAGCTAGCGATGGGCAATACTTCGAATGAAATATGTTGTAACACTTTTGTAGAATAAACGTCTATTTTTCATAAAAAAAATTCCGGTTTCATACTTGCATACCTGGTAGATAGAGCTATAGTAGTAGCATCTTGGAAAAATATAATTTTTTATAGGGGTAATATGGTACGGGGGTGGGGATGTTTTTCCTATCTATAGAACGGCTTATGCTACAAAGTTGAAACTCGGTACGTATATGCAAATCAAAATTTTTAAATATTCATTGACGTTCGAAAGGGGGGGCGAAAAAATTTATCAGTGAAAATGGAATGCATGTAATTTCACAATTTTCGTCATATCTATTAGATCTTCCCTAATATTTAATTCGTTTTTATTCTACGGCTTCTTTATATAAATACCTAGAAAGTGTTTTCAGGATTTTTTGAAATTTGACCCCTAAGGGGGTGTAAAATGGTTGTGTACTTTTTCACGAATTCTGTCATATCCTCCAGGTCTGATCAAATATCGAATATCTTTTTACTTTCACGGGCTTGCGTAATAATCGCCTAAAACTCGTTTTTAAGTTTTTTCCTTTTTCAGCGCCGAAGAGGGTACGAAAGGGTTGAACAAGTTTTCACGAACTCCGTCATATCCTTTAGAAGTCAGAATTAATTGAATTGGGTTTTACTTTCTCGTGCTGTCTTCATATTTATTTATTAACTCCTTTCAGGATTTTTGGATATTCAACCCCCAAGTGGGTGTAAGTAGGTTGCATATTTTTTCACAGATTCCTACATATTGATTAGATCTGATGATATATCGAATTCATTTTACTTCCTAAGGTTTCCCATATAAGAGCCAAAAAGTCAATTTCAGTATTTTCAGATATTCAATCCTAAGGGGTGTAAGGGGGTAGTATGCTTCGACATATTTCTTAGGTTTGATGAGACATTAGATCGCTTTTCACTTCCACGGACTCTTTATATAATCGCCTACAAACCCATTTCTCAATTTTTCGATATTCAACCCCCAAGGGTTTGCATATGTTTTCACAATTTTTGCCATCCCTTAGTTCTGATGTGATATAAAATTGGTTATTACGGCATTTGATGTAATGACCTAAAAACCAATTTCATGATTTCTCGAATTTCAAGAACCAAGAGGGTGTGAAGAGTTTGCTTAGGTTTTCACCAATTTTTCAAAATCACTCGTGCCTCATGAGATATCAAGTTGCTTCTTATGAAATCGTCTAAAAACCTGTTTCACAATGTTTTCGAAATTCAAACCCCAAGTGGAAGTAGTGGCTTTATATACGTTTTAACAATTCGTCATATCTCTTAATTCTGATAAGGCAACAAATTTGTTTTTACTTCTATGGGCTTTTAGTATACATAATATACCAAAATTCGAATAGTCTACACGGACTTTTTGTTTAATCGGCTAAAAACCTCTATTTTAAATATATTTATTTTAAAAACAAAATTAACTTTCCAAGAAACGTCATAATTTCGAAAGAACTGATGATATATTCCGACTTTGACCGCTCCCGAACTTTGACCCGAAAATAATAAAGTTTCGCCCAGACCATTGGCAGATTTTTTTGTTTATATTTTGCATACGATGAGTAATTCGCAATTGTACTAGAGAAATTAATCACAATTATTTATTTCAACCAGAATCGTCATAAAAAACCAAACTTAAAGTTTTTTTTTAAACATTGTAACCGAATATTTTTCTTCTGTTCTTGGGTTCATATTAAAAATAAAAATATTTTGTTTTTATTATTCGATAATTGCGATGTTTTGAAAAATCTTAAATAATAATTTGCGTTATGTTAAATAAAATGATAGGCTAAAGGGCCTATATATGTGTCCTCGCGATTAATTATTCCCGACTCTGAACCTCTATATGGGGTCACGACGGGAATTTCCTTATTTGGAATGTCGTGGTTAAGGCTATGACAGAAGTCATAAAAGTTACGCCAACCGATAAATATGGCATAAGTGACAATTTTCTGTTCCTTGGGTACTGAATCAACTTTGTGCTTCCTCCCTTAATAATCCCACAAAATGGATGTGAAATAAAATTTCCGTTGAACTCATTCGTAACATTTCGTCCTGAGAAATGGTGGGCACTACAACATTGGTCTTTCACGACCTATTGGGAAAGATATCCCGGGGTAAGTCGTCTCGACTTTATTTTGTTGTCCAAGCCTAGTGTTTATGGTCTGATTTTCGAGCCACGTACTATCCCCCACACACCCCATACGCCAGCAAACGCGTGGCTCCAGCCACCAATTTGGACGCAGGTGGAATTGGCCAAATCTTAATACCTTACCTTTCATAGCTTAAAATCAAATTATTCACTCAAAGGCCACTTCGTCTTCACAAAGTGCACTGACTTCGCCTTCACAAAAATAATGAATGTAATGTGTAATCGATATTTTTACATAGCACCAAACGATTGATAAATAGATTAATTTCGACTGTCGACTGGAATAAAGTAAATGCTGCCATTACGAGAATAAAAAAAGTTCTTCAAAGTTACTGATAAACTGTCATTTTATACACATACGTTACTACACTACTCCCGTACATGGCGCACTGCCATAATATCTCTGACAGAATTGTGTTCAAAGGAAGATTTTGATGGAAGTATGATATGAGGTAGTGCGCAATAGCCAAAAAGGGGTATTTACCGGTTAGAAGATGGCCGATGTGCATTGTGGCAGCACTGGTTCCTTTATTTTATACAGAAAATCTGCATTAGTTTTGCATGTACAAAAAACAGAACATAGTAAAAAATCTGCCAACAGTCTGGGCGCAACTTTAATACGTTTTGGGTAGAAGTTCGGAACGCGTTTAATGCTGAGAAGCGATGTAGGTTACTATGCAACTAACAACGTAAAAAATAACGATAGCCTCCTGGTTATTCTTTAGGTTGTCAGTTGCATAGTAACCTACATCGCTTCTCAGCATTAAACGTGTTCCGAACTTCTACCCAAGAAATAATAAAGTTGCGCCCAGACTGTTGGCAGATTTTTTTTATTTATTTACGTATTTTTTATCAATAGAAGATTCCATAGAAGTAAAAGCCAATTCGATCACATTAAACCTAAAAGATTTTCGGACTCAATGAAAACTTGAACAATACCTTACACCCCCAAGCAACTTTACAACCCGTTAGGGGTTAGATATCGAAAAAAAAAGAACAGGCTTTTACATAAAGAGCCCGAAGAAGTAAAATTGCTTTGATAGCTCGACATGTCTAAAAGTTTTAACGAAATTCGTGAAAATGTGGATTCACGCAAATTTTTTTTACTCAACCTTTGAACGCCAATAAAAATCTGAACTTTTTTTAGTTTTAATTACTCTACTAGTGCATCTACATATACGTACTAAGTTTCAACTTTTTAGCATAAGCCGTTTCTGAGATATAAAAAACCACCCCTCACCCCTGTATCTTGCTACCCCTATCAAAAATGTTATTTTTCTAGGGTGTCTCTATAGTGGCTCTATACAGTCGTAAATTTTTAGCTTTCTATTCATTACGGTTACTAGGATGTTTTGGGGGTGATTAATTAGTTCCACGTTATTTCTGAAGGGATCGCTATGGGCCCTCTTTTGGTGCCTAGTGTGCGCTGCGGCTCAGCGTGGTGCCCCTTCCTAAAACTAAAATTCATTACTGTTTTCGAGAAATAAAAATCAGAATGCTTTCCTTTCTACCTCCTTTCACCATCACCCTCAACACCCACATCACCAATTCCTATACTAGAAGTCTACTGACTCCATCTCCTGTGAAATTTTCATGATCATACGCTTTTTGAGATATAAAAATTTATTTTTTTGAAAAATTACTACCGCTCCACTTTCGTGTTTCTACAATTTTCAATCCCAGCTTTCAAGCGTTTCGGACTCATTGTTTTTCCCCCCACTCCCACACCCCTCCACCTATGTATATATCGACCATTTTTTGCAAATGGTTCCGCTATTATAGTTCTACATAAGTTTCAACTTTCAGCCTCCTAGCATAAGCGGTTCCTGAGATCTAGATATTAAAATTTTTCATCTAAAACCCCTACTAATGCAAGGGGGGGGGGGGGGTTGGGGGGGGGGGGTTGCAGGGGGCTCCCTTACACCCCCCCCCCAAAGTTAGCAATAGTAGGGGTTCACCCAATCTACCTACCATAAAAATGTTAACTTTATATATCAACGGGTTTGGGTGCTACGCGCCTTCAAACGATTTTGCGTACGGCGTCTACGGCGGATAGACGGACATTTTTTTTTTCTTTTTTGGTGTTTACTAGTCCTAAAACGTGTAAATACAAAATTCCAGGGTAGCAAATTTTTTTTAAATTTCATGTCGATCACAATTCTTTATTATTAAAAAATAATAAACTAAAATTGAAATGCCGACTTCTTACCAGATTTGAAAAAGACAGTTCAAATTATGTCCTTCATTTTGCTTTGTATGCCAAAATAATCAGCATAAATCAGCTGTGGCTGTGGCATTTAGTCTACGAAACATGAAGATTTGATAAATCGAGATATTTTATTGCTTAGTATTTTTCGCTGTAGAATATTAAACTTTCTCTTTTACTAAACTTAAATAACATATTCCAAGAATGATGACAGCAGAACATTACTGTGCGTAAATAAAACGGAAATTAACTGATTCCCATGATCAAAAGCGGTGGAATTCTATAGAAAAATAAAATTAATCCGTTAATGGTTATCTAGAGAAAACACGAGGTATTTGCCAAAAATAAGTAGAGTTTGAACGATAAACAATTCAGTACGTTGCGTATATCGCGATTAGTTTCATGAATTTCCACATTATCTCACAACAACCTTCTACACTACTTGAAGAGATAAATTCGGTCTTTTAACCCTGAAACTATGTTATAAGGTGTGCCACACTATCGCTATCGCATTCATCAAACAAAACGCTGAGCGGAAGATGAAAATTCCAACATGTGGACATGACATTTTCCGTGAAAGTGCCATCTATGAGCTAATTTTGATTTCATATGCGGAAATATGAATGAATGGACTGTTCCTAATTAGAATTCCAAATCCGCACTTTTTAAATGCACTTAGCAGTTCATTTTCCGCTGCATTGCAACACTTAGCTGCACGAAAGGAGTAAAATCGAGCACACATTATCACAAAAATCTACTAAAATCACTCTTTTCATTGTGAGATTTTCAAAGCTGATTTTAATTGCGCATAAACACTAAAGACTTTGTACTCACATTTAACGCGCAAATCTTTTCTTAGAACATTTTACAAAGATCTTAGATGATTGATTCAAAATATTTGCCAAATCTCAATAAAATACGCGTTGCTGAATGACGTATAGAACTGAATTTCGATGAAAAACGCAGCGTCAAGTAAAGTTTTTACACACGGCCCCATACTGTAACGGCAGCATAATAACACTTATCAGCTGAGCTGTGAGCGATCGGGCTAGTGCTGACAAGAAGTCCAGCTAAGCAGTTAGCGGAGGAGCATATTTCGCTTCAGGAAATGAGAGCAAACGACTAAAACTGATAACTGCCACTGCACACCTTCCGCAAAGTTTAGGTCATTGATTCATTAGCCAAACAAACTTTTATTGATAAGATAATCTTATCGGATTTTTCATACGACGACGGTAGGATACCGTGTGCGGCAGGTGGTTCGATGAGTAGTTGAAATTAAATACTCGGAACTTATCAGCAAGTAAACGTGCACCCAACTGTCCTACATAATGAACTATGAGTTTTTAACATTCCAGTGCAAGTCAATAGTAAAGAAATGTATGTATGTTATGTACGGCCAGAATAGTCAAAGATTTGACATAGTGGCATACAGTGTAATAGAAGCTTAAGCAGGATTGAATGGATCAAGGCCCTATTCAATGCCTAAGCTTGGTGGATCGTCCTTCACCAATGACTACCAATATGGATACAACTAAGATTTTCGACGTATTATGCACAACATCCGGTATGGACAAATTGTAAACTTAGAAATCGTCGCAGAAATAAAAACAACCCTCAAAGATTATGGGGGTTCGTGCGTAACTTTATGATTCGAAGCTCAACAAGATTTCGATTCTTTGGCAATCGGTGCAGTTGATGACAACGTACTTATTTCCGGTTCTACATTCCGAAAATGTTAGGCTCAAACCCTCACAAATAAAGCTCGTATTACACTGTTTGACCAAGTGGTCAAATAGCAGTAATAAGCAATGCGAAATAGCGAATTCAAATTAATCTCACAGTATCCGCTCGGTCAAGTCAGAAAATGAATAATTTTTCTCTATGAATGGGCGGTATAAACTTCGAAATAATATTAATATTATATATAGCAAAAATATTAGATCATTTGAGGCGGCTAGAACCAGAGTGGACCATCCCCTTCAGAAGCTCAACCGAAATAATGACAAGTGAAGATTTGGTGAACTCAAAAAGTTCATATATTATTTAGAAATTGAGCAACTCAATTAATTTTTTGTACTTGGTGAAGTCTTTCGTGGTTGAAAAGTTAAAATTAACACAAGCAAAACCAAAGCAATATTTTTTACCCAGAGAAGAGCTCGAAAGTACTTACCGAACCCCAACTTAATTATTTTCGGCGAACCCATCAAATGGTCAACTGATATTAAGTACCTAGGAATCTACTTGGACAAAAAACTTACATTTCACGAGCACACCGATCAAGTAGCCTCATAAACTTTGAAGTCTATTCGTATCGTATACCTTTTCAAATTCTCTTTATTTTGCCTAATCTGTATTAATTTCAGTGTAAGTTATAATAAAGTTACTTTAGAGCTATTGAGTATCTGTACCCATTTCAACTAATGTTTATGTATTTGTCGTAAGACGTGGGAGTTAGTGTGATTAGTATATGAGATTAAGGAAATACAGCAAAGTGAAAAAACCTTATAGTATACCTTTTTATTAATAGGAAATCCAAACTCAGCCTCGAAAATAAGCTACTTCTCTATATGTAAGTCCGTCATGCGTCCCATATTTTCATATAGTGCGCCTAGCTGGTGTAGTTGCTCAAAAACTCATACGAAAGCTACAAATAATACAAAATAAATGTTTAAAAATCATTATGGACAAACCATGGCACTTCTCCACTAGCTTACTGCATGAATTGTCTAATATTCCTTTAACTGCTAATTTGTTCGAAAACTTATATAGACATTTTATTTACAAACTTCAATTTATAGATAACCCCCAAATTATCTCTACCTAACCTATATATTTATTCAGGCTTATCATTTAATATCATCTTTAACTCTAGTTTTTAGTTTAATTATTTTTAATTATTTTATTTTGTGCTGTTAATTCCTTGTTCTCCGAAGGTTTTTTTTTAACCATTTTTCCTTGAAGCCAATCTAATTAATTTTATTTCAATACAGCCATTGTTAGTTTTAAGATTCACACCATTGTTGTAGAGCCTGATCACAAAATTATTACTACTACACTCAGAGAAAAATCGCATTGTAAACTCTAATAAAAGCAATGTTAAATTAAAAATTTTCGCTATTTGTAGATTCATATGTCTGTCTTTTAAAATGGTAAATTAAATATGTAAAACTACAAATATCATGTATATTCAACAAGTTATTGGTAAATTGGCGATAGATTGCCATGCATTTTCTGCTACATATACATATTAACCATTATGCCTGTTAATTCGACAAAACGCGTTCTGATTTTACTTGTATCCAATGTTCTATTGACATGTTTCATCCAGTATCTTATTTATTCTTTGTCACTTTCGCGGTAAGAGTTGAAGAACGATTCATTTTATGCTTGTGTCTCATATTGTGTGCATAAAAAGTTAACAATAATTAAATTACTAGTGGTAAGAATTAAAATAAATAAGAAAAAAAATAATAGTGCGAGATATCTCGCACTGGTTTATGAATTGCAACTTAAAATACTTTATTATTAAAATAATAAAGTAAAATTCGGTTCATATTTTCAGGCTTATGAAGTATGCGGTATTTCAAATAATGTTCACGCTAAATTACTAACTGATTTTACTAGTCCTCCCATTCATGTCTACATAGGTACTTAACAATGGCAAATCAAATCAAAAGAAATAAATTATTATAAGGAACTATTATGTATTTACTTCTTTTCTTTAATAATATGCATATATGGTATGTACAATATTCTCGTACGTACGATGTACGAGTAATTCATAAAGATTCATCTATTTAAAAATTATGTGATTAAGTACTTTTTTTTCTAATTTATATGAGCCGTTTATTTTGAAAGTGGGGCAAGTCCATTTTTTGTTATTGCGAGATATTTAAAGGTTTGCATTTCAATAAATTTAAAAATATTGGTAAGCAATAATAGACATATTTTTTGCTTTTTGTGGTATTAGATAATGTAAGTTTATTATCCAATAGTGTATATAGTGCCAGCTAAAAAAAATAATGGTTTAATTATACCTTAATGGACTTGCCCCACTTTCAAAATTTATGAATTATTGTAATCGTTAATTTTAAAGTGTCATTCCATGAAGAATCGCCAAAGTTGTGACTTTAACGTCTCCGATTCTTTTGAAAATTTTTGTACTTGAAGAACTAGTGAAAAAAATAATTGAAATTCAATTTTTTTTTCTATCTAATTTTTTGTTGTCAGTTATAGTATGTGAAAGTATGCTAAAGTTTGCTTAAAAAAGGTGTCCGAGTTCTCTTTGAAAATGCATATCTCCGGTAATTTTTATCCTAGAACAATAAAATACGGCTTATTTTAAGATGGAAATATAAATAAAATATAGATAAAATATAGATAAAATATAGATAAATATATAATAGAATATAGAAAAAATACAAATAAAAATTAGCCTAGAAATTTTTTTTCACGGATATTTATTTTGTCCTTTATTCTTAAATATCTCAAAATGTGTTTATTTTTTATTTTTTTTATATTTTGTAGGTTATGTTTTCCAAGACATATAAAAAAATTTAAAAGGGGGATCGTTGTAAAGAAAATCAATTTAAATTTTTAGAGAACTAAACTAGCTTTAAATTATTAAGAACCACTGATCTTACTCAATTTTTTTTCTTTGAGATCCCAAGTTAATTTTTTGATATGTTTTGAAAAACATTATAACCTACAAAATACAAATAAATAAAAAAATAAAAAAAACGCATTTTGAGATATTAAAGGATAAAAGACAAAATAGTTATCCTTGAAAAAAAATTCAAGGATAATTTTTATTCGTAATGTTTTTTATTGCGACAATCTTCCCCTTTAAAATGAGCCCTATTTTATTGTTTTAGAATAAAAATTACCGGAGATATACATTTTCAAAGAGGACTCGGACACCTTTTTTGAGCTAACTTTAGCATACTTTCTCATATTATAACTAACAAAAAAAATTATGATAGAAACAAAAAATTGGATTTCAATTATTTTTTTCACTAGTTCTTCAAGTACAAAAATTTTCAGAAGAATCGGAGATGGTAATATCACAAATTTCGTAATTTTTGGCGATTATTGATAGAATGACCCTAAACGGATAATATTTTAGTTGCATCATCCTTTTTTAATAATAAAAACAAAATACTGTTTAATTTTATATAAATATTTATTAGTTTGAGAAAAAGTAAAATAAAACAAAGAAAACAGTTTTTAAATTTGCCGTAAACATATTTTTATCAAAACAATGAAATTTGTACTTGTTATTATTTTTGAAGTATTGTACAATTATCAATTACCAATGTCAGGAATAGATAGATAGAAACACATTTTTTAGACATGATGTAAAACCAACACATTGGTTTAACAACAACAACCGGAGCTAAATTATGCCATAACATATTCGGTTAAAAATAATTTCAGCCAAAGATGGACTTGCATCACTTTCAAAATAAACATATTTACAATACCGTTAATAGCTAAAACTTCCATTTCCCAAATATTACGGAATTTGAATTTTTTTACTAAAAATTGTTTACAGATAAAAAGATCATATTAAGTTTTATCTATAGTTATCATTGTCTTAATTTTTTTGAAAAATGGACTTGCCCCACTTTCAAAATAAACGGCTCATATATGAAAATTTTTTTTTTGGTTTAAAAATAAATGAAGTAACGTTTTCAAAATTATTATTTTATTTTACAATTCAAAGCATTTTATTTATCAAGTTAAGCCAGAGATAGTAGTGACTTTAGAAGTTGCAATGTCATTTGGAACCTTGAAAATTTAACAAATAACCATTTTAAGGCATGGATTCTGATGTAGTCAATTAACAATGGTATCTTTTAATTTTACACGATGCTATGTTACTTCGTAGGTTTTGGTTTTAAATTTTACATACCACAATTTTTAATTCATTAATAAACCATCATCACTTTTCTGTCTAATCGCTATGACCGTACATATCGCCATTTAATTCCATAATGAGACAAGTGTTAAAACTACATGGAAAGTATTTAAATTTACTAGTACCCCTTAGTAGTTCCATAAAGAAGAATGTTGACAGCACAGTTTAAATATTTTTACTATTTCGGTAGTTATTTCATAAAGAATCCTCTTTGGCGCCATTTCATATTGAAAAATAGTTAAATCATTTACGTTTTTGTTGAATTTATAGTGATTTTTCTCTTGGTGTAAATGTACATGTAATCATATGGTTCACGATAATAATAAATTTGAATTTGAATTTTGTACTTGGTGAATTGATTGGATGCTGTTTTGACCACTCTGCTCGTTTGGCCAGTTGGTTGACAATTCGATTTCTATACTGAACTCAGTTTCTTAAAAAATGAGGGTTGGCCCACTCTGGCTGTAACCGCCTCATTTCAGAAGAGCATAAACCATTTTTTCGTTACATCTTTCTTTTGTTTTGGTACTTCAAATTAGTGTCTAAAAAAATAAATTATGTTTATGATATGTTGTGATACGATTGTCCTTCTTATTTAATAATAAGATTGATTTAAATTCATTTTAAGCGATAATTTGGAGTAAAACACTTTTAGTAGCTCGCAATCGCAATTTTGTATGAAAATATCGTTCAATTGCCAGTTTCTGTCTATCTTGGAAGGTTCTGAAATTTACCACCAGAGCACACGGTATATTTGTCAATTGAGCGCTTCCAGTGCTGAACTAAAATGCGACAGCCTAGTACTCGTACTTTTACAAAAGTCACAAATAAACCGTATTTAATAACGACCCCACGTGATGAGGTATATAACTACAAATTCCTAGGTCTTCCAGTTGATCCTGTGGTTGGCTCGTATGTTGCCTGTCGCCGTCTTCAGCAAAGGTGCCTAGTTCACAGAGCGAATGTTTTGAAAAATCCGAGCTACATAATTACATATTGTTGCATGCTACCCTAAAGCAACCCGCACAACTGAATCAGTTGCCAGTGAGAAAAACATTCGATTGTCCACCTGCAATATCGAATAAGAAAGATGTGGAAAAATCTGCAAACTTCTACATTGTTAAACATTCTTCTCGAATACTTTTCTCCGTCTCGGATTGTTATTAACATTTCCCGAACATTCCACATAGGTACACCACCGAATATACGATAAAGCTTTCGATTCAACACATGCAGTATACAAGCACGGCAAAGTTTGCAACCATGAAGAAACGAACCGACGATCAGTTTCTAGGCGAAAGTATTTGTAAAGCGATTTGGATTGGTAGCAGCAATGAAGCAGTGATCAAGTAGTATATAGAATCGGGCAGCATTGCCATTAGTGCAATTTTTGAGTGCAAATAATAAAACGTTTTTATTTCGATTGATTTTAAACGAATTGTGTTTTACTTGAAATCCCGCCGAGGCACAGTATTATAAATAAATATATAAATATTAATAAACTCAAATTGAAATTCGGCGATATATCAAGGTTAAAATGAATACAAACCTTGTGCTCCCCAATCCATTCAAATACCTTCTTAATGTTTTAAAAAACGATCGGATATCATTTTCAATAAATTCATGATTTATTTCTGTACATCTTAAAGCCTAAGAAAATAAATAAGTCAAGAGTGTTGAATCGTAAACTAAAACTAATTAAACTGGACTGGGGATGCTGTCACCAAAAGTAATCGTACTAGCTGCGACGTTCTTTCTTCTTCGTGCGTCGTTTATAGCGCTTATACGTTGCTGACTGCTCGAATACCCAAGCGATCCCGAGCCCAAGAAGACTCCGCCATTCGGTTGACGAATGTACCCCAATGAGCCTGATCCCAACGCAACTGGGCCATGGTTTCGGGTGATCGGTTGCACAATCGACGTTTGTCCATTGCTTGCACGGATTTGGAAAAAGTCCTGGGTATTTGTGTACTTCGTGTAGAGGTTATCGAAGTCGTTGAAAAGGATCGGATTGATCCCGAAATCCGGGGGTGGCAAAACATCATCTAGCTGCTCTTCAACTAAGTACTGTTTGAGAACGCGGCCATCTACAATATAGGATTGGATATCGGGCAGGTAATTGTTATCAACTACGGGAATACCAAAGCTAGAGGGATTAAAGAATCTTAAATTGTTACTGTTTCCAATGGGGTTAGTTATGCGAGGTTGTGGAGCGATTGGAGTAGATCGAGTTGGAAAGGGAGGCAAGGGTGGTAAAGCAGGAATATTCGAAAGGGGTGTTGGTGTACCGAAAAACGTTTGTCTTATGAGTGGAGTTTGTTGGTAAACGAAGCCCCGATGAGCTACAGCGTTGGTAGTTGAGCTCCACATTAATGCGAAAAGCAAGAGCAGCAGATTTTGCGGTATCTGAAAAAAAAAGAAAATAGAATACAATTAATACTAAATTCAAATTTAAACTGTAGTTGGGGATAAAAAAAAATAGTTGGAAGCTTAATATACACAATGTAGATTGCAGTGGCGTACAGCTCCTTCGGTTGAAAGACAAGAAGGGTACAAAAAGGTAAACCATCGAAAGAAAATTGTTCCTTTTTCAATGACTTTCACATGTAGCTCTCAGGAAGGACTCACTCGATTACCCGCATATTTATCACTTTAAGTGGAACCATTTAAAAATTAATGTGTAAAAAAAATTCCTAGCTTGAAGCGATCAAAATTTATCGGCTAACTCTCGCGACACGTGTTTTAAGGACTTTTATATGGGAGCTACTCGAATAAGTGCGGGAATTTCGCTGAATAGTAAAACCAATCCTACTTTCAGCTAAAAATTAATTCCTATTCAATTTAGACTTCCAAGTTCTACGATTTGTCGAGTTATAGTGGGTTTAAAAATTTGAAAGTCA
This sequence comes from Beris morrisii, assembly GCA_951812415.1. Classification (NCBI taxonomy): domain Eukaryota; kingdom Metazoa; phylum Arthropoda; class Insecta; order Diptera; family Stratiomyidae; genus Beris; species Beris morrisii. The sequence continues at coordinate 33,540,692 of OX638311.1, forward strand.
AAAAGAATGATTGTTTGGCAGCTACACGAAGGATTTAAACGATTTTTTTCCTACCTATTCCTATATATATGCCACCATTGTCAAAATGTCAAATCTCTAGATTGAAGCGTTCTGAAGCTATCCGCCAATATTCTTGAACACGTGTTTCAAGGACTTTTTGTATGGTAGCTACCCGAAGGAGTAATGGGATTTCGCTAACTAATAGACTCGAACTTCATTTTCACTCAAAACTAATTTGTACAAAATTTCGGCTTTGTAGCTAAATAGATTCTTTAGTTATTGTCAGTTTCGTAAATTAAGTTAAGACATTTTTTCAGGATTTTTGTATGGGAGCAACGCGAAGGACTATTGGGATTTTTATTATATTCATACTGCGACTATTATAAAATCAACATATACTAAATTTCACATACATAGCAAGGGGGTAAACACTGGAAAAATGAAAAAAAAAATTAATTTTTTTTATTCCATTTTTTTAATCCTGAGTATATTTTGCACCGAACGCAAAAATTTGTACATTTGTCCTACCTCTAGAAGTGATCGAAATTTTGCGCCAAGCTTGATGGGTCTATATTAGGAAAAACAAACTTTTTGTAGTTTTTGCGGTCTCCTGAAAAGATGAATTTTTTTACTTCAAAAAAAAACTGCAGAAGATAGCAAGTTAATTTTTTTGTATTTAGGTGGCATCAATGTCTACAATCATAGCGAAACAAAATTTTTAAGAATCGACCATGTTCGCAGGTAATTTCAAATTATGCTTGGCAAAAGAAAGTGATCTTTCAACAGCTGTAAAAATTATCTGTTTATTATTTTTTTTAAATTTAAGGACTTTTGTATGACAACTACACGAAGGAGTTGACAGATGTTACTAATAAATGAAGTCAGTCTACGTTTTTACTTAAAATTCATGTAAGATTCTTACTTTTTGCTTTAACCCGTTCTTGAGTTATAGTGGATTCTGTAACTTGCATACATCGAAGGACTCTATCGATTTCCTTTGTATTCGGAATTTGAGCTTTAAACATTGGAAAGTTTATGTGTGCAAAATTTCAAGTTCCTAACTTAAATAATTCGAATAAAAATCGGGACCTAAGGACCCAAGGTATGGGATTTACCCGAAGGAGTGGAAGGATATTGCCCATTAACGAACTTAGACTGACTTTTTCTATTTCACAGGTGATAAAATTTCAACTTCCTAGGTCAACGCGATCTTGAGTTATCGTGCAAATGGATGGACGGACAGCAAATGGATTTGGGGTTCGTGGCTACAGCTGAATATAAAAAAAAATCTGCCAACAGTCTGGGCGCAACTTTATTATTTTTTGGGTAGAAGTTCGGAACGCGTTTAATTCTGAGACGCGGTGTAGGTTGCTGTGTGACTGAAAACGTAAAAAAAAAGTTCGGGAAGCGGTTAGACTGGGGTCGCGCTAGAATACTTACGCCGCTGCCACAGATAACATATGAATTACATAATTGGGTCATACTCCGGGACGAGCTCTAGTCCTAGTATAATATCAGTTGTTACGCCATTAGAAGGTTTTTCGTGATTTGGTTTTGGACCATTATATGAAATCGGAAATGCGTTTGTAGGAGATTATGTAAAAAGTCTGTGGAAGTGCAAAAAAATCTAATATCTCATCAATCATGAGAAATATGTCGAAAGGCTTACATCCTATTGGAGTTGAATAACAAACATCCTAAAATCAACTTTTTGACGATTATGTAGGAAGCCTTAGAAAGTAAAAATGAATTCGATATCGCATTAGAACTAAGAAATATGTAAGAATTTGTGAAAACATATACAACCCCCTTGCACCCACTTTAGGGTTGAATGTTCAAAAATCCTGAAATGAGTTTTTAGATATATATAAAGAAAGCTAGAGGAAGTAAAAACCAATCCGATGTCTTATCACTCCTAAGAGACATGACGGAATTCGTGTTCAACCCGCTTTTACACTCTGGGTTGAAAAGGAAAAAACTTGAAAACGAGTTTTAGGTGATTATTAAATAAGCCCGTGGAAGTGAAAAGTTATTCGATATCTAATCAGACCGGAGGGATACGGCTGAATTCGTGAAAATGTATACATCCCCTTTACACCACCTTGGGGTCGAATTTCAAAAAATCCTGAAAACACTTTCTAGGTATTTATATGAAGAACCAGTACAAAAAAAAATTAATTCAATATTTGAAAAGACCTAATAGATATGACGAAAATCGTGAAAATATATGCATTCCATTTTCACTGATAATTTTTTTTGCCCCACTTCCAAACGCCAATAGATATTTGAATTTTTTTTTACTCAGAATTATTTTTCTAGTTGATTTACATCTACAAACCGAATTTCAACTTTCTAGCATAAGCCGTTCTATAGTTAGGAAAAACATCCCCACCCCCGTACCATACTACCCCTGTAATAAATTATATTTTTCCAACATGCTACTACTATAGCTCTATCTAAATACTAAGTTTCAGCTTTATACCATTATACTTTCTCGAGGTATAAAAATCGGAGCTTCTTACTTTTCACCCTCCCCCACATCCCTGAAATTTTTTTTTCTGCTGAGGGTCTGTTAGGCTACTTCTACTAAACATTTTAAGCATCTATTTTACACCGTTCTTGAGATATAAGACATGATTTTTTAAAAAAATTCTTACCCCCTCCACTTTCATGCTCCACCGCCCTGTTAAAAAATTTTACTTTCAGCAAACTTCATTTGTCAACCTTTCTACAGAAACCGAATTTGATTTCTCTAGTGCAATTGGTTCGTGAGATATCGTAATCTAAAGTTTTTCACCCCCCACCCCCGTACGCCACGTATTGTCCTAGTATACCTACAGATATTCATAAAGTTTTAATTTTGTGACATTAACTGTTTAGGAGATATGGATTTTAGAATGTCTCGATCTCGGCTTTCTTGCGTTTCGGATGCATTATTTTTCCCTCCACTCCCACATCCCTTCGCCAATATCAACAATATTTTTGTGAATGGGTCTACTATCGAAGCTCTATACAAATTCCAAGTTTCAGCTTCCTAACATAAGCGGTTGCTGGCATCTAGAAACCAAAATTTTTCGTCTAAAACGCTTCCCCCACCTTCCCCTCACACTCCAACCTCCCAAAAAGTGGTCAGTTCAAGGGGCCTACCCAGTCTATTAAAAAAAAATTTCAATTTAATAGCTCATAGGGTTTGGGAGCTATAAGCTCTCAAACGTTTTGCGTACGGCGGACGGCGTACGGCGGACGGCGTACGGCGGACGGCGTACGGCGGAGGGCGCACAGACGGACTGACATTTTTTTTGGCTTTTTTGGTGCTTATTAGTCATGAAACGTATAAAAAAAATTGTTCAGGGTACCAAATTTTTTTTTTTTTAAAATCGATAACAACTTTAACTACTTTATTATTAAAATAATGAAGTAATTATGTAATTTTTTTTCTTCCGAGGGTCGGTGCGTTACAAAAACTTTTTAACGTTACTCAAAACTTGTCCCAAAAATAAATATTTAAGCTGTTGCCAGTTTTTTAATCTAGACGTATGATATAATCCAAAATTTCAAATGCCAAGCAACAGTTTTCATGTCATCGAACGTTAGTTGCGAACAAGGGTTTTCACAACTTTGTATGGGAGCTACTTGAAGGAGTGATTTCGTCCGTGAACAAACTTATCTTACACATTGGAGCTGGATCAAATTTAATTTAGGGTGTTAACAGAAAGATCTTTCTGGTTTCAATTGAATTGAGCTCATAAAACATAGGACTACTGAAAGCATATCAACTTAACATTAAAAATCATAATCTTATTAAACACATAATTATCACCATCATAAGCTACCAGACTTACAGATACTATGCTAGAAGTAGTAATCAAAGTTGATTGTTTCGCTTATGCAAATTACCATGATCTTTCTTATAAGAGACCAATAACACATGAATCGTGATAGGCCACAGAAGTACAACAAAATTAGCTTACACTTTATTAATCTTATACAGAGTCTGTATTACAGACAGGGGTACAGATGATAGTTAGCTATAAAGTTACTAGGAGCTTAGTCTCATTCTTGGTACTAGAAGAAATTGTAAAATTGGCGCGCGCATTTGAGCTCTTCTGCCTCATTCCATAGATTTGCATATTCGAAGGTTTTTGGTATGTAATTTACAATGGTGCTTTAATTAGAAAAGGGTACGTAATAAGCAAAGTGCAGCGAAGCTAGCTACAATAGTGAGAGAGTTCGCCTGCATACTTCATTGCGGTCACGCTTAATTAGTTAAATGCCGAAACATGACTGAAACGTGACTGAAATTGATGTAACAGCATAGAAATCTGCTGTACTAGGAGACAACAGTTATGATGTTGTGTTCATTATGGTTAATTAAATCGTTTAATTTGTGTAGGTAATAGGTCGAGCGATCATAGCTTGTTTAATTCTCTGTCAATTTCACATTTTAAATGAAATCAATAAGAAGTATGATTTTAATGTTAAATGTCGGTATATTTAAGTGGCCCACCTTAAAGCCACTTAAATATGCCTATAACCTCCTTTATCGGGTAAAAAAAATCGATTTTTTGGAAATAGTCTTAATCGATTGCTAAACTATTCAAGAATATTCTCTGAAAAAATTTCAAGTCGATATCTGCAGTGTTTACGAGTTACAGCTCATAAACCGGAGGGGTTGGATGACGAGTATTTTTATGTATGTATGCAAAACTTTAAACGCGTTTTTCTCGAAACATAATTTTTCGATTTTGCGTACACGATTGAGAAAATTCTACTGAACCCATTTGGCTTTATGATGGCTCATTTTATGGTATAGATAATTAAATTCTCTCTTAGATGACGTTAATTGTTTTTTGAAAAACAATTTTATACATATTTTTTTCGTATCTTAAAGTCGATTTTTTTAGCGAAAAATACAGTTTAAATTTAAAACTGTGTAAGAACATGCAATTTTCTTTAAAATACTCGACGTCATCTAGAATCTAGTATTATAAACTTTACAAAAACTTTTTGTTTTTTTGGTTCAGATCAAAATTAAGGACGCTAGAGTATACGCAGCTAAGCAACTCAATAAACGAGGCGATATTAACATGGCATCCATTTTACTTTATTATTTTAATAATAAAGTATAGTTATCGATTTAAAAAAAAAAAAATTTGCTACCCTGAAAGATATTTTTTATACGTTTCATGACTAATAAACACCAAAAAAACAAAAAAAAATTCAGTCCGTCTGTACGCCGTCCGCCGTACGCAAAATCGTTTGAGGACATATAGTTCCCAAACCCTGTGAGCTATTAATTTAAATTTTATTTTCTGAATAGACTGGGTGGGCCCCTTGAAGTGACCCCTTTTTGAGGGGTGGGAGTGAGGAGGGAGGTGGTGGTAGCGTTTCAGTCGGAAAATTTTGGTTTCTAGAGGGTGAAAAGGAAAATGTTTCGATTTTTATATCTCGAAAGCTAAAACTTGGTATTTAGATAGAGCTATTATAGTGGCGTGTTGGAAAAATATAAGTTTTTATAGGTGTTATATGCTACAGGGGTGGGGAGTGTTTTTCCTATCTATAGAACGGCGTTTGAAAAAAAGTTGAAACTTGGTGACTATACGTAGATCTATTAGAGAAGTAATTTAGATAAAAAAAAATTTGAAATATTTATTGGTGTACGAAAGCGGGGCTAAAAAAGTGATCAGTGAAAACGAAATGCATTCATTTTCACGAATTTCGTCATATCTATTAGGTCTTTTAAAATTATGAAATAATTTTCATTTCTCGAATTCGTCATATCAATACCCAGAAAGTGTTTTCAGTGTTTTTTGAAATTCGACCCGTAAGTGGTGTAAAGGAGTTATATACATTTTAACGAATTTGGCAGTATCACTCAGGTCTGATTATTTCCATGGGCTTGTTTTATAATCGACTAAAACTTGTTTTCAAGTTTTTTCCTTTTTCAACCTCTATTTATTTATTTATTTATTGGCGTCTGCCATATACATATATATATATATTTACAGACTACGAAAATATAATAGTAAAATTAAGAAAAATATTTACTGATAATTGGACAAAGCAGTAACTAATGTATTCATTTTCAATATAAGTTAAATCTTCAACGTTAATTTACTCTCCAGACATTGATTAAAATAGTCTTAAAAGCAAATCTACCCGAACTTAAATCAACAAGAGAACAAACTTCCTTGAACCGCGTAGCACATCGCGTAAGCGGCTCATTCATGCCGTAATTTACTCTAAGAGGTTATAAACGAGTTAAACTCGTTTTCACGAATTCCGTCATATCTCTTAGGAGTGATAAGACATCGAATTGGTTTTCACTTTTTCGGGCTTTCTTTATATATATCTAAAAACACATTTCAGAATTTTTGGATATTCAACCCAAAGTGGGTGCAATGGGGTTGTATGTGTTTTCAGAAATTCCTTCATATTTCTTAATTCTAATCAGATATCGAATTAATTTTTACTTTCTAAGGCTTCTTACATAATCGTCAAAAAGTTGATTTCAGGATTTTTAGATATTCAACTCCAATAGGACGTAAGGTTTTCGACATATTTCTTAGCATTGATGAGATATTAGATTGGTTTTCACTTCTACAGACTTTTTATATAATCGCCTACAAATGCATTTCCGATTTCATGTAATGGCCCAAAACCAAATCACGAAAAACCTCCTAATCACGTAAGAACTGGTATTATACGGGACGACTTAGACTACTTTCCGGGAGTATGACCCAATTATGTAATTCATATTTTATATGTGACAGCGGCGTAAGTATTTTAGGGCGACCTCATTATAACCGCTTCCCGAACTTTTTTTAGGTTTTCAGTCACATAGTAACCTACACCTCATCAATCTTAAACGCGTTCCGAACTTCTACCCGAAAAATAATAAAGTTGCGCCCAGTCTGTTGGCAGATTTTTAAATTAAACATCGATTTTTTAATGTGAAAAAATTACACCGTCCTCTTGAATTATGCATTAAATTGTCATACAAATTTCAAAGCTTTTCGAGTTATTATACCTGAGAAAATAATTCGTGAAAATCATGTATTTTTCGACCATGTAAAGGAGATTCCCCTTAAATGGTTACCTTTTGGGTGCAGGTGTGAGGGGAAAAGTTTTAGCCCACATAGTGATGCCGAACGTTGATTCCGAAGGGCTCAGTCGACTTAAAGGTGAGTCGCGTTCGAGGCACTAACTCCGTTACCCATATGGGATCTCGAAATGGAGGGTTGAAAGTGAAAATATATATAACTGACAAGCCATGTAACTGATAGACGAGAAGAGCCGGTTAAAAAAACACTTTAGCGTCAATGGATGACTTTCCGAATGCAACGATAAAAATCTGGCGAATTGCTAGCCCAAATAGTGATGCCGAAGGAATACTAGCATGTTTTACTGTGTTCCAATTTATCTGCTTGTGAATATGCCGTCATAATTCGAAACCACTGTTCCATTTCGACTGCAGTTTCGAAATCACAAACCATCACTTAACGATTTTATGGTGAATCGTAGAGCCATACTGGCAAAACTTACCATTTAATTCCAAGTCGGTACATAAATTACTCGAAACTTCTGACTCATACCACCTTATACCAACCAGATTTTCAACGTTAATCGAATCCGCCAACAAATCATGGCGTTTCACAAGGACCGAAACGTTACATTTAATTACCATGATCTGTAATTAAATTTCTCCTTTGGCAGTGTCCATCATAAATCTGCGTTCCACTTCTCAACCCAAAATCAGTTAGCTTCAAGCATAAACTTTTGAACGAGTCTACGTTAATTCAAATAAATTATTCCCTTCAAACAAGCAATCGCAAATAACTTAAGGCTCAAGTACGGGATAAAAATTAAAAATAATAAAATCAGAATGACATAACAAGCGGCTAAATGTAAGTCATAGTGACCGGCTCGATTCAAGACTAGATCTCGATTGCAATTTACCGCCGAGACATGAGGCAGACATTTTTAGAGGATCGCTTGCATTTGGCTGATGATATGTGCGCCCATACTCGAGTACAGCGAATGTTTTATTTTATAGTCTAACTAACATTTAAGTGACCGGTATGAAGTATCAGTCCACATAAAGCAATAACCATTGAGTTTTCCCGAGCATTGAGTTGGCTTACTGTGACATTAAGTTGTTAAAGCAATTACCGTCAAGTAATTAGAGTGATTTACGCTAATGCACAGTTTAGTATTGGTTGACGTTGCTTCTGAGACACTGAAGATTATTGAGGAAATACTGTGGTCAGGTCGCAATGTTTGTACGAGTATATAACAGGAAATTTGCAATAGGTTTTGGAAAAGCGACGTATTAGTACAATCATTTTGTATCACACTAGTTCATCTTAAAATTATCTTAAAATGTTATCTGTTTCTACAGCCGAACTAGCACTAAAGTATATTGGTGCTATTTATTATCATCAACGAGTGGTTTGAACTAGCTATCAATTCCAAAATCTCCTTCTATGTGCTGTTAAAATACATCCTTTTCTACTCTAAATGAAGTCTAGCTCCCAAAGTTTGTTGCCGCTTTTGCAATACGTAAACGAACCGTAACCGTAAATGTACGAATAAGCGAAAAAATTAACCGCAAAGAGTTCGAACACTTAAAACGATTCGATCTCAATTCGCCAAATTTAGAACGCGTAGAATGATTAACTGGTTTGAATTCTAATTGTCCTGTGAAATCCTTTTAAGGGTCAATTACTAATTTAACTGCGTTTATATTCTGCCTGTATTTTAAAATTCATACAAATTTTTTTTAAATAAATTACATTTAATTTAACATAATAATAAACTTTAATATTATGTTTATGTTTATGTACATGGTAGGTTTTCGTTGCTCTCCAACACGGTCCTTTGCGTATTGCAACCACTTCTTTGTAATATTTATTAGATAGCTCACTCTACAATTTTGAAATTTATTTGAACATACTGAAATATTTTTTTTAATAATATAAAATGATTCCAATCTTTATATTACACTAGCCGCGTACCGCGGCTACGCTCACGTTTGTTTGGTGCTGTACTGTCGTTACTCCCATTGCTTCCATTTCTTCCGATGCTTCCGTTGCTCTCGTTGCTTCCGTTGCTCCCGTTACTCCCGTTGCTTCCATTTCTCCCGTTACTTTCGTTGCTCTGTTTCTTCCGTTGCTTCGTTGCTTCCATTGCTCCCGTTACTCGCGTTGCTCCCATTTCTCCCGCTGCTTCCATTTCTCCCGTTGCTTCCGTTGCTCCCGTTGATCCCGTTGCTCCCATTTCTCCCATTTCTCCCATTGCTTCCGTTGCTCCCGTTACTCCCGTTGCTTCCATTTCTCCTGTTACTTCCATTGCTCCCATTTCTCCCATTGCTCCCGTTACTCCTGTTGCTTCCATTTCTCCCGTTGCTTCCGTTGCTCCCGTTAATCCCGTTGCTCCTATTTCTCGCGTTGCTTCCGTTGCTCCCGTTACTCCCGTTGCTTCCATTTCTCATGTTACTTCCGTTGCTCCGTGGCTTCCGTTGCTCCGTGGCTTCCGTTGCTCCGTTGCTCCCGTTTCTCCATCCTCTATTCTCCATCCTCTATCCGCCATCCTCCATCTTCTATCCATCATCCATCATCCACCATCCACCATCCCCCATCCGCCATCCTCCATCTTCCATCCTCCATCTTTCATCCTCCATCCTCCATCCACTATCCTCTATCCCCTATCCAACATCCATCGTCCAACTTTACCATTTAGTAATAGGAACGCATTGCTAATACACCGAAAACGAACGAACTGCCGCTAAACTATATGAAATACACTCAAATGTTGAAATAACTCGCCTACCACCAATTGTAAAGTAATTTTGTTAACGCAGACGCGGGTGTGCGCTCAATATATCAACAAAGTTTCATTGCAATCGGAAGAATGGTTTAGGAAGGCATACGGGACAAACAAACAAACAATTAGAACTAAAATTGCGAAAAAATTGGAAAAATGTCGAAAAAACCATTGTTTTAGATTCGATCGGTACCAAACTTCACAGGAACCATCCCGGGATTATTCTACATGTTCCCTGAAAATTTGATCAAAATCGGTACATCCTCTTTTATATATATAGATGTGTGTAGATGAAATAATAATAAAGTATTGTGATCAACCTAAAATTAAAAAAATTGCTACCCTGAAATTTAGGATTAGTAAATTTAACTAGTAACTCCGTTTCTCAGCCGTAGACGCCGTCCGCCGTACGCAAAAGTGTTTGAACGCGCTTTCAGAGCTCAGAAACCCGTTGAAATATTAAGTTGAAATTTGTTAGGTGGGTATATTGAATGAACCCCTACGAGTGGTATAATTTTTTTTTGGGTGGGGAGGGGAAGGGGTGATGTGGAGAGTTTTAGACAAAAAATTTTGGTTTCTACATCTCAGGAACTGCTAGGAGGCTGAAACTTGGAACTTATTTAGAGCTATATAGTTGACAGTTTTTTTTAAGAGTCGATCAGTAAAGCAAAATGGATTAAATTATTTTAACTGAGATTGATTTGTGAATACGGAATCTAAAACGATGCAAATAAAACAAGACTAAAGCCTGAACAAATCGTTCGGCTTTTTCGGTCGGAGCGAATTGAATCTGAATCTTTTCCTTAAGATTTAAAGTGGCGACTGTTAATGACTTTCAAGCAAAATAGATAGACAACCAAACAGAAAAATTTGAACTTGAGGCGTCCATTTTGCGTGGGGTAGATCGACAAAAAGTTTTTGAGACATTTGGCCTCTTTTTAATGATACATTACTTAATCCCCGCCATATCGGGAAGCTCTGGTAGCCCAAATGTGCGGGGATTAAGTAATGTTTTATACACAACCACATCTTTCATAGGTCAGATTGGAACTTGATACTTATGTTAAGGTACCTGTACCAAAATTTGTTACTATGGAAAACGTGAGAAACTAATAATTTTTGATCATGTTTATCAGTCATATTCAAACCTTCAATGAACTCCTTGGTGTAATAAGGGGTCAACTGATTTTACTTTATTATTTCAATAATACAGTATTGTGATCGATTTTTAAAAAAAAAAATTTGCTACCTTGAAAAATTTTATTTTACGTTTCATGACTAGTAGACACGAAAAAAGCCAAAAAAAAATTTCAGTCCGTCTGTCCGCCGTACGCCGTAAGTTGACCGGTGTACGCAAAATTGTTTGAAAACCCTTTTCAACTAGAAAATTAGATCAAATAAAAAAAGATTCAAATATCCATTGGCGTTCGGAAGGGGGCGAAAAAAATGATCAGTGAAAATAGAATGCATATATTTTCACGATTTTCATCATATCTATTAGGTCTTCCCAAATATTGAATTCATTTTTATTCTACAGATTCTTCATATAATTACCTAGAAAGCATTTTCAGGATTTTTTGAAATTCAACCCCTAAGAGGGTGCAAAGGGGTTGTATACTTTTTCACGAATTCTGCCATATCCCCCAGTTCTGATCGATATCGAATATCTTTTCACTTTCATGGGCTTGCGTAATAATTGCCTAAAACTCATTTTTAAGCTTTTTTTCCTTTTTCAACCACTAAGAGGGTATAAAAGGATTGAACACGTTTTCACGAATGTCGTCCTATCTTTTAAAAGTTATAAGAAATTGAATTGGTTTTTACTTTCTCGTGCTGTCTTCATATTTATTTATTAACTCCTTTCAGGATTTTTGGATATTCAACCCCCAAGTGGTTGTAAGGAGTCTGCATATGTTTTCACAGATTCTTACATATTGCTTAGATCTGATGATATATAGAATTCATTTTTACTTCCTAAGGTTTCCTATATAAGCGCCAAAAAGTAAATTTCAATATTTTTAGATATTCAATCCTAAGGGGTGTAGGGGGGTTGTATGCTTTTGAAAGCTTTGACATATTTCTTAGGTTTGATGAGATATTAGGTCGCTATTCACATCCACAGACTTTTTGTATAATCGTCTACAAACCCATTTCTCAATTTTTGGATATTCAATCCCCAAGGGTTTGCACTTGTTTTCACAATTTTTGCCATCCCTTAGTTCTGATGTGATATAAAATTGGTTATTACGGCATCTAAAAACCAATTTTCCGATTTTTCGAATTTCAAAAACCAAGGGGGTTTGCTTACGTTTTCACAAATTTTACAAAAATCTCTCGGGTCTCATGAGATATCAAGTTGCTTCTTATGAAATCGTCTAAAAACCTGTTACACAATTTTTTCGGAATTCAAACCCCAAGTTGAAGTGATGGGTTTGTATACGTTTTAACAATTCGTCACATCTCTTAAGTCTGATAAGGCAACAAATTCGTTTTTACTTCTATGGGCTTTTAGTGTACATTATATACCGAAATTCGAATAGTCTACACGGCCTTTTTCAATGTTTAATCGGCTAAAAATCTCTATTTTAATCATTTTTATTTTAAGAACAACATTAATTTTCCAAGAAATCTAATAATCTCGAAACAACTCATGATATACTCCGACTTTGACCACTCCCGAACTTTGATCCGAAAAATAATAAAGTTTCGCCCAGACCATTGGCACATTTTTTTTAATAGCAGTAGAGAGCTTGACTTTTCTGACTCCTTATTGCATTCGGATGAAATACAGCTGATCCAGTTAACCCTTTATGATTTAATAATATCCTTAAAAATTTTAATAAATTCATAAAAAAAAGTGAAGTTTTCTCATGTTGTTGGAAAAATAAGTTGACCCCTTGTTGCTTCAAGGGCTTCAATTACACACGCTTATATAAATCCGAATTAATATATACATATTAAAGGGGGTTATATTATTTTTCCTAACCAAAAACATTTCTTCAAAATTAATATTACATATTGCTTCAAATCATGCAGCCAATTATTCGTGTTATCCCAAACGACATTATACTTCTTCTGATTTTTTAAGTGATATTAAAAATTAATTACCAAAAATTAGATTATACATGATTAGTATAAAGTGTACAAATTACATTTGATTATAATCGATAAATTAATCAAAATTAATTATATTAAAAAAAAACAAAATATGTGCAGTTCGACAAACCAGAAGGTACCAATTGAACTAAGAAACAAATAAATAATAAATTCCATTGGCCACCTTGAAGGTTTAATGACATAATAACGTGTTTATATTGAGAAGTTAACTAATATTATAAATTCGTAGTTTTTGAAACTGGAATCCAAATTAAGTGAGTATATTTATCTCATTTAAAATAAATGAATATATAACATGCTTAACTTCCACAGGTTATATATAGCACAAAACACTGCAATCACAAAATTAACCTAATAAACATTTTTGTTTACCCAAATAGCCATAAACGGAATTTCCTGCGCACGTAAGAATACTAAAGTGATTAAATTTGCAACTATGTAAAATTATGCAATTAATTTGCATATAGGCAATAATTTGCCAATTTTATTAGCAACGCTTAAATGCTTCATACCGTAACGGACAACGAATGTGACAAACTAGTGCACTTATTAGGATAGTCATATTGCGTAACAGTCATCGCGACTTTGATATACATATTTAATATTTATGGAAAGGTATAATTTTGATTTAAATACCCGCCGAATTTTCGATCATAAATTTCAGTTTCGACCGGAAGACAACTTCCAAAGATTATAGTGCAAAATAAAAGGAATCGAAATGCTTGTTTGAGAAACCGAATAAATATTAACTTTTAGAGGTCAATGAACAATTTTTTCTGCTGTTCCCACAGAATTTTTTATATGTTTTAACAAAGTTAGGTAATTTAGTTTTGATAGTTTTATGATTTTTGTGGTTTTATAAGTGTCGGCATCTTGCCTTACATATCTTTTTCTTTCAGTCTTTTTGCTTTAATTTAAAAACTATCAATCACCGAAAAGTATTTTTTTAGCTTGGAATTCATATATTTCCAAGTTTTATTTTAAGTTTTAGATTTGTTTGTCTAGTTTGCTTTGGTGTTGTACATATACTGAATTGGTCGTGTAAGCCCTTATTGCTGAATTGCTAGATATTGGTCAATATCGCTCATCACAATTTAGCAACGAGTTAATGAGAAGTTGATCCACATAGCCTGTTGCTGTTGTTGCTGTGTGTTGCTTCAAAGTTTCGTGACGTCGAAATTGACGAATATTGCTGCAAATTGAGCAATTTTAATCGCTCGTGTAAGAGCACCTTTATACATAACAATTTTGTATTTTAATACAAACGCAGCCTCAAATTTTTTTGGTGGTCTGTCAATGTCAAATCACAATGTTTTTCACTCGTTAACTTTACCATGATAAAAATGTAAACCTTGCAACGTTTGGAAATTATCTCAACTATTCTGTCTTTTAATTAAATACAAAATTGTTATGTCCCTATTGAAGAACCCGGGTTATTCAATGGGGACATAATAATTTTGTCTTTAAACAAAACACAGTATAATTGAGATAATTTCCAAACGTGTCTCGTTCGTGATAAAAATGTAAACCTTGACTAACGTTTTGACATTAACAGACTAGCAAAAAAGTTTAAGGGTGCATTTGTATTAAAATTAAAAATTGTTATATACCTATTGAATAACCTTTTATTATGGCAAAATAATGCTCCCGTGTCCCGGACCAAATTTATGTTTTGTTCAATACTCGGTATTTCAAATATTTGACATTCCCACATATTGCACCAAGAAGTTTTATTTGTTTATATCTTTATTTGAGATTTAATAAATTCAATTACATAATATGTATAAAAAAAAGAAGAAGGAAAAGTGATAAGTTTAGGATAAATGTAATTAAACCAAAAAAAGAAAACGAGAGCGAAAAGTTTAAAAAGGAAAAAAAAACTATTAATAAATAGAAAAGTTAAAAATAAATTTAAACAATTTGAGCATTGGCCTGTAAAAATTAGTGACTAAGTTTTAAATGAGGAAAAAGATGGGGACAGAGAACCAACTTGGTGCATATCGTGATTCATTTACGTTGGTAGATTTAGTGGTAAAGTAAAGGTGATCGAGTGCGTAGTATTAAATTACTAGCTTAGTGTAAAGATGTATCTCTTAATAATTCATAAATTTTTTTATTAATAAAACCCAGTTTGTTGTTATATTGCACATTAGGTTACCAATAGAGGACATATAAAATTCTTAATGTAGGTACGTTATTTTTTTACTATTTATTTCCATTTTTTTGATTTCACTTCTTTAATTTTTCAAATTCTCATTACTGCAGATTTGAAAATTTTAAATTCATATTTTATGTTTTTCTTACATAATTAAAGGTGTTCAATTTATTGCAACAACATGATACGAGAACGAGCAGCAGGGGCACAGGTATACAGGCCCGGAGTGAGCCACATAGGATGCGACAAATTTTTATGATTTCAGTAAAATTTATTTTTTTATCAAAATGAATCCCATTGAGTGAACTATCTCAAATTTGTACAAATTGAAATTAATGGCTGTTTTACAAGCAAAAAATTGCATTTTTTTCATATATTTATGGTTGGTACCTTGAATGAAATTTCTGGTATGCATGAAAAACGTATTACCATAATTTATTAAAAGATTTTGTACATAAAAGTTGCTATAAATAAAAACAGCAGGGTCCAATAACTGCATACTTTCGGGTAACTCGTGAACTTAAAAGGTCGATGTGTAGTCAATGAATTATTAACTCGAATGATGAGATATAGTTTATGAGGTATTCCAATTTCGAGATTAGTTTAAGGTCAGCGTGTGCCATTCAATGTAAATGTGTTATTGATAGCTCAAACCGAGTGGGTATTCCGAGTAGGTTTAGTGCATCAAGCTTTTATATTGCATGTGAATGTTGTTTGAGATTTTCTGAATGTTAACTTTAGCCGCTCCTTGTATAACATATTTTAAAAGTATTGCACCCCATCGGAAACTTAAGAAGTAATTTTAATGCGTTTGATAGTAAGGCGTCATAGGGTGATATCAATATTTAACTTTACATTATTATTATTTTTTTAATAATAATGTATTGTGATCGAACAGAAATTTAAAAAAAAAATTTGTATTTTTACGATTCATGGGAAATAAACCCAGAAATAAAGTCTTTCTGTCCGCCCTATAACTCTAGAGCCGCTGGCTATATCTGTGGCCACAGGGAATAACTAGGTAAGTCTAAAAACGAAACACTATTGAACTATTCCTGTAAATCAAGTTTTTGTGAACAAATTAAATTTTTTGACATCTCAGTGATCAAATAACATATAACAATAACTTTTTCACAGTGCGTGTAAGCCTTGGGAGATGACCACAGTACACTTATCAGATTTTACTATTTTTCGACTTACCAAGTTATTCCCTGTGACCACAGATATATTCTTCCAATGTTGACAACAGATAGTCTAAGTGGTTCCTATTAGAGGTGAATATTTTCGAGGTGTGGCTGTGGGGAGGATGTTGGATGAGCAATTTTACTTTTTGCAGAAAGCGCTTATGCTAAGGAATTGAAATTCGAAATTCGTATAGAAATATAAGAGTAGTTTAGGTAAGAGTAGTTTATTTGCAAAGACAATATAGGAGTGGAGTACGTGAGTGGCGGAGGGGGCATTGATTTCTTTTTGATTCAGACATTTAATATGTCTGGACAACTCGAGAAAATAATCACAATCAATTGAGGATACAAAGTTCAAACTAATAATATACCTACATATTGTTACATGTACCCTGGCAACCCGCACAACCCAATGACATCAGTTTTCAGTGAGAAAGCCACGCCTTCCAATACCCAACGGGGAAACTTCCATATACTTCTCGAATACTCTTCTTCACACTCTTTCCTCGCATGTTCTCACATTCCACACATACCACCAAAGAAAGCTCTCGACGCAATACATGCAGTACATAGGCACGACTGAGTTTGAAGCCAAGAACATTTTCTACTACAGTGAAGCGATGGTCAGTTCTACGTGATTGGATTGGTAGCAATGGTCGAGCAGTAATCAAGTAGTATATAAAATTGGGCAGCATTACCAGTAGTGTGATTAATAGTGCGATTATTCAATGCGAAAAGTAAATCATTGTTATTTCTATTGATTTCAAATGATTTACTATTTGGAAAAATTTGTTTACTCTATATGAAATCTACCTACTATGAATTGAATCCAGCCAAAAAGTTTGTAACACTTATGGAAGAACTTGCTGTACTTACTAGGCCTGCTCATTTTAGTTCACCATAGTGAGCGATCATGTCCGACTCCCGATCCCTCGCGAACTAGTTCGTTCTTTTAGTTCATAGTTCATTACTTCAGGGGAGTTCAGTGATGAGTAGTCGTACTTCGAAGACAGTAGATCTAGTAGAACATGATGAGCAAAAAAAGATACTAGATCTAGTATAGTATATTGTCTCACAGAGTTCCGAATAGTAATGAAAAACGAACTAGGAGCGGGACTGACTGCGAACTAGTTCGTTCATTTCAGTTATGGGAACGATCTTCTGAACTAGTTCATTCGCGAACTACACAAGCCCAGTACTTATACAAATAAAATGAGCGAAATCCCATTGTTTGGGTATTTTTGCTCTCTGCTCAGCGAATTTGAAGATCGAAAAATCTATATTTAATTAGGACAGACTATAACAGCGACTGAGTAGTAAATCAAATCGGGAGGCGTTGCCAATAGTGCGACATTTGAATGCGAATAACGAAGGTTAAAATAATTGTTCCCAACAAAATAATAATATTAACAAAAAAAGAATTAAACGCATTCAGAGACGAGCATTTTTTAGTAAATATCATTTCTCACATTAAATTATTATTGTAATATGTATTGAAATATATTACAAGAAAAAGAATAGAATAATTTTTTATAAACAACAGTCTAGTATTTCAAATTTAAAGTACGAATTTATTTTAAAGTAAGTAATTTCCAACCCCTGTACTCTTGACTTTGTTCAAGCTCGTCTCGGAATTTATCCCAAAAAATAATAACAACCGGCCTAGTTTTTTCTGTTATTATAATTTTAAGTTTTAATCTTAAAAATGGTACAAATACCGAGACCGGCATTTTGAAATTTTTGACATAGTGATGTAATCACAAAGTTCATTTCGAATCGCCAAAAAAAGTTATTATAACATAATAAAAAATTAAGTTTATTATATTATTTATAAAGATTTATCTGTTTATTTCAAGGTTAATCAAGTTCGGAATATTTGCTGTAAAAGAATGTCAATGTCAAGGGTTTTCGAAAACTGTCGAAACTTGTTCATCTAACCGATATTTAAAAGTAATTTCACACTGGTTCATAGACGAGTCAAAATTCCGTTTGTTAATAAAACATCGAATAGTTTATTTTTGGTAGTTTCTTTTTTGTTAATATATAGGTATACATTTTTTCACGTAATTTATTGACTACTTGACTAGGAAATTATGCATCGAAACAAATGTTAAATAAAATATCAAGCCAATAAAAAACCAATCGCATCCCATAAAAAAGTACACTTTCATTTTAAAATATTGCATTCCTATAGCATGCATTTCGTTGAAAGGTGAATTCAAGGAATAGTTTTGTTCTTTTCGAATAGTCGAAAACTAAGTTACTTTTGTAGTGTGGGAGCATTTAAAGAAAACGCTTGTGGTTTTATATCGCAATAACTACTTCTATTAGAAATATAATATATTGATTAAAACAGTTTGTTGCAAATAATTATGTTCGGTGAAGAAAAGACTTTCCTTTAAATACTGAAGCTTGCTATACATAAAAAACTTATCTCGAGAACTATGTTAACACTAGCTAGAGAATATTTACCGACGGTCCAAAAATGGACTGCGGGGTCGGGGAAGGAATATGCTCAGATGCACGTAATGTCGCTAAGTCTTACCGCCTACCGGATCACGCTAGCGTCTTCCAGGCGGAGATACTGGAGATCCGTGAGGCTTGTCGGACATTAAACACGACTTATCGCCAAAACGCAACATCATTATTTTCACCGATAGCCAAGTCGCAATCAAAGCACTAGATTCGACTACCATCTCCTCTAAACTAGTACAGCAATGCCGTAACGAACTAACCGGTTTAGCGGAGCGGCTCAAAGTTTACTGTGCCCTGGGTCGCGGGACATAGCAATTCTGCGGGCTGATGAACTGGCCAGGAAGGACTCCGCTCTTCCCGGCTCTCTTGCAAAACTAGTTCACGTTCCTTTAGGAGTTGTCAAAGGGGACATACTCTCCCACTTCCAAGCAGCAGCTAACTCCAGATGGAAAAGCCTAACCACCTGCGCAATATCTAGGAAGATGTGGCCATCTTACAACCGAGCCAAGTCAGACGAATTTCTATACAGGACCCGGGCAGACGTCTCCAGAATCACGGCGATCAGTACAGGTCACTGGTCAATTGGGGATCATGCAGCCAAATTGGGCATTCCGTTCAATGTACACTGCCGCAGCTGCCAGGACACTAATGACCGCGAGTCGCTCATTCATTTCCTTTGCAAATGTCCGGCTTTAGCTAGAGCCCGAGAGCGAGCACTAGGCAAACTCTTCTACGTGGACCTGAGGGAGATTTCGGGGAAGAAAATTGGATAGTTATTACTCTTCCTAAACAGCTCAGGATGGATATAACGGATCAATTTTCCTCACACTCATCCTTTAAATTCCCCAGTCACAACAACCCCTAACATCTGGGTTTAATACGAGTTTGTGGTTTCAAAACGGCCATTGAGCTCTGTCTAGAGGATAGAGCTGCCACTTAAACCAACCAACCAACCAACCAGATAGAGATAGATGGAAGGAAGTGACCTTTTCTACAAAAAAGCATCACTGAAATGATCAATTGTTGCGTTAATTGTTGAGTTTTACAACTTGTTCATGATTTAATTTTCGGGATACATTAATTTGTTCCACATATCACAAAAAATCTAAGATTTTAAGAATCTTAAAACACTTTTCTGGTAGTACAGTATCTTTAATAAATTATTCTTTACGGACGTTTGTAGTTGCGAAGGATGACGACATAAAACTCCTTTTTATTGAAACTTTTATTTCCTTTCGGGTCTTCAAGGAAGTGTTTTTATTTTGAAAGGCTCGGCGACTGTTAATTAAACGAACCTGTTTTTCGGGTGGTAGGTACACTATAAAGGCCAAGTGCTGGACGTACTGGACAATTTTCCTCAAATCGTTTATTTTAGGTACATAAACTACATGTGATCTAAATGCTTTTATCGAAGGTGTGCAACAATTATTTTTCCATGTTGTTAGACTATTGCCCAACTCTCAAAGAGGTTGAACAAAGGATAAATAAATTAATATTGTTGATTGCAAAGAAAAACTGGATAAAAGGAAGTACGTAGGTTCGAACTCCAGCATCATAGGCTAGCACGCTTATATTACACTACCAAGGCCATATATTTAAATATAATAAATAAATATTGTTAAAAAGGTTGAAGTTTCACAGGAGCTTTTAAAATATGCGGAAATCTTAAAAGAAATATATGTGAAAAAGCTAATAAAATAATAAAACATTGTATGAGAAGAATATCATTAATCACTGTATGAGGAGAATATAAAATTCAGCTGCCTTAAAAGAAATAATTGTCTAAAATGTCTAGCGAGTGAAATTTTATTTATTTTAATTAATTTGGAGTCGCAATTTCGCCAGATTAAATAACTTTAAAACCTGTCAAGCGGGTTGGCACAATTCATCCGATATACCGAACGGTATGGCTTCCAAGCTAAAATGTTATGAAATATCATTCAGTTGCACTCCACCTTTCATCTAAAGTTTTTTTTTTTAAATAATAAACCATTTTATCTAATGCCATAAATTTAATTAAAATTGAAGAATTAGCTGCATCCGTTCCAATTGCCGATTACAAAACACTTTAACTTTAAAGAAAATGTGCTTCGTATGTCTGTATTTTTTCGATTGAGATTTCTTGCAATGCATCAGAATTTGAGAGATTATGTTCGTAACGAAACATGCACCTTGATAAATTTACCTGCATTCACGAATGTGCATACGGAAATCGCCTTCGAACATGTTCACAGTACAAATAATTAAACATTTCCTGCTGATCTGCTTCAAAACTTACCTTGATATCGAATAGAGTTTTTTCTCGTTAATTAAGAAATTTAGCGAGTAGAAAAGTCAGCACCAAATTTCAAGTTACTCAAAATTTAAATGCGTACATTACCTATTGTTCATGGAAAATCCAGAGCTGGAATTGATATAATTAATTCTCTTGAAAAATTAAAACAATATACTTAGACAGTGTAAATAATATGTATAATGCTATAAGTTCAGTTTTTATAAGCGGATTACGTTATGTTTGCTCGTAGAGCTTGAGTAGTTTTCACAATGTAAATATTATTTTGCCTTATTTATTTGTGGTTTTGTTTACATTTTAATCATATTAAATTCATATCTACAAAATTTTCATTCTAATTGTTTTGCAATATTATTTCCCCAATATGATTAAATGTAATGATTGTAATACAAACTTTCTCGGTTACTGCTATTACATACTACTTTACATGAGCGCCCATACAACATTTCGTAGAGAGGGGCAGAACTATGGCTTATAAAAGCAGTTTGCAATTATTTCGGGAGCTACATCTTGTGACGAATTGAATGAAAGTGAATTTCCTCAGTTAAGAATCATTGAACCTCTTCTGCCACACCAATACAATATCAGCGCACCAGGAGATAGGGGAAAAATACAGAGAAGTTGAAATTTTACTTTGAATCGTTAGTAAGTAAAATCGCAACTTCTTCGGGTACATAGCGTATACAATTCCAAAACAAGTGATGGCAATCAAGTTCTGCAATTTAAAAATTTCGCACGATTTACCTTTTTTTAATTAAATATTACACGAAAAAAGAACTGACAATATTGCAGTACTCTTTCAATTAGCTACCATACAAAAGTTCTTAATAAAAACGATTCCTATTTTTTCCCGAAGGCGCGATAACTACGGAACGGAACGTATTCGGCATAAAAGCTTTTTTTTGTGATTAAGTTAAGAGAAAATTCTCGGGGAAGGGGCTTACGTAGTTACACTTATTTTGAAAGTATTCAAATTGGAAAATAGATTGAAATGAAGATAATGTTTTAGGTTGCCATACAGAAATCTTTAAAAATTAGTGATTACGTTTCTGATGAGTCAACTTGAAACCTTGAAATTAGTTGTAGCCGTGTTCAAGCTGTTGTAAATGCTGAGAAAAAGCGGGGTTAGAAGTTATTCACATTTAAGTTTAACCATTTCGTAATTGAGCAATTCTTTTTTTTAATAAAGTGCAACTAAAAAGTGATAACCGTGGTTTAACAAAACGTTACGTATTAATGTTAATAATATCCTTCTGATCCTGCTATTTTAGTCAATCTACCTTAAAATTTTGCATATTTGAAAACACCCTCTTTCCCAGCACAAAGTCGAAAGGATGTATAAAAAAATATATGAGCAGATGGGTACTTTATCTCAGGAAACCATTAAGACCTTTGGGTTTTCTTATATTTTATATAAGTCATACCAAACTTAGTGTATTTCTATGAGGAAAAAATCGTGAGTGTCAAATTCAATTTCGTCTTCCAATAAAACCTTAGTAATCTTAATCTTATTTGTCCACTTAAATTTGAATTACAATCCATTTTATGCGGCAAGTAAGAAATTCTTAATTTTTAACAAGTGAAATTTCTTTAAATACAAATTCAAATAAACACATGTTTTGCTTTTATTTTTCATTCAAAACAGTAAACAGTGTTGATTTAGTAACTATTTGTATAGAACAATTAAAAAGTCTTAATTACACTATACTAAAAAAAAAGAATTATTCAAGTGACGAAATGGTGTGATTATAATACTGGAAGGTAGAATACAGGTGGGGACAAGTGCCCCCTCTTGCCCCTAAACCGCCTCTCAGCATGAAACGCGTTCTGGAATTCTAAACAAAAAAAGTTGCTCCCAGACCGTTACCAGTTTTTTAAGGAACTTCTTAAAAAGTTGCCAACAAACTGTCGGACACCCTGTACAGAAAGTCCTTTAAAGTACATACTATAAAAAAAACAATTTGATGTCTCATCAGGCCTAAGTGATATGTCGGAATTCGTAAAACCGAAGACAATCAATTTTCACCAAATCCTGGAATTAATTTTTAGATCGTTCTACATATATAAAGACCATAAAGGGGATCCGATATCTAATTAGACTTACAAGATTGGTTGGAATTCGAAAAATGCTTAAATTGGTTTTTTTTGATTATACTTAAAACCGTTTAAAATGAAAGCAAATTCGATAACTCGTTAGACCTAAGAAATATATCAGAAATTGTGTAAATGTACACAACCACTTTACAACCCCTTATTATATAAACTGAATTATATAAATTAGGAATATAGAAAAATTAGGAAAAGGTTTCTAGGCGCTTATACACAGTGCAACAAATAAGTTCCGAGACTCGAACCATATCTGAGTAATTGGTAAGACCATCTATGTGTACAGACCGGCGTTTAAAAGCTGTGACTCTCCTCTTCTCGGTAATACCAATTTTATTTAAATCGGTTGATAGATAGCAAAGTTATGACAGTTCTCCCAAAACAACTTTTTTGTCGATGTTGAAAAGTTCCATCAAAAATCCAAACTATGCTCATTACATTCTTCGATAGCAAAGGAATTGTCCACAGGGAATTCATTCCAACTGGCTAAACAATTACTGGCGCATTTTATCTCGAAGTTTTGAAGCGTGTGATGGCCAGAATCCGTCGTATTCGACCCGAATATCGTGATCTAGAGAACTGTTGTTTTTACACAATAATGCACCGAGTCACACCTCACGCATTGTTCGTCAATTTTTGGATCGGAATCAAGTCTGTTTGTTGAATTATCCACCGTATTCACCTGATTCACCCCCATGCGATTTCTCCCTATTCCCAAAATTGAAATTTAAGTTGAAAGAATGGCAATTCCACAAAATGAGCTAGAACACGCATTTGAATCACTGTTGAATCGCTGTAACAAGTGTATTGAAACTGGAGGAGAATATTTTGAATAAAAAAAATGAAAAATATCCATATTTTTACTTTATTATTTTTTAATAATAAAGTATTTCTTTTAATGATGTTTTCCATGACCAGTCTCGAAACTTATTTGTCGCACTGTGTATAAGGAGCACGTAGAAGTAAAATTAATTTCATAACTCGACATGCCTAAAAAATATAATGAAATTCGTGAAAATGTGCAAAAAAAAACCTTCTAACGGATATTTTTTTACTCCACCCTTGTACGCTAATTAAAATCTGATTTTTTTAATCTAATCACTTCTGTAGTACATCTACTCATACGTACTACGTTTCAACTTTCTAGAATAAACCGTTTCTGAGATATGGAAAACAACCCCCACAATTTCTAGGATGCCTAGGATTTTTAACATTCATTCTATTCATTGCGGGTTTTCAGAAATAAAAATCGGAATATTTTCATTTCCACTCCCACCCACAATCACACCCTACACCTGCACCCTGATAGAGTTTTACTGTTCCTAACTCCTGTAAAATTTGCAAGATCATATCTGGTACGGTTCTTGAGACATCAAATTTAATTTTTTTTAAAATGTATGTCCTTTCACTTTGAAAATTGAGTCCTAGTTTAGGCTCCCAGTATTCCTTTAGGCCAACCACAAAGTTTCAACCTTTTAACATGAACTGTTCAGGAGATATGGAGCTTAAATTGTACGTCGGACCCGGCGTCCACGGCAGACGGGGTACGGCGTCTACAGTTTTTTGGGGTTTACTAGTCCTAAAACGTGAAAATACAAAATTTCAGGGTGGCAAATTATTTGAAATTTCAGGTCGATCACAATACTTTATTATTAAATAAAGTAAAAATCGTTTCATTAATAAAATAATTTGTTGTTGCAGGCATGCATTGCGTAAATTTTATCAGTAGAACTACTGAGCATTGGAAGAGCAGCGCTAAGTTTAAAACTTTGTTTTCTTTTAGGTCGGGCGATCTTCACTTAGTATACTTACATACATTTAGTTCAAAATTCTTTTCGATCAATCTACATATCTAAGGTAGGTATTGTGATCGATTTGAAAATTTCACAGAAACCCTGAAAATAATTTCATAATGCTTTAGGAATTAAAAAGCAAAAGCAAATTATTTAAGAAGGTTAAAAGACTTATTGAAGATCTTGAATGAGTTTAAAAAAAAGCACACACAATTAATCGTATTATTCTAATTCCCATTATAATCAAATGCAACTGGCACTTTTCGAAATGCTCATTTATGGTTTATTTATGCTGTTTTGATTATCATAATTAAGTTTCTAATTAATATTCGTATAAAATTACAACTTCTTGTTGGACAATATGTGTGTGTAAATAACACATCTCCGATCATATTACGATAGTTGATACACTCGTTAACAATATTTGATTGGTTTTAAAATTGATCATAAAATATTGTTGATGGGCTATAAAGTTGGTCGTATAAGAAGAATCCACCACACAACAAATTCACTATATAGTAATCCAATAAAAGTGTTCCAGCGAATGTGCAAAAGGAAAACGGTAGCTCCTTTCGCAACCAGATCTCAATCACATCAATAGGCGCCATCAGTCACTTCACGACACTTTTGTTGCGACGCGTTATCGTGGTGAGATCCATTTCTTATGGTCACCTTCTGAATAAAACATGATCCGATCGAAATCAGCCCTTTCAAACATAATCACCAGCCAACCAGCATAATAAAATTCAAAAAAATTGCATAACACTAACAGAATAATCAGAAATACGAGTTTCAAAACTGAACTGAACGGGAACATTTCGAACAAGACATGGCGAAAATTGCATTTCTGTGCATAATACCAAAATGATGCTATAAAACTTCTTAAGACTTTTATCACAAACAAACATACCGAAAACATTTCACTGAACGAGAGCGTTACTGCAGGCCTGCAAGATCGTTGCGGAGGAACTTTAAATTTATGGATCACGGATCGAACGAGTTACAAATTTCAACTGAACCAGGTCTCGATCTTTCATGGCGCATTTATAAAACCTCCACAAAGATCACCGAATCCGATCTGGTTGACTCGGGCTGGGATTTTTTGCTCAAAAGTTGATTCTGGTCTGACTCATGGACCGCTTGTTTTGCTTAAAACGTACTATTACTTATACTCTGCCAAGCCGTAAACTACCTGTTCATATGCCTAATATTTTCGGTACTTTGCAAAAAATAATAATTAACATTGTAAGGTGTAATAAAGGGTGAAAGCATTTTTTTATGGGTTGGTAAAATTCAAATGTATACTCAGAAACTAGGAAGGTACTCGCCATAAGCCAGGAAGGTGTTAATTGACTCAGCTGGACAGAATCGTGGGTGGTGCATTAGTTTTATTTCCTCTTTGCCGATAAATCTTAGTAGCAAATCTGCTAAAGCTATTCGGAAGTTAGACACACGAGGCGATTTTTATTGCATCTTGTAAAAGAAGTCTTTCACGTTCAGTTAAAAGCAGGATGCATAAAAGTTGTTAAGCTGGAAAATAAGCATAGTCCACACATACGAGCAGACGTAGGTACAAACCAATTTATTTAGTACATCTGTGACTTGCGTAATTTATAATTTTAAAATATCTTTGGACATAATTTGGCCTCGGTGACTAGTAGCAAGTACTGTAAATCCTGATATTCTGGGTTCAAATCGCATACAGGTCATGGCATTAACACCCGTGGTCTAAAAAACACTGATACTGGATATATAGCACCAGTTTCTTCCTTCTCAGTGGCCCAGTAGGGGTCATAGAGGAACTATGGTATAAATCATGAGATTTCAAAAAATTAAGGGTCCACATCACAGAAAAAATTGGTTAAAATCAAGCACTATGAAAACAGATCACCTACTGATTTTATGGGTGTTTGAAAAGAATACTTGTCTATCATTGGATAACGAGCCATTATTCGCAAAATAAGTTTATTAGCTCATTATGTGATATTGAAAGAAAATTTGGATCGCGATTGGAACACAGTAATTTTTTCAGTGGATTCTTTCTAAAGAAGTGGACTGCTAAACATCCGGTAATGGTGCACGTTTGGCTGTTCTCAAAACAGAGATTTGACACTTTGGACATTTTTACAGACAATTTGAACACTTCCAAAATGGTCAAAATATATCAGAAGAATTACCATCTGCTCAAAACTGGTTGATAAGAAAAATATTTAAATTGAATACTACAAGAGGACAACGATCCAAAACATTGAACTCATCTTTGTACTTGTGGAAACAAGCAAGAATTTTACCACTTAGCTCCGTGGTAGCTCTGTAGTATTAATCACGGTTAGTCTTTCAGCTAAAACGTATTCACATCAAAACAAAATCCATTTTACTTTATTATTTCAATAATACAGTATTGTGATAGAGTTTTAAAAAAAAGAAATTTGCTACCTTCAACATTTTTTTTCACGTTTCTGACTAGTAGACACGAAAAAAGTAAAAAACAATTTTCAGTCCGTCTGTCCGCCGTACGCTGTACGTCGACCGCTGTACGCAAAATCGTTTGAAGGCTCACAGCTCCCGAACCCTTTGAGTTATTACATTGAAATTTTTTTATGAATATGGAGACTGGGTAGGCCCTTTGAAGTGACCATATTTTGAATGGTAAGGGTGTGAGGGAGGAAGTGAGGGAAGCGTTTTACACGGAAAATTTTGGTTTCTAGATCTCAGCAACCGCTTACGTTAGGAAGCTGAAACTTAGAACTTATATAGAGCTTCGATAGTAGACCCATTTGCAAAAAAAATGCCGATATGGTTGAAGGGGTGTAGGAGTGGGGGGAAAAATAATGCTTCCGAAACGCAAGAAAGCCGAGATCGACACATTCTAAAATCCATATCTCCTAAACGGTAAATGTCACGAAATTAAAATTTTATGAATATCTGTAGGTATACTAGGACAATAGATCGGAAACAAATTTTTGAGTGGGGTCAGTGGCGTACGGGGGGGGGGGGTGACAAACTTTAGATTACGATATCTCACGAACCAATTCCACTAAACAAATAAAATTCGGTTTATGTATAAAAGTTGACAAATTAAGTTTGCTGAAAATAAAATTTTCTAAGGGCGCGGGGGAGTATGGAAGTGGAGGGGTTAAGAATTTTTCTAAAAAATCACGTCTCATAACTCAAGAACAGTGTAATATAGATACTTAAAATTTTTACCAGAAGTAAGCCCAATAGACCCCTAGCAGAAAAAAATGTAGGTTTGGAGGGTGTAGAGAGTGTGAGTGGGGGAGGGTGAAAAGGAAAAGATTCTGATTTTTATATCACGAGAACCTATAATGATAGAAATCTGAAACTTGGTATTTGGATAGAGCTATTATAGTAGTAGCATTTTGGAGATATGATTATAGGGGTAGTATGGTACGGGGGAGAGGGGTGTTTTTGCTGTCTATTGAACGGCTAATGGTACAAAGTTGAAACTCGGTATGTATATGTAAATCAACTAGTGAAGTAATTCTGATTTAAAAAAAAATTAAAATAACCATTGGCGTTCGGAAGGGGGGCAAAAAAAATTATCAGTGAAAGTGGAATGCATACATTTTCACGATTTTCGTCATATCTATTAGGTCTTTCCAAATATTAAATTCATTTTTATTCTACGGATTCTTCATATAAATACCTAGAAAGCAATTTCAGGATTTTTTTAAATTCGACCCCTAAGGGGGTGAAAAGAGGTTGTATACTTTTTCACGAATTCTGCCATATCCCCCAGGTCTAATTAGATTTCGACTAACTTTTCACTTTTACGGGCTTGCGTAATAATCGCCTAAAACCAGTTTTTAGGTTTTTTTCTTTTTCAGCCCCTAAGAGGGTATAAATGGGTTGAACACGTTTTCACGAATTCCGTCATTTCTTTTAGAAGTGATAATAAATTGAATTGTTTTTACTTTCTCGTTCTGTCTTCATATTTATCTATTAACTCCTTTCAGTATTTGTGAACATTCAACCCCCAAGCGGGTGGAAGGAAGTTGCATTCACAGATTCCTACATATTGCTTAGATCTGATGATATATCGAATTAATTTTTACTTCCTAAAGCTTCCTATATAAGCGCCAAAAGGTCAATTTCAGTATTTTTAAGATATTCAATCCTAAGGGGCTTCGACATATTTCTTAGGTTTGAAGAGATATTAGAGCGCTTTGCACTTCCACAGACTTTTTATATAATCGCCTACAAACTCATTTCTCAATATTTGGATATTGAACCCCCAAGGGTTTGCACATGTTTTCACAATTTTTGTCATCCCTTAGTTCTGATGAGACATAAAATTGCTTATTACGGCATTTGATGTAATGACCTAAAAACCAATTTCACTATTTTTCGAATTTCAAGTACCAAGAGGGGTAAAGGGTTTGCTTACGTTTTCACAAATTTTTCAAAATCCCTCGTGTCTCATGAGATATCCAGTTGCTTCTTATGAAATCGTCTAAGAACCTGTTTCACAATTTTTTCGAAATTCAAACCCCAAGTGGAAGTAATGGTTTTGTATACGTTTTAACAATTCGTCATATCTCTTAAGTCTGATAAGGCAACAAATTCGTTTTTACTTCTATGGGCTTTTAGTGTACATAATATACCGATATTTGAATAGTCTATACGGTCTTTTTCAAACTCTAGAGTTTTCGAAAAATCGTTTTTTTTTTATTTAAAATGGTCCCTTAGGCCTTCAAAAATTATGTCCCAAAAGATTATGGCCGAAAAAAGTCTCTAAGGACTCGGTCTTCGAATTTTAGTATAAGGCCGCCTGCAAAATTATTCATGATTTTCTACTACTCAAAACTTCAAACGCGTTTATCTCAAAACTACATTTTTCAGGCTGGCCGGAAACATAACTCAGACACTTTTCAACCGATTCACTTGAAATTTTGAATATATCTTGAAAACTATACTCGTATTGTCCATCAAAGTACGTGGGATTTTTTTTATATTGCATAGTTCATTTGTTATTAACAATTTTCTGACGATTTTTTAGGCAAATTTTACACTTTTCACTTCAGAATGGCGCCATTTGGTCAAAAATCAATATATCAAATAAATCCTACGTGTTTGTAGCTGTTGTTATAGTTGTTATATATAATGTTGCGAGCTAGGGGTTCGCCGGGATTTCAAGTAAAACACAATTCGGTTAAAATAAAAATAAGTGATAATTTATTTATCCGCACTTTTAATTCACAGAATTATATTCGCACAATAATTCGCACAATAATTCGCACTGTATGGCAGCACTGCCCGCTTAGTTATATCGCTTGACTCGATCACTTTCGCTCTCTACCAACACGGTCGCGTATACTCGCTGGCTGTCACAGTCGACGTAATAAAAATTACTACGTCCCTTGCTGAAAGCTTTATTTGCTTTTATACCATTTGTCTGTGGTCGAGACTGTTCTTGAATCTTCGTTCGGTGGTGTGTGTAGAATATGCTGGAAAGCTTGAGAGCATTCCATTTGATCTTCAACGCTGTTCCAGTACGTTCGAGCGCATTCGATAAGAAGTGGGGTATAATCGTGTTGCCCCGCTCTCCTTATTTACTCTCAACTAGGCTTTTGATTGGGTTACTTTGCAGCTTAGGTATTCGGTTGTTGCTGTTTCCTATTCGTAATCGATCGAGTTGCGCGGTGGCCAGGCTTACACGTAACAATAATATAAAAAAATTCATTGGCTTATCATAATTCAAAAATTACAGGCGCTGTGTGTCCGGCCGTGGGCTCTGGAAAAACGGAGACGTCATCGCAAAAACGCTCCACAGCCACCATTTTGAATTTAATCATTTCAAAATAATTACTGTACATAGTCAATAATATGTATTATAAACACCCATTTTGGTAATCTCGATTTATTTTGTAGTTTTTCTGAAAAAATATCCCCAAAAAGGCCTATATTTTCAGCCTCTAGAGTGGAAAAATATTTTTATTTTAGAAACAAAATTAACTTTCCCAAGAAACGTCATAATCTCGAAACAACTGATGATATACTCCGACTTTGACCGCTCCTGAACTTTGACCCGAAAAATAATAAAGTTCCGCCCAGACCATTGGCAGATTTCTTATACTTCGTATCAGTGTACCATACATGCGTGTGATACTCAACCTCTTTCTTTCAATATTACCGTTTTTTTCACTCCTCGTTAACGATACCTGATAGTTGATTACTAAATTACCTGGAATGTTACCAGTGAATACACCCGGCATAACTACTACATTAACCTCGCTGCATACCTATAGGAAAATCTTATGACGCAGAACACCAAATAAAACATTTCTGAAGTTGGATGGTGCGTGTAGAGTGCGGAATAGTGACTTCTTGTAGGGACGGTGGAGTACTGGATTAACCGTCAAATTCATCACATTCAAATCTCGTAGAAAATGTGAGCATTGATGATGTTCAAACTTCAAACTTTCGATATATTCGAAAACTCTCCTCCTTGACGCACGGTAAACTCCCACACATAAGATCATGACGAACGTCCTTATAAATTGTGTCAGTTTCGTGGCTTCTGTAGAAAGAGGCAGTCATAACGTAATCGTCACTTTCAAATATCAGTACATAATAAACTATTCCGACTACTTACTATCAACGCCATCTAGATGTAAGAAGTGTTGGTCTGCTCTGCAGTGTTGATTTGAAGCTCTCTTGTCCTGGTCTGCACTGAAGCACATCTTCCGCATTTTTTCTGGGAGGCCGCCTTAATATAATTATCACTTTCATTATCATATCAATAAACTGTAACTCAGTTTGATCAAATAAATTTTCAAAATAAAAAGGTTCAACTCCATCTAGCTGTTAAAAGTAAAACCTGCCACTATGCTCTGTACCGATTTTTTTAACTCTCTTCCATTCTAGAAACAAAAAGCATTGATTGTATTTTATCCGTAACTTATATTCATTAGAGTATAAAATATGTAAGACAGGTGAAACGGTCAGAAATGCCAATAGTACCATAAATAATCTTAAAATGAGAAAATGTATTTTTAATTAAATAATATATATTTCATAATATAACCTTTTTTTAGTACGGTTTTATTTGCTCATAAAATACATTTTATGCGAAAACTAACATAATAGAGACATAAGCGGAAGTCAATAATCAGATTGATACCATTTTAGGTTTTTTTATTTATTTTCTGCGAAATTAAATTTAATAATACTGTATTAATTTTTTGGTAATTGATATGTTTTTTTATTACGGCATGACTAACATTTGTAGGTACATAAGAAAACATGCAGATAGTCTTGTACTGAGGTCAACGTAATATAATAATTCAGCTGTACGAGTATATAGCCGTTACTTTTTTTAAAGCAAGCAAGTCCCCGCAAATGTTACTAAATAAAAAAACTGACTGAAATATTTAAATTTTATCTGTATAAATAATTAAAGCATTGTTTACAGAACTAGTTTATTATTCGTATTTAAAAAAAAAATAACATGCTGTCAATAAACGCAATATGGGAATTTATGTTGAACATGCAGTAGTTAACTATTTCCTAATTTTTGATTTTAACTATAAAAAAAGCTGGTAACATTTCATAAAAGTTGTTGTACTAGAAAAAGATGACATGACTTTATAATCAGATAGTTAATTATCTACTAAATTTTTTTGAATAAATTCGTTTATGTATAAACTTGTAGCTCAGGGATAAAAAGTTTCTGTGTTATTAACACCAATATGACGTGGAAGACGGAAATGATTTAAATTTAAATGGCAAATGATTATTGTTCAGTTCGTGTTTTGACGCTTCAGAAGAATAGGTGGCTATTGTTGCACGATATCTTAATCACTTAAATAATAATTAATCTAATGTGAGCCTCTTAAAGTTCATTAACCAAAGGTCGTGGGTTCAAATTCCACTCATAAATTAATTTTAGTAGAAACATTTTGGTATCTTTATAAAATGCTCCACCCTCCACCACCATCACAGCCCCATCACACCCCCACCTACAACATCACTTAAGGGAGTCCATCCGATCTAACCACAAAAAAATTTGATATATTACGAGCCTTCAAACGATTTTGCGTACGGCGGTCGGCGGACAGACGGACTAAATTTTTTTTTGCCGTTTTAAGGGTAGCAATTTTTTTTAAGTCGATCACAATACTGTATTATGTATTGAATTAATAAAGTGATATTGCATGAGTGTGAAGAGCCGGATAGCGGAAATAAATTACGTATGTACAATTATTAAAAGCTTATATAGCACGTATCTTAAGTCAAATAAAAACAGAAATGACCTGTCTGAGATATAGCTCCTGTGGAGAAAATGTAAGAGTAAAGAAATGTAGGGTTTAAAAGAAAACATTCTGATTTTTACGTGTCAAAAATGCAAGCTTGTATTAGACTGTATAACACTTTGTCAAAGATTTGACAATGCTACGATACTATTAAGAATACACTAGTCAAATGACTCCACTGGCTGCCATTTGCTTGCCTAGGGGTGGTAGGATAAACAGTATGTCTAGTGATACAGAGGGAGTTGTTCTCAGATCTCATACATATGCATGATGATCTCTGTACCTTCTCTAGGGAGCTGCGGTGAATCGCTTCATCTAAGGCTGTCCACCAGACAGTAACTCTATAGATTGGTATCGGCCTGATGGCGGACACGTATAGCCAATGAACTATTCTGGGTTGCATATCCCATTTTTAGCAATGGCCTTTTTACCACTGCTGCTTTTCTTACTCGTTCCAGAATATTGGGTTTCCACTGTAGCTTACTATCCAAAATAAGACCCAGGTATTTTGCACAATCGGTGAAAACAAGACTAGTACCATCCAGAAGGAATTTCATATTTCCTGGTGAAGAGGACTAATTCTGTTTTGTGGGGATTTACTCCCAACCCGTATTCGGCTGTCCATTTAGAGAGTATACACTCAGAGAAAAACCTTGGTAGCATTGACAAAAATTCAGTTCAATTCGACAAAACTATGGTCAATATACGTCCAACAAAATACTTTGTCGTATTGACAAATTTCATTTATTCTTTGACAAAAACCCACTGTCTAGATAACAAAAGAATTTGTTGAATTGAGAAAAAATTGTTTAGTAAAAATTTTGTAGTTTTTATATTTATTACTTTATTCAAGATGAAAGTGTATTGTTGTTTATTTTGACAAATTGACAATGGTTTTATTGAACACGCTCACGTTTGTATGGTGATATACGGTTTCCAGTCTTGCTTTCAGTTTTGCTCATCGTTGCTTCGTCGCTTTCATTACTTCCGTTACTCCCGTTGCTTCCGTTACTCCCGTTGCATCCGTTTCTCCTGCTGTGCCCGTTGCTCCGTTTGCTCCCGTTGTTTCGTTGCTCCCGTTTCTCCCGTTACGCCCCGTTGGTCACATTACTCCCGTTGCTCTCGATACTCCCGTTGCTTCCGTTACTCCCGTTGCTTCCGTTGTTCGATTTTGTCAGACGTGGGCACTTATATACCGTAACCGCACGAACTGTCGCTAAACTATGGTATATGAAATACACTCATTAGTCGTGCGCCACCTATTGTTGAATACTTTTACTAAAGAGAAACCTTTGCAGTTGTGCGCTCAACAAATCAACAAAGTTTCATAGCAATCGGATGAATGGCATAGGGACAAACAAATAAACAGTTTGAGCACCAGAGTACTAAACTAGCGAAAAATTTCGAAGAAAACAATTGTTTTTGATTCGATTGGCACCAAACTTCACAGGAACCATCCCGGGACTCTTCTGCGGTTTATGAGTCTACGAGTATAGTGAACATACATACATACATCCTCTTTTATATTATATATAGAAGATTACAGGTAGATTTTGATAAATAATTTGAAAAACTTACCTTCCAGATGACAATAAGATCTTGTGTCAAGTTCCAGATATTTTATGAAGTAAATTTAAACTTAATTTTCACTGTACGAAGGCCACTATCACATTTAACCAGCCAGTGACGAATGTCGCAATCCAACTAGAGCTCTGCGCACTGCGATTCCCACACCAAAGTGCGGTATGGAATCGTGTTCATCTTTCTTACAAAAATTTTTGTTGATTTAATAAATAGTTTTGTGAATATAACAAAATCTTGCAGTTTACTTTTTATCACTCTGACAAAATTTAGATCAGAAGCCGTTTCTTCCAATAAAAAATTGTTAACTTGATAGAAATATTCATCAATATGAAAGAAAATTTTGTCATTTCGATAACACATGTTTTGTTAAAAGAACGTACTGGAATTTCGCCGAATTTTTATCAATTCGACAAAAATTTATCAAACTGAATAATTTTTATTTGTTATGCTGACATATTATTATCATTATGACAAAACTGCACAGTTCAAATTCAACAAATACTTTTTGTCAATGTTACCAAGTATTTTTCTTTGAGTGTAGAAATGGCATTCTGTAGCGTGTGTTCAGGTTCAGGTAGGTTCATAACAATTGCAATATCGTCTGCATAAGCAATCACTCTACAGTCCACCCATTCCTGGTTCAATAGCAGTTTGTTAACCTAAAAATTTCAAAGAAGAATGGAGAGTACGCCACCTTAGGATGTTCCTCTACTGACAAACCTTCGAGCAGATGAATCGTCCAGCTTTGTGTTGACAATCTGGATGTGAGCTTCAGATTGATAAGCGCTCAAAGTGAGGAATCTACCTCGAGCTGCAGATTGAGGATACACTAAACTCGTGTAAATAAGTGTCAAAACAAAGTGAACAAAAGCTTGACTTTCTGGTCCATTTTACTCACCAGCCTTTAATCTGATTTAAATATTCTCACACGAATATTCATCTGCCATCCGCCATACCTTTATTTCGAGAGGTCTCACACGATCATTAAGCCCGATTTGATTCATTGTTCTGAATCAAGGCCCTCTAAAATAATTCTATAGCTACGGATTCCGCAATTATTGGTACTAGTAGTGCAGTCTTAACATCATTTTCCGAATAAAGCCAAATGCATGAG
The DNA here is from genome assembly GCA_951812415.1 of Beris morrisii. Taxonomy (NCBI): domain Eukaryota; kingdom Metazoa; phylum Arthropoda; class Insecta; order Diptera; family Stratiomyidae; genus Beris; species Beris morrisii. The sequence goes on from OX638311.1 coordinate 33,576,614, forward strand.
GAGCAAAGACTTGCGGTGCAGCCTCATATCCCGCGTTTTAGAGAAAACCTTTCGAATCGAGGCCAATTGAGCCATTCGAATTAGATTGCTGATATGCGCAGATTTTCCATTTTCCTGGCGTCTTTGGAGACCTTAGCTCCCATTCATGGCAACCGATTGCGTGCTCCCATGATTGTTGTTCGAATTGGCATTTGCAATCTTTTGCAGACGTTTAAGCAATAAATTTATGCCTGCAGTCTTGTGCATTCAGTTGACTTCTTAGCCTTTTCTTAGATGTGCCGCAGAGATTTTATGGAAGAACATCGAATATGGTCTTGTTCGATACATCGAATTTCAGTTAGCAGAATGGCAGTAACATGAATAAAGTATCGCACCTTGTAGTTGGTGTATGTCAGGTGAACTTTGCCCCTAAATCAACGGATTAGCATTTATTTGGATCAATATTCGATTGTAATAGACTAGACACTACTGATACAGCTAATTGGATTTTTTTCTATAGAAGGCAACTTCTACAGCTAGACAAATTTGAACAAATCAATCAAACAACTTGTATATTGCGAATGCAATATCAAGGGCTCAAGTGCAATTCGCACGCTACTAATTGCACTTTTATTGGTGGCCTTGTTCGAAATAGTAAAACCTGCTCAACTTTGGGCGTCCACAGTAAATTCGCCAAACATGGATTGAATCGGCCAGTCCATAAATTAAAAGCAGAACAGATATCATTAGGCCAATAAATTATTGTATAGTTGCGCAATTGCGTTACCTGGCTATGGCTTGCTTTAAGCGCCTTTTCCAACATTTTCTTAAAGAAGTCGAATGGCGCATACTTACTTGTACGGCATTTAGTATGCGAAGATCGAAACTGAGCTGGAGATTGACCGATGAGTTAATAAGTGAGTGTCATGATCATCAGTAACAAGCTAAGCTAGCAGACTCCGATATGGTCAAAGTTATGTTATGCGCTATGCTGCGATCTGTATGATTTCTTTGATTAAACTTTTTGACCTTTGAAAGTCGGCGCTTTAACATTGAATTTCGTGCGTAAATGCAGGGCGTTTTACGGCGATTAACACGTTCGTTGATTTTATTGGAGTTAACATGATCAGATGAAATTTAAATTGAGTTAAATTTTGTTTTCCTTTAGTATTTATAAGTAAACAAAGAAATTTAACACAAAGAGATGGGACGGCATAAACTTTCACCGAAATGCTACTAGCAATTGCACAATGCATACTCCTCAATATGATATGATCCTACATAAATGGTATAATTTGATAAATGGTATAATTTGAATATGCACCTCAAATATTTGTAACGAATCACATGAAAAAACATGGCTGAACCTTCACATTTTGTATAAGTAGGATGGATTTAAACTAGGGTGTGATATCAGCCCCCCGCCCTTCATTTCCAAATAAGTAACTCAGTTTTTATGATAGAAACGTAAAACTTGGTGGGTATATGTAGGTTAATGGGTAAACCAGTATAGTAATTTAGTTTAAAAAAAAATTTAATATCCACAAGTGGAACAAAAAAAATGGTCAGTTTAAATAGGGTGCATATATTATCACGAATTTCGTCATATCTCCTAGGTCTTCTAAAATATTGAGTTAAATTTTCTTCTATGGGTTCTTCAGAGAAATGCTCAAACATAGTTTTCAAGGATCTATAGGCTTGTATACATTTTCACGAATTCTGCCATATTTCTCAGGTCTGATTAAATATCGAAAAACTTTTGACTTCCGTGGTCTTGTTTTATAATATCCTAAAACTCTTTTTCAAGATTTTCCGCCCTACAACACCTAGGAGGGTATAAAAGGGTTGAACACATTTTCACGAATTCCGTCATATCTCTTAGGAGTAATAAGACATCGAACTAGTTTTTTCTTCCTCGGGATTTCTTTATATTTATCTAAACACTTCTTTCAGAATTGTTTAGTATTCAACCTGCTAGGGAGTTTTCTATTAGGTTTGATGAAATATCCAATTGGCTTTTACTTATAAAAAGTTTTTATATAATCGACTAAAAACTCTTTTAGGATTTTCTAATATTCAACCCCGAAGAGGTGTACAGGGGTTACAAACGTTTTCACGAATTCCAACATATTTCTAAGTAGAACGCGTTTAAAGTGACTTCTGCAACAGTTTAGCAATTGCGCTTAAGTGCGTTATCGAAAAATTATCAAAGAATTGGGCAATTTGTACCAATAAATATTCAACAGAAGCATCGGAAAAAACAGGTGCAGGAGATATGTCCTAGAAAATCGTTCTGATAGTCGACCATATCGAAAGATAAAAATTAATTGTAAATTCACTTTTCAATCTGAGGTGTCTCACACTTTGTTCCATGGTGGTATTACGCTTCTCTGCTATACAACTTTTTCATAATAAATCAATTATTTTTTATGATAATTAATTTAGTGCAAAATTCACGTAAGCGAGCGCATCGAATTAATGCAATAAGGCCAAAAACATTAAGATGCTAAAAATATACACATGAATTTAAACCATTTGACTATAGAAAAAATAAAGAGTGCAACTACTTATCCAGTTGCATAGTTTTGTAATACTGTGAGATATGTACATAATTAGCAAATTTATACTATTATGGTAACAATGGCTATGCAATATATAGGTAGACTAGTGCTACCAGATAAGCACAAACTAATAAAGTTTTATACATACGAGTACATAATAACAGAGTATAGTGTAAAACAATGGCGATATCAACACTTTTAAAGTGACTAGTTACGTGTTATTCCTTGTTTACTTTAGTAATAACTTTGTATATGAAGCGTATAGTATCGACATCGTTTTTCAAATTTTTCACCTCAACCCAGTGCTACCCATTTTACTTAATTATTTTTATAATAAAGTATTGTGATGAACCTGAAAAAGAAGTTCGCCACGCTCAAATTTTGTATTTGAACGTTTCAGGGGTATGTAGTAGATCCGAAAACAGCAAGAAAAAAATCGGTCTGTCCGGCGTAGCTCCGAAACCCTTTAAACTATTAAGTTAAATTTTTTTTTCGTGGTTAGGTTGAGTAGAACCCTCTAAGTGGACATAATTTCGGGGAGCGTTGTAGACGGACAATTTTGGTTTCTAGATCTCAGGAATCGCTTATGCTCTTATGACACTGGCTATTTTTCAAGTGCAATAAAAGTGCAATAAAAGTCAATCGTGCGACATGGCAATCAATATTGATGCTGTTATGACACTGGCTATTTTCTCGCTAGAAAAAAGTACAATAATAGCCAATCGTGCGACAAGGCGAACAACAATAAAAAGACAGAGATACCGCTCTTTCCGACGCTAGCGGCATCTAGTAAACGAAATTAACAACTGGTATGTTAAGAAAAATACCGGTTCTGGCGCGTTTCATAACAGAAAATGGCACTTTCCATAATTTATACGTACCGAACTGTCAAAAACTAGTCGGTAGCGGCTGGAAAATCTAGCCTCCAGTGGATTTTTCTTCGATTAACTGCTAGAATGTTGCAAAATACTGCGCTATGAAGTGTATTCTTTTTTTGACAATTATGCTGTTATGACACTGGCTAGTTCTCAAGTGCAATAAAAGTGCAATGAAAGTCAATCGTGCGACAAGGCGAACAATATTGGAGAAAGAGATTACCGATAACAAATACCCTTACCGATGCTGCCGGCATCTAGTAGACGAAATGAACAACTGATTTATTATGAAAAATACTGATTTTGGTGCGTTTCATAATATAACATGACACTTTCCATAATTTATACACAACGAACTGTCAAAAACAAGTCTGTAGCGGTTGGAAAATCTAGCCGCCAGTGGATTTTTCTTGGATTAACTGCTAGAATGTTGCGAAACACTGCTCGAATGAGATATGAAGTGGATTTTTTTTGACAGTTATGGATTGTTTTTTGAAAGTTACTCATTGTTTTGCTGTTCGGACTGTCTCTCACACACCAATGTCTGAATTGTATGTTAAAGTCTCTATCCCTCTCCATTTGGATTTTCAAGCCGCTTTAAGGGGAGCAAACCCTTTAGACTCCCGAAAATAAGTCAATTTTTATGATTTTTTTTTAAGATGATAAAAGAACCGCATCATTTTAAATTTTGACATTATTTTATTTCAACTTTCAGGCGGCTTTATAGGGTATTCCTCTAGACGTATTTTGCGTGACATCAAAAAGTGCTGCATTTGTCATATTTTTTCTATTGATCTGAAACAGAAAACAAAAATATTTTTCGATTGCTGACAGGTGTAGGGGAAGGATAAACCTATAAAATTATAAAAAAAATATAAAATTAAAAATTTTATTAGGCTTCTTAAGGGCTCACATACCCCTGCACGCGCTGAAAACCGAGTTAAATTGAAAAATTATTACAAAGGTTCTATGGTGAAAAAAAAATTTATTTGTTGAGTTCACATATCTTATTAACTATTCAGCTATAAAAAAAAAGAAATTTTTTTTTTATTTTTTAATATTAACATTGTTTTTTACTGGTATAAACGGACTACTTATGAAAACCATGCCGACCAGGAGGCGCTCCTGGTCGGCATCATAACTTCACCAAAAATAATTCAATTTGCAAAATTAAAAAAGAATCTTGTAAAATAATGTAGTAGTTATAGTCTCACGGAGAGAATTTTTTTTTTTCCAAAAATAAATAAGTTACAGAATTTCAAACTTTAGTAATCGGTTTTTTTAAAAAAGTTTGCGTTTAATAATTTATAAAAAAATTTCCAAGCAAAAAATTAAAAAAACCTCTCGTCAGACTATAGAGAAAATAGTTATCAAAACTTAAAAAAAAAAGTTGAAAAATATTGAAAATTGACTGAGTTATCGTGCCGACCATGTCTAAAAACACAGTTTCGAGAAAAATGCGTTTAAAGTTTTTGATAGGTACAATGTGAACTTACGGCTAGTCTCCCATTCCAGCTTAGTACTGTACACCTTCTTCCTCTTGTATCTTCGTGTTTTTCACAGATGGTCCCATAAATAACCTTGTTTTCTATGAAACCCAGCTTTTACGAAAAAATAAATGCTAAACGCTGCTGTTGAGAGTAGCGCGGCAATTAGCCAGGAAGCCGTTCCAAACCGATGTCTGGTGACATTTATTGCTATAACTTTGTAATGGAGTGGAATTTTCTAAATTCAAATTTTTTTTTAATTCTTAAAAGTATAAAAAATAAAAATCGGTAAAAAACAAAAAAACAATTTTTTGAAAATTTCAGGGGTATATGAGCCCTTAATGAAATGTGAAATTTTCGAATATTTTCTAGACAATTTTTACTCCAAAAAAGTAATTTACTTACGCGATGTCCTAAAAACTTTAGGGACATCCTTCCGATAATGTTATAGACAGAAAGCTCCCGAAAAATCAGCCAAATCGATCAATAATTTATATAATTAATTTTTGAGCTACAGCACGAGCAGTTTTTGAAAATGCTGTTTCGAGATAATCGCGTTTAAAGTTTTAATACAAAAAACTATTAGTTTTAGTGACTTGCCGATCAATCAGCGATTCCAGGCACATATAATAAACTTTCAACTTCTAATTCACTCACACCGTCACTTGTACTCTCCTCGCATTTATCTGTGAATTGATTTCCTTGATAATATCCTTTTTTAGAACATTTTCGAGATATTATATTACCTCGCATTCCTTTAGGAGAGTTTGGCATTTAATTTCGAAAATTCAACCGCACACGACACTTTCGAGCTAAACTGACTTTATTGCTTGGGAAACGTTCATTTCGCTTTATACTTTCGAAATATGTGTGTTAAGTAAGAGCGTGTACAGCGTTATTCAGAAAATATTTATTTGACAATTTTTTTTTACATACAAGTGTATACGTTCAAAATGCTCCAATGCAATGCGCAATAGCTTTAATAGTGGGTCCAATCACTACCAGCGTCGATAAACGCTTGGCATCTCCGCTGCATACTTTCTACCAAATTTTGGGAGTATTCTTGGGGCAGTGCCCTCCAAACATGTCGAATTTGTCCAAAGTGAAGAGACGTTTCCCTGGAATCTTCTGCTTTATGTAGGCCCAGACATTTTCAATGGGATTAGCATCAGGCGATTGTGATGGCCAATCCATTCTTCGTTTTTTTGGATGAATTGACGTTTGGCAGGTAACAAGGCTTTCTTGTAAATTTCGACCATCCTGGGAGCATTGAGGTTGTTGGTAAAGAGGTGCAATACGCCAAAACCCTTCTTTGAGAAGCAGCCCCAAAGATGCACCTTGATTGAGTGTTTGACGGTGCGCTGGACGAATTGGCTTGATGAGGAACACCATGCACGTGGTATGATAACATAACCCCAAACGGAAGCTTCGTCAGAAAAAACTACATTGCTCTAGTCACGATCAATGTTTTCTTGTGCCCAGGCGCCATTTTAAATTATTCGCACGCAAATGTTCACGTAATGTAACGTGCGATATGTCTAATCCTTTTTGCTTCAATTTTGCTTGCCCTTGACGCAAGGATAATCCAGTATTTCGTGAAAACTCATTTGTTCGTCCTTTTTTGTCACTTTTCCTGCTGAACCACGATCTGGAAGGTCGTCGACATTTTTTGACTCTTTGAACCTATTCAGCCAATTCGCAACAAACGCCCTCGACTTTTTAATATACTCGGCAGCTGAGTCATAAGACATTTTTGGCCCTTTTGGGTGCGCTCATAGGAACACGGCTTCAAAACGTTTCGAATACACGTCACTCATCACGGTTTCTGTGTTCCTCTGACGGAAGATCGACAAAGACTGAAACTTTTCGACTAATGCGCCATAGGCGGAAGTTCCCTAAACCAAATACAAAAATGTTGAGGTTCGTATCACTTACCGACTGCAAGTTATGTTGTACAAGCTATTACCTAACACACTATATTATATATACTCGTATATTTTTTTTTAAATTGTAAAGGGGTTTGCTCCCCTTAAAGCCACAAAAATAGCAGTGTCATAACAGCATTATGTTAGGAGGTTGAAACTTGGAACTTACAAAGAGATATGATAGTGACGCTGCAAGGTCGATATATGCGAATGAGTAGTCGATCGAGTAAATTTTAATTCGAATCAAATATCAAATTCAGTCGACTGCTGTAATTGAAGTGACTATCTACGTACTAAGCGTTATAATACCAAATTGAAAACGACTCAACTTCAAATATAATATAAGTCGACTCACTCGAGTCGAGTGTCATAATAAGCCCTATGTTGTTTCGGTTTTTGCTCCCATTACCAAACGTTAACCCAAAAAAATAATAAAGCCATTTTTTTAGTTTGTTAAATTACCTACAATTTCAGTTAATTCCAGGGATCGATCGCCTTTATCCCCCTTGGGCACATCAGTGATCAGTGACACCAATGTGAGCGTGTGTGAAAGGTATGAACTTTATTATTTAAATGAATTTCGTTTCGATGCACTCATTCATTCTGAGGTTTTTCACATTATTTATCTTGCAGTATAAATCAGGTAAAACATAACCAAAAATTCGCAGCAATGCCCATGAGCCATGCATAGGAGTTTTATTAACTGGAAACATTTGTTTATCTTAATGCATCGACTGGTCGACTAAACATGGGACTGACAGTTTAATTTAATTGTTAATGAGATAGATGCCTTTCTACGAACTTACCAGCCCGTATGCGGTAAATCCACTTATTATTCATTAATGTTATTTTTGCCAGTCCTCTTCTTATCCAACAACTTTATGTCGAACACCAGGTAACTCCGAATTGCAAATTCTTCGGTCGACTCATAGTATGAGTGCGGGGTGTACTCGTAAGGCTGGCGATTGCACGAAGTTACCGACAGAGACAAAGAAGGTGTCACCCATATGCAATTTTAAGTGATTTAAATCTTACGCAATGCATGTAATCGATAGGTGGGCATATAGCCGCGACTTTCTTCAGCGAGCCGACTTAGTGACTGACTAAGCGGCCAACTTTCTACGAAGCAAGATGACAAGCATCTTGCCAGGAACCTAAGTACCAGTTTAGTTATCATAGTTCATAGCGGTTAGGTGGGTACCTACTCTTATTATTATTATTTCATAAGTTTGCTCGTTCTTGAGGTACGTATTATGCGAAAAACGAGTTGAATGCAAACTGCAAAGGTAAGGCGTTGCGGGTATGTCAACAAGGTATACTTGGCCATTAGATCACGGACAGGTGCTTTATCTTACGTCCAAATCGATATAATTAATGTTGGATGTCATGATCTGCCGGCGTATTCAATCCTATGGGATATGGATAAAAGATAGCGAACTTCGATTTTTTGATTTGATTTATTCAAATATCGATGATAGTCCATATGGGGCTTGTCTCCTGCCGAGACGCCGTCAAATAATTGTTAGTTATGCTTGCATTGTGTATTTAAGCGAATGAAATGAATTGGATATGCATTAAAGTGTACTCGTATGCTCTCCTATGTAGATGAAGTGTGGCAAAATTAAATATTAAATCTTTTAACATAATCGCATTTGCCGTTCATAAATTTGAAGTGATTATTGGCATTTTAAAAATGATTGATAGTCATTTCGATTTTACAACCCATGTATCCTAATAAAGTTAGCAATAAATCAGGATTTCGTTAGCAATAAATATTATATAAAATTATATACCTAATATTATTTGTTCACATTAAATTTGCGGTATGTAACTATAAAATTTTTAGAAGATTTTTATCACCAGTTCAGTCACATCGTTCTACCAGTTTAGGAAGTGTGGTGGTCTGAATCGCGTAAAGACCAGTAGCGTATAGAGTTAAAAGCACTCCAGGAGGCGCAAAGTAGACACGCCGCAAAGTGGTCAATAAAAAAGTATTTACGGAAAAATTGACCAATTATAAAATACATATTGATAACAGCATAATTTTTTTGTTTTTGTTGCTTTTAGAAAAGTTTAAACGTTGACTACAGTACTATACATGAATAATCTAAATTTTTGAGGACATATGTTTTAAATTGACCTCAAGATATGAGTGAATTTTCTTTATTTGCAATCCTGTCACTGAATTTTTTTCATTGGCGTCCAAAGGCGGAGTAAAAAAAATGTCCGTAAAAAGGGGCTTTTCCACATTTTCACGAATTTGGTTGTATCTTTTAGGCATGTCGAGTTATCAAATTTATTTTACTTCTCCGTTTCTTTACATAGGCCTAGGAACGTTTTTTTCAAATTTTCCGACATCCAACTCCTAAGGGGTGTAATGCCATTATTTATGTTTCACGAATTCCTATATATTTCTTAGGTCTAATGTGATATCAAAGTCTTTAAATGTAATTGGTGGTTGTATATATAGCTTCAAGTCAGTCTCATATTAAACTATTAAATGATTAAAAATTTTGAATATCTCTTCACTCTGATTTTCAACAATCGTGCTATCTTTGAAATGAAAAAAAATCACACCGATCGGATGATTAGTTTTCGAGAAAATGAGTCAAACGTATAAAAAATACAACTTTTCTGGACAGCAAAAAAAATTAATAACTTTGTTTTTATAGCAATAATATTGCTGTTTTATGAATATGCTTTTTTTAAAAATTAATTATATAATTTAAAAATTTTGTTTCACAAATGGCATTGGTTTTGTGAAACCTTTTGTTTGTTTATATTTTATCAGGTTATTTTACGATTTGTTTTCGCGATTTATGTCGGCGGTGAACTTTTCACCCGACCCTCCCAACTTCACAGCTTTATTTATTACTGGTAATTTTTATCCTTGAATAATAAAGTAGGACTTATTTTAAAGATTGTTGTTTAAAAATTGTTGCAATATAAAAAAAATACGAATAAAAGTTAAAAAAAAATTAATAAAAATTAAAAAAAATTAATAAAAATTAAAAAAAAATTTCAAGGATAATTTTTATTCTTATTTTTTTTTATATTGCGACATTTTTTAAACAACAATCTTTAAAATAAGTCCTACTTTATTATTCTAGGGTAAAAATTACCAGAGATATGAATTTCCAAATAGGACTCGGACACTATTTTTGCGAAAACTTTAACATACTATAACTAACAAAACAAATGAGATAGAAATAAAAAAATCATTATTTTTTTTCACTAATTTATCGAGTACATAAATTTTCAAATGAATCGGCGATGGAAGGTCACACTTTTGGCGATTCTTGATGGAATGACCCCTTTTCTATAAAGTAATTGAGAAGCACTGATGTTTTTCGATTTTTTTGACCCCGATGCCATTCAAATCCCATGTTAATTTTTTGGTATGTTTTGTAAAACAGTATAACCTATAAAAAAAAAAAAATAAAAAAACGTATTTTGAGATATTCAAGGATAAAGGAAAAAATCATTATCCTTGAAAAAAAAATTTCATGGATAATTTTTATTCGTATTTTTCTTACATTGCGATAACCTCCCACTTTAAAATTAGCCCTATTTTATTATTCTAGGATAAAAATTACCAGAGATATGAATTTTCAAAGAGGACTCGGACACCAATTTTGCGAAAACCTTAACATACTATAACTAACAAAAAAATGAGATAGAAACAAAAAAAATTAAATTTTTTTTTTCACTAGCTGTCCAAGTATAAAAATTTTCAAAAGAATCGGCGATGGTAAGGTCACAACTTTGGCGGTTCTTAATGGAATGACCCCATACTAACTTTATACAAGTAAATGTTATTGGACCAATCAGTCGAGAGGGCGAAAAAAAACAACATAGCTTAATGGTTTTTCACTCTGGGAGAAAGCCTGGAAGATCTCTATTTCACTTTCACAGTGTACTGTTCCTGTTTCTATTATCACGGTTTTACTTACATTGCGGGTAATAAATAAGCCCATACATTACAAAGCGGAATTCAAAATTTCAACCTTTGTGTAGGTAAATTTGAACACTTGCCACTACAATACTCCGGCCGAAGAGTATGAGATAGAGGGGAAGCGCCCATATAAGCTCCATAGAAAAAACAGTATCGAGTTTCAGCATCTCCACAGTCTCAGTCGATTACTAAATTTGAATTTGGTTCGAATCCGCGCTAAATTTTATATCGGATAATAGATTGAGAAGCTATGTGGTACTAATTTAACCGAACAGAATTCAGATTATAAGCTACAAATAAATAAAAATAAAGTATTCAATGTAATTTTATTTAAAGAAACTGAAATGATACAGCTCAATAGAAAATTATAGATATGAAATTGGGTTCATTGTCGTCTATGCCTGCGAATGACTTCCATTTCGAACGCCTAGAATTAAAAGTATAAATCATATTTTTTAGCTTCGATAAATATACTCAGCTTGATAATTCTTTCGGAAAAGTAAAAAATGATACATCCTTATTAAAGAATGGGGTACGTCCACACCCTTTAACAACACAACGAAACATATTGAGAACTCAAAACTGCGCAATGAAAGATCACTAATTTGAACAAAAAACACACAAATCATTTCCCTGCACTACAAAGCTGAGATCTGTAAAAGCCTCACCTCCAATTATTTTTTCTCGGTTTAAACAATTTTCAAAATATACGTTTCTTATTCGTTGGAACAGCCCGTTCACCGAATAAACAATTTGACGTTTATTGCAAAGAGTATGAGATTTTATTGCATTTACAGTTTAATGTTTTTAGAGCATAGTAGTCGACTGAGAAAACAGATTACGTTACTTTTCGAATACGGTCCGCTTCCACTCTATCTCACTCTCTTTGAATCAGGCTACTTATGTTTATTAATTATCCTTAAACTTGTTTTGAATATTGTGAATTGAATTTACAATTTAAAGGCATCTATTGTAGCCGTAAAGAAGTTTATAATAATTTCATAATCTTGGCAAAAAGTCAGACTTAAGACATTCAAGTAATATTGTATTAAGAAAACTTTTTTCTTATAGCAACCACTAGCCAATCGTAGTAAATCTACTTCCTACTTTCCTTTACGAAAATATAAAAATATAACTCTTAAAGTTCAATCTAAAATTTCCATCAATAACCTTTAAACGAAGACCGGATATGGAAGCGGTATTAACGGAAGGATAAAACACGACGGAATCTTGTTTTTTTTTTCTCGGCATTATTTTATTATTTAGTTATCGTATTACCCCTGATCCACATTTCTAAGAGTATCTTCATAAATAACACAATTTGCTAATTAATACGTTAAAGCATTCTGTGGAATCCCGAGATATCTATTTCAAATGTTTACAAAGCTTATCGATCTTTGTTTTTTATTAACTTTAGCTGCTTTTTAACTAACCAATAAACGACTAACGAACGACAAAATAACGCTATAAATTACAACAGAATTTTATTGCATTCCATCGGATGCAGCATATGGAAAAGGAAACAGGTTAAATTAAACAATTAAATCTTTTAAAAATCACAATAATATATATATATATTTTTTTTGTCGTTTTCTTTAATTCTATTGTATAATTATATATGTAATAAATAGTTATTAACTAACATGAAAACATGAAATAAATCTTAACACAAAATGTTACGTTTATTTTTATTTGTATCGACTTGACAATTAACAATAATGCAGATTTTATTCCAACATTTTTAATACTTATTTCTCTAGTCAACACTAGTAATGTTTCAACTTATTATTATAGTCCTTACAGAAAATATAGTAAAGTTATTTTTTTGTGTTACACATTTATTATTTTGGTTTTTATTATTTTATTGGAAGTTTTTTGTGCTCTGTTAAATCGTAATATAATTTTTCTTATTCGTAAATTAGGTCTAGGTAGCCAAATAAAGGTGAATCTATCATTTGAGCAACAACATATAATTTTGGCTACAGGAGAGAGTAAAACTGCATGATACAAGGAAAAAGGCGGTTAATTGTACTACATTCAGTTGTAATATTTAAAGGTGTTAATTTGATAAAAGTACCCATCTATATATAGTATGCATATATATGATCTAAATTCTTATAAAACATGGTTAATTATATTTAAGTAAATTCTGATAAAACATATAAAATAAAACCAGGAGCTTATAGTACAAGTAGTGGTCCAATGCTTGCCTTATCGTCTTCATCGCTGACATACATGCGCGTAAGATCCGAAGCCATTGAAGCCGTTTCGAATTTACTAAAGAAACACAACAGAAACAAGAAGTTATAAGTTAGCTGTCAGTCAGTTTTATCAAAATATAAAAGAAATCTATCTGTGAATGAGATCGGACAATAACATGATCATTACGACTTGTGGTCCGATCTTGGACGTGTCGGACAATCATCGCACAACTCACAACCTGTTGTCCATTGTTAATGAACTTTATTTTGATTTTATTATGATGCAATGGAACATGAAAGATCATTTAACGATTCAACTTTGAAACGATTAAAAAATGGTAAGGCGACTTTTTTTATTGCGGAATTAGTTTCGCTACAAACACTTGAGCTGATTTCACATTCTTTGCTGGAGCGATTAGATAATTTCACTTTGAACATTTACATTTAAGTGTATATCTAATTAATTCACGTCATTAAACATTTAATGCCGAAGGGTTAATACAATTGAAATTTAAACCAAATCAATCAATTAGTTCAATATATATATTTTTTTATAATTTTAATAATACTGAAACTGAAGGTGTATAATAATTTGTTCGTCTGTTGCTGTATGTAAAGTTATAGACGCGTTCCAAATTCAAACCATTCATTTTTGTATCATGAAACCAGTTGAACATTTCTGATATAAGCAGAATTTAAAAAATCAGTTTGGGTGCAACTTTATTATATTATGGGTAGAAGTCCGGAACGAGTTTAATGCTGAGAAGTGGTGTAGGTTACTATGCGACTGAAAACCTAAAAACTAACGTTCCAAATAGCCTCCTGGTTATTCTTTTGGTTGTTTCCATTACCAGTGAAAATGGGATGCATGTATTTTCTCGATTTTCGTCATATCTATTAGATCTTTCCAAATATTAAATTCATTTTTATTCTACGGATTTCTCATATAAATACCTAGAAATTGTTTTCAGGTTTTTTTTAAATTCGACTCCCACGGTGGTGTAAAGGGGTTGTATACATTTTCACGAATTCGGCCATATCCCTCCAGTCTGATTAGATAGCGAATAACTTTTAACTTCCCCGAGATTATTTAATAATCACCTAAAACTTATTTTCAAATTTTTTCCTTTGTCAACCCCTAAGAGGGTATAAATGGGTGGAACCCATTTTCACGAATTCCGTCATATCTCTTAGGAGTGATAAGACATCGGATTGGTTTTCACTTCCTCGGGCTTTCTTTATATATATTATATATATCTAAAAACCCATTTCAGGGTTTTTGGATATTCAACCCCAAAGAGTGTGCAAGGTGGTTGCATATGTTTTCACAAATTCTTATATATTTCTTTGTTCTGATGAGATATCGAATTCAGTTTTACTTTCTAAGGCTTCCTATAAAACGTCAAAGGTTGATTTCAGTATTTTTAAATATTCAACTCCTAGAGGACGTAAGGCTTTCGACATATTTATTACGATTGATAAGATATCAGATAGGTTTTCACTTCAACAGACTTTTTATATAGTCGCCTACAAATGCATTTCCGATTTCATGTAATGGCCTTCCTAATCACGTAACAACTGATATTATACTACGAATTAGACCTCGTCCCGGAGTATAACCCAATTATATAATTCATATGTTGTATGTGACAGCGGCATAAGTATTCTAACGTGATCCCATTCTAACCGCTTTCCGAACTTTTTTTTAGAGGTTTTCAGTCACATAGTAACCTGCACCGCGTCTCAAAATTAAACGCGTTCCGGACTTCTACCCAAAAATAATAAAGTTGCGCCCAGACTGTTGGCACATTTTTTTGGTTATTTACATATTTTTTTTCCAATTTCAATTAAAACATGGAGGATAAAATATCGACTTAGCCATTTAGGGGTTAAAAATTCTGATTTTAGGCGATTATATAGAAAGCCCCTTAAAGTAAAAACGTAAAAAATAATTCTATATCTAATCAGACCTAAGTGATATTCGGAGTTCGTTAAAACGCACACAATCATTTTACACCCTCTTAGGGGATGAATATCGCAAGATCCTTAAGTTAATTTTTAGATCATTATAAATAAAGCCCACAAAACTAAAAGCGAATTCGATCTCATTAAATCTAAAAGATTTGTCGGAATTCGTGAAAACTTGAACCTTATACCTCCCAGTGGTTTAACATCGAAAGATGCTTAAATCGGGGTTTCCCCCGACTATGTTTAAAGCCTTTAGAAGTAAAAGTGAATTCGATATCTCATCAGATCTAGGAAATATATCGAAATTCGTGAAAAGATACACAACTACTTTACACCCCTTAGAGGTTGAATATCAAAAAATTTAGAAAAGGTTTGTATATAAAGAGCACGTAGAAGTAAAATTAATTAGATAGCTCCACATTCCTAAAAGATATAACGAAATTCATCAAAAAGTGGAAAAAACATTTTCACGGACATTTTTCTTATTCCACCTTTGTCCGCTAATAAAACTCTGAACTTTTTTTTACTCTAATTACTTCCGTAGTACATCTGCACATACGTACCTACATAAGTTTCAACTTTCTAGCATATAAAAAACCACACCCCGTCCCGTACTTCGCTACGCATACCAAAATCTTTATTTTTCTAAGATGCCTCTGTAGTGCCTCTATATAATCATAAATTTTAAGCTTTCTATCCTTTGCGGTTTTTAAGAATTAAAAATTTGAATTTTTATTTTACCCCGGCCCACCAGCACTCCACATTTTTCTCCGCTAGAGGTCTACTGTGCCTAACTCCTGATCATATCTGCAACGGTTTATGAGATATTAAGATTTAATTTAAAAAAATAATAGTTGTTCCGCCACTTTCGTGTTGCACCTTATTAATTAATTAATATTACTGGGAACACGCATTAAACTTCAGAAAAAAATTGCGTTGATAGGCGGACGTTACCTTTTGAAATGTGAAGACAATGTTGCAATACTGATATTATTATAAGAAAAGAATGAAAGGTCAAGTCCACAAATCAATGTGTAATAACTAATAGGGTCCCTAATTATTAGGATCGCCAGTCATTCTCAATTTCGAAGGTGATAAATATTTAGGTACCGATAGCTTAACAATAAGTTTTTTTTTTCTGCACAATAAAATCTGTACCTACACCATATAATTAACATCAAATTTACACCTGGGTATAAAAAAAATTCCGTTTACAATAAAAAATAGTATGGTAATGACCAATTTAGTTATCACGAATCAATTCAAGGCATTAGTCTACAACTTTTCGAAATGATTGACCCAAAACTGCCAAAAGTCATAAAGATATGATTTTTTGATTTGTCGGCACTAGTAAAAATTTGTTTTCAGGTAGTGCAAGTAATCATAAGAGTATAGGTACTATGCAGGTACAAAACTATAGAGAAAGATATCTTACCTGTTTTCTTCACTTTCACTGACTTCTGCGACCATGGCCCTGTATTGGATCTCCAAGAACTCCCTCCTCTGGCTTAGATTGCTCTCATCATCCGTTTCCAAAATCGAATCGTCCTCATACTCCTTGCAATTTTGATACATTTTTGATGTCCACGCATTACTTCGAACCGGGGGCGGTTGAACGGAAACTTTGGCCATAGACGCTGAAGTAGTTGATACCTGGTTGTCAAGCCTACGTATAATGAAAACGATAGAATGATAAGTTAATATGTCGACAATAAGTCTTAATTAGTTTTAGGCAGACAAGTTTTCGAATTCGAATTTCAACTTGCATATAGAGGAGAGGCGGCTTCGTTTCATTCGTAAGGTGAAAGGTAATTTTGTATTCGCATTTGAACTAAACTTCTCGCCAAGTTGCATAATTTAATTTTTAAGAGGGACAGGTGAACTCCTTTCATTAGACGTAGCCAGCTATCGGGTCAGCCGTGCTTACAACATGATTTTACAATGATTTTTCTATTCGTAGATACGAGTACTAAATAGGACTGCGTTGACTTTTAAGTTTCGGAAAATTATAAGCAATTTTATGATTAATTCGAAATTGATCGCACCCTAGGGGCACCTGAGATTTTCATATATTATTCGCCTGCTTAACGACATTAGATTTATTTATATACTCGCAATCTTGTACCTACTTGTTGAACTTTTCTCACCGGGTTATATGTCAGGAAAAAGTTTCTTGATCTTGGTCTAATGTTGACCGATTATTGCTATTAAGTATTACCCCTTATATTGTTTGGTACAGACTATGCGATTATAAATAAATTGATGGCGGGCTTGGAATAATTACGACGTGATTTATTTATAGTACAATAAGTGTTCAGTTCTGGACAATTTTATTGATTGCGGTCATTTATTACTACCGAGAGTTTTAGGCCACTATCATTTCAACACTTTAGCAATGTAAAATTTCAGATTTTGTACATGACACTATGATTTATAAAAGATAAGTACGTGCTGAATATTTCGAGTACAACACCAAAAATTATAAAAGATGTGAATGCAGTTTTCTTTCGTAGTACTTTGCGCTGTATACAAATTCGTTTACAGGGTTTTCTTCCATCACTCTCCGTATTGTGATCGACATGAAATTTCAAAAAAGGTTGCTACCCTGAAATTTTGTATTTACACGTTTTAAGACTAGTAAAAACCAAGAAAACAACAAAAAAAATGTCCGTCTGTCCGCCGTAGACGCCGTACGCAAAACCGATTGAAGGTGCGTAGCTCACAAACCCCTTGAGATATTAAGTTGAAATTTTTATGGTAGGTAGAGTGGGTGAACGTCTACGAGTGGAGGGAGTGTAAAGGGGTTGGAGAGGGGAGGAGGGGGGAGCGTTTTAGATGAAAAATGTTGGTTTCTAGATCTCAGGAACCGCTTATAGGAGATTGAAAGTTGGGACTTATGAAGTACTATGATAGTGGACCCATTTGAAAAAAAATAGTCGATAGTGGTTGAGAGGTATGCAAGTAGGGGGGGGGGGGGGGGGGGGAACAATGCGTCCAAAACGCTTGAAAGCTGGGGTTGATACATTCTAAAATCCATATCTCCTGAACGATTGATGTCAGATGGCCGAAATTTTGTAGTTGTATTAAGGGATACTAGGATATTAGAAAGGGGTTAAAAATTTTAGGGGAAGTTCTGAGGTTGGGGGTGTGGGGTGAGAAACTTTGAATTACAATATCTTCCGACTCTTTTGTGCCAGGAAGATAAAATTTGGTTTCTGTATATATAATTACCAGTGGAGTCTACTGAATGTAAAATTTTCGAGGGGGGAGGTGAAGCGCTGAAGGTGGGCGACAGCCATTTTTCAAAAAATTAAATTTTTATATCTCATGAACCGTATCAGATATGATCTTGAAATTTTTACGGGAGTTAGGACCAGTAGACCTCTAGCGGGAAAAAAATGTTGAGGGTGTGGGTGTGGGGAGTGATGGTTGGAGGGGGTGGAAATGAAAAACTTCTGATTTTAATTTCACGAAAGCCGCAAAGGACAGAAAGCTAAAAATTTATTACTGTATAGAAGTGCTATAGAGACATCCCAGAAAAATTTTTGAAAGGGGTAGCAAGCTACGGGGGTGGGGGATGGTTTTTCATATCTCAGAAACGGCTTTTGCTAGAAAGTTGAAACTTCGTACGTATATGTAGAAGTACTACAGGAGTAGTATAAGCAAATAAAAAGTTTAAAATTTGATTGATGTACAGAGCTGGAGTAAAACAAATGTGCGTGATAAGGGGTTTTTCCAACATTTTCATGAATTTTATTATTTTAACCTAAAGAATAACCAGGAGGCTATTTGGAACGTTATTTTTTAGGTTATCAGTCGCATAGTGACTTACACTGCATCTCAGTATTAAACACGTTTCGGACTTCTACCCAAAAAATAATAAAGTTGACTGTTGGCAGATTTTTTTATTTATTCTTAATTTTGTTGTTTTTTTACAAACATTTAGTCGTCTCATTTTTCTGGTTAAGAGCTACAATATGCCATTTGCCATTTCTAAGTATGACTAATTTTTGTCAGATATGATATAAAACATTAATTATTTTTCTCGTAATATTAAACATTTTCGAAATTATTTCGAAGTTTATACCGCTTATTCATAGAGAAAAGCTATCCATTTTCTAACAAAGTTTTGAGGGTTTGAGCCTAACATTTTCGGAATGTAGAAGTGGAAAGAAATACGTTGTTATCAACCGCACCGACTGCCAAAATTTTTTAGTGCGTCATAGAAAAATTTACAAAGAATCTAAAGCTTGTCGAGCTGCGAATCATAAAATTACACACGAACCACCATATAACAGTCAGCTATCGAAAATTTGTCTATCGCGATTTCCAACTTTACCATTTGTCCATACAATTAATTAGTTGAAAAGATCTGGTATATGACCATGGTCATAATCACCATGTCAACTACAAATTTTTCATAGAGAAAAATTCGAAGGACCCTCTCGTAGTTTTTTATAAGCTGAATCCAAATCCATTCACAGGGTTCTTTCCCACCACCCTCTATGTTTTAGTTGTCCGAAAATTTTCCCTACAAATTGTTTCTTAACAGCTACTAGACGTCGTTCTACGTAGAAATATTTCCTCAACTCTTAAATACCATGGTTGGGTAAATTCTTATTTTTCCGTTCCTATATGATCCTATCCTTGCAGTAACAGTACTCCTATAAGGCATCGTTACTCATAGCGCGTTTTATGATGAGATGCGGTGTAGGTTTCAATGGGTTTGACAACCCAAAAATAACACTTCCAAATAGCCTCCTGGTTATTGTTTAGGTTATCAGTTGCCTAGTTAACTAAACCTAGTTAACTCTCTGCTTCTCGAACTGCAGGATCTGAATATTCACGTACAGGCTTATGCTGATGACGTGGCTGCACTAGCTGCTGGGCTATCGCTCAGGGATTATTGCGACAAAATGCAGAGAGTCCTATGGGTTATAGATAGCTGGTGTGAAAGGCACGGACTTTCTGTGAGTCCTAGCAAAACCGCACTAGTTTTGTTTACTAGGAAAAGAAAAACAGAAGGTTTAGTGTTGCCTATGCTGAAGGGTGAAACTATTCAGCTCTCGGAGAAAGTTAAGTTTCTGGGGATTATCCTGGATAGCAAGCTTCTCTGGAAGGAACATGTAGATACAAAGGCAAACCGTGCGCTAGTAACATTCTGGCAGTGCCGGAGAGCTTTTGGAAGAACATGGGGTCTTAGGCCTTCAATGGTATATTGGCTATATACGGCCATTATAAGACCCATCCTAATCTATGCATCAGTGGTTTGGTGGACTAAGTCCGAATGTGCATACATTAGAGCTAGTCTCGCTAAACTACAGAGGACAGTCTGCATCGGTGTAACAGGTGCCTTGCGCACCACACCGGGTGCGGCACTCGATGCACTGCTCAATCTGCCACCGCTTGACATTGTTGTTCAGGCGGAAGCAATGAGAGCTACGCACAGGCTAATGAGATTAGGCTTGTGGAGGAAAGAGCATTGCACGGGTCATGGAGAAATGGCTCGAAGGTTGTCTGAGAACCCTATCTTCGATATGCCTTCGGATGCTATGACTCCGATCTGTATGCTCAATAGAAGATATCAGGTGGAGATCCCGAGTAGGGCGGAGTAAGAAAACCAGTCCGCATTGCTTAGCGGATTCACTGATATATTCTACACGGACGGTTCAATGACTGAAGACGGGTCGGGAGCTGGAATGTATCTGCAGACTGAAGATCTCAGGTACTCTTTCGCCCTAGGAAAACATTCTTCGGTATTTCAAGCCGAAGTTTATGCGATCCTTAAGGCAGTAGAATGGATTATAGAGGGAAGATGGAGAGGCAGGATGATCTGCATTTGCAGCGACAGTCAGGCCGCTCTACAATCCCTAGATAATCCAATCGTCTTTTCGAAGATGGTACGTGAGTGTAAAGAACGGTTGAATTCAGTTGGCAGATTCAATGACTTAAAGCTCATATGGGTTCCAGGTCACCAGGGTATAACTGGCAATGAAATAGCTGATGCATTAGCAAAGGCAGGATCGGAGTCAGCCATGGTCGGACCAGAACCAGTTTTTGGTGTGCCTGTAGCCTCTGTTAGGGCTGCCACTGCTGAGTGGGTGAGTAAATCACACATTGAGAGATGGCGGCTTTTCCCGGGTATGCGGCAGACCAGAAACCTTGTTGACGGACCAAGTGGACGAACCGCATCTTTCCTTCTCAAATTGAGCAGGAAAGAATGTAGTAGTATGGTTGGTGTCCTCACAGGGCATAACTCGTGTGGCCTACACATGGTCAGATTGAGAATCATTGACGACCCCATGTGCACTGCTTGCGACGAGAGCGACGACACAACGGAACATTTCCTTCTTGAGTGTCCAGCTTACTCTTTTGCGAGAGTGCACGTATACGGCGTCGATGTTATGAGGATGGAAGAACTCCGTTCTCGATCCCTACCTGAGCTCTTGAAATTCGTGAGGAGGACGAAGAAGTTCGGGTAGAGACTGGGGGACTCGAGTGCAATGGGCAATAATTGTCTGAGTGCTCAAGATGCGCGGCTTTGTTGCGTATCTTCCCCCACTACAAACAACAACAACAACAACAACACTGCATCTATGCATTAAAAGCGATTCGGACTTCCACTTAAAAATAATAGAGTTACTCCAGACAGTTAACAGATTTCTTTATTTTTTCAATTTCAATAAAAACATAAGAGATATAATATCGAGTTCAATATAAAAAAAATATATCGAAATCATTATTATATAGGAAACCCATTCAAATAAAAAACAATTCGATATCTTATACGATCTACTAGTAAGACATATGTCGGAATTCGTAAGAAGTTACTCAATCATTTCACCACTTTAGGGGTTGAATATCGCAAAACACTGATATTGATTTTTAGACGATTAAAGCCCATTGAGGTAAAAGCGAATTCGATATCTCATTAGACCTAAAATATTTGCCGGAATTCATGAAAGCTTACACAACTTCCTAACACCCGCCTGGAGCTGAATGTCGAAAATGTTCAAATTGCTTTTTCGGCGATAATATTTAAACCCATACTAGTCAAAGCGAACTCTATCCCTCATTAAACCTAAGAAATATGTCGGAATTCATGAAAATGTGCGGAACCACTTAAATACCTACGCTATTAGTATACCCAGAAATAATAACAAAGTATCAACCTCGTGACATGAACCGTTCAAGAGATATGGGTTTTAAAATGTCTCGATTTTTTGAGGGGGCAGGTACGAAAGTGGGGGGATAGCAATTTTTAAAAAAATTTTATTTTTATATCTCAAAAACCGTAGCAGATATAATCTTGAAAATTTTACAGGAGTTGGAGTCAGTAGACCTCTAGTAGGGAAAACAATTTTGGGGTGTAGCTTTTGGAGGTGATGGTGGAAGGGGGCAAAAGAGAACACATTCTGATTTTTTATTTCACGAAAAGTTAGCTAAAAAGCTAAAAATTTACGACTATATAGAGCCACTACACTAGATATCATAGAAAAATAAAATTGTTGATAGGGGTAGCAAGGTACGGGAGTGAGGGGTGGTTTTTCATATCTCAGAAACGGCTTATGCTAGAAAGATGAAACTTAGTAAGCTACTTGAGCAATTAGAGCAAAAAAAAGTTCAGATTTTTATTGGCGTTCAGATGTTGAGTAAAAAAATATTCGTGAATCCACATTTTCATTAATTTCGTTAAAACTTTTAGAATGGTCGAGCTATCCAAGCAATTTTACTTCTGCGGGCTCTTTATATAAGCGCTTAGAAAAATTCTTCCAAAGTTTTTGTATTGTACAAATTTTTACGAATTCCGAAATTCTTTTTGGTTCAATGTGATCGAATTCGTTTTTACTTCTATGGAATCTTCTATTGATAAAAAAATATGTAAATAAATAAAAAAAAATCTGCCAACAGTCTGGGCGCAACTTGTTTAGGTTGTCAGTTACATAGTAATCTACATCGCTTCTCAGCATTAAACGCGTTCCGGACTTCTACCCAAAAAATAACAAAGTTGCGCCCAGACTGTTGGCAGATTTTTTTACAAACGGCTCCACTATGCAAAGATCTATTCAAATTAAAAGTTTCAGTTTCTTAGAATAAGCGGTTGCTGAGATCTAGAAACCAAAATTATTCGTCACCTCCCAACTCACTGCCTCACTATTCAAAAGGTGGCCACTTAAAGGGGTTCACCCACTAAATCACTAAATTTCAATTAATAGCTTAAAAGGTTTGGGAGATACGATTATTCAACCGATATCAAGTACGGCGGACGGCTCACAGACAGACTGATTTTTTTTTTTACTTTATGGTGTCTACTAGTCATGAAACGTGAAAAAAAAGGTTTTAGGGTGGCACATTTTGTTTTTAAATGGATCAAAATACTTTATTAAATTAAAATAATAAAGTAAAATGTGCGAGAAAATAGTTTTCTAGTATCTAGAGGCATTACAATGCAAAACCCGTAGAATTTACATAGTTTTTCCACATAAAAAAAACGTACTTATTTAAGAGTCGCACCATATGAAAAAATATCGATAAACATATCAAAAACTTACAAAAACTATTTTATTTTGGCCAGACATTTTCTCCAACGACGATATTTTGAGGTTCAAGTTCGGCATTGGTGGTCAAAAAGGACTTGTTACTTGGGCTTGCTATTGCTGCGATATCGCAAGAGGACAATAAACTTATTTACTTATTGTATGTTCATGTTAAAGTCTTTGATTGTTACAAATGCCTTTTCCTTAGAAATGAAAATAGCAACATTACATTCGACGCTAACAATCTTATCTGATATTTGTGCGCGTTTATAGTAACAACCAATGTTACTTATTTCTGAAATTCTGTCTTAAATGTTGCGCTCCAGAACATGTGTCCTAATTTTTCTTCATTTTGCATTTTAAAAAGTAATAAGTCAACTTAAATTACCATTTATAGTATACAAACATTCGTGTAGCTCTATTCAAATGAATTTCAGTTAAATAGTGAACAAAACATATACCACTATTTCTTTAATTACCAATTTTACATTAATTTAGAGCAATTAAGGTACTTAGCTTCAACAGTCTCGAATACTGAACAACTTTCTATTAAACCATGTACATTATTCTGACCAGTGCCCACAAAACGTATTCAGTACAGTGTGGCTAATAAGATAAATGATTATAGTACGGCACCATTCACCTGTTACATGCAATCAGTATTTTTGTATTTATACGCAATGCAATCGATTTCTTACAAGAGGGTATAATTTAATAAAAATTCACCGCGCACTATCAAAAAGACTGGGCGATTAACCTTTTGAAAATCCTGAACCAGTACTGTATGCTGTGTCCGATCGCATGTAAAATTTCCTTTTAATTAGCTGATCAATCAGCAGTTTTCTGAAGCGTAATCCTTTTATAGCGTGATGTACTTAAAGTTCATAATCGGTATGCCTATAAACGGATCAGATCTTATGCTGCCAACGCCACTCTATTATTTAAACTACCCGATGATTGTTGACAGTGTCTTGAAATATATAACCTGTCTTTCTGGCCTGGGAGTTCGGGTCTTATAAGAAAAGCTTAAGTCTTATCGATACTTACCTATCGGCCGAGATGCATTTACTTCTCATTACTACCTGCAACCAATTTGGAACCGACGGTGTTGACTCTCCATCGGGTGTAAATCTGCAATTAGATAAGAGGAGATTGCATGTCAGGTAATTTGACTTTTATTTTTAATTCGAATTCACGTTTTCACTGCCTTCTATTAGCAAGCATGACACGAATTTGACCGTAAATTAAATTGTAAAAACTTGGTATGGATTTGATCGGCATATTATACGATTATAATGTGGTATTTCTTCACCTGTTCGGTGTTGCTGAAGAACATCGAATACGTGCAAAGGTAGTCGACATTATGAAAACGGATTGCATGTACAAGTACAACTTCTTATATTCGAACTGAGATATGCATTTGAGCAACAACTGCTAAGAATTGACACTACTGAACGGTGTTTGATATGTTACCAGGTCATCCATCTATCCAGTTAAATTAAAATCTTTCGCTTTCATTATTTCGTAATTTTTACCCAGAAAGAGTAGGCTAACGAAGACATTGCAATGGAATGGGTTAAATATTTAAAGGAAACATATCGCAGTCTTATGCAGGCAACAGAATTATAATGTGCATCATAATTTTAAATCAATTATAAAACCAAGATCTTTAATGAAATGAACTCTCTGAATGAAAGCTTCTTCTATTCTCTTATTAAAACAAGATTGGGGTAAAATTTCTATGCATAAAATTCGCATTTTCCGAGACTTAGCTTAAGTAAGTTACATTTGCACCATGTATTAAATGCGTCAATTTCAATTCACGAATTTTGTTATAATTGATCAACAGGACGACTACCCGACATTAAACGTCTTAGAGAAGGGCTGCATGTTTATATTCACATGATGAATCCAATTTTCATCTGCAGTAAAAAAAAATCTGCCAATGGGCTGGGCGAAACTTTACTATTTTCGGGTCAAAGTTTGGGAGTGGTCAAAGTCAAAGTATATCATCAGTTGTTTCGAAATTATGAGGTTTCTTGGAAAGTTAAAGTTAGTTTTGTTCTTAAAAAAAATATTTAAAATAGAGATTTTTAGCCGATTACACATTGGAAAAGCCCGTGTAGACTATTCGACTTTTGGTATATTATGTACACTAAAAGCCCATAGAAGTAAAAGCGAATTTGCTGCCTTATCAAAATTAAGAGATATGACGAATTGTTAAAACATATATAAAAATTGTGAAACAGGTTTTTAGACGATTTCATAAGAAGCAACTTGATATCTCATGAGACACGAGGGATCTTGTAAGATTTGTGAAAACGTAAGCAAACCCTTTACACCCCCTTGGTTTTTGAAATTCGGAAAATCGTGAAATTGGTTTTTATATCATTACATCAAATGCCGTAATATCCAATTTTATATCTCATTAGAACTAAGGGATGGCAAAAATTGTGAAAACATATGTAAACCCTTGGGGGTTGAATATCGAAAAATTGAGAAATGGGTTTGTAGGCGATTATATAAAAAATCTGTGGAAGTGAAAAGCGATCTAATATCTCACCAAACCTAAGAAATATGTCGAACCTTTGAAAAGCACACAACACACAATTGAATATCTAAAAATTCTGAAATTGACTTTTTGGCGGTTATATAGGAAACCTTAGGAAGTAAAAATGAATTCGATAAATCATCAGATATGCAACCTCCTTACACAATATCCAAAAAGTCTGAAAGGAGTTAATAGATAAATATGAAGACAACACGAGAAAGTAAAAACCAATTCAATTTCTTATCACTTCTAAAAGATATGACGGAATTCGTGAAAACTTGTTTAACCATTTTATACCCTCTTAGGGGCTGAAAAAGGAAAAAACCGAAATACAAGTTTTAGGCGATTATTACGCAAGCCCTTGAAAGTGAAAACATATTCGATATCTGATCAGACCTGAGGGATATGGCAGAATTCGTGAAAAAGAATACAACCCCTTAGGGGTTGAATTTCAAAAAATCTTGAAAACAGGTATTTATATGAAGAATCCGTGAAATAGAAATGAATTTAATATTTGAAAATACCTAATAGATATGACGAAAACCGTGAAAATATATGCATACCATTTTCACTGAACATTTTTTTTGTCCCCCTTCCGAACGTCAATGGATATTTGAATTTTTTTTTAAACTTAATTACTTATCCTGTTGATTTACATATACGTACCGAATTTCAACTTTCTAGCATAAACCGTTCTATAGATAGGCAAAAAAACCCCACCCCCGTACCATACTACCCCTATAACAAATTATATTTTTCCAACATGCTACTACTATAGCTCTATCTAAATACTAAGTTTCAGCTTTATATCATTATGGGTTCTCGAGATATAAAAATCGGAACCTTTTCCTTTTCACCCTCACCCACCCTCACTTACAAAATTTTTTATCCTACTAGGAGTCTATTAGGCCTACTTCTAGTAAAAATTTTAAGCATCTTTCTTACACGCTTGTTGAGATATGTGACGTGATTTTTTAGAAAAATTATTATCCCCTCCAATTTCATGCTCCACCGCCCCTTTAAAAAAATTTTACTTTCATTTGTTAACCTTTATACACAAACCGAATTTTATTTATCTAGTGTAATTGGTTCGTGAGATATCGTTATCTAAAGTTTTTCACCCCCCACTTCCGTACGCCACTGTCCTCACAGATCTATTCTCCTAGTATACCTACAGATATTCAGTAAGTTTCAATTTTGTGACGGTAACCGTTTAGGAGATATGAATTTTAGAATGTGTCGATCTTGGCTTTTTTGCGTTTCGGACGCATTGTTTTTCCTCCCACTCTCACACCCCTTCACCCATATTGCCATTTTTTTTGCAAATGGGTCCACTATCAAAGCTCTATTTAAATTCCAAGTTTAAGCCTCCTAGCATAAGCGGTTGAAACGGTATAAAACGCTTCCCCCTCCTGCCCCCTCACACCCCCACCCATCAGAATTTGGTCACTTCAAGGGGCCTACCCAGTCTATTCATAAAAAAAATTCAATTTAATATCTCAAACCGTTTGGGGACTATGAGCATTCAAACGATTTTGCGTACGGCGTACGGCGGACAGACGGACTGACATTTTTTTTGCTTTTTTCTTGTCCACTAGTCATGAAACGTGAAAAAAAAATTTTCTGGGTAGCAAATTTTTTTTTTTAAAAAATCGATTACAATACTTTATTATTACAAAATAATAAAGTGAAATTGTACAGCTCCAAAAATTCTTAACGCATATCGTATTCGCGTTTTTGGAGAACTGTGAGCACCCATTCCAAATTTAGGACAATTTTTACTTTATTATTTTTTAATAATAAAGTATTATATTATGGTTTAAGCCTGTAAGCAGTGGAGCCTTAAGCGAAAAAGGGAAAAATAAACTATTTACTTATCTCGTTTTAACTATTTCAACAATGAGACAAAGAGTCTGCTTAAAAATCTTGCCAAAAAATTCAATACTCATCACAAAAATCTGCCAACAGTCTGGGCGCAACTTTATTATTTTATGGGTAGAAGTCCGAAACGTGTTTAATGCTGAGATGCGGTGTAGGTTACTATGCGACTGACAGCCTTAAAAATAGCGTTCCAAATAGCCTCCTACACCTACACCCACACCCACACCCACATCCGCTAGAAGTCAACTGATCCTAACTCCTGTAAAATTTTCAAGATCATATCTGGTATGGTTCTTGAAATATAAAAATGTAATTTTTTTTAAAAATGGCTGTTCACCCACTTCCGCGCTTCACCACCCCCCAAAAATTTTATATTTACTGGACTCCACTGGTAATTCTATGTAGTGAAACCAAATTTTATCTTATTGGCACAATTGAGTCGGAAGATATTGTAATCCAAAATTAGGCACGAAAGGGTATAAAGGCTCTTCACTTAATTTCTGGGTAACTAGTGTGTGAAAGGATTTGCTTACTCTACTGAAAACCTTTTACAATTACTAGGACACCTACCTTATGATACATTTTGAGTCTTTCGTCTGGGAATAAGCAAAACCTTCCTGGCGCGGAGCATCCTCTTTCACTTCCATTTCTTCATCTTTCACTTGTAACTCTTCCATCTCTTCATCTTTCACGTGTATCTCTTCAGGTGTAATTTGCATTTCTTCTGGATGCGAGTGTTCTTTCAAAAGACTAATATCGAATTTGATAAGTGCTGGAAATTTAAATCTATGGTTAAATTATCCTTTAGCTGTTTTTCTCGCCTGACTTACATTTACTTATGGGCCCTAATTTCTGTGCAGTTGCATACAAAATATCGGCTGTCCAAAATTCGGGGATTCGGATAAACAATTTTCCAGAGTCAGCAGGTAAATGGAAGCCAAGTTTATGGAGTAGTAGAATAAATGGCTGATACGATAAAATTGCTGATTGTTCAGCATTCCATGGAACCAATGGAATTGATTGCCTTTTTACTGCAATTGAATAAATATGCATTTGCTATAAAGAATAAAATATAATTTGAAATATAATTTGGGAGACTTACAGATAGAATTATAAGGAATTGGCTCCAAAACGCTGCTCTTGAAATGTTTACTAGTTGGTCTGAAACTAGAACTGAGTGCTAGTTTAACATTACAACAATCTAGAAGGACTTTTTGTAGCCAAACTAGTAACTTGCCATTCTTCTCTTTTAAGATAGTATTTTTAAGGAACTATGAAAACGATTTAACTTCATGTTAGTGATGCAAGATTTAATGAAATGGATAACCAAATTCACCTGTACATCATCAGAAGGTTTACATGTGTCTTTATTATGTTCAGTTACTTCAATTCCTGATTCACCAGTACTCGTTGAGGGTTGGGGAATTTTAGACATATTCCGTTGACATTCTGCATCTTCGTATTTCATTAGATCGTCGTATTCTACCAAATTTATGATATCCTAAATAAAAAATTATTTAATACAAACAAAATGAATTTTAATAACTAAAATATAAATTACCTGTTGAAGTAGTTGTTGAATAATTGAAATTCGCGATTTTTGTTTATTTCCATTATCACGGAAGAATTTCACGATCTTACCAACAACATCGTTGCCTTTTTTGCTTTGTACGTAATACCAGTAAAGGGTATCAATTTCTTCTTGTGACCATGGGCTGTTTAATAAAAATAATAGGATATATTATACGAGCCTCAGTGTATTGCCTAAATGCGCTAGTATACTGAAGACGGATCCCCTATCACACGAGCGAAGTTACATTCGAACCCGTCTAAGTAAAAAAAAAGTTATTTTAAGGAGAAACAGTCATATCTCACCTCCCATTGGGTAGGTGAGATTTGAACCCGTCTAAAAGGATATTTAAGGAGTTACATGTGCCTCAGCGCTGTGACTGCCGTAGGGGGTAAATTTCAAGCGCTAGTCTCCATTTGTAGGTGTTTTACAAAACACACGATCGTTGATGAAAAATATCAATAATCGAGACAATACCAACTGCAGATAGGAACAATATCTCCAATATCTCGGAACCGAGAAACCGATTCTAGATTCGCGAGGTCAGTTATACTAAAAGCCATAGATAAAATATCATCTGAAACGGTGACAAAGTTTGCAATGGGAGTATAACACAAACTAACGAAAATCGTTTTCAAAAGAGCCATATTAATATTCGAAATTATTAAGAGTGCGAAGTGGTTCGGTGAAGCAAGAGCGCTATTTGTATCATTACCAGGTTGACAATAACCATTGATCTTCAATGGTTTTTGAATACTTCTTGATTTCGATTACTACCATCGGAACAATCGAAATTCGCGAAATTATACTCCTATGAATCGAATCGATCAAAAAGTGTGAAACCATCGAAACAGATCCCTCTAAAATTCATTGCTGTGTTCACTGGAAGGGGTCTATTGGCCTTCATTCATGTATAAATTTCAAGTTCCTACCTCAAACAGTTCCTGAGATATTTGACGCGATTTTTTAGCCCCAGATTTCGAGCTAGCCATAACCGCCACATATGACAAAACGCCTAATTTGTTCGTGTGAGATATCGTTCGTAACCCAAGCCAAATCATAATGGTCGAAGGACAATAGCTTGTTGGTTTGCGCATTTTAGTATACCATTGGGAGTGCTCAATTCAGATTCCCGCTCACTCGCGAACTAGTTCACTCTTTTAGTTCGATAGTTTGCGAATTTTGGATTGGAGTGTACTCTGATGATTGGTCAAAACTCAGTGCTGACAAATAGAATTGTGTGGTTCGTGAACGAGCTAGTTCGGAAGAGCGCTGCTATAAGTGGAATGAGTTGACAAAAACTAGTAGTTCGGTCTAATACCAAGAACCAGCTATCGTGGAAACGACCCACCAGGAAAAGTATCGTGTACTATAGGTTCGTATTACCGTATGACCGTTCGTCATCTCGGTATTTTATTGTCTGTATCAATATACAAATTGAGTAAATAAAATTATGATTGATTTAACTTACCAAGCTGTATGTTCCATATTGTATTCCTTGGTCATCTCGGTTAAAGATGGACTTGGCATTGACAAAGGGGTTTTCTGCGGTGTATTCATGAACTTATGAATTACATATTCGATGAGGTCATACCAATCCTGCAAGGGTATTAATTTTAAACAAGCTGTTAGTTTTATCTAAACTAATACTCTTACATCGCAGAATACACATTCACTCTCCCAAATTTTTGAGAAGGTCTTCAAAATAACCGGCTGAAATAGAGTGGTTATTTGGCCCAAATCACCTCCGACATGATGCATCATCGTGAAAATGCAATTGTTTAACGACTCGCTATTTTCACGGAATCCTTCCAACAACAAACCATAGTGATGCATTATTTCAATTGTTGCAAACCTAATAAAGATATGACACTCGTCAGAACAGTGAGAATCAGTTTTTGCATTAAAATTAACTTACTGTGAAATATGCTCCGCCATACATATATTACTATTAACATTTTCGGAATACTGATTACAATCTTCCACAAGAAGTAAAAAGATATTATTTGTGACTATAACATCCTGTAGGTATTGTTTGCTGTGTAATGTTGGATCGTATTTACGTAATAAAAGTACGAAAAGATTTCGTAAATCTTCTGTACCTGCAATTTGCAATTGTAATATCTGCAAATGTTGCCTATCCTCCTGTTGCAATGAATAAAACATTCGTTATCGAATTGATATACTTTTTCGAATTGTTTATTAGTACCTGAGTTAAATGAGTGACTATCTTGTAATTTTCTAAAGACTGCAATATATCTCTAATAGCAGTAACGACCTGAAAAGTGAGTTCAAACAAAATAAAATATATTTTTTAACGATAAATATGTAGGCAGAGCTATGAATTCGTGATTAATTATAAACAACTTTATGAAAACTTAACATTTGTGTACATGATGTAATCATAGACTTTGCTTACATCAAATTTTAACATTATACGCTCGTGTTAAAAATGAAGTACCAGGTGAAAAAATGACAAGGCTATGTAGACATGATGAAGCTATCGAAACGAAATTTAATTAAAGCCTACATTGTCAAGAAAGTTGTAAGAACTTGGTAAGACAAGAAACCCCGACTTATTTATAACCATTTGAAAAATAAAAAGAACTGCTTGTTTCATATTTTAGGTAACATTTCAACAACACAAAATCATTGCGACATTGGTGCGGAAAAATTGATATATGATGTGATTGTTTATGCAGACGATGTTGCAATTGCTGTTTCGGGAAAGCACCTCAACACGCTGAGTGAGATATTGCGGAATGCTCTCTCCATTCTCTCTAAATGGGCAGCTGAATGCGGGTTGGGCGTGAACCCACGCAAAACCGAACTAGTCCTCTTCACCAGGAAATACAAAATTCCTCACCTTGACCCTCCTTCTCTGGATGGTATTAGCCTAGTTTCCACCGATAGTGCAAACTATTTGGGTCTTATTTTGGACAGAAAACTTCAATGGAAACCTAACATCCAGGAACGGGTAAGGAAAGCAACAGTTGTGCTTTACTCGTGCAAAAAGGGCATTGCAAAAAATGGGGTATGCAACCCAGAATAGTTCATTGGCTCTACATGTCCGTCATCAGACCGATACTTATGTACGGTGTTATTGTCTGGTGGACGGCCTCAGACAAAGCGGTTAACCGCACCACCCTGTGGAAGGCACAAAGATCAGCATGCATATGCATCAGCGGAGCTCTGTGGACAACTCCCTCTGCGGCATTTGACATGCTATTCAATCTACCACCCCTAGACATCTTTGGCGAGCAAATGGCAGCCAGTGCAGCCATCCGACTTAGAGCCTGGACCGGCATTTATGCAGGTCACTCAACAATCTTGAATCACTTCAATAATATTCCTGAAAACACTGACTATGCCCCTCCCAGTTATGATTTTGACAAAACTTTCCTAACAGCCATCCCGACCGGTCTAGAATGGGGAAGGGATTCGATACGGATGGAAGAGTCCGTCCACATATATACGGACGCTCCAAAACTGAATGGGGGTAGGTGGAGGTGTTTACTCTGATATGCTCAGGCGGAGCTTATGGCGATCAAGGAGGCTCTGTCCTGGCTGAGGTATAATGTAATATATACTAGGGATATTAACATTTTCACAGACAGCCAAGTGGCAATAAAATCCTTGGAATCGGCCTTGATAACATCAAAGCTCGCCGTAGAATGTCGATCATCTCTTAAGGAGATGGCAGAACAGTTCAATATTCTTCTGTGTTGGGTGCCAGGACACCGGGATATTCCAGGGAACTGTATGACTGACGAGCTCGCTCGGCGCGGCACCAACCTTCAGATTATGCCGGAACATCGGAATCTGGGTATGCCCCTCTCTACATGTAAACTGCTCCTGGGATTAGACTCAGTTGAGAAAACCAACTAAAGATGGACAGACGGTATTACATGTCACACTGCGAAACAGATCTGGCCCAATCTGGATCTTAACCACTCTATAAGGCTGACTTTGCTTAAAGGGGCGAATATCAGCACTACAGTTGGTTTCCTGACCGGACGCTGTCTTATAGGTCGGCATGCTAAAAGATTCGGCCTCTTCTCAAACGACTTCTGTAGAAGCTGCCTGTATGAGGAGGAGGAGGAGACAGTACTTCATCTTCTCTGTACCTGTCCAGCTCTGTCCGCTAGAAGGACGGCTCATCTTGGAGCTTACTTCTTCAACAGTCTAAGTGACCTTGCCGAAACGGAGGTCGCGAGAATCCAACGCTTCATTGCAAGCTCTAAATGGTTTGACGAGTTGGACCGGATTCGAAGATCCTGTGGTAACACAACGGACCTTCTTAGGTCTAAGTGCGTCCGTGTTCTCACGGGCAGCCACCTACCTACCAACCTACCATACAAAAATGTAGTGCGAAAGTCAAGTCCCAATGGAAAACATTAATAATTTGTTTAATTTGTTTTGTTTTTAAGTTAATATGTACGTTCAAAATTCAAATCTGAAATTGTTGTGTCTCATAAGCTAACTAGTTACGAAACGAATGAAACACGATTAAAATCGAAATGCAACAAATGTTGTGACAAAGCCTATTAAAAAATCTGCGAAACTTCATTATTTTTTTGGTCACCACCCAAAACGTTATCAATTAGCACTTTGAGTGCCAAGATTTTTGGCAAAATTTTTGACGATGCTTTTTAGAAGAGTCAAAATTTTCGTTGGACTCGGAGCCGCGTCGCTGGCACTGTTAAAGGAGTCCACCCACTAAAAAAATTTGAACTTGATGAATCAAAGATGTTTGCGAGGTACGAGCCTTCAAACTGTTTTACGTATGGCATACGGCGAACAGACAGACTAACGTTTTTTGGGTTTTGTGGTCTACTAGCTCTGAAACGTACAACAATTTTATTTTAAAAATAATAAACTAAAAGAAGAAGTTTGGCTTTATTCTATTTCATTTTCGTCTCAGTCAGGTATGTACAGCGGCGTACAGGACTTGATCATGGGAGGGGGTTCGTGTACGACTATACTTTGGGTTACTATACGTCTTTACCGTAGTTTAGAGGAACTCCGAATTCAAACGTGTCTTGCGAGAAGTTTCTTGTCGGAATTAGAGTCTTGATTAAGGTGAATTGTATAATACAACAATAGATAGATGGATTGGAAAAAGGGTTTGGTATGGTTAACCTCTGTCACTGAAGCCACAGTTGGGCCTATTGTGACGTCCCCCCGGATTGACTATTCCTCTTCAATCCCTGCGCTTTAAATGAAGCCTAGTATTTTGCGAAGAGGAATGGTCAGGAATTCCGATGGGTCCATGAAACCCCGACCGAAGGAAAGAAGTCTTTTGTGAGCTAAACCCTCACATTCACAGAGGATATGCTCTATGCTCTGGTGTTTCGACAACAACAATAAAAAATGTTAAAATAATTAATCTACACTAATTTCTTCTCAAAAAACTACAATGCATACAATCACAGTTCTATAGCATCAATTAGATATTGATGCTATAGAATCAGTCTAAAATATTTAAGTATTCAAAATTTTTGTGTTTCATTCAACTTACCAAATGCATTCGTCTCAAATACGGTTTCAAGTCACCAGCCTCTTGATGCCTGGTTAAATCTAACTGCTCGCAAATATTAACAGCCTCATAGGTTAAATAACTAACAACATTATATGATAGAACAAATTTAATGTGTTCCACATCCAATTCCAGTTGCGGTGCAAACTTCAAGAAGTATGATACCAACCAAAAGAAATGTGATGTATCGATTTGAACTTGCTATAAATGTAATGAGAAAAATTATCGTTAAAACTAATGATCAAAAATATTATAAACTAGAAACTACTTACAAAATCAGATAAAAGTTGTGCATGTAAATCTTGTACTAAATACCCGTAACCTTTTAACAGAAAATCTACGGTATACTCTTTTAATATATTTGATATGTCTTCATCAGTAGGAATGTGCTGAACTAGTCCTTTCATATTTATTCTGTAAAACATTTAATAATGAATAATTCAGACTTATGAATCAGAGTCCAATTCAATTAATGCAATCAGTTTTATTCTTATAGCGTTGTATGCTTTAAAAAAAACAATCGGCTCACTAAGTTTGCAGCCTTAAGACTCCTAGCTCTCAAGCTGGATTTAGACTGAACTTGTACTGAAATTGAATCTTGTGCAAATTATAGCAAAGAGGATTCACTTGTAAAAGAAGCATCGAACTTCAGACCAACCAGTTTCATAACAAGTATTAGTTATAATTTATTAAATTAAAATAATTTTAATGTATAACAAGAAATTGACATTCGACTCATTGGCATATATACCCCCACAGGAGTTTAAAGTGCAGCAATGTACTTATTATCTTGAGAAACTAACTTAATATTTCAAAAATGCTTCGATATTCGAATGTCACCTTCGAATTTTTACTGTAGATGCATTGGAACAGCCCCTTCCAGAATAATGATTTTTGTTGGAGTTATTACACTTTTTTTTCAAAGAAATTTGATTAACGAGTCACATTTTACCAACAGATCAAGAAATTTAGAGAAAAGTTTGCCGGGAAAATTAGGTGTTAATTTCCCAAAAGTTTTCGACGAAGACCTTTTCAAACTGATTTATATAAAATATTTCAAACTATTTTTTTTAGCTACGTATGTTATGTATTCCAAAAACAAAACATGCAACACCTACATCGACTACAGATATAAGTGCATTTTTAGATGATTACATAAAAATCTTGTGGAAGTAAAAACTTAATCGATTTATAAACAGAAATAAAAGTTATGACGGAATTTGTGAAATCGTATTTTACCCCTTTACGCCATGTTAAGTAAAGTACTTACTTTCCTAGTGTATTTATATATACCCACCAAGTCTTAACTTTTTAGCATAAACCCTTCCTGAGTTAGGAAAATCGCCTCCATTCTCATATTATGCTACCCCAATCAACTGCGCACTAGAAGGGAACCAGCCTTGTGAAATTCCCCCTTCATGACAGCCAACAAGCGATGTTGATGTTAAAGAGCAGGATTACCATCATTGAGCTTGGGAGTGATGTTATCATGGTCAAACCAGCTAGAGGTTTTGTGCAAAGAGGGGACCTTCCGCACTATTGTGAAATCTGTTGAAGGACTCGTTGCTGGGTAAACTTAATAAAACAGGATATCCCTGGGCTTTGCGAATGATGGAAATATCTTAATCTAAGGAAGTGATCACTCTGCAAAAGATGTTGCTGAGATATACCTAGAATCCAACATTTTTCGTCAAAACTTCTCCACCTCATTTAGAGAACTTACACCCGAAAACCATGATGCCTCATAGCTAAAAAGAATCATACGGGGAAGGAAAATACTTGCGCTAGGGTACTCAAAATTCATACCGACAATTTTGTTGGGTTTTTAAGGTTTTACCCCTAAAACGATACAAAATTGTAGGGTGGGTGGCGAATTTTGTTGAAATTTCTCGTCATTCACAATATTTATTTTATTTATTAGAATAATAGAGAAGTTCCAAAATAAAAAATTTTAATCCCCTTTTTTTCGTTAGTTTGGGATTAACAACTGAAGCAATTCCGTAGATGTCGAATTATTTAAGTGTCCAGGCGAAAACGCTTAAACCATATTAGCTAGAATAGGACCGTCGTTAATATATCTATAACTGGACAGATTAGTGTTAATCGAAAATTTAACTTACAAATTGCTTTTGCTCCGTTTCACTAATTTCTTACGTCTCAAGTCCTTTTTTTCCTGCGCTGTGATAACATTTCTGGGTTTCTTGCCGCAATTGTAACGTTGCTTCTGATTACAGGGTGGCTTCTGATGAACTGGCTTCTGCCGAGGACCTTCGTCTTCATTACTCGAATTCGAAATGGATCCCTGATTCTCGACTTGTGTACCGTATCCATAATCGGATAGTTCGGACTGTGAATTTGATCGTTCAGTTTTAATAACATCGCAGTTACCAGAACTTTGTTGATCTATTGGCGAATCGGACGACAACATATTTATTTTTTGTGGCCGTGATGGTGAGAGCTTCATTAGATAATTGCATTTGTGTTAACTTGTAGTATTGAGATTTATGGAAAATACAACATACCTTTCCATCGACAGGACAACTATCGCCTGTACCGCCACCTTGAACGGCGGATACTCCTTTTTCCGCTAGATCTTTTCGTTTCACTGATTCTTGATCGATAGAGTTTTGAAAATCCTGTCCTTTGCGAATGACCTTTTTCGGTGTTGTTTTTGTTTCATTGTGGTGGAATACCTGGCGCCGATCTAGATTACTTTCTTGGCCTCCACCCCCTATAAGAAAGTGTTCTTCCTGAATGGTCATATCTAAGATGATATAAATGAAATCGTTATATGCAAAATATCAGTAACAGTCTGGGTGCAGCAGTGTTATTTTTCGGGCAAGGCTTTCGATGTGGTAAAAGTTGGATGCAGCACAATTTAGCATACTACGTACATATATAAATTTCATCTATGTAGTACTTACCATTATCTGATGAATCCGATGTTGGATCAGACGTCAGCATAGGACTGGAATCTCCACGGCCTTGCTTCGGTGGTGACGTATTACTCTCATTATCATTGGAACTTTCCGATAGCGACGCATCAAACCAAAGACTCAATAATTTCTGCAAAGTACAAACACGTTGATCCTTATACATGATGGCAATCAATTGAACCAGAGTGACACCCCAAAACGAACGTTGCGAACAGGACATCAAGTAGATCAACAATTTATCAATACTCTGTGTAAAAAGATTCCATAGAATAGTATTTTGCATAGACGTACTGCTACTGCTGTGTGTCCCTTGCGTTAAAACATTGTTCTCCGGTATATGCAAAATATTTCGGAGCAACAATAAACAATTATTGATGCTATTGCATTGATCAATTGACAACTCCTTATCGCTTTCCAGAATCGATTTCATATAATCAACGATAGATTTTGTGCTTTTCGGTTCGGTGAATGCGTCCTTGCTAGTTATTAGCAACTTGTTTAACTCGAAAATGGTGTGCCGACCGACTTCAGTACGATACATAACGTCGACCGAAAACAGACATTCGACCGGGACTGTTAAATTAACAAGGATACGAATCACGGCATCTAATGCATTGGGATCCTTGGCATTTATTAGGAAAGGAACAATATCGATCTTGACATTTTGCCCTAGTCCGATCGCTCGACGAAATGTTCGCAGCGTTTGATCCTCGCATGCTAATTTACAGTTGATGTCTTCTAAGATTGCTGAAAGAAATTGTTGTGTTGTTCTGGTTATGTGCGATAAGCATAGTGATGGGGAGTTAAACTTAATATTTTAAGGTAAGCACTTACCTGGAGCATCGGAACTGATGACATATTTGTCACCTATCGCTGCAGCTAGCGATGAAAACGCGCTGTGGATCTGCGGATTTCCAAGTAGCCATTCCATCGTAGAGTTACTTTTTTCAATACTGCTTAGATTGTGTTTTTATATATT
Organism: Beris morrisii; assembly: GCA_951812415.1. Classification (NCBI taxonomy): domain Eukaryota; kingdom Metazoa; phylum Arthropoda; class Insecta; order Diptera; family Stratiomyidae; genus Beris; species Beris morrisii. The sequence goes on from OX638311.1 coordinate 33,615,558, forward strand.
TTATATCAAACCGAGTATTAGTTAATTTTTCGAGTTTACTATATAAAATACGTGGATTAGTTTTGAAACACAAAGTGCGAAGTGCAAAAATTGATTTCTTTAAAAATATTTTCTTTTTGTAACAGTGAAGCGTTTTGAAATCTGAAATTGAAAATTAAGCAAAAATTGCTGTACATTTTTTGGCTTTGGATTTAACAACAATTCAAATACTGTATTGTTAGAAAATAATAAAGTAAAATAGCTATCACTATCAATCAATGTGCTTATTTCAATAATTTACGATAGACAAATTTGATCATCTGTACAATAATAATAAAACAATAATAATGTATTAGAAATTGATAAAATTTCAAATTTTCAGCATAGGCCTCTTTCAAATCTTAGTTAGGAGACGGTTATACCCTAGGCAGAAGACGCATTCGAACGATCATTCCTAGTCGAATGATAATTCCGCATCACGTTTGTCCCAATGTAATAGGCGAATTGGTCATTCATTTCATCATCCCAATTACAATTGGGAAATGCTAATTCGGAGAGAAATTGATAATCCATTCATGCCCTCGCAACGCCATCTAGCGTCGAGTCTATGAAGCTAGTAGAACAAGTGGAAAATCAGGTGTTCCACCGTCCAAATTTTCAATTTATTTCATGTGTACATTAATTGCGATTAATTCTTTTAACGTTTCGTTCACAATTGCTGACTTATTAGTACTTTTCTATCACTCTATTTTAACAGATAGCACGTCGCCGTGTGCATTCTCACAACAATAATATTTGGACAGATAGAATGTAATTCCGATAGACGTGTGTCAATGTTAAAACTCATTGATTATTGAATGCCAATGATCATTCCCCCAATGATCACTCGAATACGTCGTCTGCCTAGGGTATAAGACACATATGTCGTAGAGCTCGAAAAATTAACTCAACATATGGCGGTTTTGTACCCTTTTCGAGATATGTCCTTCTTGAGCAGATTTCCCGTTCCTGCTATTAATGTAAATTACTACCAAACCCTTAATGTTTCCTATGTCAGGAACGGCTTATGTCATATCTCTTAAGTTTCCTGAAATATTGAATTAATTTTACTTCAAATGGTCTTAAAGATGAATGCCTATCCAGATTTTTTTTTAAAATTCAACCTTTAATAGATATAAAGAGATTGTATACATTTTCTCGAATTATGCTATATCCCTCACTCAGAAAAAAATTTGTTGATTTCAATAATTTCTTTAATATTTTTCTAGTTGAAACACAGCTTGCCAGAAAAATAGTGATAATTGCAGTTAAATTAACTGGAAAAATTCATTCTTACAATAATATAGTACATTCTTCTTATAAATTGTTGTTTTGACTATAATATGGTAGGAAGTATATTGATCTTATTTTTTACTATTATGCTAGTAATATTTACCAAAAATAATAGTAATAATAGTACATAGCGAGAATAGTAGTATTTTACTATTTTTATCTTTATAATAGTATATATAGGTTAAATTTATACATACTTACATACTCTTTTTTTTATCGAAACCGACTTACGAAATATTACTTTTAAGGTAATTAAAAAATAGTTAATACCTTGGATACACAGCTCGTGTACAAATCATAATATCGTCAATATCACCAGTGTATCATCTAATATTATGCATATATTACGTCAACGAGCTGATATCTACATAATATCCAACCTGTTTCCTTGTATATAAATTCGATGATTTTAGCTGATATAGCCTTCTTTTAACTGCCATCAGCGCCATCTGTTACTGAAATCAACTGAAACTTCAAAGAATGATAGTTGCGGATTTTTATATTCTTCAGTCAGTTAAAATTGTTTGAGCGTGTTTTCATTTTTGTGTGTGATGTGATAGTTCAATTTCTACATTTCTTTATTAGCAATGAAAGTACTTTTTCGCCGGAACATCATACTGTGACGTTTGACACGAAAAGCCCTTTTTTCTTCACTGCTAAAATTTCAGAATGCACTAAATGTCAAAGTATAACATGTATGGGCTATGTATCATGCCATCTTGTATCACATATCATGATTTGAATAAAGTAATTTGTATACAAGCAATGTATCCATGGTATAAGATATCATATACTCATAGAATTTTATTTTTTTATAACGTAACGTAACCAAAAATTATTAAATGTGTTTTGCAATTGTATCATCAACGATATAAGCTAATATTTCATCAAAACGAAGTATTTCACACGGAAAAGCATTGAAATATTTTTTCTTTTCTTGAAAGTACTTTCCAGTTCAAATATTATTTTAGGGAAATATATCAAAATTACGTATGTTGGTTTACAATTTCAAAAATAATCGGAAAAATTTTAATTATCGCAAGTTAATAGAAAAATCTCTTGATAAATGTCCAAACTAACTCTGATTCAAATATACAATTTAACACCATATGAATTTTAAAAAATATATCATGTAGCACAAAGTTAGTAAATTAGTAAATTACATTTTCCACCACTACGAAAAATACTTGAATATTTGTTAGTGAGGTTCCTACAGTCTACAGTTATAATAAATGGCTTACACGTTAAACCCATGGTTTTGTGAAAATAAGAATAAGATCTACTTTAAATTTTTGGTAACAGGCAAGGTTTTTTCTCTGTACTTTTCCTTGGCAAATTATTATATATTTTCTATTGTCTTTTCTCATTGCCTAGTGCTATAATTATTACAACTTAGCTGTTAAGATGAAAAGTCTAATCTCTAAAACATGTTTGATCTGTTAACGCACATTGAATTATTATAAATAAATATTGTTTGAAAAAAAAAAAAAAAAAAATTTTTGGTAAGACGTCTCTTTCAGTGTTGATGTGAATAACAAAATTTTCTTAAGATGCGGCAATACTCGGGCGCCAGATATAATTATTTTTCCATCCTTTCTTAATATTATTCTATATTTTGGATGCAATATGCAATGCAATAGCAAAGCGATAATTGTATTGTCTGTAAAAGAAAACATACTGCAGTCACGATCGGCTGCAAGCCAATCGTATAATACTCTAGATGAATACTGAACTCCGATTTATATTGTAGTGCATGTTGTATGTCCTTTATTAAGGACTGCTATTAGATTGCTACTCAAAACTAAAAGACAATATTCAGTGTTTAATTTCTTATCTTGAACTGGTTAAGTCATCGAAAAAAATGTCCTTTTTGAAGGACTTTCACATGGAAGGTGCAGGAAGGACTCACTCGATTTCTTACATATTTATCCTTTTCCTTGGAACCATTTAAAAATGAACGTGTACAAAATTTCAAATTCGTAGCTTGAAGCGTTCAAAAGTTATCGAAAAATATTGTTGAACACGTGTCTTAAGGACATTTTGTATGGCAGCTACCAGAAGGAGTAAAAGGATTTCGCTGATTAGTAAACTCGAACTTCATTTTTACTCAAAACTAATTTGTACAAAATTTCCAATTCATAGCTAAAAGATTACTTGAGTTATAGTAAGTTCCGTAAATTAAGTGAAGACGTTTTGACAGGATATTTGTATGGCAGCTACACGAAGGACTAATAGAATTTTCTTCATAATGATACATTTAGCTCCAACTATTGGAAAAATAACACATACAAAATTTCAAAGACGTAGCTTAAACCCTTCTGAAGTTATCGGCCAATATTCTTAAACACGTGTTTTAAGGACATTTTGTATGGTAGCTACCAGAAGGAGTAGGACGATTTTGCCCGTTAACGAACTTAGCCTTACAAATTCAACCAAACATACAGATTCAAAATTTCAAGATCCTAGGTGAAGGCGTTCTTGAGTTATCGTGCTAACGGACAGACGGACGGACGGACGGACGGACGGACAGACGGACGGACGGACGGACGGACGGACGGACGTCAAGCGGATTTAAGGTTTTTGGCCACAAATAAACAAAAAATAATATATAACTTTTTTTCGTCCGAGGCTTGGTTCTATGCGTTACAAACTTTTGGGCTGGATTAAACTTATAATACTCTATATGATTTCATCTAGAGTATAAAAATAATAAGTGAAGTGCGATAGCGTTTTTTAACTCTTAGGCCCGGACTACATGGTCCGTTTTTTTTCCACTCCGGAAAAAAACCGATTCCGGACAGCTTCGACTACACGGCGTCCGGAATAAAATGCTTTCAGTCTACTGCGAGCAAGCGTGGTGTGATGCGCTCTGCTATGGAGAATTTAAGCTACGAAGAACTGATATGTTTGGCGGTTGTTGTATACAACAATAAAAATCTGCCAAAAGTCTGGGCGTAACTTTATTATTTTATGGGTTGAAGTTCGAAACGTTTTTAAGGCTGAGATGCGGTGTAGGTTACTATGCGACTGAAAACCTAAAAAATAACGTTTCAAATAACCTCCTGGGTATTCCTTAGGTTGCCAATCGCATAGTAACCTACACCGCATCTCAGCATTAAACGCGTTTCGGATTTCTTCTTCTTTTTAGCATAAGCCGTCTCTGAGATATGAAAAACCACCACCCACCCCCTGTACCTTGCTACCCCTACCAACAGTTCTATTTTTCTGTGGCTCTATATAGTTGTCAATTTTTAGCTTTCTATCCCTTGCGATTTTCGAGAAATAAAAATCAGAATTTTTTCATTTCCACCCCATCCCACAATCACCCCCTACAACCACATCCTCCAAATTTTTTTCTCCGCTAGAGGTCTACTGGTTCTAACTCCTGCAAAAATGTTCAAGATCATATCTGATACAGTTCTTGAGATATACCATAAAAATGTAATTTTTTGAAAAATGGCTGTCCCTTCATTTTCGCGCTTTGCCTCCGCCCTCAAAAATTTTACATTTACTAGACTCCACTTGTAATTCTATATACAGAAACCAAATTTCATCTTTCTGGTACAATTCGTTTGGCAGATATTGCAATTCAAAGTTTTTCACCCTTAACAACTTTAACCCTTTTATACTCTCCTAATATCTCTTAAGACAACTACAAAGTTTTAACTTTCTGAGATGAATCATTGAGGAGCTATAGATTTTAGAATGTTTCTATTTCAGCTTTCAAGCGATTTGGACGTATTGTTTTCCCCCAACTCCCACATCCCTCTACCTCTAAAGACCATTTTTTCGCAAATGGGTCCATTATAATAGTTCTATATAAGTTACAACTTTCAGCACCTAGCATAAATGGTTCCTGAGATCCAGAGACCAAAATTGTTCGTCTAAAACATCCCTCTGAATCGACCATTTCGATTAAGCTCAGCTACTTGAGTGACAAAATCACACCGAAAAAAATTCCGGACATGCACTTGTAGTCGAGCTCATACAACTCTGTATGTTCTTGAAATTTAATTCCGGATAGGTCGAAAAATTCCTGATCAACCGACCGGAGAAACCTGTGCATGCTCAGGTTTTTTTCCGGACGCGCGGTTTTCCGGAGTCATGTAGTCGACGAGCAAAAATCTCATACATTTCTATGGGACATGGTTTCCATTCTTTCCGGAAGGCGGAGCCTATTTTCTCCGGAGTCGAAAAAAAACGGACCATGTAGTCCGGGCCTTATCGAGCCAAAGAAAAAAACATCTTAATCACACCGAAAAAGTACTCGGGTACCTACTGTTACAATCACTTCATTTCTTATTATAATGCATAAATTTGGTATAGATATATTGTTTACAAGTATGTTCACGAAATACTCTTACAGGCAGTAAATCATAATTTAAGTTTTAGCTTCTTTTGTTTATCGAAAATAGTAAAAGAAAACTAATAGGTAGCCGGGTACCTCTTCGGCCCGATAAGGGTTAAATAAAATTTACATTCGGATACATTTTCATCTATGGATAACCATAGGCTCTTCAGCAATAATATTTTCTCCCGTAATTGTATCAAATACACTGATTTCTGTTGATTGTCCACTGTCAAACACTTTAAACTAAACACAGACAAAAAAATAAATGTATTCTTCTAAGAAGGTACAAGTTCCATTCTGATTGAAGGTGTCTTTGCTACTGAATCTTGAACATAATACTTAAACACAGCGGAAAATGTTAGACCATTAATAGTATGGTTTTAACAGATTATAGTTAACGTTTACCATATATTGATAATTTTTTTCTAAGAAATAGTTCTTGTTTAAAGAAAAGTATAAATCTCACTAGAAAATTGTTCAACTTACATGAAAATAGTATGGTACCAGAAAATATTTCTATTTAACCAGAAAAAAAGTATATCTCAATTAGACGTTTTCTAAGAAAATTGTACTGATGATTCTTAGCAAATAATAAATTCTTACTAGTTTTCTAGTTGAATCTAAAACCAAACTATATTGTAACTATTTCTTAATAAATTTTACAATTTTAAGAGAATTTCTAGTTAACCGTTAAAAATTTGAGTTAGTTGCATTTTGCTATAAATATTTCTCTCAGTGCTTGGGTCTGATTAGATATCGAATAAGTTTTCTTTCCACAGACTTTCTAAATAATCACCTAAAACCAGTTTTTATTTTAATTGTTATTCAACCCCCAAATGTATCAAAAAGAGTTATATACCTTTTAATAAATTTCATCATATTTGATAAGATATTGAATTGATTTTTACTTCCCGTACTATTTAACTAACTAACTTCAGTACTTTTTGACATTCAACCACAATATGTGCATATGTTTACATGAATGCCGACATATCACTTAGATCTGAAGAGACATTGAATTGGTTTTTAATTCCACGGGCTTTTTGTTTAAATTTATTATTACATTAGTATTATTAAATTATCACAATTATTATATGTAGAATGAATGTTGAAAGAATATTGAAAGTTGAAAGAATATTGAAAGTTGAAAGAATATTGAAAGTTGTTTCGTATAAGGAGCTATCCTTGTGAAAGCGGTCATACCTATATTCCATATACGTAATACCTTGCATTCGCTAATTTTACTGCACTGTTCTTATAACGTTGTATTTTGTATTTAGTATGAGCGAGTATGTTACAAAATTTTATATGATTAAACGTAATAAAAAGATGATATACCCGTAATTACGTGTATCTATAATACGCGTAGTTACGAGTAAATATTGACTGTCTCATGCTGAGTTGTTATAAAATATTTAAATCCGAGAAAATAAAGAGCATTAGATAATCGAAGCCTCAGTTCTAAAAAAAGGTATACTGTATCCCGAAATATTGACAGGGTTTCCAACATTTTAATAAATGTATTTTTTAAGATGTAAGGGAATAAAACATGTTACACCGGCATTTGTATGTGTTTTTAAAAAAAGAGTTGAGAACAAAATATCATGATTTGGGGTGTGGGTGTGTATAGATGATATTATTTTGGACTTAACACTATATTAAACATATCTATTCGTAACGTATATTTTTTTCAAAATAGGTAGAATATATCATGTTATAATCCCGATAGTCTAGTGTCAGCGTGCTAGTCAATCATTCCACAGATCAAGGGGTCGAGTCTCACTCGTGACATAGTCCTCTGTCCTACGGTTTCCCATACATATACTCTGCCTTACTTTTCAGCATTAGGAATACCTCCATTCTTAAGGATATTAGAAAAACATAATGAGACCTAGAGACCACATAGGGTAAACTACCCGGTTTCGGGCTTTTCTCTTTATACTAAGCTTCATCTAAATAAAAAACAATTCAATTGCTAATTTGAGGTACTTAAGATGTTCTGAATGAATTCTTTGTCGCTTTGTATACTCTAAGTAACCCATGCAATCATTCCAGAATATTTAAAGATGACACATCAAATTTTCGCATTTCATTAGGTATTTTGCTAAGCGTGAGTTAGTTTTAACGCATAGTTTTGTAGTTTTGTTAACGGTTTTAAAAAATTAATTAATTAAATACTATCCTTAATTGTTCCTTTAATAAAAAAAAATAGCATTATAGTACCCTACGTTTAATTTCAACAGCATTGCAATTATACAGGAGCCCGAAACTGGGCAAGGTGTCTTTTTTCATTAAAATTTATTTTTCTTAATTTTTTTTTATTATTAGTTAAAATTATGATATCAAAATAGGAAAAGTACATTACCACGAATATAAAACAATAATTTTTGAACACAATGGGTACACAGTAAGATAAAAGTAAGGCTTGGAACTAAAAAAATCTCTTAAGAGGGCCCGAAACCGGGTAGTTTACCCTACATCTTGTCACAATTTCGTTCGACAGATTTTGGAATAACTGACGATCGTAATAGTGGCCCTTAGAGTGTCAGCGCAGTCTGTGACAAACATCGCGACAGGGATAGACACTATCTCAAGCGCAATGTCATGATTCCACCGCCCTGAAATTCTGCGATTCAGAGAACTAGATTTCGAAGTGTTTCCATCGCATTAATAGATTTATGCTGTTATGACACTGGTTATTTTTAGCGCTTTAAAGCGGCTAGAAAATCCAAATGAAGAGAGATAGAAACTTTAACATACAATTTAGACATTGGTGTCAGAGTGACAGTCCGAACAGCTAAAATATCAGAAACTGCCAAAAAAAAAGCGGCAACATAGCACCTGCGAGCAGTGTTTCGCAACATTCTAGCAGTTCAAGCCAAGAAACAACCACTGGGAGCTTCATTTTCCAGCCGCTAGCCGCAGCCGAAGTGTTGATGCTGTTATGATACTGGCTATTTTCCTCGCTAGAAATAAGTACAATAATAGCCAATCGTGCGACAAGGCGAACAACATTAAAAGAAAGAGAGACCGCTCTTTCCGACGCTAGCGGCATCTAGTAAACGAAATTAACAACTGGTATGTTAAGAAAAATACCGGTTCTGGCGCGTTTCATAACATCACATGGCACTTTCCATAATTTATACGTACCGAACTGTCAAAAACAAGTCTGTAGCGGCTGGAAAATCTAGCCGCCAGTGGATTTTTCTTGGATTAACTGCTAGAATGTTGCGAAACACTGCTCGAATGCGCTTTGTTCCCGCTTTTTTTTTGACAGTTATGGATTGTTTTTTGACAGTTACTCATAATTTTGCTGTTCGGACTGTCTCTCTCACACCAATGTCTAAATTGTATGTAAAAGTCTCTATCCCTCTCCATTTGGATTTTCTAGCCGCTTTAAAGCCGCAAAAATAGCCAGTGTCATAACAGCATGAGAGTGTTCAGTTTTTTGTTAGTTCTTATTATTGAATTGATGATGTGAGCTGAAAAAAATTGGATCGTCGTATTCGCGCTGAACGTGCTTAAAAGAAATTTTTATTTTCTTTTAATAAAAACAAAAACGGTCCTTTTCAGGACCACCAAATTTTTCACCCAAAGTGTAATAATTTAAAATTCATCTTAGTAGTGTTAATTCTAACATATGCATTGTAAATTTTTTTCCCAAATAAAGGAACATGAATATGAATAAATGACAGATGACGTTTGACATCAATCGGTGACGTCGGTCTTCTCACTCTCTTGTAATCTTAGTCGCCTTGTCACACGATTGGTTATTATTGCAGTTCTTTGAAACGCGAAAAATAACCAGTGTCATAACAGCATTAGTGTTACATTTAATAATTTAGCTGCCAACATTTTTAACTTATTTTGTAAGATTTTACGATTTCCAGTAATGAAAATTTGGCCTGCATGAGTAGAAATCAAAAAATATTATATGATTCTAAACCTTGTGTTTCGAGCAAGTAATTTGAAAAATTTATTTCCCATATGTGACAGTGAGTATTGTGTGAAACATCTAGTTGCTATTCTGTGCCGTAAGAATTTCGATATCGGTTATCGTATTTTACCAGTCAACTACCGGGTATCGTTAACCAGGAGTTAAGAAAACGGAAATATTGAAGAAAAGAGGTAGAGAATCACACGCATGTACACCGTCGAAGTACTCGTACATATATAAGTCAATTTTGTCCAGATGCGTATTCTTTTTAGCTTAACGGTTAATGCTACGGCGGAGCTAACTAGTAAATTTCTTGCTGGGCAGCGGAGCTAACTGGTTAATTTCTGGGCAGTATTGAATTTTCTGTATGTATTTTCTTTCGGCCGCATTCTTACAGGGTGGAAGAAGAGTTACATCCGCTGAAAGAAACTTCTAATACCCGAAAAATGTTGGTGGTAATTTATTGAATTTTTTGTATCTATGCGTACTTTCGGGTAGCGCGTTCTTGCAGGGTTGTTTCTCTTTATACCATGACCCAGACCCAAACACCAATTCGAAGAATGGAGCATTTCGGATAGCCTAGTCGAGTGAATCATAGTCGAATGAAAGAAAGATTTCGAATGAGACATGTCTATTGTTAGGATGAATTTCTTTTCGATTGTTAACTAGATTGTACTCGTAAATATGGGCGATTGCGATTGTTCCGATTATCCGAATATCTCACAATCGCGCACCAACATTCCGGATTCATCTGGCAGACCTACCGCTAGCTAAGCCATCAAGGACCCGACACTTTACTATTTAATTATATTTCAGCTAAATCTCACTGCATTTCATTACCTAATTCAATTTTGATCCCATAAATTCCAATTCAAAGATCTTCCTTGAAAGAAAACTGTTGAAATTTTTTGAATATCTACATAATTTTTTTCCGGCATCTATTATTTTATTTCAATGATAAATACTTTAATCTTTTCATGCAGTATGATATTTTAATATTATTATTAACAATAATAAACTTTTCAGATATGCCAATGCATTAAAGTGCAAGGTGCAACGGATAAGATGTGGGAAGTAGAACATAATGAAATCAAACATGTGCCCCAACAGGTTGCTGTATTAACAGCACATCGTTAGTACACGATTTCTTATTTTAAAAAAACCCACAGAAAGCTTCGTAAGCTTGTTTTGCTGCAACTGATGGCATTGCAACGTGCATTTCACAGACGTAATATTTTCTGACGCGACTTCATCGCTAAATAGTAACCTTGACATTCAAACTGATATACTGATATTATGAGTGTGTGCTATAAAAGTGAATCAAAAAATGTCTATTGTCAGACCAGATGATAACCTTACTTGTTCTAGTTTTCGTACATGCCTCCCAGTAGGAAGATGAGTAATGTATTATAATGAGAATGTCTACCAGAAACGTACTGGTAATGTTTATAAAGGGTTATTCAATAGGTATATAACAATTTTGTATACAAACACACTTTTTAACTTTTTTGCTGATCTGTTAATGTCAAAATGTCAGTCAAGGTTTACATTTTTATCATGGTGAAGTTCACAAACGAGCAACGTTCGGAAATCATCTTAATTATTCTGTGTTTTATTTAAATACAAAATTATTATGTACCTATTGAATAACCCTTTATATCGCAGTATCAAAGTATATGGAATGGCTAAGAACTAGACTTTTCATAATGAAATCTGGTTGTGTTGCTACATGGAAGTATGAATGTTGCTAAGCCTATAGACAATCAGTAACTTGATTTTTGACAGTATGTTGTTCTTCTGTCTCTTACTTTTGAGACTAGACACCCACTTGCATCCCACTTCAACTACAATCCATTTTTTATCCCCTTCTCGTAAAAAATTACGCTCATGTACTCGCATTTTACAAGTATCACCACCAGTTGATGCAAATCTACTGGATTTTGAATACAGAACTGAGATTTCCAAATCGCGAAATTACGGCAAAATCTCTACTGAAAGCGGCTTGTACAGCCCTAAAATTTATGTTTCATCACGTTCACATTTCACCACAATATTCACTGTCGCATATTTGAAAATTCAAATTCAAATTAAATTTATAGACTTTTTAAAAAATAATTGTATATACAATGAAATAGAAAGATGTTTGACAAATCTAAAAAAAATCAAACAACAAATACTAAATTAAAATCCGTTCGAAGTCGATCGGTGATGACAATTAAGAACATGTATTATAATGCGCTATGAGCTCACATGGCTTTACCTGCTTGAAAATGCTCAAACTTAAATTAATAATATGTCTTAAACTAACTTAAAAGTAACTCAACTTAAGAAACTAAAAAAAAATAATAATAAGAATAGATCAAGGGAACGTCCGCAACATCCAAAACACGCCTAAAGTAAACGAAAGTTTCCGATTTTTTGCACAAAGTGATTCCGGTACGCTTAATTTCATAATTCTAACTTTTCTGTAGAACATTTCATTAAAGAAAAACGTACTTTCTCGTATAGTATGGTATGGTATGTGGAGTGGTGATGATATCACCCTTCTGTACTTAGACATCATTTTCCCGTAAAATTGAATCGATTAGCGATCAATTTGTCAAATATTTATTTGGCTGACTATGTCAAGTGGGGCTATGAAGAAAAGAAAAACACTTCCCACTTTAGAAATGGGAGAAATTCCGTGAAATATATACCTTACTGGTAATGCTTGTTTCAGCATTGAATGAGAGCAGATTTGCCATACCTTACTGACGCGAAACATTAATGTAAAAAATTTCATGAAAGAACAATGTTTTGGAAAGGTCTTCGATGCTTATTTAATAAATGTTTTTGTAATGCTTTGATTCAGCGTTACATTTTCCGCTGGGCGAACTATTACTATGTACGTATGTGGAATAGATCATAGAATAATAAATTTCCAGTACAATAATTTTCGATTCACTATCAACACGAACACCTACCTATGCATGTACATAGTTATAAAATCTTATTACCTTATAAAACCAAAAATTCGATAAGGAACTTAATCGCGTTTTGTACCTTAGAAGCCAAACGCAGTAGATTGGAATTAGTATACGTTATACTCCAGTCTTAAAAGTTTGTAAGAATCAAGTCTCGTTGGCAAACCTTTTATACATGTGATTCAGAGTCAATAGAAAACTTTATTATTGTTTGAACAAAGTTCGTTCGGAGATTGGCAGATTTGCTTACGCCATCCTTAAAATACCAGTTATGCCTTTCGATCTTAAAAGTGAATTTTGCTCCTTAAAGAAACCACTTTCAACATTCATTGGCGGTTCACAACAAAACACGCCGCAGTCATGGTATGCTGCACACAATCCTATAATTAGATGAAATACTGAACTCTGATTTATATTGAAATTTGGGATAGAGCAGTGAAAGGAGTGTGGATGTAATTGCCCCCTATACAGGGACTATCATTTGGTTGGTACTCGAATGAGAAAGACAATATCTCACGTTTTAAATTCCGCACCAAGAACTTTAGGTTCGAAAAATTTCGGACGAATTTTTTTATCATGCTCTGAATGACTTTGGTATGGAAGCTACTAAGAGGAGTCGGCTGGATATCGTTCACTGGCGAACTAGAACATACTTCTAAGTCAAAACGAATTCGTTTAAGATTTCGATTTGCTGACTCAACGATTGCATGAGTTATATTGTTCTTCGAAAGATAAATCGCATTAAATGGTTGAGTCAAGTCATTCATTTCGTTACGACCAAGAATGTAACAATTTGATACTAAAATTGATTCAAACTAATACCCATTCTTTGGAGGAGAATAATTTTTAATCTCAACTGAGTGGACTTAAAATATTTCTAGAATTAATATTTTACTTAATACGAGTATGTATATTTTTCAAGACTTTCAAGACGGTTTTACATATAATTATAATTATAATTACACGATTTTTACAATAGCTGTTTGAAAAAAAAACCGTTAAAATAAATATTTTAGCTGCATGCACATTTCTAGTCATTCAACCTGATTATAGTTGTTGTGTCATGCAGTAAAATTTTAGCAGCAGAAAAGTTTATATCATTGTAATTTTTCTAATCGGATTATTTTAAATATCTACTGGTTTAACAAATAGTTTTCGTAGCACTTTTTTAATTTAATTCGAATTTTAAGGGTTTTACCATGTCAAAAGAAATTAAAAACAAATGGAAAGAATTTTTATTTTAGAAATAAAAAAGGTTACATTTTTAGAAATAAAAATTAAAACACTAGATCGTCTACGCAATGGAGAAAGAGCAACAGTTGTCACTAAATTTTACTTCATAAATTAAGATACAATAAGGACAATTAAATGTTTTAATTTTTTTAAACTCCATTAGAAAAAATCTGCCAACAGTCTGGGCGCATTTGTTTGGGTAGAAGCCCGAAACGGGTTTAAAGCTGAGATGAGATGTAAGTTACCATGCGACTGACAACCTAAAACGTAACGTTCCAAATAGCCCCCTGGTTATTCTTTAGGTTGTCAGTCGCATAGTAACCTACACCACATCTCAGCATCTGAGATTGTCCCTAATTTATCAACTATCGAACCAGAACCGCACCAATGAGAGTGACATCATACCACCCAGGAAGAAAAGATTAAACAGTAATTAAACTTATGGTTAAATTTTTTAAGGATCTTATAAAGGTACATAAAAATTTTGTGAATGATTGAGATAATTTCCAAACGTTGCTCACTCGTGAACTTCACCATGATATAAATGTAAACCTTGATTGATGTTTTGATATTGACCAGTAAAAAAGTTTAAGGGTGCGTTTGTATTAAAATACAAAATTGTTATGTACCTATTGAATAACCTTTTATTTCTTGTTTCTAATATGTAAAATTAATTAAAACTTATACATATAAATATTTGTCATTATTTTTTTATGTTTTTCAAAAAATATTGCTTTTATTTTACGTCGAAATAAACAACTGAATTATGCACATTTTATTTTGTATTCGATTTATACGGATTAACATAATCAAAATCGTCTGGTCTGGTCGATTTTTCATTGCAGAAAAGCGTAAAAACAGACAGTTGCTAAGCTTTCAAATGCCAGACAAATCTCTTCAAACAACAAACAAACAAATCTCTAACCTGCGCGAAGTGCAAGCTTCGAAATTAAATAATTTTATGTTTTTATTGCTAGTCAATTTTCCATTGCTAAAAAGCGTGGAATCTTACAAGAGAAATGAAAAACAGTCATATGTTAAATTTTTAAATGTCAAAGAAAACTCTTTACGGCGATGTTAACGCTTTTCGAGATTCTGAAATTTAGTTGCCGAACGCTGGTAATGTTAATTAGCTATTAGATTGAATCCTTTGTTGCAAAGTATTCGACATATGTTTATGAACTTTAGCTTCAACCTCCCAATCCTAAGCCCATTCTCATACAAGATTATCCAGACAGGGGTCTCTCGGCATAATGAGAATGTTCGCATGTCGCATTTCCCAAAATGAAATTATTTTTAATGGTACTCGTATCATAACATAAAGTATAGTCAGTTCCCTTACGTTTTTATGTTCGGTGTTTCCAAGAACACGTCTATCATCAATAAGTACATCGAAAATAACGTGTTTTAATGGAACAATGCAAATCGATTCTACAAAATCACATGTTTCCAACAGTGGTGTTCTTAATGAGAATAGAATTTTTCATGGTGAGAAGCTACCATAGAAGCAAATTTTTAAGAAGTTTTTGTTATTTTCCGGTGGAGTTGCTGTCGGTGGAGTTTCTGGTGTGAAACCCCAACACGAAATCTCCGATTGTTGATTAATCGCTGTCCTTGAGGACATGACAATTTGGAAAAACTTCACTGGATAGGGCAATTTATATGACTGTGTTGGACTAGGTCCGAACGAGTTGTTTCTTCATCGGATGGCATAGACTCGTCAGAGTCACCATAGTGAGCGATCATTTCCGTATCCCGATCCGCCGCGAACTAGTTCGTTCTTTTGGTTCACTAGTTCGCGGGAGTTCAGTTATAAGAAAGGCAGTGAAGTTTGGGAACGACTCGTAGTCGCCATTGTAGTACAATGTGGTGACCGAAAAAGAAGGTCGTGTGGTACAATGTGATGAGTTAAAAAAAGGAAAAAGTTCGTCAGTGTACAAGTAAAAAAGGTCATCAGTCTACAAGTACCACTGACTTCCAAACGGCAATAAATGAATACAAACGAACTAGGAGCGGGACTGACTGCGAACTAGTTCGTTCATTTCAGTTATGGGAACGCTCTTCCGAACTAGTTCGTTCGCAAACTACACAAGCATAGTATCATGACTACTATCCGAAACACCCTTACAGCTGGTGGTATTGCTGATATAAAAATATCTCCATATGTACATTGTAACAAAATCTAAATTTGTCGGTGACGAAAGTAGCTATTTTTGAACACACTATTTTCAGCGCTTTATTACTGTTCGGTGTTCGTCTATAAATAACGTGGGAATAATAACACTGAACAATAGCCCAAAATTAGCTGAAATGACATTTTTACTGTATTATTCCAATAATACAGTATTCCAATCGACTTAAGAAATAATTTATATGGGAGTCATATGCACGTTTCTGACTAAAGATACATAGTCACTGTATGCCATGATGTCATATATTTGACAAAAAAAAATTTACCAAACGTTCAGTCTAATTTTTTTCTGTCAAATTAGACATGGCAAAGAAAAATTTTATGATTACATTACCTGACAGCATTTGCCAGGGAAACAGTCAAATATTTGACAATGTGGCATGCAGTGTAATACTAGCTTAAGACCCAAAAATGAAAGTGTTGTTGACGGTTGGCAGAAGCGTAAGTACTTCAGTCACACTCTGACATCAATCGCTTTTCGACCTTTGTATCGAAAAATAATAAAGTTGTGTACAGACTGTTTGCAGATTTTATCTACGCTCTACACGTCTTACTATTATCTTGCGCCCCACGATTTTCAGGACTAACTGGGTTCTGAATCTATATGGGGCTAGGAAAAATTATTTTATACTTTTTAGTCCCTTTTAAAAAAAATTATTTAAATAATTATTTTCTGCTTGTTAGTCTTGTGTGTGTGAAATTTTTGCAAAGGGATCCATTATCATAAAGGGTTATTCAATAGGTACATAACAATTTTATATTTTAATACAAACGCACCCTTAAACTTTTTTGCAGGTCCGTCAATATTAAAACATCAGTCCAGGTTTACATTTTTATCATGGTGAAGTACAGGAACGAGCAACGGTTGGCAAATATATCAATTATTCTGTACAAGTGTTGAGTTTCTCAATACAAATACAAAATTGTTATGTCCCTTCCCTATTGAATAAAGCCTCAGCTATAATGGAGGGGACAAATTTCTAGGCACAATGATTGCGTTCCGACATCCATCAAAGTGACACTGTCGAGGTGTAATTTTAATTTTTTGTGATTCGAAGGAGGTGTTGAAATTTAATAATTCACCTCTTAGCGTCGGAACGGATAGAAGTTGAAAGTTGGTCAACTTTACTCCTCCGTTTTGTGTCTCGGCTAATTATCGGAACGATTGTGACTAGGCGTTCCGAAATTCCCTTTAGATGTGTGTCGGATGGAGAAACTCAACACCCTCCGTTTTCCGGATCGGATCGGATCGGAACCATTATAACTCAGGCTTAACCCTTCAATAGGGACATAACAACCCTATATGAATTATGCGCCTCCGAAAAACACTTCTATTCTTCAAGAGGTTTCTTACATATATAGCAACCAGTCATATAAACAAGCCCCACGACCGTACCATGCTAACCCTATCAAAACCTTAATTTTTAGGGATGCCTCTAGGCTGTATAGTCATCAATTTTTAGCTTCTATTCATGGCGGTTCTTGAGAATTAAAAATCGGAATTTTATCCTTTCTACTCCCTTGCGCCATCACCCCCTACACCCATATACCAAGGGTCTACTGGACCTAACTCCTGTAAAATGTTTAACATCATTGATCTTGAGATATAAAAATTAATTTTTTTGAAAAATGGCTATCCCCCACCTCTGCGCTTCACCTCCCTCATCAAATGTTATCCCTTGACTAATGTCCTAGTAAGTATCTCTTAAAACAACTACAAAGTTTTAACCTTCTGTCCAGAAATTATCGACCAATACTTATTATTAGACGTTTTATGGACTTTTGTATGGCAGCTACTTGAAGGAGTAGGACTATTTTGCTCGTTAACGAACTTAGCCTTACAAATTCAACAAATCATCTGGATTACAAATTTCAATCATCTAGGTCAAGTCATTCGCGCAAACGGACGGACAGAAGGATAACAAGCAGATTTGGAATTTTGACTACAACTTATTAAACAAAAATTGAAGCCCTTGGTGCAACAAGGAGTCAACTCATTTTTTAAAGCATTCGAGGTCTTGACTTTTCTGACCCCGTATTGCAATCGGATGAAATTTAGCTGATGCAGTTAACTCCTTATGATTTAATAATATACTTAATAATTAAATAAAATAATTTTAATGCAATAAGGGGTCAGAAAAGTCAAGGGCTTCAATTAAACCTCGTTTTTACGACCGATGCTCCGTTCTAACAAACTAGTGGGCTGGATTAAACTTATATCATCTACTCTGTAATTTCATCTTGTACATATAAATATTTATTTATTTATTTCCTTACTCCCGCCAAATAAGTCCAAACTTGTGGCTTGGAGGGAGGAGTGACAGATTTTGTTGTGTTTTACATTAATTAATTAGCAGTCTTGTAAAATAAAAATTTAGAGAGTAAATGAAATTCAAAAATAATTTTTTTAAATTTAAATGAATAAAGATTCAATGTTTAAAGCTAAGAGGTACTGTAGAAAGTTCAAATACGAGTATGAGGATGAAATGATGGAAAAGAAGTTTGAATTTTAATAGATGAAAAGTTTGAAATTTAAATTGAAATAGAATGAAAAAAGATGGAAATATAAAAAAAAAAATAAAATTCTTAAATTAAATTAGAAACGTTTGAATTTAAATAAACTGCTTAATGATTATATGAGAAGTATTTTAGGATAATGTTTGAGTAGGTACATGTAGCAACTTTTAATTCTTAGGAGTTGTATGTTTGGAAGAGTGAGTGTTGAGTGTATTTATTAATAGTTTATATTTGCATTTATAATTTAGCTGTTTCGTAGATGTGCTATGTTAATAACGAACAAGCCGCTTTCTAGCTGTGTACTAAAGCGCTCTACCAAATTAAACGAATTTGCATTACCTCTGACTATAATAATTTCTGCAGCTAACCATAAAATTTAATTTTTTCGAATTATTCCTAATAAATTTGTCAACCCACTGTAGATATTATCTACAGTATAATATTAGTTATTAGACTAACATCTTTTTCTTCGAAAATTGCAAATTTTTTGAACATTACTGCAGTTTCGATCTTTGTGTCAGTAAATTTACAATCTTTAACTGACTTACAATGCAGTATACGAGTTTTCGGCAAGAGGAAATCAAATACAAGACACTTTCACTAAAACATTAATTAAAATATTTTCACATTTATTTTTATATTTTCTTCTATGTCACGACAATCGAGCCTTGACCTATTGGACGATCCTTTTTCGAACGAATTTGTGCCATTACCGTCATCCCTTAGCCTGATCTTGAGGCTTCTTGTTGTTTTTTACGGGGTTTGATAACAATAATAACCTATTCTAACTAACAACCCTTTCGTCCAGCCACGCCAAGGAAACGATAATTGAAAGCAGATTTTGTTGAAAAGTAAGGAAAACTGTGTATAGAGAAAATTGTAGGTCCATGTCATGAGTGTGATTCGAACCTCGACCTCTGGGATAATAGACTAACATGATAACACTATAGGCTACCGAGATCTATGAGGAGTAAATATGTCGGTACTTACTGTGTAGCGAATCTTCTTAGAATCGTTTACTATAGATAAACAGCGATATTGCTGATTAGGTAGTGTTTTAAAATTAATTCACAACTTGCACAATATTCCATAACAGGTCAACCGTAAGTGCACGATTTATTTATCTCTCTTCCAACTATTATTCTGAGGTCACGTTAATTAAAAATCACAGTTTGACTTGTACGTAAGTTAATAATTATAACAATAATGTTCTTTGGGCGCGAAGAAAACGTATCAACTTTCACACCAATATACTCAAACCGGAAAACTAAATGCTTTCTTATGAGACTAATTTTAAGACGTTTATTAACCGGTAACAACTTCACTTATTTGAATATAATTTATGAGAAGTAAAAGACTCAGAGCCGACAGAACTTGCTGATAGCAAGAGTTTTCCGACAATAATGAAAACTGCGAAAAATCTAAGTTAACTCGAAAGTATTGTACCGGTGATTTGCTGTATTAAAACGACATTTCGTCTCTGTTCCGCATCCGATATAAGGAGCTAAGACTGAAAACATATCGAACGATGGATCTGGATTCGATGCGAAAACGATAGATTTCACGTGGAAAAGCAACGTGACCTAGCTCAATATCACCCTACGGCAAAACGTAACTCTCTCAATTTGATGTATCTAATGTACGTGAACGCGTGTCGTCGAGTAGCTGCTTCCATGCTAGGAACATCGCGCCAATCTTTTGTATTTTGTTATTCAAGCGAGTTAAGGAACATTCGGATTCGACAAGTTATAAGAATACATAAATACATTTGGGTATTTAATTTAAAAGGTAAGGATGCTCTGAATATCTATTAAAATAAAAATTTATTTATAATAATTCGGGGCTGTACTGAGCTTACGTGGTCTCGGTAGCTTTTTCCTAACGCGTTATTTTTACCAATCCAGAGGGTTTAGATTTAGAGGTCTGGACTGGAAATAGAAGGATTATGCTTTGAACCGAGGGTAGTCTGTAGTCTCATACGACAATAAATTGAAGAACTGCTTACTTCTTCAATTTATTGTCGTATGAGACTACAGACTACTAAGAACTGCTTACTTCTTCAATTTATTGTCGTATGAGACTACAGACTACCCCCGGTTCAAAGCGTAATCCTTCTATTGCCAGTCAGACCTCTAAATCCGTATTTGCTAATTTAGTTTGAGTGGGATATAAATGTTAACATATTATAGAAATCTCACAACGGTCTGGCTGAAACTTAATTATTTTTCGGGTTAAAGTTGGAGAAGCGATTAAAATGGAGTTGTGGCACATTTAACACATGAATAACGTAATTGGGCCATACTCTGGGACGCGGTCAAAGTCAGAGTATAACATTAGTTGTTTTTAGAGTTTATTTTGTCCTTGGAATAGAAATAAAAATATTGAAAATATAGATTTTTGCCGATTAAACGTATCAAAAGACGTCTTGAATTTCGGTATAATATTTACACTAAAAGCGCATAGAAGTAAGAACCAATTTGCTGGCTCATCAGACTTAAGAGATATGACGAATTGTGAAACAGTACACAAACCTATTACATCCACTTGGGGGTTGAATTTCAAAAAAAATAGCAACGTAAGCAACCCTTCACACCCCTTGGGGTTCAATGGTGAATTGGTTTTTAGGCCAAATTACATGAAATACCCGTAGAAGTAATAACTAAGTTTACATCTCATCAGACCTCAGGGATGGCGAAAATTGTGAAAATGTATGCAACCCTCTTATACTCTCTTGGTTGTATATATCCAAAAATCCTGAAATCAATTTATGGGCGATTATGTAGAAAGCCCGAGAAAGTTAAAAACAATTCAGATCTAAGAGCTATGATGGAATTCGTAAAGACATATGTAACTCCTTGACACCGCCTTGGGATTGAATACCCCTTAGGTTTGAGATCTAAGAATCCTGAACTTTTTGGTTATTATATAATACATCAGGAAGCCGTTGGGAGTAAAACTCAATTCGATGTTTTATCACTCCTAAGAGGTATGGCTGAATTCGTGAAAACTCTATTATACCCTCTTGGGGCTTTGCTTAAACGGGAAAATCCTGAAAACAAGTTTCAGCGGTACATCATTATGGGTGCTCGAGATATGAAGATGTAAAGTTTTTCTTTTTCACCCTAACTCACCATTACCCCCGACTCACACACCCTTAAAATGTCTCTACTAGGGGTCTATTAGGCCTACATCCCATGAAAATTCTAAGCATCTAGCTTGAACTGCGAAAAGATTTTCAGGGTAGCAAATTTTTTTTTTTTAAAAATCGATCACAATACTGTATTATTAGAAAATAATAAAGTAAATGTCCTAACTTAATTTACAGAACTCAAGAAATCATGTAAACACGAAGTCCAAATTTTGTACAAATTAATTTTGAGCTTACTTCGGGACAAGTATTGAAGAATATTTTCGAATAACTTTTGAACGCTTGAGGCTATGAAAGTGAAATTTTGTACACAAAATATCTAAATGGTTCCAGGTAAATAGTATAACCTTGCTAGAAATCAAGTGAGTCTTTCCTACATATCCCATGTGAAAGTCCTTGAAAAAGAAAAATGTTACTTTCGGAGATTTACCAAGTTCAAGATATGAAATTGAACACTGAAGGTATTGTCTGAGTAGCACCCAAATGAGAGTCCTTAATAAATGACAAACTGTTTTTCAGTATTTCATCTAGAGTATCATACGATTGGCTGCAGTCGATCGAGACTGCAGTATGTTTAATTCATTTATTTTTCTTCTGTTTGTGGTAATAAAAATAATTAATTGTCTCATATGGGCTTAACTCTTAACCCAGTCTCTGCGCATGTTCATTAAATTAAATTCTGGTAGGTATTACTTCCAAAATGCATTCGTGTGGGAGGAATCCGTCTTAACGTTTCGCTTTGAGAAAAACGTTTTCCGTCACATTTTCTTAAACGACACGAAACACAATGAATTAAGTTAAATTTCGATAAGGCAATATCAAAAGCTCTAATAATAAATTCATGGATATTTGAAATTCCAGGGAACCTTGAAGCTGGGTGGTAAGGTATCCTATACCAGCGTATGAGGGGTTTCAAGAATTTGCGTCAATTTGCTACTTCATAAACTGTCTTGCTTTACTATGCTTTTTTAGCACACAAATATGTTTGGTGTTTGTATAAAGGTACGTACCTATCGTTACACATTTCGAATTTTAGAAAAGTATATGAATATATGACTACTTCCTCCTACACCTGAGACAAACTTACTTTATTCATTATTTAGGTTTTGTAGACGGCATTTCAAAATCTTAACCTACCCACTCTCTAGGGCAAATCTAGGTCCTCATAGGTAAGAGTATTTTGTTATGTACATTTCATTCCAACTTCATCACAATGTATAAATTTTAAGCTCAATCACTTAAGAATGCCACATAACTGATCTTAAATTTATCTTGATAATTAATGTAATAAAATTAATAGACAAAGAAAGTAGAAAATAAAACATCTACTAGTCACGACAGGCAGTAGCAGTAGCCAATGTAATACTGACTTCAGATTTTGGTTTGTAGATCTCAGGAACCGCTTATGCTAGAAGGCTGAAACTTGGAACTTATGCAGAACTATGATAGTGGACCCAGTTGTGGATGAGAATATTTATTTTCTTAAAACATATCAAGGAATCACGCCTTAAAAAGTGTTAAACCAAGTACCAGATACTTTTATAGCTAATCAAATTTAAGCTTTCTGTCCTTAGCGGTTCTCGAGAAATAAAAATTATAACGTTTTGCTTTTCCACACTCACAAACCGCCACCCCTAAAATTGTTTTCTCAGCTAGAAGTCTTACAGACTCATGTAATAATTTTAAGATAAGTTCTTGAGAAATATCATAAAAATTTATTTCTTTGAAAAAAAATTGCCATCCCCAAATGCCGTGCTTCACCTGACTCGATAAATTTTTTTTTTCCTTTTTGAGGTTTACTAGTCTTAAAGTAAGAAACCGCTTTCAAATACACGACAGAAAATGTTTGTTCCATAGCGTTTGAGATATGGATCTTAAATTTCTTCACACATCAAACCTAGGTACCATGTGCGCTTCATTCATATACGTTAATTTAATTGGACTTTTCTACATTTTCGATATAAGAAATTTATTTATTTTAAACATTGCACAAACCGGAAGATGTAAATCGAAATGCAGTTGTCGTAGTTCTTCTCAATTGAATAATTTGAAATCGTTCTTTTTACCATAGATAAAATTAAAGGCTGTAGCCAATCGTATGAAACTTTAGATGAAATGATGAACTCCAATTTATATTGTAGTCGGAGATATTACAAAAGAATGAGAAGCGGACTACTAAATCGTATAGCGTAGAGACTATTTATTATAATGGTGACTCCTTTTAGATTTGCTTATATCTATTTATCTATGTACTTTCGGTTTTTTAGCTGCATCTACTAATGAATTTACGTATACCAAATTTAAAATGTCGAGCTTGAAGTATTCAAAACACGTGTTTTAAGAAGTCTTATATTGGAGCTTCCCGAAGGAGTTGACGGATCTTTGGGAACCGAATGAATTTGCCTAAATTACATTGTAGTGTCTGAGTTTTTAACTACACTTCACTCACTAACGGGCCTATTACGAAACTCGACTCGACAAAAAAACTCACATTCTGCGACTATGAAACTCGACGAGTGCCTACTTGTCGAGTTTCACTCGACTTTTAGTCGAAAAAAAAGCGTGAGTTAAGAGAACTGCGTATTATGAGAGCCGATCGAGTGAGTATTTTCCTATAAGAAATGTCAAACTCACTCGACTGCTGGAAATGAAGTGACTTTCCAATTGTCGAGTTTCATAATACCAACTTTAGCTCGAGTCGAGTCCAAATGTGAGTCGAGTTACTCACTCGACTCGAGTTTCGTAATAGGCCCGTAAAGTAAAATAACAACCAGGTGCGAAGGAGTTTTGCGGGTTAAATCACCTCGATATGATTAATAAAAAAATCATAACCAAAAAGCGATGCGTAAATCACTTTACACGTTAATTAGTTGAGTAGAGTTTTGATGAGTGAAGGTATAAAATAATCTGAAGAGCTTAGCAGATTAGGCCGAGTTCTTTAGATTAAGTTGAGTGAGTCCGTCTGGCTAATATAATATGAACGATTTAGGCTAGAAAGTTAAAATTTGTATGCATAATATGTGTGACTATTAGGACGAACACAACAACTATTCTTAACTGTTCTACTCTGCTCTAAGTAATTGGAGTGCCAAGGCCGTGGCAGATGGAACGCGCTTTATATGAGAAGTACCGGAAGGTACGTAATGTATTAAAATCTAAAGCAAGAAAAAGATTGATTCTCTACATTTAACATATATTTTTTATATTTCCATAAATTAACAATATAATTCGCTTCATAGAGTAAAAACAAAACACAGTGACTTCTCTCTATTTCTAGAAATAAAAATGTCTTACAATTACTATTTTAATATAGTTGGCTGTCAATTCTTTTGAATAGAAAATAGTTGTCATTTTTATTGTTGTTTCATTATTTTACATTAAAAAAATCATGTCTGCTAACATTAAGTATTATTTACGACTATCATGTTTCTTTAAGAGTGAGAAATAAACAAGGAAGCTATTGTACAATAAAAAAAATCATTTCACCGAATATACAAATACAAATATAAAGCAGTATGTATACTTTGATTTGACTATGGAAGAAATCGATAATCGATATGTTCAGTTTCAAGTATTCAACAGAATTGTTTTGTTTTTGATTTTTTAAATAAAAAATAATACGTAATAATAAGTTAAAAAATAATAATAAAAACAAAAAAATGAATTCGGATCAAATACAATTTTGGCATATTTAGTTTAGTTGGGTAGAGGATATTATTAATTTTGGACAGAAATTACCACATACACCACAATAACACTTAATATGAATTTTTCAGTACTGTTGTTTATTCACACTTATTCTTGACCGTTATCATTATTTGATTGGTTTGGTGAATCAGGTACAGTGCACTGACAAAGACTGCATTGGCTCTGGAAAAGAAGTAGACATTGACATTATTTCGACGTAAAGAAAATTTGAATTTAAAACAGAAAAATTAACTTTAGTCAGTCACAACTAGATTAAATTACAATCACGATAAGCAGATCACCTTTTTATTTATTTAGTTCTAGTCCTATACATATAATACCTTGATGACGAATGCCAAACTAGAAATGTGTACCCATTTTTAAAAATTAGCTGGTAAACGTTTGGCAGCTTGGATAACACTAATGCTAGCGCCTATCACGTAAATTGCACGCTAATATGTCCCGATAAAAATTCAGTGCTAAACAAGACGCAGTCGAGTAGCCACATTAGCGATTTATTGGCTATCGTCTATGTTTAGCGCGATAATGACATTTCAAAACTTTTTCTTTATTCCACTCCATATTCGCTGCAATGAAATACACAGGCAAATTATTTTATAATTAACCAACAAAACTCCAAACTATGACAGCTCCGTCAGCGTGTTCGAATCGAACACCGGCTAAACATCAACTGGCACATTCAAGTGTGTCCACGTTATCGCGCAATGCGAGACGCTAAGCCCTTTGATGCGTGCACAGAGACCGACATTCAGTTCAGCGGCTATCGTCCAGTGTGACGATAAAAAATTAGCGACGATAACGCAGCTACGTTAGCGTTGCGTCCCGGAATCTGTCAATTTCCGTCCCGATAGGCGCAGGTTAGGCCCGAAATGCAAACTTCACTTACGTATGTATACATAACTTATAACGATATTACGTATTGTGCAAACATACTCATAGCTTGCAGGGTTCGTATGTCGAGTTAGTAAAATTGACGATGAACTGAAGTAGGTAACTTTTATTTAAATATTACGAATTCATCGAAGTTTCAATTAATTAGAAGTTATTGTAAATATCACAGATTTAATTAATTATAGGAAATTATAAATATCACAATTGTAAATACCACATATCCATTTAATTTTAAGAAATTATTATTAATATCACAGTTTATATTAATTAGAAGAAATTATACGTTTACAGATTCATTATTTTAGAAGATATTATTCTATTTTTTTCGTCTCTCCTTAAGGAGCTAACCTCCTTTACATGGTCGAAAAATACATGATTTTCAATAATTATTTTCCCAGGTATAATAACTCGAAACGCTTTGAAATTTTTATGACAATTTAATGCATAATTCAAAAGCACAGTGTAGTTTTTTCACATTAAAAAATCGATGTTTAATTTCAAAATGGATGGATTTTAATATCGCCTCGTTTCTAGATGCGTACACTCTAGCGTCCTTAATTTTGATCTGAACCAAAAAAACAAAAAGTTTTTGTAAAGTTTATGATAATAGCTTCTAGATGACGTTGAGTAATTTAAAGAAAAAGTTGAAATTGCATGTTTTAACACAGTTTTAAATTTAAAGTGCATTTTTCGCTAAAAAAAACGACTTTAAAATGCGAAAAAATATTTAAAAAATTGTTTTTCCAAAAACAATTAACGTCATCTAGTAGAGAATTTAATTATCTATAAAATAAGCCGTCATAAAGTCAAATCGTTTCAGTACAATTTTCTCAATTGTGTACGTAAAATCGAAAAATGATGTTTCGAGAAAAACACGTTCAAGGGGGTCGGTGCATATTTCTGGCTCCCATGTATTTCGTATGGCGAAGCGCGTTCCGTTTCGGTACCTGAATCTCAGCTTCCACTTAACTTACGACAGTCAGATTTTGCACACTTATTGTTTTGTGTATTTAAAAGCTTAGTACATGAGTAAATTAAAAAATTTTCACTAAAAGTCGAGATATTTAAGAAAAAAGGAATGTATACATTTTTTTTACTGCTTTTCTTCTTTTATATTTGAAAAAATGGCAGTTTTTTATGAGATATGTTCATTTGTTCGTTGTATGAAGCTAGTCAATTTTACCACAAAAACATTCAAAAATACTTTATTATTAAAAAATAATAAAGTAAAATTGAAACGATACTGTGTGTGGTTACTGAGAAACGTGTACCAAAATTTGAAAAAGCACTACTTTTCAGGAGAGCCAAAAAACAAAAAAATTCATGCAGTGACATATTCGACTTCCCCCACTTCAGAGTAAAATTTGAGTCACTTCCCGTTACCCGAGAAAGGTATGGTTTTTTTGTGATGTGCAGAAATGAGTGTAGAATAATAACATAAAATAAAAAAAAAACACAAATTTTTTTTCATATTTTTTGCACCGACCCCCTTAAAAGTTTTGGAAACAATAAAAATACTATATACCCCCCTCCCTCCTCTGTATGAGCTATAACTCGTAAACACTGCAGATTTCGGCTGAAGCAATCGATTAAGACTATTTCCAAAAAATCAATTTTTTTATCCGATAAAGGAGTGCCCCCCTTAATCTTATTCGATTATTATACATATCTTTCGACCACCTTGTCAAATTCAAAAAAATTATATTATTTTTTTTTTGAAACCGGTTGCTTGATTTCAATTTGTTTGAAATCAAACTGGCTACTTTAATTATGTGATGTGTGGAGTGTTTGGCACACGAGTTGTTTGCGTGTAGCCAAACACCCCACACGTGCATTGGATAGAATTTAATTCCAAATTCTTGCTTCATCAACTTTAATGCAGAGGAGCGTAGCTTTTTCACATACCACACATTTTCCAATGCCCGTTTGTCATCTAGTATTATGAATGCATTGGCATAGCTGAAGGTTCTTACAAATTATGTTATATCAAATATTTAAATAAAGTTACTTACTGTCCTTCTTTAAAATACTCTTTCAATGTTGTGCTGAATTTTTTCGAGAATTTAACAAATTCCTTTTTACGTTGCTCAACCGCTTGTTTTCCAGATGATCCCGGAATAAATCCGACAACTTCATTCACCGCATCTAGAAGCTTTTTAATGGCACTGGCTATTTCTCTGTTTAATAAAAACATTTAATTACTTAATTGTTTTTTCTTAAAATTTTTTTTTATTTTATCGAAATTTTTCACTTACTTAATAGTCTCGAGGAATGTTTTTCTATCAGTGATTTCATCCGGAATTCGACTCAGAATTCGTTTAAGCGATGCCGATTTTTTATTCAATTCTTGGAACGCGTCTTCGGTTCGATTTAGACGATATTCGATTACTGAATAATAAAAATTTATTTAAATTGGAATCAAGATCAAGATTATTGTGTAGATAAGACTTACAATCGACATCAGTTACGGATCCCTGCAGTCTTAAGATTGCTTCATTCAGATTTACATTTAGTTCACCCTTACGAATAATACCCATTACAAGGTCATAGGAAAGACCTGGATGTGTCTGCTCAGCCTTTGAAAGGGCAGCGCGTAAAGTTTGCGAAGCAACAACATCGCGTCGTTCAAGCTGTAAAAAATTATTGTTTGTTAAGTTAACTTCAACATACAAAGAACGATTGAACTTTTTTGTGAAAGGGGTGAATTGTCGCAAATTTAAACGTAAATCTAGTAGATTTTCGATACAAGATTGTGGTAATCTCAATTCAGAGATTACGGAAAAAATATAGCTGCAAATTTCGTAATTTGTTAGTGTCCCTATAAATCCCAATTCAGCACACCATATGTCAATGTTGACAGCGTGTTATACGTCGTCCACGATTTATTAGAATAATTTCCAAACATTCCACACACACCACTGAATATGCTGGAAATCTCTCGTCTCAACACATGCAGTACATAAAGGCCGTATAGCTTTGACACGGGATCAGTTTTTCTACTGTGAAAGCGATACGACGGTCAGTTCTACGCGAAAGTGTTTGTAAAGCGATACATGATAACAGCGATCCAGTAGTAAATGAAATCGGGAAGCATTGCCAATAGTGTAATATTTGAATGAATATAGTCATCCCGGTCCATGTTTTCACTAACAATTCCGCAACATAATGCTGTTTTTAACAGAAGGAAGAGAAGGAAATAGATTTTCTTGAAAAGTACTGTATCATTAGTGTGATTTAAACCTCCAACTCCTACTGGAGTTATAGACTAGCCCAACCCATGGCTAGACGGTGTGCGAGATAACGAATTGGTTGATTAGAAAAACTTTCTACTCAGCTAGCTAAGAATATAGTTTAAGCCTGCTAAAATATAACGTAATGTGAATGCCTAGCATAAATTCTTTAAGATACAAGATTACATGGAAACGAAAAAGAGAAGAACACACAACTAATGTGAAAACATCATTCTACACATGCAAAAAACTGCTCATTGTAAAACGGTTGTCAGAACCAAGAACAACATACTGGTTTCTGATGTCATAATATTGTGAGCTGTGCATGTACATCTGACACTTCCTATGAGAAACATGTCCATTGTCCACTGAAGCACTATCGACAATATTTCCCAGAAAAAGACTACCTCATGATGCTCTGTGCTATGCTTCTATTTTTATTTGGATTATATTTTCGAAAAGTCAAAGGTGTATCTTTTATGCTTACAAAGAACGTTAGAAGCGAAATAGTAGCTGTGCTTACTATTATGCAACCAATACCGATATTTGCTTGCTTTATATAAACATGTCACTTTTTATAAAAAAAAAGCCACCCCTTTACGGTTATTTTCTAACATCTGGAAATAATATATTTGCATGTTAAAACGTCAATAACGATGTCAATGTTTCTGAAGTTCAGAATCCTTCTTTAGAACAATTGCAGGTTTACCTATGCTTCTTTTGACCTTATGTTTCGTAACATATTCTGTAGCTACACAGCATGCAACTCTCAATCTCTGTACGTGTATTACATAACATAATATTTTTAAATTACATTTCTCAAATATAAAAATATATAATACCTAAAATTATCTTCACAGTATAAAAGAAGGAATTTATTGTAGAGACGTGAGTTGATATTTGTTTGTTTCAGCAAATATCGCATTTTGGAAATAATATGCCAGTGTTTTTAATTGCATTGAGAGTTGACAACAGCAGGTCGATGAACACAAGAAGAGATAGAACTGAGCCCTGGGCTATAGCGGAGTCGATGGGTAAGGGAGAAGTAATTCCATCAAAAACTACTTAAATGGAAACAAGCCGATATTTACTAGATTTAAGTGTGGTCCTACAAACGAATAATGCTCAGAATTCGGACGGATGGTTATTCAACTACCAAAGCTTCCAAATAAATCAAGGGAAAGAAAAATATAAAAGTGAATGCAGTAATTAGTTCAACGTTCAAACGGGTGGCTAGGACTCGAGCTGGAGTGATGTGCTTCCCCATAAATTGTAAAGAATGTAAGCGTGTAGCTTTAGCAAGAGTTTCAGTCACTTCTTTTTGTGATATGTAATTTCACCGACTACACGCCGGCCAAAGAATACAACAATGTTTAGTTCGAAACATAAAATCAATGTCGCAATACGAGATCTCGAACATTGAATTCCACCCACAACTCGGTTGGAACCGCTAAACCACACTTCTGACCTCTTTTAGGGATCAAGTAAGTAATTCCGTCAGTGAGGAAAGCTGGAAATTCCTCGGAACTAGCAACGATTTCCTCTATCAAGGTAGCCAATCTGCCGTACACACTGGTAAACTCTTGTACAAGAAGTTCTGCAGTTTATCAAGTCATGGGACTTTCCAGTTAATAGACTAACCTTTTTCTCTGTAACATCAGCAAATGTCATACTGTCTACATTTGCATGTCTAGCGTTTTCGACAGCCACGTAACATTTCTAGAATTCTGAGCAGATTGCTCCCAGAATCCGCTCCAGTATTCCCTCGCCGCGTTGACAATGAAATCAATACAAGCCTGCGAATTACTTTTGTTGCCAAGAGACTTGTGGAATGTCCCCTGTTTATGCATAGACATTGAATTTTGGACAAATCTGGAGTAACTCTCTTTGTAGCGACAAATATGGTTGCATACACCAGATAGTTTTTTTTTTAATGTGACCAAAAATTTCATATATGGTGGTTTCGTTACAGCACACGAGTTGTACGTGTCAATTTTACACTGAAATGTATAACTTTACTGCCCCAAATTTCCTCCAAGCTTTCTTCAAGGACGAAGGAATCGCCGCCGTGTTAGGCATTTGGCGTGAACTGCTCAACTAACTGGATGCCATCTGCACGGAGCAGCGCAGAATCGTTCATAGAACGCCTTATACCAACGATTTTCAATAAAATTATTATAGACCCAAAGTCCCGTTTACACGGTGATAGTTTTTACGATAGTTGATGTCATGATAATTACTATCACCATAACTCTCATCATGTAAACTTCTCAATATTGCACTATCACGTTTTACGAGATAGTTGATAGCACTATCGCGATAATTTTATCTTGACATTGACGAGAAATTTTATTTTGACATTTACAAAAAAAATATTTATCAAATTCCGTCACGTAATATTTTTTTAAATGAAAATGTTTTAACTTGAACTTGTAAAATTTAAAAAATAAAATGAAATTGGAAACAAAGTTTACATTCGACAGATCTCGACGGTTCAACAGATCTCGGCGGTTCAACAGATCTCGACGGCTCAACAGATCTTTGCGGTTCGAGGATCTTGACGGCTCTACAGATCTTTACGGATCTTTGCGGTTCGCGGATCTCGACGGCTCAACAGATCTTTACGGATCTTTGCAGTTCGCAGATCTTCACGGCTCGTGGATTTTTAAGGTTCGCGGACTGAAGCAGATCTTTACAAATCGCGGATCTTTGAGGTAATGATGATGGAGGATCGATGATGGAGGATGGATGATGGAGGATAGAGGATGGATGATCGATGATGGAGGATGGAGGATAAAGGATAGAGGATGAAGTCTGAAGGATGGAAGATAAAGAATGAAGTATGGAGGATAAAGGATGGAGGATGAAAGATAGGGGATAGAAGATAGAGGGTAGAGAATGGTGACTTTAGATTAAAGATAAAATATTAAAGATTAAAGATTATAGATTTAAGATTAAAGATTAAAAATTAAATATTAAAGATTGAAGATTAAAGATTATAAATTGAAAATAGGAGATGGAAGATAGATTTAGGAAAAAGTATTACTGGACACTAAGTCTCATAAATGAAAAATGTAAATTTTAGTCACTTTTAAGCCAAAATCAATTTGTTTCACCCCCCGCTCGACCTGAAATTAAAAGATATCGCTATCTAAAAATTTTCAGGGCTAAAGGGATTAAAACTCCCTTTTCGCGTTCATATTTAGCTGACGCGCACTACACTCCAACCACCTTTTGCGTAGCCCTGCGGGGCCAAAAGAATTAAAACTCCTTTTTCGCGCTCATGTTTGTCTGACGCGCGCTTCGCTCTTGCCATAGAAATATTTTCACTTCCGGTTAATATTTTATGTGTTTTAAAGAAACTCATTAATTTCTTCTTTGCAACCTTTTCAATTATTCTTCCAACTATATACATTAAGGAAATAAGTAAATAATTGTTGAGTGTTTACTAAATTTTAGGGAATACACTCTTCAAAAGGTTAAAAATAATTAAGTGTGTAAGAGGCTTTAAGATAAAATCTTTTAATATTTTTAGGCATTCAATAGTTATGCCGACAAATCTGGGACTAGAGCCAATATTTTTTAAAACCAGTTTCACGCATTACCTTGCCTGAAAATAATCAACTTTGAGTATTTTCATTAAAGCTCATCATTTATTTATAATTTGACTGATAAAAGATCCACCTGGATCTTTTGAACCGGCTCAAAGAGCCGGTTCAATGAAAAGAGAGATCCGGTAAACCGGTTCATTGAAAAGATCCGAATTTCCCATCTCTAAAAAGGTATCACAGCATCGGTCAATTATGTGGAATTATTTAAAAGGTGCCCCAAGAAAACAGGTGCAAAATCTTCGAAGCGTACAAGCCAAGAACAAGTCCTACATTGAGTAAGCTATTAGTTAAAATATAAATTGATCACTACTTCGTTAAATAGGAGAGTGGAATCTCTGCCAGCAGAAAAGAAGGCATTAACTGGGAGTACTACAGAGCAAACCTAAGACTGGAATTTTTACCAATGGTCGAATAATTCGAAAAGAAGTACAACGAATTCGAGGTCCCCTACCCAGAAGATCCCTGTTCCGAACTAATCGAAAAATTGGTAGAGGAAGTGAAGGTCTTTTAAAAGCAGTACAACTTTAATTGTAC
Source organism: Beris morrisii (assembly GCA_951812415.1). Classification (NCBI taxonomy): domain Eukaryota; kingdom Metazoa; phylum Arthropoda; class Insecta; order Diptera; family Stratiomyidae; genus Beris; species Beris morrisii. The sequence goes on from OX638311.1 coordinate 33,649,183, forward strand.
GCTAAACCACAAATTTTTGATTATTTTTTTAGTGCGAAATTTGCAAATATAAGACTGCTTCAGACGAGCGTATCGAAGGATACGAACGACGAATTTGCTATATCCTTTCACAGAATAAATCAAATCGGAGGTAGCGTTCCAGCAACTCTACCCGCAGACTAGAGATTTAAAATCGACCGATAGTTTAGTTGAATGGCTAATGGCTATGGAAGGGCGCATAGTGAGACTAAACAATCGTCCAAACTAAACAGTTTAATAGGCAGGCCAGACCCCTTTCGATCGATGTGCCACTAAACGCATTGGTCTCTATATGCACGGCGGCTTATCTAGATGTGCGCACTGACCAAATTAAAAATCTCACACGACCGGTTTTCTCTAGTACCAATTGGCTGTAACATTCGGCCGGTGGTTGAGTAATGTGCGGATGAACAACGATTAAACAGTTTAGTCGGGCAGGTAAGAGTGTGCGAGGCTCGATGTGATTAAACAGTTGCCCGACTGTTTAGTCTCAAGTATGCGCTAGGCCTTAATGTCGATCGGAGTGCAACTGGTCGAAAGGACGCAAATGTTCAGAAAAAAGTGGCTAAGAAAGCTTCGGAAGATAGAAAAGAAAGTGAGGAAAAAACACAAATTGATGAACAAAATCCAGTTGAAACTAAAAGAAACAAAGCGGAAAACGAAAGTCATAAAGATAAATAAATAGAATAAAATACCGAAAGTTTTTTAACGCAATTAACAATATTAAAATTTATTTTCTTTTAATTGTGTACTATTTATTTATTGTTTGGGATGTTGTGGAACAAACCCGAAAAGAGTAAGTATTTAACACGGGGGCCCTTCAGTGGACAGAATCTGATTTTAATCCATGTCGACTAAAATACAGACTACTACCCCGCTTTGTGTTTTATTTTAACCAGCTTCACCAGTGACTCCAGCTGCAACCAGCTCTACTTGAAACATGGTATGGAGCGGTACATGCCGTTCCATTTGCTCGTGCAAGATATTGTAAAATACAGTTAAGGATTCTTCTGACTTGTCGACTTAGGCCGCGGAATTACGCTTTCTGCGCTTTTAGCACGCATACAACCAGTCCGAATTGTGCTCGAGATGCATACAATTTGCATGGAGGGGTAATTTTCTGACGCTCGAGGATAGGCACTGCGAGTACACTGTGTGCACACGATCGGTCCGAATTATATGCGTCGTAAGCATTGTTGGTAATGTAAGCACCGTGAGCGTAATTCGGACCGCGGCCTTAGAGATCGAAATGGCTTGTTTTGCGGAGTTGGAGAACAGCGGCAGATTTTGGAGGTTCTGTTGAATCCTGATTGAGGAAGATTGTATGCTGCCGCAGTGATTGGAGTTCAAGGCTGTCCGGAAACAATGGGTAAGTATTTAATTTGGATTTGGTAACCGGAGCGAACCTCTCGGAGACGATGCGGCGGATGGCAACTCGGTTCCGTAAGTAGAGATAAGATCATTAGTAAAACTGAGGTATTCGTCTTTAGTGAGTGGTGGCGGCCGAATTGCTGGCGTGAGTTAGACGAAGTAGCAGCGTTGGAATTAATCCTGCGAATACCAACCAGGCCTGCTTAACTGATCGGTTTCCGAGTATTCCGTGAACAGAGCCCGAAAAGTGTTCAGAACCTCCTGCGTAGTTTCAACTTTGCGACATATTTTTATTAAAATATCAACTCACACCAGTCAAGGACATGTCTAAAGTGAATCGAGAGCATCGGGAGTAAGACTTTCAAGTAGGAAGGACTGTTATGGCAAGACTTTGACTCTGTGTACAACGAAAATTCGAAGAGTCTCAGCTGTCGAATTTTAATCCATGCTGCTGCTTTTAATTAGAGAAACCCTGACATCAGAGCTGTAAATATGACAAACATCCAATAAATTAAAAGAGAAGGTCTCTTCACGACTGAGACTTGTGACGACGGAAAGAAGCCGGAAGAGGATTGGCCTGCAGACGCTTCGCTAAACCTCCGAACGATCGAAAAAACTCATGACACAGAAATCGATTCGAAATTTGCAAAAATCAATCGCAGTCCGGCCTAAACTGAAACGGGTTACGAAATCTCTCGAAATATGCGCCGTCGATAAATTTTTTTTTTTATCAGAAATCTGATAAAATTCCAATTGGCAGAAGCGATAACACGGTTACCGCTCGAAGACAAACGCGCGCGATACCTTCACCGAAAATGGCAAAGTTTGCAGCAATCGTAGCGACGGCGAAAGAAAGCCCCCGACAAGTGTGAGGTCACGAAGAATTTCCAAGGTAATCAAAAGCAAAATGAGACGAAGGTAAAAAAAAAAAACTGTAGCGAACGCAAGATTTTACTAGGCAACAAGTCACCATGGGCGCGCGCTGTCAAGAGTCGGGGGGCTGGCGAGACAACGGACTGTTTACGTCGGGCAATTTGCATTTGGAAAGTGCCGCCGATGCGCACAAAACAGGGTGCGTGCAATTAGCCCAAGCACTTGCTAATTGGATTTATGCGGCCGCCCTGCCCACCCTAGTAACTTACCTGTGATAAAATCGGCCGTAGAAGCACTGGCAGAACCAGCGAAGCGATTGGCGTCTCGTCACCCATTGTCATTTCGTACGCGACAAGTTTCCTCGGACTTTTGATTTGCGTCCGCTGCTGTTGCACCCGATTTTCGACACTAAAAACAAACTACGCTCACCGGAAATTTCGTATTCACATTTATGACTTAGTACGGGTCGAGTTTCAGACAAGCCGAACGCGCAAGATTCAGTTTTCAATCATCGACAGACGACTCTTTATTCGATGGAATTCACCCCGATAAATATTTTCACGAAGACTTTTATAAAGGTGGGAAAATGTCAACTGGGCACATAAAGTTGGTTGCGAGGCGAACTACGGCGAAACGTCAAAGGAAACGGTTATGCCATACTCAAGTTTGTTTCGATGCGCAATTACAGTTCCGCATTTATTTCGATTTATATCCAAACAAAACGTAATAGCTAAATTTTATTTATAATTAACCAACATTTACTGCAATGATATAAAGTAAAACCTTTTCCATTTTATTGATAGTTTCAAAAGGGGAAACTTGCCAATTGTCCTCTACAACACTAGAATCGCACTACCGTTGCACATGGCGACAATTGTCATTTGGCCTATGTTTTTGTTTACTTGTCATCTGACCGCAAAAAATCTCAGGAAACTTGCAATTTTTACAACATTGTGAAATTTTATTCTATCGACGAGAGCACAAAAATGTAAGTATTGTTGCAAGTGTTGCGATAGAAATCTGCGTTTCACGTTAAAATTTATTGGACGAAATTTTAGGCGCAATTTCTACAAGCCCGGCATCGACAACGTCGATTCGGACAGCTCGATCGACATCGCGGACGATGTCGATTTAATTTTCGAAGTTGTCGGAGAGGACGAGTCGGCCGAGGAGATGCCCGGCGATCCGATTGACGACGATAGCGACGACTACAGCTTCAATCCATCGGACGAGGATTCGGACAACAGCGATAACGAGGAGGTAGGTTAAGTTTCTAGGTTAGCGCCTTTTTTGCATTGCGTCGTTGGGATTTTGAACTTTTCGTTGTTGGAAAGGAACCGGAACCGGTGTGTTTGATTCCCGGGTGGGACTACTTTCTCACATCTTGCTAAATGCACGGCTCAAACGCATCAATTGAGGTGTCGATAGCGAGCTCCCGCTTGGTATCGTTGGGTTTGTGGAGCTCATAATACACTACATCCAGCTTGATCTTACCAAATACAGAGCATGAGCTTTCCCGTCGATGTTGATGCATGGCCGGGCTTGCCCTACGATTTTTTACGCTTCGGGTTATCGTAGTGTATCCACTTTTCATAACCAGTTATAATACGATGCAAACAACCCTTCTTTTCTGTGGCTGGAGCAGCTTACACGTGAAAATACGCCGTCCGACGTCTCTCGGCTCCAATTCGTACGGCACTCAATTTCCTTGCTTTTAAATCATTAGATATTTGTAGTTCTTCGAGACAACTTTTACCCGCTTTCGGTATAAGTACCACTCAAGCGTTCATCCATGTTTGCGAAACTAAGCTTTTTAGATTTCCGAAATGGTCTGATTAACACTAAACCTACCGATACTTCATGTATACCTATTCCTACCACAGCGGGTCAAGTGACCCGTCTTCAAAATGTTATATATATTACTATGTATAGTACTATACTATATTACTATATATGTAGCACAATTTGGTACATGAATAAAACAATTTTTTTCAAATAACGGTTCAAAAATGTTTATTTATTAAATTTAAAAAACATAAAAATAATGCAAGAAAAAAATTAAATATTCTTCAATTGAATCCTAAATTTAGAAAATAAATAAATAATATGCTAACTTTATTCATGTCCACCGCATATTTTGCAAATTATTGGGTTCTCGAAGGCACATTTTCCACACACATATTTGTTGCATTTGAAACAGATTTTTGTAGTTTTGTTTTCTTTGCAAAAACCTATTTGGCACCTTTTTCGCATTTGCACACGAGAATCCGAACTTGAATTTGTTGACGTGATCTGTATAATTCCTTTTTCTTCCTGTTGCTCATGTTGAAAATCTTCGGCCAGTTCTTCAGCTAATTGCAATAAAAATTTATGTCTAGAAATTTTTTCGCCGGTTGCTTCTCTGTATAAAACCCATGAGTTGATTCCAGCCAGGTCAAGAATATTGAAGAAAGCTTGCGCAAGCCATCTTTGCGATTGGTTCTTTTTTTTAGTAATTTTACAGCTAGTGATGCGCTCGTAAAGAAATTATTTATAGTGACGCTTCTTCCGCATCCTGTGAACGGTTCCAGTAGCTTGAGAACAACGAATTCCCCAAGCGGAGATGAAGCTCCTCTGTTTTCGTCTTTTCCCAAATATGGAAATCCATTTATAATGTATTTGGTGCTGACGTCAGATGCTAGCCAGAATTTGATACCAAACTTATCCGGTTTGTTCAGCATATATTGCGTAAACCTACACCTCGCTTTGGTTGGGAAAAGCTGTTCATCGACAGTTACATGTTCCCCAGGCTTGTAACAATTTTGGCTATTCTCAATGAATTTGGACCATACTTCAGAGATTAGAGCAAATTTATCTGTTTGTAAACTGATAAAACGCATAATTTCACAAAAATCACTCCTGCTCATGGTTTTTGAAAAAAAAACGGGACCCCATTTCTTGTTCCATAGATATGAGATGTTCAAATTCTTTGCCTGATATGCGCCACGTGCATATAGAAGAGCAATAAATACATTTATTTTTGCAGGAGTAAGATTCCATTTAGTTTTCAATACTCGAGAGGCTTCTTCTTTTGTGCATTTTATTATGTGCTCCATTAGACGATTGTCAATAAGCAAAGAAAATGCAGTTCTCACTTTGCCCTTCATAATATTTCTTTTGGCATATGCTGTCGGGCCTACAACCTCCCTAAAAATATTATAAATTGACGCTCGTCCAGATGTTGAGCCTGGTTCTAATTCTTGCCAAATTGTACCATCAGCCGCAATTTCGGTACATCGGTCTTCCACATCACTTTCACTTTCTGAACTCGATAACGGTCTTTTTCTCTTTTGTCCTCTACGTATATTCAAAATATTCTCGTGTTCACTTTCTTTACCTGAGGACTCATATTCGTCCGTAATGTCAAATGAGTCATCATATTGTTCTATGCTATCCACTTCACTTTCAGATAGTTTCTCTTCACTACATTCCGAACACTCTTCATCTATGTTATTTATAATTTCCAATGATTTCATATATCTTGAATGTTTCGACATTTTTTGGATAAGAATTATTAGTAAAATAATGAAATAAGAATTCTTGACTCGCAAAATAGCACTCACTACCCTGCAAACCAATACTTCAAAATATATAATGCAATAGCAAAAATGTCTAATGCAATGGTATTGTATCACAACCACTCATACAAATCTTCATGATCACATGAATCTTTTCACGGGTCAAATGACCCGTTGCGGTAGTTAGGGCAGATTACATATATATCTCTCTACACAAATTAACAAGAGAGGAGTAAATATTGAAAAATACCTTCGATGTATTTTTTAATAAAAGTAGTAAAAGCAAATGGCGATCTGATAATGCTATTTACAAGAAATTCTAACAAAAAGTTTAAAATGGGTCATTTGACCCGTCGTGGTAGGTTTAGTGTTAAACATCATGCGTTAATAGCCAATGATTTAAATATACACTTTGGAACGATTGGCTCCACTCTTGCGGACAGGGCCGTCCTAAGATATTCAACGCCCGTGGGCTACTAAAAATAATGCGCCCAGCGTTATTAGAAAATACAATTTTGATGGCTAGTGGAAGCGGCAAAACAAAATATAAAAGTGTCAGAACTAGAAAAAGTCAATTTATTATCATTAATTATAATAAACATAAAATTCATACAATATAAAAAAAAACGATATGAACAAAAACAAAATTTATAGTAAACAAAAAACAAAAGTAACTTATATATTTATTTTCCTAGCTTTTCTTTTGCAAATTGATTAGTAATACCACACGTATTTAAGTTATTAAAGAAATCACTCTATGGATTAAATACTCAAATCATTTAATTTGCTCTGTCCCATAGAAGACCGTAAATAGTTTTTTATCCTTTTTAGTGCTGAAAAAGATCTTTCGCCGCTGCAATTTGTAGTGGCAATACTTAAAAAATGAAGAGTGCTGTAGCCACGTTAGGAAATGTAGACTCAATTTTTGATTCAATTATTGTTCTTAAGCTAAGTTTAAGTTTAACGCAGTAGATATATTTTTTTTTATTTTCCAATAAATATACGTGTTTAAAATGAAGGCATTCTTCAATAAAATTGTCTTCTAAATCGTCCATATACGTTTCGCATAACTTTGCAGCATTCTTTCTAATTGTGTCTTCATTTAAATTGTCCAGAAAACCAAATTTTGAGTAAATATCATTATTTCAGTAAATGTCATCATTTGTACTTCTGCTAGAAGTTTATCAATAATAGCATAATATGCATTTAGGCGGAATTCATTATTGGCATCAAATTTAACTTCTTCTGACGCATTTTCGTCGTATTGTTTTTTTCTTTTGCGTATTCGTTTATACTAATCACATCCGGACAATTTTATACCTTAGGATTTGTAAAGGTTAAATGATTCTGTATTTCGTTTCGACTGTACAAATTTTTCTAAAGAAGCGTATAATCCAATAATGCTTTTAATTGTAGTATCAATTTTTTGAAGTGATATATTAGTTTTGTCTATGATTTAATATTTCGCTCCAAATTTCTTTTCGTAAAGCAATTTCATTTAGAACAGGTTAATTGGTTATTTCTGGCATGAAATTAATAACTAAATAACTAAAAAATACTTTATTATTAAAATAATAAAGTAATATAACATCAATAAAAATTTCCGCCCCCGAAAGGCTTGCGCACCAGGTCTATAGCCCTGTGGTTAGGGTGGCCCTGCTTGCGGAGAATCTAATAAACCATAGTAATGCGGAGAATTTTCAAAGGTTCTGCTGTCCTTCAGTAGCAGAGGCTATGTTTCTTTTTCCAACAGATTATATTGAAATTGAAAATATTATAGAGGAACTCAAATCCAACATAGCCCCCCGTATCGATGGCATTTCAACAAATGATCTGAAGACACTTAAGACAATCATCTCTTCACCACTAAGCACTGCCATAAATAACCATCTAAACTGTGGTACATTTCCCCCTTGTTTGAAAACAGCACTGATTTATCCCATTCATAAAGGAGGCTCATTAAAAGATCCTAATAACTATCGACCAATAGCTTTAACTAGCGCAGTTAGCAAAATATTCGAAAAAGTAATAAACAGGAGGTTACTGAATTTTATAAAGAAACATATTGGTTTGGATAAACAGCAATACGGATTTCAGGAAGGCAGCAATACGACATCAGCCTTATTGGATGCAATGAAGTTTATAAATGAAAGCCTCGACAAGAGTTCTTATGTCGCTGCGATTTAAAAAAAGCTTTCGACACAATAAACCATATATTGTTGCTCGATCAATTGAAGGAAATTGGAATTAGGGGAAAGGCAAATGACTTAATAAAAAACTTTTTAGTTGATCGACAGTACATTACTAAAAAATTCGACGAACTAAGCTCTCCTATGACAGTCAGTTTAGGAGTCCCTCAAGGTTCGATTCTTGGACCTACTTTATATCTGCTATATATACACAACCTACAGTTCGCGGGCCTTAAAGCAAAATATATTACCTTTGCTGACGACACGTTACTTCTTTATAAAGGTAAATATCCTGATCAACTAAAGTTGTTGATTAATTCTGATCTAAAACTATTTCAACATTGGCTCTTAGGTAATATGTTGACATTAAATACATTGAAGACAAATTATATGATCTTTAGACAATAAATAGATGGAATTCAACTAACGAGAGCACATGAAACAAAATATTTAGGGCTGATAATTGACTATAAACTTACTTGGACTCCTCACATTACTAAACTTAGAAACGAAATTGCCCCCATTATTGGAGTAATAAGGCGTAACGACTATCTACATGTACCAATAAAGAATATGCTCTATAATGCATTTATTCTATCCAACATAAGTTATGGATTTTTTCTATGGAGCCAAACCTTGAAAAGAAACCTAGACAAAATTGTGAGACTTATGAATAGGGGCATTAAAGACATTCATAATTTACCCTATTTAACACCATCGGAGGAACTTTATTATACTTATGAAAACTAACCTTACAACAGCACATAAGCCTGGAACGAAATAAACTTATTTATAATATTAAGAACAATAGACTAAAATCCTCAATCAAATTGATCCACAATCACGATATACACAACTTTAACACAAGAAGTGCACATTTTATTAGACAACAAGGTTGTCCTAGGACTGACCGACTTAGAAAAGATCCTGTATTTGAGGCAATTTGTGGATATAACTCTTTACCTTCAATAATACAAATGGCAAGGAATGTCTTTCAGCTAAAGCACCTTGCAAAGAAGCATCTTCTTTGTCGAAGCTACGAGTGTGATTTTTGAATTGTTGCAATTATAGACGACCTGAATCAGATAATTTAGTCAGGCGGCTTCACCTACTTATCGAAGACCTGGCCCTCGAGCTATCAGACGAGACTGACGCCTAAACGTTGTGCTGTTGTTGCATGTTTTGCGAATTGGTTATTTTTATTACTATTAGTTATACTATATATACATATATAATTAATTATTTTTATTTTTGTTAATCTTTATAATTTTAACTTTTTTTTTTCTTTCCACTTTTATTTCTTTGCATTTATTAATAACTGTTTTTTCCTTTTTGCCAAAAATTTTATTTCATTTTTCTGATAACTTCAAGTTGTTTATTTGCTTATTTTTTTGTTTCTTATTTTTTATATATATTTTTTTTAATTTATTTCTACTACCCCTTATACCAGTGCGTTGCACTGACTGGGGAGTACTCTTGGGTTTAAGGTATACATATTTGTAGACATTGAGCCCAATGTCGGCATACATGTATGAGTATGTTGATACGGTAAACAAAATTTCCAGCTCATTGAGCTGTGTGATAATATTGTCGCCAGTTCTTTAAGCTGCAAAAGTGTACCCAAATGGGGAATTCTTCTCCGACTTTTTGAGTTGGAAGGAGATGCACATTTTGCATGAAGGGATTAAATCTATTATTATTATTAACTAAGCTTGAGGCATCCCTTGAAAATGGCCAGTAACCAAGGAATAACCAGACCGCTATCTTTTGTTCCATATCTGGAATTAGTCCGTCTGGTCGTCGCGATTTGTATGGGTCGAAGGAGTTAATAGCACACCTCAATCTGTTGCCAGTGAAGAGACCGAGGATGATTCTTGTTGCCTACTACTGCATCGCGTGTATGGCCAGAATCCCGGCAGCCCGGAAAGTGAGTGCTTAAGAGCTCTTCGAGCGTTTCCTTCCTATCCAACAACCATCGATCCCACTTAGGAGGGCGTGCGGAGTACGATTCGTTGCTATAAGTTGTCTAAGTTTTGAGGCTTCTGACGTTCTCTAAATCTGGCTACGGAAATTTCTCCATCTATCTTCCTTTGTTATTTCCAGTTCCCTCTTAAAGACTTTTAATGAGTTCCCAATTCAAAATCCTGAACAGCTTTTATTTTAGACTAATATATTTAATCACAAATAACTTCTTCAATCACTAGGAGGCAGGTCCTGCAAATCAAGCTAATGACAATGCTCAGCCAGGATCCAGTGCGGCTGGCTCGAGCGGTTTGGCTTTAAACGAAGATGACGAGGAAGACGAAACTGTCCGTGCTATTATCGCCGCCATAAAGAAGCCCCGATCACATCCGCCGGAAATAAAATTGGAAGATTTCGTAACAGACATATGTTTTCACAGTGATGAAGAGATTATCGCTGTGGCGAGTATAACGGGCGATGTGTTTCTGTATAAGTATGCAAATGAAGCAAACACGCTCCTCAAAACGTTCGAAGTTCACACCAAAGCGTGCCGCGACATCAAGTTCAGTGATGATGGAAAAACCTTACTGTCTGCGTCGAAAGATAAGTCAGTAATGCTAACGGATGTAGAGTCCGGTCAGCTTAAGAAATTCTATGATAATGCTCACGATTGTGCAATTTATAAGTTGTACGTTATCGATGAAAATTTGTTTGCAACCGGTAAGTTTTTAGTTTATGTTCGATCTCTAGGCTTGTTCTCATTGTCTGTATTTCAGGTGATGACTCTGGAACAGTAAAACTTTGGGACGTTAGAACCGAACAGCCGGTCTTTGCTTTGAAAGAAGTTGAAGACTATATTTCGTGTATTCTTACGAACGACGCCAAAAAACTTCTGCTTGTTACCAGTGGAGACGGGTACTTAACAACAATAAATATAGGATCACGGTACAGTTTAAAACTAAACTTTATATGGTAATCACTTTAATCACATCTTTTAAATATTAGGAAAATGTACGTTCAATCCGAGCCCTACGAAGAAGAGCTTACGTGTATGAGTCTCTATCGCAACGATTCAAAGTTAATTGTCGGTACATCGAAAGGACGAATGTATTCGTACAATTGGGGCGAATTCGGGTTCCACAGTGACATGTTTCCAGGGATGAAAACACCAATCAACGTAATGATTCCACTTACCGATCGAATAGGATGTGTCGCTGGCGAGGAGGGAATTCTGCGCGCTGCACATGTCGCTCCATTTCGAAATTTAGGAATCGTTGGTCAGCATGTACTGCCCGTCGAGTCGTTGGACATTAATCATACGGGCGAATATATCGCATCGAGTTCCCATAATAACGATGTTCGATTTTGGAATATTAAGTACTTTGAGGATTTCGGCGATATCAAATACAATGACAAGCATAACGCATACAAGGAGCGCAGTCACAATTTACCTTCTTCGAAGTTTTCAAATGCCTCGGATTTTTTCGCTGATTTGGCGGAATAGTTTCAGTAAGAATTGTTATACATTATATTGAACGAAATATAGCCTTAAGTTGTAAATTTTCATGGCAGTGTTTTCATCGGGTAAGTCTCTTGTCATTTTTACTTTATTATTTTAATATAGTCTTAGCAATCGTTTATGCTGTAAGGCTGAAACATGAAATTTATATAGAGTTTGGATAGTGACGTATTTACAAAAAAAAACCGATTTGGGGACATTAAAAGCCCATAGAAGTAACAACAATTTCCTGCCTCGTCAGACCTTACAACGAAATTTGTGAAAACGTATACAAATCCATTACATCACTCACCTTGGGAGTTTAAGTTCGAAAAATCGTGAATTGAGTTTTTAAGCGATTATATAAAACACGTGGAAAAGATAAAATCAATTTGATATCTCTCCTTAACACCTAATTTTATGTATAACTGAAGTATGGAACTATTTTATGACGGTAGTGCGAGTCTGCACACGAATCGACTGAAACCCGACCGATTTCAAATCAGTTTGCAACTAGTTGAGTGCAATCGTATTTGCCAGTCGGAAAATAGTTTAGTTGCATGGTTGCACATGCTACACTACAAATTAAAGGAAACAATTGTTTAAAGATAAGAACTTTGTTACGACTGATCCGAAATCAGTTGCCCTCGTGTGAAGTTCAATTTTGGTTGCAAACTGGTTGTGTATGAAGCAAGTTCGCAACTCTACTTGCAAACCAGTCGCTTCATGTGCGGAGGGCCTTATATTCAGTCGCTTGGTACGAAATTTAAAGTTCAGAAGTTAAATTTGGAAGAATTAAAGAATTGTATAGAGTGTCCTTAATACGTATCTGTAGAAAATTACTTCCGGGCCTATTACGAAACTCGACTCGATCAAAAAACTCACATTCTGCGACTATGAAACTCGACGAGTGCCTACTTGTCGAGTTTCACTCGACTTTTAGTCGAAAAAAAAGCGTGAGTTAAGAGAACTGCGTGAGTATTTTCTTATAAGAAATGTCAAACTCACTCGACTGCTGGAAATGAAGTGACTTTCCAATTGTCGAGTTTCATAATACCAACTTTAGCTCGAGTTGAGTCCAAATGTGAGTCGAGTTACTCACTCGACTCGAGTTTCGTAATAGGCCCGTTCGTCGTATGACTCCAAGGATCGGAGGAATTTTATTACGTATGTATATTAGTGATGTGCGATGTTCCAGTCAATATTTCGTCAATATTTAGACCTAGATATTTGACCGTATTGTGAATGTTACGTCACGTCACTTCGATGCCGATTCGACATCGACGCCTGAAAAAGCGATTGTGAGTGTCGATTGTCATCGACAGTTGTCACTTTGATCGTCATTTTCCGTCGATGAGATTTCAGTCCGTGACGCTTGAAAAAAATTAACGTCGATGCAAAAATGAAATGATTGTAAATGAAAGCATTCACATGAGCTTAAATTCACAATTTACAGCTGACACATACATATCAATATGGAAATGCGAATGAGTCACGTCGATGCGGTTACACAATCGGTTTTTTTCGATCGACGTGACACGTTGAATCGGCATCGAAGTGACGTGACGTGACATTCACAATACGGTCAATTTTGTTTGAAGGGCTAGACTCTACTTGTTTACGCGCCTATCCTTTATATAAGAGAAGTGTGGTATCCGCATAAATGATATACGTTGCCTTAAGTCCAATGTACTGCAGGTTGTGAATAACGTTTGACCAAGAATTGAGCCTTGCGAAATTCCTTTATTGACAGTTTTTGGATCACTACGTTCTTCTTTGGTTTTTTGTTATATATAGTCGTCCTAGGAGATAATCCCGAATGATTGCATTACTCTTCCCTCGAATACGAAGCTCATTTAGCCTTTTCAGCAATATTGCATGTTCTACCTTGTCAAACGCTTTCTTCAAATCTCTGCAGATTGAAAATACATATAAACCTTCATCAAGGCTTTGATTAATGAATTTTGCATAGCATCTATTAGCGCTGCAGTAGTGTTGCTCTGCTCTTGGAAACCATATTGCTGTTTATCAAATCCACAGTATTTAGTCATGAGTTTTAGAATTCGATTGTAGTTGTTTTGATGATTTTTAAGTCACTCGTTGTTATTCCATCAATACCTGGAGCTATATTGTTTTTGAAACCCGAGATAAATAAATCCTTTTTATCAGTTGGGAACAGGAACAAGGACTCAGTTACAAACGGACATGTTTGTTTACAAAATTTATTCCAGTTGGCATTATATTTTAAAATGTTCGTTCAGGGTGTTGGCGATTAAGGCATGATCTGTAATTGGTCCAGTATCTGTACCCAATACATGTATCACGTTTTTGTGCGTAGGGTCATTTTTTCCCCAAAGTATCTTTAATAATACTCCAAAATTTTCGTGGATTGCCGTTAGTTGACGTAAATTGGTGGTTGTAGTATTTTTCCTTATCTACTCTTATCATTTTTGTAGTAATATTTTTAATCTGCGTGTATTCAAAAACTAAGTCCTTATTATCTGGTCTTGAGTCATTTTTGTTTTAGTTATTTGGTTTAGAATGTCATTTGTGATCCAAGTACTATTTCTTCGTGTTTGTCTAGTTTTTATTTTTGTCGAAATACTTTTGGCACATTTTATTGAAGTTATTATTAAAACAATTGAGTTCTCCATTTGGCTTCGTATCTTGAGATCGGTTGCTTTCATGAATTCGTCATCACTGATAACTTGGACCTAGTTTCTGATCATCAATACTTGAACATGTCTTTTTAATTTGTACGCTAAAGTAATTACTTTATGATCCAGATCAGGCCAGTCATCTAGCTTCGTATTGGTAAATTTTTTAAACTCATAGATGTTAGTACATGCATGGTCTATTAAAGATGCAGTGAGAGGCGAGTAACTTGTTGGTGAATTGTTTTTCAAAATTATTTATCATTGCGTTTTGTGTGGTTAAATTGTAAGCTATTCAGACGTAAGGCATATGACGGATTTTGTGATAATGTATACAACCATTTTGCATTCCCTTGGAGGTTGAATTTTAACAAATTCTAAAAACTGTTTCTAGGCATTGATCTGAAGACCTCGTAGAAGTAAAATTAATTCTATAATTCAGAAGAGAAGAGATATGTCGAGATTGCTCTAAACATTTTCTGCCGCCCCCTCTGCAGCCCAATAAAAAAATGTTTTTCGATAATCGTAAAAATCGAAAAGCAGCCACTCCTACCCCCTCTCCATACTACCCCTAATAAAAATTATAATCTTAGAACGTTGGCATAAATTCCAAGTTTCAGCATCTCTACTCAGTGAAATGAAAAACAAAATTGATTCGGTGTCAATATGTTGGTTTTGCCTTAAGGGGGTCGTACTATGTGCCGGGTCAGAAAAATCTTTTTTTGACTAACTTATGTATGCTGACATTGGGCTAAACTTGATGTGTCATAAGTGTTTCTCAGTCAGTACAGTGAACTAGTATTAGAGGTAACACAAAATGACACACCCACCTAAATTAAAGAATTAAAAAATTAGTATAATAAATTTGAAGATAATAAAATAATAATAATAATAACAAAATTAAAAAATAATAATTAACGGAATAATCCAGGAAAATAAAAAAAAAATAAATTTCAAAAACAATGAAACGAAAAAAAAAAATCCAATATTAGAACACTAGAGATTAACGGGGTTAAAGAAAAAAGGAAATAATAATAGTATTAGTTAACCAAAAATTATGCACAAAAACAAAACAAACCTTCACCATCCTTTCTTTATTTTTTTTCTCTATTATATATGTATTTATAATATATATATATATTTTCATTTTTTTTTTAAATTGCCTTTTTCACGGCATATTGTTAATATGTAGCTTCTCTAGTTTTTTCAGATGCCCGATATTTTTTGCAAGCTGAATATTGCTAGGCAACGCATTGAATTCTATGATAGCCTCAAAAATAGGATTATTCCTTATTCGAGCTGTTCTTGGACAATATTGCTGTCTAATCGAATTTGCGCTTCGTGTATTGAAGTTGTGTACATCTTGGCCATATGTTATTTTGATCGAGGTCTTAATAAGATCGTTCTTGACGCTGTAAATTATCTTTATTCTCTCTAAACTTACAAGTTGATAGCTGTTCAGTTTCTTATTGTTTAGGTAAAGTACCTCCGATGGCGTCAGCTTAGGTAGATTATATATTGCTTTAATGGCTTTGTTCATTATGCTATAAATTTCATCCAGATTATTTTTCGATGTTTGGCTCCAAATTATTAGACCGTAAATTATATTAGATAAGATAAATGAGTTGTAGAGGGTCTCCTTTATGTGGGTATGTAGATAATTACTCCTTATAACTCCTATGATCGGAGCAATTTTTTTTCTAATGCTGTTAATGTGCGTTGTCCAGCTTAATTTATCATCGATAGTTAGTCCTAAATACTTAGTGAAATGGACACGTGTTAGAGGAATTCCATCGATTTGCGGTTTGAGGTCAATGTTAATCTTATTAGGCTGTTTGAACAGCATATAGTTGGTCTTTTGAATATTTAAGGTTAGCTTATTTCCGAAAATCCATCTATTGAAAAGGGCAATGTCGTCATTGATCGTCGCCTCTAGTTCATCCTTATTTCCTCTATATAGTAGTAAGTTATCATCTACGTATGTAATGTATCTTGCCTTTAGCCCTATGTATTGAAGGTTATGAATGTAAAGCAGGTATAAAGTCTGACCTAATATTGAGCCTCGGAGGTATCCCTATATTGATTGATCTTTGACTGCTAAGTTTATCCATATTTTTCGTAATATATTGCCGATCAAAAGATAGTTTTGTATAATTAAGTTTGCTTTTCCGCGGATGCCTACTTCTTCTAATACTTAGGTTAGGTTAGGTATCAGTGGCGGCTTAAAAACCTCGCATAGACCCTCGAGGGTCCATAGCGATACCACATAAAAAGGAGACCCAATGTGCCTAAGGTAGGTGCGCTTGCGTATCGATCTGTGTTGAGAGTTCCTCGTTCAAATCAAAGAACCCTGTTGCCGTAGCAAAGTTTAGCAGGCTCTGCATGCTGCTACGCGAGACTTGTCCAAGGTTTGCGAAAGACGGTGCACCTAGAGCCTTCACCCGTCTCCTAGCCAGAGCCGGGCAGCTGCACAGGAGGTGTTCTAGTGTTTCCCGTTCCGCGGGAAGTTTGCAGTTCCTGCATATATCGTTAGTGATTAGCCCCAATCTGTACGCGTGCCTTCTAATACTTGGAGTAAGATGTTGTGGTGCACTGTATCAAAAGCCTTTTTTAACTCAATAAATACAGATGCAACATATGTTCCTTTATCTAGCCCTTCATTTCTGTAATGCATAGCATCAATCAGTGCTGGAGTAGTATTGCTCTTTTCCTGGAAACCATATTGGTGCTCGTCAAATCCAAACTTTTTCGAAGATTTTGCTTATCGAGCTGATCAATGCGATTGGACGATAGTTATTCGGGTCTTTGGTTGAGTCGCTTTTGAAAATTGGTTGGATCAGCGATAGTTTTAAGCACGAGGGGAAATTTTTATCAGTAAGATGAACATTTATAGGCTCTGATACTTAATTTTATCCGACAGTCTGTCAACAATACTCGCTATAAGCAACATTAGCAAGCCTTAACATACATACGTGTTCAAATGCAAGAAGGTCTTCTTACAACTCGATAGTATTGGATACAAAGTAACACTAAGCTGGGTTCCAGCACATTGCGGTATCCGAGGAAACGAACTAGTAGACAAGCTAGCGCGCGAAGGGGCGTCCTTACCTCTCACACAGACGCTCTTCTCGAATCCGCTGCAAGAAGACTTCATGACGACTCCGAAGCAAAGACTTTTAGATAGGTGGCAAACTCACTGGCAAGAAGACGACATGGGTAGATACTGTCACTCCATAATTCCAATGATCTCAATACATGCATGGTTCCAAAGGCTACTGGTAGAACCTAGCCGCTCAATGGTAGTTCTTTTTTCTCGACTCATGGCTAATCACAATGGCCTCAATACCAACTTGAACCGACTAGGAATTACTGCAAGCACACTGTGCGCCTATTGCAACCAATATGAGACTGCCGATCATGTCTTTTGGTCATGTTCCAAATACCCCTTTAGATCTACACTTCTTGCATCTCTGGCGATTTTAGGCTTCAGTCCTCCTCTGTTTATACAGGACATCATCGCAGTCTATATCATGCAAAATAAAGACAAACCTCTTTTAGTGCTATTTAACTTTGCCAAAGCAAACAATATACGTTTTTTAATATTATTTTAAATAAACATTTCCACGGCTCTAATATGGCTACAGCCTCTGAGCCTCTTTATTTAAGGGGAAAAAAGAGGGCCTGATATTAATGATTTAACAGATTTTATGTCATTTGTTGTTATATTATCGATTCATGGAGATATGTTGTTTTTGAGACTCGAGATGACATTTCTTCCTTATCTGTTGGGAAGAGGAACATTGTATTCGAGCTACGAAGGCAAGTCTGCCTAAGGAAAACTTCAGCGTTGGCATTATTTTTTAGATTTTCCAATCGTAGCAAAGTGATCGTTCAGAAGATTTGCAATGATTGTGTGATCCTTAGAGGTTCCAGAAGGCGTGTCCAATTCATTTATTCCCTTTTCGCTATAGATGTTTATTTATTTCTGACACACTGTACAGATTTAAAAAATCCAATTACACAATATGTTTAATAGAGAAAAATTAAAAAAAGAAAAAAAGCGGGAGCGAAAAAAGTAAATTTATATAAAAAAGGAAAAGAAGAAAGTAATAGAAAACACAGGAAGAAAATTGTTGTAAGACTAGTTAATGCTAAGAGAAATTCAGTTAATATAAACATTAGCCTGTAAAAATTAAAGATTTAACTAAGGTTTTGAATGCGAAAAAAGATGTGGACAGAGAGCCAACCTGGAGCTTATCATGGTTTCTCTGTAGTCGAATCAGTGGCGAATAAAAGTAAACATTAGTTGAAGCTGCAGCTGGCGCGAATACAGAGACTGACCTACTCGGTCGCGAGGTAGAACGAAACTCAAGGTTAAGATGCAAGGTGGAATTCATAATACCGTTAAAAACTTTAAATAGAATACACTCATCAAAATACAATCTGCGCTAATTTAGTGAGGGAATATTGAGTAGGGATAAACGTTCACTGTAGGAGCAATAGGGTAGGTTATATTTGAAGAGGAGTAACCGAGTGAATCGACGCTGAACAGACTCAAGAGATTGAAGCTAGCTAGTATTACACTGTTTGACCAAGTGGTCAAATTGCAGTAATAAGCATTACGAAAAAGCGAATTCAAATTAATCTCACAGTATCTGCTCGATCAAATTCACTTTTTCGCATTGCTTATTACTGCAATTTGACCGTTTGGTCAAACAGTGTAATACTGGCTTCAATGTGACAACTATAATGAGGGGACCAAATAGAAGAACAGTATTCCAATCCGCTGCGAACAAGCGTCAGGTAGAGCTGGACGCACGTTTGAATATTGCAGAACATATAAGCGGATCTCAAAATGAAGCCAGACAGTCTAGATGCAGTGCAAATAATGTTTCGGAAGTGAATGTCAAATTTAAGTCTGCGGTCGACAGTTACACCTAGGTCGCGAATCTGGGATACATCGATTAGAAGGGTGGAGTTCAGGGTGTAATCGAAGGGTATGACTGTGTGTTTCAGTGTAAAGGTCATTTTATGGCATTTGCTAACATTAAGGGGAAGGTCATTATATGAGCACCATAGGGTTAGATCATTAAGATCAGACTGTAATAGGATACAGTCACTCTTAGAAGATATCTCCCTGTAGATTTTGAAGTCATCAGCATAGAAAAGGAATGAAGAGTGAAAGTTTAGGGGTAGGTCATTAACAAAGATTATGAAAAGGAGTGGGCCAAGTGTTGAGCCCTGAGGAACTCCAGAGAGCGGGCAGAATACATGAACATCCATTAAGAACTACACTAGAACTTCGTTCAGCAAGGTAGGACGCAAACCACTCCAATAGAGTATCACCGATGCCGCAAGCTTGCAATTTTGACAAAAGCAAGCTATGTTCATGTTTCTTAAAAACATAGTCTTTTATGAAGGTTTGTGGTTTTCCCCCCAATACCCAATTCCTGAAGACGTTTTAGTAATAGATCGTTGTTGACTGTATCAAAAGCTTTTCTCAGATCAATGATCAATTCCGTCTTCAACATCCTTTTTAATACGAGTAGTTTCATTTCTGTACGGCGACTTTTTATGAGGGCGTAACCGATAAGTTATTGGTCACGCTCCATGATTCCACTCAAACAACGAAGTTGCTCCCAAACTGTTTGTTCTTAAATCTATATTATTATTATATAATATATTAAAATGTTCAAAAAACAAAAACGGACTTTTTCCAGCATGCGCAAGAAAAGATGTCCGGTTGCAGCGATTATGAAATTTCCGTTTAGATTCTAAGGGGATTTTTTCTTAACTCCGATGTCACTCTGGCAACCCGATCCGTCAGATGTTTCTTATCTGTCATCGGCTTTTTGTTGCTTTTGGAAAAGTCATTGCAATTCTCAAGTGGTAATTCGTAGCCGGGATGTCGTGCAAGTCGACCATCGCGCACATTTTTCACCTGAAGTAAGTAAAAAAGCGTGAAAACTTGTCGCCTGCATTACATCGAAATGCGAGAGAAGTGCTAGCTCTAATTATTATTAGCACTTTGCAATCAACATACGAAAAAAGTGACAATTTACTGCGAAAATGTTGAGTTCGATATCCGTGGTAGTTTGCTTGCTAGCGGCACTAGTGCTCTACTGTATTTGGCCGACACGATTCGCGAAACATTACGACTTTATTCGTCGTGACCGAATCTACAATAGTCTGGTGCCGGAAACCACTCGTAACGTATCAAAAATTCAGTTTGACGAGTGCGAATACGAGGACATCTTGTCGCAAAATGTCTTCCTGTACACCGAGACGTACACGCAGCGAATCTTCGACACGCAAGAGATCCGATTAGGCGGCGAGTACCAGCCGGAAGACTGCCGTCCCAAATACAGTGCGGCAATTATCATCCCGTACCGGCAACGCGAACAGCAACTAAACAAATTTCTCACCTACATGCATAATTACTTGCGCAAACAGCGCATTCATTACCGGATATTTTTGATCGAGCAGTTCGACCGGAAGCCGTTCAATCGGGCCAAACTGTTCAATATCGGTTCGGTGGTCGCTGCCGAGTACGATTTTCCGTGCCTAATCCTGCACGATGTTGACCTGATGCCGCTGAATTTGGGTCAGATGTACGCGTGTACCGAACGACCGCGGCATATGTGCTCCAGTTTGGACGAATTTCGGTTCAATTTACCGTACGAGGGCCTTTTTGGCGGTGCTGTCGCCATACGAACGCAACAGTTTCGCTTCATCAACGGCATGTCGAACATGTTTCACGGATGGGGCGGCGAGGACGACGATCTATACGGTCGAATAATCGCGAAAAATCTCAACATCTGTCGCTTTGCACCGGACTATAGCCAGTACACGATGCTAAAGCATACGAAGGAGGTTCCGAATGCCGACCGATTGGCGTTCTTACGATCCGGACCGCTACGCTATCATACCGATGGACTCAACTCGCTGATCTACAACCAGAAGGACTTCAAACTGCACAACCTTTTCACACACGTTCTCGTCGAAACATAGTTGACGAGGACGACATTGAAGACTGCATTCTAGAGCCTATTTTTATTACGAACAGAGGCAAGTGATTTATCCGTAAGTAGGCGATCTGCTGACGACAGGCAAATTATTGTTATTGCTTTCTTTACATTACTCGAAAATGCTGCGATGATTTTTAGTTTTAAGAAAATCCGGTCGATCGAAACAATTCCGAAGAAGAATACGATAAATTTCGATGTGCGGCAAGCCACACAACGCTATCAACTTCTGTTTCAAAAATTTCTTGCCATATTCCAAAATTTTTTGTATTTACTTTTAAGATTTAATTTGTTTACAAAACAAACAGAACACTCGAAATCGACCTTACAACGAAGGCGCCTAGTTCAATATTTCACGTCATAAAAGTAATTGAATTTTTGATTTGTGTATTCAGGCGATTATCAGACACTTAACCGATTATAGATATCGCCAAGTGCCAGCTACGATCGAGTACATTGCTTATTCCCCTTATTTATATAGTCATTTTATCTTTTAAGTGCCATATTAATGATAACGATTTCGTTTAGCAATAATCAAAAAAAAAATGTGATTAATTGATTTGAGCGTAATTAATAATTTTATTTAATAATTTATTATAATAATATTAAAGTATTCTAGCAAGTAAGAATTTTGAAATGAAACTAAGTTGCACGAAATCCCGGTAAAGTCCCCTCACATTATAATTTGATCATATTGATCATCCTCACTTAGCACATTGAGGTATTCTAAAGCCTCGTATCCACTGAGATTGAGCATAGCTCGAGCGCTTTGCACGTGATTACCGTATCCACCAAAAATTGCATTCAACGTTCAGTTCGTCACTAGCTCGCCGGCATCACGCGCACCTCGCTTGCAGCTCGCGCGCTGTGCATGTCAACTGTATCCACTGAACGTTTTATTACGAGCTCGTGAATAGAATGGCAAGAAGCTGCTACCGCGCAGACATGTTTGATGGAGACGGTTTAAAAGCAAGAACGGGCCAGCTTTTTAACAGCGGCGAGCTGCTTGTCTGTTTTCCGTTTCAAATGGAAAGCTTCGTAGCGCGTTTAGGGTTTTTCGAATGTTTCAACAGTGAAGAAACGAGGTATATGTATCTAATGTACAGGATAGATTTAATTTAGAATTGCAAACTGAATTGCGATGGACCGGAAATTGAACGAAAAGTGCAAGTGATTCGTGGCCAGTACAGAAGGGAACAGGAAAAAAAAAGAAATCCGGTGCTGCCGCATATGAGACATTTAAGTCAGGATGGTTATACTTCCCTTTTTTATGGTTTTTGCATAAAGCATTCACGCCGACCACAAAATTTGCTACTTCCAAGCCAATAAATGACCAGATAATTTGATTTTATTAAGTTTATTATTTCATAAAGTTATGCCAAATCATTCTTCCATTGAACTGACGCATCTTCCAATAAAAAAAACTGGCGAATTCCTAACGGATAATTTTCGCGGTTGCAGACAATTACAATTGGCTCGAATGACAATAAATTACCTTCATTTTTAACCATTCGCCAACTTCCTTCGACGACTTTATGTGTGTCATTATTTTCATAATCATAGCTTTCCCATAGGACAATATAAATGTGAAGATCGATTACTCTTCCGCAAGATGTTATGGAGATAAATACATCATAAAGTTGTAATCTTTACTTTATCTGGATGTAACAGCATTCCCTACTAGCAAACTACCTTCCATAAAGCCTTACCGGTAAGGCCTTAGGGAAGGTAGTTTGTTAGTAGGGTTGGCTTCCGCAGGACTCGAAAAACCATTACCATAATTCCAAAAGCATTTTCTGAAATTCGCCTGGCTCTACTCAACCCGTAGTTAAATATTCTTTCTTTGGATCCTTTTTCCTGGTTGCCGGGAAATGACTTGTGGAAATCCTCGCGAAAATCCAAAAATCAAGTCCATCAACTCTCAAATCATTTAGCAATTGAATGCCACCATATTTACTCCCACTTTTTAGGTATGGACGAACCGAGCAACGATGTGATCTTTTCTTTCTCACTTGTTCCTGCAACATAATAAAGATAAGACTTGAATATCTTCGGATGAGATCGCTGCATTCCGCAGCTTGCCGGTTATAAAAAGCTACGTGCTCAATGGATACGCTTCAGAAACAGATGAAGCAATAGCACGCGTGCTGCGCGTGAAATGCTTTTGTACGGAGCGCCATGTAGTATCCATTGACCGAACATGCTGCTCGCGATCTGCTTGCGAGCTGCAGTGGATACGAGCCTTAATAAGCTGACAACATTGATTTCGTTGGTTAGGCTCGGATTTATGTAAACAGAGATAATGATGATTTTCTTTTGCTGGTTATGATCAATAATAAAGATCTCCCTATAGCCGAGTTAGAGTTAAAATCTAATTGGTGCGGGAGAGTGACTAAATTCTGTTTGGCTAAGATGGTCGTACCACAAAGGGAATCGTTTCTAAATACATTATACTGAGGAATTTTGAGTCTCCTGTTTTGTGACAGTCTCACTAATAAGAAGGAAATTCGGATTATTTGTTTCTAGGAATTCAATGAGAGTCTCAATTCTTGCTTTAGAAATAAGCTTCTTGACGTTGAGAGTGTGGGGGGCAAGTTTATTGTCAAACAATGAATAAAAGAAGGTACTTTCATTTTTACTGAAACCTTTATTCTTGATTCCACATTTCTATCAAATGTTTGTGGCGTCACTAGTTTAGCTCTTTTTTATATAACGCGCTTTTTTCTTGTTTCAGCCTTGCCAAGTGTGTATCTTAAGGCTCTTGTTGGATAGGCTGTTGTCCGATGTGTTGTGGTCACCACAAGAGTTATAATGTTTATGGTTGTCCTAGACAGAGTTTAAAGCAAAATTGTATATACGCCGCTTGTTTGTCAACAATTCCCCCTGTAATGGGGGAGGAAATCATTAATGCGTCTTAGCAAATCTGCCAAGCCAATACTGAACAATTGTTTGGATTCCCTAATAAAGTCTGCGGATGGTAGCATGTTGCTACCTTGCGATTTTGTAGTCTTTTCTGGAGATTGTGGTTTCTTAAAGAACCTACTGTATGCGACATTATCCCGTCTGAAGTTATTAACAGCACTATTTACAAACGCTCGTCTTTTTTGCCTGTTTGTCTTAGCCAAATTTTTAAGACGGTCTTTTATTTTCTTATAGGTCATAAATACTGGGCAGCCACCGAAGTTAGCTGGATGCCCGGACTGTTTGCAGTTTATGCAGAAGAAAGCGTCAATTGTCTCATTATTTCGAGAACATTCCCCTGTTGCATTTCACACATTTGTATCCAAGGTTGCAGTTCGGGGCCACATGGCCGAACCTTTGATAGTTCCTGCATTGAATAATCCTCATGGGTTTCGGTCTGTCCCATTTGACATTCTGTCTTAGTACAAAACTGGTTTTCTGGAGTCTATCCGTATTGGAGACCGCTTCTAGTTGCACTAGATGCATATCTAGTCTGTAGCCCTCACTTCTCGATCTGGGAGTCGAGAATACTTTGACTCCTGTTATTACTGTGTCCTCTTACTGATCCCTTAAATCTCACAGGATTTCATTTACACTACGCATCCACTCCTTTCATCAAAAGAGATTTTTTTTCCTTTGGCGGAAAGGTAAATCCATCCACCCTTGCCTCTCTTAATTCTTTGAATAAGAATTGGTGGTAGTCAGCGTTATCCACATCGCCACCAAAGAAAGTAACCAAAGAAAAATTAGATAAACATTATGGGGACTCTGCATCATCGCGATCCAAACGATTTACAACTGGTTTTCTGGTACGAGCATAGAAACCATACCAAGTCCAGCACGTCCAAATGAGGTCACTACGCCAGAAATGATTGAAAAAATCCATGATATCGTGATAGAAGATCGTCGAGTGAAAGTGCATGAGATAGCTAAGGTAGTAAACATCTCATCTGAACGTGTTTGGAATATTTTGAAACATTGTTTGGACATGAGAAAGCTATCCGCAAGATGGGTGCCGCGTTTGCTCGCAATCGACCAAACAAGCAATTGTGTGACAACTTCACAGCATGGTTTGCAACTATTTCAACGTAATCCAAGTGAATTTTTTCGTCGATTCGTAACTGTTGATGAAACATGGATCCAAGCGCACTGAATAAGGCAAAAACCGTTCCATCGGCTGGAAAGATTATGGCGACAGTTTTTTGGGATTCCAATGGAATAATATTCACCGACTAATTGCAGAAAGGAAAACAATAACGGGAGTATATTATACTGAGTCATTGGTTCGATTTAATGCTGAAATCAAGGAAAAACGGCCTCATTTGGTGAAGAAAAAAGTGTTGTTTCACCACGACAACGCTCCGGCTCACATGTCCGCTGTTGCAATGGCAAAATTGTTTGAATTACGCTGCGAATTACTCCTTCATCCATCGTATTCTCTAGATTTGGCCGCCTGCGACTTTTTATTGTTTCCAGACTTGAAAAAATGGCTTGCTGGAAAGAGATTCACCACGAATACTGAAACCAACGCCTATTTTGAAGGGTTGGATAAATCATATTATTTGAAAGGGATCCAAAAATTGGAAAAACGCTGGACTAAGTGTATCGAGCTAAAAGGAGACTATGTTGAAAATAAATTTTTTTTCCCGAAAAAATTGTGTTTTCGGTAATTTTGCAGATCATTATCAAACCGCCCTCGTAGTTTCAACGTTCTAGCATAAACCGTTCTATGGATAGGAATACATACTACCCTTAATAAAAATTATATTTTTAGAACATGCCACTACTACTACTATTAAAATATCAAGTTTCAGCTGTCCATCATTATTGGTTATCGATATATAAAAATCGGAACTACACCCATGCCTCCAACATTTTTTTCCCTGCTAGGGGTCTATTGGGCCTACTTCCCGTAAAAATTATAAGCATCTATCTCAAACTCCTCTTGAGATATGAGACGTGAATTGTTAGATAAATTCTTTCTCCCTCCCCTTCCGTAATCCACCGCGCCCTTAAAAAATGTTATCTTCAACAAAGTTAATTTTTTGACTGGTATACCATACACAAACCGAATTTCATTTTTCTACCGCAATTGGTTCGAGAGATATCGTAATATAAAGTTTTTCATCCCCTCCCCTCTCAAAATTTTGTTTCCGATAAATTTTCCTAGTATACAGACAATCATTAAGTTTAAATATCTTAGGAGATATGGATTTTAGAATATCTCGATCTCGGCTTTCGAGTGTTTCTGACGCATTTTTTTCTCCCCAATTCTACTCCTCTCCACTCATATCGAAAATTTTTACAAGTGGCTCCACTATCGAAGCTCTATATAAATTCCAAGTTTCAGCCTTCTAGCATAAGCCGAAATCAACATTTTTCGTCCACCCAGGCCACTCAAAAAATCTACCCACAAAGAAAGAATTTAACTTAATAGCTCAAAAGGGTTTGGGAGGTACGAGCCTTCAAACGAAGTTTTTTATTATTTATTATTAAAGTTTGAAAAACTTATATAAAGGACTTTTTTCCCTAATAAATTTCATATTTTATAAATAAATTTTGTATTTTCCTGATACGCCATAATATTACCTACATATTATTTATAATAAGAAAAATTTTTACTTAGCTCTTACTTTTTTGTCGGGTAAAAATTGTAAGAATGGAAATTCTACGAATTTCCACTCATACCAAATTGCTAAAATGAACACGTAACACTAATACATTGAAGTACAAACACAACACAAATTAAAACTTAGAACTAAAAAAACATTGAATCACAAATACAACACAAATTAAAATTTGGGACCAAGCATTTTTAATAAAATACAACACAAGAGCTCAATACATCAAACATGAAACACAGAAGCTGAAAAGACACACAAAGGCTGAAAAGGGAGAAAATTTCAGAATGTACCTGGAAAAGGTCAGCGGGATCACAAAAACGTCCCAGGCGACGCAATGCGACAGAGAACCCGCCGACAAATATACGAAATCCCAGCGAGACTATATACCGAGGCAAGCATACCCCAGCCGCGAATTATAAAAAGGCAAAATTTCTCCTACACAAAATTTGTTCCACAACATAATTCATGGGCAGCGAATGTTGATCACTAAATATATAGTGAACGAGTCAACCAGAAGAACAACTCGGTCAGCAGTGAACAAGTCTGCTAAGAAGGCTAGCGAAGTTGCACTTCCTCTTCTGGCAACCAGTGAACTGTCTGGACAGTCGTCCTAAGTGATTCTCGGACCGGACAAGGCTAGCGAAGTTGCACTTCCTCTTAGAAAGTCCGAGATCTATTAGGTCTAGTCAAAACCGAAGCCAAGTCGAGGCGAGACAAGACATAAACAGCAAAGACGAGCGTCCTAGACGATCAGACCGGATAAGGCTAGCGAAGTTGCACTTCCTCTTAAAAGGTCAGAGATCCAATAGGCCTAGTCCGAGCCGAAGTCAAGTCGAGTCGAGTCGAGACATTGGTAGCGAAGACGTAAACAGCAAAGACGAGCACATGAGCAGTGACGACGAGCAGTAAACACCCGAGACAAGAGGAACGAGGCAAGGCGAGGACAGGGCCAAGCCGTAAGCAGCGGTGGCAGGCACGAGGGCAGTGAAGACGAGAGCGGCGAAGCAAAGCAGCGGACAGCGGCGTACAAGACGAGAGTAGTGCAGGGAAAACCAAGATCTAAGCAGCAGAGATGAGCATGTGAGCCGTGAAGACGAGTACGGCGGAGCAAAGCAACGAGCAGCGACGTATCAAACGAGGGCATCAAGGGGAAAACCAAGACGTAGACGGCGAAGACGAGAGCAGCAAAGCGAAGGCAAGGAGCAGCGAAGGCAAGGAGCAGCGAAGACAAGGGGCAGCGAAGGCAAGGAGCAGCGAAGACAAGGAGCAGCGAAGACGCAAGCAACGGAAGTAGCCGTTAAAGCGAGACGAGAAGAGCAGCAACGCCCAAAGCGAAGCCGAGACGAAGGCGAGCAAGCAGATAAATTAAACGAAATTGAATTATGAATTATAAATGAATATATACGTATATGGTAAATAAAGTGAAGTCAAACCAAATAAATATTTTGTAACGGACACTGGCTCCCGATGAGTATACCCCGGAAAAGAGTCGTTACAATGGCGCCCGAGCAGGGACCTCACAAAATAAAATGAACAAAGAAAACTGGCAGTGCACCAACAGTGAAGTGAATTAACGAACGAAATACCGATAGTGGAACAATTATTAAGTAGCGAGGTTATCAGACAGTGAGTTAACAAGCAATGCAAACACAGTGAGATAAAGGTTTATCAACCAGACAGTGAATCAAGCAGTGAACGAATCAGCAGTACAGTGAATTAACAATCAATGACATATAGTGACAGTGAAAACAGGCAGTGAGCTTATCAACAGTACAGTGAATTAACAGTTAGCGCACCACAAGACAGTGAACTAACCAACAGAGAATTAACAATAGTGAATTAACGAACAGTGAAAAGTTAGTAAAGGACAAACAACATGGTGAAGACTAATTGGATCTACGGACTACGTAGGGAGGAGCTTCTCACCTATGCAGAGGAATTCGGCTTGGATAGTACCGGAACTGTCGACGATCTACGGAAACGCCTTATCACGTGGATCAGGGACGATGAAGCCAATGAACATGAGCAGAGACTTTCTGAACTGGAGATCCAACACAACAAGGGCACTACATCTGGCCCCCTGTCGAAACCAGTGATACCCGAGGAAGACGACCAAGTGCTAAGGAAATCAGAAGTAACTGTCGGAGCAACAGACTCGGAGGCACCACCCCCTATTGCCGAACCCACTGTGGTGAGAACCCACGTCAGCGAGCCAGCCCCCAGTGCTGGGCTCACCCTTACGGCCGTAGCTGACCAAATCCGGAAGTGGTCCGTCAAGTATGAAGGCGGAAAGGAACCCCTCGATTTCATTGAACGCGTGGAGGAGCTGGCCGACGTCTATGGAATCAACCGAAATCTATTACCCAGAACTATGCCAGAGTTACTCCGAGCCAAGGCGCTAACATGGTACCGGAACAACAGCCGAGTATGGCCCCAGTGGAGTGAATTCAAAGGAGACTTCCTGAAGTTTTTCCTCCCCGCACGATATTTGGAGGAGCTAGACGACAAAATTCGTCAAAGGACCCAGTTACCAGGAGAAAGCTTTAAGGATTACGTGTTAAACTTACAGAACCTCATGCGTCCTATGGACTACACCGACAAAGCGAAACTCGAGCGAATTTTTCGTAACTGTCAGGCGAAGTATCAGCTGTACATCCGGCGGAAGGATTTCGCGACTCTACAGGAGCTGATCTCGCTAGCCGACGATTTCGAGAGTATTAGGGGAGGAAATTCCACAGCCCGACCCGTTTACGAAGAAAGACGCTGCGCCATCGCACAAACCACGGAACCCCAGGTCAACACGAGGACAGCGTGTTACAACTGTAGCCAGGACGGACATCGCGCCCAGTCTTGCCAGAACCCCCGGGTTTACTTCTGTTGGGACTGTGGCCGCCGCAACACCAGGACCATCGATTGTTGCAGACGTCGACCGGGAAACGAACCAGGAGCCCGCCAGGCGCGAGGAGTGGCGACGCCCCAGGTGAACGTTCCTCCCCCGCAATAAAACTCCTGTACCAGGAAAACAGCCATATCTTCGCTACCGTTGCCCTCGGCGAAGAATTGGTACGAGCTACAGTAGATACGGGGGCAACACGGAGCTTCATTAGCGGCTCTCTCGCCAGAAAACTCAAGAACATAGGGCGTATAATTAACCAAGAAGTGACAGTAAAAATCGCGGACGGCTCAAACCATGACGTTGTACAGGCGCTATTCATTTACATCGGGCTGGGTAACCGACGGTGCAGAATGCCACTGCTAATCCTCCCCAGTCTCATAGAAGACCTGATACTAGGGATGGACTTTCTCCAAAACATCGGCACGACTCTCACGTGTGGTAGCCAGACCATCGTCCTGCAGAACAACGAAGCTACCCCACAGCCGGCCCACATCAATACCTGTACCGTGATGCAAGACGAAGTGACCGAACAACTGGAGAGGACCAACGATTTCCTAAGCAAGGAACTTCAGGCTTTTGATCAACTCAGCGAAGTTTCAAACATCACGAAGCATAAGATCATAATGCGAGACGACCGACCGTTCAAACATCGATACGCCACCAGCAACCCTATAACTCAGGCAACCCTCAATAAGGAGGTAGACGAGTTGATCAGGAAGGGGTGCATCGAACCATCACACAGTCCGTATAGTTCATCAGTGGTTCTAGTCAAAAAAAAAGAATGATAGCTGGAGACTCTGCCTGGATTTCCGCCAACTCAACGCACGGTCAATACCCGACGCCTACCCGCTGCCAAGGATCCAGTATATCTTAGATCGACTACGGAACGCGAAATTCATAAGCAGCCTCGATCTAAAGAATGGGTATTGGCAGATACCTATGGACGAAGCAAGTAAACAATATACTGCATTTACAGTTCCCGGCCGCGGGCTATTCCAATGGCGGGTTATGCCCTTCGGACTTCACTCCGCGCCGGCAACCTTTCAACGGGCCCTAGACCAGGTGATCGGTCACGAGATGGAACCATACGCATTCGCCTACTTGGACGATATAATCGTCACGGGAACGACCTTCGAAGAACACATGAGAAATCTCGGAGAGGTCTTTCGTCGACTACGGGCCGCAAACCTAAAAATCAATGTGGAAAAGTGCAAGTTCTTCAAGAAAGAGACGAAATACCTAGGACATGTGGTCAGTGAAAAGGGAATTCACACCGATCCTGACAAAATCGCCGCGATAGAAGCACTACAGCCGCCAACAAACGTCCGAGAACTACGAAGATGCCTCGGAATCGCATCTTGGTATCGACGCTTCGTGCCCGAGTTCGCCAACGTCGTGCACCCACTGACTACACTGTTAAAAAAGGGAAAGCATTGGAAATGGCAGGAGGAACAACAAACAGCGTTCGACACCATCAAGAAGAGGCTATCAGAAGCACCAGTGCTGGCATGTCCGGACTTTAGCCAGAAATTTACCCTGCAAACCGACGCCAGCGACTACGGACTGGGGGCCGTACTTACACAAGAGTCCGACGGTGCAGAGCAGGTGATAGCCTACGCAAGCCGACACTTGAACGCAGCCGAGCGGAATTATTCCTCGACAGAAAAGGAATGTCTAGCCATCGTCTGGGGTATCCGTAAGATGCGACCCTACCTGGAAGGATATTCCTTTATCGTCATTACGGACCATTTGGCTCTCAAGTGGCTAAACTCTATCGATAATCCCACGGGACGAATTGCAAGGTGGGCACTCGAACTACAGCAATATACGTTCGACATCCAATACAGACGGGGCAAACTGAACGTAGTCGCTGACGCCCTCTCCCGACAACCAGCGGAAGTATTGTGTATGGCCAATACCGAGGACACTAACGATTCGGGCTGCAGATGGCTAGAGAGGAGGAAGGCAGAGGTAGTAGGAAACCCAGAAAAATTCCCGGACTACGTCCTCGAAAATCACCAACTATACCGACACATCCCACACCGGTCTAACGACGAGGATTGCGCACCGTGGAAACTCTGCGTCCCAACACCACTTCGCAGCCGGATCCTAAAGGAGAACCACGACGAACCAAGCGCAGGACACCTGGGTATCCGAAAGACCATCGGTCGGATCGCCAATCGGTACTACTGGCCCGGAATGTTCAGGGAAATTAGCAAGTACGTGCAGCGCTGCGAGTCATGCCAGAAGTACAAACCAAGTCAACAAAAGACCGCAGGGAAAATGTTCTCGCAAATCGCAGAAGAACCATGGAGTATCCTATGCGCCGACTTCGTAGGGCCGCTACCACGTTCTAAGCATGGGAACACTACCCTATTGGTATTTTTCGATAAATTCTCCAAATGGACCGAGCTAATTCCACTCAGGAAGGGAACCAGTGATGGACTACGGAAAGCATTCCGGGAACGAATCATGGCCAGATTCGGAATTCCCAAAGTACTAGTCACCGACAATGGGACCCAATTCACTAGTAGAGCGTTCCAAAAATTCCTATCTGAGCTAGGAATAAAACAGCAGTTCACCGCCCCATATACACCACAAGAAAACCCCACCGAACGAGTAAACAGGACTACCAAAACAATAATCGCGCAGTTGACCGGTGCCAACCAACGAGATTGGGACAACCTCCTGCCGGAGATCTCACTGGCTCTTAACTCCGCTATATCGGAGACAACGGGGTACAGCCCTGCATTCTTAACCCAGGGACGGGAGTTACGTCTACCTCATACCCTCTACGATGAAGTAACCTTCGGGACCGGCAGCACCACACAATCACCCGCTGAGAAGGCCACCAGATTGCAAGAAGCGTTCCGCATCACAAGGCGTAACCTAGAGCGCGCCGTCCAAGACCAAGGACGCCACTACAATCTGAGAAGACGGCACTGGACTCCGGCGATCGGACAGCCAGTAATGGTGAAACAGCACCCTCTCTCGAAGGCCATCGACGGTTTTGCGGCAAAACTGGCCCCAAGGTTCGACGGACCCTATAAGGTCGTAAACTTCACTTCACCAGTAATCGTGCAGCTAAAAAAGGACAGCGAGTCCCGCATTCGGACTGCCCACATCAGTGAGCTAAAAACCTATCACGCAGCAGACGGAGACCCCGGCCATCAGAATAGCATCCCATCGTCAAACTAATCAAAAAAAAAATTTAATAATTTTTTCAAAATATTCGCGCCAAAAACACATAAACCCTCGGACTAAAGACCAACGAAATCTAACAGTACCAGACCAAGGTATAAAGGGCACGAATTCAACAGCGCAAAAATTAGTTTACCTAAAACCAGCAACAGAAGTGAAAGTAGAACCAGCCCAAGAGAAATAATGGATCAAATAAGGAACACCATCGTACTACTACGCCGCAGTATCGCGACCACACACGTAGAGGAACAGCAGCTACCACCCCAAGTAGCACCTACTATTACCCAGCAGGAGTGCCAGAAGACACCAGACGAAGTACTCCTCACCATTAATCGGCTACAAGTCACGCGCAGCGACCTCTCAACGTTGGCAAACGGACGCTGGCTGAACGACAACGTCATCAATGGCTACATGGAACTCTTGGAGAGACGCAGCCGGAAGCACCCAAGTTTACCACGGGTGTCCATAGTTAGCTCGTTTTTCCTACCATGCCTGGCCAAGCGAGGACCAACAGGACTGCAGCGTTGGAGGCAACCCGAGTACAACAAAGGCGG
Organism: Beris morrisii; assembly: GCA_951812415.1. Classification (NCBI taxonomy): domain Eukaryota; kingdom Metazoa; phylum Arthropoda; class Insecta; order Diptera; family Stratiomyidae; genus Beris; species Beris morrisii. The sequence goes on from OX638311.1 coordinate 33,682,566, forward strand.
CAAGGTCTTCGTACCATTACACATGTATGGTAACCACTGGTGTCTGGCAATAATACACCTGGGCGAGCGGTGGATCAGATACTACGACCCGACAGGCGCGCCATTTCCAGCGGAGCTGAACATCCTGAGCAGCTTTATACGGGACATCACGGGAACAGAGAGCCCGGATTTCCAGACGCAGAACGCCCAAGGGGTCCCACGCCAAACAAACTCTTACGACTGCGGAGTTTTTTGCTGCACGCTTGCCGAATTCCAAGGTCGAAACACAGATGCGACGTTCACGCAAGCTGAGATGCCGGAACTTCGGAAGAAGATGATAGCAGAAATTATACAAGGAGAAATAACGGACCTCCAAGATAACGCTGACAACGAGAGCAGCAGCAACGACACCAGCGGTAGCGGAGAAGAGGAAGAAGAAGCAGACCCCAGAAGAGAGCGTCAACCCACGGTGGATCCGAAGGAATGTGCGTCGGGAACAGATGTAGACACGACACCCACAACACTACCACCAGCAATCATGAGAGAAATCGCCGAAACACTCGCCAAATATAAAACAAAGAGGAGACAAACCAAGTGGAAGAGACAAGTCGGCCAAAACCTGTATATGGTGCAATTCAGACGACTGGGAGGCTATACGTGCACCATCAAGCCACTTAATCAAAGTAAGGAGGGAGTGTAAGAATGGAAATTCTACGAATTTCCACTCATACCAAATTGCTAAAATGAACACGTAACACTAATACATTGAAGTACAAACACAACACAAATTAAAACTTAGAACTAAAAAAACATTGAATCACAAATACAACACAAATTAAAATTTGGGACCAAGCATTTTTAATAAAATACAACACAAGAGCTCAATACATCAAACATGAAACACAGAAGCTGAAAAGACACACAAAGGCTGAAAAGGGAGAAAATTTCAGAATGTACCTGGAAAAGGTCAGCGGGATCACAAAAACGTCCCAGGCGACGCAATGCGACAGAGAACCCGCCGACAAATATACGAAATCCCAGCGAGACTATATACCGAGGCAAGCATACCCCAGCCGCGAATTATAAAAAGGCAAAATTTCTCCTACACAAAATTTGTTCCACAACATAATTCATGGGCAGCGAATGTTGATCACTAAATATATAGTGAACGAGTCAACCAGAAGAACAACTCGGTCAGCAGTGAACAAGTCTGCTAAGAAGGCTAGCGAAGTTGCACTTCCTCTTCTGGCAACCAGTGAACTGTCTGGACAGTCGTCCTAAGTGATTCTCGGACCGGACAAGGCTAGCGAAGTTGCACTTCCTCTTAGAAAGTCCGAGATCTATTAGGTCTAGTCAAAACCGAAGCCAAGTCGAGGCGAGACAAGACATAAACAGCAAAGACGAGCGTCCTAAACGATCAGACCGGATAAGGCTAGCGAAGTTGCACTTCCTCTTAAAAGGTCAGAGATCCAATAGGCCTAGTCCGAGCCGAAGTCAAGTCGAGTCGAGTCGAGACATTGGTAGCGAAGACGTAAACAGCAAAGACGAGCACATGAGCAGTGACGACGAGCAGTAAACACCCGAGACAAGAGGAACGAGGCAAGGCGAGGACAGGGCCAAGCCGTAAGCAGCGGTGGCAGGCACGAGGGCAGTGAAGACGAGAGCGGCGAAGCAAAGCAGCGGACAGCGGCGTACAAGACGAGAGTAGTGCAGGGAAAACCAAGATCTAAGCAGCAGAGATGAGCATGTGAGCCGTGAAGACGAGTACGGCGGAGCAAAGCAACGAGCAGCGACGTATCAAACGAGGGCATCAAGGGGAAAACCAAGACGTAGACGGCGAAGACGAGAGCAGCAAAGCGAAGGCAAGGAGCAGCGAAGGCAAGGAGCAGCGAAGACAAGGGGCAGCGAAGGCAAGGAGCAGCGAAGACAAGGAGCAGCGAAGACGCAAGCAACGGAAGTAGCCGTTAAAGCGAGACGAGAAGAGCAGCAACGCCCAAAGCGAAGCCGAGACGAAGGCGAGCAAGCAGATAAATTAAACGAAATTGAATTATGAATTATAAATGAATATATACGTATATGGTAAATAAAGTGAAGTCAAACCAAATAAATATTTTGTAACGGACACTGGCTCCCGATGAGTATACCCCGGAAAAGAGTCGTTACAAAATTTATCGAAAACTGTTGATTAAGTGATAATTTTACTAAAACTACCCCATCAAATTACACGTTATAAACTTCTAAAATCTAGTGTCTATTTCAATTAAATTTGGTATTGTTTCCAATTATCATAGTTGAACGACAGGTAGGATATAAACCATTACTTGCTAAGAAAACGCACAATAGTAGAAACTGGATTACAATATCGCACTAACTCATTTTCAAAGTTCTTATTACCAGTAGTTATTTATAAGAATATTACAATCGGATAACTTTGCAATATATTTATTGCTCTAAACATTTTCTCACAATAATTATAGACATATCACAGAAGAATAAATATTATATAAAAAATTATTTATTTTATTTTTTTTCCTTAAAAGTGCTACTTTAAATTGAATTAAAATTTGCTTTGAGCAATATTCTATTCAAATAAAACAGAATAAAAAAATAAAAAATGTGATTGGAATTGTCAATGCTTAATAATAACATGCAACTTCAGTAATGTAAAGAAACAAATGTAGTCCAACTTAAAATATAATTAGAATTTAAAAAAAGTTCTTATCAAAAATTTTCTGTATAAAATCTGCTGCTCGATTAGTGCCATTTAATATTATATCATTATAAATTAGGGGACTCTGCGACCAGAACTCTACAATATCAAACTTGCTAAAAAAATATTACTTGGCAGTCTGTACTAAAGGCCTTAAAACTAGATTTAATTAAAATATATAAAAAATCTATATTATCATATAAAATAGTAAACTAGTAATTTTCAATTACAAATAGTCTCATTTCAATTAAATGAAAATTATTATAGTATAAAACTATTTATAAAATTTTAATTTTACTGCGAAAATTAAACTGAATTTTGTTTAAATTGTTTACATTTGACATTGTTAATCGTATTATTACCTATGAATAGCTTTAAAATAGTATTAATAGATTTTATGAATTATGTACTTATTTGTTTGTTACAAACTGTTTAGTAATTTTAATGAAATTATGATGGTTCATTTTTAAAAAGACAAATAAAAGCGAATTTGTGATGATCAGATAATTTTTGTTTTAATAATTTTTATACTTACAGATGTAATTAATGTTTTAACAAAGAGCCAGGAATCAATCATTTAATTCGAACCACCCTCTGCGTGCACTGTTATTTAATTTCTTTGTAATGCCGAATGTAAGCCAGTGGAGCTAGTAGTCTTGGAAATATTGGTCCGGCGATGTCGGGTGTTTTCCATTCCATTTTCCATTTCCATTCAACACATAATTTATTTTTCGGTTGCTATTGGTTTAGGAATTTTAAAAAAATAACGGATAGTGCGGAATATTTAACAGGTTCAAGGAAGGCTGAAGGATTTAACTCTAAGCAAGAGAGTTATCGGATTCACAAATACCATTAGACTACTAGACGTAGTTCAATTGAACGACTTGGTGCAATAACCGGCTAAAAACCATTTTGATTGAAAATTAGTTATATATACGCTTTATCAATTGGTTGAAAAGGCAAAACTTAGAAAAATAAATATATGAAGCAAGCCTTTTATTGTCTCGAAGAACTAGTACTTGACATTAGGCTTGTGTAGTTCGCGAACGAACTAGTTCAGAAGATCGTTTCCATAACTGAAATGAACTAACTAGTTTGCAGTCAGTCCCGCTTAGGCGCGAACGCAAAAAATTATTTCGGGAGAGGGGGAGGGGGGTTTACAGAAAAATTTTATCGTTAGTAGAATACTTATTATAAAAATTAATTTCTATTTGACCTCGTTTTTGCAAGAGTATGTCCCCTCAGATCTCCATTGTACCTCTTAAGAAATCATTTAAAAATACTTCTAGGGGAGCTTGAAACGAGGTCTCTCATGGGACTAATTCTGGAGTACTCGTCGAACTATTATAGTAAATGTCCCGTTATTAATCCTTGCGTACTCTTCAGGGAGGTTCGAATACCTCCTTTTCTCCTCCATTTGACCGTCTTTTTGCAAGAGCATGTCCTCTGAAATCAAATCTCCATTGTAACTCCCGAGGAATCATTTAAAAACGGTTGTAAGGGTGCATAGAACGAGGTTTCTCACACTTTAGAGATTCAAGAACAACTCGCTTTGCTCTTCTTTTCTCCTCCTTTTTTTTGTTGCAATCTGATCTTCAATCGAAGTGCAGTGGAATTATTTAAAAAACATACTGCAGTCACGATCGGCTGCAAGCCAATTGCAAGATACTCTAGATGAAATACTCAACTAATTAAAAAAAAGCACAAATCGCGTTTTTGGCGCAAAATGACTATATCGGGCCTATTACGAAACTCGAGTCGAGTGGGTAACTCGACTCACATTTGGACTCGACTCGAGCTAAAGTTAGTATTATGAAACTCGACAATTGGAAAGTCACTTCATTTCCAGCAGTCGAGTGAGTTTGACATTTCTTATAAGAAAATACTCACTCGATCGGCTCTCATAATACGCAGTTCTCTTAACTCACGCTTTTTTTCGACTAATGGTATAAACAGAATTGTGACGAACTTCGCAAGCGGCGAGCGAAATTCGTCGAAAAAGTTCGCCTTCGTTAATGGAGAAACACAATGCGAGCGAATTTCGCCGACGATTTTATGCTTCTTTATTTATAATTTTATGCTTTTTACTTACCAATAGCTTAAAAAAACACACAAAATGCACTTTTCGCCAAAATATGTGTCGCAAGAAGTTGTTGTGTCTAATTTTCACTGTCAACTGAAATAAAAAACACTGCCAACTGTGACGGCGACGGCAAAATTAGAGATTACATTTAATCCAGCGGCAACGAAAAGTTCGCCCAACCGCTCGCCGTCGTAATTCTGCGTCAGCACGTGTGTTGCGGTACAATTTTAAAATTTTGACAGCGAACTTCGCCGCCGCTGGCGAATTTCGTCGCAATTGTGTTTATACCATAAAAGTCGAGTGAAACTGGACAAGTAGGCACTCGTCGAGTTTCATAGTCGCAGAATGTGAGTTTTTTGATCGAGTCGAGTTTCGTAATAGGCCCGTATATTAACAACCAGGACGATAATGCTAAGATTTTACACCACAAATAATCTTCTTATACCACTTTTCAAAAAACTAAAACTAAACACAAATTTATTAGTTCAAATCAGATGTTTGTAAATTGCGACTACGTGATAGAATCGACGCGTTCGATGAAAATTCTCAAACCAAATGGCGATTTAAAACATTATATGAGTAATTTTCCTGGAAAAATTAAAACTCGAAAATGTTCTTCGTAATCCCATTTTCATCCATTTGAAGCGAAAAAGAGAAGTGGTGGTTTTCTCCATAATTTTGTTAAAAATCTCCTTTTTTGCTCAATTGATACTAATACTAGATACCTCCACGTGGGATCACGCGAATGATTATACGATTCTTTACTTAATGGAATTTGTTTCCGTATTTATACAAGTAACAAAATGTATAACTAGTGAAAAAACTCGGCGTCGCGTCCGCGTCCGCGTCGTACTACATCAACAACTTTTCTCGATAATCGCGTTCATCGTTCTCCGTTGATTCTTCGTCGTTCTTCGTTGAATGTTCATCGTTCTTCGTTGATTCTTCATCGTCATCTTCGTTGATTATTCGTCGTTGCTACGTTAAATTATAGATCCTACATCCATATTTGCTCCCTCATTGAGTTCTCCTCGAACTTCTTACTGGGTAACTATCACATCACTACGTTTCCATTTCCATGGTGAGTTAGAAATTCGTAAGAAAACTACAACTTAACTCAGCTCAAGTAATTAGAATGTAAAATAATTTACGCGTTGCGTATTAGTTACATTTAGTTGTGATTTTTTAATTACATACATCATTTCAAGGTGTTTGAACCCCCAACCTCCTCCCCCCCCTGCGTTCGCGCCTTGTCCCGCTCCTAGTTCGTTTTTCATTGCCGTTCGGAACTCCGTCAGACAATATAGTATACTAGATCCACTGACCTTTTTTTGCTCATCTTGTACTAGATCTACTGACCTTTTTTGCTCATCTTCTACTAGATTTGCTGTCTTCGAACTATAACTACTCATCACTGAACTCTCCTGAAGTAATGAACTATGAACTAAAAGAACGAACTATTTCGCGAGGGATCGGGAGTCGGAAATGATCGCTCACTGTCGTGAACTAAAATGCGCAAGCCTACTTCACATAGTGCTTCAAAGTAATTCGGTATATATGCCATATAAATCACAAATTGACCCTTGTGGCACAAGGGTTGTGCAATTTTCAATTTTTGTCAATGATCCAATGAAAGTCAATTTTCAGTTTTTTGGGGAGTAGTATCTATTGTTCTTTTTGTAAAAAAATTATACACATAATGGAGTTGACTGATGATTCAATAGCTGTTGATTCATGGGTCATAGACGCGCCGAGTCGTTCCTATAAAACTTACCCTAAGGTGTGAATTTGGTTTCTTACTTCTGTTGTAAAATCGACATTTGTTACAGAGAAAATTCTTTCGACATTTGGGCAACGTACATAGTTATAAAACCTTATTATTACTTAAAATATGCTTTCGTAGAATAATTTCATTCCAGTGGAAAGGAAAAGTTGCCAGAAACAGCGGCGCAGCTTATAAAAACGTTAGACGACGAGATTTCCCAGGTAAGGAGATAAATTAGTGGTTATCTCGCGTTGAGATTTAATACAGGTCTTTTTTGGGATTATCTGTACGTACGCCATCGTTAATCACTTAAACATGTAAAATTCTGAATGCGACATAAGCTGTTACAATAAAAGTTTTCTATGCAAAAGGGGCTAGGTCCAGAATAAATAATTTCGATAGAATAGTATAAATCTTTACTTCTTTTCAATTTCAAAGGTACAACTTTCAAATTTTTACCCTGATCTTATGAATTATTCGATAATAAGTATTCTTCAGTTTTATCAGAATAAAAAATATCCACAGTGTTACCTTTTATTACACCAAAATTAAAACTTTCTCTATACTAAGAAACAACCTCTTTAGAACTAGATTTTCTATTTTTGGTTCTTAATAAAACAATAATTAAAACAATAACATAAATGCACTGTACATTTAGTTTACGTTCATACAATCAAAAACTACGTCGTAATAAACTAATAAAGGAACAAACTCTTCTTTGCTTACTTTACTTTTCGATAAGAACTCCTCAGGACGCCATAGAGTATTTTCATTTTCATATTGAAAATAATATAAAACCTTGTTAAATTACTGTTACCATCTAGGAAGTTCTGGTTCGGTAACTTGCTATGCATTTTCACTTTATAATTCCAAAAATCATGAATTTGAGGATAACGAGCAACTTATTTAATTAACTTTCGAAAATCCTGTCAAAAGTACAACTTTTAGAAACACTTTGAAAATTATTATTATGAAACGGTTCGGGTTGAATCCAAAGCGAAAGTTTAGAATATTTTCGAGCGCTACTTGTACCTCAATTAGAGCACAGAAAGGTTCCTAATTACGCTCTTAGCCCATTTATTTCACTTTTATTCTAGGATTACCAGAAGCCGTAGAAGTATTGGTTTAGTAGATAGCTCATTCTACCATTAAACCCTGGTTATCTCAAAAAGTTCAACTAACAATAGATTAGGACAATAATCCGGATCGTTAACTTAACGAGTCTAATTTAAATGTTGGCATTGTACTGCAAAATCACAATTTAGTGACGTCGAACGTAAAATTTCTATAGAAAATTTCTAATAAAAATTGCATAACGGGCGAAATACACATGTAGTTGCTGAAGGTGCTTTAATGGGATATGTATAGCCTTAAACTCAATTTCATAAGAATACACAATGTCTCCTTATGCTGTATCTGAACCAACCATGAGGGCCTTCTGAACCTTCTTCAAAATTAGCATATTTTAATATATGTCATTCTGGAGTGTCCTCAAAGCGAGGGATTGTAGACTTTTTTATCGTTCGCAGAGAAGAGTCTGTAACAGGCTAACAAGCCATAAATCAAAGAACGACGAATAAAGATCCTTAAGTATGTCAAATAGCTGTCTTTAAATTTAAAATCAATTAATTTATGGCTGGTTTATAGGGCAACTGGCTGATGTTGATAAGGAACTTCTTGAACTTTTGAAAGTGATTGAACTCGTTTTCATATAAAATTATAAAATGTTTCGAGCTATAGTAAGAAATTATTAAATTATTCGCAAAATTTAACCGGCCTATGAATAAAATTATACTCCAGATGAAATCTGGGTGTATTATAAGCCTCGGATGAAAAAACTTATATAGTTGAAAATATAAGTTTTTCGGGTAAAATACTGTTTATTTTAATTTTGTGTGACGTTTCGGAATTGACTGAGTCCTTTATAAAACTTAGTCGAGTCCGAAACATCACACAAAATTAAAATAAACAGTATTTTACCCGGAAAACTTATATTTTCAGTTAAAAAAATGTACTATGAAAATATTCACCAGAGAACTTAAATCCGCTTGCTGCTGCTGGTTTCAGAACGCTTTAAGCTACGACTTTGAAATCTTGTAAGTATTGATTTTTTAATAGTTGCATCTAAAGGTATGAAAACATATCAAAATACGAAACTCACTTTAAGGGGTAATACCTAGTCGAAATTTTTTTTTTTTCCATTTTTTTTTATTGGCTTAAATGGTGTAAAAACATGTCAAGAGTGATGTCTGACATCATTTTTTATTGAAAACAAATTTTAAGTGGTCGTAAAAGACGAATTTTCGAAGCAAGGCGGAGCGCTTGAAAATGACAAATTGAGTTTCGGGGTGAGTTTCGCCCCTTTTACTCGTTACCGGCGGTGCAAAGGTACACTATATAGTTTCTAAATGAGGTATAGATAACATTAATATGTAGTTTTAAGCAAATATTGAACATACGTTGTCTGTGTAGCCAAGCCTGTATCTTTAAAATTTCATGTAGTAAACACATTGTGAAACTTTAAACGCGTTTTTCTCGAAACCATGTTTTCAAAAACGGCTAGCAGTAGAACTCGAGTAATTTTTATCCGATCGATATGAAATTTTGGCTGTACCTTCTTAGATAGATTATCTAGTCTAGTACACACGATTTTTGAGTTTCATAAACAATTACGACTTTTATAAACAAATTGAGGCCGATTTATTAGTTGAAAAATCGATTCTTTTTTCGAAGTGCTCTCAAATTTTCAAAAATTAAAATTTCTGAATATCGATGTGTACTATACTAGTAAAACTCGTGCATATCATGAAAAAAGTTCTTTCATTGTTCCAGATATGTTCGTTGAAGACTTGTGCTGCTAGCCGCGGGACGCTTACAAAAAATCGACCTTCGTTCCGTGCACTGCTCAGCCGCCATTTTTTCATAAAAATTAAAATAAAAAATTTTTTTTTATAGTTCAAGATAAGTGTAATGATCCCTCAATATTTCGAATTAATCGATTTTTTAACAAAGACACAAACAATTAACAAAAAACCGTCTTATTTTTTGCTTCCGACTAGGTATTACCCCTTAAGTACAAAAATTTTCAAAAGTATCGGAGATGGTAAGGTCACAACTTTGGCGATTCTTGATGGAATGACCCAATAGACTATCAAAAGTATTGAAAGTCTTGCTTTCTTAAAAACATCCAACATTAGCTTGTTTCCTTCAATCAGCGTAGCCACATTGCTACTTTTGTAGCAAAAATGTTACTTTTGTATCCAGATTTCTTGATTTGCTACTTATTCTCCTGAAAATTTCAAACTCTAATTTTGCTACTATTCAAGTTTTTCACTATTTCCATAAGGAAATTAAATTCTCTCTTCGATATTGAAAAATTTTGGGGATATATTTCAACATTAAAAAATGTAAATAAAAAACAAATGCTTTTTTGATTTTGTTTTTTTTAATTATTTGCCTACCTCACAGTTCTGCTGTAGCAGAAAGAGTTTTCTCAGAGCTCAAACTCATAAAAAATTAACATTTACAATATCGATACTGTTGAAGCAATTACGTTTGAAAAAGAAATTAAAACTGACTATTATTAACGACAAAGTCTGATCTCAACGATACATATTTACGTATAAAATTAATTACGTTTTTTTATATTTTGTGCTATGAAATGTATTTATTTTTTTCAAATAAAAATTTTTCCTACTCTATGCTACCCTTTTGAAATTTTTTTTGCTACTTTTTTCACGACCCCCGCGGCAACACTGCCTTCAATCCCATCTGCTATGATCCATGTATTGAAAAAGTGGTTCTTTATAATCCAAAATCCTTTAGATTTTCATTAAGTCCACTTAATGTGTATGGAACGTGCCGAAAACATGTATTTTCTTTACGATGAGTATAATGTCCGGAAATCAAACAATTAACGCCTATCAGTAAATACAAACAAATTTGTACAGTAAATAAGCCACTTGTTAACAGTTTATCAAACACATATTGTTTACATTGGTGAAGAATGGAAGGTATCTGTCGTGTAGGTGCGAATATATTATCACAAAAGTGTACCTATTAATTTCTTAAGCAAATATTTAATTAAAAGTACGTGTAGTAAGCATACTTTGACCTCCAAGAATAACGTTTTTCTTTCGTTCAATAGAAACACTTTTTACTATTTTATGTTTTATTGATAAAGTATTATGATCGAACTAAAATTTCCAAAAAATTTGCCACCACATTTTGTAGGTAATAAAGTCAATCAAGTCATATTATTTGATCTCGAAATTTATAAAAAAAAATCGCAACTCTATTATTTTCGGGCAGAAGTCCGGAACGCGTTTAATTCTGAGACGCTGTGTAGGTTACTATGTGACTGAAAACCTAAATAAGGTTCGGGAAGCGGTTAGAATGGGGTCGCGCTAGAATACTTAAACGCCGCTGTCACATATAACATATGAATTACATAATTGGGTCATACTCCGGGAAGAAGTCTAAGTCAAAGTATATATAATATCAGTTAGTACGCGATTAGGAGGTTTTTCGTGATTAGGTTTTTGCCCATTACATGAAATCGGAAATGCATTTGTAGGCGATTACATAAAAAGTTTGTGGAAGTGAAAACCAATCTGATATCTCATCAATCCTAAGAAATATGTGGAAAGCCTTACGTCCTATTGGAGTTGAATATCTAAAAATACTGAAATCAACTTTTGACGATTATGTAGAAAACCTTAGCAAGTAAAAATGAATTTGATATCTCATTAGAACTAAGAAATATGTAGGAATTTGTGAAAACAAATACAACCCCCTTGCACCCACTTTGGGGTTGAATATCAAAAAATCCTGAAATGGGTTTTTAGATATATGTAAAGAAAGCCCGAGGAAGTGAAAACTAATGCCAGGTCTTATCACTTCTAAGAGATATGACGAAATTCGTGAAAACGTGTTCAACCCGTTTATACCCTCTTAGGGGTTGAAAAAGGAAAAAACTTGAAAAAGAGTTTTAGGTGATTATTAAACAAGCCCGTGGAAGTAAAAAGTTATTCGATATCTAATCAGACTGGAGGGATATGGCTGAATTCGTGAAAATGTATACAGCCCCTTTACACAACCGTGGGGTTGAATTTAAAACAATCCTAAAAACACTTTCTAGGTATTTATATGACGAAACCGTACTATAAAAATGAATTCAATATTTGGAAAGACTTAATAGATATGACGAAAATCGTAAAAATATATGCATTCTATTTTCACTGATAATTTGTTTGCCCCCCTTCCGTACGCCAATGGATAATTGAAATTTTCTTATCTTAATTACTTTTCTAGTTGACTTACATATACATACCGAGTTTCAACTTTCTAGCATAAACCGTTCTATAGTTAGGAAAAACTCCCCTCACCCCCGTACCATACTATCCCTATAAAAAATAATATTTTTTCAACATGCAACTACTATAGTTCTATGCAAATACCAAGTTTCAGCTTTATATCATTATAGATTCTCGAGATATAAAAATCGGAACTTTTTCTTCTTCACCCTTCCCCACCGTCACCCTCTACAACCTAACCTTCAACATTTTTTTTTCTGCTAAAGGTCTATTGGCCCTACTTCTGGTAAAAATTCTAACCATCACTGTTCTTGAGACATGAGACGTGATTTTTTAGAAAAATGCATATCCCCTCCACTTCCATACTCCACCGCCCCCTTAAAAATGTTTACTTTCATCAAACTTTAATTGTCAACCTTAATACAGAAACCAAATTTTATTTGTCTAGTGCAATTGGTTCGTGATATATCGTAATCTAAAATTTTTCGACTTCCACCTCCGCACGTCCCTGCCCACTCTCAAAAATTTGTTTGCGATCTATTCTCTTAGTATACCCACAGATGTTTATCAAGTTTTAATTTCGTGACATTAACCGTTTAGGAGATATGGATTTTAGAATGTATCGATCTCGGCTTTCGAGCGTTTCGGACGCATTATTATTCCCCCACCTCCCACACCCCTTCACCCATATCAGCAATATTTCTGTGGTAAAAAGCGATAACAGCTTATGTCAAGATAAGAAAAAATCATTTTTAAAGTTTTCAATTGCATTTTTTTAAAAAAATTGCCATTGTTTGATAGATTTTTATCTCATATAATATATTATTATTGTGTTGTCTTATTAAATTCAATAAAATAACATCTCCTAATATATTTTCTATTACTTTATTTATCAATTTTGATACACGTAACTGCCTAATTATTTTCTCGACTTAAGGGGGTCGTCTAGTGTGAAGGCAGTTTTTTAATGCTTTTTTGGGGAATTTTTTTTTGACATACCATTAAATTAAAATAATTTATAAATTGTATATCATTTTTTTTGAAGTCATTATATAGAATATAGTCGGAGATACACCGCTCAACAGGAACACATATATAAAAAGAGGTGCTCCACTGCTGCCATGATTCCGGCCGTTCTGCTTATGTGAAATCAAAAAACCAAACGCAATTTTAATCGTGAGACTTGAGGCTCTACATGGAACTAAAATAAAGTTAGAATTCCAAAAAATAGTTTTTTTTACGCCTTACAAAAAAAATTAAATTTTTAGTATTTTTTTGGGGTCTATATAGCTGATAAAAAGAAAACTAACGAAGCAATCTTAATTATTTTAGTTCAACTTGTAGTTTTATATGTATTAAAGATGCTGTATAAATTTGAGCAGAATCAATCAAATAGTTTTTGAGATATCATGGCAGCAGTTTGAAAAAATCGTGTTTTGAGAAAAACGCGTTTGAAAGTTGTTGCATAGAATTCATAACAAGAAAATGGTCTCACCATCAATCTGCTATGCCTGGACCATAGAGTACACCTTCCTCTTCTTCAAAGGTTTTGTGAACAGTTCTGGGTACCCATTAGTTGAGTCTAGTACACAAAAAAGCTAGATAAGCAATTGGGCTCGAGAATATTCGATGCGAAAGCCAGCGCTGCGCCGCCCCGCGCGCTCCGTATAGCTTCACCGGTTTACGGCTGTAACTTTTCAACGGCTTCAAATTTCGAAAAATTCTTTTACCCACGTCTTCTATACATGTTTTAGATGTGATTTATGAAAAAAAAAAAATAGATTTTTTTGATCTGACACACTAGACGACCCCCTTAAGCTGTTATCGCTTTTCACAGATTTTTGCAAATGGGTCCACTATCGATGCTCTATATAAATTACAAGTTTCAGCCTCTTAGCCTAAGCGGTTACTGAGATCTAGAAACCAAAATTTTTCGTCTAGAAACACCAATTGGATCAAAATTTGTTTTGTGTATGTTTGCGATAAATTGAGTAAAGTTAGAGTGTACGTGGAAAACTTTAGCTTCGAAAAATAAAGAACACATCTAGGACTATTGATGCTGTAACAAAATGCAACTTCTCGAAAGCTTCTTCTACATCTCAACTATTCTATTCTGTTCACTCGGATGAACTACTTACATATAGTTATCGATTACAGATCTGTTACTTAAAAGCGTAGAGCAGTTCCTCATATTTTCCTTGAAGTATAAGATATATATTAAAATCAAGTGTTGTTAAGCTTAATAATTCAAATATGCGGTAATAAATAAAGACTCTGGAAACTCTGGAATTTAATTTATGTAGTAACTCTGACACGTGTTTTATTCCTTATCTCAATAAACAAAATACGTAAGCCTCCATAAGGCACACATAATTGAAAAACTTAAATTTTCCTTTAACAGCGAGAACACGATCAAAATGTCAATACCTTGTAAATCGTTTAGTAGGCAAAAAAGCTGTAGCTTTTGTAAGAATTAAATTCATATTAGTCAATTTTGCCATTTTGTGGAAAAAATCTTTATTTACTTCAGATGTGCTTTGAATAATTTATGAGAACTCATAATTTTATCGTTGTCTACTTCGCTTTTTGGACATACTAAGTAAATGGCAACAGTAACAGGCTGGGAACCGAATTTATGAGAAAAAGATCTCAAAGATTTACTACATATTCTAAAAAAAAAAAAAATATTCTCCCCCAATTTACTCCTTTTCACCGGCTTGGTGAAAGCTTACTGTACCCTAACGTCGATATAAATTAAAGGTCTTTTTATACGAAATCGGAAATCACACAATGAGTTTCTAAAGGGATTGTCTTGCAGAAGGGATGTCCTGGCACTTGATTCACTTTTGATTACTTCCAGGGTTGGAATCAAAGCAATCTTTAATGTATCAAAGATTAATGAGGGTGCTTCTCGAACAAAGTTTTCATTTTAAAATTACGTTACTGAAAAGTTTAATGTGTCGTTAAATCATGATTTAACGTAATTGCCTGTCGTTGGTCTTCTTTGTGCAAAGATTTAATTTTTGATTACTTGTCCAGCATCATCAACACTTTTCAGTTGTACTTGTAAGACACCAATTTTATCAGATTTAATTCGGTTTTAATTTCAATATTGTACTAAAATGGATTAGTCTTTTATTATATCAATGGTGCTCGAATGGTAAATGTTGTTTTTTGGTATACTAATTTTAATTAGAACTGCGTATAGAACAAACTTTTGTACATGAAGTAGGAGAATCATTGTTGGATCAATTAAAAAATTACAATGAATAATAAAGTAAATAATTATCTTACAACTAGTTGGAATTTAAAGTTGATAGCAGTAACTAGAAAAAAACTTATTTATTTTTCGGGTCAAAGAAAGGGCCGAGAAGCGGTTTAAGTGGCGGTGCGATAGAATGCTTATGCCATTGCCGCATTTAGCACATAAATTACGTAATTGGGTCGTGATGCATTTATCTACGAAACTAGTAGAAGTAAAATTAATTAAATATTTCAGAAGACCTAAGAAATATGACAAAATTCGTGAAAATATATGCACCTCATTTACACTGATAATTTTTTTGTCCCCCACTTCCTCCGCACTAGTACATATACCCACCAAATTTCAAATTTCTAGCATAAGCTTTCCAGTGATTGGAAACACCAACCCCTCTCCCCCACCCGTACTACCGCCATTAAAACTATATTTAGAAGTTGTCCCACTACCTCTCTGCTGTAATTATGTTGTAAGTTTGAGCTTTCTATCTAGAACGGTTCTTGAGATATAAAAATCGGAATGTTTTCCTTTTCACACTCCTTCACCCATTACACCTACATCCACAAAATTCCCATTTTAAACAGTTACTGAAATTGTAAAAAAAATTTTAACAGCTTTTATGCAGAAAAAATGCTAAAACTAGAAATTTCTTAAAATAAGTGAGAAAAATACAAAAAACAAATCCAAACCAGAAAAATATTAAAAATTCTAAATTCCTTCAATTAAGCGAGAAAAACGAAAACAGCTTATTTCCCGGGCACTAAACTAAATAGCCAAAAACTAAATACATTTCGCAGCGACATACGATTACTATTTAGGCAAAGGCGTAGTATGCTCCTATGTGGAGACCTAAATGTAAGACACCGCCACTGGAATTACTTCAACGCTAATCAAGCAGGGAAAATTCTTTTTAAGGAAATGACTACCTGATCTACCTGTGAAATTTCACATCCCCTCAGCCACTCCAATCGAATGGTTACAATTTACGAAGCCTAACTATTCCCGAACTAACTGGCTGTCTTACGGTTAAATACTAAAAAAAGACACCAACTACCCTAGACTTGACCTATCCAAAACGACTAGTGCCTCCGAAACAGTGGCGGATCCAGACCATGCTGTTGGGGGGGGGGGCGGACATTTTTTTGATTTTTTTTTTAATGATTGTGAATTTAGCTACATAGACTGCACTTAGCAAAAAAAAGTGCGATCTAATGACGGGATCACATTGTTTTCATCTTGTTATTGGTCATTCCTGCAAGAATCGCTAAAGTTGTGACCTTACCATCTCCGATTCTTTTGAAAATTTTTGTACTTGAAGAACTAGTGAAAAAAATAATTGAAATTCAAGTTTTTGTTTCTATCTCATTTTTTAACTAACAAAAACAACAACAAAAAATAAGCCCTACTTTATTATTCAAGGATAAAAATTACCAGAGATATGAATTTTCAAAGAGGACTCGGATATCTTTTTTGGGAAATCTTTAACATACTATGTATAACTAACAAAAAAAATGAGATAGAAACAAAAAATTGAAATCATATTTTTTTTCACTAATTCTTCGAGTACACACATTTTCAAAAGAATCGGCGATGATAAGGTCACACTTTTAGCGATTCCTGATTAAATGACCCTTTTTCTATAAAATAATTGAGAACCACTATAACGTTCTTCGATTTTTTTGACCCCAATCCCATTCAGAATTTTGAAAAAAAATTTCAAGGATAATTTTTATTGCGACAACCTTCCCCTTTAAAATAAGCCATATTTTATTATTCTAGGATAAACTCGGACACCATTTTTGCGAAAACTTTAACATACTATACTAACAAAAAACATACTGCAGTCACAATCGACTGCAAGCCAATCGTATAATACTCTAGATGAATACTGAACTCCGATTTATATTGTAGTTGGGGATAAAGTAGAATTACGTGTGTGCATGTTGTATGTCCTTTATTAAAATTATATATAACTTTTTTTCGTCCGAGGCTTGGTTCTATGCGTTACAAACTTTGTTCTTCTCGTGTAAAGCCACACGATTTTAGACTCCGCTGAGCCATGATATTAAATCATTAATCAGTGAACGGAACTGCCTAAGGTGCCAATGGCAGAGGACAATAAATCGCGCCCTCAAGACCTTAATTAATAAAATCAATGAAAATATCAGCCAAAAAATCTTCAAAGCAAAGAATAAAAAATGGAATCTTCTCTTGTCTTCGCTCCAGAAAGGAGCTAACAAAATGTGGGAACTCAACAAATTATTCAAGAAAGGCCGCTCTCACATCCCTCCTCTGGGCAAAGGTAACAGAACTGTGTTCACAAATAAAGGAAAAGCTGAACTTCTGTCCGACACTTTTTCTGAAGCACACGTACTGTCTCACAACCCAGGTTCCACGTCAAATGAAGCTATGGTAAAGAATACACTAAGCAACATCGCAACACTACCATCAGACTTTATGCCTCGGGATTTTTTCAAACCGAGTGAAGTTACGGCTATTATTCCGGCTCTAAAAAATAGAAAAGCTACTGGCAGCAACGGTGTAATCACACCTATGCTAAATAATCTTCCTAAAACTTCATCTTCAACTGCTCTCTTAAAATTGGCTACTTTCCTCAAATATGGAAAAAGGCAGTGATAATCCCTGTCCTCAAACCAGGAAAAGGCCCTACTCAACCTAAAAGTTGTCGCCCGATAAGCTTGTTACCTATTCTGGGAAAAATTTTTCGAAAAGATCATCCAAACAAACAGCAAACAAACTGGAAAATGTATATCAGAAGATCCAAATTATTATTAATAACCTGCAACGACAGTTGGAAGTCTTTACTGATTACTACAACGCGTGGAAAATAAAGTTAAATCCCACTAAAACCCACTTCAGCAAACGAAGAGCCTCCCGGCTTATTCCACCCCCTTCTATTAATATCATTGGGGAAGCAATCTCTTGGTCGCCCACAATTAAATACCTTAGAGTTCACCTTGACAAAAAACTGACTTGCAAACCAGACTGTTACAAAGGTATCCAAAAGTACTAGAAAACTTTGTCCGCTAATAAATCGGAAATCTAAGCTATCGAAAGAAAATAAGCTGCTATTATATAAGGTATATAGTAACTCCACTCATTTACGGTGCCCCTATTTGGTGCTTCATTTCACAAAAAGAAGTAACAAATTTCACAAATTATAATTTTAAAAATAATGCTTAACAAGCCTTGGTATTATTCCACTCATAGGCTACATTCAGAAGCTGAAGTAGAGTTGGTGTGCCAACTGGCCGAAAATAAATTTCAACAAAATCTTGTCAATTGCGAAAACCCGCTCATACATGCATGCTATTCAAACATAGTCTTAGAAATAGTTTAGTTTTAATCTTAATATTAGTTTACACTTAATTCAAACGAGGTTTTTTGAAATTTTGTCCTCATACAACAAACAATGTATCAATTTAGCATATAAAAATCAGCTACACGCTCCTAATTATAATTAATATGAAAAGGCAATTATGTCTGACCACTGTACTTCGCATATATGATATTGTAATTAGTCGATGTATTTGAATATTTGTAATAAATTATCTATCTATCTATCTAGCAAAACCAAACCAGAAAAATTGCTAAAAACTCGAAACTCCTTAAATTAAGCGAGAAAATGCAAAAAACAAAATCAATCTAGAAAAAATGCTAAAAATTCAAAATTCCTTAAATTAAGCGAACGCGGAAAAACCAAAAATTCCTTAAATTAAATATCAAGTTTAATCCGAAAAGTAGTAGCCTTCTTTTAATCCCGTCTTTGGTCACTACAACTGTAAAAATTTGTTACTAGAGAAGGAGCTCCGCCACCAATTTTGAAAATGCCCACATCTGACAAAATGCTTCAAAACTATTTTATGTTTGGGGTTGGTTTGGTTACCTCTGTCACTGAAGCCTAAATTGGGCCTAGTGTGACGTCCTCGGATATTTGAACGTTGAGTATTGTTTTTCTGTTTTGACTCATTCCAAATTTTTGTGCAAGAACGGTCAGTATGTAAGTATATTATCGATGGTATAAAAATACTGGGTGCGCCATCTTTTATGTCGGTATGTAAACATTGAATAACTTTGACATTTTTCAACAGATTGACTTGATTGGACAAGTTTTGGAAACGTCAATTCAGAAGAATATTGCCGACAGACCGTCCACGTCGCTTGGAATACGGCCAAACAGTCGCTCGAATGGCTGACACTGAACCTGATTTTTGGAAGCAAATTTTGATGATCGGCAAGGCACATTTCACACTCTTTGGCGGCGTTAATAAGCAAAATTGCCGCATTTGGGGAACGGAGAATCCACACGAGATCCATGAAACGCCATTGCATGATCAAAAAGTGATTGTTTGGGCCGGCGTTTGCGCCATCATTGGGCTATTTTTTTCCGACAAAACGAAACAGTCGATGGAAAACGATATCGGTGGATGTTAGCTCATTATGAAAAAGGTCTGGATGGTTACTGGTTTCAACAAGACGGTGCGCCATGCCACACTGCAAATGAAACAATTCAGTTTCTGCAACGAAAATTCCCTGGACGTCTGATGTTGAAAAGAGGCGACATTGACTGGCCACCGAGATCTCCAGATTTGGCTCGTCCGGACTTCTTTTTATGGGGTTATTTGGAAAGCAAAGTATACGCCAGCAAGCCTCAGACCATTGATGAGCTCAAAGCAAACATTCGTGCCGAAATCAACGCTATACCGCCCGAGATGCTCGAAAAAGTAATGGAAAACGCAGCAAAAAGGGTATTTGGGCATACTCCGTATCGCCGTGTCGGAAGAACAGTGACGCAACTGCAATTTTGAAAATTTTTTGTTTTCACATTTCAATATTTTGTGGTTTTGCTATTCTTGCATAAAATCGTTCCCCGTTGTTTTAAACGAACGTGCTCTTGATCTAAGCTGTCTATAGTAACTATTAATAAGCTCGTATGGCTTGTGGGCAATTGTCAAAAATGATTTTGTTTCTCCGAAAAAAATTAGAATTTTTTGCAGTTGCGTCACTGTTCTTCCGACACGGCGGTATGTAGTTTGTGAAAAATTTCTAATATCAGACTATTGTGAACATTACAATTCATATGAAGTTTTAAATAATACCGATAAATGTTATATAATATTTATAAAAGTAATCAATTCGATGGGGCTGCTATTAATTTATATTCAAACCCTAATGACATGATATCCGTTTATAAAGATTTTTTTATTCCCTCGAAAAAATTGCATTGATATAATATAAACTAAAATTTAATATACTCTTATACCTTGGATATACACAGCTCGTATACAAATCATAATATCGTCAATATCACCAGTGTATCACCCAATAATACGCATATAGTACGTCAACGAGCTGATATCTTCATAATATCCAACCTGTTTCCTTGTATATAAATACGATGATTTTAGCTGATATAGCCTTCTTTTAACTGCCATCAGCGCCATCTAAAACTGAAATCAACTGAAATGCCAATGAATGGCGGTTGTGGATTTTTCTATCCTTCCGTCAGGTAGAATTGTTTGAGCGTGTTTTCATATTTGTGTGCGATGTGATGGTCCGGTTTCTACAAGTATAACATGTATGGGCTGTGTATCATGCCATCTTGTATCGCATATCATGATTTGAATAATGTAATTTGTATACAAGCAGTGTATCCATGGTATTAAATAATGTTTATACGTACATATTTTATATATCTATGTGAAATAATATAATTTTGTAATAAAAAAATCTAAGGTGAGTTATGTTTTTTATTAAAAACTAGCCGAGTACCGCGGCTACGCTCACTACGCTCACGTTGTTCTATCGCTCCTGTTACTCCATCCTCCATCCACCATCCTCTATCCACCATCCTCCATCTTCTTTCTATCCTACATCCTCTATCCACCATCTCTCATCCACCATCTTCCATCCTCCATCCACCATCCTCTATCCACCATCCTCCATCTACCATCCCCCAAACTCCATCCCCCAAACTCCATCATCCATCCTCCATTCTCTATCCACCATCCTCTATCTTCCATCCTCCATATTCCATCTTCCATCCACTATCCTCTAATACCATGGATACACTGCTTGTATACAAATTATGTTATTCAAATCATGATAGCTTGATACACAGGATAGCTTGATACACAGCCCATACATGTTATACTTTGACATTTAGCTATCAAAGACAAAATTTCTTCGTGCCAAACGTTGCAGTATGATGTTCCGGCGAATAGCACTTTCATTGCTAATAAAGAAATGTACAAAGCGGACCATCATATCATACACAAAAACGAAAAAACGCTCAAAGAATTTTAACTGACGGAAGAATATAAAAATCCACAAGAGTCATTCATTGGAATTTCAGTTGATTTCAGTAACAGATGGCGCTGATGGCAGTTAAAAGAAGGCTATATCAGCTAAAATCATCGTATTTATATACAAGGAAACAGGTTGGATATTATGAAGATATCAGCTCGTTGACGTACTATATGCGTATTATTGGGTGATACACTGGTGATATTGACGATATAATGATTTGTATACGAGCTGTGTATCCAAGGTATTATACCATTTAGTAATAGGAATAGGCATAACTAATATATTAAAAACGAACTGCCGCTAAATCATATGAAAAGCACGCAAATGTTGAAATAACTCGCGAACCACCAACTGTTAAATAATTTTGTTAACGTAGAAACCATCGAGGGCGTACCCTCAACAAATCACCAAAGTTTCATCGCAATTGGATGAGTGGTTTAGGAGCCTATACAGGTCAAACAGACAGACAAACATTCATTTTTATATATAGAGATTTCTAGAAACTACATAGCTGTCTTTAGCACTATTGGACAGATATATCATATTTATGTAATAAAATGAAATAAGAATAATTATTCATCTTTAAAATTCAGTGCAATCGATTTTTAATGTAAGTAACAACACACATTGTTGGCGTATCATGTTTAAAAGGGGTAAAATGGAACTGTTTAACGAAAAATATTTGTGCTAAAAAGACCACTAGCATAATATTTCAGGAATCATTAAAGTACTTCACAAGCATTGATCATGATAATTGAAGCACAGAAATATTTAATTTATTTTGAAAATTGATATTTGTATAAAATATGAACATGATTATTTAAAGACAAAATTGACAATGAAATTGTTGAATCAAATAATAATAGTTGTAATGTTATGAAAACATAATTAACTATTAAACCATATTTGAATTAACAACGTTGCTTATTTGACGCAAAATGAAATAAGGTTTGTATTTGATTTTACTAATGAATTTCTTTTGGTGAAGTTTGTAGCAAAGCTTGAGATTAACTGCGTTTGTGAAACACATTTGAACATTAAACCGGAGCGAGATCTTAGGTTTAAACAGCCACACTCCTAAGAGTGCATATATGGATTCAATTAATAATTGCAATTGAAATGTGTTCGGCAACGAAAACAAATAGCGAACAATACAAATTTCAAAATCAATGACAGCCAAGGCTTATCAAGTTGTCAGGTGTCTATCAAACTATTCATAGAACGCCAACACTAGTCAACACTTGGCGTCCAAAGTGACAAACTCATCAAACCCATGAATATAATCAATGCAATTGTATTCAATTGCTCGCATCATTAATATTAAACCGATAAATATATTCAGTTCTCACCATAAATATGGACGTATGATTGCTTCAGTTCTACGATTATGCAAATGAAACTTTTCTGTGATACAAATGTGAAAAAAATGTGCAAATCGAATGCGCGCTACAGGAATCGTCCTATACAATTTGTTCAAAACATTTTTAACTTGTTAAAATTCATAAAAGAAATGGTCGTGTCAGATGCTCGTTGCACAAAAATCACTCAAGTAGGACATCCATAATGCATGGAAGTTTGATATGTTGTATTTGCACATGCATCAGACTACGAGTACGTACCGTACTGGAACCCACAATACTCTGTACTCGGTATTGTTTGTTGTATGTGCTTTTGTAAAAGACGCTTTCTTTCGTTTCATGGTGACACGATTTGATCAGCAGAATCTCGTCCTCGTATTCACAGGAGTTACAAGCAGATACTCGTGTGGATTGCACGGAAAAAGTTACGAGTTTTACACATGAATTTTTCATGATTTCCTGTGTAACAAGTTTATCGTGTTCAATCAGTTCCTGGTGCCTTTTTGAATTCTATTTCCCAGCCACTTGAAAAGTTAATTTTTTTCTACCTTCCATTTTAATTCAAGGTAGTTTTAGCTACTTATGGCTGTGGAATTTGAAATGTGGGGGCTTACGAGGATGCCTGTGATCTATTTCTTGTATATATGTATACAAGAAGTACTTGGTATAGTATCAAATACGTGGAGTGCACTTGACTCACGCAATAATTCTGGATAAAAGGGCCGGTCTCATTATAGAATTCCTGTCTCCGAAATTCAATAAGCTACGCATACTATACGAGAGACCGGGGCATGTTGATACTGTTATTGCTTTTTGCTTAATTACACAAAGGATAGGTGAAAATATAAAGGCTAAATGATGTAATTACCCTATCTATCTGTAGGTACCTGCACTCGATAAAGACTGGAAGTTCTGCTTAGCCAGGGTGACTGTGATTGTCCTTGCTTGTTCGTGAAATTAAACCCCGGGGCAAACATCAGGCATTATCTGTATCTATCTGTACTAATAACAAAACTTAACGAACAAATGTAATATTTATTATTTTACGAGTAGATGTGGTTAAAAACCCCTTGTCGTTCGTCCATGATAAATATGACCCCATTACACTTAGAGATAAAGAAGAAGGCTCTGAAAGAGACCATAGGGCTACAGCAGTACACTAAATTTAAGGCAGGCGACCTTGTCGGAGCACTTAATCGACTCAGTAAACGGTAACATGCTAAAGGTGTATGATTTTGAGAAATCATATATGGCGGCTCTCGGAGATCGTGTATCATGGCAATTTTGTCTACCAGATTTTGAAGAAGGTGCTTCAGTTTGGTACACGGATGGCTCTAAAGCCTCGTGTACACTAGCAAGTAACTTGCGACATTTCTTGCAAGAGTAATTTGCTGCGATGTTTACACTATCTGTCAAATTGCAGCAATTTTATTCTAGCAAGTAGCTCTACAAAAATCTTTCAAGTAAAACTTGCTCTTCCGTGTACACTTCATCATCAAAGTTTCGTTGAACTGTCAAAACGAAAAAGAAAAATACCACAACTCTGGATATAGTACCACATTGGTAATGAACAAAAACGTGTCCTCGGAGCTCCTCTTGGATTTTCCGTTCATATTTCGCACGTAAACTATAGAACTATGAGACCTAAAACTGAACTTAACCTCACTTCCAATGCAACTGTACTGACTTACTGAAAAATTTCGGAACCGATCGGAACTTTCTTGCGAGATTTCAACTCTCGCAAGTAGCGTGTACATTCACAACTTGCTTGAAAAGGCAAGCATTTGCTGGCTAGAGCAAAAACTTGGGCAAATGCGCTCCCGGAATCGTGTACACATTCAGCAATAAATGTCTTAGAGCAACTCTAACAAGTTTTACTTGCCAGTGTACACAAGGCTTAAGACTTAAGGCCGTGACACAATAAAAGCAGAAAGCAGCGGCAGCGACAGCAACGTCGATAGTGCTGCTTTTGCTCTGCTTAATGAATTTAAATAAAAGCAGAAGCAGAGAGGAATGTGTATATGCTAATTGCCACCAAAACTAGAAGCAAGGAAAAATGTGTCCATGCTAACTGACAACAATCACAAATATTTTAGTCTCATGTTTGAGCGGACGAAAATATTTTGTTTCCGTTGATTTTTCTCAGCTTTTAGTTTAAAATGATCATTAAATACGAGTATATGGAAACAATTTTGACACATTTAACATTTCCATTGCTGACAACTTAACCAATTCTTAAGGGCTTTACGTTGGCAGTACTGAAGCAGAAGCAGAATTTTAGAATTTAGAACGTAAAACCAGCACTGTTTTCGTCTCTGCTTCTGCCGCTTCTTTCATTTAAACAGGCGCCATATGATCCTGTGCTTTCTAAAAAAATTCTGCTTCTGCCACTGCTTTCTGCTTTTATTGTGTGACGGCCTTTATAATGGAACTGGAGCGGGCGTATGTGGACTCAATTGTAAAATATGGATGGCAATGGGACAAACATTGTGCGTGTTAAATAAACCAAAAGGCGGTACAGTTATTATCTTATTTGACAGCCAAGCGGCACTGCTAGCGCTGAAGTGTTATTGTTTCAGTTCAGTTTCAGACTGTCATTCTCTTCTTAAAGAGCTAGCACATCATAACAGTCTAACCCTAATGTGGGTACCAGGACATAAGGGTATACGGGGGAACGAATCGGCTGACCAGCTGGCTAAGCGGAAAGGCAACTCAACAATAATTGGCCCGGAACCATTCTGTGGAGTATATAAAGGCTTCATTAAGGATGATATTTTAAAGTGAGTAAATCTTCAGGTGGGAAATTATTGGAATTTACTTTCGGGACTTAGACAGTCACATAAATTCCTGACTTTCTCATGTAAGAGAGCGTCCTTTCTTTAAACACGTATAACGCGAGCGTTGTAATGGGATATTTTTCAGAACATTGTTTCCTCAATTATCACCTTAAAATCATCTGTAAAGTATCACTAGACGCATATCGATCCTGTGAAACCCCATTTGAAACCACTGCACACATTCTATTTGAATGTGACGCAGTTGCCAGATCAAGAAGACTCTCGGTAAATTTACTCTCACCTATGTCGAAGATTCGCTGTGTAAAATCATCTTCTTTCTTAAAGGAATAGATATGGCCTAAGGTTAAGAGCCAGAAACAAAAGACCTCTCAGGTCGTGGCTCGAGAGGCTGAATCACCAAATAACAATAATAATTTGCTTTCGAAAATCTGCCAATGGTCTGGGCGAAACTTTATTATTTTTCGGGTCAAAGTCCGGAAGCGGTCAAAGTCGGAGTGTATCATGAGTTGCTTCGAGATTATTAGATTTCTTGGAAAATTATTTTTATTCTTAATATAAAAATATTTAAAATAGAGATTTTTAGCCGATTAAACATTGAAAAAGCCCGTGTAGACTATTCGAATTTCGGTATATTATGTACACTAAAAGCCCATAGAAGTAAAACGAACGAATTTGCTGCCTTATCAGACTTAAGAGATATGACGAATTGTTAAAACGTATACAAACCCATTACTTCCACTTGGGGTTTGAATTTCGAAAAAATTGTGAAACAGGTTTTTAGACGATTTCATAAGAAGCAACTTGATATCTAATGAGATATGACGGATTTTGAAAAATTTGTGAAAACGTAAGCAAACCGTTCACACCCCCTTGGTTCTGGAAATTCGAAAAATCGTGAATTGGTTGGCCGTAATAATTAATTTTATATCTCATCAGAACTTAGGAATGGCAAAAATTGTGAAAACATGTACAAACCCTTGTGGGTTGAATATCGAAAAATTGAGAAATGGGTTTGTAGGCGATTATATAAAAAGTCTGTGGAAATGAAAAGCGATCTAATATCTCATCGAACTTAAGAAATATGTCGAAACTTTGAAAAGCATACAACCTCCTTACACCCATGAGGATTGAATATCTAAAATACTAAAATTGACTTTTTTTATATAGGAAACCTTAGGAAGTAAAAATGAATTCGATATATCACCAGATATGCAACCTCCTTACACCCACTTGGGGGTTGAATATCCAAAAATCCTGAAAGGAGTTAATAAATAAATATGAAGACAGCACGAGAAAGTAGGAACCAATTCAATTTCTTATCACTTCTAAAAGAAATGACGGAACTCGTGAAAACGTGTTCAACCCGTTTATACCCTCTTAGGGGCTGAAAAAGGAAAAAACTTAAAAACAAGTTTTAGGCGATTATTACGCAAGCACGTGAAACTGAAAATATATTCGATATCTGATAAGACGTGGGGATATAGTAGAATTCGTGAAAAAGTTTACAACCACCTTCGCACCCCCTTAGGGGTCGAATTTAAAAAAACCCTGAAAACACTTTCTAGGTATTTATATGAAGAAGTCGTACAATAAAAATGAATTCAATATTTGGGAAGACCTAATAGATATGACGAAAATCGTGAAAATATATGCATTCCATTTTCACTGATCATTTATTTTGCCCCCCCTCTGAACGCCAATGGAAATTTGAAATTTTTTTTTATTTAAATTAGTTTTCTAGTTAATTTACATAAACGTACTGAGTTTCAACTTTGTAGCAAAAGCCGTTCTATAGATAGGAAAAACACCCCCCACCCCTGTACCATACTACCCCTATAAAAAATTATATTTTTCCAAGATACTACTAATATAGCTCTATCCAAATACCAAGTTTCAGCTTTATATCATTATAGGTTGTCGAGATATTAAAATCGGAACTTTTTCCTTTTCACCCTCCCCCACCCTCACCCTCTACACCCACACTTCCTAAATTTTGTTTTCCGCTAGGGGTCTATTAGGCCTACTTTTGGTAAAAATTTTAAGTATCTATCTTACACGGTTCTTGAGATATGAGACGTGATTTTTTTTTTTTTGAAAAATTTTTATCCCCTCCACTTTCATGCTCCACCGCCCCCTTAAAAAATTTGGCTTTCAGCTAACTTCATTTGTCAACTTTTATACACAAACCAAATTCTATTTATCTAGTACAATTAGTTCATGAGATATCGTATTCTAAAGTTTTTCATCCCCCACCCCCGTACGTCACTGCCCCCACTCAAATTTTTGTTTCCGATCTATTTTCCTAGTATACCTACAGATATTCATTAAGTTTCAATTTTGTGACATTAACCGTTTAGGAGATATGGATTTTAGAATGTGTCGATCTCACCTTTTTTGCATTTCGGACGCATTATTTTTTCCCCCACTCCCGAACCCCTTCACCTATATCGGCAATTTTTTTGCTAATGGGTCCACTACCAAAGCTCTATATAAATTTAAAATTTCAGCCGCCTAGCATAAGCGGTTGCTGAGATCTAGAAACCAAAATTTTCCGTCTAAAACACTTCCCCCTCCTCCCCCCTTACACCCCCATCCCTCCAAATTTGGTCACTTCAGGGAGCCTACCCACTCTACCCAGGAAAAAAAATTCAACTAAATAGCTTGTAGGGTTTGGGTGCTACGAGCCTTCAAACAATTTTGCGTACACCGGTAGACGAACGGCGTACGGCGTACGGCGTACGGCGTACGGCGTATGGCGTACGGCGTACGGCGGACAGACGGACTGAAATTTTTTTTTGCTTTTTTCGTGTCTACTCGTCATGAAACGTAAAAAAAAAAATTTTGAGGGTAGCAAATTTTTTTTTTTTAAAAATCGATAACAATACTGTATTATTGAAATAATAAAGTAAAACAGATAGATAGATTAGAAATAGGGGTTGGTATGCTTAACCTCTGTCACTGTAGCCATAGCTGGGCCTATTGTAACGTCCCCCCGGATTGACTATGATTCCTCTTCAATCCCTGCGCTTTCAATGAAGCTTAGTATTTTGCGAAGAGGAATGGTCAGGAATTGCTATGGGTCCATGAAACTCTGACCGAAGTGACGAAGTCTTTTGTGAGCTAAACCCTTATATTCACAGAGTATATGCTCTGGTGATTCGTCTTCGTCATTGCATATTCTGCAAATTTTAGTCTCAAAAAGATCAATCCTATTGAGATGCTTCCTCATCTGACAATGTCCAGTCAGGGCTCACACTAGGGTTTCGGTCTCAATCTGCTTAATTTTAGATAATCAGATGTTCTTTTTTCCGAATGCTTTGGCATAAAAAGCTTTGAGTGCCTATTGCCCGGTGCCAAGTCGCAGTGTATGGCACTTTGCGATTTTTGCCACATTCGGATGTTCATTCTGGCTGTGCTTAATGGTATCCCACAGAATGGATATGGTCCCATGAAGTCAGCTTCTGAACCTTTCCTAGCTATTAAGTCGGCCATTTCAATACCTTTATAGCCGCAGTGTCCCGGAATCCAAATGAGGTTAACTCTAGTCTTATTTCCGAATTCAATCAGTCATTGGAGGCAATTCCAAAGAAGTTTGGAGTAAATTTGAACGAACTGAAGAGCCATTATTGCTGCCTTGCTGTCCGAGAGAATATATATTTGTTGGTTTTTGTAGCCCCGTCTGATATTTTCTCTAATGCATAGTTCAATAACATGAGTTTCCGCCTGAAAACAGTGGATGTTATGTGCATGCTACAGTAGAATTTGACATTTGGGCGCACTCCATAAGCTCCTGCTCCTACACCTTGATCCGTTTTAGATCCGTCTGCGTAGCAGATTATGGATCCTGGTTTTGGAGTGTGTTTGTTTGTGGCCCAATCCTCCCTTTCAGGTAGGACAACTTTGAATGGCCTTGTGAAATTAAATTTCGGTACCATTGAATCAGAAAGAGGTATCGCTAGTATGGGGTCCTTATTGAGTTCCGCGGAAAGAGTTGGGCAAGCTGTTTTGCGCTCTGACTCGTCCTCCGAGCTCAAAAGTTTGTATGTGGTGTACCTAAAAGAAAACAAATAAATGATAAAAATTAATAAAGTTGCGCACAGAACATTGGCAAATTTTATGTATAAGAGTATCTACAATTTATAGATAATGTTATACTTGAAAAGAGAACAACAGATTAGTCTAATTCCAGCTCGCAGATACAAAACGTAGTGAATCTTTTCCTACATCAATTCTGTTGAAAACGAATATAAACTCACAAAAAAGGAGATATACCATAAGATTTAATACGTTCCTTAAAAATATTTGCTTGACTACCAAGGGAGTGGATTTTCGCGGCGTTTGTTGTTGTTAAACGCTGCGAAATGACATACTTTGCATAAAACAGAAACTGATAGACTACCCTTTTAATTTTGTACATTCGGGACATGGTCGACAATTCTTTGATAGCAGAATCGTAAAAAATTTTAACTTGCAAGCTGGCCCTTTTCCCCGAGACAAGAAAAAGGAGTGGCGCCTAAGATTTACTTCAAGGCATCATTCATTCGACGGTATGATGACCGAATAAAAATGCTATTACTGAAGCATTACATCGCTCGAAGGATTTACTACGTAGAGCTGTAACTGGTTACTTTCGACGTTTCGGTATAATCCAATTTCGCGGTAAAGCTTAATGTCTAATAAAATTGCATAGTGGTTGAATGTACCAGTGTTTCATTCTGAATCGAATTTAGCCGACTATTGCGGTATGAGTATGTCCTGTGTCCGAACATAAATAAACAAATGAATGTTTTGGTAGTTTATTGTCAATTAATTGTCAAGAGTCTCAGCATTTATAGCGCACTAAATAAAATTGCTGAAGGGAATTCAACAAGTGATTGAAGCTTTATGGAGTGAATCCGTGAGGCTTAATTGAATGCGCAAAATTCACCACGGCCTTAGGGGTAGTATGGAGGGTGTATTTCTCCTAAAAAGCTTGTGTCCCCCATAATTTTGTCTTAAGTTTACAGGAACTGGAAGAGCTCCTTAAAAGTTCCTGTGAACCTACCATTTTCATTAATTTCAGCCATAATACATCAGCGGGCAATACAATACCTTTTCATAAGTGCCATGGACCTTCTGCCAGACTCTTGTCCGTGTCGTAGCCCGAATTTCTTAAGTCCATGTTTTCTTATGTTGGTCGTAAATCACCTGCTGCTTTGATTATGAAAAGCCATCCTCATACTGCTCTAAGTCCTGTGAAATTCGTGTTTTCTTCACCGCTATAAATATTCATTTTTATGAAAGTCAAAAGAGAAAGAGTCCGCTTCTCCAGGTACACACCGACATTGGTGCACAGCCATGGTATACGGCTTTTCGTAAAATACGCTACCCTACTTTTTTTAGTTAAGTGGGACGCATCCTTACAATCTACCATCTGACGACAGTAATTTCGGCAGATCGTCCTTTCGCAATTTTCTTCAGTCTCCTGCGGTGTATTGCCTTGTTACCATATTTTAAGCTTCTAAAGGATTTTTCTTTTATTTGCATAATTAAATCAGGTAAGCTCGCGACATCGTTCATATGTTTCTTCGCGTTTAGGTAAAATCGCTTCACTCACTTAGAAAAGTGAAATTGAAAATTTTCCTGTGCAATTTCCGTTGCTTGGTTTTCGGTATTTCGTTTGCTCAATTCCGAAATTTTAAGTGGTTAAATCGAGGAAAACGGAAGTTTTAATGAACCGTACGTAAGAGGAAATAACGTTGCAAAATAAATAATTGCATGGCGGAAATTTTCTTGAATAATTTATATTTCGATACTAAATGAACAAGTTTCAGTGATGGAACAGGACGAAGAAATTCTGTTTTTGGAGCAGAACAAATTGGAACGTGCCCTCTTAATATAATTCCTATGAGATTATAGAAAAGGTAGGACATGGCATTCGTAGAACAAATGATAGTGTCGATGTTTGCCAAGGTATAGTGCATGAGGTGGTATTGTCTTCCTGCCTTAAAATGTAATTAGTGCGAAAAAGCAATTGGTCGATTTTATAGTTCACTAAGGAGTTTAGTAATTTTTTGTACCTTTACAGTAAACAATTTGTAATACTCTAAGAGACTATTCGAATTTCGGTATATTATGTACACTAAAAGCCCGTAGAAGTAAAAACGAATTTGTTGCCTTATCATACTTAAGAGATATGACGAATTGTTAAAACGTATACAAACCCATTACTTTCACTTGGGGTTTGAATTTCGAAAAAATTGTGAAACAGGGTTTTAGACGATTTCATAAGAAGCAACTTGATATCTAATGAGACACTAGGGATTTTGAAAAATATGTGAAAACGTAAGCGAACCGTTCATACCCTCTTGGTTCTTGAAATTCGAAAAATCGTGAAATTAGTTTTTAGGTTATTACATCAAATGTCGTAATAACCAATTTTATATCTCATCAGAACTAAGGGATGGCAAAATTTGTGAAAACATATGCAAACCCTTGGGGGCTGAATATCCAAAAACTGAGAAATGGGTTTATAGGCGATTATGTAAAAAGTCTGTGGAAATGAAAAGCGATCTAATATCTCATCAAACCTAAGAAATATGTCGAACCTTTGAAAAGCATACAATAAGGGGGTTAGGATTGAATACCTAAAAATACTGAAATTGACTTTTTGGCGCTTATATAGGAAACCTTAGGAAGTAAAAATGAATTCGATATATCATCACATGTAAGCAATATGTAAGAATCTGTGAAAACATATGCAAACTCCTTGCACCCACTTGGGGGTTGAATATCCAAGAATCCGGACAGGAGTTAATAAATAAATATGAAGACAGCACGAGAAAGTAAAAACCAATTCAATTTCTTATCACTTCTAAAAGATATGACGAAATTCGTGAAAACGTGTTCAACCCTTTTATACCCTCTTAGGGGCTGAAAAAGGAAAAAACTTAAAAACAAGTTTTAGGCGATTATCACGCAAGCCTATGAAAGTGGAAAGATATTCGATATCGATCAGACCTGAAGGATACGGCAGAATTCGTGAAAAAGTATACAACCCCTTCACACCCTCTTTGGGGTCGAATTTCAAAAAATCCTGAAAACGCTTTTTAGGTATTTATATGAAGAAGCCGTAGAATAAAAATGAATTCAATGGAAAGACCTACTAGATACGACGAATATCGTAAAAATATATGCGTTCCATTTCCACTAATCATTTTTTTCGCCAGTCTTCCGAACACCAATGGATATTTGAAATTTTTTTTAATCTAAATTAATTTTCTAGTTGATTTAGTTTCAACTTTCTACCATAAGCCGTTCTATAGAAAGCAAAAACACCCCCCACCCCAGTACCATACTACCCCTATAAACAATTATATTTTTCCAACATGCTACTACTACATGTCTATCCAAATACTGAGTTTCAGTTTTATATCATTATAGGTTCTCGAGATATAAAAATCGGAACTTTTTCTTTTTCACCCTCCCCCACCCTCACCCTCTACACCCACACTACCAAACTTCTTTTTTCTGATAGGGGTCTATTAAATCTACTTCTGGTAAAAATTTTAAGTGTCTATCTTACACGGTTCTTGAGATATGAGACGTGATTTTTTAAAAAAATTCTTATCCCTTCCACTTCCATGCTCTACCTCCCTCTTAAAAAATTTTACTTTCATCAAACTTTATTTGTCAACCTTTATACAGAAACTGAATTTTATTTTTCTAGTGCAATTGGTTTGTGAGATATAGTTATCTAAAGCTAAAGCTAAAGTTATCTATCTAATCCGCGTGCCACTACCCCACTCAAAAATTTGTTTCCGATCTATTCTCCTAGTAAACCTACAGATGTTTATTAAGTTTTAATTTTGTGACATTAACAGTTTAGGAGATATGGATTTTAGAATGTCTCAATCTCGGCTTTCGAGCGTCTCGGACGCATTATTTTTCTCCCCACTCCTTCACCCTTTCACCTATATCGGAATTTTTTTTGCAAATGGGTCGACTATTGACTATTCCAAGTTTCAGCTTCATAGCATAAGCGGTTGCTGAGATCTAGAAACCAAAATTTTCCATCTAAAACGCTTCCTCCACTTCCCCCCCTCACACCCCCATCATTCAGATTTTTGTCACTTCAAGGGGCCTACCCACTCTAGCCACAAAAAAAATTCAACTAAATAGCTCAAAGGGTTTGGGTGATACGAGCCTTCAAAGAATTTTTCGTACACCGGTAGACGTACGGCGGACAGACGTGTCTACTAGTCATGAAATGTGAAACAAAAGTTTTCAGGGTAGCACATTTTTTTTTTAAATCGATCACAATACTGTATTATTGAAATAATAAAGTTAAATGTGACATGTTTGTGTTTGCTTATTATTATTATTATTAATTTATTGATAATATAAATGAATATGCTTTAAGCCAATGATCGGCAGATGAATTCCCAGACGTATTTTGAAGGGCAAAGGACACATCAATCGAGAATTGGAAAAATTCAATGAGATCAATCAACACATAATAATTGGGGGAAAAAACAAGATATAGGTCAAAAGGATAGAAAGTATAAAACACTATATATGTTTATTATATAAATTTAATTTATTTGTTTTAAAGCTACAAACTTCACACTTTATAAACATTATTTTCTTTTAAAATTTGAAATCACGCTTTACGCAAAACCATGAAACAAGTGAATTGAACAACGAAGCAGTCAAGTTAATACATATCACAAATTACTACTCTTGAAATATTAAAATTACATGCAAAATGCGTAATTTTATACACAATGACAATTTTACATATTAAATGTGGAAAATCAGTCAGTAAATTTATGAATTAAATGTGTAAAAATATGCAGTTTTAAGAATTACTCTCAATTTTATTAAATTTAATGAAAATTCGTAAATTTATTACATCAATGCGGAATATTGTACTGCTTGAAGGATAGTAATTTTCAGAATTTTTTTTACTGTGTTGTAGTTACTGTGTTTACGTTTCTAATTATGCAGGACTTTGCATACGAAAAATCGGAAAAACACAAGTTTTCCTATGTGTCCACAACCAAAATCCATTTTGGGTGTAGGGGTTGGTGACTATCCAAACTCTTTAAATTTTAGTAAATTTACTACTAAAATAATAGGAAATTGAATTCCTACTATGGTGCATGTAATTTTACACCTGTGTGATTTTACCACATGATTATGTAATTCTTTACAACGCAAATGTAGTATTTTTATATATATATAGTAAAGTTACTATAATATGTAGTTGGTATTTTTTCATCACATTGATTGTAAGATTGATGTAAGTAATGTAAACATACATATATATTAATGCAATTTGACTTATTTCTGTGATAATGATACATGCTACATCTTGCAACTTTGCCTAAAATATAGCGTACATTTATTACATTTTTATAGTAAAAGAAAATCAAGAAAAAATACGGAATAATAATTTACTCACGTTTAATTCTAATAGATTAAAAATATTGTTTCCACACATCCTGTTCAGTTCCTCCTTTTCTTTCACACAATTTAATAAAAAAAACTTATACATAAGTTTTATAATATTTATTTTATTTTTAATTTTTGATGAAAGTAGATTAACAATTTACACATTACAAATTAAATATAAATATTATGAACTAAAAACTACGTAAAATTAAATTATCACCTCAGTATATTCAAGAGGTTTTTTTGCTCTTTTATTCAAATTTTTCCTCAAACAATAATAGAAAATAAACTGATAAAAACAAATAAAAAAACATGTATAAAATTCTAAATAGCATATTAAAGTTGTAAAAGCGGCAGCTTGATCTCTTAGCACTAAATCTCACATATTGTTAACAAATGTATATTATATTGAATAAAATCTATCTATCTATCTAAATTTATCACCTCATACTTACTTCAAAAGATAAAACACCAAAAAACCAAATCACAATTAGACGACGCACCGGCATCAATTTTAAACACCAAATGAATAGGAACAATTCTGTTCGTCAATTGAGGCGATTTTGTTTTTCTACAGCTTCACGATTCATTATTATGACATGCGACGTACTTTTACGCAAAATATTGCAAAACTTCGATACACATATTGACGTAAAATTAAATTAAAACTGTTTATATTTGCATAATCTGAAGTAAAATTATACAAAATATATGTAAATTTGCATAATATTTGTGTGAATACGAAAAACGCATCTTTTTCATGTAAATATCACCATAAGTTTAAATTTTGTGAAGAAAAATGCGTGATTTTATATCTTTCAAAGTTGTGTAGTTACTTTCAGTTTTTAGAGTGCAGATGAAGTTTTACTAAACACTATTATGCTAAAGCAAAGAAATTTTCCCAAGAAATTCTTCAAATTATTCCCACAAAAAAAAAATTCACAGGCCACGAAATTTGTATCGGTAATTTTTTCGCTATTTTTAAATGCTTCGATGTTTTATGTCCTGAATTGTAATTCGGGATATGAAACGTCGTATTTAACTTCAAAAATTAATCCGATTACGGAGCAAATTGGTGGATACTTATTCCTTCAAAGAAAATTGGCATAAAGCTATTTTTTTCGAACAGCAACATCTTTTGCTTAAAATTTACCTTTAAATAAACATTTATTTTCCCTGCCATTTCGCTTAATACAGCAAAAACAAATTTTGTTTAAGTATCTATTTATTGACTATGTTTTTCCACAGTTATTTGCTATTTTTAATTGGCTTGGTGTTTCATATCCTGAATAACAACTTATTTTACTTCAAAAAGGTAATTTGATCATAACTGAAGTGAAGATTTATGTCTTGAAAGAAACTTTTCAGTTTGTTATTTGTTTACCAACAAAGACATCTGCTGCGTCGTACCGAACTACAATTTTACATCATACCTTATTAATAATAAAGTATTTACACTCTAGATGAAATCATAGAGTGTTATAAGTTTAATCCAGCGCGAAAAGTTTGTAACGCATAGAACCTAGTCTCGACCCGAACAAAAATTATTATATGTTCAGTTATGGCCAAAAACTCCAAATCCGTTTGCTGTCTTGCCGTTCGTCCGTTCGTTTGCAAGATAACTAAAGAACCTAAGAAGTTGAAATTTGATCACCATCTGTAAAATGGAAAAATTAGGCTACGAATGGGCGATATCTTTCCACTCCTTCGAGTACTTCCCATACAAGAGGCCTTAAAACACGAATTCATGATTTTTTCCTGAATGCATTAAATTAAGAACTTGAAATTTTGAACACATGAGCTTTTTTCATCGCATCAAGCTGCGCACACTCTTAGGTATCTGCCCAACTAAACCATTTAGTCGGTGTCCATAAGCACATTGCTCAAACCACTTGGCCGATAGTTACAGTCGATTCGTACTCACATCACTCTAACACCTACAATGTCACAAATGTTTGCTTGTATGGAAGCTCTTGCCTGAAAAACATACCTTCTTCATGTCAATATCTTTTCCAACTTTCTATTGAACACGGATAGACTAAATTGAAATTAAATAACTTCAATTTCTGTCTTTTTATAGGAAACTACTGTAGCACGTTTCAGCCTTCGTCCTTACACAATCTCATAAATCAAACGGCCGAGATTTATGAGCAAAAGGCCGACATCTTCGATAAAAAACTCATAAATTGCGAAAGTCCTTGCTTAGTGGAGTGCACAAGCTTTCCATATCGTGCTGAATAATCACACGGGAAATATTCCTGGGAAATAACTTTTTCGAAATAACACAACATAATTTTTTGAATACTAAATCGAATCCAACCAATCGAAAATTATTATTATTGAGCATAACCATGGCATATAAGCGGTAATTGAGATCTTTCATAAAGAATGATTCTTGTCCAATTTTTTTCTGACTTTGCCAATCAATCAGCCTTTGTTTTCATGCTTAAATTGGCTTCCTGGTATGTCTTGTATAAGATTGACCATTGATTGAGTCCCAAACCGACAATGTAATTTTCTGCTTAAACCAGTTAATTATTACATTAAAACAGTCTGGGCGTAACTTTATTATTTTTGGATAGAAGTCCGGCACGCGTTTTATGCTGAGATGCGCTGCGTTAAGCCCGTTCCGGGCTTCTACTAAAAAACATAGTCTTGAATGATAGCCAGAACCCCTTAGTGGTTAAATAATCAGGAAATACTGAAAACGGTTCTTAGCCTCACTATATAGAAAGCTTGTTCAAGTAAAAAACAATTATATACCTCATTGGACCTAAGAGATATGTCGGAATTCGTAAAAGCCTGCACAACTTAGGACTTGCAGATTGCGAAAATCTGAAATTAGTTTTTAGACGATTATATATAAGTTCCATAGAAGTAAAAGCGAAGATAACATCTCGATATTATATTAGACCGAAATGATTTGTCAGATTTCGTGAAAACTTACCCCCTTGAGATTGTGGTAAAAACCATATGCGAGCTCATGACATTTTTTTCAGGGCCTAGTCATTTCGACTCATTAATACACAATTCTTGTATTCCGTCACTCCGTTCTTAAACTTTATAGATTTCATCTAGAATAAAATAATTAGTACCCTATTACTCATACTATGGTATAATTAAAACTTATTA
Organism: Beris morrisii; assembly: GCA_951812415.1. NCBI lineage: Eukaryota > Metazoa > Arthropoda > Insecta > Diptera > Stratiomyidae > Beris > Beris morrisii. The sequence goes on from OX638311.1 coordinate 33,720,730, forward strand.
AGTAGCACTATGTTTAAAGTGTTTTAGCAAGCTCTAATTACACTACTTCGGAACCATACGAGTTACTTGGTAAAGTGTATCATTGTAGAAAATGAGTTTGGCGTCTTAAACATAATCAGCTAGATATGCAAATTAAACTGATAGGATGTCAAAACTTTTCCATGATGTCTCTAATTATTCTTGGAAATTTATGTTCGTTCGGGGAGATTTAATGCCATTCTACTTTGCACGCTAAAACTTTAGCCATACTTACATGATTTAGTACGGCCATTTTGTGTCCTTAAAAATCAAGACGAAAATTCAAAGATATTATATTTCCTTGCATACGTGCATATGTATATATATTTCTAGCTTACAGACAAATTACAGGAGTTGAGTAAAACAAATTTCCGCTTTGTGACTTCTCGCATGGAGGTCAACCCGTGCAAGTTATACAGGAAACTCGAGTTTGTCTACTAACAAGAAGTTGTAACTCTACACCCACTGGACACCTATAAACTAGATAAAAAAAAACTTTTACTTATCGGAATAATTTTGCTGTTACTAAACTTTAGGAGCCCGGGCCGTACTGTTTCTACCTCAGTTTCTGTTTGTATTTGTTCTACTAAGGCGCTATGTGCAACGCTATAAATATTCGCGGATATAACATATGAGATTTGATCAGGGGAATTCAGATAATTACACACAGGCTGATACTTTTAAGAATACACCCGTAGCCTCTTACTTTCCCTAAAAATGGTAAATGGACTTCAGATCATAGGCTTATTGTGTCGTGACTTACAGAAAAAAAATGATACTCGGAACAGGAATTGTACCTGGGTGTCAGGATTGAATTGATATTGAGATACTGAGGCTTGCGAAATAGTCAAATAGTCGGGAAAATTGTCAAATATTTGACAGCGTGGCATAAAGTGTAATACTAGCTTTAGTGTTTGTAGCGAGAAATTTCTTATGACAGTCACTGGTCGCGCTAAACCTGCGTTTAGCGGCAGATCGCATCACGTTAGGCACAGCTATTGCCCGGCATTAAATGTGTATTACACTGTATGCCACTATGTCAAATATTTGACTGTTCTGGCAGGCAAATGCAGTTTATGTTTTTGATCTGTTTTGACCAAAAAAAATCTGCCAACAGTCTGGGCGCAACTTTATTATTTTATGGGTAAGAGTCCGAAACCTGTTTAATGCTGAGATGCGGTGTAGGTTACTATTTGGAACGTTATTTTTTAGGTCAGAACTAAGAAATATGTAGAAATTTGTGAAAACAAATACAACCCCCTTGCATCCACTTTGGGGTTGAATATCCAAAAATCCTGAAATGGGTTTTTAGATAAATGTAAAGAAAGCCCGAGAAAGTAAAAAACAATTCAATGTCTTATCACTCCTAAGAGATATGACGGAATTCGTGAAAACGAGTTTAACCCGTTTATAACCTCTTAGGGGTTGAAAAAGGAAAAAACTTGAAAACGAGTTTTAGTCGATTATAAAATAAGCCCATGGAAGTGAAAAGTTATTCAATATCTAATCAGACTTGAGTGATATGGCCGAATTCGTTAAAATGTATATAAACCCTTTACACCACCGTGGGGGTTGAATTTCAAAAAATACTGAATACACTTTCTATTTATATGAAGAATCAGTAGAATAGAAATGCATTTAATATTTGGAAAAAGCTAATAGATATGACGAAAATCGTGAAAATATATGATTTCCATTTGCACTGATAATTTATGTTGCTCCCTTTCGAACGCCAATGGATATTTAAATTTTTTTAATGAAAATTACTTTTCTAGTTGATTTACATATACATACCGAGTTTCAACTTTTTTGCATATGCCGTTCTATAGTTAGGAAAAACTCCCTCCGTACTATACTGCCCCTATAAAAAATTATGTTTTTCCAACATGCTACTACTATAGCTCTATCTACATACCAAGTTTCAGCTTTATATTACTATAGGTTCTCGAAATATAAAAATCGAAACGTTTTCTTTTTCACCCTCCCACATCCTCACCCACAAACATTTTTTTTCTGCTAGGGTACTATTAGGCCTACTTCTGGTAAAAATTCTGAGCATCTATCTTACACTGTCCTTGAGATATGAGACGTGATATTTTAGAAAAACTTTTATCCCCTCCACTTCCATGCTCCACCACCCCCTAAAAAAATTTTACTTTTATCAAACTTTATTTGTCAATCTTTATACACAAACCGAATTTTATTTTTCTAGTGAAATTTGTTCGTGAGATATCGTAATCTAAAGTTTTTCACTCACCACCTCCGTACCCTACTGCCCGACTCAAAAATTTATTTCCGATCCATTCTCCTAGTATACCTACAGATGTTCATTAAGTTTTAATTACGTGACATTAGCCGATTAGGAGATATGGATTTTAAAATGTCTCGATCTTGCCTTTTTAGCGTTTCGGACGCATTATTATTCCCCCCACTCCTACACCCCTTCACCTATATCGGCAATTTTTTTGCAAATGGGTTCACTAACGAAGTTCTAAACAAATTCCAAGTTTCAGCCTCCTAACATAAACGGTTGCTGAGATCTAGAAACCAAAATTTTACGTCTAAAACACTAAGCTTATAAAGGGTTTTCCAATAGGGACTTGACAACTTTGAATTCAATTTGTGAACGCACCCTTTCACTAATCATCGAACTGTCACTGTCAATTTATTCAGTAAACTTAACATTTTTATCATGGTAAAGTACACGAAGGAACAACGTCTGCAAATTATAAAAATTTACTACAGAAATTCGGAGTCGGTGACCGCTACTTTAAGAGCGTTAACTCCGATTTTCGGTCGTAATTCTCGCCCTAGTAGACAGGCAGTAACAAGTTTAGTGCAAAAATTTGAGTCTACATATTCGTTGTGTGATGTTGCCGTGCCAGTGAGACAACGGGTTGGTCGAAGTGTCGAAAATATCGCTGCCGTTGAAACGTCCGTAGCAAATGATCCAAATCAGTCAATTCCACGGCGTTCTCAAGTGTTGGGCATCGCCCAGACCACGTTATGGCGAATTTTGCGTAAGGATCTTGGTTTACACCCATACAAGATCAAGCTGACTCAAGAATTGAAGCCGATGGACCATTTGAAGCGACGTACGTTCTCCGATTGGGCTCTGGAAAAGATGCGCCAAGATGATCAATTTCATCGCAAAATCATCTTCAGTGACGAAGCTCATTTTTGGCTCAGTGGGTTCGTCAATAAGCAAAATATGCGTTATTGGTCCGGTGAAAATCCACATGTGCTTCATGAAAGACCACTTCATCCACAAAAAATAACTGTTTGGAGCGGTTTGCATGCTGGCGGCGTCATAGGGCCATATTTTTTCGTCGACGATAATGATCGTCACGTTACTGTGAATGGTAATCGTTATCGCGCCATGATTACCGATTATTTTTGGCCCGAATTGGAAGATATGGACTTGGACAACATGTGGTTTCAACAGGACGGTGCCACAAGCCACACAGCACACGTTACAATCGATTTATTGAAGAGTAAGTTTGATGAGCGTGTTATCTCAAGAAATGGACCAGTCGATTGGCCGCCTCGTTCGTGCGATTTACCGCCTCTGGACTTTTTTCTTTGGGGCCACGTCAAGTCGTTGGTCTATGCCAACAAGCCGACGACGTTGGAAGAGCTCAGAGCCAACATTGAACACGAAATAGCAGCCATTTCGGCCGAAATGTGTGGCCGAGTCATCGAAAATTGGGTCCAACGAATCGACCGCTGCAAACGTGCCCGCGGTGGCCATATGAACGAAGTCGAGTTCCATTCATAAATGTTTTGATTGTACTTCAACCCGATAATAAAGTTTTTGAAATATCTCAAATGGTTTGCATTTTATTTTGAAAAAAAGTTGTCAAGTCCTTATTGGAAAACCCTTTACAAGATAAACGACCTGATATATATTTAGTATTGAACCTGTTTCATGGTATACAAATGCGATAATTTTATGTAGTATACCTTGCATTTTACTGCCATTCCCCTATTGTGTGGCGAGTATCGCAACTAAATGTCTTTGTTGGCTTATATCAGATACTGTCAAATCATTCCATATGTGCAGTGTATCATGTGCAGCTAGTTTCAATACTATTATTTCAATACCATGGTTTGTATACTATCTGTGTATCCATGGTATTAGCTAGAATTAATAAATGCGAAATTAAGCAAATTTTTAGCATAATATATAAAAATCATCACTATAAAGGGGAGATTGAAAATTTGGGGACTAATTTTGTTCGAAAATTGAATTATTTTGTCCATTAAAGTCGCACTTTTTTAAACAATAGACAACACTGGGAGCTTTTGTCTACGACAGCTAAGTGATCGTTAGTGTGAATTCGGTTCACTCAACAGACAATTGGTAGACGTACATCTTAAAATTTAACTTCTTTCCAATATGAGAAAAGATCCTTTCTGGAATTTCACACCGTTTGTAGCCTATCAGGTCTAAAGGGTATAACAGCATTCGTGGAAACATATTCAATCATCCTTTTTTTGTCCCACCTCTGTATCCTAATATCAATCTGAAATTTCTTTACTGAGATCTCTACTAAACCTACATACATACATATATGTACGCACAAAGTTTTAACTTTCTAGCGTAAGCTCCTTCTGTATCCTACTACCGTTTTCAAAAAATTGTAAATGTTTCACTGCTATTAGTCCTACCTATATACTAACTGTGTAAACTCCATCTTCCTTTCTTTAGCGGAGAGATAAAAATCATAATTTTCTTCGTATAATTCAACTTTGTGGTGGTAACCGTTCAGCACCGCTCCCACGCCACGACACAAAGTCACATAAATTGAAAATGGTCCTAACAATGACGTGTACTACTTGACCTAAGTACGAACACACCGTTAATTTGAAAAGAATGTTTTTTCGATATATAAAAGAGCAATCCATTGTAATCCCAAAAGATAAAAAGTGAAAACCCCAAGTTCAAATAACAGAAAATCACACTTCTATATGTATCTCCACAAATGTAGCCCTTTAAACAGTAAAGGCCAACATCGCAGAGTCCTTCAAACAAAACCCAATTGAATTCGTACCGAAGGACTTCCGCTTTAAGGTCTCTTTCAATGTGAAAACCTCAAAACTGGGAAAGAAATTCCTAAAATTAACGTTAGGCAGCTCAAAAATATCTTCTTCGTTTTTCGGGTCAACTTGAAACGGCTGATCCTGAGTGAAGTGCTTTTAAGATCCTATTATAAGTTCAGTAAAGGACTTCCTTCACGAAGTCTATCAAGCCAGGAAAGGCTGGCGCTACAATTTGGCTTCAATGTTTATTTTCGTGTTTTCTTGCCTTCCCCTTTTTCTGGGAAATATATTATCTTTCTAATATCGCTTCATCATAAAAAAGAGTTAAAGACTTTACCCTGAACTGAATGAACATAAAGAAGGAAAAATTGGACTAACCTAATCTTGGAAGGGCTTCTATTTCTATAAAGAATATAATTTCTTTGAATTATGTTCCAAGGATCGTAGTACAAAAGAGTGTCGACATGACCGACTCGGAATTGTTTTAATGCGGGATACCGTACACCGAAAAACAGAAAGTCCTTCTTTACTTATCATTTACGCTCAAGCAAGTGCTTCGTAAACCATTTAAAAGTAGGTGCTTGGTAATTTTCTATGCAGGGTTTTTGTTTTGATTAAATACGAAAACCAAGGGAAAGCAATTTTTTTCCGGTCCAAGAAAAGCAGGAAAATTCCGAAAAGAAAATATAAAAGGATTTGAGTTTGACCCTTTTCTCTTATTTGGAAAATATTTTGTTTGTATTACGCCCTTTTTTTTTGAAGTGGCTCGGACTTATTTTCGGTCATGAAAAATTATTGTTTAAGGTTTAAGGATAAAGCGATGTAATAACACAGTTGAAAGCAACGTGAATTCGTAGTTGAAGTTTGCCATTTGCATAGACTTAAATTTTCTAAAAGTCATTCCTATTTGAAATATACATATATATTATAATTTGGGATATAACTATGTTTTACGAGTACTGTAGTAGTTACGTAGTATATCCACCTCATGAGAACTATGTACAGGTAGCTCATTTTTTATAACCTAACATACTCGTAAGTAAGTTTTTCACCGCAGAGGATGGGGCATGCAATTATTCGAAACACCCTTACAGCTGGTGGTATACGAGTAACTGAGGACGCCTCCATATGTGTATTTCTGAATTCTGAACCAGAATTCAATTTAATGCGAATTTAAAGAAGCTTAAATTTGCTATAGTACTTTATGTTTAAGGCACATACACTGGAGTTCACCTCATATTTAAACCAATTTGTTTGTTCATTAAAACTTTGATTCTAATTGCAGGTTACACCTACTAATTACAGTCTGTTCCAAAACAATAATGTTAGTGCTTGAATCCTTCTTGGAACGGTTGTATCAATTCTACCACAGATGGAAAATTAAAATAAATACAACCAAAACTAAAGCAATATTCTTCACGAGAAAAATGAAGCGAATCTATTTGCCAGACCGCGAAATAAATTTTATCGGGGAACCCAACCCTTGGTCTTCTAATTTAATGTATCTGGGCCTTACGCTTGACAATAAACTCACATTTGCTAGCCACATCGAAAATATATGCTTCAAGGTCTCAGGATGCATTTATGCGCTGTACCCTCTTATAAACAGGAAATCCTTTCTTTCTGCGGAAAATAAAGTCTTAATTTTTAAAGTAGTAATTCAACCTATCATTTCCTACGGTGCTCCCATCTGGAGTCAATGCGCTAGCGTTCACAAGAAAAAACTGCAGGTCTGCCAAAAAAAGTGCCTTAAAATAGCAATGAATAAACCTTTCTATTATTCAACTAGAATACTACACGCTGATGCTGGTGTTTATACTATTCAGGAACTGGCCGAATCCAAACTCTCCTCATTTTTGCTACGGTCCCAGATGGTAGACAACCCGCTTATTGCATCTTTTCTATAACACATATATTTACATATATATTTAACCTATAGTAAGTAACTACTGAAATTCACTATTATTTTCATTTTATTTCATATTAGATTGTAAGTTAGTATGTAAGTTAGTTTGTAAGTTAGGTAGGATTTAACGAGCAAGGTTTTTATATAATTTTTCCTTGAACATGAATTAAAATAATAAACAAAGAACTAATCTTAGCAAAAAACCAAATTGTAACTACAGATGCAAAGATGTAATATCTGATCACTGAAATTGTTAATTGTACGTACTATTTTTTAAAAACTGAAATAAATTTATGTTATGTTTATGTTATGTTTAAAACAAGAGAGAGTGAAAATTCATTCATTCATTCATTCAATTCACAACGACATTTCGCGCCGTCTTTCGTGTTATCTGACTTACGTTTCAGAAGTAAAATTTTTTATTTACAGGGAACGCATTTTTTCCCGTAAAATTATCGAAAACTCTTTTTTGAGCCTACTGGAGACTAAACAGTTGGGCAACTTTTTAATCGTATCGAGCTGCACACACTGTTACCCGCCCGACTAAACTGTTTAGTCGATGTCCATGCGCACTTTGCTCAAACCTTTCGGCAGACAATTGATGCTCGTATGAAACTTATCACCACCGCTGGCAAAATATTAATGCTGTAATCTGCATTACACCAGGCACATCTATTTACACAAGATACAACCAAATACAGAGTGAAAATCGGTTACGCAGTGGCGTAAACACGTCTGTCGCACCCCGGCTTTAACCACTTCCCGGACTTTTCTCCGAAAAATAAAATAGTTGGGCCCAGACTATTGGCAGATTTTTTAAGTATTTCTTTTTCAATTTCAATGAAAACATAGTGGAAAAATATTGACATAATCACTTAAACCGATTTTTTGGCGATTATATGGAAAGCCCAATTTTTAGGCGATTGTCTATAAAGCACGTAGAAGTACTAGCGAATTCGATATCTCATTAAACCTAACCGATTTGCCGAAATTCGTGAAAACTTAGACAATCATCTTAAACCCTATTAGGTGGTTGCATCTTGAAAAATTCTTATATTGTTTCATTTTTGGCGATTGTATTTAAAGCTCTTGCAAAAAGCAAAAACAAATTCAATTTTCCATTCAACATAAAAAATGTGTCGGAATTCGTGAAAACGTACAAGCCTACTTTACACCCCATTATGGGTTCGATTTCGAAGAAGCCGGATATTTTAGTCAAAAGTTTCTCACACACCATCCTACCCCACACGCCACTGACCTCCTTAAGAGTTTAGATTCTAATTTTTTGTCTAGAACGGTCTCCCCACCCTCCCTAAATTCACCACTTAAAGTAGTTCGCCTAATGTACTCACCAAAAAAAAATTTAACTTAATATCTGAAAGGATTTGTGATCTACGAGCCTTAAGAGAACAGACGGAAATTTTTTTGATTTTTCTCTTTTGGGATCTATTAATCCTAAAACGTGAAATTACAAAAATTCGGATAGCGATTTTTTTTGGAATTTTTAGGTCGATCACAGTACTTAATTATATTATTTTTTTATATTAATATACAGGCCCTAACTTCCAGTTTTCTGCAATAATCTGTTCGTGAAATATCACGTTCTAAGGTTTTTGTCCTCCTTTCAAGCGTCTCTACCAGCTTTAAAAATTTAATTTTTATTGTGCTCTTCCAAGCCTTAAAACAACTTTCAAGTTTCTGGCGAGAATCAATAAATGTTTCTTAAAATTTAATTTACTATTAAAAATGGCATCGCATCAGAAATAAATTTAATTAAATTTGCTGAAGTATTCTAATTACCTACTTTTCAGTAAACTTTTTTGCCATCTTTGAATAGAGTACTTTCAGTTCGAGAGGAAAATTCGAAAAGAACGAAAGAAATAAAGTTTTGTCTCGAATATTTTTTATCTGCTGCTTGAAATAAAACGGACAAAAGCATATCTGAAATTTATTTGAAGTAAAATGAATTTCATCGGAATGGATTAAGAAAGGATTATTTGGGGATTAAAGGAGTTATGCAAGACTTGACTCAGTACTTTTCTCTTACGTACATCCCCGTTGAAGAAAAACAAAAATTGTACAAAAAGCAAATATTTTGTAATATATGATCGAAAATATTCTTACGTGAAATGTTATGTAAAGCTGTTTGTTTCCAAAATGCAGAAGAAATAATTCGTTCAATGTGCCCTTAGGCATGAAGCATGATATACTCGTCTCGTACAATAAGTAAGTTAAACATTACGTTTTCTTCAAGAATGTGTATTCTTCTTTATAAGAAAAACATTTAAATAATTTATGAACCGGATCCCGAGTAAAAGTCCCTTTATAAATCGAAACTATAAAGGAGCTTGGGAAAAAAATGCTTTTCAAGGAACAGCGTAGAAGAGTAGCGTAACCACTTCCCAGAATCCTGCTTTGTTTTTCATAATTATAATGAAAACCTGGAGTAGATGATCAATCTATTTAAGTTACATTGATCTGAAAGTGATAATTTTTTCGTGTTTCTTTAAGACGTCGAGGGTGCGAATTGCATTAAGGAACTGGCAATCTATCGCCATAAAACTTGACAAACAGCATACAACACTTATCAATGACATCAAAAACTACAACTTTCCAATAAAAAACGAGTTCTTGGCGTAACTTTATAATTTTTTTAGGTTAAAAGTCCGGAACGCGTTTAATGCTGAGATGCGGGGAAGGTTACTATGCGACTCACAACCTAAAGAATAGCCAGGAGGCAATTCGGAACGTTATTTTTTAGGTTGTCAATTGCATAGTAACCTACACCGCATCTCAGCATTAAACTCGTTCCGTACTTCTACGCAAAAAACAATAAAGTTGCACCCAGACTGTTGGTAGATTTTCTTTAAGTCCCGCATTGTAGGAAATCATTAGAAAAAGGCTCCTTAACATTATGTGTATAGTACACAACGGTACTAATTTATTCTGGCTAATATCACTTTATTCTGAAGGGACACATTCTGGTTCATCCTCACTGGAACAATTTTTAATTAGAACTAATGGAATGAATGTAATGAAAACTAATGAATAAAATCGGGGACAATTATGTAGGACTTTCGCACTTCAGTCCCACTGGCTGAGCTGTAAATAAGAAACTACACGTTCCATAAACCGAGGACTACAAAATTTTCGACCATTACCATAAGATTGAAAAGAAATTTTTGAATTCAAATTGAGTGTGCGAAAAGCTGAGGGAAAAAGTAAATTTTCTATTCATGAATTTTGTTCAGGCGTTCACAGTATTATCGTTATTTCAGCACGCGAAACAAAAACGGAATATCCTGAATATTGCATGAGTGCAATTCTAAGTGCATATTGCAAACAGTTTCATGCATAAATGCATAGAATTAGAATTACGGATGTAGTTAAAGTTGAAATTATGGCCTTATTGACGGCCAATGGTAGAAGTGTTTCGCTTGTGAAAAGAACGTGATTGGATACTTTATGAAGCCGTTAAATTTTATGTTGTGCTTCAATTTGCCTCTCTTCATTCACAATTCAATTTTTCTGGAATATTGGAAATTTAATTTTGTAGGTACACACATAAAATGGTCCATCTGCTTGATAAACTATTCGCAAACGTTATGGTTAATACTAGTCAGTAGTGTAGCAAGAATTTGCTTTAGGGAAGAAGTACTAACTAACCCTAACTAAGTAAAGAACAACTCGTCAAAATTAATTGAGTTGGATGCCAAAAAATTTGCACCAACTGTATTAGATGCGTTATGTTCACTCTAGTGCAGAGCGGGTTATAGTAAAGCTCAAAAGAAGGATACAGAGCAGAGCAGCAGATTTTTCTTACTACATCTAGATGGCGTTGAGGCTATACTTGTAGGGTTGCTTTTATTTACCATTTAGGACCGAAGAAGTCGACCATATGATAGCAACAGTCTTAGATGAAGTTAGGAACGCAACTAATATAGCCACCCCTAAGCGATTTACTAAAAAGCTAATTGAATTTATTGATCCAGCAATAAAACGCATCATCGCAGACAGAAATATTCTTCGAAGGCAATGGCAAAAAACCAGAAATCCTGGATTAAAGACAATAGTAAACGCACTTACTAAAACCATTCAATCCAAACTACTCGCTGGTCGCAACAAAAAATGGAACAATATGCTCTCCAGCATCGAAAATTGTTCCAACAAAATTTGGCAATTAAATAAGACTTTTAAAAAACGTAAGAATCCAATTCCTCCACTAAGAGACTCAACCAACACTCTGCAATACTCAGACAAAGATAAAGTAGAATTGTTAAGCAACACCTTCTTATCCGCCCATCGAACTGCCGAAAATCTAGGAAATCCTGTTACCGAAAAAACTGCTACAGACGTTGAAACTATTCCTCACCTACAAACTGATTTTACAGGTCAAGATTTATGCTCGCCAAGGGAATTAAGACAAATTTTAAAAAAGTTAAGATCCAAGAAAGCTGCTGGAATTGATTTGATTTTAAATATTATCTTAAAACATATTCCAATAAAGACTACAATATTCTTGAACTTTATATATAACTCGGGTCTAAAATTGAATTATTTCCCCTCGCAATGGAAAAGTGCAATCGTAATTCCAATCATCAAGCCGGGTAAAGATCCTTCCCTGCCTTCTACAGACCAATCAGTATACTTCCAGTACTAAGTAAAATATTCGAAAAAATAATATTAAATCGAATTAATAAAGTTCCCCATAAATGGCGTATTCATAGACTGGTCTAACTCAATCACCTATTTGGGTCTAGTTCTAGATAGGAAATTAACCTTCCAAACTTACATAGAAAATTCTTGCAAAAAGTTAGCTCGCAGTATTCATGCACTCTACCCTTTAATAAATCGTAAAAGTAAACTGTCGGGTCACAACAAACTTTTCATTTTTAAAATGGTTATGCAACCAATATTCTTATACGCTGCCCCAATATGGAATATATGTGCAGCCTGCCATAAAAACAAACTACAAATTAGACAAAATAAATGTTTGAAAGTGGTTCTTAACAAACCATATTATTACTCGACCTGCCGACTGCATAATGAAGCCAAAGTTTCTAAAATTAGCGAATTAGTTAGTAAAATCTCAAATTCCTTCATCAACAAATGTAGGAACAATACCAATCTTCTCATTAACGCACTGATCAGCACCCCTCTATGAGAAATAGAGTGGAAGTGTTATTAGCCTTAAGTTAGCCTTAAGGTAGCTTTATGTAGATTAATTAATCATTAATCGTAGAAGGTTTTTGTCGAAATTTTTCCTTAAGTATAAATTTTAGTCAAATCATACAACATTTGAAATTGCTGCATGCCATAAACTATACTAAAGCTGTAAAGATATAGAAACATGTCTCATCACTTAAGCATTTTATTGTATCTAAACATAAATGAATTTTACGGATGAAATAAATGATTATGATGATTATAATTATTATTTACCATTTTACTTTATTATTTTTTAATAATAAAGTATTGTGATCGACCTGATATTTCAAAAAAGTTTGCTACCCTAAAATATGTATTTACACGTTTTAGGACTAGTAAACACCAAAAAAGCAAAAAAAAAATGTCCGTCTGTCCGCCGTAGACGCCGTACGCAAAACCGTTTGAAGGTGCGTAGCTCACAAACTCCTTGAGATATTAAGTTGAAATTTTTATGGTAGATAGAGTGGGTGAACGTCTACGAGTGGTACCTTTTGAAAGGGTGCTGTTGTAAGGGAGGAGGAGGGGGGAGCGTTTTAGATAAAAAAATTTGGTTTCTGGATCTCAGGAACCGCTTATGCTATGAGGCTCAAAGTTGGAACTTATGAAGTACTATGATAGTGTACCCATTTGCAAAAAAATAGTCTATAGGGGTTGAGAGGAGTGCGAGTGGGGGGGAAACAATGCGTCAAAAACGCTTGAAAGCTGGGATGAAAGATTCTAAAATCCATATCTCCTGAACGATTGATCTCAGATGGCCGAAATTTTGTAGTTGTATTAAGGGATACTAGGAGATTAGAAATGGGTTAGGTGCTATAGAGACATCCCAAAAAAAATTTTTGATTTGGGTAGCAAGGTACGGGGGTGGGGAGTAGTTTTTCATATCTCAGAAATGGCTTATGCTAGAAAGTTGAAACTTAATACGTATATGTAGAAGTACTACAGGAGTAGGTAAAGCAAAAAAAAGTTTAAAATTTTATTAATGTACAGAGCTGGAGTAAAACAAAAGTGCGTGAAAAGGGGGTTTTCCGACATTTTCATGAATTTCGTTATTTTAACCTAAAGAATAACTAGGAGGCTATTTGGAACGTTATTTTTTAGGTAATCAGTCGCATAGTGACCTACACCGCATCTCAGTATTAAACACGTTTCGGGCTTCTGCTCGAAAAATAATAAAGTTGCGCCTAGACGGCGCCAATTTTTTTGAATTTATGCGGCACCCCCAGAATGGTTGCAGTTAGAGCAAAAACATAGTTTTTTAACTTTCATTTTGATCAGATAAGGGAAACGCGTGCCTCAAGGCCGTTTTATCTTCTGAATACCCAATGAATTCTATTCTTTTTTGTCCAAGTCGTCACAATAAAAGATTTCCTGAGTATAGTGAGTGCGGTCAATGGTATTAGTCGTTAAGACATATTTACAGGATTTTTGTATTGAAGCCGGATGAAGTACTCATGTGATTTTTTTCATATTCATACCTTTAGCTGCGACTATAATAAAATCAACGTACACAAAATATCAAAGTTGTAGTTTGCAGCGTTCTGAAGTTATCATTCAATATTGGTTAATACGTGTTTTAATGATTTTTGTATGGAGTATGATGATTTTGTATGATGTTGTAAGGAGTTAACGGATGTTACTAATTACAGAACTATTCAGTACTATTTAAAATGTAGAGTGGTTTCTAAGCTGCCTAAATAAGTTAGTTGTATTGTAAGATAGTTTAAGTTCTTATTAATAGGTTTTTAAAAATAATTTTCCTAAATGAAGTATCACATTTGTCAACAAATAGAAATACTACACTATACATAGTTGTAAAGACAATAATTTTTTTCCCGTCTGATCTATACAAAAATTTTATAAACTGTAAATATCTTATAAAAGAACTGTAATAAATAAATAAATAAGTAAGTAAGTAAGTAACGATGTTACTAATTAATGAACTCAGTCTTGCTTCTGACTTAAAAATAATTTCTGTAAAATTTGTATTTCCTGCTTTATCGCGTTCTAGAGTTATAGTGGATTTTGAAGACTGCTACAAGAAGAACTCATTCGATTTGCACTGTATTCGGAATTTTAGTTTCAAACATTCAAAAGTTTACGTGTGCGAAATTTCCAGCACCAAACTTTAAGCATTTGGCCGATATTTGTGAGTGCGTGTTTTAAAGACTCTTGTATTTGAGGTATCCATTTTACAGGTGGTGACAAGTGTCTTTAATGAAGACTTCTACAATACTTTTCAGACTAGGGAGAAAATTGAGAATGGCATTGTTAGAAATGGTTATTCATTTAAAAAAGTAAGATAAACTCGATATGGGGGGGCGTCAATATCTTTAGTAATATTCGAACCCAACGCCTCTCGAATAAAGACTAGTTTACTCTAGGCCGTTGGGGCCACACGAGTTTATTTGGAGAAGCGGTTACAGTTGAGTTACCTAGACACAGTTTCAATATTTTTTGTCTGCGGGTGCTGGCAAAGCAGAAATTTGGCATAGGGTGTTATATCTATAGAAGTAGTTTTCGCGGTTGACCTAGTAAATGAAACATGAGAATTCTTATCGACTTCAGATAATACTTGTTTGTCATAATTTATAAAATACGACATATATTTGTACGACCCATATTTTTGTAGACAGCGATATTTAGGAGAATTTGAATTTAAACATTGAATTAAAAACATTGAATTTAAAATTGGGCTCAAGCTATTGACTTATTGGCAATCTCATTAATACTACATAAAGAAACACTAGTCAAATTGTGCGTACTATGTATAAATCAAATTTTTTTTGCATTTATCATGTCATTTGTGGTAAAAACACAGATAAAATAAAGCAATATGTCAAAGAGTTCGTTATTTATTTTTATTATACGAGTACGGTAGCATCTGAATCTAAAGCTAGAACCGCGTAATTGAGTTGTGGCAGTTAATCAAAAAGTTAACACCTGTCGTGACAAAGTTCTGAATTTTTTTTTTAATATTTATTACCCGTCAAAATTACCCCACAGGGAGAGAAACCGACAAATTTATTTCCATTTTTAAGCAGCCCCTAGTACAAATTTAACACAACGTGGTGTATGCAGATAATTAATGGTATATATTGAGTGCTCCACTGTGACGTCCTTTAGGTTTTGATGGCCTTTCTGGATGAGTATTCTAAATTTTTTTTACCTACGCTTGTACATGGCTCTCTTTTCAAATCAAATTCCAGAATAAAAACAGAATTTAACCCTTTTCAAGCCTTCTGTAGCCCGTTGAATCGAAACAGGACGAGACAAATGACATTATCTGCTGCATAATGGTCGAAAGGGTACACTCATATGTAGATTTTATGGAAATTGACTAAACTATAAATTTATGCTTCGTTTATCACGAACTACACTCGGCATGTATGAGACCGACAAATTTTATCACGGCAGTACACATGTTTTAACTTATAAGGTTAGGTGTAATTCCGGTCCAGTTTTACTAAACGATTTTTGACTTTAACAATCTCGAATTTAATTTGTATGTTGAATTTTGATGGCGTTCGTTGAATTTCTCTACAGCTTTTATTCGTTCATCCTTTCATGAAGTAAATGTAACTTCTATTTGTTTATTTACGGAAGTGGATATGTCTTCCACAGCGGTAATTTTTATACGTTCTGTGATATTTTAATTTCGAATGTAAGACCAAATAATTATCATACATGAACTGTTGAAGGTTCAAGTAAAATTTTGTATAGCACAAGGTTTAACAATAGCGTGGACTTAAGCTTTGAAATACGAATTTAATTTAATGTAACATAATAAAATATAAAGGGTTATTCAATAGGTACATAACAATTTTGTATTTTAATACAAACGTACCCTTAAACTTTTTTGCTAGTCTGTCAATGTCAAAACGTCAGTCAAGGTTTACATTTTTATCATAGTGAAGTTTACGAACGAGTAACGTTTGCAAATTATCTCAATTATTCTGTGTTTTATTTAAATACAAAATTGGTATATCCTTATTGAATAAACCTAGCGTGTTTTAATAGGGTACACATTTCAATTATAAATATTCAGAAATTAATTCTTAGGTAATTAAATAGAATCCGTGAGGAAGTAAAATCTAATTTAATATCTCATCAGATCTAAGAGATATGTCGAAAGTTGTGAAAACGTATGCAACCCCCATAAATCGCCTTGGGGGTTGAATATATAAAAATGATGAGAAATGTTTACATGCGACTATACAGAAAGCTCGAGGAAATAAAAACTAATGTGGTGTCTCATCAGACCTAAGAGATTTGGTAGAATTTGGTGGAATTTATAAAACGAGGCTTATATGTCGAAACATCCTGCAATCAGTTTGTGGGCAATTATATAAAAGATCCGCGAAAGAAAAGTTAATTAGATTTCTCATCAAACCTAAGAGATATGACAAAAATTGTGAAAACACTCCCTGGGCGTTGAATAGTCAAAAAATCTAAAATTTACCTTTAGGCGCTTATATGGGAAGCCAAGTACAACATCTATATAACATCTATATCTATATATCGTCAAAATATCTCGTCTGATCTCTGAGGCATGTTGAAATATGTTGAAACGCATATAACTCTTTTACACCTCCTGGGGAATGAATTTCAAAAAATCATGAAATTAGTTTTTAGACGGAGGGTTTATGGCGGAGAGACGTAGAATACTTCAAGCAAAGTGCTTAACATTTTTGTATATTTTTCATCCTTTAATAGCATGTAAAAATATAAATGTGAAGAAAATTAAATGTGTTCTTTGTATAGCTGCCATACGAAAGTCCTCAGAAAATTTGTTCATTTCTGACATGCCACTATAACTCAGTTAAAGTTTTCAACCACCCAAACTACAATTACTGCAGTAGTGTAGTATGTCCAGAATTTCATCTAGAGTATATGTAGAGTTCGTTAGACTGCGCTGATTGTTTCTGTTAGCTCCGCATTCAGTTTAAAAAAAATCCGCATCTTAAATTGATTTAAGAAGTTTATATATAGATTTGGAACGGATTTAACAGAAAAGTGTATTGACGATTCAATTCCACTATAGGGTAGAACAAACGCTTTCAGATACGCTAAATCCTCGTAAAATTTATAAATTATTATGAGGTGCTAGAGAAGATTTACCTTAATGTCTTGCACTTCAATAAATCGTTCTCTGTTTATATCAGGTACAGATCCAGATAGCTTCTACAAGATCGTAAAGTTTAATGGTGGCATAATGTAGATAGGCTTCGACTCCATAAATTTCTAATGAGCCTTAGAAATTTTCCTACCTCATTTTCTTTTAAAAAATTGTTCGCCAGGAAGGTCTTATTCCATATGTGATATTATAAACACACTCTACTCATATTGTTGCTATTGTATTGAACCACACACTCACAAATCTTCTAGGAATGCAAAATAACCCTCAGCAGTCTACCAGAGATTGGATATGAGTGGGGTGGCGGCAAATATATGGAGAAGCATAAAATATTCCGGAAAGTTACCTTTAAATTTACCTGTGCATAAATATGTGTGTAGAAATGTCACGATCTTACCTAAAAGCTAAAAGGCGCCTTAAGTAGTACCTACTTTTTCTTTTTTTAGGTATCATTTGGTTTATAGTAAAGCTTCAGGATTCAAATTTTTTTCCCTCGTGATTTATTCAATATGGCTGAGGTGAGAGGCTATAGCCAGGTGTGCGATTCATATTGCAAGGAGGTGACTTCTTGTGATGTATGTATATTTGGGTATATGTTATGTAAGTCGGCCTGTTGATTGTTTCTTTCTATTCGGCAACACCGACTTTGAAGATAAGGCTGCAGGCATAACAACTTCCGTTACGTTTTCTAAGCTTACATTACAAGGTAGGCACCTTATGTTCCATTCATATCAATGTCACGCTGTAGTAAGAGTATATTTTACGGTTTGAATATGATGAAATATGTAATAAAAAGGTTATGCGAGTGTGAGAGCCTCACAGCACCTTTTTGAGGAACATCCATCTAATTGGAACAATATGCCCCCGCACTGAGATCTAGGTACGTCATTCACCTTTGGCCACGCACTGAAATCTAGGTACGTCATTAGCCTTTGGCTGACCACCACCAAAATAGTTTTTGTAGTAGCCAAGTACTTGGTTATTGATGTGTTCTAAATAATATTTTTTTTAATCGCAGTACTCGAATCAATAAATTTAGATTAGATTTGATTTTTTATATTTTAAGATATATTAAATAATGCGATGCTCAGACCCTACGGCCTTTTCAATTCGTGATTATTGTATAGTTGTGACAAGTAGTTAATGAGCTACAATTTGGTGATATGAATAATGCGAGGAAAATGGGAATTGAAAAAACCTCATGGATGTTATTTAAACTAGAACTTAAGGCTAGACTTGAAACCTAAGATTTAAAACTAACATTAAAATTAACTGAACTGAAGTAATTCAATAGCTTATCTAACTGAGATATTGTTGATACTAGAGAGAATCAGCGGGTTCTCCGAGTTTCTGCATTTTGAGGCAAACTTAGATGAAATATTAGAAATATTGTCGTCAACCATAGGTAGAATTGCAATTTTATGGAATTCCCTAGTGAAAAAGTGCCACGGTTTGTCCAGGATTATTTTTAAGCATTTATTTTTGACAATTTGAAGTTTTTTCTTAAATGTTTTGGTACAACTGATCCAAATGGGTGC
The DNA here is from genome assembly GCA_951812415.1 of Beris morrisii. NCBI lineage: Eukaryota > Metazoa > Arthropoda > Insecta > Diptera > Stratiomyidae > Beris > Beris morrisii. The sequence goes on from OX638311.1 coordinate 33,739,577, forward strand.
TCTATGTACAATAGGATAGGTCGCATGACCGATTTGTATACCAGCAGTTTGTTTTCCGTCGACAACTCTGACTTTCTGTTGATAAGGGGATACAATATTCTGATAGATTTCTGCATTTTTGTACAAATTTGATTGATTTGTTCGTGGAACGTGGGCTTTTTATCCAAGTATGTACCTAGGTATTTTATGTTATGGCTTCATTCTATACTTTCTCCAAGAATGTTTATGGTCGGATTAGGTAGGTACCTACGTGCACGTCTTTTCAATAAATTTATTTTGTCGCACTAATGTATTACTTTATAATTTCAGAATAATAAAGTATTGTTGGGTCATTCCATAAAGAATCGCGAATAAAAATTATTCTTGAAATTTTTTTTCAAGGATAACGATTTTGTCCTTTATTCTTGAATATTTCAAAATGAGTTTTTTTTCATTTTTTTACATTTTATAGGTTATACTGTTTTATAAAACATACCATAAAATTAACTTGGGATCTCAATGGGATCGGTGTCAAAAAAATCGAAGAACATCAGTGGCTCTCAATTATTTTATAGAAAAAGGGTCATCAAGAAACGCCAAAAGCTTACGTTTAATTCTTTTTTTTTTATATTTTGTATATTATACTGTTTTTCAAAACATATCGAAAAATTAACTTGGGATCTCAAGGGGATCGGGGTTAAAAAATCTAATTAAATTATTAATTGAGAGCCACTGATGTTCTTTGATTTTTTCGACCCCGATCCCCTTGACATCCCAAGTTAATTTTTTGATATGTTTTGAAAAACAGTGTAATATACAATTAAAAAAAATTTAATATATTCATTTTGAGATATTCAAGGACAAAATCGTCATCCTTGAAAAAAAAATTTCAAGGATAATTTTACTTTATTATTTTTTAATAATAAAGTATTGTGATCGACCTGAAATTTCAAAAAAGTTTGCTACCCTGAAATTTTGTATTTACACGTTTTAGGACTAGTAGACCCCAAAAAAGCAAAAAAAAAAAAATGTCCGTCTGTACGCCGTACGCCGTCCGCCGTACGCCGTACGCCGTCCGCCGTACGCCGTCCGCCGTACGCCGTACGCAAAATCGTTTGAAGGCGCGTAGCTCCCAAACCCGTTGAGATATTAAATTGAAATTTTTATGGTGGGTAGATTGGGTGAACCCCTACAACTGGTATATTTTTGAGGGGTGGGGTTACAAGGGGAGAGGAGAGGGGAGCGTTTTAGACGAAAAATTTTGGTTTCTAGATCTCAGGAACCACTTATGCTAGGAAGCTGAAACTTGGAACTTATGTAGTTCTATGATAATGGACTCAATTGCAAAAAATTGGTCGATATTGGTTAAGGGGTGTGGAAGTGGGGGGGAAAACAATGAGTCTTTAACGCATGAAAGCCGGGATTGAAACATTCTAAAATCGATATCTCCTGAACCATTGATGTCAGAAGATTGAAACTTTGTTGTTGTCCTTGGGGATACTTCAAGATTAGATAAGGGCTAAACATTTTTAAAGGGGTGGTGGGGTGTGGGGGTGGGGGGTGAAAAACTTCGGATTACAATATCTTCCGAACCAATTACACCAGGAAAATAAAATTTAGTTTCTGTATATGGGATCACAAGAGGAGTCTACCAAAACTAAATTTTTTGAGGGGGGAGGTGGAGCACGAAAGTGGGGGGATAGTAATTTCTCAAAAAATGTAATTTTTATATCTCAGAAACCGTATCAGATATGATCTTGAAAATTTTACAGGAGTTGGGGACGGTAAACTTCTAGTAGGAAAAAAAAATTTGGTGATGTGGGTGTTGGGGGTGATGGTGAAAGGGGGTAGAAAGGAAAACATTCTGATTTTTATTTCTCGAAAACCATAATGAATAGAAAGCTAACAATTTAGGATTATATAGAGCCACTCTGCAGACATCCTAGAAAAATAAAATTTTTCATAGGGGTATCAAGGTACGGGGGAGAGGGGTGGTTTTTTATATCTCAGAAACGGCTTATGCTATAAAGTTGAAACTTAGTACGTATATGTAGATGTACTATTAGAGTCATTAAAGCAAAAAAAAAGTTCAGATTTTTATTGGCGTTCAGAGGTTGAGTAAAAAAAATGTCCGTGAATCCACATTTTCACAAATTTCGTTAAAACTTTTAGACATGTCGAGCTATCAAAGCAATTTTACTTCTGCGGGCTATTTATATAAGCGCCTACTAACGATCTCCAAAATTGTTCGATATCCAACCCCTAAGGGGGTGTAAAGTGGTTGTGTACATATTCACGAATTCTGATATATTCCTAACGTATATTGAGATTTGGAGTTCACGTTTACTTCTATAAGGGAAAAACCCGATTTAAGTATTTGTACGTATTAAACCCCCTGGGGGTATTGTTCAAGATTTCACTGATTCCGAAAATCTCTTAGGTTTAATGTGATCGAATTCGCTTTTACTACTTTGAATTATTCTATTGATAAAAAAATACGTAAATAAATAAAAAAAATCGGCCAACAGTCTGGGCGCAACTTTATTATTTTATGGGTAGAAGTCCGAAACGTGTTTGATGATGAGATACGGTGTTGGGTACTATGCGACTGACAGCCTAAAAAATAACCAGGAAGCTATTTGGAACGTTATTTTTTAGGTTGCCAGTCGCATAGTACCCAACACCGTATCTCATCATCAAACACGTTTCGGACTTCTACCCATAAAATAATAAAGTTGCGCCCAGACTGTTGGCCGATTTTTTGGTATGTTTTGTAAAACAGTATAATATACAAAATATAAAAAAAAAAGAATTAAAGGTAAGCTTTTGGCAAAATATAAAAAAAAAATAAAAAAAACCTTATTTTGAGATATTCAAGGATAAAGGACAAAATCGTTATCCTTGAAATTTTCAAGGATAATTTTATTCGTATTTTATTTATATTCCGAAAAACTCCCCCTTTAAAATAAGCCCTATTTTATTATTCGATTCTTAATGGAATGACCCTGTTATCTATTTAAAAAAAGATTTTGCACTTATGAAATTTTTTTTACGTAGACACCAAAAAGGCAAAAACAAATTCAGTCTGTCTGCACGCTGTGCGGCGTCCTCTGTGCGTAAAATCGTTTGAAGGCTTGTAGCTCCCAAATCCTATAAACTCTTAAGTTAAACAATTTTCTGTGCGTACACAGGGTAGACTTCTTTAAGATTTGTTAGAATTCTTGAAAACTTGAACAATACCTAACACCCCGGAGGGGTGAATATCGAAAAAAGCTTCGACGGTTTTTTTTCGATTATATTATATTTATACCCTTTAGAAGTGACAACGAATTCGACAACTCATTAGACCTAAGAAATATATCGGAATTCGTGAAAATGTACACTATAAATTTACACCCTTTTAGGGGTTGGATATCGAAAAATTTTGGAAAAATATTTCTAGGCGCTTATATAAAGAGTCCACAGAGGATATAACGAAATTCGTGAAAATAAATAAAAAAATAAAATCCTTTTTACCGGACATTTCTTTAACTCCATCTATTTACGCCAATGAAAATCTAATTTTTTTTTGTTTAGTTACTCCTGTAGTACAACTTTCAACTTTCAACTTTCTTGCGTAAGCCGTTACTGAGATATTGAAATCAGCCAACACCCCCGAATCTTGCTACCCCTATCAAACAATTTTATTTTTCTAGGATAGTCATACATTTTTAGCTTTCTATCCATTGCGGTTTTTGAGAAATAAAAATCAGAATTTTTTCCATTCCACCCACTCCTACCGCCACCCACTACACCCACAACCCCAAAAATTTCTCTTCTAGAGGTCTACTGGATCTAACTCAGCTATGAAATTTTTAAGATCATATCTGGCACGGTTTTTGAAAAATAAAAAATATTAAATTTTTTTTTTAAATTCCTTTCCCCCCACTTCCGTGCTTCACCTAACCCATAATTTTTTTTACATGAAATAGACTCCATTTGTAATTTTATATACACAAATTAACTTTTATCTTCCTGGTACAATTGGTTCGAAAGATATTGTAATCCAAAACTTTTCACCACACCTTCACTCTTTCAAATTTTAGACGCTTTTTGTTTCTAATATGGAGCGGAAATGGTGACCGGATTAAGGCAGGCGTCGACTAGAGGCGGGCCGCATCGCAACGGTGCGGCGAGCATTTTTTTTCTAAGTACTTCGTACCGCCGCAAGTCTCGTTCAGTGGACGCACTTCCATAACAATGAATGGCAGGCGGATTTTTGCGATGCGGCCCGGCCCGGCCCGTTCGCACTAGTGGACGCGTACCTTTATAGTTCGTTTAATGGCAGCGATGCGACTCCGCGTCCGACGAAAAAGTTGACTCCTTTAAATATCATTGTCAAAATTGTTTGCCAAAAGGTTTGGCAGTCAATATGTTAAAACATAAAAATAAAACTGTGTCAAAAGTCATATTTTGGTTGCCAGATGCGTGTAATCTGCAATGTAGCAAAACTTGAAAAACTCTAGGGATATTCTCTATTTAACTTTCCCATCTCTAAGTCTAAGTCTAAGTCTCTAGGTCTAAGCAATACAATTCGCAGAATATATTTTAAATTCCGAATCCGATAGTAAAGCTGTACCGTTAAGCAGTATTTAACCAACGACGATCATTAGTAATTCCCACAACAAATTTTATGATTGTATATTTCTAAATTTAATTGCACCCCAACGTGTGAAATGTGTATCGTTTTGAAATTGTCTCAACTCTGAAATTGGTACTAAAGGTTTACGAATTTAAAATAAGCAATCCAGAGGCCCCATCTTTGAAACAGTTTCCACCCCTTGATTTGAAATAACCACTAAACCTGCGGCTGTTTAACGTGATTAAGTTGTAACTTACTGGGCTCCGTAAGCCTGTAAGCATCTTTAACCCAAGAATAACGTCGAATTACTTCTGCTCAGATTAAGAACCTCTGAGGTGCTAAACATTAACTTGGTTATGTGTGTTTAATATTATGTTATAAAATGTTTACGCTTTGTTAAGTCGTTCAACTTCCTTCGCTATACGGTAAGGAGTGAAGATATTGCGTACCGAAATATATTCGTACTCTCAATATGAGGTATTAAAATCTTATTCTTTTGAATTATCTTTTAAGATTCAACGAAGGAAGGTGAAAAAGTGTCACAAAGGAAATAAATCGTTAAATGTTATCAGCTGTTAAATTTATAGGATTTTAGGTTGAAAAACTGACTTGTTCGTTCTAGTTCAATGAAATAAGCAAATAAATATACCTACGAAAAACTTGATTTTGCGTAACTCCGCAAGTAGTATAGGTACTAATTAGTCTAGTAGCGGAATTAATTACTGATTTGAATGACTCACCTCTTAATAAGGCAATCACTGAAACTTGAACATAGTTCCACAAATCGAGGATTTCAATTTGGCCGGGCAGACTTATGTCCGATAAAGGTTGACATAATTACAGAATCTTATCTGAGAAAGGACCTCTCCAGGAACGTTATCTTCTTTGTGCCTACTTTTGAAATAGCCGAGTAGTGCCACTAGAATGAAAAACATGTTTAAATTGGATGTCAAGCTTTCGGGAATGTCTTTCTCTTCCTTGAGACCATGAAAATAGAAACAAATCGCCTCCTTGTATCTATCCGTATTGGTCTGAGTCAGCATGAACCGGAATTCTGGAGCCAAAGTCTTTACATGACAATTTTGTTTCCATCTTATGACCGTTGAAGAAACTTATCAGGAAAATTGATTCCATGGTATTGAGCATGGCCGATTCGAGAAAGACAAAAGGACTATTGTTGTCTTATCGAAAGAGGCCTGAAGCTTTAGTCATTGTATTGGGCCCCTGCCATCCATGGTACGAAGGTCCGGATACAATCGAAATGAGCTTCTCCCTGTCCATAAAAATTCATTCAACCTGAATAAAATCACTTGTTTCGTATCTCACTTGCGGATAAAATCAATCATTTGAGTTAAGTACGTGATCTAAACGGAATCGTGCCTTATAAAAAGAATAAAATACCTTTATTCATTCTCTTAAAACTCAGAAGATAGAAACCAGTAAGATAAGAGCAATATTATGTCAAACTGAGTCCCCCTTCAACGATTAACTTTCACAATAATTGCTGATACATTTTTTGAAGTTTGCTGCGGTTGAATCAAGTCTTTTCTAAGAAACGGATTTGGGCTATTGAGCAATCCATGTATCTGGCTAGATGGAGAAGTAAAGAGGATCACGCTGTTTTGGAGAGATGAAGGTTAATATGCAGTATTTGCAGCATGAACCTCGATATAGGTTAGTTTTGCATTTTCTAGGTAATATGGGCCAGATGCTGGCAGATCCTCCTCACTGCTATTGAGAGGACTTAGCGATACCTTATCCATTCCAGCGTCCGAGCCAAGATCACTCTTACTCATTAAGAAGCATTACACTGAGAGAACAGATTTATTGCTGCAATAGAAATATATGCCAAACGAATTAAAGCGGTTGCAGAAAAAGTTCCTATCCCATTGTTGGAACCGAATTTCTGGGTTGGCCGAACCGAATTTTCGTTTATTGGTATCGAATAGAGGTAGAGAACTCTTCTAAGACACTATTTTCCTACTTATTTCTTACTTACTGACTTAATAAAACCCATGGCTGTAGGTAGGAATTGAACCCGTGTTGAAAGTTTTTGAATTGGCGCGAGTAACTACTGCGCCACCGAAGACCTTTCATTTTCATTTCCCTATGTGCAACTTAACTTAGTGTGGATTAACTAAGTTACCGCAACATACATTCGGTTGGCGGAACACACATTCGGTTACAACAGCAGAATGACAACATTCTATTGCAACAACCAACATTATATTGCGGCAATCAAAATTGAGTTGCTAGACATTTTTCTGTTCGGTTCTTTCAACAGAATCGCACAAACAACGTAAGCTGATTGTCCTGACAGAGTGGTTCTGTTGCACGTATTGCGTGTTTATTCCCTTAAACGAATGTTTTTTGTACAACCGAATATCTATTGCACCAAATTAATTCTTATTAGCGTAAATGAACTTCGATTGTTGCAATGAAAATTTTATTGAAGCAATCTCTTGCCAACAAATTATTTCTCTCAGTGTAGGCTATCCTGAGGTACTAGAGCGGATTTGGAATTGGGTTACGCCAAATCAATTTTCATCAGCGAGCGGGATTGAAGTCGCCACTATGGTTGACTTCGGGAGTAGAGTCTGTCTCCACTTCCGTCGCTTCGGTGTCCGACTCGTACGGTATGGGATCTTCCGCATCTACCTTGTCCGTGTGTAATTTGACCCAGGCTAAAAGTTAGTAATCTTAATCAGATCTCAAAGAATGGAGAGCTAATATTCCTTCTAGACAAAAATGGCTATCATATCTGTCCAGTCCTCTTCAGGATCTTTCAAAAGGTTAATTATGGTAAAAAAGTAGAGCCCGCTTTTGTTTGTATTCCAAGATAGAATTTGTGATGTAGACATAATAGATGAAAATATATCCAAAGAGTGTCTGAATTAGGAAGAAAACAATATTAGATATTAAAAAAAATTAAGGAAGAACCAAAATTGGTATTGACGATGATTAGAAAGTTCTGTCTTCCAACCTTAAATTCAGCACCAGGTCTTATGAAGTAACATCAGTAAAGTCATATGCCCCGGCGACTAACAACCCTTGCAAACTTATTAAATAAAAGAAATCGATCATTGAAAAACATCCTAAATATAATTCACTTCTCACACCCTAAATTATTTTTATCAAGAAACATATTTCCCTTCAATTTCCATATTTTCCGAATTTTACATTTGTCCAGTGCACCATTATATTGAATTTGAGTTTCCTTCAGGCCATGACGCGCTCACCAGACCTGAAGAAGTCAATCAATGAAACCAAAAGGAACCCTTTGGCACAATTAGCACTGTGTTGTACCGGCCACCATGAATTATTAATAAATCAGCGGGATTCTCCCGGTTTTCCCAATAGACCGACCGCGTTTTCCTCACGTTTTCCGGCAACAAAATCCACTTAAAATCGATTGGGGAAAACGCAGAATGACTGGTCGGTTCCCGGTAGTAGCAGCGAGAAGCCGCGTCAGCTTTTTTTTGCTGGCATTACAATTTCGTTTTGCATCACGGACTCACTATACGAGTAAAGTAGCAAACAATACGATATATCGATATGCAATTAAACGTGTGATCCCAAAGACCAATTTTCTGAATTGATTTCGTTCGATCAATATGGCCTCCGACAGACAAATGTTTTTCATTTCCGTCTCTTATTGTCCTGTGTTGCAAAAACGTCGACCACTAGCACTCCAAATTTAAACTAAATAAACCGAAAACATTCGAGTACCATCAGAGTTTTACTTTCGGCACTGTATGCCATACAATAAATGGAAGCACTAATGGCAAATGGTGTCATTTGCAAATTCAAACAAAGACTACTCCTGCGAATTCGTGTGATATCTGCATTTCGACAAATATCGAAGGACTTTATTCCCAATTAGGGGATTGCAAAAATTATGCTATGCATAATAGCCCCATCGCAAAATTGATTACCCTTGCTATTCATAAAACACTACGTTGCATATCTGCAGATGGCAATAACTGAGAAATCCTTGCGAAACCCTTCACATCAATATAATTGTATTTGTGGTATAGGTTAAAGTGCCACAATAAATCAATAAAGAGAGTAATATATCCCATTACTGGGACAAGGGCAACAACATACTATTGTCCTTTGATTTATTTCGTTTCCTTCAAGTATTCCGTTCGGATCTTGTGTGCGGAGCTGGGAGTGTGAGTACATTTGTTGGCGACAGCAATTTATTGCTACGAAACTTTAATGCGAGTTTTATTTCCTTAACAAATCGTCTTGACTCTTATCATCGGAGAAGAATACTGTGAAAAATTACCGGGGACATATCAAGATTATGAGAGTTTGGTATATCCCTGAACTGAACGGTTCAAGTTACGAGTCCTATGCGTGTTAATTCAATATTGTCCCTGGAAGATTAATGAAATATGTGAAGAAATACGAACAGAATTGCCCAACGGTGTGACACTCTAGACTAAAAGAAATACTGAACTTCAATTTAAATTATAGAGAATACGTAAGTAGCGAGTGTCATTATTCTGGTGGCGTAGAGCATTTCACTTGTTCTAGACTTAACTGGCGAAAGTCCGGACTTCTTACTCATATCTTGAATTTGTGGAACACCCACCGCCATTCTTCCATGCAAATTCCCATCCAGAGCGCTCTTTTCTCCGTAAGGTACGACTGAATTTTATTGTATACTAGCCGCGTACCGCGGCTACGCTCGCTTCGCTTACGTTGTTCCATCGCTCCTGTTACTCCCGTTGCTCCCTATGATCTCGTTGCTCCCTTTTCTCTTGTTGATCCATTGCTCTTGTTTCTCCCGTTGATCCATTGCTCCTGTTTCTCCCGTTGATCCATTGTTCTGGTTTCTCCCGTTACTCCCATTTCTCCCGTTGCTCCGTTGCTCACGTTACCCTATCCTCTATCCACCATCCTCCATACCCCATACCCCATACTCCATCCTACATCCTCTATCCACCATCCTCTATCCACCATCCTCCATCCTCCATCCTCTATCCTCTATCCACCATTCACCATCCTCCATCTACCATCCCCCATCCTCTATCCTCCATCCTCTAACCACCATCCACCATTCTCCATCCACCATCCACCATCCCCATCCACCATCCTCCATCTACCATCCTCCATCTTCCATGATCCATCCTCTATCCACCATCCTCCATACCTCATCCTCCATCCTCTATCCACCATCCTCTAACCACCATCCACCATCCTCCATTTACCATTTACCATCCCCCATTCTCTATCCTCCATCCACCATCCACCATTCTCCAACCACCATCCACCATCCTCCATCTTCCATGATCCATCCTCTATCCACCATCCTCCATACCTCATCCTCCATCCTCTATCCACCATCCTCTAACCACCATCCACCATCCTCCATTTACCATTTACCATCCCCCATTCTCTATCCTCCATCCACCATCCACCATTCTCCAACCACCATCCACCATCCTCCATCTTCCATCCTCCATCCTCTATCCACTATCCTCTATCCACCATCCATAGTCCAACTTTACCATTTAGTAATAGGAACGCGTAACGAATACACCGAAAACGAATAAACTGCCGCTAAATCATATGAAAAACACTCAAATGTTGAAATAACTCGCGTACCACCAATTGTTAAATGATTTTGTTAACGCAGAAACCATCTCCCACCATCCTCTATCCACCATCCTCCATCTACCATCCCCCAAACTCCATCATCCATCCTCCATTCTCTATCCACCATCCTCCATCTTCCATCCTCCATATTCCATCTTCCATCCACTATCCTCTTATACCATTTAGTAATAGGAATAGGCATAACTAATACACCGAAAACGAACTGCCGCTAAATCATATGAAAAACACTCAAATGTTGAAATAACTCGCGAACCACCAACTGTTAAATAATTTTGTTAACGCAGAAACCATCGAGGGCGTACCCTCAACAAATCACCAAAGTTTCATCGCAATTGGATGAGTGGTTTAGGAGCCTATACAGGACAAACAGACAAACAGACAAACAGACAAACATTCATTTTTATATATAGAGATAATGTTCTCCAAGTTCGTCGTTGGTGACTACGTCAAGTCAAAATATCCCCAAGCTGCAAAAAAGACATTAATTCAGCAAGTTCGCAATTTTCTGGTGACACGTCGGTCACCTCCCATATCTTATAGCTATACAGCTGCTCCTTTACACAACGCAATATTCGAGAAAGTATTGTGCGATTGTGCGTTAATACTGGAGACCAGGTAAGCTTTACTGATGTGAACCCTACAGTTCTGTTTCAACCTCACCACCATTAATACTGATAATACCTCCAAGGAAGCACAATTCTTGCGCCTCTTTCACATCTTGCCCATTTTAGTCATTGGAGTGTTACTGTCCGAATATGTCCAACATTTTTGAAGTCCTACTTCCTTGCACCTAGAATACAAAGCCCGAAATTTTTGTTCGAAGTCTGAACAGACTGTGGAGTTATTGGTACACTTAGAAAAATACTTTGGGAGCTCTTTTTTAGTCAAAAGAACAACTTGTCTTCTTGGCGTTATATTATAGGGTAGAACAATACATATCTATACGGATAGTCAGGGAGCTGTAATAGCATTACAGTCCTTCATCATCAAATTCAAAATAGTGCGTGACTGTGGACACGCACTACAGAAACTACGTTCAATTAGGAAAGTGGAATTCTACTGGGTGCCGGGCCACAGTGGCATATTAGGAAACGAGCACGCGAATGAGCTTGCTAAAAAAAGTGGAACCCTGGGACCCTATCACAGAACACGAAACGAAACTTCGTACAACTCGAAAGTTATACGAAAAATTTCCTTCGATGTATCATTGAATACGAACGAAACGTATGGAAAGCATTACCTCATTAAATCGAAAAAAATTCGAATCGTAATAGATATTCATTTCAATTTGTACAATTAATTGTTAAATTCAATGTTAGAATCAGATTTTGAAGTCGCGTCAATAAATAAATTATGATTAATAGTTGTTGGTTTTAATTTGTTAGAAACTAGTTTATTCAAATTTCCGTTTATTCAATTTCAGTGTCGGTTATAGTTTTAGTTTTCTACAAATTGCTTGCTCATTAATCTGTTAAATTAATAATATTATAATAATAAAAATAGTGAACAAAATAAATTTTGAAGTGGTTCGTACTTTTCCGTGGTTTATAAACTCGAGACGCATCCACACTCCTCCAGTGCCCGATCGAGAAGACCGTTCCTTATCTTAGTTGCGCATGGAGCAAAATTTAAAAATTATTCGGAATGAAATTGGAGATAAATCGAATATCTGAAATATCGAACATCCAGTAAGTGTGATTTAGAATTCGTACAATATATTTTTCTTATAATTTCTAAGATATTGTTACGTGTAAGCCTGGCCACCGCGCAACTCGATCGATTACGAATAGGAAACAGCAACAACCGAATACCTAAGCTGCAAAGTAACCCAATCAAAAGCCTAGTTGAGAGTAAATTAGGAGAGCCGAGCTACACGATTATACCCCACTTCTTATCAAATGTGCTCAAATGCGCTCGAATGTATTAGAACAGCGTAGAGGGTCAAATGGAAAGATCTCAAGCTTTCGGGTATCATCTACACACACCACTGAACGAAGATTCAAGAACAGTCTCGACTACAGGCAACTGGTATAAAAGTAGATAAAGCTTTCAGCGAGCACACAGTAATTTTGATTACGTCGACTGCGACAGCCAGCGTGTATACGCGACCGTGTTGGTAGAGAGCGGAAGTGATCGAGTCAAGCGATATATGGTATAAGCGGGCGGTACTGCTATACAGTGCGAATTATTGTGCAAATAGAATTTAAAGTGCGATTAATAAATAATCACTTATCTTTTATTTTAACCGAATTGTGTTTTACTTGAAATCCCGGCGAATCCCTAGCTCGCAACAATATTTTAGGTTTCAGAATGTTTTCAGGTTATCGCAAGATGCTTTTAAGTACATCTTAGATGAATTGCAGACCGAGTTCAAGCCAACCACACGATCTTCTTCTATTCCACCTCTGTTGAAAATTGCTGCTGCGCTTAGATTCTTTGCCGAGGATGAATATCAAAGAGGAACAGGGCAGGAGCTCTATCTTGGTCTGTCTCAATCCACTGTCTCTACAGTTTTAAGTCAGGTGTTAGACATAATGGAGAAGAAATTATGTGCCATGAATTCATTAGCCGCAAGATTAAGAAACGATATTTTAAACTCTTTATTAAATTAAAAAACAAGACTTTGTGAACCTCCACTTAATATATAAAAAACACTGCTTTACATTCAACAAAAATCAGCATAAAAATTGCATATTTGTATTCACTTTTCGTTCTCTTCTCGTAGAGCTAGTTCACGTTCCTTTAAGTCAAGCTCAATTTTCTAAAGCTTTAATTTTTCCAGGGTCAATTTTTGTTTTTTGAGTTCTATCAATACTTTCTACTGATTTATATTTGTTAGCTTCGCCCTAAAAGTATAATTATCCACGTATTCAATAATTAAATTTCTTGTTTTTCACGTAATTTTCTATTTTTTTTAACAAACAAGGACTACTTACATCGCAAAAGCTTACAAAATTTACACCTACTACTTGAATTCGAAAGCTGAAATGTTAACGAGAAAATATACGAAAAAACGGACCGAAATGTCTGTTCTGTGATGCCTACTATACGAAAATTGCTGCTCGAAATTTCGTTTCGTGTTCTATGATAGCGGCCCTGGAGCAACAAAACGCGATAAAGATACCACGGCCTCTAAACATCGTTCATAACTCTCTAGAAAAGAAGATGGCTAACCTAGCCTAGGCCAGGGGCAAGCCATAACAACTTCCAAAACAACGAAAGTGGCGAAAAAAAAGACAGATTTCTCTTTAGCAGTGCCTAGACCGCAATGCACAGCTTTATTCGGAGTCATTAACGGCCATTGCTCACGCGTACAGACTGGGCTTTTTTTACTAACGAACACTACAGAAACCGCAAACTACCAGGGAACGGGCAACCCTAGTTCAATCAAGGGGAGTTGCCCAGTTTTTACTAGGACACGGTTGAAGGTTCTTGGACGCTTCTCAAAGAAGTCAGTTTGCAGTCAGAAGTCAGTTTGCAGAACCTGCTAAATATTGCGACAGCAACAGGTTCTTTTGAGCTTAAGGAAGAACTCTCAACATAGATCGAGGCGTGTGCGCAACCATCATGAGAACTTTAAGTCTCCACAACGTTGTGGTATCGCCCTTGTGTGTCTATGTGAGGCTTAAGCTGCTACTGTAATCTAACCTAACCTAACCTAACCTAACCTAACCTAACCTAACCTAACCTAACCTAACCTAACCTAACCTAACCTAGCCTAACCTAACCTGACCTAACTCTTGTCTATATGTTTAGTCATGACTCCATTTCATTATTCTTCAATGTTGGTTTGAAATGAGTGAATTTGCCCAATATACTTAATAAAATGCTCAGGTCTGTTCTCAAACAATTTTATTGTGCAAAAATATTAATCGTGGAAGAACCGTGAGCCCTATTTAATCTATTTATGATTAGAACTGTTGCTGGATTTTTTGTTTAAATTCGTAATCGGCACATGATTCTCTGTACATTAATAGTGATTGAAATTGTGATAAAAGACAGCCGCTGCTACAGACTACCCTAACTGAAAACTCTTGTAATCTTGTTCTTTTTAGGTGAAAAGACTGTCTTCAGATATCTTTGCTTTTCTTGAGTAATCAAAAGAGAAAGTACGGGACGATAGTAAACATTGAAAAGCTTTTCCTTTTATAGATCCATCTGTTGAAAGCAGGTAGAAAGCAAATTTTATCAAACCGCAGAAAAAGACCATTCTCTGTTTTCTTAGTTTCTACCTAAGAAAACTTTTTCGTTGACATGTCAAGATTCTTACAGGTTTTTTAATAAAACTTTTGTCACTTCTTGTTTGGTCAAAGTTTAGAGTTTGAGTAAGAGTCTGTCGCTTGTGGATTTGCTTCAATTGAAAAGAAATAAACTATTTGTTAGGAATGGTGTCCAAAATGAGAAAACTTTATTTTTGGATTCAAATAACCGATAGACAAATATTTACGAACTGCTCTGTAAAAGTATTTGATTTATTTGCTTTTAAGAAAATATTATTCTTGTATATCGTTTTATGGTGCGGTAAAATGCCGGCTGAAATATCGTACTATGTTTTTTGGGCTACAAGTAAACAATTAAATCTGAAAATTTGTTGTCTATTTATGAAGTACTAGATAAGCCCGGTAGATTCTTCACTTGGCACATCTTGACTTTTCCAGGCTCGATTCACTCGCGCGCCATTGTAGAGTGCAGTATCTCTGCTACTGTATAGAAATAATTAGAAATAATTTTAGATATCACTTTTCCTACAAATACCTATATTAATTTTTTCAATAAAACGATAGAAGGTAAGTTAAAATATGGATAAAATTGAATTGTGTGACATCCTTAACTTCCTTATAAGGTTAGAAAAAATTAAAATTATCCAAAAAGGAATAGCAACGGTTTATATTCACTGTCTTTAATTAGCACAATTTTTATTTATTTTATTATTTTCTTAGATTAATTTTTAAATGGTTTCAGTTAAATTGAAAAATATGCTAGAAATCGATTAAGTCCTTTCTGCAACCCACATGAGGAAGTCGTTAAAAAAGGAAAATTTTACTTTCCGTAATACAGTCCCTGTTCATTGAATTAGGACCACTCATATTTTTTCTCATTTTTTAAAAGAAATTAACTGTAGCTTCACAAAAAAGTGGTTTTTCCCAAGAAGATTCATTTTACCTTGCGGCTGTAAAAATTGTTAATATAATATACCCTAAATGGAAAATCCCATCCTTCTAGTGCTTTTTACCTAGCCCTCCCTTTACGTGTAAAATAGTGAAATTATCCCGAACTTCTCATTCTTTTTCAAATATTTGGAAAGAATTTGTCAAGTGGTGAAGAAAATATTGTGTTTAAGCAGTTTTTAGAAATTCCTGTGGTTTTAGTTTACATAGTTTCAGACATTTAAAAGTACGTGTGTTTTTTTGAGACATTTTGGTCAAAACAATATAAATGGGAAAATGTAAAGACATTAGCGCGGACAAAAAGTCAGCAATAATTTCTTTATTGAATAACAAAAAGTTGTCCTTTCGAGAAATAGCAAGAAAAGAGAATGTTTCTCATCAAACTGTGATGAGAATCAATAAAGGAGCCCAGAAAAATCAAGACCAAGTCAGCAACAAATGGCGGAGTTGTTGCGGGAAAAGGAAGACAACGCCTCGAACAGATCGTAGGATTATTCAAAAGGCCTGCGAAACCCGTTTTCAATCCACGAGAAGCTTGCATCAAGATCTGCTGGGCGAAGGGATAGAGATATCCGGTATAACCTTAAGAAGGCGTTTATATGAAGCCAACCTTAAGTCGAGGCGATCAGCAAAAAAGCCTAAGCTAACAGCTAAAATGCGAAGAGCCAGGCTGGAGTTTGCTGGAGCTCATCAAAATTATACCGTAGCTGATTGGCAAAATGTAATTAATATTTAATATGGATGAATAGAGATTGCATTGCCTTTATTTTTT
Source organism: Beris morrisii (assembly GCA_951812415.1). NCBI lineage: Eukaryota > Metazoa > Arthropoda > Insecta > Diptera > Stratiomyidae > Beris > Beris morrisii. The sequence goes on from OX638311.1 coordinate 33,755,745, forward strand.
GCTTGGAAATATAATTTTAAAAAATTGGTTTTACCTTTTTTTTTATGTGGTATTTAGTGATGAGTGTAGACTAGAGTCTGTAACGGAAAGACATCAATATGTTCCATCAGAGAAATATGACGAAGCTTGCGTCGTGAAAACTATCAAAGATCCAACAGCCACAATGATATGGTCCTGCATCTCAGGCGATGGACCTGGACCGATCTTTTTCGTCGAAGGAGCTATGAACAGTACCCAGTACTACGACGTGATGGACAACATTTTAATTCCATATTTCAACTTCTTGAAGTGCTGTGGAATAAGAAATATATTTATGCATGATAGTGCACCCTGTCATCGTGCCCAAATTATAAAAAACCTGTTCTCTATCTCCAATATCCCAATTCTTCCTTGGCCAGGCAATTCTCCCGACCTTAACCCTATCGAGAATGTCTGGAGTCTCTTAAAATCTGAAGTTTATTTCTCTCCTAATCCTACTCTTGATATCCTAAAAGAAAATATTGAAAATATATGGCAAAACAGCGAAGGAATCAAAAAAATGATACAGCGATGCATTGAAAGCATGCCAGAAAGAATTAAAGCTGTAATTAATTCTAAGAGTGGCCCTACAAAATATTTACATCAAATCAAATTTTTAATACATGAAATATCATAAAATGAATAAAAAATCTAAAAAACAAAAAATTTATTTTTTATTTCCTTTCTACAAAGAGTTTTAGCTTAAACAAACCTATTAAGGGCTCATATACCCCTGAACGCGCTGAAAACCGAGTAAATTTGAAAAATTATTATAAAGGTTATATGGTAAAAAAAAAATTGAATTGTTGAGTTCACATATCTTATTAACTATTTAACTATAAAAAAAAAAAATTTTTTTTTTTTTTAGTATTAACATTGTGTTTTACGGGTTTAAATGGACTACTTATAAAAACCATGGCGCCTCCTGGTCGGCATCATAACTTCACCAAAAATAATTCAATTTGCAAAAATAAAAAAGAATCTTGTAGAATAATGTAGTAGTTATAGTCTCACGGAGGGAATTTTTTTTTTTTTTCAAAAATAAATTAGTTACAGTATTTCGAACTTTAGTAATCAGTTTTTTAAAAAAAAATTTGCGTTTAATAATTTATAAAAAAATTTCCAAGCAAAAAATTAAAAAAACCTCTCGACAGACTATAGAGAAAATAGTTATCAAAATTATAAAAAAAAAAAGTTGAAAAATACTAAAAATTGACTGAGTTATCGTGCCGACCATGTCTAAAAACATAGTATCGAGTAAAATGCGTTTAAAGTTTTTGGTAGGTACAATGGGAACTTACGGCTAGTCTCCCATTCCAGCTTCGTACTGTACACCTTCTTCCTCTTGTACCTTCGTGTTTTTCACAGATGGTCCTATAAATGACCTTGTTTTCTAAGAAACCCGGCTTTTGCGAACAAAATAAATGCGAAACGCTGCTGCTGAGAGTGGCGCGGCAATTAGCCAGGAAGCCGCTCCAAACCGATGTCTGGTGACATTTATTGCTATAACTTTGTAATGGAGTGGAATTTTCTAAATTCTAATTTTTTTTTTAATTCTTAAAAGTATAAAAAATAAAAATCTGCAAAAAAAAAAAAAAAATCCATTTATTGAAAATTTCAGGGGTATATGAGCCCTTAAAAAACCTTAGTGGTCCTAATTCGTAAAGTTTCAGATATGAAATTGAAAACAAAAGATACTGTGTTTGATTTTTGAGGAATAACCAAACGAGAGTCCTTAAAAAAGGGCAAACTATATTCGCACTCCTTATTCTGCTTTATTCTCAACTACAATATAAATGGGAGCTCAGTACTTCATTTAGAGTATTATACGAAATCATATATCATATTGTATTATATTTAAATCGAATTACACGCTTAACCGGTAGGTTGGGGATTTGGACGGTACTCGTACCATATAAATAAATCCAACCAACGTTGGTAACGTAGTTGACTAATGGAATCGATATGTACATACCCCCCCCCCCCCCCCCCTTTACGGAGGTTACGTTTGTGGGTACGGTTTTTTGCTGACTAGGCAACAATTTTCTTATTTCGGGTAATTTGAGCTACAGAGAAAGAGCCCTCCCATGTACGAAAGGCTTAGTACTGCTGCCAAAGTTGCCAGTACTGGCTAATGTTCCGGGTCCAGTATGTGGTCTAGACCGAATCATTGCGAGGCCAATGTCGATTTGATCACACCGGTCCTACTCTTGGTGCAAACTCTGGCCTGATACTGACTGCCAGTTTTGGGGCGTCGTGAATACCCACTATTGAGCCATACTTCAGTTTCAGTACTGAGACGAATCCAAAATCAGTCATTTCCCAGTATGTGCGTGAGTGTCGGTCATTTACTGATGGCTAGTATTGTTTCGGAGCCCGCTGGATGCTCTAGGCCAGTGATAATTATCAATAGCGACCAGGGACTCAGACGATATATAATCAATTTTTTTTAATTTCTATGTAATCCGTCCGTCGAGCCAATGCCGAAAGAGCTTAGACACCAATAATAAGCCAATTCTTAGCCCGACATACGCCCAGCAACTCGGACCAAAGTCGACTCAGATCAAAATATATATACCGTGGGAGTACTGAGATTGGCACAATACTGGTCTGGTCAGTACCAAAACAATACCGCTCAACAAGTCTTGGCGGCCAATGCGATGCCAATTCTGGGCCGTGTAGGCAACTCTGGTTATACACCGCCATTCGCACATGGGCTGTAGCCCCTGAGGAAGAAGGTCAACTAATCAAGGTTAGAGTGGCTCTAACGCACTAATACAAGATTCATTATCTTGAGTGTGGTTAAAGTCTCATCGCTAATTGATAACGATTGGGAAGTTACAAGGTACAAGAAATATTCTATAATTGTTGTAGCAATGGGAACACCTTAAATATTTATTACCTTTCTAATTTCTTGCCGTCATTTCGTACATACTCCTAAGTACTTGCCACTTTAGTTCAAAAACCTAATTGAAAAAATGGTTTTAATTTCTGGAGTAACGGAAGTCCTCGTAAAACTCATCCCAAATCTGTTCAGATCTTAAGTAGAAGAGTCTCGAAAAGTTAGAAGTCAGTCATTTCCAACAGTTTAATATGTCAGATGCCAACTACAAATGGACGTTGATATGGGCTTTAATACCAAACAAAAACGTTAATTATTCCTTCAAGTAAATTTAATTAATTTTGCTCACATAATTTCTCACGGTGAACGAGCTAGCTAGCAACACGAATGGACCTTCTTCTTCCGGTTGCTTAGCCTGAGGTGAAAGGATGACACACATATAATACTCTTCGACTTTTGAAACTTTTTGCCGAGTACATTTAAAGTGAGCGGTAGTCAGTCCCTGCACGTCCCAGTTTTGCAGACATAGCCTGCAATCATGGAAGTGCCAGGCCAGACACTGAATGTCTATTTAAGTTGGAGTGTAGCCTCGTACCATATTTACGAATGTACTAATTGAGACACTTATTCGTATGAACATGTCGCAGCTCTCTGAACGCTATTCAGTCCGTAATTTACAAGTGTGAATGAATATTTGGGTTGGAAGGATGTTCAGGAAAGATCTTATGCATCTGGATGCTGTTTTGTTAGTAATTTCTAGGCGCTGTAAAGTACCCATTTAAAAATGACTTGCGGTCTTAAAAAGGAGACTAACCGGATGCTTAGTATCTTCTTTGTTTGCCGAGAAATTCTTTATGTGATAATTACATATTTTGTACAGAGGAATGTTAAACATGATTCAGTTTAAGCTACGTAGTGAATGCATAATATAAAATTGATATAAAGGTTCACTTACTCGTACATTGATAGATTTAGTGGTAGTGTAAATTAGCACACTTTCACTTCAAGTAACTAACTGTACTGTTAGTAATTTTGGTGAAATAGCTGTTCACCTAGCCCTAAAGTTTAGTAAAGTGTCACGTTTCGCTTTACGCACTCGAGTGTAACTCTCCTCTACCATTCAAACCACGTTACATTGGCATAATAGCGGTAGAGCGCCACAAGAGTACAGCAGCGAAGTGGCGGGAGATAGGGCAAGTAGAGTGCATTATTCGCATAGAAATATAAATACTGGAAACTGGAGACGACAAAACGCCGTTTTTGTATAAGGCACTTTGAAGCATTTAGAAGCCAAATTGAACGTTTTTGTATGGAGCGTTTGATGTCAGGTGGCAGTGAAATGCAAATAGTAGCCTAGTATTCAAATGTTTGGCGTTTTTTGTGTTCAAGACCGGAGTATAACATAAATGTGAGTAAGATGCTAATTAGTAGCATAGTGTTAAATGCCGGTCCTTTGCGAGGAATCGTCCGGCTTCAAAACAGTCGCTGCTCGTCATCTCCAGTATATACATATATCTCTATGACTATTCCACATGTGATATCTACTCTACTTTACCTGCTACTGTCTCTAGTACTCGTCTTCCACTATCCCAACATCTTTACATTAAGCTAGTAACAGGAAAATAGGATAGTACGCACTCGACTTTCGACCACCGTACTCTACCACTAAATCCACCAATGTAAATGAGCCTTAAAGGACTAAATACCTTAGTAGGCCAAGAAAAAAATAACTGAAGGGTTGGAGCGGCACCATTTACATTTAACGAAAATTGTGAAGCCGAAACTATTCATTAGAGATGGGAAATTCGGATCTTTTCAATGAGCCGGCTCACCGGATCTCGTTCTTTTCATTGAACCGGCTCTTTGAGCCGGTTCAAAAGATCCAGGTGGATCTTTTGCACTGCCGTACAAGGGGACTGCAGATGAATATTGAAAAACCGAAAACTAATTTAAAAAAAAAAAATTGTGAATAAATTATAAGCTTTAATGAAAATACTCAAAGTTGATTATTTTAAGGCAGTGCTGGGTATTGCGGGAAATAATAGGAAACTAGTTTTAAAAAATGTTGGCTCTAGTCCTGGATTTGACGGCATAACAATTGAATGTCTAAAAATATTAAAAGATTTTATCTCAAAGCCTCTTACATACTTAATTATTTTTAACCTTTCGAAGAGTGTATTCCCTAAAATTTAGTAAACACTCAACAATTATTGACTTATTTCCTTAATATATATCGTTGGAAAAATAATTGAAAAGGTTGCAAAGTAGAAATTAATGAGTTTCTTTAAAAGACATAAAATATTAAACGAAAGTGAAAATATTTCTATGGCAAGAGCGAAGCGCACGTCAGCCTAACATGAACGCGAAAAGAGAGTTTTAATCCCTTTAGCCCTGCAAATTTTGAGATAGCGATATCTTTTAATTTCGAATCGAGCGGGGAGTAAAACAAATTGAAATTGACTTAAAAGTGAAAATACCATTAATGAAAAATGTAAATTTTCATTTTGGAGTTTTGGTGTCCAGTAATACTTTTTCCTAAATATATCTTCCATCTCCTCTTTTCAATTTATAATCTTTAATCTTTAATATTCCATCTTTAATCTTCAATTTTCAATTTTCAATCTTCAATTTTCAATCCTCAATTTTCAATATTCAATCTTCAATCTTCAATCTTCAATTTTCAATCATCAAACTTCAATCTTCAATTTTCAATCTTCAATCTTCAATCTTCAATCTTCAAACTTCAATCATCAAACTTCAATCATCAAACTTCAATCATCAAACTTCTATCATCAAACTTCAATCATCAAACTTCAATCATCAATCATCAATCATCAATCAACAATCATCAACCATCAATCATCAATCATCAATCATCAATCATCAATCATCAATCATCAATCATCAATCATCAATCATCAATCATCAATCATCAATCATCAATCATCAATCATCAATCATTAATCATCAATCATCAATCATCAATCATCAATCATCAATCATCAATCATCAATCATCAATCATCAATCATCAATCATCAATCATCAATCATCAATCATCAATCATCAATCATCAATCATCAATCATCAATCATCAATCATCAATCATCAATCATCAATCATCAATCATCAATCATCTATCATCAATCATCAATCATCAATCATCAATCATCAATCATCAATCATCAATCATCAATCATCAATCATCAATCATCAATCATCAATCATCAATCATCAATCATCAATCATCAATCATCAATCATCAATCATCAATCATCAATCATCAATCATCAATCATCAATCATCAATCATCAATCATCAATCATCAATCATCAATCATCAATCATCAATCATCAATCATCAATCATCAATCATCAATCATCAATCATCAATCATCAATCATCAATCATCAAACACCAATCATCAAGCATCAATCATCAATCATCAATCATCAATTCTCAATCCTCAATCCTCAATCCTCCATCCTCCATCCTCCATCCTCCATCCTCCATCCTCCATCCTCCATCCTCCATCCTCCATCCTCCACCCTCCATCCACCATCATCCATCCTCCATCATCCATCATCCATCCTCCATCATCCATCCTCCATCCTCCATCATCCATCCTCCATCCACCATCATCCATCCTCCATCATCCATCCGCTATCCACCATCATCCATCCTCCATCCTCAATCCTCAATCCTCAATCCTCAATCCTCAATCCTCAATCCTCCATCATCCATCCTCCATCCTCTATCATCCATCCTCCATCCTCAATCATCAATCCTCAATCCTCAATCCTCCATCATCCATCCTCCATCCTCTATCATTTATCCTCCATAATCCATCCTCCATCCTCAATCCTCAATCCTCAATCCTCAATCCTCCATCCTCCATCCTCCACCCTCCATCCACCATCATCCATCCTCCATTCTCCATCCTCTATCATCCATCATCCATCCTCCATCATCCATCCTCCATCCTCAATCCTCAATCCTCCATCATCCATCCTCCATCATCCATCCTCCATCATCATCATCTCAAAGATCCGCGAACCTTAAAGATACAGGAGCCGTGATGATCCGCGAACCGCAAAGAGCCGTCAAGATCTGTTGAACCGTCGAGATCCGCGAACCGCAAAGATCCGTAAAGATCTGTTGAGCCGTCGAGATCCGCGAACCGCAAAGATCCGTCAAGATCTGTTGAGCCGCCGAGATCCGCGAACCGCAAAGATCCGTAAAGATCTGCTGAGCCGTGCAGATCTGTTGAACCGTCGAGATCTGTTGAACCGTTGAACCGTAAAGATCCGTTGAACCGGCTCAGATTCGTTGAACCGGCTCAGTTGGATCTTCTGCTTGAGCCGGTTCATTGAGCCGGCTCAGATCTGAGTTACCCATCTCTACTATTCATCTTTCTCCCGTAGAACAGTTACTGAGTAACCATAATCACAGTTTCCTCTGACATCTGATTGCTTCGCATTTCCAGATGTCTGCTAGGGAAATGTTTTTCATTTTTCTCTTTTTATTCTTGACAAAATTCCAAAAGACAATACAGACAGTGTGGCTATTTTTTTTAAACAAATTTAAAGCTAATAGATTTTTTATTAAGTTCTTCTTTAATTGTGAATACAATATCTTTAGTCCAGATTATGGCACGAGAAATTAATGAGTCTTAATTAAATATTTTTCATGAAAGTCTGAAGCCAAAACATCACTTTCTGCTTCATTTCTGCACAGTAATTGAACAAAGTGGTCCTGTAAAGTTCCTCAGTTGTTATGTTTTCGAAAGAAAACATCGTGAATTAAAGGCATATGCAAGCAATATAAGCAATCGGATTGATATATGCTGGTCAATCGGTATTAAATTTCAATTTATGTTTCTTTTTTATTTTTTGTTTAAGTTCAGCTTCTGGAAAACTTCGATATAAGGGGTTGGAAGAACAGATACAGGTTGATAACATGAAGAAGGTGGTTCTTGGAGAACAAATTTTTTAGTCCAAATATGAATAGTGATCTAAATATTGAAAGCGGAAAATTTGTATTTCTAGCTTCAAAAATATTAATTACTAATAATAAATGTAAAAAGGCTTTACGGGAAACTACGGAGAGATGCCCCACTTTTCATGTTAGTACTATATTCGTAAAACTATTAAGACCAATGTCATAAGCTTTATACATAAGCTGGTTTAGTTCATAATAAAGAGTAATAACAGTTTTCTTATAATTAATATAAATATTCCTAAATATTATAACAGATTTTGCAAGCCCCTCATAAGAAGGGTAGATGCCTAAAGCCTGGGATAGATGCACCGATGCGTAATCGAGCATATGGGATAGATGCCCAATGGGAAAAAAAACAGTACATTTCTAAATTGTTCAATCTTTATTAAGCTGCAAGATGTTTTTAAGACTTTTATCACTTTTGAGTTATTTATGGCACAATAAACCAATTTTTTATCAATTTAACTAAAGATAAAAAAATCAAGAAACCTAATCAGACATTCATGTTAAATGCCCAGGTAATATATTAAATAAATAAACATAAAAATTTGTACTTCAATAAAAAATTAAAAGTAAGTAAAATTTGTAATACCGTAGGCACAACATTATTTTTTCGACTTAGAATTAATGCACCTAAGATGACCGTATTTAAGGGTTATGCCCCAAAGAGCAACTATCCTCTCGGAAAACGATGCAACTATCCTTTTCGTAGAGGATAGATGCCTGCTCAATTTTAAAAGTATAAAACAACATATTCAGCATAAAACTCGCTTTAACATGCACTCAACATTATAATATTAGTGACAAAAATAAATACGTAAAAAGTTTATCTGAAAAAAAATTAACTGAACTTATTCAGAACTGCAAAACAATTATTTGATGAATTTTTAGACGCGAGAATATTCATGTCCTAAAAAAATGATACATTCGCTTCGCATGAACGCCGTCGTCAGACAGAATGGGCATAAACGAGAGGTCGGAATATATTACAAAGTTGATGTGATTTTATTTATGGAAGTTGGATCTTTTAGAACTGGGGCATCTATACCAGTGGGTCACATATCCTGAGTTTACCCTTCATATAAAAGAGGATGTATGTATGTTCCCTATAGACTCCTAAACCGCTCAACTGATTTTGATCAAATTTTCAGGGAACATGTAGAATAGTCCCGGGATAGTTCCTGTGAAGTTTGGTACCGATCGAATCAAAAACAATTGTTTTTTCGACGTTTTTCCAATTTTTTCTCAATTTTAGTACCGTGGTTGTTGTTGTTGTTTATTTGTTTGTCCCGTATGGCTTCCTATACCATTCATCCGATTGCGATGAAACTTTGTTGATTAATTGAGGGCACGCCCGGGAAGGTTTCTCTATTAGTGAAACTATGCTACAATAGGTGGCGAGCGGCACAAACAAATGAGTGTGTTTCATATAGTTTAGCAGCAGTTCGTGTATTTTCGGTGTGCACGTCTGAATCGACCAACGGAAGCAACGGGAGTAACGGGAGCAACGGAAGTAACGGAAGCAACGGGAGTAATAGAAGAAACGGGAGCAACGGAAGCATCGGGAGCAACAGGAGCAACGGGAGAAATGGGAGCAACGGGAGTAATGCGAGAAACGGAAGCAACGGGAACAACGGGAGCAACGGGAGCAACGGAAGCAACTGGAGTAACGGGAGAAACGACGGCAACGGGAGAAACGGAAGCAACGAGAACAATGGGAGTAACTGGACAAACTGAAGCAACAGGAGCAACGAGAGTAACGGGAGCAACGTGAGAAACGAAAGCAATGGGAGCGATGAAGAAACGAAAGCAACGGTAGCAAAGGGAGAAACGAGAGAAACGGAAGCAACGGGGATAACGGGAGCAACGGGAATAAGAATTTATCTGTTGCACAAAGTTGCACTAAGTGACTCATGGTAAACAATAATTTAGTTAAAATAACATATTAATTAAAATAGACTACTTTTTGGTTAATGACTACTAGTTAATAGAAAATTGCATGTTTAACAAATTTTAGTAAAAACTATTGCAAAATAGTAATATTCTACGAAAAGAACATATTGTTTTAAAAAAAACTACTATTTTATAATTAACTAAACTTTTATTTTAGCCCTGTACTACTCGTATGTTTAGACTACGAGATTAATGCGTTTAAATCGAGTTAAACGCGTTGAAAACACTTCCCGAACGCGTTTACGAAAACACGTAGATACAATGCGTTTAACAGGAAACATGTACTGCGACCCTCGCGGAAATCGAAGTAAACTTTAAAAGAAACTATTTAATGCTGCAGAAACTGAATTTTGTGCTTGTGCAACGACTGCATTAGCTAATTAATTCAATTTTCATTACTGCTATACAATCACTTGTGTTTCAAATAATTTAGAAACCATAAATTTGCTAGCTGAATATCTACTTGTCAAAACAAATCATGTCAAGCTGTCTTGTATTAAAATAAAACAAGTTGCCTAGTGTGAATGAACACTACTTTTTAAACTCGTTCATTTTGCCTACTTGCGTTTAAAACGCATAGTCTGTACAGGATATTACTACATTATTCTATTGGTTAATTGTTAACTTATTTTCTGGTAGTCACGATTTTAAATATAGAAAAAGTTAATAAATACTCCCTCTGTCCAAAAATAATATATGGTATACATTTTAATATTTTTTTTGTCCGAACAAAATCAAATAAAACAAAGATTACATATAAAAAAATTATTAAATTCATTTTATTATCACAATAAATAATTTTAATTTAATCCAAATTTAGTTAAAGTGAGATTTACGGTCAGACGGCAGGTCCAACTTTATTATTAGCACCGTGTTCCAATTGAATTCATTTTTATTCTACGGATTCTTCACATAAATACCTAGAAAGCGTTTTCAGGATTTTGAAATTCAACTCCCAAGGTGGTGTAATAATGTTGTATACATTTTAACGAATGCAACCGTATCTCTCAGGTCTGAGTAGATATCGAATAACTTTTCACTTCCGCGGGCTTGTTTAATAATCAGCTAAAAATCGTTTTCAAGTTTTTTTTCCTTTTTCAACCCCTAAGAGGGTATAAACGGGTTGAACACGTTTTCACGAATTCCGTTATATCTCTTAGGAGTGATAAGACATCGGATTGGTTTTCATTTCCTCGGGGTTTCTTTATATATATATATACCATATTTTCGGACAGAGCGTGTAAGTAGTTGATTTCAACTATTTGTTTTTCTGAGTGTAGAATTTAACTTTTTACGTTTTATTCGCAATTTCGCTATAAGGTATCCTACAAAATTTGTGTTTTTAACGCTTTTTACAAATCTTCGGTACTTTTCAGTTTTAGATATGTAAGTAAGTTTTTGATGTTAAGAAAGAGTTGAAAGAATTTATTTTTTACTTAAGCGAATTGAATTTTCATTTCAACATTAATTTTCTATGAAATTATTATTTCCAGTTTTTATCTCATGAAATGTCACATCTAGCATACCATTCTGCCATTATGTCAATAAATCGGTTAGAGCATGAAAACTATGAAAATCAATTTCCCAAACAGGCTTTATAAATCGACTCTTTTCACACTTCTGCCAGTTGAGAGGATACTGGATACGCAGAACACTTCGAATCCCAACTAGTTTACTTCAGTGATTTTGCTGACGAAACCCGATGAGAAGCAATTTTCAGTAATGCCAAACTGATGTCGGAAAAATCACCTCCGATAACCTACGTTCAGTCATTTTGGGAGCTGTGTCCCGTTTCTGGAGCATTCCAAGGCTCTACTTTCGCCAATATCTTCAACATATCGAAGCGAGTTGATGGCCTGTCAAAGGAAAAATAAAACAAAATAAAAATTCTCAAATAGGAAATGCCTACGTCATGGTACTCTCAAAACAACACTTGTAAGTGGAACAAACGCATACACATGTAACTTTCTTTTTCTATAGGGCAAGGATAAGGAATGTGAGCTGACAGCATATTCGTGATATTTTTAAAGTGGTTCGTTCATGCTTTAATGTGACTCGTTTTTTTATTTAAACAATATTTTAGCGAAAATGAAAACATGGTTTCAACTTTTTGATGACGGAAACATAAACATGTAAAATTTCAGTGACATGTCATAAACATGACATTTTTAGAGGGGTGCACGTGCTAACCGGTACATATTCTGCAAAGCGAGGAAGAAAGCTACATCAGATAAGTAAACCACCCTTTGAAACATGCTGGCATTAGAAAATGTCCTTACAGTGTCTATGAATTTTTTTTTACAGATTCACGGTTGAAGACGAAGTGAAAGTTTTCGCTTAAATTGTTGATAATGTCCTGTGCATTGTCTCATAGTTATTTAGTTACAAGTTGAATGTCTGCAAACGTGCCACGTTGAGTTGATGAAAATATCGCATATCTAAGTATTATTAGATATTTCAATTAGATTAAAAATCTGCTAACAGTCTGGTCGAAACTTTATCATTTTTCGGGTCAAAGATCGGGAAGCAGTTACAGTCGGGATGCGGTAGAAGTGCTTACGGCACTGACACATATAGCACATGAATTACATAATTAGATCATAATCAGGGACGCAGTACATCCCAGCAGCGAAAAAAGGAATTACAGAATCAATAATGTAATTAGGTAGGTAGGTACGCGTGGCTGCCCGTGAGAACACGGACGCACTTAGACCTAAGAAGGTCCGTTGTGTTACCACAGGATCATCGAATCCGGTCCTACTCGTCGAACCATTTAGAGCTTGCAATGAAGCGTTGGATTCTCGCGACCTCCATTACGACAAGATCACCGAGACAGTTCAAGAAGTAAGCTCCAAGATGAGCTTTCCTTCTAGCGGATAGAGCTGGACAGGTACAGAGAAGGTGAAGGACTGTCTCCTCCTCCTCCTCATCCAGGCAGCTTCTACAGAAGTCGTTTGAGAAGAGGCCAAGTCTTTTGGCATGTCGACCAATAACACAGTGTCCGGTCAGGACATCGACTGTGGTGCTGATATTCACCATTTTGAGTAAAGTCAGCCTTTTAGAGCGTTTTAGATCCAGCTCCGGCCAGATCTGTCTCGCAGTGTGACATGTAACACCATCTGCCCATCTTGAGTTGGTTTTCTCAATTGAGTCCAATCCCAGTAGCAGTTTACATGTAGAGAGAGGCACACCCAGATTCCGATGTTCCGGCATAATCTGAAGGGTAGTACCGAGTCGAGCGAGCTCGTCAGCCATGCAGTTCCCTGGAATATCCCAGTGTCCTGGCACCCAGCACAGAAGAATATTGAACTGTTCAGCCATCTCCTTAAGAGATGATCGACATTCTGCGGCGACCTTTGATGTTGTTGAGGCCGATTCCAAGGATTTTATTGCCGCTTGGCTGTCTGTGAAAATGCTAATATCCCTAGTAGATATTACATTACACCTCAGACAGGACAAGGCCTCCTTGATCGCCATAAGCTCCTCCTAAAAGACACTACAGTGGTTCGGAAGGCGGAAGGAGCTGCTAATGTTAAGCATGTCAGAGAAAACACCTCCACCTACCCCGCCTTCAGTTTTGGAGCCGTCCGTATATATGTGGGCGGACTCTTCCGTCCGTACCAAATCCCTTTCCCATTCTAGACGGGTTGGGATGGTTGTTAGGAATTTTAATAATGTAATTACTTCTCGGTAATGTGAATTGCTTACAATCTAGTTTACACTCCATGTTTAGAATGCCTTACATTTACACAGCGATGTCATAGGCAGTAGGCGAATGATTACCTTCTGCATTACATATAAATGATTCTGGAACGCATTCCTTCGAAGATGTTATAGATTAAATTACTGAAAAACGATATAGAACTAGTTACAATGAAGTTATTACGGAACGCGTAGATGTAATTCGTTGTGTCACCATTTACTATGCACCTATTTCTGAAGGAATTTATGCAACTTATCTGTTTTGGAACCACTTCAGAGTAAGTTACTGGTTCCGGAACTGATTACTGGCATAAATTCTTCCTGTCACTTCGTTTTTATTCAAAAGCGACATTGCAATGATTACTTACTAAGAAGGATACACTCAACAGCAAAAATAAAATACATAAATTTTAAATAATAAACAAATTATATTTTCAATGAGACTTCTTTTTCTTTTCTTAATTTCTAAGTAACAAAAAAAAAATCATATTTCTATTTATAAAATAAAAAATTAAGCTTTTTCATAAAATTAAACATACATATTTTAATTTTAATATTTTTCACGAAAACTTCACTTTTCTCACCATTTGCTAAACGAACCAACCCGCTTGAAATCCACAGATGACTGAAAATCAGAAAAGAAACAATTGAATGTAAAATACAACTTCTGTCTCTGTTCATCGACACCATTGAACGAACACATTACCGATTGCATTACATTTTTCCAATTTGTTGTTATCTATGTATATGATTGCTCGGTAACTAGTTAGAGAATGACTTATATCGGTAATTCCTTGCTCATTTCGCTGCTGGGATAGTTCCAGATATGAAATTGAATACTGATGATATTGTTATATGCAAGCCTGGCAACCGCGCAACTCGATCGGTTTCGCATAATAGAAACAGCAACTACCGAATACCTAGTTGCAAAGTAACCTAATCAGAGCCGAGTTGAAGTATATGTATAAGGTGCGGAACAATTCGAAGGGGATTACCTTCTATTCTCATATAAACCAGAACAGTGTAGAAGATCAAAATCGAAAGCTCTAAAGCTTTCGAGAACCGTCCACACACATCACCGACCGAACATTCAAGAACAGACTATAGCCAACTAGTATAAACGCATGCGAAGTTTTCAGCGAGGGATATAGTAATTTTTATTATGTGGACTGTGACAGCCAGCGTGTATACGCGACCGTGTTGGTAGAAAGTGAAAGTGATATATAAGCGGGCGGTATTGCCATACAGTGCGAATTATTGTGCGAATAGAATTAAAGTGCGATTAATAAATTATCACTTATATTGATTTTAAACGAATTGTGTTTTACTTGAAATCCTGGCGAAGCCCTAGCTCGCAACAATATTGTCTTTTACTTTCGAGTAGCAACCAAACGAAAGTCCTTAATTAAGGACAAACCACATGCGCACTGCTTATTTTACTTTATCACCAACTACAACTCAAATCGCCGTTCAGTATTTCATCTAGAACATCATACGATTGGCTTACAGCCGATGGTGACAGTATGTTTTCATTTGTATTGCGATAAAAATTATCCGAGATTACCGAGGAGACAATATCTGCTTGAGCCCATTATCATTTTTATCATCTAAAAATGTTTGATGAAATGAAAATTCCATTCAAAAACATATTATAAACATTACAATGATCCTTGTAATATGCTTCTCGGAATTGGTGCCACTTCGGGCGATCTATTGCTAATGCGGTCTCAGACTCTGTACGTACGCAGTACACAACCGTTGAAAATGTATTCTTAAGTCTATTCAAATTTCACAGTCATGCAAATATTCTCAACTAGACGTATTATAGCATTACGAATTCCATAAATCAAAATTGAAGTGGAAAAAAATTTTCGCGGAAAATTTGAATTTGAAATTTACCTACTCTCTTTTTATCCACCATAATTTTCACATCCGCGAAAATTGAAGTCCTCAAGTCGTTTGGTACGGTATTCCGTCATATTTTGAACATCATATTGTTGTCTGACGTGGTAAGTGGCTATTGCCTAGGGAAAATCTGCCACCCTGCAAAATCCTTGCTCCTCATGCAGAAACGTTCAACGTTTCGTAAAACGAACAGCTCCTGGCGGGACAATTGCTTTCATTTCTGCATCAAATGGTAATTCTTTTTTTTTATCAAGTGAAAGAAATTCCGTTCAGGTGAATTTTCGTACATTTTGTTTGGTCCTAGAGAAACATTGCTTCGGGACACGATCTGTTATTATTTTTTTTTATAAGACTTTGTCGCTTGAGAAAATGGAGAATGAAATTTAAAGTCTTTCTATGGAACTTTGCCACCGTAAAATATGTCTAGAAATTTCGACGGAAGAAATAGAGCACGGTTAACAAATATGGTGAAGTGGAATGTTGTGGTGATTTACGATTAATATGGAGGCAATGGGGTGAAATAAATTGGAGGAAATTTGATATGTATGTAGGTATATGAACCTCTAAAAACATAAACGAAAGATAGATAGAATAGTATAAAGCTTTGTTCACGTTCACAGAGTGAAACTGATTTTGTTATTGAAAATGATCTAAGAAAGTTGTCGCTCTCCAGAGACATATGTAGGTACATACATATAAAATATTATAGATATTCCGGTACCACCACTCTATTATATTTATTTTGTGATAGAAAAACAATTTACTACCGTTCTCAGAAAACACTGCTTCGACGATGCCGTGGGTTCAATTCCTACCAAACGCATAATTTATTTATAATAATTTTCAGTTGCTATTGGCTTCGAAATATTAATATAAATAGGGAACAGTGCGGAATGTTTAATAGGGTCACTAATAAAGGATTTAACACTAGACAGATGTGTTGTGTTTACATTCTTATCAGATTCAGAGCTACCTGACCTAATCGAGATCTGATGGTTAGTTGATTTTTTATAGGCAACATTGCTGTTCTGGTAGATCATCATATCACAGCCACTTTTGTTGGCCCAACAGTACCAAGTACTTTATTATTAAAAAATAATAAAGTAAAATTATTAACACCTGTCATACCCAGCCTGAATTCTGACCTCCCATCTTCTAACTGGACTTTACACTACTGTGTATTAAAGGCTAAACTCGTAAGTCCAGTTCAGTATCCTTTAAAAAAAATAGAAACGACAGAATTGCGAGATGATGGATCATTAAAAAATCGTTCTCAAACCCGTTAACGAGAGAAAACATTAATGACTTGAAGTCCTGACTTGAAATACAGGGTTGTCAGATAGTTGGCTACCGGCGCGGTAGCTTTATGAAATAGTCCAAAACTCGCACGAAGAATTTTAGCCTAAATACCGTGCCCAATTTTTGCAATTTTGCAGACTCATTTAAATATGTTGGACACAGTTGCGACTTCGACCACGAAATGTGCTCCAGAATTCCTAAGAAACAGTGTAATGTGTTATTACCATATTAAAAATCATATTTGGAAAAAATATTAGGTAAAACAATAAAATTTTGAGTGGATCATTAATTATCGTACGTGTAGGTTATAAGAAATAAATCTTGTTTTTATGGATAATAATGTATTACTTCACAAAATGTACATTAACATTTAATAATGTAAGCGCCTCATAATCATCTTCGCCTAAGGGATAAGGTTCTTCGTCTAAAGAAGATGAACGCGCCTCTCAATTAGCGTCATATATTTCTGCTGTTCAACATAATGTTGTTGGTTCGCCGGGATTTCAAGAAAAATACAAATCGATTAAAATTAATAAAAACACAAATTACTTTATTAATCGAATTCAATTATCATACTATTGACAGCTCTTCACGATTTCATTTACTACTTGATTGCTGTTATCAATGAAAACCACTTAAATACACTTTCGCGTAGAACTGGTCGTCGTCTCACTCTCGCAGTAGGGAAACTGGTACCGTGAACAAGTTCAGCGGCGCTTATATACTGCATGTGTTGATTCGATAGATTTCCAGCATGCAAAATATTCGGTTGCGTGTGTGTGGAACGCGGAAGAAGTATCTATTACATGCGAGAAGTGTCAAGAACATGCGGGAAATATATATAGAAGCTCTCTACGATAAATGCACAGGAATTGAAAATGCACACGAATTCTTATAGCACCCAAGAGTTTTAAGGGCTCATATACCCCTGAAATTTTCAAAAAATTTTATTTATATAATAATTTACTGATTTTTATTTTTTATACTTTTAAGAATTAAAAAAAAATTTGAATTTAGAAAATTCCACTCCATTACAAAGTTACAGCAATAAATGTCACCAAACATCAATTTGGAACGGCTTCCTGGCTAATTGCCGCGCCACTCTCAACAGCAGCGTTTAGCATTTATTTTTTCGTAAAAGCTGGGTTTCATAGAAAACAAGGTTATTTATGGGACCATCTGTGAAAAACACGAAGATACAAGAGGAAGAAGGTGTACAGTACGAAGCTGGAATGGGAGACTAGCCGTAAGTTCACATTGTACCCATCAAAAACTTTAAACGCATTTTTCTCGAAACTATGTTTTTAGACATGGTCGGCACGATAACTCAGTCAATTTTTAATATTTTTCAACTTTTTTTTTTTTTAAATTTTGATAACTATTTTCTCTATAGTCTGTCGAGAGGTTTTTTTAATTTTTTGCTTGGAAATTTTTTTATAAATTATTAAACGCAAATTTTTTTAAAAAAAACTGATTACTAAAGTTTGAAATTCTGTAACTTATTAATTTTTGAAAAAAAAAAAAAAATCCCTCCGTGAGACTATAACTACTACATTATTTTACAAGATTTTTTTTTATTTTTGCAAATTGAATTATTTTTGGTGAAGTTATGATGCCGACCAGGAGGCGCCATGGTTTTCATAAGTAGTCCGTTTATACCCGTAAAAAACAATGTTAATATTAAAAAATAAAAAAAAATTTCTTTTTTTTTATAGCTGAATAGTTAATAAGATATGTGAACTCAACAAATAAATTTTTTTTTCACCATACAACCTTTGTAGTAATTTTTCAAATTTACTCGGTTTTCAGCGCGTGCAGGGGTATGTGAGCCCTTAAATCAATTTTCACTTTTCACTAGCTACTTTTCACTATAGAATTGCCACTTGCTGCTAACGAGGATAGGAGTGGATATTTCGTTTAACTGAGGAAATTCGTTTCTTCTGGTTACATTTTTTTTTCTACAATTTTTTAAATCGATATTGCAAATGCAATTATAAAGTTGTCTCAATTAATAAAATTGAATAATTGTTTGACTGCTTGTCTGTGAATCTGGAAAAATGGATGAACGTAATTGGATGAATTTCAAGAGAGGAGAAGTGTTCAAGACGAAGAATTTTGGTTTCTGTATCTCAGAAATCGCTAATAGTAGGAAGTTGAAATTTATGTAGAGATATAATAATAGAGCCACTTGAATAAAATGGTGGATATAGGTAAAGGGGTGTGGGGTTCGAAATGATTGAAACATTCAAAAATCCATATCTCCTGAACGGTTCATGTCAGGAGCTTGAAACGTGTTGATTATTTATAGATACACTAAGAGCGTATATTAGAAAAAATTATGCTAGATGTAAAGTTTGTAGCATAATCCGTTCTTGAGATATAAAAAATAATTAATTTAAGAATCTACAACGAAATAGCTCTTGTAACTTACCATATTTTAATTTTTTTGTAACTTTCATATTTTATTTCAACCGCCCTTGTTGTGTCCTACCGAGCCTACTTACATAGAATATTATTTCATGATCCAATCTCTATATTAAAATACTTTATTATTAAAATAATAAAGTAAAATTGCCAACTTTCTGGACGCAACTTGATTATTTTTTGGGTAGTAGTCAGGAACGCGTCTTATGCGGAGATGCGGTGTAGGTTGCTATACAACTGAAAACCACCTAAAAAATAACATTCCAAATAGCCTATCGGTAATCCTTTTATTTTTATATATATTTTTTTTAATGAAAACGTAAGAAATAAATAAATGAAAAAAAATTTGAAATCGGTTTTTAGGCGAAAGCCTGTTAAAGTAATAATGAATTCGATATCTCATCAGACCTAAGGGACATGTTGTAGTTAGAAAAATTTACACGTTCATTCTACACCTCCTTAGGTTTAAATATCGCAAAATTCTGAAATTTATTTTAAAGCCAATGGAAGTAAAAGCGAATTTAATATCTCATTAGACCTATTGTTGGAATTAGTGAGGACTATAATGGGAAGGGGGGCTTAAATCAGATTTTTTGGGATTATATTTAAGACCTTTAGAAGTCAATGCGAATTCGAAACCTCATTATACCTTTGGAAAACATGTTCTAGGCGCTTATAGAAACAGCACGCAGAAGAAAAATTAATTTGATAACTTGATGGACCTGAAAGATATGACGAAATTCGTGAAAATGTACAAAAACCCCTTTTATGCAAAATTTTTTTGTCCTCCGTATACGTCAATGCAAATCTGAATTTATTGCTTAAAGTACTTCAGTTCTACATATACATACCAATTTTAAGTTTTGAGTGGATTTTGTTATAATGAACTATTGAAAATTAACTTTGCAACAATGAAAACTGATTTGTGTAAGTAACGTGTATAAACCACAATATTGATGTTTACCCGTGTGGTTATAATCTCTATAGCTACCATTTTGTTTTCAATTAATGATTTGCATCAGGCGAACATTTCTGTTAGTTTAATTTATAGATATAGTGAAATGAATATGTTGTATTAATTAAAATTATCAACATTAATGAACCGAGTGTTAGTTTTATTATGACCGCAAGCAAGGGATAAAAATTCGAATGTTATACATTTCCCACTTTTTGGAATGCCTTCTGGCACCTGTTATGTGTATCAGTATATTTATGGAGTTAATTTGGCTTTAGGTTGGTTTGTACTTAATGGTAGAGATGATTTATATTTAAATGATTATTTGCCTTCTGTTATTGAAGTATTATATTCACTGGCTTCTGAATAATGTTCAGCCATTTTTACTTAATTATTTGACTAAATACTTCACTATTTAATTAACGGCCCTTCTATATTGAAAGTTAGCGTTTAAAATTGTATTATGGCAATATCTGGCAATATACAGGAGGCCAGGGCTCGATTTGGGCTGTCGCGCCATTGATGGTTATGTCGTTCAGGGCTTTGTACTTAAGGGGTTACATACGCCTGGGTAGTTCAAAAAAATCGATTTCTCAAAAAGGTGCTTATTCGAAAATACCATCCTTTAAGTGTCTACCCTGAAAATTTCATAAAGAAATTCGCTGTAATGATGAAGTTACAGCGTTTTGTAACCAACATGGTGAGCAACGACTAACGGTTGGTGCGTAGGTGTTCGTGGCCTTTGTCATCTGTTTGACTATGAGCTTTTTTTTTAATTTCGGGTATTTATGACCTTCTGTATAGCAGGGACATGTTTTGAAAAGTTGGTGAGGTTTAGGTATACTTGTTCCACTGTTAAAATTCACAGAACCTTATTTCAACGTAAACTGTACCCTAAACTTTAAATGCGTTTTTCTCGAAACAGCGTTTTCAAAAACGGTACCAGGATTATCTCCGCGACTACTGGACCGATCGGGACCTACTTTTGTACAATTGAGTTTAATACAATACTCTTACATTTACCGAGACATTTTTTCGATATCTTGCATAGTTTTTTTTATTATAATGACTGAACAATTTTGAGGTGAAAAATGGCATTTTTAATTCCAGAGGCTGCCATGATCCGACAAAATGTAATTTTGAAATTCCGGCTCGGTAAACTTTAATGCTACGTACCTATTTACTTTTAGAAAAAAAAAATTATTTGTCAATAAAAAATGGCGGAGGAAAGTCTGGTACCGAAATCGCTCTCAACAAAAACAAGTCTCAGCAAAACGACTGTAACTTTTTTACCGTTTGAAATTTTCCAACCAAATTTTCACATAATATTGACAAAATGTAATACTTTAAGAGATATATAACAGTTGTTCAATTAACTTCAGTTTTATGCACGAAAAAAATGCATAAAAAGAGCGTAGTTTTATCCGTCCCAGGTGTATGTAACCCCTTAAAAGTAATATGATACCTTGAGCAGATCATGTCCCTGCTAGGCTAAAGAAATTAAAACGCTCCTTATAGTCTAGATGAAATCAGAGAGTATTATAAACGAATTTTGGAATATTGTGTTGTTGTTTGGGATTCATCATACAATACTCATGCCCGTCGCATCGAAAGCATTCAAAGAAAGTTAACAAGATTCGCATTATATAAACTTAATTGGACCTCTGAACTATCGTCATACAATGTAAGATGCCAACTACTATGGCTATTGACGTTGACCTCTCGCCGTAAAATATTAGGTATTTTATTTGTCAGAGATTGTCAGTTCTCCTGATTTTCCAACGCTTTTTAGTCTTTATGTCCCAATACGGATTTTGAGACCGGGGTTTCTTCTCTATCAGGATTCATACCAAACTAATTACGGATCTAATGAAACAATTTGCAAGTATCATACTTCAACTCCATAGCTGACAATATTGATTTTACAGTTAGTATAATTGCTTTTGAAAACTGTGTTATAGATTGTTTAGAATCCTAAGTAAAGATTTAATTGTTTCTTCTCCATATGTTGTATTAATGTATTGTACCTAATGTATTCAGTAGTCTGTATGATTATTCAGTAGACGAAATTAAAATTAAAAATTAAAAAAAAGTTAATGCTGCCCAAAAGTATGTAACGACGACAATATTTGTTATTAAACCATAATAAAGTAAAATGTATAGAGCTGTAACCGTGCCTAAGAAAATGTCTTCATATCGGAACTATAAAGATATCTTAAAAAATTAAATTTCTGGTCTGGTTTTCATATCTGCCGAACAATCAGCTCTAGGAATATATAATTACATCCTTACAAACAACCAATCAGGGGAACATTTTTAAAATATAATTCTGGTGACTTACAATTACGTACAGGAGTAGTGACGTAAAATGCAAAGAAATATATTTTCTGAGATGATACTAACTTTTTAAATATGTTGCAGTCAGTACCTATACAGTACCTGTACATAACTGATACACTATATAGAAAATATCTGCCAACATTCTGGGTACAACATAATTTTTTTATACAAATTTTCGAACACGGTTAAGATCGAGATGCGTTATAAGTACGAAGAGTCTATTTAAACCCTTATTTGTTCATGTGGCAGCCGGGTAATAATTTTGAAAATGCAATTCGACTGCAGTTCAAGTACCATTTTATATTGTAAATGAATAGAATATTTCTAATTAAAATGACATATGAACACGGTGTATCGGAATGTGGAAACTACCTTCGGTTTATACGTCAACAGTTCCAAATAGCTATTGTAAACGGAACGTTTTGAGCACATTTTATGACCGAATTGCACAATATCGGCATCACACGATTTTCACTCGTTTTTATCGTGATAGCTCTACAATTCGGCTATTTTTGGCATATCCCTTTGGGTATCGTATATTAATAATACACGGAAGGATACCTATAGCAAAGCATGTTCCAACTTCCAGGAGCCCACAACACCGGAATCCTTTCTGCCACAATGCTGAATGCACGCTAATGATGTGGGAAAGGGAACATGGTAATGTGGTTCTCAGTAAAATATGGGTTGCAGAAATTTCTGCATTTCAGAAAAAGGGAGAATGTAAATTTTGAATTTTACTATTTAAACAGTAAAGTATTTTTAGTTATTTATTTGGGTATGCTGTGGTGCAATCAGCTAAGCAAGACCTTTTCGTAAATTTTGAAATTACAAATTTCATAAAATAATATAGAAATCATTTTGTCGTTTATGACCAAAACGTAATATACGCGTATAATTTGATTGAATCAAAATAGTACCAAATTTCAATTAATTAGTTAGGTCAATGTTAAATATTAAATATTTTAGTTATATTATTAAATAAATATTTTGTCGATAGCTCTAGTAATAGAAGAGCAGTAAAAATAACGTACATGAAATTTTTTTTATCTCTATGCACATCTGTATGTTTGCACACTTATAACTCGAGAACTACTGAACCGATTTTGCTGAAATTTGAACACATGTTGATATACATATATCCAACTTAAACTATATGCTTCTATGTATTGTTCTTGATTCACTCTAAAATATAGCGTCCATACAAAACCCCTTTAAGTGTCCGAAGTCTTCTAGGATCTGCATATCCATGTGGCATGTAAGTGAGCAAAAGAAAAAATCAGTTGTCCTGGTTTTCTCTGTATACTAATTTTTGTGTCACTCCAAAGAACACTGAAAACTGCTGAATTATGTTTATCATCAAGTTACGATAAGTTGGAGTATCCAAGCTATAATATTTCGTAGCCACAGTCACATTAGTTTGAAAAAGAAAACAACTGAGACACAAGACTGAAATTTCCGAGTTTTTGCCACGTGCCAGACTGACATTTGTCTCGGTGCATATACGAGTATTATGCAAGGAATTTCCACGATATAATTTTCTAGGCATAACGCTGGAAACGATCAAATCACTACCTCGTCATTGAAAATCACCCCAAACTTCAACCTCTTGGAGTAAGACGCGATAACGAATATTCTTCGAATTCCGTTGTTTTAGAGAGGGTTTCTAATCGCGTGCACCCTAAGACCCTCACGAGTTCAACTTAGTATTATGTTTATCTGAAAAGCGTATGAACACCATGATGTTGGATTTACATCGAACACGTTGAGGCGCAATTTTATCCACACCATAAAAACCAATCAGGTGACGAAAAATTGCAACAGTGCTCGACTTTTCGGACAAAAAACTGGTTTGTGATGGTCTTGTGGGGGGAAAGTCACACCGCAAACGTTCGGTGTAAATCCAACATGACAGTCCGACTTGCCTCAATAACTTCTAACCGCAATATTTTCGATTACTACTACCGTATCGAGGTGGCGATTCGCTTATCTCCTTCATGGATTTACACCGACACGTTACGGCGCGACTTTTCCCAGAAAAACCTAACATAAACCGGTTTTCGTCGGCTGTAGTCTTTGCTGTGTTGATAGCGATTTACTAGGTACATGTCCCTGCGGCGCGATTTTCCAATCAATATACTTGTTACAGCGATTCAACAATGATTCAAATGTGTGTTCTAGCTCATTTTGTGGAATTGCGTCTAGTGCTCGTGTTGAAGCTGTTTTGATAGTCGAAATGTCGTTAAAAAACATCCTTTCAACTTCAATTTCAATTTCGGGAATAGAGAGAAATCAAATGTGGACAAATCAGGTGAATACAGTAGAAGATTCAACACACAGACTTGATTCTGTGATAAAAATTGACGAACAATGAGTGAGGTGCGACTCGGTGCATTATCTAGTTCTCTGGATCACGATATTCGGGCCATCACACGCTTCAAAACTTCGAGATAATATGCGCCAGTAATTGTTTGGCCAGTTGGAACGAATTCCCTGTGGACAATTCCTTTGCTATCAAAGAATGTAATGAGCATTGTTTGAGCAATATTTTAATATTTCAACATCGACAAAAAAGTTGTTTTGGAAGAACTGTCATAACTTTGCTCTCTATCAACCGATTTAAACAAAATTGGTATTACCGGGAAGAGGAGTGTCACACCTTTCAAACGCCCGTCTGTACACATAGATGGTCCTACTAGTTACTCAGATATGATTCGAGTCTCGGAACTTATTTGTCGCTCTGTGTGTCTATGCATGTAAGCCTGTGTCGAAGAAAAAGTCGTGAACTGTTGGATTTCTGCGGCAACACGAGCGATCTGATTGATTGATTTTATGATGGGAGTACAGTCGCGCCTCAACGTGTTCGGTGTAAATCCACCATCAAAGATTTCGACACGTTCCCTCCTCGTTTTAATTTTTCTTTGCCTTATCCGATATCTTCGATCTGTGTATTTTTTCTTTATGTGATTTGTACTCGTACTTCGATGTTCGATGGTCACGGTCATATTTTAAAATCTTATTTGAATACACCCTGGGTAAATGCAAATATCTGTGCAACGCGCCATGTATCAAAAGTTTATTAGAATTTAATTTAAATCTGATTATCAGTGGAGGTGGGAGATGATGTATGACACAATAAGCATGCTTAAGCTATTTCCCAGGTATAGTAATGACGTTGTAAAACACAGCACTGCTTACTCCTAGTTGAACTAAATGAACGAGCTATGCAAAACTGTGATAAATTTAATGCAACTCCCTGAGTAATGCCTTCCACAGCAAGGAACCTCCAATTACTCAACATGATTACAGTCAATTTAACCATGTCCCTGTTCAGTGCGCCTACCTTATCCGCTTACCGTTTCACTCATATGTCGTGAATGATGCATTAATTGCTACCGTCATGTTCAAAACAAATTTCACGTAATCGTACATTGCGACAGTCATCTAAAGGGAAATAGCTATAACCAACTGGAACTAACCATACGAGTAACTTACCGTAGGATTGCAAGTAGTTTTACATGAACAGGGAAATGAAAAGCACCTCGAGGGAAATTATCAATTTCAACTGTGAAGTCTAGTCCTCGACTATTGTTAAAATTGCTTCCTAGATAGCGACGAATTCCTTGTATCCTTGTCGAAATCGAGAGCTTTAACTTCTTCAAGATCTACAAATCGGAACAACAAGAAACACAACAGCCTGTGAATACTAAGAATCTTCAAAACGAAGTTGCGAAGAGGTATTTGTATAGTGAATGCGCCAGAGTGTGAACGGAAATGGCCCCAAGGTAAGACTACACCAAAAGGGACAATTCCCCGAGCACACATTTACCTGAGCCCGTCATTAGTGCCTTTTTGTTGTTCTGGAAGAGCTACCGGGTACCAAGTATGTATATAGGCTATAGGGGTAGTATATATATCGGTGCTTTTGTACTGCATCTTTTCAAATGTAAGCAAAAGAATTTCCCTTCTTTCTAGATGTGATACCAATTTTATCGGCTTTAACGAAAATATCCGCAGAAACCTACTTTAAATTTTTCAAAGATAATTGTCAGCTTTTTGTTTTAGGTGTACTTACTGTTCTCAGCTTTAATGGCGAAACAATATTAGCGTCCCAGCATCCAACATAATTTATCATTTGTGCCTAATGTACACATTATCTAGGAGGATAACGCTACCTTAATAAAGGCACTGAGTTTCTGAGGTATTTTATGGAAAATTTAAAGCAATTTTCGTGCCAGGGAAGTTGACCATAAATTCTTAACGTTCGTGTATTTAACAGTATTACATTATTATTACCCCATTCATCAGCATATAAATAATTCTCCTTTCAAAAAGATATTAGCACTACGAATCAGAAAAAATACTATTATAAAGTTGGAATTCGTTTTTACTACATAAAATACAGTACTTTTGACCATTTAATAATATAAACCCAAATATTGTGATATAAATTGGTTTATTGTGATATAAATGGCTTTTCATAGAAACCTTGTTGCTTTCAATTTTGAAGTCAATCAATTTAATAAACTTTAAGTGACTGTTAAAAAATCGAAGTATCCTCTCCATAATTTGAGTGCTTGTTTTTAGAATTTTCTTGTTTAAGACAAAAACTTTCTTAAACGCGAAAAATAAAAAAAGGAATAATCATGTCAGCCACTGCTAGATGTTTTAGTAGGGTCCCAGAACAGGTTAACAGTCTAGACGCATTTTCATTATTTTTTGTTTAGAAGTCTGGAACGCGTTTAATGCGGAGATACGATGTAGGTTACTATGCGACTGATAACCTAAAAAAACCGTTCCAAATAGCCTTCTGGTTATTCTTTTTTGGATACCTTACATCCCCAGCGGTTTATTATCAAAAAAAGATTAAATCGGTTTTCTCTTCGATTAAATTTAAATGGTTTCTTAACTTTAAAAAGTTCACATTATTTTCTTGTCATGTACATACTAAACACTATATTGTAGTTGCAAAGGCTCCAGCCTACCCTCTAAAATAATTACAAACTGTGTCTATATATATTTAAGTATTATTGAAATAAATTAACTATGAACTAAATGCTTTAGAAGTGGAAGTGAATTCGATACCTCATTAGGCCTAAGATATATATCGGAATTCGTGAAAATATACACAACCGCTTTACACCCCCTGAGGGTTTGGATCAGGGTTGCCAGATAGTTGGCTGCTGAACCATGAGAGCTTATGAAATAGCCCAAAACCCGCATAAAGACTTGTAGCCCAAATACCGTGCTCAACTTTGGAAATTTAAAGAGCTACTTAAACACAATTGTCTGCTGTATCTTGGGGTGTTAATCGACACTCGGGTGTCCTTCAAGGACCATCTTCTGGGGATCAGCGAAAAAGCTTCAAAGGTGAATGGTGCACTCTCACGCATCATGTCATACATTGGAGGACCACGTTCCAGCAGGCGAAAACTATTAGCACCGATCTGGGCAGATGCAACGAAAAAAAAACTTAAGCACAATTGCGTTTTCAACGACGAACTGTGTTTCAGAATTCTTAAGAAACTCTGTAATGTATAATAAATATTGTGTGAATACATACATTCGTATTTATCACCATTTTAAAAATCTTATTTGAAAAACATATTAATTGCAAATTAAAGGTAATATTATAATTGAAAAATAATTTTGCCTGGTTTTAAGTAAAATCAATTTGATAACTCGACATGGTTGAAAGATATGACGAAATTCGTGAAAATGTGAAAAACCAATTTTCACGTAAATCCGCACACCAATATGAAAATCTGAACTTTTTATTGATTTAATTACTCCTGTAGTACATCTACATATAAGTAGTAAGTTCAAAGTTTCTAGCATAACCCGTTCCTGAGACATAAAAAAAGCACCCCTACCATCGTACCTATCCAAAGTTTTATTTTTCAAATTTTCTAGTCGTCGATTTTTAGCTTTCTATCCTTTGCAGTTTTTGAGAAAAAAAAAGAATTTCCACCGCCTCAAACAATATCATACAATACACCCGCACCCCAAATTTTCTCCGCTAGAGGTCTACTCGGCCTAAGTCTTGAAAAATTTTAAAGATCATGTTTGAAACCGTTCTGGAGACACAAAAAATTTTTTTTTGTTCAAAAATTGTTATCCTCCTACTTCCGTGCTCCATTTCTCCGCTTTTAACTTTTACATTCAGTAGGCTCCACTTGTATATACAGAAATCAAATTTTATTTTGCTGATACAATTGGTTCGAAAGATATTGTAATTAAAAAATTTTGCACTGCCCAAACCATCCACCCTTCTCTAAATCGCACCCTTCTAAATTTTAGTCGCGTCTAGGCTCTCCCGCATCCCTTAATACAACCACAAAGATTCAACCTTCTGATATTAAGGAGATATGGATTTTGGAATGATTTGATCCCAGGTTTCGGGCGTTTCGGACGCATTGTTTCCCCCCCCCCACTCTCATACCCCTCAACCTTTATCGACAGTCTTTTTGAAAATTGATCATCCCACTATCATACAGTTCTATACAAATTTTAAGTTTCAGCCTCCCTGCATAAGCGGTTCCTGCGATCTAGAAACTAAAATTTTTATTCTAAAACGCACACTCCACCCCACCCCTCCACTTGTAGAGATTCTCCCAACCTACCCATCAAAAAAGCGGATGACGTACGACGTCTACGGCGGACAGACGGACATTTTTTTTACCTTTTTTGTGATTTACTATAAGCCCCAAAATGTGAAAATACGAAATTCCAGGGCTGCAAATTTTTTTTTAAATTTCAGGTCGAACCCAACAATACTTTGTTATTAAAAAATAATAAAGCAAAAGTCACCACTTGAAGGAACCTACCCAATCTACCACCGAAAAATTCCAAATTTAATAACTAAAAGGGTTTCGGAGCACAGTGTACAGGCGGTCACTTTTGGAGTCTGCCATAGACCTGAAACGTGAACATTTTTTGAGGGTAACAAATTTTCACAATACTTTATTAAAATAATTAAGTAAAATGCTCTTCCAAGGCTACGTTCTCCATGGATTTTATCTGGAATATGCAGATACTAATTACACCTGTCAATCACTGAATATGCCATATAAAGCGTGAGCAACCCATTTATTAGCGTAATACCGTAAACGTGAAATTTACACCACGGTGTGCTTCAATAATTCTTAGACAAAAGGTTTCATATGACTTCCAATAATCTGAAAAATCGATATTTGCCATAGTCCACACATTTTTGCTGGGTTCGATAAAAATAAAGTGTGGCTATACACCGCCCTGCTCCATTCAAATCGAAATGGTATACATTACGTACCATCGGCACTTCCATTATCCTGCAATGGCGTAACGATATTTTATGGTCTCATCTACGTTTATCTCGTAATCTGTTCAATTTCCTATCCGTTTATTAACAATGCTCTCAGCTAATTCAAAATTCCGCAACATTCCTCATTGTTTCCTCCTCGAGAAAAATTCCGTAACGTCGTTTTGCGCTACACTACAACGCGGCTAGTGCTAGTGGCAGTTTGTTGATGCGGAAGCGATTTAAGCCCTACTTGCAATTTAATCAGAAAGCAGATATACCAGCCCTAGATCCGACCACCATACCGCCCCTTTGTACTCGTACCAACTCAGCCGGGAAAACTAATTTTCTGATCAGAAAATTTATTGAAATGGATTTCTTTTCAAATCTTCATCAGATATATTAACCCATTACAGACTTTTCTGCTATTAAATTTTCGGAAGAGCGATGATTACGGAACACGGAATCGCTTCAGGAAGCCTCTTTCGTTCCTCTTTATAATAGAAATATGTAGGTATGTACTTTCAACAAGTGGGCTCGATTAACGTCGCTTGGAAGAACTCTGATCACTTTTCACGTTCTTTACTGAAAACTTGGGAAGTGAGTGGATAAATATTAATGATTTGAGACGTCTTGAGGAATTCCTTTGAGTAATGACGACAATTTCATCCACTATACAAAATTCGACATACTTATAACCACGAGCCGAGAATGAAATTTAAAACTTGGTATTGAATGGCATCGCACTTCCCGGCCCGCAGATGACTAACTTTTTCAATTTATTTCACGACCAACAAGTATTGGATCAATTTAAGGAAAATAACGAGCTATTGTACAAAAATCGATAATTTTATGCTCGTGAGGCGGAAATTTATTTCAGAATTTAATGTGATAATTAGGTATCATTAACCTCGTTTGTAAGTGATTTTCTCTACTCATGTTGCTCTTAATTAAATGGAAGCTTGGTGGTTAAACTAGTGTTCAACATAAATTTCAGAGCGTTTTTGTGTTACATATGAGGTAGACCTTTTGTTTGCTTTGCAGCTGTAATTAATAAGATGTCCTCGAACTGCTCTGTTATCTGAAAAAGTCCTTTTGAAACAGAAAAGCGGAAGTAAAGTTTGCCGTAAATGAGTTTATGTGAACGTTTTGATGGGGAAAATTTTAATAGGCAGATATTCATTTTACCACTACCAGTACCTACCTAATATTTATAGTTATTCTGGTGGATTTAAAATGCATTTATCAGTTCCACTCTTGAGGAGACTAGGCGAGAATGTAGGCAGGACGCTTGCCTTGTCTCGTAATGCCTCGTTAAACTCTTTAGCGATTTATTTTGTTTTCCAAAATTTAATAAACGTTTAGCAATGAATTCAGATTTTCCTTTATGTGGGGTTTCAGTCACACCTTTATATTTTGAACAAAAGTGTCGCTCAATGTAGTTCAGGATGTAATTATGTCAGTGGCATAGCGTTCATAGAATCAAGCATTGCTTTCCTTACATATGGCTGAGAAATATCTAAAATGGATTAAGCATTTTCTTCGGCACAGTGTAAATAAAAGTTCCCAAGAAATTAAATGCGAATATCTCAGACTGCTGAATTGGTAAGACCACGACTTTCATGTCGGAGATGCAGGAAGGACTCACTCAATGTCTAGCATTTTTTTCTTTTACCTATAACCATTTAAAAATCTGCCAAAAGTCTGGGCGCAATTTTATTATTTTTTGGGTAGAAGTCCGAAACGTGTTTAATACTGAGATGCGGTGTATGTCACTATTCGACTGATAACCTAAAAAATAACGTTCCAAATAGCCTCCTGTTTAATCTTTAGGTTATCAGTCGCATAGCGACCTTTTTTTTTCCTTAAATTAAGAGGCTCAGAGGCTCTAGCCATATTGGAGCCGTGGAAAATGTTATTTAAAATAATATTAAAAACGTATATTGTTGCTTTAGCGAAGTTAAATAGCACTAAAAGAGGTTTATCGTTATGCATAGTGACCTACATCGCATTACTCCAGCTCTGTACATCAATACAATTTTGAACTTTTTATTGCTTTAATTACTACTGTAATACTTCTACATATACATACTAAGTTTCAAGTTTCTAGCATACGTTGTTTCCGAGATAGGAAAAACCACTCCCACCCCCGTACCTTGCTACCCCTATCAAACATTTTATTTTTCTAGGATACTTCTACAAAGACTCTATATGTATAGTCGTCAATTTTTAGCTTTCTATGCTTTGCGGTTTTCGAGAAACAAAAATCAGAATTCTTTTCGTTTCACCCCCCCCCCCCCACCGTCACCCCCTTCGCCAGCACCACCAAAATTTTTTTTCCAGGTAGAAGTCTACTGGGCCTAACTCCTGTAAAACTTCTAAGATCATATCTGGTACGGTTATTGAGATATAAAAATTAAATTTTTTGAAAAATGGCTATCCCCCCACTTTCGTACTCCACCTCCCCTCTCAAAATTTTTACATTTAGTAGACTCCACTTGTGATCTTATATATAGAAACCAAATTTCATCTTCCTGGTACAATTGGTTCGGAAGATATTGTAATCTAAAGTTTATCACCCCCCCCACCCCCTCCACTTCCTGTCTTAAAAAATTTAGCTCTTGTCTACTGGCCTAGTATCCCTTAAGATAACTACAAAGTTTCACACTTCTGAGATCAAAGGTTCAGGAGATATGGATTTTAGAATGCTTCAATCCCAGCTTTCGAACGTTTCGGACACATTGTTTTTCCCCCCACTCCCACACCCCTCAACCCTTATCACCAATTTTTTTGCAAATAGGTCCACTATCATAGTACTACATAAGTTCCAAATTTCAGCCTCCTACTATAAGCAGTTCCTGAGATCTAGAAACCAAAATTTTTCGTCTAAAACACGCCCCCCCCCCCCCGCCTTCCCTTCCCTTTACACCCCTACCACCGAAAAAGATACCAATCGTAGGGGTTCATCTAATCTACCCACCATAAAAATTTCAATTTAATATCTCAACGGGTTTGTGAGCTATGAGCCTTCAAAAGATTTTGTATACGGCGTACGACATACGGCGTCTACGGCGGACAGACGGACATTTTTTTTTTGCTTTGTTGGGGTCTACTAGTCCTAAAACGTGAAAATGCAAAATTTCAAGGTAGCAAATTTTTTTTGAAATTTCAGGTCGATCACAATACTTTATTATTAAAAAATAATAAAGCAAAATTAATATTGTTGTGAGCTTGGGGTTCGGATGGACAGACAGACAGACGGATAGACGGAAAGACGGACATACGGACAGACGGACAGATGGATAGACGAAAAGACGGACATATGGACAGACGGACAAACGGAAAGGGGGATAGTAGGAAAGACGGATAGACGGACAGACGGACAGACGGAAAGACGGACAGACGTAAAGACGGACATACGGACAGATGGGCAGACGGCAATACGGACAGATGGTCAGACGGACAAACGGAATGACGGAAAGAACAGTCGGAAAGACAGTCGGAAAGACAGTCGGAAAGACGGACAGATGGACAGACGGACAGACGGACAGACAGACAGACAGATGGACAGACGGACAGGCGAACAGATGGACAGACGGAGAAACGGACAGACGAACAACGGAAAGACGGACAGATGGACAGATGGACAGACGGACAGATAAATAGATGGTTTCTTATTAATTATTTTCAGTTTATTTCTTATTTATTTTTAAAGTGTTCCTTTCATGATTATGTTTTATAGCTTATTTTTAAAACATACACTTTATTTTTGGAACTCCAGCGGGTCACTTGTAATTACCAAATGGGTAACTCGGTGATCCGCGGGTCATAGGTCACCGACGCTTGTCCTATAGGATAGTGCCCATACAATCATGGTCAAGAGTCTTGTACGCATCAGATCACTTGAAGCTAGGTATTTCAAATTTTTCACAAATTAATTGTTCAATGATTTCAAGCAAAATACGAGCGTCATTTTGATATATATAATTTAATTTTCCATCCGTATAAAAAGTAGGTCTAATTTTGTAAGTGTCTTTCGTCTTACTGTAATTTGGAAACACTGTGTGGCGGCAGTTTACTTCTATCTGGGCTAATAGCATTTTTTTAAACAGACTTTTTTTAATCGATCAATAACAGAAATCAACATATACGAGTATTAGGTACATTACGTAGCGCTTATTTTCGTATCTAGGATACTAACTTTGTGAGCCAAGCTACACACCTCCTATATTGAAGTAACCGACACTACGATGAGAATCCAAAAGAGGAATTCGTTGTTATAATTAAGGATAACAGGAAATTGTCTATTACTTCGAAGGCTAGACAGGTGAAGTATTTAAATTCGTTTTTAGGATTATTGTAAATCTGGGGTACCTGTCTTATACGCAAAGGCCCTATTCCTTCACTTGCAAAATATTTTATAAATAATCAAGAACCTACCAGAAACAGTCTCATGTGATTGAACTCTTGTAAAAAAATTATTTATGTTATTATAACCTCCATCAAACTGGTACACCATAATTGCGTATGACGGCTTCGAACAATAGAAACAAATGAATCATCTTAAGACATTCTCGCACTATTGTTCCGAAAATCATTTGATTTGCTAATCCCATATAGCGTCTATGCGGCCAACAACATCAAGAATTGTTGATTGCATTTCTAGCCGTCTTTCCTTGTTTTTGGCATTATCGTTGCCATTGTCCTCGACCCGAATCCCTTAATTGAATTTGATAAGTTTGTTAACTGCGAAACGCAATTAGTAAGCCTCGAAAACCAACCCCGATCGATATCACGGGGGTGACAGTTGTGAGCAATTTATCACAGTTCTCATGGTTCTGAATGGGATGAGAACTTTACTTAGCCCAGCCCCATGAGAACAAAAGAAAAATATAATCCTAGCTGAGCTATAAAGAGGCCAACTATCCTTAGCATGTTATCAAGTGCCCACGATTTATGGACTAGGAAATGTTTGAATTTTAATACGCGATAAGATTCGGGACACTAATTGCGTAAAGGTTGATTTCATTGTGGAATTTTCGCCGTCAATTAAGATAAACGCTTTTACTAGTTACTTTCTTTATAAGTCTTTAAGTTTCGGGAAAATACTTTTTAGTATTAACATAAATCACCCAGTTCAAGTACCGCACACTTTAAAATTTAAGTCTAAGACCAAAATTTAGTAGCGTATCGATTTTTTAATAATAAACACATCGAACTTCTTGCGAAATTACTGTGCAAATTTATATTTTTATGTTTAACAAATAAAAAAATTGCATGTCTCCAGACCATTTTTTACTCCGTACTCAATTATATTTATGTTGCCGCCCCATAACTCTTCCTCGTCCTCTTCGTTTCGAAACTAAGCTAGTATGATTTTGTTTTGCACTTTCTTAAGGTTGTAATGACTCAGGTAGTTTTATGGTAAGCACTGGAAATAAAACACAACTACTTTCTTTTATAATTTTACTGCAATCTTTGGTGCTACTGCTCTTAAACTTAAGTATGTCGATAATCTTGAGTTTCTCCGAAATTCCTAGAATAAAAACCTTTAACTTTGAGTCTGATAGGCAGCACATAAACACGAGAACCGCAAACGGTCCATAAATATTTAAATTATTTTCGTTCGATATAATAAACTCGTCTCCAGTATACCAAAATGAAAGCATTCATACCAATAATACTAAAAAACTATCCCCAATTCCCAATTTGTCCCAAACATGTCCGCTGGAACCTCGTTGTTGAATTTATTCCGTCGAAAGAAATGCTATAAACGAATTTATGGGATTTTTATGAATCACCCATACAACCATAAGCAGGTAATAAAATTATTATGCTCACCTATAAAATAAGTAAATTTCCCGAAATAAGGATCTGAACACATCAGTGAATTAGTGTTGGTGCTTGAGTGAAAAGCATTATCCACACTACAGGAAACGGGTTTCGGGCCCTTTTTCGGTTCATTTGAGTTATGACCGTTTTCCGATCGTCAAAGGGCATCTATCATCGTCGATATAAAATATTGTCGTAATGATGTCGTTACCACCCTCTTGAATTATTATCTAAATCCAGTATAATCAAGTAAATCCATTCTGATTGATGCAGCGGAACTGCAGTCTTATTATAGCTGTGGTATTATTGTTGCATATTGCATTTATACTTTCGAGTATAGTTAAAAGAAATCTGCCAACAGTCTGGGCGAAACATTATTATTTTTCGGGTCAAAGTTCAGGAAAGGTTAAAAAGGAGTCGCGCTAGAATGCTTACACCACTGCCACATACAACACATGAAAACAAAAACCAATCTGATACCTCATTAGGATTGATGAGGTATCAGATTGGTTTCGAAAACTGTGAAAACATATGCAACCCCCTTACAGGACCCCCTTGGGGTTGAATATCCAAAAGTCCTGAAAGGGTATTTTAGATAAATATAAAGAATGGCCGAAGAGGTAAAAACCAATTCGATGTCTTATCACTTCTAAGAGATTGAACGGAATTCGTGAAAACGTGTTCAACCCGTTTATACCCACTTAAGTGTTGAAAAGGGAAAAATCTTAAAAAGTGGTTTTAGGCGATTATAAAACAAGCCCGCGGACGTGAAAAGTTATTCGATTTTTATAACCGTCCTGAGTGAGTTATAATTAGGGAGGAGAATCACAATAGGCCCACTAAGGCCGCAGTGAATCTGGATTTTTAGACCGTCCTCCATCATCTTCTACAATCTACAATCTATTCGATTTTTAATCAGACCTGAGGGATATGGCTGAATTCGTGAAAATGTATACTACATCCCCTCTTAGGGGTCGAAGTTCCAAAAATTCTTAAAAATACTTTCTAGCCATTAATGTGAAGAATCCGTATAATAAAAACTAATTCAATATTTCAGCAAACCGGAACGAAATTCGTGAAAGTATATTTATCCCATTTTCACCGATTATTTTTTGACCCTTCCGTGCGCTAATCGATATTTGTATTTTCTCTTATCTTTACTCTTTTTCTAGTAGATCTACATATACTCACAGAGTTTCAACTTTCTAGCATAAACTGTTTTATAGATAGGAAAATCACATCACACCTCTGTACCAAACTACCCACATTACAAATTTTATTTTTACAACATGCCACTAGCTCTATCAAAATACCAAGTTTCGGGTATCCATCACTATGGGCTCTTGAGATATAAAAATAAAAACTTTTTGTTTTTCATCCACTCCCAGCTTCACACCCTACACCCACACGCCCGAACATTTTTTTCTCTGCTGGGGTTCCATTGGGTATACTTTGCGTGAAAATCTAAGGACCTATCTTAAACTGTTCTTAAGATATGTGACGTTAATTTTTAGAAAAATTCTTATCCTCTCCCTTATTCCCTATTTCGGGCCTCTTAAAAAATGTATTTTCAGAAAAGCTCTTTTTGTCGACTTATAGGGGAGAGTGGGCTTGCAAGGTAAAGTGAGCCCCTTAAAATTTCTAGTTTGCAATAGCGCCATCTCTTAGCAAAAAAAATTATACGATAAAGCTTCATAAATTGACCACAATGCACTATAAACGAAATCCACTTTAATTACAGTTCCTTGAATTTTTCTCATATTACGATTTTGGTACCGTCTGATGTAAAGATCAGTGTTTAATAATTGCATTAAAAAGAATTGTTAGTGAGCGAAAATTGTTTGGAACAGTATCCTTGAGATCGGCGTACGGATTGTGGAACTTGAAAAGTAAGCTTTGATGATTATTTAAAAAATATATAAATTTTAGCACATGCTTGTTGTTTAGCGTTCATTCGGAGCAAAGTGAGTCCCGGGCTCTTTTTATCTCATACCAGTATAATTTTAGTTGATAATTAAAAATAATAATTTTAGCATGGCTAGAACATACAACAAAAATTCAATGCAATAATCGTGGACCGAAGTTGCGATAAAAAATGCAATAGCTTCTGTTGCTGAAAAAAATAGACCTAAAGAAAGCCAGTAAATATTTTGGTGTTCTCAGAGCTTCTCTTCAAAGCAGAGTACGCTCTCAACACACTCAATTTTGTTTGAATTTATTAAAATCATATTGATTGTCTTAATTGATCCATTGCCATATTCTTTCGCTTCAGTTTTGGGTGAAATTACTATACCCATTGGAAGGGCCCACTTACCTCAGTAGTGGGGCAAAGTGGGCAGTTTGAAGTATGCATAGAAAGGAGTAGATATTTTTTTTATCAGCAGCAATAATTTAACTTCACGAATATATGACTAAGCTAACATCATAAGCTATCGATTTTGCGAGAAAAGGATTTTATCACTATTACCCATTTTACAGAATCTCGGTACATACCTTAGGGTGCTTGCTTTGCCCCACTTTCCCCTATACATAAACCGAATTTTAATTTTCAAGCGTACTTGATTCGTAAGTTATCGTAATCTAAAATTGTTAACCCCCCCACCCTCCACTCCTGCATGCCACAGATCCCCCAAAATTCGAGTGATTTTCTTTTGTTGTTGAATCTCTGATACCACTTATGCTACAAAATTGAAATTTGGTGTAGAGTAGAAGTAGTGTGTGTCGAGGTACACGATAAGTATATTCAAATTTCCATTAAATTACGGAGGTGGTGTAAAACAAAATGCCCTTAAAAATGGGTTGTATATTCTTAGTATTAATTTTCCAGTTCGTCATATGTCTTAGGTATAATCAGGCGCATAGCGTGAATCTTCGTAGGGGTAGCGCAACGATACGATCGCTAAATTTCGCGGAATTTTTTGATTACTTCCTGGAATTAAGCAATCGAAATTTTATTTTGGAATGAAAATTACGTGTTTATGGTTATAGAATTCATAGAATTTGAAGATCGTGTTATTGCCCTAGCCCTACGAAGTTTCACGCTACGCGCCTGGGTGTAGTGAGATATTGAATGAATCTTACTTCTATGGCCTTTTTATATAAGAGTCTTGAAATTGTTCTCTGGATTTTTCGATATTCAAACCCTAAGGGGGGTAAAGTAGTAAACAAACCGAATTTTCTGTCATAATTGGTTCGGAAGATGTCGTAGCCCAAAGATGTTCACCCTCCACCTCCACACGTGACCTCCCGCTGATGGTTATTTTCATTGTACGCTAGAAGAGTTCAGATTATTCTGAGAAGAAATAAATAGCAAGCCAATCGTATAATACTTGAAATGAAATACTGAACTCGGATTTATGGAGAAAAAAAAGCAGAATGAGGACGCATATATTATGCCTTTTGTGATCGACCTTCTCCCCACAATATCGCGAGTTATTTCCTTCTAGAGTTACATTATAAATAAAATCAATCGAATTTTCTTTGAAGAAAATCGTATTGACAACTGATTTAGGACATCATTCAATTCAATTATTTATGTCATTCAATTCAATTATTTATGTCAACACAAGCTACAATGATTATGATGTAGTGTGCGATAGAGATATTGTGGTCAAGATATTATTAAGTTAGAATTCCGAATCATACTGTTTACTGGATATGTTGAAAAAGTAGTCATCGATTAGCAGTTGGGTGATTACGAGTATATTCTATCTGACGCCCTATTTTCATATCTCTGAGTAATGCAAGAATGTATCTACTTCGTGCCGTATCAAAACTCGTAAGCATCATGATGGCAATAAAAAGCGTCCAGTACTTAATAGCTTTCATTCCAGTACTTAAAATCTAATCTTCCTCTTTGTATTCCGTATTTTAGAAGCTGTAAAGATATCCATACGTACATACCGAAATGTTCCTATATAAACCAGAATGAGTTACGACTGATTGAATTAAATGATAAAAAGAAAAAATTCATAGAGTGCACAGGACATCTCTATTTCTATTAACTATTAGGTCGTTGCAGATGAAATGTCGTTTTTATCTATGAAGTGAAGTCAGTTGCGATTTCCATGTCTCAAACTGCCGCCAGGTGGCAAAGTGGTATTGGGTATTGAAGTATAAAGACCCCTACATTTACTCATGGATTCATTTCAGTTTTGGACTTCATTGAGATCGGACAGAAAAAAAGCAAAAAAAATAGGTTCGAGTCAAAAACGGGTAATTTTCCTTTACTAATTTAAACTTGGCCACAGCGCGACGAAGGCAACCGAAAACATCAACAGGGCATTTATTTATTTAGTCAACGGAATGAATCCTTTTAATAATAATATATATAATAAGTAACGAATTAAATAATGTCATTACAAAAAGAAAAACAAAGAATAAAAATTTGAACAACTAATGAATCTATGTGACTTGGAAGAGTGACTTCAATGTCACGAGATTAATATTAAATAAATCAATGCAATAACTGCACTTATTGTCGGTTCTCATCAGTCTTGACTGTGGACTATTTTGACCATACAATGTTTGGTGCATTAGCAGAGAGAATGAAGATTGACACCGAGTACGAACATTGGAAACACGAAAATTAACTGACTCAAGAAGACACGGATAATCTATTATATAGTTTACAATTTTAAAAAGAAAAATTAGTTCTGATTGCTCTCGTCGATCGCTTAAAGATCGTAAGTGTAATTGAACCATAAGGGAATCGTAATTTATCCACTCAATTGGAATGTGTAACTTATAGGCGACAAGTCTCAAAAACTTATGCTGTATTGTCTCGATTCGATTGATGTGAATCTGATAATAAGGATTCCACACTGCAGAACAATATTCAAGAATGGTTCTAACCAAACTGCAATATAAACATTTAAGCGTATACGAGTACATGTTGTTAAAGTCTCTTGTATTGCGAGTAATAAAACCGAGCATTTGGAACTGATACGGTAAACAAACGAACCACACAGCGATGGTTCGAAAAATTCCGATCAGGAAATATGACCCTTCAAAGTGACCACGTGGTAACCCAGGACCTTCGATCGACAAGAACGAGTTGAATTTATTAGTGGAATTTGACTCACGCCAAACTGTAAGTGACATTGCCGAGAAATTGGGCGTACACTATTCGACAGTTTCCCGGCACTTGCAACAGCTTGCAAAAATCAAAAAGCTTGATAAGTGGGTTCCGCATAAGCTTACTGAGCAAAAGTCGACTGGAAATTTGCAGTCCGGAAGAGAAACGATCCGTTTTTGATCAGAATAGTGACATGTGATGAAAAGTGGATACTGTACGACAATCGTCACCGATCGGGATAATGGTTGGCTGCTGATGAAACCCCAAAACACAGGCCGAAACCAGGCCTCCATCCGAAGAAGATAATGGTGGTCTGCAGTTGGAGTTATTCACTATTCCTTTTTGCAGCGTGGTGAAACCATTAATGCAGAGAAGTATTGTACCCAAAGAGATATAAATACTGGAGATGACAATACCGTCTTTTTTGTATGAAGCATTTTGAAGCCAAATCGAACGTTTTCGTATGGAGCGTTTGATGTCAGGTGGCAGTGAAATGCAAATAGTAGCCTAGTATTCAAATATTTGGTGTTTTTCGTGTTCAAGGCTGGGGTATAATATAAATGTGAGTAAGATGCTAATAAAGGGTGTTTTTTTAGGTGTATGAGAACTATCGATATCGATAACTGTGGTTTGACAGCTGAGAATGTCAAACTGTGTTGACATTTCTGTTCAGTAAGGTTTGGCAAGTCATCATGAATCGTTTAACGCCAGAACAACGCTTCCAAATTGTGGAAATTTACTTTGAAAAAAATAAATCTGTTCGCGAAGTTCATAGAGCACTTCGTCCATTTTACGGTCAACATAATCGGCCATGCTGACTGAATTTTTGTTTCCAAAAATTAATCAGCTAAACATCGCCGACATTTGGTTCCAACAAGACGGCGCAACTTGCCATACAGCGCGCTTAACAATCGATTTATTGCAAAATCAATTTGGTGACAACTTGATTTCCAGAAGTGGTTCTGTTAACTGGCCGCCTCGTTCGTGCGATTTAACGCCTCTGAATTACTTTTTATGGGGCTATATTAAATCATGCGTTTATACCGACAAACCAGCAACTCTTGAAGCATTGGAAGCCAATATTCAAGCCATTATTGACGCCATACGGCCAGATTTATTGGAAAAAGTATTCAAAAATTGGACTGATCAAATGGCGGCGGACATATGACGAAAATCATATTTAAAAAATAAATGCCATGAAATTATCTACCAGAATATAATAAACAAATTTCATTCCAACAATATTTCTGTCTTGTATTATAATTTTAAGTTCTCATGCACCTAATAAAACACCCTATAGTAGCATAGTGTTTACTGCCGGTCCTTTGCGTGGAATCGTCCGGCTTCAAAACAGTTGCTGCTCGTCATTTGTATCATTTTTTGGCGAACAAACAATTCGATAATGAAGCAGCAGGCACTTTGCCTTCGAGGACTTTCTTCGCTCTAGAAAGTCGGACTTCTACGAAACAAGCATAAATGCACTTGTATCTCGTTGGGAGAAGTGTATTGCATGTGCTGGTGCCTATTTTGATTAATAAAATTAAGTTTTATAAAAGTTACAGTTGTTTGAAATTGCACTACCAACAACGGCATTTCATCTGCAACAACCTAATATTAACATGAAATTCCACGAACTCATTATCAATTTAATTAACTCTACTCCTGTAATTTCGATGGATATCTACTACCCAATTCTGCTTGAGGACAGTATTGATCGGCATCATACTATACACATGTTGTCCACGATTTGAATTTCTTATGATTTTACGTATTCAAATTGAATTTCTTTCTTGTTCCCTTCTAACGTGTATGAGTATAACGCTCATCACATATTCCAATTTCACTCCAGTAACCAAAAACATCCTTATGCCGTATATGTAATAGGAACAGCTTTCCCTAAATCCAAGCGTTATTATGAAAAAAGCAAGCAAGGAACGCATATTGAATGTTAGCAGTCCTTACGCTACACACCTAATCCGCTCTGATAAAGTCACGAGATCCTTGAAAGATAAAGCTAAAGGAATTGACCCCTAAGCAATACAGCGCTCGGCAAACATAACTCAATTTTATTTATTCTAATTCAGAAAAAAGAAAGATACCAAGTACTCGTATATCGCACGCTATTAAACGAATCCCGATGACTGTGCGGAATTGCTTGCGATATTTAGTTCAAATCAAAAAATGCTGTAAGCTATGGCATTGCCAGTGAAGTGCACAAATGAGCGTAACATTTCATTGAACACGAAACATAACTCGTTCAGCTTTAGCAAACAAAAAGCAGAATTGGCTACAAACTGCGAAATTGGCGAAAATGCCTTTGTTTGCTATATGGCTGAAAAATCTTTGTGAAACAACGTCGATTGCCCAGCCCATCCATGGATTCCACTTCAATCTTTTTAAAATGTTTACGATTTATGTTAGATACGAGTATCGGGATATTGTAGCAGACACGCGATTTCAAAGCAATTCCGTGTAACACGACATACCACCATACATACTGGTATATGCGGATGTTGATTGAATAATACGAGGGAGCGCCAGAAATTGAATAGTCGGATATTAAAAGTACTTACCCATCCTGACTCCTACGCGATACTGACTACAAAAGATGTCCCGTTTGGCTTTTGAATGTGTCGTACTAAATCAATGTTAGATTGAAAGTTATAGAGTCATAGCTGATTTACATCGCCAGATTTCAAACTGGTTTTCTCGAAATCTTGAGATTTCGACAAAACTCTGTTAAAATCTACTAGATTTTGTGAAAATGTAGCCACCACATTCACATTTCATCACAATCTTCACTGCCGCATATTACTTTATTATTTTAATAATAAAGTATTTTATGTAAAAACTTTAAATTTTACTTACCTAATTATTTTTTAATAAATGGAAAACTTTGGATTACAATATCTTCCGAACCAATTACACCAATCTACTGAAACTAAATTTTTTGAGAGGGGACGTGGAGCGCGAAAGTGGGGGATAACAATTTTTCAAAAAATTTAATTTTTATATCTCAGAAACCGTATCAGATATGATCTTGAAAATTTTACAGGAGGTGGGGTCGGTAAGCCTCTAGTAGGGAAAATAATTTTGGTGGTGTGGGTGTTGGTGATGGTGGAAGGGGGTAAAAAGCAAAACTTTCTGATTTTTATTTCTCGAAAACCACAGTGAATAGAAAGCTAAAAATTTAGGATTATATAGAGCCACTATAGAGTCATCCTAGATAAAAAAATTTAATAGCGGTATCAAGGTACGGGGAGAGGGGTGGTTTTTTATATCTCAAAAATGGCTTATGCTAGAAAGTTGAAACTTAGTACGTATATGTAGATGTGCTATTAGAGTAATTAAAGCAAAAAAAAAGTTCAAATTTTTATTGGCGTTCAGAGGTAGAGTAAAAAAAAATTTTCGTGAATCCACATTTTCACGAATTTCGTTAAAA
This sequence comes from Beris morrisii, assembly GCA_951812415.1. Taxonomy (NCBI): domain Eukaryota; kingdom Metazoa; phylum Arthropoda; class Insecta; order Diptera; family Stratiomyidae; genus Beris; species Beris morrisii. The sequence continues at coordinate 33,799,812 of OX638311.1, forward strand.
CTTTTAGACATGTCGAGCAATCAAAGCAATTTTACTTCTGCGGGCTATTTATATAAACACCTAGTAACGTTCTTCAAAATTTTTCAATATCCAACCCCTAAGGGGGTGTAAAGTGGTTGTGTACATATTCACGAATTATGATGTATTCCTAAGGTATATTGAGATTTGGAATTCACTTTTACTTCTATAAGCTTTAAACGTAGTCGGGGAAAAACCGATTTAAGTATTTTTTCCTATTAAACCCCCTGGGGGTATTGTTCAAGCTTTCATTGATTTCAAAAATCTCTTAGGTTTAATGTAATCGAATTCGCTTTTACTACTATGAATTATTCTATTGATAAAAAAATACGTAAGTAAATAAAAAAAACCTGCCAACAGTCTGGGCGCAACTTTATTATTTTATAGGTAGAAGTCCGAAACGTGTTTAATGATGAGATGCGGTGTTGGGTACTATGCGACTGACAACCTAAGAAATAACCAGAAGGCTATTTGGAACGTTATTTTTTAGGTTATTAGTCGCATAGTAACCTACACCGCATCTCAGCATTAAACACGTTTCGGACTTCTACCCATAAAATAATGAAGTTGGGCCCAGATTGCTGCCAGAGTTTTTGCTTAGAATGGAATTGAATAATTTTGGTACGTATACAAAAATTTAAAAATCGGAAGACCGAAATTTGAATCGCGTATTTGACACCACCGGATCGAAAGATCGAAACATGAGAAGATCGAAAACGGATTGAAATGACAAATAACATAATCTGAAATCTGGATAAATTGTCACTCTTGAATTATATCGTTAGTAGAATACTTATTATATGTAAGTAATTACTATTCACTAATTATTTTCATTTTGTTTTAAATTAGATTGTAAGTTAGTTTGTAAGTTAGGTAGGATTTAACAAGCAAGTTTTTTTATTATAAAATATTCCCTTGGATTTAAAATGAAGATAATAAAGAAAGAACTAATTTTAGTAGCAATCTAAATTGTAGCTACAGATGCAAAGATATAAAATCTGATCACTGAAATTCTAATTAATTGTACGAATTCTTTGTTGAAATATGAAATAAATTTATGTTATGTTATGTAAAGAATACTTATTATAAAAATGAATTTCCATTTGACCTCCTTTTTGCAAGAGTATTCTAGAACTTCTAGAGGAGCTTAAAACGAGGTCTCTCATGGGACTAATTCTGGAGTACTCGCTAGTAAACTAGTAAATGTCCTGTGATTAATCCTGGAGTACTCTACCTCGCTTCCTCCTCAATTTATTTATTATTCAAATTCATCAAATACTGATTACTTACTTTCTGCAAGAGCATGTCCTCTGAAATCAGATCTCCGTTGTAACTCGCAAGGAATCATTTAAAAACTGTTATAAGGGTGCATAAGACGAGATCTATCGTACTTCTTTAGAGATGCTAGAACACCTTGATTTGCTCTTCTTTTCTCCTCCTTTTTTTTCGTTGCAATCTGATCTTCAATCTAAGTGCAGTGGAATTATTTAAAAAAACATACTGCAGTCACGAAATAATGAATTCCGATTTATATTGTAGTTGGAGATAAACTAGAATCAGAAATGCATTGTACTTTATTAAGGAATCTCATTTGGTTGCGACTGTGGACTAAAAGACAATATCATCAGTGTTCAATTTCATATCTATAACTAGGTAAGTTACCGAAAGAAAAATTTCCCATTTTGAAGGATTTTTACATTTTGGAGGTGCAAAAAGGACTCATTCAATTTTTAGCATACTTGTCCTTCTACCTGTATCCATTTAATTAATTAATTAATAAATTTGTACCAAATTTCTAATTCCTAGTTTGAAGCATTCAAAGCAATCGGAAAATAATCTTGAACACATGTCTTAAGGAATTTTTGTATGGAAGCTACCTAAAGGAGTAGAATGATTTCGCTGACTAGTGAACTTTCACTCAAAACTAATTTGTAAAAATTCTGAATTTGTGGCTGAACGATTTCTTGAGATATAGTGAGTTCCGTAATTTGAGTGAAGACATTTTTAGAGGATATTGGCTATACAAAGGACTAATGGGATTCCTTCATGATAATTTTTTTACAGGATATTTGAATGGCAGTTACTCAATGGTCTCGTGGGAACTTTCATATTCATTCATTTAACTGCAACGTTTGAAAATCCAACGTATACAAAATTCCGAAGTTAGTGGTCAATATTCTGGAACACGTATCATAAGGACTTTTTGTATGGCAGCTACCCGAAGGAGTAGGACGATTTTGCCCGTTAACGAACTTAGCCTTACAAATTCGACTAAACAAACTTCTTACTTTCGTGGAGTTCAGGTTTCACTAAACTGAAAAAATCTCACAAACCACTTCAGAATATTTCCGAAACTAACTATGTATAGTGAAATATTTCTTAAAATACATTTTATTTTAACTTCCAGGAAGCACTCTGTAGCACAGGATCTTTCGGTATAGACTTCCTAAATGAGAAATTTGACACAATTTCCTACATTCAAATAAAATTAAAAAGGCCATAATTGCATTTTTGGCGTAAAATGACTATATATTAACAACCAGGACGATAATGTTAAGATTTTATACCACAAACAATCTCCTTATGCCACTCTTCAAAAGACTAAAATAAAACTAAAACTAAACACAAATTTATTAGTTCAAATCAGATATTTTTAAATTGCGACTGCATGATAGAATCGACGCGTTCGATGGAAATTCTCAAACCGAATGGCGATTTAAAACAATATATTAGTAACATTCCTGAAAAAATGATAACTCCAAAAATGTTCTTCGTAATTCCATTTTCATCTATTTGGAGCGAAAAAAGAGAAGTGGGGGTTTTCTCCATAATTTTGTTAAAAATCTCCTTTTTTGCTCCATTGATAGTAATACTAGATACCTCCATATTTGCTCTCTCATTCAGTTCTCCTCAAACTTCTTACTGGGTAACTATCACATCACCACGTTTCCATTTCCATGGTGAATTTCGTATGAAAACTATAACTTAACTCAGCTCAAGTAATTAGCATGTACAAGATTTTACGCATCACGTATTAGTTATTAGATGTGATTTTTAATTACATGATTTCGGGGGGGGGGGGGGGGGGGGGTTCAACCCCCAAAACCCCCTCCTGCATTCGCGCCTGCCAGCCATCCTGCTTTTTAATATTAGGTATTGTTGCGAGCTAGGGGTTCGCCGGGATTTCAAGTAAAACACAATCCGGTTAAAATAAAAATAAGTGATTATTTATTCTTCCCACTTTAATTCTGTTCGCACAATTATTCGCACAATATGGCAATACCGCCCGCTTTTATATCGCTTGATTCGATCACACGCAATCGATCGCTTTCCACCAATACGGTCGCGTATACGCGCTGGCTGTCACAGTCGACGTAATAAAAATTACTATGTCCTCGCTGAAAGCTTCACCTGCTTTTATACTAGCCGGTTGCAGTCTAGGATGTACGTCAATGTTCGCTCGGTGATGTGTGTGGATGATTCTCGAAAGCTTTAGAGCTTTCGATTTTGATCTTCGTTCGGTGGTGTATGTAGAGGGTTCTAGTGAGCTTGAGATCTTTCGACTTTGATCCTCATTGGATTCTAATACATTGGAGAGCATTCGATAAGAAGGGAGATACAATCGTGTTGTTTCGCCTTATTTACTTCACCCAGGTTTCTGATTGGGTTATTTTGCAACTAGGTATTCGGTTGTTGCTGTTTTCATTATGTGAAACGATCGAGTTGCCAGGTTTACATGTAACAATATCCATTCTAACAATTCTCACTCCCAATTACGCTTTCATACCTATTGACCCCCACTTGCAGTGGGAGGACGATATTGTAATAACCTATCTCTGGGAAAAATAAGTATAGTTGCTTCGATAGATCAATTAGAAATCGGACTAATGGACTACCGTAAAGTCCCATATGCAACGGGAGAATTATCTTCGAAGAGGCGAAGTTCTAACTTATACAGTTGCACTACAGAAGAAGATAATATTGTGATACCCTGCAATAGCAATGCAATGCAATAAAGTGAAACTCGAATGAATTTACAAGAGTATCTAAAATTGTTTTTAAGTGTTATGTAAATTTCATTGGGGATCATAGCAAATAACAGCCAGACGTTTCTAAACGAAATTCAATCCCGACCAATCTGTAGACATAGTATTATCCCGATATTAATTCGAATATAATCCCAACAAACCGATTGATTAAGGACTGTACTCATAATTACTCCTCTTTTGGATGAACGTAGGAACTGCTGAGTATGCTTTCTGCAAATATTTGAAGTGTGCTACTTCACATCCTCTTACTAATGGATGGACACCCCGATTTAAGGCCGGAATTGTTCAAGTAGTCCGAACCATCAGCAAGAGTCAACAGATGGGTGATGATGGCCAGATAGCCTAAGGTCACTTCTACTGGACAAATTCCGGATACGAGGACCTTCGATGACAATGAAAACAAATTCCAATTTACCTTACGATGTCCAAATTTTGAATGGCCTTTGAATTTCAATAATAAAATCGCACCGAAGCCACAAACTGTAAATTTCCAATAGCAACAATTAGCGATAGATTTTAGTTTTTACTGTAATTTTCAATTGCTCTGATCTGAATACTCGAATTAGAATCAGTTTTGTGCGGAGTTTATGGCAACTAAAATCTTCGAATAGCATTAGTAGCGGGTCTTATGGCCGTATGCTGGCCAAAATAAGAATTACAGGGGGACGTGGTCCCACAAGTTATGAAACAGTTTCAGGTACCATTATGAAGGTCCGTAAATTAAACTTTAATGCACAAACCACAGAATATTATTGCATTTGAGTAAAACAAGCACTGAAGGTCCGTAGCTTCACTGAACTGAAACTGTACAGGATTCAAAAGCCAGTAAACATCGAATGGCTGCCGAAAGATATCCAATTATTATATTGACTACAATCCTAATGGACATCAGAAGGAAATGTGCTCATGTGTAGCGAGACAAATATTTATAATTATTAAATTTATCATACCGTTTCGTAATCTGTATCGAAATTTAGAGTATCTAATTATCTTTCTGTCGGTTGGAAGCTTTAAACTTCTATCGCATACCGTCAGAATTCGACAGTGTTCGAATAGAATAGATTATTGTGATTATGGCGAATTCTATGTAAAAACGAGTGATGATTAATCAAAATTCAGCCCTAAAGGGGTGTAAAGGTGTGAAAGGGTTGCAGATGTTTTCACAAATTTTACTTTATTATTTTTTAATAATAAAGTATTTCAGTATCTCTTAGCTCTGATAAAACATCAAATTGGTTTTATCTTTTCCACACTCAGAGAAAAGTACGTTTTTAAATTAAATGTTTTTTGTTGTTGATTCAAACATACGCGTTTTTCCGTTTGATTATAACATTTCAGTGTGATATATGGTGATTCTGAATAGAAACACCTTTAACTCAAATGTTTTTTTAAACGAATTTCCGCGAGCATTGTTGAAAATAGCGTTTGATTCAACAAAACAACGTTTTGAGTTCTATATAGTACTCGTATGCATGAAATGTAGTGACAATACAATACATAATAATATTTTAAACTTAACATGCTAAAGTTTGGGTTAAAATAAAACTATTATTATGTTAAAAAATATTAGAGGCCTGGTCTTTTGCACTACTATATAATGTTTACATTTGTTTTGAACACGGGCACTTTTAATCGAAAAATTGGCATTGCAGCGTGTATTTTCAATTCAAAAGTTTATTCGTTTGAATCAAACATTTTATGCTTTGGAAATGGTATACCTACTGCAAAATTTACCATTCGTTGAACAAACGCGCATCTGAGTGGTTTAGTTTAAAATTATGGACAACGAAGCGCAGGTAGCTTTTTTTGAAGATTTCCTAACGGAAAAGATGGCGAATTGGCTAAACTTTTGAAATCGTGGGACACTGAAGCAGTATTTCCTAGACTTAAAGGTAATATTTGATAAATAATATTGATTCCAAACTTAGTTTACTAGCTTTTGTCTAATATTAGAGCCCAAAATTGGATTAGAGGAGCTAAAATTCATTAATGCAGACGATATTGATCATCAGTTGTTTCCGCACTTTAGCCTACTTGGCTTAAAAGCTAATTTCCGTGAAAAGTGAAATTCAGTTACTTTTATGCATATCTAGCCGAACACATTGAGAACTGCACATGCTACATACTCGTATTATTAAGCCTATTATCTTGTAAATGAAAAATTTGTTTTGTTTAAATGAACAGTTTTATTTTCTTATAAAAGCAACTTAAAATAAATCAATAAGAAATAGTATACTGGTTTTAATTAAAATAAAACATCCTTGATACATATATGTATACTTTTATTTTTATACCATAGCGTACATTTTAATTTAGCTTGTTTTTATTAAACGGAAAAGTATTCAAAAATAATGCGGTGGAATAAATACCTCGTAATTTTTTCAAATGAATGAGCTTTTAAATTGTAAGTAAAAGCGTTTGATAGTATATACTCGTATTTAAAACAAACATATTTGTTTTTTTATTAAACAGACAGGTATTTAAAATGAACGCGGTGAAATAAATGATTCGCGTTCATTTCAAATTTAAAAGCTTTTGAATTGATTGCGCAATTTTTAAAACATATATGTTTCCATCAAAAGCTTCAGTACTTTTGAATTAAAAATTTTAACTTTTGGCTGCCTTTTAAACACGAAAATTGTTAAATTGAACTATGTTTCCGTTTGTTTCAGCATACTCTTTTCTCTGAGTGCACGCTTTTAATACATTCGTCTAGCTTAATCTTAAATCATGATTTTTCGAAAATGAATGTGATTTTATAAGTTTTCAAAAAAGTGTGTAAATTGGTTGCATACGTTGTTCCGCTAAAAATCAATATTTTTCTTGACAAAATTAACTTTCCAAAAAACCTCCTTGTCTCGAAGTAACGAGTGTTACATTTCAACTATAACAGCGTCTTGGACTATGATCCAAAATTCTTATTGAAGTTCTAAGGGTGTCATTAGCGTTGGGTTTTCTGGACCTCAATTGTATTTGTTTTCAGACTTTGTTCCGGAAAATAATGAAGTTGCGTCCAGACTATTTTCAGATTTGAGTTTTTGGCGATGATTCCGATTCAAACTAATTTGGCAAAAGTGGAATTGGAAAGAGTCTAACTTTTTCAATAACATTTATCATAATGAAAGAACGAAAACTTAACGCTTCTATCAAATCCTTGAAACTTCATCTTTAAAACGCATCCGTTTCATCTCGAATTATATACTTCCCGTGACATCATTGGAAAGGCAAAACTGAACTCCGTTTGTATCGTCTGCTATAATTAAAATTGAATTACAGTTTAATAGTAATTAGCGGAAGTGGAATGAACTTCTAGTTTTTCGGAATGAAGTAAAATAGCCACTCACGGGTTGTGGAGAGCTACAGCTCTTTACTTCGATCGAAGTCTAATGCTGTTATGACACTGGTTATTTTTGGCGCTTTAAAGCGGCTAGCAAATCCAAATGAAGAGAGATAGAAACTTTAACATACAATTTAGACATTGGTGTGAGAGAGACAGTCCGAACAGCTAATATATCAGAAACTGTCGAAAAAAAGCGGCAACATAGCGCCTGCGAGCAGTGTTTCGCAACATTCTAGCAGTTCAAGCCAAGAAACAACCAATGGGCGCTTCATTTCCAGCCGATACACGCTTTTTTTTGACAATTTGTGATTTTTGTGACACAATTGTCAGTTGTCAAGTCCAAATGCAAGACAATTATCAGGTGTGAAGTATTGAAAGTTTTCAGTTTTTTGTTAGTTTTACTTTATTATTTTTTAATAATAATGTATTGTGAAATTTCAAAAATATTTGCTACCCTGAAATTTCGTATTTTCACGTTTTAGGACTAGTAGACCCCAAAAAAGCAAAATAAAAAATGTCCGTCTGTCCGCCGTCCGCCGTACGCCGTACGCAAAACCGTTTGAAGGTGCGTAGCTCACAAACCCCTTGAGATATTAAGTTGGTAAGTAGAGTGGATCAACGCCTACGGGTGGTACCTTTTGGAGGGGGGGTGTAAGGGGGGAGGAGGGGGGAGCGTTTTAGATGAGAAATTTTGGTTTCTAGATCACAGGAACCGCTTATGGTAGGGGGCTGAAAGTTGGAACTTATGAAGTACTATAGTATATCCACCCACTTTCTCACAAACGCGAACTCCAGATGGAGAGGACTGACCAACTGCGTCATATCTAGGAAGATATGGCCATCCTACTCCCGGAGCAGAACAGACGAACTCCTGAGCAGGAGCCGTGTGGACGTCTCCAGAGTCACGGTAGTCAGCACGGGTCACTGGCCGATCGGCGACCACGCGGCCAATTGCCGCAGTTGTGGGGATGCAAATAAGAGGCAAACTGTTATTCACCTTCTTTGCGAGTGTCCCGCCCTAGCTAGAGCCAGACTTCGCGCACTAGGCAAACCCTTCTTCAATAACCTCGATGAGATCTCGAAAAACAAGCTAGGAGAACTGATTATCTTCTTGAACAGCTCTGGATGGAAATGATAATCCGTTCAAGCCCCAGGTCTCTGTAAAACTATATATATACTTCATCAGCCCTCAACGACCAGGTTAAACGAGTTGTGGCATCAAAACGGCGCTTGCTGTGCTAATTGGGCCCTGTTTTCGGTAGACGGGCGACCACGTAAACCAACCAACCAGATCCATATACAAAAAAATAGTCGATAGTGGTTGAGAGATGTGCGAGTGGGGGGGGGGGGGGGGGGGAGGGAGAACAATACGTCTAAAACGCTTGAAAGCTGGGATTGATACATTCTAAAATCCATATCTCCTGAACGATTCATGTCAGATTGCCGAAATTTTGTAGTTGTATTAAGGGATACTAGGACATTTGAAAGGGGTTAACATTTTTAGAGGGAATAGTGAGGTATGGGGGTGGGTGTTGAAAAACTTTTAATTACAATATCTTTCGACTCAATTGAATTGTGCTAGGAAGATAAAATTTGGTTTCTGTATATAGAATATATAATAGTGAAGTCTACTAAATGTAAAATTTGTGAGGTGGGAGGCAGCCATTTTGAAAAAAAATAAATTTTTATATCTCATGAACCGTATCAGATATGATCTTGAAATTTTTACAGGAGTTAGGACCAGTAGACCTCTAGTGGGTGTACTGAATGATGGTGGGGGGGTGTGGTGGAACGAAAGGAATTTTGATTTTTCTCGAAAACCGCAAAGCATAGAAAGCTAAAAATTGACGACTATATAGAGTCAGTATAGAAAGGGGGGGGGGGGGGGGGGTGGTTTTTCATATCTCATAAACGGCTTGTGCTAGAAAGCTGAAACTTAGTATGTATATATACAAGTACTACAGAAGTAATTAAAGCAAAAAAAAGTTCAAAATTTTATTGATGTACAGAGCTGGAGTAAAACAAATGTGCGTGAAAAGGGGTTTTTTCAATATTTTCATGAATTTCGTTATTTTAACCTAAAGAATAACCAGGAGGCTATTTGGAACGTTATTTTTTAGGTTATTAGTCGCATAGTGACCTTCACCGCATCTCAGTATTAAACACGTTTCGGAATTCTATCCAAAAATAATAAAGTTGAGCCCAGACTGTTGGCAGATTTTTATTATTGAATTGATGATGTGAGCTGAAAAAAATTGGTCCGTCGTATTCGCGCTGAAAGTTCTTCAAAGAAATTTTCATTTTCTTTTAATAAAACAAAAACGGTCCTTTTCAGGTCCACAAAATTTTTCACCCAAAGAGTAATAATTTAAAATTCATCTTAGTAGTGTTAATTCTAACATATGCATTGTAAATTTTTTCCCAAATAAAGGAATATGAATATGAATAAATGACAGATGACGTTTGACATCAAACGGTGACATCGTTCTTCTCACTCTCTTGTAATCTTAGTCGCCTTGGCGCACGATTGGTTATTATTGCAGTTTTTTGAAACGTAAAAAATAACCAGTGTCATAACAGCATTAGTAGAAAAAAATCAATATTATATTTCACCAAATAAAAGTATCAGTGCACCCATAAAACTTTATCTAAACAAAGTGTTAAAGAGATGTACGCTGGTGTTATTCAAAATAGGATTAAATATGCTCACGTGCTAGACTCCTTCTAAAATTCAAGACATGCCCAATTAAAACGGTCTGATAAACGTGTCTCAAATGCACTTCCTATCATTAGTACTAGTACCACAAACGTCGCAAACTTATAGAATACAAGAACCTTGTGCAATATTCCGGTACCTGAAGTGACCAAGCGTAAACCGAAGAATTTATGCGGCAACGTAAATTTGTTTCTGTGCTCACAAGAATAATAATCACAAAAAAATTCGCAATCATTATTGAATTTTTATTCCGAAGGTGTCCGGGACACCCAATCCAATTATAAAACAAATACGAACCCAGAATTGATTTTGTCTACGGAACACTTGGATATCAAGGCGCGAAACGAACACATAATGAAAATAATTTGAATTTATTATTTCGCTTCATTAAATACTGGATTTGGAGTTATTATTATTGCAATATTCCATTAGCGACAATAAAAGAAATATCTTGAAATGCTTTTGTGCAAATTGAATTAATTTTACCTGCATTAATATTAACAATGCTACACAAATTATTAGAATATTGTTAACAGGGTCTCCTAGGTACAATTTTTTGGCATTTTATAGTCCTTAAGTTCAAGTTATAGTTTTTTTTTTATTATTTCTTTGTGCCTAGGATGGTTTGAAAAAATTTAATCAACTCTAATTACATAGATGGGGATAAGAAATAAGATTTTTGACCGTTATGAATTATTCAGAAGTAATTAGCGTGGGTTTCTCTGTTGCATAATCTTCCTTAGTGTTTGAACCGACCTAAAATAATGAGCTGAAATTTTTTTAACTAAGAAAACCATTTGTCTGCCATATTAAATTGTTACATTCAAATATATAACATTTTTATACTCTAGATGATATCAATTAAAGAATTAGATGTCAGGGTAAATAATATAATAAAATAATAAAGAAGCCTCAAAAGAAAACAAAACTACTTTCTTTTTAACGAGAATGGAGTTTTTCCCCAATTATATTTAAAGGCTTTAAGAAGTGAAAGTTATTTCGATATCTCGTTAAACCTAAGAAATATATAGGAACTCGTGAAAATATACACAACCACTTGACACCCCTTTAGGGATTGAATATCGAAAAATGTTGAAAAACATTACTAGGCGCTTGTATAAGGAGCTCGTAGAAGTAAAATTAATTTGATAACGCAAAATTCCTAAAAGATATAACGAAATTCGTAAAAATGTAGAAAAAAACCCTTTTCACGTGAAGTTTGTACTCATCCTTCAGACGGCAATTAAAATCTTACCTTTGTTTTGCTTTAATTACTACTGTGATACATCTACATACACATACTAAGTTTGAACTTTCTATAATAAGCTGTTCCTTTGATACCACTCATTTCCGTACTCCACTTCTCCCCTCAAAACGTCTACATTTAGTAGGCTCCATTTGTAGATCTATATAAACCAAATTTTATCTTTCTGTTACAAATCGTTCGGATAGTATTTTAATCCACAGTTTTTCAGCCCCATCTCAACTAACCCCATTTCAAAATTTTAGTTCTTATATAGGCTTCTAGTACGCATAAAAATAATCACGAAGTTTCAACCTTTTGACATGAATGGTTCAGGAGATATGGATTTTAGAATGTTCCATCCCAGCTTTCGAGCGCATTGCTATTCCCCACTCCCGCAGCCCTCCACCCAAATCGAAAGTTTTTTTTTGCAACTGGGTCCACTACCACAGTTCTACCTAAAGCCTAGTACTGTGTTCCGAGCAAAACGAAATTAACTGTCAAATTCCATATAAAAAAAATTATTATTTCGCCTATTTTCGCGACGAAATATTTCGTTCGTTTTTCAGTAGGTACTGTGTTCATAGGCGGAATGGACATTTACACTAGTCTCTAATAGATGGCGCTTGGTTTCGTTAAGGTTTGGTTTCTCTCTTTTGCGACGTTTCTATTCAAAATGAACAAAGTGTCACCAGGTATAGAGAAAAATTACAATACCATCTGGCGGTTTCTTTTTTATGATGACAGCAACAAAATAAATTAATGGCATAAAATTATTTTCATTCATACCTTTATTTCAGTAAATTGTTTATTGTTTTATTTTTTGGAATTGAAAAAATTGTGAATTCAGGATCTCTAGTTAAGACAAATATACGCTTCTTAAAAATGCGTTTCGTGACAGGAAAACGGATAGGAAAATCCGGTATCTGTTTTACAATATTTTGAATTTGAAAGCTTACCTTTTACTTTATTATTTCAATAATACAGTATTGTTATCGATTTTTAAAAAAAAAAAATTTGCTACTCTCAAAATTTTTTTTTTTACGTTTCATAACGAGTAGACACGAAAAAAGCAAAAAAAAATTTCAGTCCGTCTGTCCGCCGTACGCCGTACCCCGTACGCCGTACGCCGTACGCCGTACGCCGTACGCCGTATGCCGTACGTCTACCGGTGTACGCAAAATTGTTTGACGGCTCGTAGCACCCAAACCCTTTGAGCTATTTAGTTGAATTTTTTTTCGTGGATAGAGTGGGTAGGCCCCCTCTAGTGACCAAATTTGGAGTGGTGGGGGTCTTAGGGGGGAGGAGGGGGAAATGTTTTAGACGGAAAATTTTGGTTTCTAGATCTCAGCAACCGCTTATGCTAGGAAGCTGAAATTTGGAAATTATATAGAGCTTCGGTAGTGGACCCATTTGCAAAAAAATTGCCGATATAGGTGAAGGGGTTTGGGAGTGGGGGGAAAAATAATGCGTCCGAAACGCAAAAAAGGCGAGTTTGACACATTCTAAATTCTATATCTCCTAAACGGTTACTGTCACAAAATTGAAACTTGAGATCGGAAATAAATTTTTGAGTGGGGGTAGTGGCGTACGGTGGTGGGGGGTGAAAAACTTTAGATTACGATATCTCACGAACGGATTGCACTAGACAAATAAAATTTGGTTTTTGTATAAAGGTTGACAAATGAAGTTTGCTGAAAGTAAAATTTTTTATGAGGGATCATGAAAGTGGAGGGGATAATAATTTTTTTAAAAAATCACGTCTCATATCTCAAGAACGGTGTAAGATATATGCTTAAAATTTTTACCTGAAGTGGGCCTAATAGACCCCTAGCAGAAAACAAAATTTTGGAAGTGTGGGTGTAGAGGGTGAGGGTGGGGGAGGGTGAAAAAGAAAAAGTTCCGATTTTTATATCTCGAGAACCTATAATGATATAAAGCTGAAACTTAGTATTTAGATAGATCTATATTAGTAGCATGTTGGAAAAATATAATTTTTTCTAGGGGCAGTATGGTACGGGGGTGGGGGGTGTTTTTCCTATCTATAGAACGGCTTATGCTACAAAGTTGAAACTCGGTATGTTTATGTAGATTAACTAGAAAACTAATTTAGATAAAAAAAAATTTCAAATATCTATTGGCGTTCGGAGGGGGGGCAAAAAAAATGATCAGTGAAAATGGAATGCATATATTTTTACGGTTTTCGTCATATCTATTAGGTTTTCCCAAATATTGAATTCGTTTTTATTGTACATCTTCTTCATATAAATACCTAGAAAGCGTTTTCAGGATTTTTTAAAATTCGACCCCTAAGGGGGTGCAAAGGGGGTGCAAAGGGGGTGCAAAGGGGGTTGTAAACTTTTTCACGAATTCTACTATATCCCCAGGTCTTATCAGATATAAATATCTTTTCACTTTCACGTGCTTGCGTAATAATCGCCTAAAACTTGTTTTTAAAGTTTTTCCTTTTTCAGCTCCTAGGAGAGTATAAATGCTAAGAAGAAAGAAATTTTCCAATGTTTAATCGGCTAAAAATCGCGGTTTTAAATATTTTTATTTTAAGAACAAAATTAATTTTACAAGAAATCTAATAATCTCGAAGCAACTCATGATACACTCCGACTTTGACCGCTCCCGAGCTTTGACCCGAAAAATAATAAAGTTTCGCCCAGTTTTTTATAGAAATGGATCGGAAATGGAAACTGGATAGAATGTATTGAATAATAGGTGGATACTCCTGAAGATGGTCAAAATTTCAATGCAGTATATCATTAAGAATTTTTTTTTTTAATTTTTGTAATTTATATTGCTGTTATCTTTTGGTTGTACATATTGTATAATTTTAATAAATAAATATTGAAAGATACGTATGTATTTAAGAAGTTTTTTTACAGGGCCTGAAGCCCTCCCCAGTTGGTAAAATCTGCGAGAATCTCGCAGATTTCTCGGAGACATGTCGCTCTGTCTGCGAGAATCTGCGAGACGTTGTATGAAAAAAATACACGTAATAGATTTTTAGCTATCGCGACTTTCGCGGAAATGTCGCCGAGAATCGGTGCGCATTTGTCTCGATACGTGTATTTTTTTCATACAACGTCTCGGTTTCATACAACGTCTGCGAGATTCTCGCAGATTTTACCAACTGGGAAATGTAGGGTACTCTTGGCAACGGCATTATTGCCATACACAAATTGACAGTGTAGACGCACCAAACGAATAAGGCAATATTGCTCTTAGCATTAGCAATCATTGCCATCAAATCGCTCAAGTGAAAATTGCCTGGCAATCAAATGTCCACTATTGCGATTTGACATTTAACTCAATGGCAATATTGCCATTGTCATTGCCAGATAAATTGTCAGTGTAGACACAGAGTAAGCCGCTAGGCTGGAGACTAGGACCATATGTGTACCATACCTACGTTGGATACACATTTCAGGAATAGTATAGGTACATGGTACTATCCATTTAATGGATTGGTGACAAGGCCGCCATTTATACAATATGAGTTCATACACACACTTGCGGACGTTACTCAAGTCTGATCCGAATTGATCTCAAACTGAAACGAAGATAAGTTTTGGTGATGTTACACTAATTTGCAAATTGCATCACGCTTCATTTTAACATTGTTTGCTGGGTGTGTCTTTCCATGAAACATTCTATACAATTATAACGCCTCCTGTATTTCGATTATATTACAGACATTTTGCAATTATCGACGTACTCGTAAATAGGTAATTATCCACGTATTCATAGTTTATATGAAATTTTCAAGTTTAATAGCTTTACCCTATGATAGCCACGAATTAAAGATAATCGGATGGCATTCTCAGTACCTCGAACCTGGTGTGTCATGAAACAAATTTAAGTGGAATAATAACAGGTCATTGCAATTTTGCAGCTATTGATGCTCGGTTCTGAAATCTCGTTATCCTACTCGTGGCGTTGAGCGTTGACGCTTCCAATTTGTACCACTAACGTCCGATATATGGGATTAACCTAATTGTAGCCAATGAATGCAAACGACGTTCAATAGATTTGCGTGGCTTGTTTGACAGGATATGAGTTAATATTTGGGGGCTTCCATGTCAGTCACAATGGATTAATAGAGTTGGGTGCAGATATTTGAGAGAACGATTAGGTTGGCTTTACAATTTGAAGAGCGTTTAATTATTTTCGTAAAGTATTCAATTAGGATTGCAAGAATCAGATTTAGGAAATAGGAATTCTGGATTGAATCCAAAGAGTGTTAAATGTCCATTCACTCTGAAGTTAAAGGTCGGACAAACATAAATCGCATTCATTCTGGATAAAGAATATTGGAAAAGAAACGGTAGCCTGAGCCATTATTTATGATACTCAGGAATCTAGATGAAATGTGAACTGCAAATTACATTTTAGTTGGGGATAACCAAAATTTAGTGCTGCTCGTATGGTAGGGCCCTCCTTAAGGACTATTGTGTAATGACAACGCAAAAGAGAAGAAAAATAGCTAACCGAATTTCAACCTCCTAGCCTAAACCATTCAGAAGATGTGGATTTTAGAATGTCTCTATTCCAGTATTCGAGCGTTTTGAACGCATTATATAATTTCCTAGCCTAAGCTGTATTCGTATTCGTTTAAAACGATTTTTTTTTAAAATAATTTTGCATCACCCGTAAACTTCAGTAGATTTAATGTTTCGAAATGGACGCAGTAATTGCTGCAATACAATTGATGCCGTAAGTCAATACCTAAATGTTACGTCGAAGGCTGGGATTCCGATTGGAAATAGTCCCGCATTGCATGCAATACTGGAGATATCTGCCGTCGAAAAAATCTTGCAAAGTTTTCTATTGGCGTTTGCGCCTGCTTTGGGGTTTAATTCAAATAAGGCACAAAGTTGATCTTATAACTCCGCTTTGTCCTCAGGTGTCGCGAGGTTTGTTGGTACGTAGCATCGCAAGATCGTTACGTTTCAGACCATAGTGGCTGCGTCTAAGTCTGATTATTATATATCCGCTACCACTTCCCAGTTAATCGATGGTACCCAGCAAACAACGTAATCATTATATAAGCCTTAATTAGGTGCAATCTATTCCTTAGTGAAAAAGGCCTATAAATTGTAAGGGAAACTTCCACGCACACGAATTACCTTACTTTATCCCTGATTCTAACATGGGCCATGTCATTGCCAATCAGGTATAAAGGGGATACTTTAATATTTACCTTACGATCATGCTTATGTAGGAATTAGGTTAAGCCCTTTACTAATCTGAACGATTGGGTTAAAGATTTTGTTTTGGTTCCCATATTTATAAACATGAATGGATTGGTTTCAATTTTTAAACTCATATAAAATGAGTTATTTTTATTTTGCAGTATTATAATTATTATCATCAGCTATTTAGAATAAACAACCTGAAGAAGTCCGCAGAAGTCTATTTCTTGAAAATTTTTCTCGAAGTTCTCGTACAATGAATTATATAAGCACATTATTAAACATACTGCAGTCACGATCGGCTGTAAGCCAATCGTATAATACTCTAGATGAATATTGAACTCCGACTTATATTGTAGTTGGGGATAAAGTAGAATTACGTGTGTGCATGTTGTATGTCCTTTATTAAGGACTGCCATTTGATCGGTACTCAAAACTAAAAGACAATATTCAGTGTTTAACTTCATACCTTGAACTGGGTAAGTCATCGAAAAAAAATGTCCTTTTTGAAGGACTTTCACATGGGAGGTGCAGGAAGGACTCATTCGATTTCTCACATATTTATCCTTTTCCTTCGAACCATTCAAAAATTAATGTGTACAAAATTTCAAATTTGTAGCTTGAAGCGTTCAAAAGTTATCGAAAAATATTGTTGAACACGTGTTTTAAGGACATTTTGTATGGCAGCTACCAGAAGGAGTAAAAGAATTTCGCTGATTAGTTAACTCGAACTTCCTTTTCACTCAAAACTAACTTGTGCAAAATTCCGTATTCGTAGCTAAAAGATTACTTGAGTTATAGTGAGTTTCGTAAATTAAGTGAATACATTTTGACAGGATATTTGTATGGCAGCTACACGAAGGACTAACAGGATTTTCTTCATAATCATATATTTAGCTCCAACTATTGGAAAAATAACACATACAAAATTTCAATGTCGTAGCTTAAACCCTTCTTAAGTTGTCGACCAATATTCTTGAACACGTGTTTTAAGGACATTTTGTATGGCAGCTACCCGAAGGAGTAGGACGATTTTGCCCGTTAACGAACTTAGCCTTACAAATTCAACCAAACATCCAGATTCCAAATTTCAAGATCCTAGGTGAAGGCGTTCTTGAGTTATCGTGCTAACGGACAGACGGACGGACGGACGGACGGACGGACGGACGGACGGACGGACGGACGGACGGACGGACGTCAGGCGGATTTGAGGTTTTTGGGCACAAATAAACAAAAAATAATATATAATTTTTTTTCGTCCGAGGCTCGGTTCTATGCGTTACAAACTTTTGGGCTGGATTAAACTTATAATACTCTATATGATTTCATCTAGAGTATAAAAACACCTGTTATAAGTCTTTTGGCTGTAAGGGGAGTAATAATAAAAAAAAACAATACGAAGTTGAATTAAACAACTTTAATTTATTGCGCACTTTCATTAATACGGCCAATGCTATTGGAAATGAAATTTATTCTATAGCATCTTTGTTCCACATATTCTCATTCTTAAAAATAATATATTTATAGAAGTAAAAATAAATTGTTGCTCATAGAACTACGTTTCTCTTTCGGACTGCATAGTTCATGCCGCCGCTGATCCATAGGGTTTTTTACTTTCTTCATGGCTTTTTTCACATCCTTTTCATAATCTTCAAACTAAGCATAAATTTGATGTAGGCAGCTTTATTAGGAAAATACATTTAACGAAGAATGAAATTTTATAATTATGCTAACAATTTTTTAAACTTACTGTAAAGCATTGAATTAAAAAATTTATATTTGTTTATGGCTTTCATTTTTTTTCGACCGTTTCAGTTAACAGAGCGTCAGCTATCAAAAGGCTTAATTTTACTTAATTTTATGGAATTTTTTATTTTATTTTTGTTGTTATCAATATTTTCTGATAAAAAAGATTTAAAGATTGACTTGATGCATTTGGTGCTGGTGTATCTCGTTTCGATTGGTATCGTTCCAAATCCGACAATTTAGTCTTTTAGAATGGCGTTTAGAGTAGCTCAACGTAGAAGAAGCCATTATACTTACTGTATTTTTATTTCACCGAATTTAACTTTATTTATTTCACTTTATTCCACTTCACTGCATAAAAACTTGGCAATCACTCAAAAGTTTTTTAATTTTCGCCGTAGCGCGTATTCTCGTTATTCTTAGTTTTTAAACGGTATACCTAAGAATAAGACTTATTTAACCATTAGTATGGATATTCAATAAAATTGCCGACTTTTCTTATAACTCGGTATCCCTTACTTAAATCTTAGCCTGATATATTTGACGTGATTTTTTGCTGGATATTCATTTACGTTTTCCTAACAGCTACCAGTCGAATCAAAATTGTACCGTTCTCCGGAATTCGACTACGGAAACAGAACGCGGAAATCCAATATTCGTCTTCTATCCGGTCATATATGTCCGTACTTTTCGTTCTAGATGGTTGTCAGACAACAGCGGTAGGCACCGGCAAGAGGTACGCGATTCACATAACACTCTGATCTAATTCGCTTTTCTTTTCTTAGATGAACTGACGCCGACAATAAGAGAAACCATGGGATATCATCATAGGCGTGCCGAATGGCTCAGGACATACGACTTCTTCCGAAAGGCACACATGCTTTTCATACAAGTTCGTCCGTTTTGTGCTTACAAATTAGATGTTCGTATAAACAACGAATGATTAGTCTTAGGTTGCGACTTTAAAATGTGTTATACATTGCTTTACCACTAGCTGCAGTTGAAGGAAAATTTTTTAAATAGTCCTTGGATATTCGGCGCCCGTGGTCTACTAAAAATAATGCGCACCGCGTCATAAGAAAATACAATTTTGATCACTAGTGGAAGCGGCAAATACAAAATATAAAAGTGTCAGAATTAGACAATTTTATACCTTCGGATTTGTAAAGGTTAAATGATTCTGTATTTCGTTCCGTTTTTCTAAAGAAGCGTATAATCAAATAATGCTTTCAATTGTAGTATCAATTTTTTGAAGTGATATATTAATGTTATCTATGATTTATAATATTTCGTTCCAAAATGCTACCATAATAGCAGTTTCCAGTGAGTTGAACTCATTTAACAAACCCTCATCTTCAAATTTTGTTGCAGGCTTTTGAAAATTATCTTCCAAAATTTTAATCAAAGCTTCTTTAAAATTTTCATAACCGGAAACAATTGCCTTCACTGAATCAGCTCTTGCAGACCAACGAGTGTCGCTTAATTTTTTGGGCACTTTGTTTTTTTAATGCTAATGTATCTGTCAAAATCATCTTGATGTTGACGCGGCAAAGAAATTGTATAGATTTTAAAGAAATAAAAATAATTTAGTTGCTTGCTGCTCGCCGCCGACTCTCCAATTAAATTTAAAGAATGTGCTGCACAGGGTACGTAAATGGCAAGATTTTTATAGATTTAATGCGCGCTTGGATGCCGCTGTATATACCCGACATATTAGAAGCATTATCATAAGATTGCCCTTTATAATCTTCCAAATTGATATCTAAATCAGATAATAGTTTTAAAATACAATCTTCCATTTCTGCGCTCTTGTGGTCAATATTTTCTAAAAAAAATTAAAACATAACATCAATAAAATTGTCGCTCCCAAAAGGCTTGCGCCCTAGGGCTATAGCCCATTTAGCCCTGTGGTTAGGGTGGCCCTGTTCATATGAGTCCTCCTTCGAGTAGCTGCCATAGAAAAATTCTGTAAAAATGTCTTCACTCAATTTACGGAACTCACTGTCTTTTAGTTTCGAGTTCCAACCAAAAGAGAGCCCTTAAAATTGAATTCAATGTGATTGAGAGATTCGAGAATATATCTTGAGTAGTAGCAGCGATGCCAGATTTGAATATTTTTCTTCAAATCGAAGATTTTTAGTGTTCCCGAAGATTTGAAGATTTTGATGGATATGTAGAAGCTTTTTTTGTATTCGTAAGATGTTTTCTTCAATTTCGATAAAAAAGAATTGTATTTAGACATTCCTAGCTTATTTTCTATTGTTTTTGCAATTCTCACTTAACGTTATTATTTATGATTACTATTATATTTATAACATTATATATGTATTTATTGCGAATAACAAAAAGTTTTCTGATTTCATTACCATCAAAGATATAATTCAAAGTGAATAATATACTGGTAAGACTTCAGTTACAAAAAATTGTTTAAAACTATATACTAAGAAATCGAAATATACGAATCCAATATCGTAGGTATGTATTTCATAAAAAACTCGATATATTCAAAAACCAAATAATTTATTTATTCTAGGATTTCATAACATCAAACAATATTTGATGCAAATGTCGTAATGTTTAAAACCAATTTTTACTTTAATTTGTTAAATTGAAAATATCTTCTAAAATTCAAAGATATTCTCAAAAAAAGCTGGTTACATTAAAAAACGTTTATAAAATTGAAGAAAATCTCGTTACAATTTCGTAAAACTCAAAAATTTTTCATGAGAATCTTGTTGCTTTCAAAAACAATTTCCAATTTATTTTGCTAAATTGAAAAAATCATGTGAAGCTCTCGTCTGATCGAAAGAACAATGATTGTAAAATTCAAAAATGTCTTGTTATTTTCAAAAGTCAGTTGAGATTTGCTTCGTTCATTTTAGAAGATTCTTTTATATTGTTTGTATTGTTAAAAAATTTTTGAAAAAAACAATTGGCAACAAAAAGTTTGCAGATAGGAAGGAATTACTTTTCTGGAAGGGGCCAGAATAATTTTTCTGGGAGGGTCCAAGGCGGGGTCTGGGGGGTCTCGGCCCCTCCTGGCCCGCGCCGTTGGGAGGGATATCATGTGCCAATAAAAAACAGAGTTACAAGAAGGATCTGTAGGACCGAAAGCATACAGCTTCCGCTAGCTCGGAAAACTTCCATACGAGGTGCGTACGTACATTTCATTTTAAGGGGTTACATATGGTACACCTGGGTCGGCTAAAACTACGGCAATGTTTAAGAATTTTTTTCGTGCATAAAACTGAATTTAATTTAATAACCATTATATATCTTGTAAAGTATTACATTTTGTCTATATTATGTGAAAATTTGGTTGGAAAATATCTAACGGTAAAAAAGTTACAGTCGTTTTGCTGGGACGAACTTTCCTCCGCCATTTTTATCGAAAAATAAAATTTTTTTTTCTGAAAGTAAATACATCACACTAAAGTTTACCGAGCTGGATTTTTAAAAGTAAATTTTGTCGGATCATGGCAGTCTCTGGAATTAAAAATGCGATTTTTCGCCTCAAAATAGCTCAGTAATTATGATAAAAAAAACTATGCAATATATCGAAAAAAACGGTTCGGTAAACATTAGAGTATGTAGGTATTGTGCGAAACATAACTGTGCAAAACTAGGTCCCGATCGGTTCAGTAGTCGCGGAGATATTTCTGGTACCGATTTTGAAAATGCTGTTTCGAGAAAAAAGCGTTTAAAGTGTAGAGTACAGTTTACCCCTGTTCTCACAGGGAATAACTCGTGTGGCCTACACGTGGTCAGATTAAGAATCATTGACGACCCCATGTGCACTGCTTGCGATGATAGCGACGATACAACGGAACATTTCCTTCTCGAGTGTCCTCCAGCTTACTCTTTTGCGAGAATGCACGCATACGGCGTTGATGTTATGAGGATGGAAGAACTCCGTTCTCGATCCCTACCTGAGCTCTTGAAATTCGTGAGGAGGACGAAAAAGCTCGGGTAGAAACTGGGGGATTCGAGTATAATGGGCCATGTTGGCCTGAATGCTTAAGATGCGCTGCTTTGCTGCGTGTCTTCCGCCACACCAAACAACAACAACAACATATTAAACTGAAATAAGGTTCTGTGAATTTTAACTGTGGAACCCGTATGTATATCTGAATCTCACCAACTTTTCAAAACATGTCCCTGCTATACAGAAGGTCATAAATACCCGGAATTAAAAAAAAGCTCATAGTCAAACAGGTGACAAAGGCCGCGTATACCTACGCGCCAACCGTTAGTCGTTGCTCACCAGGTCGGTTACAACACGCTATAACTTCATCATTACTGCGAATTTCTTTATGAAATTTTCAGGGTAGACACTTAAAGGATAGTACTTTCAAATAAGCACCTTTTTAAAAAATCGATTTTTTTTAACTACACAGGTATACTCGTATGTGACCCCTTAAAACTTACTTCCAGTTATTAAATTATTTTATTCTCTTCCCACAGGTTGCCCTCCTGGTTGGAATGGCGAAACAACTGTTGACGTTGTAGGCTGCTTCGGGCCGCCCTTCCGTGTGCCCTGCCCTGTAGGTCCACCTGGAAACAAGAAAGAAAATGGGTGCAATGACTAGCTGTATCCGAGTGATTTATACTGTAACACAAAAAATACAATTCCGTCCCTTTTACCAACAACCTGTATATGGTACAAACTATGAAAAGAGAAAATGTATGTATCCACCTTAACCATTTGCATCGAATCAATTAACCCAACATTTTCCGTTTCCAATGTAAATGATGAGCCTCGTCACGACAAAGCTAATGGTGGAAATCTTGAAGTGCACGTTACCAACCTAGCGTAGGAACTCAGAGCCTAACGAA
This sequence comes from Beris morrisii, assembly GCA_951812415.1. Taxonomy (NCBI): domain Eukaryota; kingdom Metazoa; phylum Arthropoda; class Insecta; order Diptera; family Stratiomyidae; genus Beris; species Beris morrisii. The sequence continues at coordinate 33,822,964 of OX638311.1, forward strand.
CCATTCCAATCGCATCCCTTTGCTTATTTTATCACTCAATTTGACACTGCTGTCCACGTCCTTGCCGTCCTTTTATCATTAAGTCCCAGCTGACCCTCGTCAACATAAACGAACTCAGTGGGCCAGTTCAGAGTTAAACCCAATTTAATTGCGGACATAAAATCTCATTGTAATGCGTTCTCGCCCCGGCACAGGGGGTTTGTCCACAGACCGTGGGGCCAGTCCTCACAGGGCCTAAAGGTCGACCTATAACAAACGTCTAAGTGTACTGGAGCACAGGGAAAAGGATTGTATAATTGAACATGTCCGGCAGCATCGAGTCACGTTTCCCCAACTCAACAAATGCGATGTGTGATTTCTCGGGAAAAATCTGATAGAAAATATACGGGACCAACTAGTTTTTACTTGGCCTGGCCAAAAAGAGATAAATTACATCTCGGAAAAGATCTTAGGCACAGCAAAATATTTTATTGCTCTGCCAGCTCGGCGCAAATGGGAATCATTTCCAGTGCAAATCAGGAACAACAGCATGGGAGTAGGTCATTCGTACATCCTACATTCGATTTTGTTCACAATTTTTCTTGGTCCGTGATTGCAATTGTAACTTATGAGGAATTCCGGAGACAAACATATTTCTGGACCCGCGCCAATTGGGCGAAGGAGTTCCATTCCGACGACAAGATGATGTGGTTGCTCTTGTTTTGTTACAAATTTTCCTAAATGTTGAATATTTCTGTCAGATGATGGCAATGAGCTCAATTCTTGAAGCGCCGAAAACTGAAAATATTTTCATTCCGAGAGGCGATAGGAATATTGTTTTTAGTTTTCAAGGAACAATAAATTTGTCAGCTTGTAGAAATCGTTTTTGGTGTTCTACATATTTTTAATAAAAATATATACAAGTAAGTCTAAAATAATTGATAAGAAACGAAGGAAGTACGTTCTCACTAATGATAATGATAAAGAGTTTATTTATTTATTTTTCTGCATGATTTTCCTTACATTTAAAAAAGAAAAATGCTAACCTGAATATTTTCGTATTAAATTCGTCACTAATAATTAAAGAATTTTTTTATGGAATATATAATTGGAGTAACACAGTTCACAAATGTGTGCTATGTTAAAAAAGTTGCAAACTTCTGCATAGTTCAGCATTCTTCTCGAACAGTTTTCCCCTTCTCGGTTGTTCTTAATATTTCCCGAACATTCCACATCAACCAGCGAAAAAGCTCTGGACTCAACACATGCAGTATACAAGCACGGTGAAGTTTGCAGCCAAACAGTGAAGCGAGACGATGATCAGTTTCTACGCGAAAGTATTGGTAAAGCAATTTGGATTGGTAGCAGCAATCGAGCACTGATGATATAAAATCGGAAGGCATTGCCAGTAGTGTGATTATTGAATGCGAATAATAAAACCTCATTTTTTCAATCGATTTTAAATGAATTGTGTTTTACTTTAAATCACGACAAACTCCTAGCTCACAACAATATAAGGCTCTTATGATGTTATCAGTAAGTACATTGGATATGCGTGTTTTTACGTTGGATCCTGCAGTTAATCGTACTGCCGATAAAGCTTAATATGACGAAGTTAATAACAATATATCGTGACCAGCCAACGTTACTTCAGGGCTCAATAGAGCTCAAAACTTTAGAACTATTTATCATATATATATACTTATATTCTTTCGCCAGATGTGAATTTTTACAACAAGCTACGTAGCTCTATTGTTACTTTATTATTTTAATAATACAGTATTGTTATCGATTTTTAAAAAAAAAATTTGCAACCCTGAAGAATTTTTTTTTCACGTTTCATGACGAGTAGACACGAAAAAAGCAAAAAAACATTTCAGTCCGTCTGTCCGCCGTACGCCGTACGTCGACCGCTGTTTCGCAAAATCGTTTGAAGGCTCGTAGCTCCCAAACCCTTTGAGCTATTAAATTCAAATTTTTTTTATGAATAGACTGGGTAGGCTTCTTGAGTGAAGATTCTGAGGGGTTGGGTGTGAGGGGGGAGGAGGGGGAAGCGTTTTAGACGGAAAATTTTAGTTTCTAGATCTCAGCAACCGCTTATGCAAGGAGGCTGAGATTTGGAATTTATATAGAACTTTGGTAGTGGACCCATTTGCAAAAAAATTGCAGATATAGGTGAAGGGGTTTGCGAGTGGGGGAAAAAATAATGCGTCCGAAACGCAAGAAAGGTGAGATCGACACATTCTCAAATCCATATCTCCTAAATGGTTAGTGTCATCAAATTGAAACTTAATGAATATCTGTAGGTATACTAGGAGAATAGATCGGAAACAAATTTTTGAGTGGGGGCAGTGGCGTACGGTGGTGGGTGGTAAAAAACTTTAGATTACGATATCTCACGAATCGATTACACTAGACAAATTAAATTTGGATTGTGCTTAAAGGTTGATAAATGAAGTTTGCTGAAAGTAAAATTTTTTAAGGGGGCGGTGGGGCATGACAGTGGAGGTGATAAGAATTTTTTTAAAAAATCACGTCTCATATCTCAAGAACAGTGTAAGATACATGCTTAAAATTTTTACCAGAAGTAGGCCCAATAAACCCCAAGCAGAAAACAAAATTTTGGAAGTGTGGGTGTAAAGGGCGAGGGTGGGGGAGGGTGAAAAGGAAAAATTTCCGATTTTTATATCTCGAGAACCTATAATGATATAAAGCTCAAACTTGGTATTTAGATAGAGCTATATTAGTAGCTTGTTGGAAAAATAATTTTTTATAGGGGCAGTATGGCACGGGGGTGGGGGTGTTTTTCCTAACTATAGAACGGCTTATGCTAGAAAGTTGAAACTCGGTATGTTTATGTAAATCAACTAGAAAACTAATTTAGATAAAAAAAAATTTATCCATTGCCGTTAGGAGGGGGGGGGCAAAAAATTTGATCAGTGAAAATGGAATGCATACATTTTCACGGTTTTCGTCATATCTATTAGGTCTTCCCAAATATTGAATTCATTTTTATTGCACGACTTCTTCATATAAATACCTAGAAAGTGTTTTCAGGATATTTTAAAATTCGATACCTAAGGGGGTGCAAAGGGGGTTGTAAACTTTTTCACGAATTCTACTATATCCCCACGTCTTATCAGATATCGAATATCTTTTCACTTTCACGTGCTTGCGCAATAATCGCCTAAAACCCGTTTTTAAGTTTTTTCCTTTTTCAGCCCCTAAGAGGGTATAAACGGGTTGAACACGTTTTCACGAATTCCGTCATTTCTTTTAGCAGTGATAAGAAATTGATTTGGTTCCTACTTTCTCGTGCTGTCTTCATATTTATTTATTAACTCCTTTCAGGATTTTTGGATATTCAACCCCCAAGTGGGTGTAAGGAGGTTGCATATCTGATGATATATCGAATTCATTTTTACTTCCTAAGGTTTCCTATATAAAAAACTCAAAAAGTCAATTTAAGTATTTTAGATATTCAATCCTAATGAGTGTAAGGGGTTTGTATGCTTTTCAAAGTTTCGACATATTTCTTAGGTTCGATGAGATATTAGATCGCTTTTCACTTCCACAGACTTTTTATATAATCGCCTACAAACCCATTTCTCAATTTTTCGATATTCAACCAACAAGGGTTTGCATATGTTTTCACAATTTTTTCCACCCCTTAGTTCGGATGAGATGTAAAATTGATTATTACGGCCAACCAATTCACGATTTTTCGAACTTCAAGAACCAAGGGGGTGTGCTTACGTTTTCACAAATTTTTCAAAATCCGTCGTGACTCATGAGATATCAAGTTGCTTCTTATGAAATCGTCTAAAAACGTGTTTCACAATTTTTTCGAAATTCAAACCCCAAGTTTAAGTAATGGGTTTGTATACGTTTTAACAATTCGTCATATCTCTTAATTCTTATAAGGCAACAAATTCGTTTTTACTTCCATGGGCTTTTAGTGTACATAATATACCGAAGTTCGAATAGTCTACACTGGCTTTTCCAACTATTAATCGGCTAAAAATCTCTTTTTTAAATATTTTTATTTTAAGAACAAAATTAATTTTCCAAGAAATCTAATAATCTCGAAGCAACTTATGATACACTCCGACTTTAACCGCTCCCGAACTTTGACCCGAAAAATAATAAAGTTTCGCCCAGACCATTGGCAGATTTTTTTTACTGAGACCGATTATTATATGTGCAGCGCCCAAAGATGTGTAATGAATAATTTTAAATGGCACTTTTTGAAATGGATAATGTTAAAAAGTATGGAGAGTTGGTTTTAAGGAAAAGGATAGGACAACATTCTGAGTAGAAATCGAACTAGGATGCAACAAATTTTAGTCCATCAATAATTACTTTACCTTTTCAAATTAATATTTTGACTGTATTTCGGAGGTTGGAGCCCTCTAGTGGTTTTATGGAAGATAACTGTAGGTGTTCAGTTCGTAATGAAAGAACCTCTGTTTCGTAAGAGTTGGACATTATATCAGAAATTAACTTAACTTTGTCTGAAAATTTGTGAACTGCTACAAATTCCATATCCTGAGCTGAAAGATATTTCCCGACAGTTTCGACTTGACGTCGGTTCAAAAACCCTTTGAACTTATCATAACCCATCTCGCCCTAGACATATCTTCTAAGTTGAAATTTAAGCTTTATAGCTGCCTGGCTAAGTTTATAGTTCAAACAGCTTACCTTCTATTCCTCTTCGATATGAAACTTATATAAGTTCTTCGTTCTTTGTGACAACTGGCTTCTCCGGGCTCAATGACATTTTCATCCCTTGTGTATTTATTACATATAACTAAAACAACTTACCAATTTCACTTTGCGCTCCAGTTTCCTTTGAAAAACGCCACTAAAAGTTAAAGACTTGCGATATTCAATTATACTTTATTGTTTTCAAACTCTAGATGAAATCGGATTATTAAGAGTTTATACCGTATAGTTTCTAACGTATAGAACGGATCCTCGGCTTATGTTATTATCTGCTCAAATATTCCACTCCGTCCGTACCTTTCACACGAGACTTCTTAAAACTTCAACTTAGGAAATTCAACATTAATTTTCCAATATTTGCATTTAAAAACTGAATATAAAGTAAATCGAACTAGTCCTTCTTGTAGCCGTCATATAAAAGTCTTTCGTCTTTCAGTGACGTAAGCAAGTTACAGAACCCACCATATCTTAATAGCGCAGAAATTCTAAAGCTTTAAGTCAGTATCAAGACTACGTTCATAAGTTAGTAACATCGGTCAACTCCTTCTGAAAGTTGTGATTATGTATAAAGACCAGAGAAGTAAAAGCGAATTCCATATCTCATTACACCTAAAAGATTTGTCGAAATTCGGAGAAACTTGAACTCTTACACTACCTCACGGGTCGAATATCGAAAAGTACCGAAATAGGTTTTTTGCGCGATTACATTTAATTCCTAATTTCACAGTTGAAATTTGATCTGAAGTTTAGTAAAACTTAAACTTAAGAATGAACTGCACTTTAAACTTAACCCGATTTCACTGTAAAGAGATATCCTAAGATTAACTAATCTGAAGTTCGCAACCATTGTGAACTAATTTAGCCGAAGTTAAGCTTTTTTACATTGGTATACTCTGCCTTTTCTGTCATTTCATTTCAATGTAATATTTAAAATTGGAAAACAGAAAACGGAAAAACAATAAGTTCGTTGATGCTCTAATTTTATCTAATTTCATAACAAAACTAAAACATTTTATTTAAAACTAGCTATTTCCGATCGTTCCGATTAATATTGACATCACGGTACTTTGAATTAGAGAAGAAGCGACTAACTGTCAAAAACGTTAATCCGAGCTATAAACCGAAGAACTTCTCCCGTTTAGCTTAATCCTACACTCAAAGAAAAAATATGACTGTGGTAACCATATTTTGGGAGAACCTTACTATGGTTGAATTTATAGTTGCGTGAACCACGTTACAAGATGTAGGATAGTTCTGATAACTGATGTTATGGTTGTACTAACTTTATTGTATTATTGCTCTAAACATAGTATGATTATGTCAATCATGAAAATATTTGTAATTTGATTATTGCTATGTTTGTTATGTTTCTGATAAATGAGTTATGATTGAATCAAACAAACGAAAACTTGTTGTATGGTTAACGCAAACATACTTTTGGTTCTACCAGCATAACTTATGTTCTATTGAACATTCAGTATCTTATTACTTGAGTTATGATAAACATATTCTAATTATGTCAATCATATAAATGGTTGTAACAATTACAGTACATGGTTCTGAGAACTATAATTACAATCCTAAGAAACGTTAATATGTTTGATTCAAACAGAGCTAAGGTTGAAACAAACAATGATGTATGGTTCTTATAACCAATAACCACAATGCTGTGAACACTAAGATACTATCATATTATAAAAAATGGCACTGGGGATCCTCCCTCACTTTAAAATTGGATTCACACCCCCTTACAAACTTACTTTCTTATTTCTTGTCTCTATGTGGTAGACAAGTCCCGTCAAATGCCGAATTATTTGTCTTCCCAGATCGCTGAAAATATATGTAGTCCACATTTCTGTACAGCTAGAGGATTTTGTAATAATAAATTATAAAATAAAAATTTGGAAAAACTGCGTATTTTCTTATGAATATTTTTATTTTGCAAATCTTCAAGAGTAAATTGCATACTAAAAATTTATAGTAAGTTGAATATAAATATATTTTCATAACTGGAAAAATACTTAATATTTTCAATATATGAAATAAGAAATTATATTATATTATTATATTATATTATCTTAATTATTAACACTTCAATTTTAAAATTTCAACTTCACTTGAACACATTTCACTTGTAAGCAGCTATACTTAAATGAACCTAACTCACGAACGATACCTTTCACTGTGGAAGAAATTATGAATTTCGTCTTTTTATGACATATTTGTTTAATAATTGCGATAACCATAATATGTTTGTAATATCATCGTGCAAAATGGTACAAACCATAGTATAGTTGTGAGAAATATTCAATAAATTTCTATAGTTGTACTGATCATGGAATATAGTGGCTGTTATCATAAAATACTTTTACATCATGTAACAAGCATGGTTTGGCTGACCTTATTAATTTAAAGTCACCAAATATGTTTATTGCAACCATAGTTTGTATGTGTGAATTATAAGCTATGGCAAGAACAACCATAACTATTTTAATATATTTATAATAACTAAATTATGGTCACTGCAACTATGGAAAAATCACATGTTATCTCCCGAACCAATTGCACTGGAAAAATAATATTCGGTTTCTGTATAACGGTTGACAAATAAAGTTTGCTGAAAGTAAAATTTTTTAAGGGGGCGGTGGAGCGTGGAAGTGGAGGGGATAAGAATTTTTCTAAAAAATCAAGTCGCATATCTCAAGAACAGTGTAAGATAGATGCTTAGAATTTTTACCAGAAGTAGGCCTAATAGAACCCTAGCAGAGGGGGGTGGTGTAGAGGGTGAGGGTGAAAGTAAAAAAGTTCGGATTTTTCTATCTCGAGAAAATATAATTATCAAAAGCTGAAACTTGGTATTTAGATAGAACTGTAGTAGTAGCATGTTGGAGAAATATGATTTTTTATAGGGGTACTATAGCACGGGGGTGGGGGGTGTTTTTCCTAACTATAGAATGGCTTATGCTAGAAAGTTGAAACTCGGTATGTGTATGTAAACCAAATAGAAAAGGAATTTGATTAAGAAAAAATTCAGATATCTATTGGCGATCGAAAGGAGGGCAAAAAAATTTTCAGTGAAAATGGAATGAATATATTTTACAATTTTCGTCATATTTAGTACGTCTTTTTAAATATTGAAATATTGATTTCTATTGTACGGATTCTTCATATAAATACCTATAAAGTGTTTTCAGGATTTTTTGAAATTCGACCCCCGAGGTGGTGTAAAGTGGTTGTATACATTTTCACGAATTCACCCGTATTCCTCAGGTCTGATTAGATATTGAATAACTTTTCACTTCCACAGGTTTGTTTAATAATTGCCTAAAACTTGCTTTCAAGTTGTTTCTTTTTTCAACCCCTAAGAGGGTATAAACGGGTTGAACACGATTTCACGGATTTCATCATATCTCTTTGGAGTGATAAGACATCGGATTGGTTTTCACTTTCTCGAGCTTTTTTTATATATAGTATATATCTAAAAACTTATTTCAGGATTTTTGGATATTCAACCTCAAAGTGGGTGCGAGAGGGTTGCATATGTTTTCACAAATTCCCACATATTTCTTAGTTCTAATGAGATATCTAATTCATTTTTACTTCTTAACGCTTCCTACATAATCGTCAAAAAGTTGATTTCAGGATTTTTAGATATTCAACTCCAATAGGACGTAAGGCTTTCGACATATTTCTTAGGATTGATGAGATATCAGATTGGTTTTCACTTCCACAGACTTTTTATATAATCGCCTACAAACGAATTTCCGATTTCATGTAGTGGCCCAAAACCAAATCACGAAAAACCTCCTAATCACGTAATAACTGATATTATACTACGACTTAGACCTCGTCCCGGAGTATTACCCAATTCTGTAATTTATATGTTATATGAGCGGCAGCGGCGTAATTATTCTAGCGCGATCCTATTATAACCGCTTCCCGAACTGTTTTTAAGTTTTCAGTCACATAGTAACCTACGCAGCGTCTCAGAATTAAACGCTTTCAGCAATTCTTCACAAAAATAATAAAGTTGCGCCCAGTTGGCAGATTTTTTTAAATGGTTTCAGGTAAAAATATAAATACGAGGGCGGTCCGATAAGTACTTAGCCTCACCGCCCGATGGCGCCACTATCGCAAGAGAAATTTACTATCGTATAGTACATTCTCGTAGACGGCTACTGTCAAAATTTCAGCCGAATCGGACTCGTAGTTTTGTTTTGACCGCGTGTGAAAGCGGGCGTGTCCGCGGATCTTAGAAAAATGGAAAAAGAGCAATATCATTTTGCCTGTAACATCGGTGATTCGATTCTTGTTTTTGGAAGGGAAATCGCACAGCGAAATCAAAGTGTGCTTGGATGCTGTGTACGGTGACTCTTCTCCTTCGATGGCGATCGTCAAAAATTGGTTTAACGAGTTTCAACGTGGTCGCACGTCGGTTTTTGATGAGCCACGTCCAGGTGCTCCGAAAACGGTTTCCACGGAGGATAGCGTGACAAAAATCCACGATCTCGTATTGGCACACCGCCGATTGAAGGTGCGCGAGATAGCTGAGACAGTAGGCATCTCAAAAGACCGCGTGGATCATATCCTGCATGCAATTTTGGGCATGCGAAAGCTGTCGGCGCGATGGGTGCCGCGTTTGCTCACTCCGGACAACAAGCGCAATCGTGAGACCACTTCAGAGCAGTGTTTGACGCTGTTTAAGCGCAATCTGAAGGAGTTTCTGCGTCGTTTCGTAGCCGTCGACGAAACATGGATACACTGGTACACACTAGAGACCAAGGAACAGTCGAAACAGTGGACTTCACCCAGCGAACGTGCTCCGAAGAAGGCGAAGACTGTCCTATCGGCCGGAAAAGTGATGGCCACCGTTTTCTGGGATTCACAAGGTGTGATCTACATCGACTACCTGGAGAAGGGCAAAACGGTCACAGGGCTCTACTATGCCGAATTATTGGGCCGATTCGACACCGAATTGCAGAAAAAACGGCCCCATTTGGCGAAGAAAAAAGTGCTCTTCCACCATGACAACGCACCGGCTCACACCTCCGCCAAATTGGTCGAATTGGGCTACGAACTGCTGCCCCATCCACCGTATTCTCCAGATTTGGCCCCGTGAGACTTCTTTTTGTTTCCAAACTTGAAAAAGTCACTCGCCGGGCAGAAATTTGAGTCGAATGAGGAGGTCATCGCCGCCACGGAGGCCTACTTTGCAGACCTCGAGAAAACGTATTTTTCAGACGGGTCAAGTGTATCGAGCTAAAAGGAGACTATGTTGAGAAATAAATCGCCACTTTTCCAAAATTTTCGTTTTTCTTTTGTAGGCTAAGTACTTGTCGGACCGCCCTCGTATGCCAGAAATACAGTGAATCCTTCCTGCACCTTCCATGTGAAGTCCTTTAAAAAGGAAACTTTACTTTCGATGCTTCACCCAGTTCCAAACATGATTTTGAACAGTGATGATTTTGTCTTTTAGTTCGAGTAGCAACCAAATGGGACAAACGACAGACGCACTCCTTATTCTTCTTTAACCCCAACTACAATATAAATCGGAGTTCAGTATTTCATCTAGACTATTCTATGATTGGTTGTTGCCGGTTCTGACTTTCAAATTTTTTTGTTCTTTTAAAATAGCAAAAATCAATTCATAAAATTTCCGCTGTGTGTTCACTTTTAATTAAGTGATAATGGCATCAACCTGTCAACTTGCTCATGAAAACCTAAAAATATTTCGCTAAACCTGAAATAGTTTCTAACATCTGCCAACTAGGTACTACCATAAGCTTCGTCTTGACCATCTCAATAAGTTGGCAACAACCCGACATTATTAATTTCATAGGTGTGGTATTATACGGGTACTCGGACATTTCTTATTTCATAAATCGAAATCAAATTTCCGAAATCGCTTACATCACTTAAGCATTTTAAAGCTTAACAGATTAGCCAGCGGCACGTTTTAAATCAAGTAAAAATTTGATGGACGTCCGTTTAAATTTCGAATACATTGAGTTCGTGATGTTTACTTTGGAAACTCTTGACTGATTTATCTAGAGTTCGACTACTCGGTTCATGTAGACGAAACTTTGATTTTTTTCCCTTCCATTTTCAAATTGTTCATCGTCTTCACGAAGTCTTCGCGCATTCCAATAAATCCAAACAACTCGAAAACTTTTAGCTCGTATGAGTCTTTAAATCGCCAGATATTTACAGAATTTTAAGCCTCCAAGTCTATCGTCAGAATGTTTAATCCGAAAGAGCAATAAAACCTCAAGTGAATAAACATCGCAGTACTGATGAAAAGCTTCTAGAAGCCTGCCAATACTTGAGTCTGTTTACGTTCTGGATTCTAGGCAAGAAGCAGTAAGTACCCACCTAAGAAATTTATCTCGAATATTCTGTGGGTACATGATTGCGTGTCGTGACTTCTTTGCCATATATTGGCACTAAATAAAAACATTTTGAAGCTTTTTTTTTGTGCGATTTGACCGCTAAGATGATGTGGAGAAGGAAAGATGTACCGAGCCGAATGCCATGTGGAGCCACGAGCTTTCCACCACAATTTTTGCCAGATTTTTTGGGTTTCGACTTTCTCTTGGCTGGATGGAGGATGCCTTTCGCTAGACGGAGCTCCCACTCTATGAGCCCAGATTCCACGCATGTTCTATGGGAAAGTCCAAGCTCCAATCGTCGAACCATCATCCAGACTCCATCGGATGGAATGGAAGCGTCAAGAACCGCCAGAATCACAAAGAACCTAAACATTGTACCGAACGTAAGAACTTTCCTCGCGTTCGTCGGGTTGTTCTAGTGTAGCATGGGTCGTTGACGGGCGAATTGTTTCGGTGTCTAGCGTGTATTTGAGTACACGACAGCGCAATCAGACATACGGGGTATTCGGAAGTTGATAAAATTATAAAGAGATTCACTTAGCGGTAACCATGAGGACGGACTATCAGCATTAATTCGATGCGCGATCCGCGAACATCCAGTGTTTAGATAAGGGACAACGAAAATATTCTAGAGGTGCTTCACATAGGATTAAGGATTAAACTTAGCGAGACTCTGGCTATAAATTTTGCTACTGGGTTTTCACTTACTTCTCGTTTCTGCAACGGTTGGTCTTAGTCTTCGGGCACACGAACGCTTCAGGGATGGTTTAATTACGCGAGTGGGGATAATCCAGGGATTGTGTAAAGTGTTGTGTTTTTTTTAAAGTGCGCGGAATAAGTGCTTGAAATATCGGAAGTGGGATAAAAGTAAAATACCAAAAAAAAAATCTAAGGGAAGAGTCTCCCTCTACCGCATATTCGGTGTGTTGGTGTAAACAGGCAAAAGTGTAAAGGATGTGCGGTAATTCATTTCCATTGTGTCAAGATATGTAAATCAGGATATAAGGCATTTTCCAGACCATCAGGATACAAAAAAAAAGACTTCAACTCTGACGAGTTTGCCTAATCCCGCGACGGGTTGAAATCGCAGGAAATCCGTATGAGAACTCGCGCGTGGAAGAATATGTGATAGTGTGGTTTTGGTTTTGGTTCCTCCGGATTACCAGTGCGTGAAATTGGTGGCAATCCCGGTTTGTGATACGACCTTATTTGAATTTGCTCCAGTTCGGCGGAAGGAAGAATCTCGATCTTACAAGGTTATTTCTCTGCTTAATTTTATTTTAATTTTAAGTAGACCTTACAAAATTTACATTACTACGAACTAATTTCTGATGCGGTGGCTCCTGTTATGAATAATTGTCCACTACCGCAACACTTTTAATGTATTCCGACTGCAAAACTAACTCCCCAAGGAAATCCTTTCGAGTTACTAGCGGATATCCTTCTGTTTTTGTAACTAGCGCGTTTCCGTTCTGCTGTTGGATGTGATGAGGTCCTTGGCTTGTTTGTAAGTAGTGTAATATATCCAGAGGGTTTTTAGGATATCTACGATCTCTTCAAACTTCTTGCCACGAATATTAAGTAGCTTCCGTGGAATGAGTATGTTTCGCACACCGTCGTCACTACATGGCCATTAATAGAGGGAAGCTAGTGTATCATAAAGAAAAGCAGATCTCGCTTTATTTTCGGCAAATATGACTGAAGTGTGCTAATGGTTGGCGAAATGTGCTACGTGCCGCATACGTAATTTTTGAATGTACGGAAATGGCAAATATATAGTAATTTATTTTTTCAAGGCTGGCGATGGCGATTATCGTTGCTTTGAATATGAAGAGCATCAGTACTATGATGTTTCAGTGTGTTATGGTTTTAGTTATGTTGCCACGGGATCAATGTTTTCGACGCTCATATCAGGAATAAGCGATTTGTTCGTACTGTGGAGGTCGTTTAACTTTAAGCTTTATAGCTTAACGTAGCTGAGTCCGTCCAGTAAGCCTGTGTTTGCAGTGTGCAACACCTCTACGGTTGTAGTAAGTCCCCAACCTATTGTGATCTGATTTCTGATTTCGTTCCTATGCTTTTCTCTGGACAGATGAGTCAAAGACCGTTGCAGATATGATCTTGAAATTTGTAGGATTTAGACTCAGTAGACCTCTCAAAGATGGGGGTGTAAGGGGGTAGGATTGAAGAGAGTAAATAGCAAAGCTGATGTCTATATAGAGCCAACATAGGAGCGCACTAGAAATAAAATTTGATAAATGAAGAAAGATACGGCGGTGGACGCATTTTTTATACTCTAGATGAAATCATATAGAGTATTATAAGTTTAATCCAGCCCAAAAGTTTGTAACGCATAGAACCAAGCCTCGGACGAAAAAAAGTTATATATTATTTTTTGTTTATTTGTGGCCAAAAACCTCAAATCTGCCTGACGTCCGTCCGTCCGTCCGTCCGTCCGTCCGTCCGTCCGTCTGTCCGTTAGCACGATAACTCAAGAACGCCTTCACCTAGGATCTTGAAATTTTGAATCTGGATGTTTGGTTGAATTTGTAAGGCTAAGTTCGTTAACGGGCATAATCGTCCTACTCCTTCGGATAGCTGCCATACAAAATATCCTTAAAACACGTGTTCAAGAATATTGGTCGATAACTTCAGAAGGGTTTAAGCTACGACTTTGAAATTTTGTATGTGTTAATTTTCCAATAGCTGGAGCTAAATGTATGATTATGAAGAAAATCCGATTAGTCCTTCGTGTAGCTGCCATACAAATATCCTGTCAAAACGTCTTCACTTAATTTACGGAACTTACTATAACTCAAGTAATCTTTTAGCTATGAATTGGAAATTTTGTACAAATTAGTTTTGAGTAAAAACGAAGTTCGAGTTTACTAATCAGCGAAATCCTTTTACTCCTTCTGGTAGCTGCCATACAAAATGTCCTTAAGACACGTGTTCAACAATATTTTTCGATAACTTTTGAACGCTTCAAGCTACGAATTTGAAATTTTGTACACGTTCATTTTTAAATGGTTCCAAGGAAAAGGAAAAATATGTAAGAAATCGAGTGAGTCCTTTCTGCACCTCCCATGTGAAAGTCCTTCAAAAAGGACATTTTTTTTCGATGACTTACCCAGTTCAAGATAAGAAATTAAACACAGAATATTGTTTTTTAGTTTTGGGTAGCAATCAAATGGGAGTCCTTAATTAAGGACATACAACATGCACACACGTAATTCTACTTAATCTCCAACTACAATATAAATCGGAGTTCAGTATTCATCTAGAGTATTATACGATTAACTTGCAGCCGATCGTGACTGCAGTATGTTTTTAATATCAGGAACGGCTGATGCTAGAAACTTGAAAGTTGGTATATATACCAGGCGTATAACCTTAAAACGATCGTTTTTTAGTCAGAACAACACATGTTTTTTTCAAAGAAAACAAAAACAAATTTATTCGAAGCACTCACCTTCACTCGCTACACATTTCTCCCATCTCTCGTGCAATTTGTGGATACCACTCCAAAAAAATTCCTTCTCTTTCGAAGAAAACCACTCATCAAGCCATTTTCGGACGTCTTCGTAAGAACCGAAGTGCTGCTCAGCGAGCGCGTGGCCCATCGACGAAAACAAGTGGTAGTCAGAAGCGGCCAGGTCTTGTGGATAAGCGGGGTGGTTTAGCACCTCCCAGTTGAGTGTGTCCAAGTAGTTGCGGACCAGTTTTGACGTGTGCGATGGTGCGTTGTCGTGGAGGAAAATCACCTTGTTATGGCTTTGTTGATATTCCGGCCTTTTTTCACGCAGAGCATGGTGCAATTTGATCAATTGTTGGTGGTAGCGGTAGGCATCGACAGTTTCACCAGGTTTTAAGAGCTCATAGTAGACGATACCCTTCTGGTCCCACCAAACGCACAACATTGTCTTCCGAAATAAATCCACTTTTAATCGCCATTCACAATCCGATGCAGAAACGAATTTCTTCTGTGTCTGGCGAGCAACATTTCGCATGTGTTTTGGCGTCGCTCCATCTGCCTATCGTTCAATTCATGCGGCACCCATTTTCCGATCTTTTGAACTTTTCCCAGAACGTAGAAGCTTGGAAATGGCTGCTTCCACATCCAATTGCTCGTCAAGCGTTTTTTGTGATTGGGTATCGTCCTCGTCCAAAAGAGCCTGCAATTGATCGTTCTCAACCATCTTGGACCGATTTTCGCGTTTCTTGTCGCTCAGGTCAAAATCGCCGTCTTTGAATCGACGAAAGCAGGGCTTGGTTTCGTCGATTCAAAGAACGTTGATTCCACTGAAACATTGTTACCATAGGCCTCCACAAGCATTTGATGCGATTCAGCAGCCGTTTTCTTCAAATGGAAGAGCTTCCCGCATATGCTCTTTCTCTGGCAAAAAACTAGACATGTATGTATGAAACACGTATGTTGTTGAATGAAATTTGTGACGCTGTGCACTGATTAATGTTAACAACTTACCAAATCTTAAATAAAAAAAAATGGCGTCCCTAGGTTGCTTAACACGCTCACCAACGCCATCTATTTGTCAACGATCGTTTTAAGGTTATACACCTGGTATATATATGTATACTATAAAGGAATTCGGTCAACTGTAAAACTTTGGTAATAATTTTTGGTAGTAAGTGAAAGTGAAATATTTAATTATAATTGGTCATAACTTAAAAATTATACACAAGTGTCCGTTGCGGCTCCGGAGACAATTGGTTTTGAGTTCTTCAGCTGGCAATTTTGTATAATTTTAATTATACGTTGAAAATCTGGTTCGTCGTGCTCCTCAGTTGGCTAGGTTAGCGGTGACGACGGGGTTTTTGTGGCGCTTCTGCTCTTCATGTGGTTTCTCGTGCACTATTTTCTCTTAATTGACGGACGAAATTTTCCTACTTTTTTGTGTACTTTTTGTGACTTCAAAATTTTTTGACAAAATAATATCAGTGACTTTATTTACATCTATTGACAAAATACTTAAAGTCATGGCCGAATTTACCTATGAAGGGCCCGGGGCTATTTACCTATGAAGAGGCCCGGGGCTATTTCACTTTTGGGGGCCCCTAACAACTAAGGCTTATGATTTTTTTTAAATTTTTTCCTAATAGGAAAAATATTTAAAAAAATTTTTTGTGTTTGTATCACATAATGCCGAAAAAAAAATTTTGTTCACCAAAGATATCAGCTTTCTTCCATTGCGTGCCAATACCACAACTACAAAAACCTTGCCAGACTCTCATTTATTTCACATATGTACTTCATTATTTTTTAGAGGATCCCACTATTTTCAATAATTAATTTTTTTCCAAGGATTCTATTATAACTATGACAATATAAAATACGTACAACATTAAGGCCAGGTACGTATTTTATATTGTCAAATTGCTGGTACTGCACTATAAATTTCAGAAAGCTTTGGATCCATTGAATTTTTCTAAATCAAAAGATCTTCAATTTTTTCACTGGCACCGAACTTATTTAAATAAACATCAAAATATCACCTTCTTTCTCACGATTATCATTGGTGGATTGAATGGTAACTGCTCATTGCTTCTTTTCTTCGAAGTGGAGATCAAAACGGATTGTACTTAGTTTTTGGGAAGTGTATCATCAGGGCAGCCTTATATGATAAAAGTGGATTTTGAACTGAACCAGATGATCTGAAATCATGAAGACTATGGTAAAGAATTTTGAAAAGTTTGGAATATTTATCAATTCCTTAATTACTTACTCATCTTAGCTCCTTTTAAAAATATGCTCATTTTTAATCAATGGCACAACAGCCCAAATTGGGCCTAGGCCTTGAATTAATGATAGAGTTACTTCATTACTAAACCAACGAAACACTAGGAGGTGAAGTGGTCAACCACACGCTCGTCCGTGATTATTACCCCGATTTTAACTCAGGTACTCATTTACAGCTGAGTGAACTAGTAGTCAGGCACCCAATCACATTCTCGAAAATTACTTGTCGCCAAGCAGATTCGAACCTGATACTTGATATTTCGTGCTTTACTCTTAGCGAAATCATTTGTTATTTCATCAAAGTCAATCGATTTTAGTACGTCAAACTCTATTGACATTAGAGAAAGTGAGTTCAAACGATTTTCGCCAATTGTATTACACAAATAGTTTTTAATCCTTGCTAAAGTAGAGAAGGATCTTTCCCCTTCACAATTTGTTGCAGGTATAGTTAAATACATTCGCAGCGAAATCCTTACGTTTGGAAACGTGCGAAGAATTGAACTACCGTTCTCAAGTAATTCGCTCATACGTGCGAGCTTAGTTTTTGTAAGAATTCATAAACGAAACCAATCTTCAAATCATTGGGATATGCACTTATAAGAGCTTTACATTTTTCTTGAATTTCTGCAATTGATAATTCGTTAAAAATCCAAAAAAATTTTCAATGCTGTTGTACGCTGCGCTTCTCTTCTCTAATTCCTGATACAGACAGTCGATTATAGGCAGAAAGGTTTCTACGTAAAATTTTTCACGTGCAGAAAATTCCGTTTCTATTGCATCGCCTTAATCAAAAAAACGGGCTCTTTTTCTTGTTCTTCTATTATATTCTCTATATTGATGATCATCCACAAGTTGCTTTTCTTCGGCCTCTATATTATTAAAACAATCTCGATATTTATTCTGAAAACCTGACAAAGACCTACATATATAGTTGACATACAGTCAGTAAATCAATATCAGCGCTCTGATGCGATTCGCTAGTTGCATGGAAACGTTCTAAAATTTTGTTCCAAAAAATGACCATGACACCAGTATCAAATTCTTTCGTTTTATGCCATTTGCTTCATTTTTGGTTATCTGATTTTGGGTGCTATCACACGCCAAATTACTAAGAGTTGTCATAATCTCAAAAACCCACGCCGGCTTCTATCACCTAACGGTCCTCCCGCGTCCGGTGTTAGACCTCAAATGTCAGCGAAGTGCTGACTTCTGAACGCACTCGCAACGCCCAGCAGGGAATGCAAATCTCGCCTAGCGGCAACTCAACAGGATTTAATTCTATTGTATTGAATATATGAAAATTTCGGGCCCCAGTGAAATTTGTTTGGGGGCCTCTTAAAATTTGGGGGCCCTGTGCTACAGAACCTTTTAGTCCTATGGGAAATCCGGCCCTACTTAAAGTTAAGATAATATAAGATTTCAAGTACTTTACTGTATCGGCTTTACCTGGTATTCGGGCTCGCTTTGCAAGTCTATTAGTTATCGTTTCAAAATTTAGGCATCTCCAACAACCTTCTGCGTCCGATATGTTACTACCTCCATAATCATACATCCATTGTGAACACTAAATCTACTAAGTATACGCCATTTATCGTGATATCTGGAGTTCCACAGGAATCGCAAATAGGGCCCTTGCTTTTTTAGTTTTTGTAAATGATGTGTCTAATATATTCATTGACGTAAAAATATGCGGATGATCTCAAAATTTATAAAATTGAAAGTACTCTACACGATTGCGAGGTTATTCAAAATGATCTATACTGTTTGTTCAATTGGTGTATCGCAAATCGCCTTTCACGATATAATCTACAAGTGTAATTACATCGTTTTCACAGACGGTGGGAGTGTATCTATTTTAATTATTATCTAACGAACTATTGTTAGGGACTTGGGTTTATTGTTCGACGCCCAATTACTATTTGTACCTCATTGCTATAGAATAATAGTCAAAATTTTAATAACAGCCAAAAAGATTTCATAAATGCCTCGCTTTCTGAAAGCGTGAAGAAACCACGGGAAAGGTTGTCAGATTGGGCTATTTACCGCGATTTGGGCTATTTAAATATTCAATCCGCGGGTACAAATTTCAAAAAGCTACTTATAGCTTTTTGGGCTCTTCGGCCAACGCAAATTGTGTTTGCTACCTTACAACAGAGGCGATTTACTAGGAAAAAATAAAAATATAAACATACTGCAGTCACGATCGGCTGTAAGCCAATCGTATAATACTCTAGATGAATACTGAACTCCGACTTATATTGTAGTTGGGGATAAACTAGAATTACGTGTGTGCATGTTGTATGTCCTTTATTAAGGACTGCCATTTGATTGCTACTCAAAACTAAAAGACAATATTCAGTGTTTAACTTCATACCTTGAACTGGGTAAGTCATCGAAAAAAAATGTCCTTTTTGAAGGACTTTCACATGGGAGGTGCAGGAAGGACTAACTCGATTTCTTACATATTTATCCTTTTCCTTCGAACCATTTAAAAATTAATGTGTACAAAATTTCAAATTCGTAGCTTGAAGCGTTCAAAAGTTATCGAAAAACATTGTTGAACACGTGTCTTAAGGATATTTTGTATGGCAGCTACCAGAAGGAGTAAAAGAATTTCGCTGATTAGTTAACTCGAACTTCCTTTTCACTCAAAACTAACTTGTGCAAAATTCCGTATTCGTAGCTAAAAGATTACTTGAGTTATAGTGAGTTTCGTAAATTAAGTGAATACATTTTGACAGGATATTTGTATGGCAGCTACACGAAGGACTAATAGGATTTTCTTCATAATCATATATTTAGCTCCAACTATTGGAAAAATAACACATACAAAATTTCAATGTCGTAGCTTAAACCCTTCTGAAGTTATCGACCAATATTCTTAAACACGTGTTTTAAGGACATTTTGTATGGCAGCTACCAGAAGGAGTAAAAGGATTTCGCTGATTAGTAAACTCGAACTTTCTTTTCACTCAAAACTAACTTGTACAAAATTTTGAATTCGTAGCTAAAAGATTACTTGAGTTATAGTGAGTTTCGTAAATTAAGTGAATACATTTTGACAGGATATTTGTATGGCAGCTACACGAAGGACTAACAGGATTTTCTTCATATTCATATATTCAGCTCCAACTATAGGAAAAATAACACATACAAAATTTCAAAGTCGTAGCTGAAACCCTTCTGAAGTTATCGACCAATATTCATGAGCACGTGTTTTAAGGACATTTTGTATGGCAGCTACCCGAAGGAGTAGGACGATTTTGCCCGTTAACGAACTTAGCCTTACAAATTCAACCAAACATCCAGATTCCAAATTTCAAGATCCTAGGTCAAGGCGTTCTTGAGTTATCGTGTTCACGGACAGACGGACGGACGGACGGACGGACGGACGGACGGACGGACGGACGGACGGACGGACGGACGGACGGACGGACGGACGGACGTCAGGCGGATTTGAGGTTTTTGGCCAGAAATAAACAAAAAATAATATATAACTTTTTTTCGTCCGAGGCTCGGTTCTATGCGTTACAAACTTTTGGGCTGGATTAAACTTATAATACTCTATATGATTTCATCTAGAGTATAAAAATAAGAAAACTGAATTTTAGTTTTCTCTTGGGTTAAATCTGCTAGTGTTACCGGCTCAAATACAACGTTTGCAAACTACGTCATATCAGAAATCCTGTTGCCACTAAATTTTCGGTTCTCGGTTCTCTTTAATGAAAAATAATATTTCACACGATATCCATCTGGTGTTTGCAAAATAAAATTCATTTAGAATCGGTTGATTTTTTGTTTACTTTCTACAAATCAACCACTTTCTTTCAAGTTAAGGACACCCATCGAAATATAACATTCAAGAGATAATAGATTTATCAATATTGATGACTGTCTTAGAGTTCCATCTTTTCATAATTTATTAATTTATTTTTATTACTCATAATTTATCAATTATTTTTACTGGATTGGTGGGTTACAGACATGTGTTGCAAAAATTAAAGTTATTGTTACATGTATACTCTGGCAGTCCGAACAACTCACTTATTACTGGTATTAAAGTTTTCAGCGAAAAACAACAACCTTGCAATATCGTGGAGAGGTCCATATACTTCTCGCATGTTCTAGACATTTCTCGCATGTAGTATTACTTCTTGCGCATTCCACACAAACAACCGAATATGCTGGAAATCTCTCGACTCAACACATGCAGTATATAAGCGATGCAGAGCCTGGAGATATGTTTTTCTGCTGCGAAAATGAAACGACGCTCAGTTCTACGCAAAAGTGTATTTTTAAAGTGATTTTCATCGATAACAGCGATCAAGTAGTACCTAAATGAAATCGAACTGTGTTTAACTTGAAATCTCGCAACATTAAGTTAATCTTGATCCCATTGATTTATGAAAATTACCAATTGTTTTTCATGAATAATTTGATTATTGCACCTAATATTTTTTCAGACAAGACTTTTAAAATTGTGATAAATGCGAATTTAACACTAATATAAATATTTACATCAGTGTTTCTTAAGAATTCCAGAGCACGGTTTGTCGTCGAAATCGCAGCTATGTTCAACACATATAAGTAGGTCTGTTAAATTTCAAAGTTGAGCGCGGTATTTGGGCTACAAGTCATCGTGCGAGTTTTGGGCTACTTCATAAGCTTACTCGGAGGGTTCTGGAGCGAACTATCTGGCAACCCTGACTACGGGTCATATCGGCGGAAATAGTCTGTTTCCAAACACCTCTCTGGAACATATTTTCACTAAGATATATGATCGCAGCTATACTTGCTATACATTTTTTTCTTGTTATCTCTGAAGTACATTGTTGGTTCAAAAAATATTGGCTTGAGAAAATAGAAATAAGATAGTTATAGTTTCAGCCATTAGTACTCATTAAAATACCACTTCCTTCATTTGATTTGAAATGCTTCGAAAATGTTAAATTCTCGTTTGTGTTTCTCATCAAAAAAAGAAAAATCCACAAGACGAAAACGGTTGGGATCTATGAAATATTTGGTAGTGATCAGAATAATGTTCATAATTTAAAGAACTAATTTTCACGTTATCGTAAGCGATTGGAAATATTGAGACAGAAAATTTTCTACCTGTCCTTATTAGTAGATAATAATAATCAATAGCAATAATCGTACTTTTATAGGTACCTATCCAGTTTGAAGATTCCATTATTCAATTTTAATAATGCGGGTACTAATATCTTGATACTCGTACCTATTTTGAACCAAACGCAACATCAAAATTCACCATGCAAATATAATTTTTACTGTTTAAGATATTCTTCATCTGAGTTGAAAATTCAGTTTAAAGAGAAAAGTTTTCAAAAAACCTTTCAACAACAAATTCAGGTTCGTGGCAATAGAATCTTTAATTAAATTTGACTATGAAGCCCTCGTGGAATAAAAAATTCAAATTTACTGAAGTTTAACAAAATATGGGAGTCACGTAAGGTCTACCCTATCCCCTGATACTCATAAAAAAAATTATTTTTTGTACCTGTGTAGAGGACATATAAAGTTAGTAAAGTTTGGTAATATATAAAAAGTTTTCACTATGGAGATCGTAATATACTGGAACATTTGTATAGTAACTAAGCGAAAACCACATATGCAAATATATGTAGGTGCCTATCTCGAAATATATAGCGTTGAAACTTAATTTGAATAAAACAGTTCTAGCAAATAGAAGGGGATAAATTATTTCTGCCGCCTTAACCCAGTAACATTTACCTACCCCGTTCTGAAAGGAGGAAAATTTCGAACATTGCTAGAAAACGGTCAACAGCCAAAATAATCAAGTTTGAGTTATTATACTTTCCGCACTAATGGGTTATTGTATAAATGTGTTGTATGACTTATTGTTCTATTATATATCAATGGCTGAAGTTTATTCGTTTTTTATTGCTTTGGTTCCAATATATTAATCTTTTATGCGAGTGATGAATGAGTGTGAAGTAAATCAGTTTAGTTTGATTAACCGCAGTTCAATGGTGACATTCCATCACGTCAAACTGTATTCAATCATACAA
Source organism: Beris morrisii (assembly GCA_951812415.1). Classification (NCBI taxonomy): domain Eukaryota; kingdom Metazoa; phylum Arthropoda; class Insecta; order Diptera; family Stratiomyidae; genus Beris; species Beris morrisii. The sequence continues at coordinate 33,845,865 of OX638311.1, forward strand.
CACAATTACGAATGTTGCAGCATATGTACCTCTTGTGAGATCCAAAACGCCAACAGTAATTAAGGGCTTACATACCCTTTGCGCGCTGAAAACCGAGTAAATTTGAAAAATTATTATAAAGGTTATATGGTGAACAAAATTTTAATTGTTGCGTTCACATATCTTATTAACTATTCAATTATAAAAAAATAAAATTTTTTTTTTTAGTATTAAAATAATTTTTTACGGGTATAAATGGACTACTGATGAAAACCATGGGCGCCATGGCATCATAACTTCACCAAAAATAATTCAATTTGCAAAAATAAAAAAGAATCTTATAAAATAATGTAGTAGGTATAGTGTGACGGAGGGAATTTCAAAATTAAAGAAGTTACAGTGTTTCAAACTTTAGTAATCAGTTTTTTAAGAAAAATTTGCGTTTAAAAATTTATAAAAAATTGTCCAACCAAAAAATTAAAGAAACCTTTCGTTACACACACAAAAAAAAGTTTAAAAGTATTGAAAATTTACTGAGTTATCATGTCGACACTTCGAGAAAAACGCGTTTAAAGTTTCTGGTAGGTACAACGGGAACTTACTGATAGTGAACCATGCCAGCTTCGTACTGTACAGCTTCTTCCCCTTGTCACTTCCTATAAACTTGGTCCTATAAACGACCTTGTTTTCTAAGCAACCCAGTTTTGCGAACAAAAGAAATACGAAACGCAGCTGTCGAGAGGGGTGCGGCAGTTAGCCAGATCACATTTATTGCTGTAACTTTTCTAAATTCTAAATTTTGTTTTTTAATTTTTAAAAGTACAACAAATGGAAAATTGTGAGAAAAAAAAACAAAGCGCATAATGTCACTATAGTAATCGCTATTGCGTCCACTAAAACCACGTTTGCCGGTTTCCATGGATAAATTTAAAAAAAATATATAGAGCAGTCACAATAGGCATTATGATAAAATCAGATTTATATTGTAGTGGGGAACTCCTGGAACTTTTTGTAAATCACCATACGACGACTTAAAAAAAATTTACATTCAAATGGAAACATTAAAAAAATTTCAAATTCCTACCTTAAGGCGTTATGAAATTATCGGCCTACACTTGTGGCCACGAGTCTTAAGGACTTTTGTATGAAAGCTATCCGAAGAAGTCAGAATATTTCGCCCAATAGTAAACGCGATCATACTCTTAACTCAAAGCTAATTTCTAAAAAATTTTGATTTCCTAGCTTAAAGAGATCTCGAGTTATAGTGGGCTTCTAAAGATTATTGATCATATTCTGCAAATCCGCGAAAAACCTTAAGGGCTCATATACCCCTGAAATTTTCAAAAAATGAATTTTTTGTTTTTGCAGATTTTTTTTTTTATACTTTTAAGAATTAAAAAAAAAATTAGAATTTAGAAAATTCCACTCCATTACAAAGTTATAGCAATAAATGTCACCAGACATCGGTTTGGAGCGGCTTCCTGGCTAATTGCCGTGCAACTCTCAACAGCAGCGTTTCGCATTTATTTTGTTCGCAAAAGCCGGGTTTCTTAGAAAATAAGGTTATTTATAGGACCATCTGTGAAAAACACGAAGATACAAGAGGAAGAAGGTGTACAGTACGAAGCTGGAATGGGAGACTAGCCGTAAGTTCACGTTGTACCTACCAAAAACTTTAAACGCATTTTACTCGATACTATGTTTTTAGACATGGTCGGCACGATAACTCAGTCAATTTTTAATATTTTTCAACTTTTTTTTTTTATAATTTTGATAACTATTTTCTCTATAGTCTATCGAGAGGTTTTTTTAATTTCTTGCTTGGAAATTTTTTTATAAATTATTAAACGCAAATTTTTTTTTAAAAAACTGATTACTAAAGTTCGAAATTCTGTAACTTATTTATTTTTGAAAAAAAAAAAATTTCCTCCGTGAGACTATAACTACTACATTATTCTACAAGATTCTTTTTTATTTTTGCAAATTGAATCATTTTTGGTGAGGTTATGATGCCGACCAGGAGGCGCCATGGTTTTTATAAGTAGTCCATTTAAACCCGTAAAACACAATGTTAATATTAAAAAAAAAAATTTTTTTTTTTTTATAGTTAAATAGTTAATAAGATATGTGAACTCAACAATTCAATTTTTTTTTCACCATATAACCTTTATAATAATTTTTCAAATTTACTCGGTTTTCAGCGCGTTCAGGGGTATATGAGCCCTTAAGGGGTTACAAACACCTCGGACGGCTAAAACTACGGCTATCTTTACGAATTTTTTTCGTGCATAAAACTGAATTTAATTGAACAACCATAACATATCTTTTTAAAGTATTACATTTTGTCTATATTATGCGAAAATTTGGATGGAAAATTTCAATCGGGAAAAAAATTAGTCGTTTTGCTGGGACTTGTTTTTTTTTAGAGCGATTTCGATACCAGACTTTCCTCCGCGATTTTTTATCGAAAAACAATTTTTTTTTTCTGAAAGTAAATACATAGCACCAAAGTTTACCGAGCCGGAATTTCAAAATTAAATTTTATCCGATCATGCAATTTTTCGCCTCAAAATTGTTCAGTAATTATGATAAAAAAAACTATGCAATATATCAAAAAAAAAAACGGCTCGGTAAACGTAAGAGTATTGCATTAAACACAATTGTGCAAAACTAGGTCCCAATCGGTCCAGTAGTCGCGGAGATAATCCTGGTACCGATTTGAAAATGCTGTTTCGAGAAAAACGCGTTTAAAGTGTAAGGTACAGTTTACATTGAAATAAGGTTCTGTGAATTTTAACAGTGGAACAAGTATAACATACCTAAACCTCACCAACTTTTCAAAACATGTCCCTGCTTTACAGACTACAGATACCCGAAATTAAAAAAATAAAACCGATGGTCTTAGTCACTAGTGTTTAAGAAATAATACTGTATATTTATATGCTAATTATTGTAATATAATAATAATAATAATAATAAAAAATAGCTCATAATCAAACAGATGACAAAGGCCGCGAACACCTACGCGCCAACCGTTGGTCGTTGCTCACCAGGTCGGTTATAAAACGCTATAACTTCATCATTACTGCGAATTTCTTTATGAAATTTTCAGGGTAGACACTTAAAGGATAGTACTTTCGAATAAGCAATAAAAAATCGATTTTGAGGTGTATACCTATAACCCCAAGACAATTAAAGTATCGAATTGGGTTTTCGATCATCAGGCTTTCTATAGAATCACTTAAACATTAATTTCAGAATTTTTGGATATTCATTCTCAAAGGGATGTGACGAAACGTGATTTTGTCCCATTTTATTGTGCTCTTTCATTTTTATTTTTCTTTCCTTTTTTATTGATTGGTTGTTTTTTTTTATTGTAGATTCAGTTAGAGTAAAGGTTGAAACACGGCACTTCATCTTCCTTTTTTTATTTTTCATTTATGTTTTTTTTAAATTCATGAGAATATTAAATGTGAACCAGTTCACCTCAAAATTATTATTATTATTTTTAATGGACCTAATGAAATATATAACCGCTGTATTGCCCTCTGTGGGATAAGATAAGATGGTGTAGACTCGACGAAAAAAAAATTGTGTGGTAGTGGACGGAAAATGGGGATTTGGGGTTTGGCATTGGAGCCAAGAGGACGAAAAACCGAAAAAATATGGAGTCAAACTGTTGAATTATAACAAAAAAACCTTAGAACAAGTGAACTAAATAGACTCAAAAAAACATACTGCAGTCACGATCGGCTGCAAGCCAATCGTGTAATACTCTAGATGAATACTGAACTCCGATTTATATTGTAGTTGGGGATAAAGTAGAACTAAGTGTGTGCATGTTGTATGTCCTTTATTAAGGACTGCTATTAGATTGCTACTCAAAACTAAAAGACAATATTCAGTGTTTAACTTCATACCTTGAACTGGGTAAGTCATCGAAAAAAAAAGTCCTTTTTAAAGGACTTTCACATGGGAGGTGCAGGAAGGACTCACTCGATTTCTTACATATTTATCCTTTTCCTTGGAACTATTCAAAAATTAATATGTACAAAATTTCAAATTCGTAGCTTGAAGCGTTCAAAAATTATCGGAAAATATTGTTGAACATGTGTTTTAAGGATATTTTGTATGGCAACTACCTGAAGGAGTAAAAGGATTTCGCTGATTAGTAAACTCGAACTTCCTTTTTACTCAAAACTAATTTGTACAAAATTCCGAATTCGTAGCTAATAGATTACTTGAGTTATAGCGAGTTCCGTAAATTAAGTGATAACGTTTTGACAGGATATTTGTATGGCAGCTACACGAAGGACTAATAGGATTTTCTTCATAATCATACATTTAACTCAAACTATTGGAAAAATAACACATACAAAATTTGAATGACGTAGCTTAAACCCTTCTGAATTTATCGACCAATATTCTTGAACACGTGTTTTAAGGACATTTTGTATGGCAGCTACCAGAAGGAGTAAAAGGATTTCGCTGATTAGTAAACTCCGACTTCCTTTTCACTCAAAACTAACTTGTACAAGATTCCGAATTCGTAGCTAAAAGATTACTTGAGTTATTGTGAGTTTTGTAAATTAAGTGAATACATTTTGACAGGATATTTGTATGGCAGCTACACGAAGGACTAATAGGATTTTCTTGATAATCATATATTTAGCTCCAACTATTGGAAAAATGACACATACAAAATTTCAAAGACGTAGCTTAAACCCTTCTGAAGTTATCGACCAATATTCTTGAACACGTGTTTTAAGAACATTTTGTATGGCAGCTACCCGAAGGAGTAGGACGATTTTGCCCGTTAACGAACTTAGCCTTACAAATTCAACCAAACATCGAAATTCAAAATTTCAAGATCCTAGGTGAAGGCGTTCTTGAGTTATCGTGCTAACGGACAGACGGACGGACGGACGGACGGACGGACGGACGGACGGACGGACGGACGGACGGACGGACGGACGGACGGACAGACGGACGGACGTCAGGCGGATTTGAGGTTTTTGGCCACAAATAAACAAAAAATAATATATAACTTTTTTTCGTCCGAGGCTTGGTTCTATGCGTTACAAACTTTTGGGCTGGATTAAACTTATAATACTCTATATGATTTCATCTAGAGTATAATTAAGTGACCAAAAGTAAAAGAGGGTGAGTGCACCACCGAATTTTTTTCTATTTCGAAGGGAACGGACAATAATCTACGAATACGGGGTATAACACCACACAATTTATAAACTAATTTAATGTTAAAGTTCAGATATTACAAAACAAATGCCTTAAAATTATAACGAACAAACCATTCTTTTACTCGACTAAACGTCTTCACCAGGAGGCTGAAGTTTCACTGATCAATGTTATGGCTCTTAAAGTCCAATCTTTATTTTTGAGCAGGTGTCGATATGTCACAAATCCACTGGTTACATCTATCCTATAAGTTCCTTCCGCGAATGTATTACTTTATTATTTTGGTAATAAAGTATTTTATTTGTTTCTATTTAGTTTTAAGGTACTATAAGTTAGGTTAAGTAGGTTAATTTGTATGTAAGGTTTTTTTAGTTGATTCAATTTTTCCTTAAGCAAACAATATTTAAGTAACTTAAAAAGGTTTCACATTATTTTCTTGTCTTGTACTAAACTCAATATTGTAGTTGCAAAGGCTCCAGCCTACTCTCTAAAATAATTTCAAACTGTGTCTATATATATTTAACTATTATTAAAATAAATGAACTATGAACTAATGTTAATAAACAAATAAACACACACAAGAGAAATGGTAATACAATCCACGTACATTCCGACGTAAAAATTTTGTTTTCTCTCAGTATTAAGCCAGAAATACATGTGCATATTTCTGCATGCAGCGCGGCAAAACGGATTTAGAACGCTTGAGTTTAAATGCGACGAAACACACGCTTATTCTGCATGCAGCGGAGCGCTGCAACATGTCTCTACTTCTACTTTTGCTGCGCAGCGGCAGTATTGCCACAACTTGAGATTGAAATTTACCAACACAGACAAAGAAAAAAGTGGTTTGACAGGTTATTTTTTAGTTGTAGTTGTGGAGTGGAGTAGCAATGGAGGAGCGTTTCATCGAACTTATAAAAAATAACCAATTTGTATTCGATAAAACCAGTCGAAATTACAAAAACATATTTTTGCGGGATCAAAACTAAGATCATTTTTTGCATATTAAAATAAACTGAAACTGAAACTCAAACTGACTATCAGAAAATGCGGTGACTTATGACAAAAACAACTAAGAGATCAGTCAAAAACTCTGCACGTCTGTTTCACATGCAGAGATGCATGCATGGCTGCGTGCATATATTCTGCACATGTATTTCTGGCTTTAGTCTTTAAAAGCGAACATTCTCATTTTACTAAATATTATTATGTCCCTTTTTTTGCGTTAGTGGTATTTTTTGTAAAATTTTCAGGTGTAACTGGTTCCTGGCTAGTTTTTTTTGTTAACGTTTTAAGTTATTTTTGTTTTTTTATAGAGTCTAGGTGAAGATGAAGTGCGAGTGAGGAATTCTCGCTGGAGGATCCTGTGAACAGGTAGTCCAGTGATGGGATGTAGCGCTGAGTTTTTTTCTCCTGCACGGAGATTAGTTCCGTTTCCGTTTTTTTTTTGTATGCCACATAAGGTAAATCATTGTTAATTACAGGTATGAACCCTATGTGCGGTAGTTTACCGTAGTTGTGCGAACATTTTAGCAGGTCACCTGGTTCCTCTATTCCCATCCCAACATACATAGTTCTCTCTCACCTTTTTTTTTATACTGCACAGCAATGAGGGTTCCTCCTCTGGATCGTTTTTTACCACTCTCAAGATCCTGGGATAGGTCGCCTAAAGAGCTGCCGGCTCCAGAGGAGCCCATTAATCTGACGACGAGATGAAATCGTAAGTAAAATAACATTCGTTACGTAACAACGTTTTCAAAACATACGCCAGATCTCTTGGGTTTTTATGAGATTTTGCAGTTACAGGTATTTCATATAATCGGGATTTTTAGAAATTCAACCCCTAAGTGGGTGTAAATACGTTTACATGACATTCCTCTTAGATCTGATGGTATATCGAACTGGTTTAGATAGATAGACAGATAAATTTATTAAAATTAATTAGGTTGTATAGAAACAAGTTAAAATTAGTTTAGTGATTAGATCTTAATCTTTACAGCTGCAATTAATAAATTTGCATTCAATTTGCAAAAACTTACGTTAATTTGTTACAGTAATATGTTCAAGGAAAAATTTTGTTAACGAAAAAACCTTGCTTGAATGAACCTTAATGACTAACTTAAACACTACTTAAACCTAAACAAAAACTAAAAAATGGATTAAGATAATGACGTATACAACGATAGTTGTAGCAGTAACTAGCCAATGAAGAGACTAGAGGATTGTTTATCGTTTCGGACATCGTTAGAAGTTTTGTGAACCTGGTTGCAGCAAGTTCCTGGACGTTGCGGTGTAATGCCTTCGTTGAGTAATAACATGGTTTATTTAAAATAATCTTAAACGACTTGTTTTGCGATACTTGCAATTTTTTTTTTTGTGGGACAGAGCACAGTTAGCCCAGATAGGAGCACCGTACGTCAACGTGGGCTGCATGACAACCTTGAAAATCAGTATTTTGTTTGCTAATGATAGAGATGATTTCCTGTTTATTAGTGGATAGAGCACATGAATAGACTTGGAAATCTTGAAGCAGGCATTCTCTATGTGGTTAACAAATCTCATTTTCCTGTCTAGCGTGAGACCGAGGTAGGTTATAGTGTCGGACCAAGGAACGGTTTGTCCAGCGAAGTTGACTTAATTTTTTTAAAAAAAATTGCCTTTGTTTGATAGATTTTTATCTCATATAATATATTATTATTGTGTTGTATTATTAAATTCAATAAAATAAGATCTTCTAATATATTTTTTTTTACTTTATTTATTAATTTTGATACACGTAACTGCCTAATTATTTTCTCGACTTAAGCTGTTATCGCTTTATACCACAGAATTGATAGAGACGGTCTAGGAATGTTTCCAAAGCAACAATGATTTCGTCGGCGTCATCTCCGCGAGTATAGAGACAAGTGTCGTCCGCGAAAACTGCCATTTCACAGTTCGGGTAGGTAGGGACGTCTGCAGTGAAAATACTGTATAGTGTCAGGCTTAAACAGGTGCCTTGAGGGACACCCGCAGTGATGGTTCGAGTGCTTGAGGTGGTTGCCTTAACTCTCACCGAAAAGGTTCGGTCCGACAGGAAAGAATTGACTACGTAGGTTGCTACTTAAGTTTTGAGATAGACAAATAAAAACAAATATTTATAATCAAAAATGGCTTCATTGTTTTTCAAAATATTCTCCATGAAGATCAACACACTTTTGCATGCGTTTGAACCAATTTGCAAAACAGTTATTCCACTCCGATTGAGGTACCTGATTGAGCGATTGTCAAATTATGCGGTATCCAACACGAACAAATCTTTTTGACAGCCAAATGTTCATGCAATATTGAATGTATGTGAGTGGAACTAATACCCAGGAATACCTCAATCTCACGGTATGTTATATGACGATCTTGCAATATCAGTTCACGCACAGCATCGATGTTTTCTGGCACTACTGGCGATTTTGGATGACCTTCACGAAATTCATCCTGTAGCGAAGTGCGACCACGATTGAATTCAGAAAACCAACGAAACACGGTGGCTCGAGATGGTGCTTCATCACCAAAAGTCGAAGCGAGTTGATGGGCACACTGCTGTTGGTTTAATCCACGTCGAAAGTCATAGAAAATCATCGCACGAAAATGTTCACGATTTAATTCCATTTTTCGACCAAGATGAATATTTCAAGTATCTGTAAACAATACAAATAGCACTCATATGACAACACGTTCTGAGTACGTTCACCACTAAAAATGTCAAACTTTACGACGACAATGTCAGATTTGACGTATTCACATCAGTGTTGCCATATCTCAAAACTTAAGTAGCAACCTACGTATTATTACTAAATAGTTTGAGAAAGCGAAATTTAACAGCTTGTATATCAGTCCTTCGTGCCATACGGAGTCGAAAGCCTTTTCAATCTCGAGGGATACCAGCCCTACTGATTTTTTTCACACGTAGAGAATCTTTTATGTAACTGGTTACTCTGAGTAGTTGGTGATTTGTAGAGTGCCCTCGTCTAAAGCCAAATTGGAAGTCGGGTATGACTCGGTTATTTTCTATAAATTTTTTAATACGACTTAATATGATCTTTCCAAAGACTTTACTTAGTGTAGAGAGCAAGCTTATAGGCCTGTAGATGTTAGGATAACTGTCATCTTTTCCCTGGTTTTGGAATTGGAGTGACGAACTGGTTTATATTTCCTCGGATTTCCATATAATCGTCTAAGAACTGATTTCAGTATTTTTGGATATTCAACCCCAAGGCAGTGTAAAGGGATTGCATAAATTTTCACAAGTTTCTTTAATTTATCTGATTAGATATAAAATTGGCTAATTACCTTTTTAACGCTTTTTATTCAACAATCACCTGAATACTTATTTTGTGATTTATCGAAATTTATTTGTATAAAAAAGGATATTTTCGATATTTTTACTTAGATGGGCAGTTAATTCATTTTAATGTTTATATGAAGAACCGCTGATGAATGTTGAAAGTTGTACAAGGAGCTATTCTAGTGACAAAATTAACTTTTAAAGAAACCTGCTTGGCTCGAAATAACTGATGTTGCATTTGACCGTGTCCCAGAGTAAGACCTAATTGCGTAATTCCTGTGTTAAATGTGGCAGTGGCGTAAGCACTTCTACCGCACCCCACTTTAACCGCTTCTCGAACTTTGTCCCGAAAAATAACAAAGTTTCGCCCAGACTATTGGCAAACTTATAAAGATACATAATACTCTTTAAAGTCACTGACTTGTTGAACATCTATCGTATATCGTCAGCATAATTTACAAGTAGGTACTCCATTTGGCACAAGTTTTCAGGAGATCAATAAATGTGATTTAAGTATACCCACGAATACAGGTGAACAAAGTACTTTTTACAGGTCGAAAGAAAATATTTTGGAGGACGGAAATTTTCAAACAAACTCGGTTTTTTTTTCGTCGAATGGTTCGAAAAACAAATTTCCGTAAAAATTGGAGTTACGCATTTACATATCAAACAAAACAGACGATATGTATACCGACCCAGTGTATAAGTAGGTACCAAATGTATTATCGAATTTCGGAGAAGGTTCAATTAATAATGAAATTGGAACTTTGAGTTACTAAAATCACAGATACATATGTTTTTAAACGTATGAACAGGTTGCAAATTAAATATGTTTGTTCCATAACAATAAGCTTCCCTTTTTACGCCATTGTTATCCATTGTATGTACAACAAGGCTCGTATAATGATTTCCATAAATGTTGACATGTGCATGTTTATTATGCCGTTTTGAAGCAATAATCGCTCCACTAGTTTTTGGAGCACTGCCAGCTATACTATTATTGAAATAATAGTCTAGACTTCCCAGCATATGGATAACGAATAGCCTCCATAACCAAAGTGGAAGTTTTCTATTTCAGCCATGCATATAAAGTTTTCGGTTATCATTTTCTTAGTAGCATAAAGCAGATATTCGTAATGAAAAAAAAAATAAAGGGATTGGATATTTCTTTTATAGGACAACCTACACAGCAATATCCTTGATGATTGTTATATTGCTGCGATATTAAGGTGGCTTCTATACTAAGTCAGCACTATGTACATTTCCCATTTCAAACGGTCGTTTTCTTAAGGATACAGGCCGATCACGTTCTATAAAATTTATAACCAAATCATGCATTTCATTTCCTTGGCAAAAAAAAAATCGAGCCTCGTCCTTGCAGAGTACAAGTAAATAAAAAGGCGTTTTTCTGCCGGAGACGAACAGAAAAACGCCCAGAAAAGGAAGTCGTCTAAATGTTTGTCACATTTGGATACGTGCCAGCAAACAACACACAACATTTTAGTGATTGGTGACATACAAAATCCTTTCCTTTCCGGTGCTTGTACTCTTGTGTGATTCAGAGAGTTAGCAGTGATGATAAGGCTCCCCCCCGGCCATGTCGTCATTTGGCTTTGGCATTAATTGAAATGGAGTTTCGTGTAACAAAAGGGTTTAACCCTTTCGATCAAACAAGGATAATGTGAAAAATTTAAGGAAAGGGTCAGTAGGTCGGTTTGGTGCGTTTACTTTTGACCCCAAACCGTTTCCAATTTAAACTGTGCGCCACTTTGTGAGGAAAATCGAACGAGATTTCAAGGAAACGAATTCCACAAGGTGGTAGCAGTAGCTTTGACTTTTCCGAGTTCTTTTGAACTCTTTATTGAGTTGTAAACACAGGAGTTACGTCGCCAGTTTTATGGCATTGCTTGCGCGAGTTCAGGATTCGGTCATGGAACACATTGCCTTTGTCGCTCGAATCGTATAGTTTAATGAGCTGTGAAGGCTTCTTGTTGTCGGCATGTGATATATTGCGTTAAGTATTCTCTTTGACAAAATGAATGGCGGATTTCAGGAAGTCGATGTTTTTTCGTTCTTTTGCGCAATTTATCATTTATCATAAATTTTTTTCTCCCGGTTTTTGAAGTCTGTCCTAGTGGAATGGCTTTCGAATAATTTTGTTATTATTGCGATATTCAAACAATAAAAAGATAATGGGTTTCTTTTTTGCGTATTTAGCTTGAGACACTGGAAAATTTTACAGATTTGGATGTATATGATCTGTGAGTGAGGATTTATTTATAAAACCAAAAAAAAGTCCATTTATTGATAATTATTAGAGCAACCGAAAATGTGCATTCACATTTTGTTACCACAAGTATTCAGAAATATAAAGAGTATTATATTACAGCATCGAGCACGCACCACCCAGCTTCCAAAAACTTTTGGTTTCTGTTCTGTACAATAAGATTTTTGTATGGGTATACAAGGTGCTAGCTACACTGAACCAAAAAGGTACATCCAACCAATTAAACTCTACATCATCATAATGAAAAAATCATTGTTTTTGAGCCGATGCAAGTATTCATTAATATTATGCAAAAACGTTCATCATTTTTCGGTCTGCTTATAATATTGTTGCGAGCTAGGGGCTCGCCGGGATTTCAAGTAAAACACAATTCGGTTAAAATAAAAATAAGTGAGTATTTATTCTTCGCACAATAATTCACACTGTATGGCAATACCGCCCGCTTATACCATCTATCGCTTGACTCGATCACTTTCGCTCTCTACCAACACGGGCGCGTATACACGCTGGCTGTCACAGTCGACGTAATAAAAATTACTATGCCCCACGCTGAAAGCTTCATCTGCTTTTATACTACTTGTCTGTAGACGAGATTGTTCTTGAATCTTTGCTCGGTGGTGTGTGTGGACAGTACTGGAAAGTTTGAGAACATTCCATTTGATCTTTTACGCTTCTAGTACATTCGAGCATATTCGATTAGAGTGGGGGTATAATCGTATTGCTCCGCTCTCCTTATATACTTCAACTAGGCATTTGATTGGGCTACTTTGCAGCTTAGGTATTCGGTTGTTGCTGTTTCCCTATTCGTAGTCGATCGAGTTGCGCGGTGGCCAGGCTTACACGTAACAATATAATAACAGAAATGATGTAAAAATTCATTGTTACAATGAACGAGTTCATAATATTGATGAAGTCAGTAATTCATATTTAAGTACTGATTCATTATTACTATTAACTGTGTCACTCTCAGTATAATATGATGAACGAATTCCGAATATTGATGAAAAGAGTAATTAATGTTATACTAATGTTGTTCCTCATATTAAAGTATAAATTCATAATTACGATTAATCCTGCCACTGTAATCAATACTGCGTTCATAATATTAATGCACATGTTGATATCAATATGATGAATTTGAATATTATTATTATGAACGTGGAACTGGATATAATTTCGGCTTTTTATGCCATATGGAAACGAATAAAGGTTCCCAGACTCATGTGCGAAATTTTTGCTGCTGCTGCGACTGTTTTTTAGCTGAACAAATGACACCATTTGATAACATGCCAACGATTATCTACTCGTGTGTGGGAACCTTAACAAAAAATAGCAGCCAACAGAGAATCCGAAACCTTGAGCTGTGCAATGGTAGTTTTCTTCAATATAATGAATGCGTTCATTATTACTATAAATATAATAAATATGTTTTACGAATACCAAGCAAAGAAGCCTTGTTTATAAGAACTTTTTAATCAATATGATGAAGGCGTGCATACAAATTCCTAGGTGTTAATTTTTGACAGTATATGTGCCCTTTCCATATATACAAATTGATCAAAATATTTTTAATAAAATGAGATTAATGTACGGTTCATATCTCATCATCATCAAATATTTGATGATTTTCTACATTGTTGTAACGATTTTTTCATTAATCCGATGAGTTTCTTTTAATGAAACGCATTCATTAATATTAAAAACAGTATTTTTTCAGTGTATCTGTCCATCTGTCTGGAAGGACGGTAGCTCCAGAACGCCAAAGTTGAATTACATCGCAAGATTTCGAGCTGAATTTCGCGAAATTTTGAGATTTCGACAAATCTCTATCGAGATCTACTAGATTTGTCGTATATTTGTCCGATTTTAAAATCTCTGTGTATAATACTTATACTAACGTACTAAATTTCAAATTTGTAACATAAACTGCTTTTGAGATATAATATCAGAAACTTTTCATTTAAGCCCTCCGCATATCTTGACTTTCATGACTATAGCAATATTGCATGTAACTGAAAGACTTGAATTTAATATATTTTGTTTATTAATAACGATGCTTAATTCCACATGTTGACCAACTATGCCGAGGTGAAATTGGGGGATCAGTACGCGTCGAAAGAATTTCTAGGGTTTTTATATATGTCTGAAAAGTCCAAATACCCACCTCCGTGGGTAATAGCACACATAACTTCCTTAGTATACCTCTCTAGTCTAGTGAAATATTGGCATGGAATAGGGAATAATTGCGGCTACTCATCGGAATACTGACGGGGAACTGCTTGCTAGGGAAGCATGCTATGCGGTTGGGGATAGCTGACTCTGTCGTGTGTAGGTACTGCCTTGACCTATATGCTGAGGAGGACATTACCCACATTTTGTGTGAATGTCAGGCGGTTGCAAGGAGGCGCTTGAAGTGGTTGGACAGTCTTTTCTTCGACACTTTGGAAGATCTAATAGGCCACGACAAGTTGGTCAATTTTATTACGGATTTAGGTTGTTTTGGGGGTGATTAGTTGTAGATGTAGATTGGAAGTAGGGGTTGGTATGGTTAACCTCTGTCACTGCAGCCACAGTTGGGCCTATTTTGACGTCCCCCCGGATTCACTATGATTCCTCTTCAATCTCTGCGCTTTCAATGAAGCCTAGTATTTTGCGAAGAGGAATGGTCAGGAATGCCGATGGGTTCATGAAACCCTGACCGAAGTGACGAAGTCTTTTGTGAGCTAAATCCTCATATTCACAGAGGATATGCTCTGGTGTTTTGTCTTCGTTATTGCATATTCTGCAAATTTTAGTCTCAGAGAGACCAATCCTATTGACAATGTCCAATCAGAGCTCCCACTAGGGTTCGGGTCTGATATCTGCTTAAATTACGATAATCAGATGTTCTTTTTTCCATATGTTTTGGCATAAAAAGCTTTGAGTGCCTGTTGCCCAGTACCAAGTCCCAGTGAATGCCACTTTGCGATTTTTGCCACATTCGGATGTTTATTCTGGCTGTGCTTAATGGTATCCCACAAAATGGATATGGTCGCATGCAGTCAGCTTCTGAACCTTTCCTAGCCATTAAGTAGGCCATTTCATTACCTTCATAGGTATCCCGGAATCCAAATGAGGTTAACTCTGTTCTTATTTCCGAGTTGTGTCCCGGAATCCAAATGAGGTTAACTCTGTTCTTATTTCCGAGTTCAATCAGGCATTGGCGTCAATTCCAAACAAGTTTGGAGTAGATTTGAACGGACTGAAGTGCCATTATTGCAGCCTTGCTGTCCGAGAGAATATATATTTGTTGGTTTTGGTAGCCCCGTCTGATAGTTTTCTCTAATGCATAGTTCAATAGCATGATTCTCCGCCTGAAAAACAGTGGATGTGATGTGCATGCTACAGTAGAATTTGACATTTGGGCGCACTGTATAAACTCCTGATCCTACATCTTGATCTGTTTTAGATCCGTCTGTGTACCAGATTATGAATCCTGGTCTTGAAGTGAGTTTGTTTGTGGCCCAATCCTCCCTTTCAGGTAGGATAACTTTGAATGGCCTTGTGAAATTAAATTTCGGTACCATTAAATCAGAAAGAGGTATCGCTAGTATGGGGTCCTTGTTGAGTTCCGCGAAAAGAGTTGGGCAAGTTATTTTGCGCTCTGACTCGTCCTCCGAGCTCAAAAGTTTGTATGTGGTGAACCTAGCTTCTTTCTGTATTTCTAAGTGTAGGGGTGCTGGGTTAAGAAGTACCTCTAAGGCAGCTGTAGGAGTGGTGCGCGGGTGATTAGTTAGTTCCACGATATTACCGAAGGGATCGCATCTTTTGGTGCTGCGGTTCAGCGTGGCGCCCCTTCCTAAAACTAAAACTAAGACTAGTATATCTCTGGCATACTCTACATCAAAATATGATTCTCTATTAAAAGCGGTTCTTGTGATGTGAAAAGATGAATATTTTTGAATTTTTTCTTTTTTTTTTCAAAAATGTCTGTGCATACGTCTCATAAATTTTTCTGTTCTAGCACGAGTTTCTCAATTTTTTGCTTTAAATCCTTCCTCTTCCTCACCTGGTACACTATCATAGAGGATCCGTACAATAACCAATGTTTAAATTCAAACATGTTTGCTTATTGCTTTTCGGAGTTTGCTGGTCTTAAAAAGTTAAGAAGCAAAAAATGCAATTTGGAAGTAGCTTTTTTTTTAAATTTCAAATCAATCAAAATTTTTTTAATATTTAAAAATAAATAATAAGGCAAAATCAAAAGGATCAGCCAAGGTTTTGACATTTTTCCGTATTCTGTTTTTAATTTTCTATGTATATTTATTTTAAATGAACTGATCACCAAAAAAAAATCGTTTTAACTAGTGTAAATTTGAAATATTTTAACGAGAGGGAGGAGGGGCGGTCCGTACCTCTTCCCTGACAGGTGGTAAAAATGGCAGTTAGCTTTAACACAAATTTTTCTAGTAAATTTTGTATTTGTATTTCAAAACTGCCTCTTATCTCATGCAGTGCAAAATTTCAAAGATCTAGTGTAGCAAGATACAAGTAGCCTCGATTATCTGAAAACATAAATCCGCATCTGCACCTATCTAACATATCAAGTTATCATAGTAACACTATCGCTGAACAGATGCTCAGATGCTTTCGACCAAATCAGTTCTGAACTGAAATAATGGTTCAAGTCGCTTTTAATTTAACCAAATTCATTTTTTGCTCGAATTTCACTTAGCTGACTTTTTTAAGCCCAACTAAAGTTTTTCAAATTGACATTTGGCGGTAAAAACGATCTAAAAAAAATATTTTTAAATACCCGATTTCGAAAACTGTTATTCTAATGGGTATATTGAAAACCTATTTCGTGTCCATTTTGGTATTTATTGAGTGGGCACCAAATCCAGATAGTGCTTAGTGTGATATCACTCGGACTTAAACCGACTCTAGTTAAGGACGAAGCATTTTCATTGTATTTTAATTCCCCTTTTCATCCATAGCTCCGAACTACTTATGTCACAAAATTAATTTTAGAAAGGAAGTAAGCCTCTAAAAGCATGGATTTTAACTGCATATTTCAAGTACCTACTCAAATATTCCCATGGTTACGCTAATAATTATAAATGTACATACATAAAACTTTCACTGCACCAATCCCCAGAATCTGAACTTTTCAACTTCTTTCCGAAATCAAACATCGTCTGTTGGTAACTTAATTTCGTTTCTAGTAAATATACAGTGTAAGTAATTCAGTTTGACAAGTTGGTAAGGCTTGGTCCTTGTACTAGAGTTGGTATGTTGTTGGAAACGTGCAAAATATTGAGAAGGAACTTTTGCAGCTCAGAAATACGTTGTGAGCAGACGTCCGGAACCAGGAACTGTAGGTACTAAAAAATTAAAAATTTTTCGAACTATTATGGATTATGGATGATGTCTGAATGATTTACAAATATTAGCTTTACAATGAAAACATTCCATCCTCATTTAGCTCCCATAGTAAACTTTTGTAAAATGAAATATCCTTGACTGGGAGTTTTCTTCTTCTATAAAACGACTCGTCCTGTCTAGCATCCACTCCATTTATTAAGCTATAAACGACAACTCTGTCGTAAACTATCAATACCAAAAAGTTAAGGAAGAGAAAGTTTGAAAAGTTGGTCTAGAGGCGGTATCCTCCTATAGACAGTGAAAACTACATTTCGAAAGAAATACATTACTGGATAATGCGTTCCACAACTCCGCCATTCGAGAAGTGAATGATTGCCCATAGTTCACCAAATGTCACCACTTACCGAACAAGCTTCATGCGCTACTCGAAGTGCTTCTTCATTTCATTCAATTTAAACAGACGAAATTATCTGATTCATAAATTGTTATAGATTAGACTAAATTTAGTTTTCTTTCTCAAAAAGTATTACGTGAATTATTATCCTTGAAAAGAAAAATTCTTTTGTCTATCTATTTTGTGCCATCTATCAGGATTGTTCGTAGGGGTGGTTTTGGGGGTTCCGATCCATGCTATCCCCATTGGCAAATTTGTAATCCAATTTTTTGAATGAATAAATCCTGGAAATGTCTTCTTTTATATGGCAAAGCACTTTATCAGTTTTCGTAAACATTTTTTTTTATGATGTATACATGCCTAAAGCAAAAGAAATAACCCACTTGGTTTAAACCTTGAAGGAAAAATGTGATATCTTGGACGACTTATGTAATCTAAAGGTTCTCGCGCAACCGATTTGGGGCATAAATATCATATCGAGAAGTGTATACTAACAAAATAAGAAATAAAAATTGCAAAATATTAGAAAGTGTGTTCGACGCATTTATGGGACCTAGCGAAGAAAAACCTTAAAAACGTTGAAGCTTCCAAAGATGGAGAAGTGTACTTGATTTTTAAGTCACGGATAAATCATTATCCATTGAGTGGCAAAATGTTACAGGAAAAGGCAATACAGTTGCCTTCCAAACTGAAGGAAATAGTAATTCTTTCAACGCTAGCGAAGGATGGCGACAAGGATTTTAGACGTACTATGGCGTGTCTACAGAGTAGCTTTATAATGCAGATGAAAGTAAGCGCTTTTCGAAGCTTCTTAAGAGAAAACACTTAGTGGGAAAAATAACTAACCACGATTAACATTTCTAGTCAGTACTAAGGGAACTGGCCCGAATCAAATAAGCCCAACCCAGTGACGTGGCGTCCATGGAAGAAGGTGAAGCATTGCTTCCCTTACATTTTGCTTAAAAATATCTAAAATGCGTTTTCTAAATCGCAAAGAAAAATCGCGAAAAAAATTCATGTTTCAAACATTTTCTTTGGCACAGTCTAAATAAACGTTCGCAAGAAACTACTCGCGAATATCTCACATAGCCGAATTTTCGTACACGCGACGTTGGATGCAATAAGGAATTTGCTTCCACGGGTAGTAGAACACATTCTTGGCTGCAGCGGAGAAGCTTTCAGCAACCAGAGATCTGATAAGACATAAGTGCTACCAGAGTAGAATACGAATTGAATTCTAAACAAAGCTTGGAATTGAATGGTGGTAAATAGTTGAATTATATTTAATTTTGTTTTTAGATCTCAGGAATCACTTACGCTAGAAGGCTGACACTTGGAACTTATGTAAAACTAGGATAGTGGACCTATTTGAAAGAAAATTGGCGATAAGGGTTGAGGAGTGTGGGAGTGGAGGGGAAAGCAATGTGTTAAGTGCTTGAAAGCTGGATTTGAAACATTCTAAAACACATGTCTCTTGAACGGTTCATGTCAGAAGATTGAAACTCTGTAGTTGTTTTAAGGGATAACAGGAGATTAATTAAAAGCTAAAATTTTTGAATCGGGTGGTGGTGTGTCGGGGTGGGGGTAAGAAACTTTGGATTAGAATATCTTCCGAACTAATTATACAAGTGGTGCACAAGTAAAATTTTTGAGGTGGGAGGTGGAGCAGGAAAGTGGGGCGATAGCTATTTTTAAAAAAAATTCATTTTTATATCTCAAGAACCGTACCAGATATGATCTTAGAAATTTTACAGGAGTTAGCCCCGGTACAAAAATGTTGGAGGTACTGGTGAAGAGGCTGATAGTGGGAGAGGGTGGAAAGAAAAGACCTTCGATTTTTGTTTCTCAAAAACCACAATTCATAGAAAGCTAAATACTAAGACTATATAGAGCCAATATAGAGGAAACCTAGAAAAAATAAATTTTTAATATGGGTAGCAAGGCAGGGGAGGGGGTGGTGGTTTCTTATATCTTTGAAACAGCTTATGTAAGAAAGTTGGAACTTAGTACGTATATGTACGTATGCTGAAGTAATTAAAGGAAAAAAAACTTAAGATTTTTATTGGCATAGATGTTGAGTAAAATAAATGTCCGTGAAAACGGATTTTTTCACATTTTCACGATTTCGTTATTTATTGTGGATATACCGCGGGCTCTTTATACATATAAGCGCCTAGAAATGTTTTCCCAATTTTTCGATATCCAACTCCTTAGAGTGTAAAGCGGTTGTGTATGTACATTTTCGCGAATTTCCATATATTGGGTCTAATGATATATTCAATTCACTTTTATTTATAAAGGCTTTAAATTTAGTAGAAGTAAGGATTTTTCGATATTAAGCATTTTTCGATATTAAGCCCCTGGGGCTTTAAGGTACAAGTTTTCACGACTTGCGAAAATCTTTTAGGATTAATGAGATCGAATTCGGTTTCACTTCTATTGACTCTTCTTAAAAAAAATACGTAATTAAATAAAAAAAAATCTGCCAACACTCTGGGCGCAACTTTATAAATTTTTTTTTGGTAGAAGTCCGGAACGCGTTTTATGATGAGATGCGACTGCGGCTGACAACCTAAAAAATAACGTTCCAGATAGCCTCCTGGTCCCCGTTCGTGATTTCTGGGTGCTTTTATATTAGTAATGTTAAAAGTAGATAATGGAGGAGGTTTA
Source organism: Beris morrisii (assembly GCA_951812415.1). NCBI lineage: Eukaryota > Metazoa > Arthropoda > Insecta > Diptera > Stratiomyidae > Beris > Beris morrisii. The sequence continues at coordinate 33,866,079 of OX638311.1, forward strand.
ATTAATAAGTAGTAAATTTGTAGAAAGAATATAATATAATAATAATTTTTTGATATTAAACAATTCCTTCCCCTTGTTGAATTATCACACCACGCCACTGCCCAACCCCAAGCTGTTTAATATAAAAATTAAACAAAAGCATGCTGCCATATTTTGGGACCTGATGATAAACTATTTTTTTATACTCAACATTTTTCGAGAGCGATAGGTAGGTATTGAGCTGATAGGTTTTCTTCTTTTGGATAATGCTCCAGCTCATCCCCTGATAGACCAGTTGCTTTAAGGGGGTACATCCGAGTAGAAATTTATTTTTTTTCAAAAAATTTTTTTCACTCATCTTAAAGCTTGCTGTCTTAAGAATATTGTGTGTAAATTTCATATTGAAATTCCAAGAATTGTGAAAGTTATGGGCAGTTAACCGGAATGGGACCTTCATGAATTCTCTATATAGAGCGGCATTCAAACGCGATTATCTCGAAACATACTTTTCAAAGACGGTCCCCAAAATCTTCGGAAAACGGCTTGACCGATTGCTTCCAAAATTTCACATAATATTTTTGGATAGGTTTTCTACTTCGCTACGTAGGATTTTTTTTTTAACTTATTTACTTTTTTTTTTATCAAGCCAGAAAGGTCGATAATTGAGGTTTAAAACTGAAAATCAAGTTCAATCGGCCGCCATTTTGTGAAAATTTTTTTTTTTTCAAAAACCCCTACGTAGCGAAGAGCATCATACTTTACATTTTTAGAATCTTTTTGAAGTTTTTGTTTTGAATGAACCGCCTGCATGTAATCTTGGGAACCACAGAGCGTGCGAGCGACGGACTTTCTTTACACCGACCCCGACAGCAGAGCCCCCGTGATTGATATATATTTATAAAAAAAATTATGAGCCTACCTCAACATATATACTTTCGAATAAAATCAACCTGGATAAAATCGAGCAAATAGTTTTTGAGATAATAATTTCTAAAATTCACCTATTTTTTCTGCTTTCTACTCGGATGTACCCCCTTAAATGATTTTGTGTGGGTTTTTTCTTTAAAATCTTGATTTCCTAGCCAAAAGATTTCTGAAATTATAGAGCGATTCAAAAGATGAATGTAAGTATTTTGAAGGACTTTTGTATGGAACTATTGAAAAATTATTAAAAAATTTTCTCTCGAGATTCTATTACATGCGGAAGAAAATTTTGGACTGGTACTTATAATACACATTGATTTCAACTACATTTATACAAATTTTTTTAAAAAAAATTGGCATAATTGGATTTATTCTAATGATTGTTTTTAAATAACAAAAATGGCTTGATTCGCCACTGGTCACACTCAAGAAATCTTTGTTATATGTACAAAGATTAAAGGTGGCTGTGGGAAGTGGCGGAGTTAAATAGAAAGAGGTAAATGCAAATTAAAGCTCTTGTATGGCTTGTCCCCATTAAATAATTTCCTGTTCTATTCAAATTTAGTCCATTGTTATTATCGTACTCACTTTTTGGAAGTTCTTTTCTATATATACGAGCAATTATTTAATAATCTTTTTCCTTTCTTGCTTCCGCAATATGTAAACCAAGCAAGGTATTCTCAAATTTTGGTGATGATAGAGGGAGCTTATCGAAGCAGTCTGAAAGTAATCAGAAAACTCGATAAAATTAACTAGCACATGAAATTACTGGAAAGCGTAAAATAAAGTCAGTTCAATCGTAAAAATCAGATAAATTACAACATTTAAATTGAATCACAAATCTGGAATTAAATTGATACTGTAACGTAAAAAGACGAGGTACACTACAAAATTCTAGTACCATTGAAAACATTCCTTCACATTTCACAGAATTCTGTGAACTCGTTGAAAAAGGTACGGTATTCAGGTACGGTACTACTCGCAGTTAACGTTTCTCATTTCACGTTTGGTTCTTTGTTATCAAAGAAAATCGAATCAGAAAGGTAATTTAATTAAACTAAATGCTATGAGGTAAATTTTGCATACAATTCAATATGATGGAATGTAAGTAAATGAAGGTATGTAATTGCTCACTAGCTAAGCATAATGTTATCCAATCCAGGAATAGCCTCAAGTTTAATACTCATCCTTCACCTAACAAAATCAATTCAATGGAATCAAGGATTTCACTTCGTATTGCCATTTTGGCTTTAAGCATACCTACTTTGATAAATTAATTATTTCCTGGAATGGCGAAAATGGTTTTAATTCTATAGCTTCAATGAATTTTGGTTTCTGTGTGTTCTCTGTATTCGAACACTCTGTGAACTCGACCGCACGTAATCTCCGTTTGGAGCATAACTAAACTAGTTCAAAACAAAGCGGAATTAAGCCATGAGAATATCACAGGTGAAAAACTTTCACGGAAAGTTTCATTTCAAACTAGCCGGACTTGGGAAGAAAATAAGCTGTTCCGTTTTCGAGCCTCTTATTGATTTATCATCGTATCATACAACTTCGTAAATGCCCTGGCAGCTGGGTAAAATTTGCTGTGATTTTTCTTATTGTAACCAAGTAAAACATTCTTGGGGGCAAAGTTCGGGAAGCAGTCAAAGTCAAAGTGTGACAGAATTGCAGACGCTACTTACACCCTAAGAATACGAATTACGCAGTCGAAATATAGAACTAGTTCTTTAGAGACAAGGAATGGAAAAAAATGTTTGGCTCAGTTTTGATATGGAAAATTAATTTTTCAATGAAATATTTTTTTTTCAACATTCTGAAATCAATAAAATACTCAAAATCTATTAAATATCTAATTGAACCTAACACATATTAAATTCGTGAATATGTACACTCGTAAAGTTCGATTCAATGTCGACTATGAAAGAACCTTAAACTATTATTTGGCAATTATTATATATAAAAAATCTTCCAATGGTCTGGGCCAAACTTTATTGTTTTTGGGTCAAAGTTCGGGAGCGGTCAAAGTCGGAGTATATCATCAGTTGTTTCGAAATTATGAGGTTTCTTGGAATGTTAGTTTTGTTATTAAAGAAAAAATATTTAAAATAGAGATTTTTAGCCGATTAAACAATGGAAAAGCCCGTGTAGACTATTCGAATTTATCTCATGAGACACGAGGGATTTTGAAAAATTTGTGAAAACGTAAGCAAACCCTTCACACCTCCTTGGTTTTTGAAATTCGAAAAAACGGGAAATTGGTTTTTAGGTCATTACATCAAATGCCGTAATAACAATTTTATATCTCATCAGAACTAAGGGATGGAAAAAATTATGAAAACATAGGCAAACCTTTTGGGGGTTGAATATCCAAAAAATGAGAAATGGGTTTGTAGGTGATTATATAAAAAGTCTGTGGAAGTGAAAAGCGATCTAATATCTCATCAAACCTAAGAAATATGTCGAAGCTTTGAAAAGCATACAACCCCTTTACACCCGCTAGGATTGTATATCTAAAAATACTGCAAACTGTTCGGCGCCTATATCTATCTACCAATTCAATATCTTATCACTTCTAATAGATATGACGGAATTCGTGAAAGTTTGTTTAACCCTTTTATACCCCGTTAGGGGTTGAAAAAGGAAAAAACTTATAAAAAAGATTCAGGCGATTATTACGCAAGCCATTGAAAGCGAAAACATATTCGATATCTGATCAGACCTGAGGGATATGGCAGAATTCATCTAAAAGTAAACAACCCCCTTTCCACCCTCTTGGGGGTCGAATTTCAAAAAAGTCTGAAAAGACTTTCTAGGTATTTATATGAAGAAGCCGCAGAATAAAAATTAATTCAATATTTGGGAAGACTTAATAGATATGACGAAAACCGTGAAAATATATGCATTCCATTTTCACTGATAATTTTTTTTGCCCCACCAATGGATATTTGAAATTTTTTTTTATTTACATTACTTTTCTAGTTGATTTACACGAGTTTTAACTTTCTAGCATAAACCGTTCTATAGATAGGAAAAACACCCCCATCCCCGTACCATACTACCCCTATATAATTTATATTTTTCCAACATGTCACTACTATAGCTCTATCTAAATACCAAGTTTCAGCCTTATATCATTATAGGTTCTCGAGATAGAAAAATTGGAACCTTTTCCTTTTCATCCTCCCCCACCCTCACCCTCTACACCAACACCGCTAACTATTTTTTTCCTGCTAAGGGTCTATAAGGCCTACTTCTGGTAAAAATTTTAAGCATCTATCTTTCACCGTTCTTGAAATATGAGACGTGATTTTTTAGAAAAATTCGTATCCCCTCCACTTCAATGCTCCACCGCCCCCTTAAAAAAATTTACTTTTAGCAAACTTTATTTCTCAGCTTTTATACACAAATCGAATTTTATTTGTCTAGTGCAATTGGTTCTTGAGATATCGTAATCTAAAGTTTTTGCGTACGGCGGACAGACGGACTGGAATTTTTTTTGCATTTTTTTGGCTACTAGTTTTTTTTTCTTAAAATCAGTCACAATTCAGTATTATTAGAAAATAATAAAGTAAAACCCATAGAAGTAAAAACTAATCCGTGGTTTCATCAGACCTAAGAGATATTTAAGTATTCGTCAAAACGGATACTATCCTCTTGCACCACCTTAGGCGTTGAATATCGTAAAATCCTGAAATTTATGCTAGAAGTTGAAACTTGGAGATTTTTGATTTATTAGAAAAGTAATATAGATAAAAAAATTGAAATATCCATTGGCAACTCTTTTTCACGATTTTTTCCCATTTTAACCCCTAAGATGATATAAATGGGTTGAACACCCTTTCACGAATTTTTCAAATCCCTTGGGAGTGATAAGAAATCACTAAGCCTAGGCCTTGAAATAATGCTAGAGTTACTTCATTACTAGACCAACGGAACACTAGGAGGTGAAGTGATCAGCCACACGCTCGTCCGTGATTATTACCCCGATTTTAACTCAGGTACTCATTTTACAGCTGAGTGAACTGGTAGTCCTTCACCCAATCCCATTCTTGAAAATTACTTGTCGCCAAGCTGATTCGAACCTGGTACCAGGTGCACCGAAGTCAAGTGCTCTAGCCACTAAGCCATATAAAGTTGCTTCTTATGAAATCGCTTAAAAACCTTTTTCACGATTTTTTAAAACTCAACCCCAAGTGGATGTAATGGGTTTTTATACGTTCTGAATTGATTCTGACAGAATCATAGAAATGGGCTTTTAGTGTAAATAACAAACTGAAATTCGAATCGTTTACACGACCTTTTTATTTGCTTAATCGGCTAAAAATGTATATTTACTCGTAAGATAATTTTATTTCTAATCTAAGGACAAAATTAACTTTCCAAAAAACGTCCTAATCTCGGAACAACTGATTTTATACTACGACTTTGACCACGTCCCGGAGTATGATCCAATTACGTATTTTATGTGGCAGTGGCGTAAGCACTCTAGCGCGCTCCCATTTTAACCGCTTCCCGAACTTTGACCCAAAAAATAATAAAGTTCCGTACAGACTGTTGGCACAGATTTTTTTTGGTAACGATTTTTAAAAATTTCCTAAAAAAGATACCTGTTTATCCGTTGGACTACACCAAGTGACATATTCTTTGTCCGAACATCGTCTCCCAACTAGCAAACAAACTTCGCATTTTGATTTTCCGGAGGCTATAACTTCGATAAGGCTTCGGTAAGACTGTTGAGGGCAGGTTATGGATTTTTAACTTCGATAAAGCTTCCGTAGGACTCGAACTATAGTTTCGGTAATAACCTCTTTAAGGCCTTATGGAAGTAAATGCCAACGGCCTTATGGCTTGTGGACTTTTCACTTCGTTAAAGCTTACGTAAGACTTGCGAGCGGAGGCTGAACATTTCAGAAGCCATAGCTTCGGTAATAACCTCTATAAGGCCTTGTGGAAGTAAATACCAACGGTTTTATGGAGGTTTGCAAGCAAGCTTCGCTCGACATATCTAATTGGAAACATCAAGTGATTCGGCTTCAACCCTATTAAGAGAATGTTTCAGATTGGCCTAGTGTGTAACCTAGCGGACTAATGTGTGCCGGGACTGTGGTTCGAATCCGAGGGTGTGCAAGGTGTAAGTAAAATCAATTCGCATTTTTCAAACAAATAATAATAATTTACAGGAAAATAAATTCGTAGTTGGAAGATAACAATAGGAAAAAAATTTGTGAATATTATTTTTCGTTTTGGTTTTTTTTTTCAAGTTTCGGTAAGGCCTTTATTCCCATTCGAAGTATTGCTTCCCCGTGAAACTCATATCCGTCGTTTGGAAACAATGTGAACTTCCATATGGAAGCAAGAACAGCTTCGATAAGGCCTAATACCAACTGTTGGCGCTTGGCTGTTGCTGTTGAAGCATGAGGAAATCTGCGCCAAATTAGTTCGGTAAGACCTTATCGAAGCTTTATCGAGGTAGGAGAATAGCTTCGATAAGGCCTTATGGAAGTTAGTTTGCTAGTTGGGCTCCCTATTTCAAAATTCACTTTTATTCGGATACCCTGTATTTACGAGTACCCTAGAAATTATTTGACATTTCAAAAAGTTTTGAAAAGTTTTGAAAAGTTGAAATATCTTTACCCCACGCTATCACTCAAAAACTGAGGCATCTGAATGGATTCCTCCTGCGCCATTAACCTAATACCGGGATAATTAAAATTCGGATCATTTCCTTCCATTTCAGTCAAACAAGAGCAGCGGTTTCAAACTCGACATTAAAGTCTCGGGTGTAAATTCATAACGGAACAGCGCCCATTACCATCAAAACCATCAAAAGTTGCAATCCGGAAGACTGTCAGGCGAATACAAAAGGGCCGCTTTACATGCACGAAGAAAGTACTAATTAACATGTCCAAACCCGATTTAATTATCTCATTTAGCGGATTATCTAGGCACGTAATTACGATGGAATTATACATAAGGTTCATCGGAAGAGCTCTGGATGTCACATCAGGACGGAAATTCTTCCGGGTAACGGCAGGGCTGATGTCACAAAAACTGTCCTAATTTACAATTCGGGCAGCACTACTCGTAGGCGTAGCTACGTTCAACGGAAAAAACATTTTTTTTGGGGACGTCTAGTGGGCTGCCATTTACCCGCTTTTATCATATCTACAAAAGGAAATATTTTCTTTTCGCAAGGACAATCCCGGGCTATGAGCTTCGTAAAAATTAATACAAGTGTTGCGGAAAGTTTTTATGGGATTCAAGCGTTCGATTTAGGAGACCGTATAATCCCAAAGGACGTTTTAAAGTTTTTTCGGTTTTTGCTAAGACTCAGTCACTTTGAAGGGAGGTGGTGAATCTAAGGAGATAGAGTGAGCTGAGGGGATAGAGTGAGCCTTGACGGCTGTAGGCAGTGTTCATTACATGGCATTTCGGGAAAGTTCTCAACTAAAAACGAAAGTCTCATAACAATTTTAAAGTTAAGTGGGGAGTTTTGAACTCAGTTATGAGGTTAGCGTACTTAATTTATGTAGGATAGCTTAGACTTGCTCGAATTCTACGTCTATAATATAGTGTGGGCCTAGTCTACGCGTTGTATCGTTTTGAAATTAAGTTGTTAAGAATGTAGGAGGGCGCATATATACTCGTACCTAACTTTAGCAAAGGGAACTTATTGCTTCGGATGCGGGAAAGTTTAAAGTAGGGTCGTATCGTATTTACATAGTAACTGTTACTCCTCCTTGTTTAGGTACACATTATTAAAATTTAAATATGAAATATTTTAGGTTTACTTTGTGGTACTGGTATACGTGAAGCTGTTTATAAATCATGTAATGGAATGAAAGCAGGCAGTTTTAGTTCATAAATTACTTTTTTCTACTTTAAAAACGAGTGAATTTTGCTGTGAAAATTGTATCTAGTACATTACTGAATACGTGAGCTCTAGTGTTCTGTGGATATCCTAATAAGAAGCAAGGCTGATATCAGCTTTCTGAGGACAGTACCGCACCTGGTATCAGGTAAGTAACTGCAATAAACTGTAATCTATGATGATGAATTTTTCCTAAGTAGTTCCAAAGTAAGTGAAGGAAGGAGGATACAACATCGTATTTGTCCGTGTTTTCTATGAATCCTATTTTTTTATCGGATCGAAAGTTTTCTTCACAAATCATTTTTATTATATTATTAAGAATGCAACTAGGACGACGGGAATCAGGAAATTTTAAAACTGCACTGAGTCATTTAGATGAGTCCACTCCTAAAATAATCAAACACTGAGAGAACGAAATACGAGTATATGCCAAACGAATTACTGCGAATGCAGGAATGAGTCGATCCCATTGTTGGGTATCGAAATTCTTGGTTGACCGAACCGAATTTTCATTTATTGGTGTCGAATGTATTTCCCACAAGCGAATTGTTTATTGCCACAAACGCGCAGTTTATTGGTTTAATCGAAACTGTTGATTGTCCAAATAGTATTTTCATTTAACAATTAAATCCCTTTGAAACAATAGTATCTCAAAGGAATGGTTTGTCTATGGAACAGAAATTTCACCTAATTTCAGTTATGCTAACGACACATTACAAGCTGGTCTCGAAATTGGAATCCCAAAGGAGATTTTATTTTACAAATATTGTAATGCCGCGTTTCAACTATCGCCTTCATGTGCATTGGATGATGCGAACTAGCGCGTATGCGTAAGTGGAAACGGCACATTCGCGTTAGTTTGCAACTCAAGTCGAGAATCGCTTACATTGCGTCGATGGCGGTGTTTGGACGCACATCAAAGGGATGTGCGTAGAGCACGAATGTAGCGTTTCCACTATCGCCTATACGAAGACACTACCCCAGCGGAAAAAAGAGTTCTGTAGAATGCATTTCGTAAACATTCCGATTCAATGGATGGAAGAATTACCATACTATTCACATTACATTTTTTCTGGAATGTTGAAGGAATGATTCTCTATACATTTTTCAGAATGCGAAAAAGACACATTCTAATAATCTTGCATAAACTATAATATTACATACAGTACATAATTCCACCTGGGGCTGAACTGAACATTTGCTAGCCCCACCAGTGCCAAAAACATTTGCATTGACATTCGCGACGATGGCGGTTTTTGACGCACATCAAAGGGATGTGCGTAGAGCACGAATGTACTGTTTCCACTATCGCCTAGACATTCGCGTTCATCGCACATGTCCAATGAACATGAAAGCGATAGTGGAAACGCGGCATAAGATTTGACACCCTTTGTATAACTCTACACTAAAAATTAATTTTTGTTGATTTAAAAATATTATACCCGCCCTTCCAATATTTACAAAATTAAATCTCATTACAGATTTTGTAATATAGATTCGCTTAAAACATTGTGAAAACAAATATTCATATAAAGCTTAAAATAAATGATACAATTTTTCATTTTATTCCGTTAAAATTACTTTTAGGTTTAACCAGAATGAATCCAAACTGGCATTTGTAAAGCATACTACAAAGGTCAGTGTGAAGTAAAATTTTTAAAAGTGTTCATTTTCGGCACGTTTCGGGAAGCATTAGTATTTACATAGTCCAGTATTATTACAAAATCAACCACCAGACCAATGCCAAAAGCGCAATACTGACCTAACGATGCACTACCTCCTAGATCAGTGATTAGCAACCATTTTTTCATCACGGCAGGGTTTTGTTAATTAAAAAATGTGTACATATAAAATAATTTTTATTGTACCTATACATTCGTAAAATTGAACGGCACACTTCAAAAATCTCGCGTTACATAAAAGTGTCGCGGCACTTTGGTTGAGAATCACTGCAACTAGATGAATATGTTCGATATCAATTATGATCGCAAACATTAGCCGTGACTCGGATCTACAACAGTTCGGAGCAAAGCTAAATCCAAGCTCAAAACACATTCCAAAATTATGATTTTAAAACGAAGAGTTTTATATAGTATAAAATTAGAGATGTACAAAACAGTTCATTTGAGTGAACATTTGACTACACAACTAGTCATTTACTTTAAAGAGTAAGTTCAGTGAATTATTTAAATTGAACTGTTCATTTCATCTTCTTTAACCAGCCGTTCAGTAGTCACTAGTCACTCACTGGTCACTAGTCACTACTCTATCAATTGAACTGTTCACTTGCTCTATTCCCTTCTCTAACGAGCCGTTCAGTTGTCACTTACTAGTCAGTCAGTCGTACAGTTAGGCTGGTGTATGTGTGCTGGCTTCTCTAAATAGCCGTTCACTATAGTGAACTATACTCAGTCAGTTCAATTGTACTTGTGAGTTGGGAAATAAGAAGAAAAGCGTTGTATTCATGTTCAGCTACTCTTAATTATACTAGAATATCATAGTTTACTTATTCTTGCAGTGCTAAATACCACATACATATGAAATGAATATGAATTAAATATATGATAAACCACTGAAAGAGAAGAGATGTTACTTTGTGAAGAATTAATATTCAATTTGGTTTCAGACCCGGTCATTCAACTATTCACCAGCTGTATCGAGTTACAAGATCTATTAAAAACTCTCTTTCACGCAAAGAATCTACCGGTATGGTGGTTCTCGATATAGAGAAAGCATTTGATACAGTTTGGCATGAAGCTCTATTGTACAAACTCCACACCTTCTCCTTTCCAGTGTATATTATCAAGCTAATTAAATCGTTTCTCATCCAAAGAACTTTCGCTGTGAAAGTTAAATCCACGATTTCTGCCACTCGTCAAATGCCTGCCGGCGTACCCCAGGGCCAGCCCCACCCTCTATAATATATACACCGCAGATTTACCCATGAACGACAATTGTGAAATGGCAATATTCGCGGACGATATCAGTGTTTTCTCAAGTTCGGAAAATCGGTCGGATATAACTTGTAACATTGAAGAACAACTACATGCACTCTACGAGTATTACCACAAATGGAAAATCAAAGTTAGCCCTGACAAGACCCAATCAATCTTCTTTACAAGGAAACGCCATAGAAGAAATCTCCCAAACCAGCCTTTAAACTTTCATGGCCAATCAATTGAATGGTCCAGCACAGTTTCGTATCTAGGTCTCATTTTGGACAAAAAACTAACATTCCACGCACATATCGAAAGTACATGCTCCAAAATCTCTCGTTGTATCCATTCGTTGTATCCACTCATTAATAGAAGATCTCAGTTATCTAATGTAAACAAATTATTAATATACAAAATGGTAATGCAGCCTATTATTTTATACGGTGCTCCGGTATGGAATGATTGTGCTAACATTCATAAGAAAAAACTGCAAACTATGCAAAATAAATGTTTGAAACTAATCCTGAACAAGCCCTTTTATTACCCTACAATACGTCTACACGAAAATGCGGAAGTTTCAATGATTGAAGTAATGGCCAATAGAGCTAAATCTACATTTATCAGCAGATGCCAATATATATCAAATCCACTGGTTGCATGCCTCACATAGCTTATTATTATTATTATTATTATTATCCTTATTATTATTATTTTCTCCTTATTTCTTTTCTTTTATTATATTACGTTTTATTATTATTTAGTTAGTTATACGATAGGTTAAGTTAGGTTAATTATATACATAAGGTTTTTTTACATTAATTTTCCTTAATTCACGAATAATATCAAACATCTTACTGCCAAGTGCATCAACCAAAACAAACCTTAGTTGTAAAGGCTTTAGATCAGCCTAATCTCTAAACTATGAATATGAATTTTGTATATCAGCAATGTAACTATAATAAGAATAAAATATATGAACTATGAACTAAGTTGTGTCTTTGCTGAGTGTTTCTGAGGATCGCGAAGACGCATGAAACGAGAATATTGGTTGGTTGTCTATCTCCCTTCCCATCATGTCTGTAATGCCGGTTTTCCACCAAACGGACAAAACAAAAACTCAGCAAAAGCTCGTGTCGAAAAAAACAAATCTTTGACTTTTCATAATTTTTTTACAAAGTCGAGCTTTTTTCGACTGTTTCTGTTCTGTTTTTCGTGTCCCGACCAGAAGCGGTAACTTCAAAAGGTTTCGGTGTGTTTTCTTACTGTGACCGCTTCGTGGAGATACTGAAAACAAAACTGCGATAGAGCACTGTCGGTTTGGTTGAAACAGTGTTTTAGATTTGTTCGAGTTCGAGTTTTTGTTTTCCGTGCTTTCCAAAACATGAACAAAACAAAAACTTAGCTTGTCTGCTTGGTGGAAAACCGGCATAAGTCTTCGTTCTCGCTGCATTCATTTTAAATTTTTTATTCACTTTTCGAATTGAACTCCAATTCACCAAGATTACTGAGTTACTTCACTTACTCACTTCAATGAAGCGTTCTTTTATGCCGGTTTTCCACCATGCAGACAAGCTAACCGGCATTAGAGTAGTTCACTCGTGAACGGCCCATATATCACAAGATAGAAGAAACCATTATAAGTCATGATCTACCGTTTATTTCCCAATCTGAATCTCAATCTCAATCCGAGTAAGAATTATTTCATAATATTAACTTTGTTACTAATGATTACTATCATCACAGAATAAAAATTATTTATCGTGCCTTACTGGACAAACCGGCTCTTACTTTGCGCACCCGACTCATGAAAACATTAAATCCAAATTACAAAATTATTGAAAACTTCAAAATGTATTCCAACAATTTAAGTCAATTCTCGATAATAAAATTATGTACCTTATCGCCTTAACTCTTCGGATTTCCGCGGTAAATTGCACATAAATGTCACTACCACCTCATACATTTCGAATTTAATGGGAAATTTTTGCACTGGATAGTCACAACATTTATCGCATTTTCCCCTGTGACATTGTTTAACGAGTTCGTTTCGATGTACGTACTTATACTTATTTTCAAATCATGGCTTTCTTCGTATAGCGATACACTTAAAGCCCATTAATTTTCGATTATTGACTTGGGGCCTTGGAGTAAGCTCATTTCATTACATTACACGGTTCTGTCACGAATGTTTCCGAACTCAATTACAGATAATTGAACTTCGAGATTCTATCTCTGCTATGCCTTTTCAAAAGGTTTCGTTATGCACATAAAACTTTTAAATTATTGCCAAATACCAAAGTTGAGTAGGGCAATGAAATGTGTAACTTGAAGGAGAGTAGATTCTGGTTTCTATTTTATTTGGTATTCAAGTTTCCGATATTGATTAGTCCTACTTCATTTAAAACCATTAATTAATATTGGTTCTAAATGATCACATATTCATGTTTGTATTATCAAACATTGTCGTTACCCTAAATGACATAATGACGCTGCAGTCAACAAATAGCAGGTCGAAAAAATATTTGTGTATTTCGAAATTAGTATTCACTTATAATTTCAGCTTTTTTATGCTCGTATACATTTTGCATTATTTAAAAAAATTAAATATACATTTTTATTTTATTATTGAATATATTGCCAAATAGTACGAAGAATTACTACCATTCCTTTAAGAAATATGAAAATCTATAGTACGGGACAATCAAATATAAACGAGATTTTATTTATAAAAAAAACTATATGTACTTAGATTTTATTTTTCTACATATTCTCCCAATAACTCAATACTTTTTCCCCATCGTTTAGGTAAGTTTTTAATAATGTTAACCCCAAGTGCTTCTTTAAGCGGACCAAACAAATGGAAGTCAGAGTGCAATAAATCAAGATTGTATGGAGGATAATCCTACGTTTACATGGAGGATCGAATCCGGATTCAATCCTCTAAAATCTCATGTAAACGCAGATCGGATTGGAATGAGATCGACTCGATCCGAACGACCCTCTCGACCTGGATCGAGTCGAAATCGGATCGAACTTCTCATGTAAACGCGGATCGAAGGATCGAAAGTTCAATCGTCGCAAATTCATTAACAATAAAAAAAATTTAATAGTATTAGCACACAAAACTGCTAAATTTGACATTTTTATGCACTGCACTTCGAACTTGTACGATTAAAGAAAGATTTCAGGTTATGTTACTTGTCATTTCGATTTTCCCATGTTTCGATCTTTCGATCCGGTGTAGTCATATACGCGATTCAAATTTGGATCTTTCGATCTTTCGATGTTTCGATCCTCCATGTAAACGTAGTATATGACATAGCCAAAAGAAATTGACAGTGACAGTTTTCTTTTTGTCTTCATCAGCGCTCGCTCCAGCTCCCCCTCCACACCATACTCGCCTGTTTTGACTCGGAACCCCCATGTCTGGTAATGCGTTGCAGAAAAGCCTAATCTTTAGCCTCAAAGTGCGCAAGAAGCCTCGCCAAAATTTCAGAATGGTTGTTTTTTTGTTCTTCGGTAAGGAGCCGAGGAACACACCTTACTGACACTTTACGGCAATTGAGCTATCAGTGCTGATACCTCCAAAACTTATTCCAACTTCTGAAGAGATTTCAGAAACCGACCAATGTCGATTCCTCTAATAGCGCGTATGTTGTCCTACGTCACGTCATGGTCCGATGCTGTCAATCATGAGATTGATTTTGGACTATTTTCCACCCATCTGCAAATCGTTTGTTTGGCCCAATTCAACGCTCTGGACCTGGACAGAGTTTTTACTGCGAATTGAGCAGAGTCTTCTAAAAATTTTAGTAGGTTTGATGCCTTTGTTAACGAGAAATTTAATACAAAAAACATCTTATATCACAGAGGCATCCTTAAAAAAAATACAATTTTGATGGGATAACAATGTCCGGCGGTGGAGTGAGACTTCTATATCTCATGATAGGCTCTTGGTAGAAAGATGAAACTTGGTAAAATGTTCCAAATTTAATTTTTTTAGCGTAAGTGGTTCCTGAGGTAGATTGACAAAATCTTCTGTACGTTACTTCCCAATCAAACATAATATTTCTTAAATATCAATCTAAATTCTAAATTTTAGCTTTGCACCATTAACCTTTTTTAACACTGTTAATCAAAGCAGAAACCCTAAAAAATTAACTTTCCAAATAGCCTCCTAGTTAATTTTATTCACGTAATACAAGCTTACTGTATTTAATAAAAATAATAATGGTCCCAACATTGAGCCTTCAGGAACCCCACTTAGAACTGGATATTTAGATGAACATGAGTTTTCAAATCATATCAAAAATTTTAAACCGGTAATAAAATACTTTACTATTGTCCAATGTCAATACAATCTAACTATTTTTTTTAAATATGTTGAACGGCTTCTCAAAGTCTAGGTACAAAATATCACTTGATTTCTTTTGATCAAAACCATAAATTACGTTTTGTAGGCAGCTCAACAAATTTGAAGTGATAGATCTGCGTGGTGTGAAAATATATGAAACAGTTTCTTCCTCGGATACTGGCATTTTTCATGTTAAGGAAACGGGTCTGTAATTTGATGCATTAAATTTTTGTATTTTTATTATAAACATATGGCACTGAAGAAAATTTCCAAACCTTAGGTGGAGATTCACGTTCGATTCTAGCAAGGCTGTAGTCAGAAAATGTACGGGGGGGGGGGGGGGGGGGGAAATGGTTTGTGAAAAAAAATATTATCCTTCTTAGATTTTTTAAATGAATATAGGGTTGAAAAACGGAGATATCTAGAAAGAGCTATAAGCGATACAAATCCTTACGTGTGTGAGACAGGCTTATGAGAGTAAGATATTCGTGAGCAGCAACCAGCCAAATAAAAATTATGGGTTTATAATATAATAATGAACATACCGAAGTCATGATCGGCTGCAAGCCAATCGTATGATACTCTAGATAAAATACAGAACGCCGATTTGTATTATAGTTTAAGATAAAGTAAAATTCGGAGTGCGCATGTAGTTTGTCCTTTATTTATTAAGGGACTCTTGTTTGGTTGCTACTCGAAAGTTAAAGACAATACAATACCTTCAGTATTCAATTTCATATCTGGAACTAGAAAAATCACCGAAAGTAAAATTTACCTTTTTCAAGGATTTTCACATGGGAAGTACAGGAAGGACTCACTCTAGTATACTAAGCCTTTTATCTGCAACCATTGCGGGAATTCGTGCTAGGGTGTTTCTCAATACAATTGACAAAAAAAGAAACTTGATTTTGAGTACTTTTAATTCTTTGCGAATTTCGGTGGTGGGGAGGGGTCCGAACCCTGTCGATCCTCCTTCTGGCTACGGCCTTGGATCCTAGTGATCGTACACAGTGTTTCAGTATTGTAAATGGACTCTTCTATGAGGTGTAAGACAACTTAGTGCATCGTTTCCTTATCGAACTCAATGCTTTCGATCGAGCTTTTATATCTTGTTCATCCTTCGATTTCTGAGAGTATTGCTCTAGTTTCCTTAGCGTATGTTGAGGATGAAATGTCTTGCAAACATATCAGCAATTGATCTCATTAATGTAATGCTGCTGATTGTTGATATCTTAAACTCAAAGGAACAGAAACTCTAAAAGATAATTGTAGTCAGATGTAGTTCCATAGTTAAACGTTTTCTCTGCTGTATACAAGTGTATTTTAAAACTCATATTTGGCCGGTATCCTATCTATATTTACACTTTCGATCACCTCCATTCAATTTCGTATCCTTTGCTTTCTCCTCTAGGTTTAACCCTTAAATAACATTTGCTGCGCCAGTCTGGTCGTAGATATCCCGGGGCTTTAGATGCAACTCCTGTACATATTTATATTAAACTTACCGATGAAGTGTTTTTCGAAACGTATTAATTTTCAGGTATTCCTCAATGTTGCAAATTCCGTCGCCTTCTAATCATACTTTTAACTCATCCGAAAGTGGCATAGTTTTTATAAATCAAGTAGCAAGGCAAACATTTGCACAAACTCTGATCCCTTTCAAACGACAACTACGGTTCATAAATCACGGCTACACACCATACTTAATTTTATCCCTGTCTATGAACTAGTTACAAGATAACAACTTGTCCGTCATACATTCTTTTCGACTTCTTTCGGACCAACATATCAAACGACCAGACTGGCTAATAAAATAAAACTTTTTGTGGAGCATTTGTCTTTGATAAGACTCACAAAACTGAACGGCAAGCAGTTTCAAGTGCAGACTAACGCTGGTAGCCGAAAGCCATCATCAATTCCCGGGGATAACAGCAGCTCCATAATCCGACACTACCAAACCAATTCCCTGTTGTCCGTTTTAACCCATAGACCAAGCTGCTTGGTGAATGGGCAACTACTTAGCTGGTTAAAATTTTTTCTCCATCAATTTTTGATTGGATACAACGCTATCGCCAGGACAATATCCCTAACTGCACTTATAACATTTTCGGACATTAGAGTCAAGTTGTGTACCATCAGCACATTGTCGCCGCCGTTATGGACACCGCCATTGGACATTGAAGGATTACGATATTGGATTAGATAACCAGCATCCCTCTGGCAGTGGTTCCTTGCAGAAGTCCCCTTATCTCCCCCTAAAACCACAAATACTTCCACTTTTGACCACAAGAGAAACCGATAAATATTTGCCATAAAAAATTTATGGCTCGGATTATAATAAATACATAAGCCGAGGTATTTTTCGAGATCTTTATACGGATCAGAAATTCTGCTCAGTTAAGTTGGAAAATGGCTGTGTGTGCCTTATGACTTTATCACACGGCGATATTTCTTTACGTTTCGACACACATCAGGAACGGGTAAGGACACTGCATTCTCGAGAGACTAGACAACGGAAATGGACATTTCAGCTGGAAACGTGATCGGAATTAAGGAGCAGACGTGACCGAATTATATTTACGGGACATTTTGTTCGACTGTAATTACAAGAAATTTTGATAAGTGTTCAAATTAGCGGTGTTAGGACGAAAGTTTTGCAGAGATTAATCGGAATTTTAACTTATTTAACTCGGACTTGAACTATTGAAAACTTTTACTTGCGACCAGTTTGGTCTAAAGTTGAAAAAAACGTTAGCCAGGCACTTCACGAAAAGAGTATAAAGTACTTATGAACTTAATTATAATAAAGTATCTAATTAGGTGCTTCGGGGATCTGTTTTATGAAAATAGTATGAAATTTAACCAGAATGTAAATTAAGGCCAGGTAAGTTCTCAATTATAAAAAGGTAAAAAATATTATAAAAAAAGTTACAAAAGAATATTACAATACAAATAATTAGTAATATATTCAAAATTAAAATTAAGGAAAAAAGAATATTAAATTAGAAACGATATTTTGGAACGAACAACACTTCTAGGCAAATTAAAATCAATCAAATGATAATTATTATTAAATTCTCTGCTCATCGCATAAATAGGCTCATGTGCCTCATAGTTCGCTCTAAAAGAATTAAGACTCAATAAAACGAAATTACGAGAAATACGAGGTCGGCCGTTAATATTCAACTGCTGGCAGTGATTTAACAATAAGGTTACTAAGGAATATTATCAGGTCCAGGTGAATACGAAACAAGTATTTAGGAAAGCGGTTCTATTAGGCAGTTGTGTACTTAGATAGTTAAAAAATAAGTACACTGAGATAACAGATTTATTGCTGTAATAGAAATATATGGCAAACGAATTACAACGGTTGCAGGAAAAGTTCTTATCCCATTGTTGGAACCGAAATTCTGGGTTGGCCGAACCGAATTATTGTTTATTGGTATCGAATATATTTTCGAGCAACTGAATTATTTGTCTAGCCAACCAGAATCTCTTAAAGTTTTGATTGCCACAAATGCGCAGTGGCGGTCATAGGGGGGGCCATGGGGGCCATGCCCCCCCCCCCCCCCCTAACAAATTTTGTAACCCGTGATTACTTTATCACGTCTGCTTTAAAGAAAAATGATATGAGACTATAAGATTAATGGATACACTTAAGAAAGTATAATGCACTTAATAAAGTATAATGTAATTAAATCGGATTCCACCTTATGTCTTTCTTTAATCCTTCTTTTGTCTTTGTCTCCTGATTAAAAAGAAGACTGTGTCTAATTAAAAATATTTCAATCGAAAAGTAATAAAATTTCGAATATAAA
This sequence comes from Beris morrisii, assembly GCA_951812415.1. Classification (NCBI taxonomy): domain Eukaryota; kingdom Metazoa; phylum Arthropoda; class Insecta; order Diptera; family Stratiomyidae; genus Beris; species Beris morrisii. The sequence continues at coordinate 33,884,967 of OX638311.1, forward strand.
TATACATATATAATCAATCGTTGGGTTGTGATGTGTTCTGTTAAGGAAGTAGCTTTTACTGTTTGAAACAAATTTTGAAAAATTTGGATTTGGATTATGCTTGGACAATTGCCATTATGTGCATCCTAATTCTAGATTAAAACGTAAATTGTGGTAAATACAGTGAAACATAATAGCATTGCTGTCCAGGTAGTTTTGAGTAGATTTTGAACTATGTTTTCAAAAAACCTAGTCAACAGCAATCCAGTAATCTTAATAGTTTTGTCGAAATCATGAGAGAAATCAAGCTATAAGAACGTAATTATGAGTATTTACAGTAACTATTACATATTAATAACGGATTTACATCCAAAGATTTAAGATTTGATTTTCCGAAATGTTGAGATTCGATAAGATACTATCTAATTCTTAATTTATTTCCCATATTTGGATGAATTTGAAATCTACTCGGATAAAACGAGTAGTTCAAATAAATTTAAAGATTTTGATTTTTTCACAGCACTCATCAGGCTCAAATTAATGTAAAAAAAAATACGTTTTAAGTTTCATGTCGATAATATATGGGGAATACGTGCCTCAAGAACCTTAAAGAAACCAAAATTGTAAAGATTCCGAAAACTCCCAAGATATCGACATAGGGCATAGAATAGTATCATTCTGTGGGTGATTGTAACTCTAAATATACGAGTATATAGGTGGTGTACCATCGAAAATGCCATCTAGTGCCTAAATTCAGCAATTGAAGTTTTTCTTAAAAAAATACATTTTTGAGCGTAACTTTGGAACGGTAAACGATACGAAGTCTTTTAGAGTGCTCAATGTTATGAAAAAAAGAAAAAAAGGAGTCCTTCAGCAAGGACGAAAAAGATGATGTTTGACATTTAATCACTAAGCCGTCATAGTTTTTGATTTCGTACTTGATGAAAAATTTCTGAACCGTTTCCTCTTTCTATAATATAATATTGAGCATTAGAAATCAGAACATTTTGCCGACGATACTAAATTCGTATTATTAACCATTATAAAAATACGGCCGAAAGCGGTTGAATATGAAAAACTTCACTTTTTCATTACGACCACTAGATGGTATTTCCGATGGTACATAACCTATATATTTAAAACTACCATCCACAGAATAATATTATTTGGCCGTTTTGTCAATACATCCTGACCCATTTTTCGGAATCTCAATTTATTTTATTTTTCCTGATCGGGGTGAAACTTAAAACATATATTTTTTACACTAATCAGAACCATTATAAGAGCTCCCGCGAAAAAAATCCTCAATACAAATAATAGTCACTGAACAGCCCTGAAATTATCTGTCACTACACCTACCTGTATAAAATATTACAAAATTTCAAATTGCTTGATAATCCAAGCTTTCGACTCTTTTTCATTCAATTTAAATTTCCTCGTTTCCAAAAGTTAACTCTTACAAAATAAATTAAAAATTTTATCATCATAGTCGTTGTGAAACAAATGTCTTCAGAGCGTTGTAAACGCTTTTCGAGATTTCAAAATCTACTTGCCAAAATCTTGCAATGAAAATCAAGTATAAGATGCTGCTTATGAAGTTATTATAATTGAAAATGGTTTTAGAGAATTTCCGAGTTTTGTTTTTTAAATTTTTGAATTTAGAGAATAGGTTAGGTTAGGATATGGTGGCAGTTATCTAAACTATAGATCAACTCAATAAGGAGATTAAGTGAATATGTAGGTGTAAATTACATTGACATAAAATATTTATTTCGTAGATTTTAAGTATTGTAGGATAACTTAATAACTAGGGTGATCACTTCTTCGTCGGGCCTGAAGTCTTTAGGTTATGAGATATAGGGTTCGGATTTTAATGCCCTATATTGAGTTTCATCAAATATGTACAGTAGAACTGATAAAAATTAAATTTTCCAATTTTCTAGTGGTCTCAAAAAACAGCTAATTTACATTCAAAGATTTCAAACTGGATTTGGCGAAATCTCGACATTTTAACAAAACTCTCAAAATTTACTACATGTGAGAGATCTTGAAGTATGTTGGGGCTTCTACATTTTGTCGAAATCGAGATCGACATCGACTTTTACTGAAATCGAAAATTATGTTCACCAAGCTTTTTCCATTGCTTAAAGACTTACAATCGTATAATACAGATAAAAATTTTTGATATCATACAAATAAATTGAACGATATTAAAGAAAACCCATCAGAGCGATATTAATGATTTTTAATATCCTGAAATTCGGTTGCCAAAATCTGGCGATTTAGATGCGGAAATGAGAATATTTTCAAGCAGTACCAACCGCAACGACCATGGCATTTACACAATTTCTAACAACGCTGCATAAAAGCAGGCGTCCACTAGGGCGGACGGGCCGTATCGCAAAAATCCGCCTGCCATACATTGTTATGGAAGTGCGTCCACTGAACGACACTCGCAACGGAACGAACTACGTAGAAAAAAAAATGCTCGCCGCACCGTTGCGATGCGGCCCGCCTCTAGTGGACGCCTGCCTTTAACGGGTAGCTTCCGCACCTATTTTCTTTACAGTAGGTACTGAACTTTAATGGCCCCCCCCCCCCCCCCTTGAAAGAGCAATATGACCGCCACTGCAAATGCGCGGGTTGTTATTTGTGTTAAATCCTACACTGAATTCTTTTTTGATACCTAGGAAGAGGTAGAGAACTCTTTTTAGACACTATTTTCCTACTTCAAATATTATTTTTTACTTACTGACTTAATAAAACCCATGGCTGTAGGTAGGAATCGAACCCGTGTTGAAAGTTTTTGGACTGGCAAGCGTAACCACTGCGCCACCGAAGACCTTTCATTTTCATTTCCCTATGTGCAACTTAACTAAGTGCGGATTAACTAAGTTAAAAAGCATCAAATGCTATTTTACTTATTATTTTGTGCTATCTAAATGGTTGAAATCGGGATAGTACGAAAAAATTACTATTAGTCCTATTTCACATGTTATTACAAGCGTGGCAGCAGTTCCCATGGAACATACAGTAAACAGCAAAGTTAAATTGCAATTTATCATTCGTTACACATACAAAAAATTGCAAAATTTAATTTGTAATATTTCAATTTCTCATATTAGTAAAAGTCGGTAAGCATATTATTTAATAGCAAATTTTGCATTCTCCACTTGAATTTACTATTATATTGACTTGTAAAATAAATGGTTTGAAATATACATGGTGCAGCCTAACATAGTAAAATATGTAAAGTGAAAACAGAAGTGTGAGTAATTTTGATTGCTATGAATAATAATAAAAATAGGAAAATATGCAATTTAAAACATAGTAAATGCCAAAAAATATTGCAAGTTAGGCAAGAAACACCCTGTTTTTTCAGTAGGTACCTACATTACATATATAAAATTTTGGACAAAAATAACGAGTTTGGAATTTAATAAAAAAAAAAGTAATAATTAAAAATGCTTACTTTTAAAGGAATAAAAATATATTTCATTTATTAACTTAACACCTAATTAATCTAACTTTCGAATAATGAAAAATAAAAATTAAAAAAAGGAAAATGTATTTCTTAAGCTTCGATAATTTTTAAATTTAATTCGAAATGACATATTTTATAGACTGAAAATCGATCAAAAAATAAGTATTTAAAATTTCTTTGGAATCGAGGTATACTACTTGAAATTCTTTCGTAAAATCGATCACATGACAATATCGATGGCTATCGAAATATAGTGTTTTCAATTTTCGATCTATCGAATAAATTTGATTGTTGGCTATAACACAAATACGTTGAACAATTCCAAATTGGATATATTCTTAACCATAACCTAAATCAATGATGTTCAGAAATTAAAACTTTTAAATGAGCTATCATATTTTTTGAAACAACATCTGAAGGAACTATATCTAGTATATTTTTCATATTCAAGAACAATTCCCATTTTTCATCATCTTCTTGAACCCAATCGCCAACTAATATTCCAAGAAATTTCACATGCCGAAAATTTTAGTTTTGCTGATGATTGATTCGTTATTATTTGCGGCGGTTTCGATAATTTGTTCACTCACTTTGACGCTTTTAAAAGAAAATTTACAAACTTACACGCACACGGCCGGATCAAGAATGATTATCTAGTGCGTATCTTCACCAGAATAATTCGAGTATAGTACCAAAAATTGCATATTCTGCTATGTTATTTGCACTATTTGTAATGCAATTTGGACAATTTGCTAGTTGTTTCGGATTACCTGCAAGGAGGCTTACACCATTTGCATAGCTTTTTGTCATTAAACAAATGGGATTTTCTCCCCTGTTCGTGATTCTTATTTCCTTTTTACATAGAAACAATTGCAAATATTGTTATAAAAGCTACCATTTGAACATAGCTATGTGTAGTTTTAATTCATTGCCATTCTCATCGCTTCTTTTGCTTTTAACGATAGTAATAATAGATATTGAAAGAAGCCTTTTGTGATATGTAACTATTCGTTTTGTGCATGGCTAATGCAGCTACTGAAATTAGGTTATTATAATAAAAAAAATGCTTTTAATGATATAATTTATCATTAATTATACCAAAATTCGTTTGCTATATTATCTAGCAAACTTAGTAGCCGCTAGTTTTTTCAGTGTTACCGCAACATACATTCGGTTGGCGGAACACACATTCGGTTACCACAGAAGAATGATGCCGAAAATCGTTTGTGATGAAGAATATTCTATTGCAACAACCAACATTATATTGTGGCAATCGAAATTGAGTTGCTAGACATTTTTCTGTTCGGTTCTTTCAACAGAATCGCGCAAACAACGTAAGTTGATTGTCTTGACAGAATGGTTCTATTGCACGTATAGCGTGTTTATTCCGTTAAACGAATATTCTTTGTAAAACCGAACATCTATTGCTCCAAACTAATTCTTATTAGCGAAAATGAACTTCGATTACTGCAATGAAAATTTTATTGGAGCAATCTCTTGCCAGCTCGTCGGAGCACTAACGGGGCACTGTATGCTGAGGAAACACGCTATGCGGGTAGGGATTGCGGAATCGGACATGTGTAGGTTCTGCCAAGATCTGTATGCTGTGGAGGACATCACTCACATTCTGTGTGAATGCCCGGGGATCGCTAGGAGGCGTCTGAAATGGTTGGGTAGCCTTTTCTTCGAGAGCATCAAGGATTTGAGGTCATTAGGGCATGACAAATTAGTCAGGTTCTGCAGGGAACTGGAGTGTTTCTGAGGTGATGGAATAGCCCACGAGGACCTGAAGGGATCGCAATGGGCCCGTTTGGCGCCTAGTGAGCGTGGTGGTTTTTTTAGCGCTGCACCCCTTCTTAAACCTAAACCAAAACCTAATCTCTTGCCAACAAATTATTTCTCTCAGTGTAGGTGTATTAAAAAATATTAAAATTTGTCCTTTGTATGAATTTGGAAAAAAACCCTGTCTTCTTTTAAGGAACAATAGCTCAAATAGAACCTGGACCTTATCTATACTATTTTTCCGGTCGGATTTAGGATAATAGAGTTGATCCTTTGCAGTTCTTTTCTCTAGAAGCTATTTTTCCGAGGTTGATGACGGTTAAAGGTGCCACTATTAGTGTGGCTGGGGTATCGACACTTAGGCCAATAAAGAGGCTCATAGTACCATACTGTTTCGTTAAGCAATTTAAAGGTGCTCATGTTTGCCCAAGTTAAGCAGGTTTAATTTCTTACAAAATTCGTTCACTGACTGAGTTCTGAATGCGAGCTCCTTCTTTATATTAAAATTAAGCATATTTCAGTTTCCATCGTCTTCCCAAGTCGATTTAACCGATTTGCGAAGTGTACACCTCTGCAGGTCTATAAGACCTTCTATTCTCGTGAGCTACACAGTAAAAAAAATCCATTGAATTTTACGTCTTTTGGATAGTAGGCAAATATGCCTTACCTTTTCAAGTAAAAGTCAATTTGAATGTAATTTTCAATTTTCGGTCAGTAAATTTCAACTTCGAAAGCAGCAAATTCACTGAATATTCTCGTCAACTTCGTGGTTTACATGAAAAAGAACTTAATTTTCAATTCATAAATAAATATAGTTAATTTTACTCGAAATGTTGCGTAGTTTTATGATACTTTTCATGTAAATTGTACGGTTCAGTTGAAAAGTACATGAATAATTTACTGATACCAGTAATTTCGAGCAAAAGTGCTTGAAATTAGTACTTTTACTTGAAAAAATTAAATATACTGCAAGTTTGAATGGATTGAAAATTCATTTTTTTTAAAACAATGTATGTAGACTAGTTTATCTCCAAGATAACGAGATAAGAGGAGAGGAGGTATGAATGGATTTTAGAATTGGTATTATTAAAAAGTAAGAAAATTTGGATATAAGGAAAAGCGCAGGAAAATGTCATTCATAACAGTCGAACCTTCGACCTCTTGCAAGCATGCTGACATTGTCTACCCAGCCACTTTTGTATTATGTCCCTTTCAAGAATAACCGAAAATTAAAATCGCAAATGATGTTATCAGTCTTACATGACCAAATATCTCCATTCTCAATTTTTACGGCAATATAAGAAACACCGATCATAGAGATGGACAGTTCACGAGTGAACTACTCTAAATCTTCATTGAACTGAGTTAGTGTAGTAACTCATTCATTTTGGTGAACTGCAGTTCAATTCGGTGAATAAAATAAATTAAAAACGAATGTAGAATGTGTAAATTCTAATGAATGTTGGCAAAAAAATTCATTTTCTGTTAGTGGAGAATTAAATGAAAGATTTCGGTGACGCTAGGGACTCAAAACTTCTGTGACCTATCGGTCGCAGAAGTTTTGAGTTTGAATTTTTCTAAAATGAACTGTACCTTCTAATGTAAGAAATCAATCACCAAAATTAATAAAAACAACGAAGCGTTATTTATTTATTGTCGTAGCGATCCCTAGATTGTACTTCGGTGGCTCTCTTCTGCAAATCCTCTACAGTTCATCAGAACGAAACATTTTAATTAAAAAATCATCACCGTCTGACATCGTACCGCAGAGGATAATTAAAGTGAAGATAATAGCAGAGAAAAAAAAACTGAAATAAAACATTTTGTTCAATTCTCGCTATGTCCCGGCATCAGCAATTTTTTTGAGTATATACAGTACATCTCCGTTCACAAAGAATTAATTTCCCCAAAGTGATGAAGCCCCCGGCATCAATTCCTTCAATTCATTTCTTATTTTATGGGTTCTAATAGCTGCCAAAGCGATACTCCGAGCTCAAGGAAGGTACTTTCGAAAACAAATCACGAAAAGATATTTTCCAGCAATTTTTAAGGGATGATTAATGTCGAGCTGGTATTTCTGACAAATGACCAAGTCCGGAATGGACATGGCACTACGATGACCAGCGGGCCGGCTAATTTTTTCATTGTACGTATTATCGGCCTAGTAGGAAACATTATTTATCTTACTTTCACGCGACTTGATATAATCAAGTTATTCAGTTGCGTAGAAATTAATGAACATTTTGGGTAAAGTTATGAATAACCAACTTAAATAAGGGTGCTGAAAAGGAATTTGGTAAGAATTTCCACCTTTAAGAAATTCCAATGGAAAAATTCTAAAATTTATTCATAATTCTAAGTTTTCTGTAAATAATTGAAATGTTCTCGGTACATTAAGACAACATACCATTCATCATGAATATTGATTAAAAATTATAAAACAATTCCATTTTGGTTAAATAATTTATAGACGAAGTAGAACCTTTAATAAACATTAAAAAAGTTATTCGATTGCTTTCTAAACTTTCACCAGTACTTTAATACCAAGTAGGTAAAACCAAAAGGTTTTTAGTTAAAGTCACGACATCCTAGACGGATTAAGTGCTGCGGACGTGCGTCACTATTCTCAAAGAAAAAACTAATCAAGTCAAAGTGATGGAAACATTCATTTTGAGTTGATTAGATTCATTATTGTGCTGACGACTGCTTTTCCAAGAACAAATTATTATTCCGCTGGTAATTATGTCCTGAATGTATTAAAAGGGAACATTTTGCCGTAAACCAATGTACATCGAAATTTCGGCAGTAACAATTATTGCCGATAAATATCCGTTGTTAAGAGGCGGATTTTATGTTCAGGCGCTGTTTACAGAACTGGTTGTTGGGCTGTATTTTGGGCAATTTAAATAATAAATGAACTAAATTGAGGACGTGGATTTTTAGTGACGGAGAATCAGCTTCAGTTTTATTGCTGTAAAAATAATTTCAATTTGCGTTGCTAATTTAATCGTTTATAAATTATTCAAGTACCTATCCACTAATCTTAAATAAATGTATAATAAAATAGATTACACTCTACACACAATAGTTGTTGGCTAATTTTCCCTAATCTAATCCGAAAAGCTTAAAATGCATAGAGCGCAGCCTCGGACGAAAAAGGTTATATGTTATTTCATGCTCAGTTGTCCAAAAAGAAGTATCCAAAAACCCCATATACGATTGCTGTCCATCCGTACGTACGTACGTTTCAGGAACGCGTTGCCCTAGGAAGTTGAAATGTTGTCACATATAAAAAGCAAGTTTGTTAATAAACGACATCCTTTCACTTTCAGGTAGCAGGTTCCAATATTTGCAGCTACAAAAACGAATATAAAGTAAATCGAACTAGTCCATAGTGTAGCCACCACATGAAAGTACTTCAGATATGTACGCAAGATATAGAACCCATTATAATTCAAGAACGCCTTAAAGCTGGAAGTCACAGCAGGATGTAGATTTTATTCAATTTAACATACGTTTTTTTTAACTATATATGAAATTAAGTGCCAAGGGATGAAGCTACCGCTTTTACAACTTTGATTCGTTTTTTTATTATTTTATTTTCTATTTGAATCAACAAATTCGAAAAGGTCGGTTTATTCAAATTTCTTTTTTTTAAAGCGCTAACCATTGGACTGCATCATACTATACTGAAAGGGGTTTTTGACTATAAGAGTGCCCAAAAAACACCTTTTACAGTTTTCCGAGATGAGTCCTTTTCGAAATTGATCGAAGAACTCAGGTGGTTTTAGTAATAAAATGGCATAATTATATCATAAAACAGTCAGTTTATTTTATTTATTAAAAATTTTTTTTTAAATTGTCAGTTTTAAAAGAAGTCAAAAAATATATTCAAAAAAGTTGACACAAAAAGTTAGTCAAAAATCTTCTTCGATGTCTTCTTGAGGTTCTGACGGTGCAGTCGGCCATTCCAAAATATTTACGTAAGAGTTTTCATACTCTGTCGTTTAATTTACTATAAAGAGGCGGCACGGAACTTCTATCGGTTTATCAGGGTTAAAAAAAACCTTTATTAAGATTTTTCCTGTAGCATCTTTCAGATAATGGTTTAGTCTTGCAGTTAATTTTTGACCAAGCTTTGAAATCCAACAAAAATTAATTATTAAATAATTATTAAGTAATTATTAAATAATTATGAAATAATTATTACTAATTAAAAAAAATTAATAATAATAATTATTAAAAATTAAAAACTAAAATACTGTTTTAACAACTGCAAAACAAACTTCTCTACAAAATCTTTCAAGAAAATGAGTAAATACTGATAATTTATCTGATACGATCTGCGATTGCGCAATTTGAAGAAAAGAACCTCAAGATGTATCCCCAAGTATTTAACGCTGTTGGACCAGGGTCATTCCATCAAGAATCGCCAAAGATGTGACCTTACCATCGCCGATTCTTTTGAAAATTTTTGTACTTGAAGAACTAGTGAAAAAAAATATAATTTCATTTTTTTGTTTCTATCTCATTTTTTTGTTAGTTATAATATGTTAAAGTTTTCGCAAAAAAGGTGTCCGAGACCTCTTTGAAAATTCATATCTCTGGTAATTTTTATCCTAGAATAATTAAGTGGGACTTATTTTAAAGATTGTTATTTAAAAATTGTTGCAATATAAAAAAAATATGAATAAAAATTATCCTTTACATTTTTTTATCCTTTTTCCTTGAATATCTCAAAATCATTTTTTTTTTACCTTTTGTTTTACAAAACATACTAAAAAATTTAATTGGGATCTTAATAGAATCGGGGTCAAAAAAATCGAAGAACATCAGTTCTTCTCAATTATGTTATAGTTGAAATTTTTCTATAACATAATTGAGAAGCACTGATGTTCTTCGATCCAATTGAGATCCCAAGTTAATTTTTTGGTATGTTTTGTAAAACAGTATAACCTACAAAATATAAAATAATGAAAAATAAAAAAAACTGATTTTGAGATATTCAAGGATAAAGGACAAAATCGTTATCCTTAAAAAAAAATTTCAAGGATAATTTGTATTCGCATTTTTTTTATATTGCGACAATTTCTAAACAACAATCTTTAAAATAAGTCCTACTTTATTATTCTAGGATAAAAATTACCACAGATATGAATTTTCAAAGAGGATTCGGACACCATTTTTGCGAAAACTTTAACATACAATAACTAACAAAAAAAATGAGATAGAAACAAAAAAATTTAATAATATTTTTTTTTCACTAATTCTTCGAGTACATAAATTTTCAAAAGAATCGGCGATGGTAAGGTCACAAATTTCGTCATTTTTGGCGATTCTTGATGGAATGACCCACCATTTAATTCTAGCTCAGAGAATATTTAAAAAATGGATTTGGTACTCGTAGATGTTTGGCTGCTCTTGCCTTAGTAGAGAAGAAGGCATTAGTTTTTTCCAAAATTTAGTGCATTAATTAGTAACATCCGATTGCTCCTTCGGGAGTCTATACAAAAGTCCTCAAAACAATGAATGATGAATGATGCTGATAACTTTTGAACGCTTTAAGTTACTAATTCCAAATTTTGCGTACATTATTTATCCAATAACTGCAACTAAAAGCCTGAATATGAAGCAAATTGAGCCTGTCCATCACGTAGGTGCCACATTAAAGTCCTTCAAAAACTTTCATAATAATCTCTGGGAACCAAATATACCTCAAAAATGCGTAAAAATAGGAAGTCCAAATTTGCCGTTAATTAGTTTTATATCAAAATCAAAGTTGGCTTCATTGGTGAGTGACATCCATCAACTCCTTAGGGAAGATCCAATACGAAAGTCCTTACAATGCGGGTTCACGAATAATCACTCATGACTTCTAAATACTTTAAGCTCGACATTTTAAATTTGGTGTGCGTAAATTTATCAATAGGTTCAGCTGAAAACCTGAATATGAAGAAAAATACAAATATGAATCCCATTAATCCTTCTTGTTGCTGCCATACAAATACCCTGCAAAAATGTCTTCACTCAATTTACGGAACTCACCATTTCTCAAGTAATCGTTCAGCCACGAATTTGGAATTATGCTCAAATTTTTCAAATTTGAGTTTACTAGTTAGTCAAATCCTTCTACTTCTTCCGGTAGATTCCATACAAAAAGTCCATAAAACACGTGTTTAACAATATTTTCCGATAAAGCGTTCAAACTTCTGGCTAGGAATTTGAAATTTTGTACACATTTTGTACACATTGAAATTTTGTACACATGATTTCAGGTAAAAGCGAAAATATGCTAGAAATCAAGTGAGTACTTCCTGCACCTTTCATGTAAAAGTCCTTGAAAAAGCAAAATTTTACTTTCTTTGATTTATATCGTTCCAGATATAAAGTTGAACATTGAAGGCGTTGTCTTTTCTTTTCGAGAAGCAACCAAACGAGAATCCTAAATAAATTTTTATAAATAAATTTGGTGATTACACAAGTAATTGAATATGGGAACATATTCAAAATAAATTTCTTGAGGGTGGTGATGTGCGAGCGAGAGAAACTCCGGCTTACGCTATTTTCCAAACCTTTTAAAAATGATGGTTGGATTTTTCCAAAGAACGGACATTGTCATTTATAATAACTAACTAACCTTTGACTTACCTACATTACATTCATATACAAACTCTTTATAATATCTGTAGGTATTTGGTCTATCTTTAATTCTTCTGCTACTTCTTTTGCCTTATGAAATAAAGTAAAACTGGACACACTCTTCAATCTTTTATTGTCTTTGGTTGCAATTGAAATACGAATGACCGTTGCATATCGTGACTGCGGTATGTTTTGTTGCTAACTTTAGATGTTTCTTCTCTCAGTACAACTGGTCAGTCCTTATACTGTAGGTCAAAGCTGTACCTCACATCCATTGTTTTCTGTTGTACTCGAACATTTTTGAACCCCATAAATAAGGAGACCATGCCATCGATGTCTACACTATAAATTACTTGACACATAACCAAATCCAAGTTTGGCTTTTCGAATTGTACAACTTAAGCCCAAACCAAAACGACAACTTTCATCAATGATTTTTCATCGGTTTTCTTGTGGGGACAAAGTTCCGCCGGTAGCTCTGTACTCCGTAATCCAAACTCTGAAACACAGCAGGATAATTTGCATAAATAGAAAACGTCTCTGCGGTAAACATGTCAACACACCTGAAGAAATTCGTCACGTACGCGTTGACAACAGTTTAAGGATTCAAGTGAATCGGTATATTCAGTCGGCACACAGTCGGTACAACTTCCAACATGGGCTTGAAACTTTACCCCGATACCTGAGGTTCATGTAGTTCAAATGGAGGCATACATTTCCTGAACGCAAATATGGGTAACATGTCAAGGTAATGGGTTTCGCTGGTTTATCATCCGAGCGTCTACGATGGAGTTTACCTGTGCCGCGCACATTAAACGTTACCACGGGCTATTGGATCGTCTTCCTTACGGAGATGATATCGCGAAATCACGTTTCAACCATTGACTCAATGACATAAATGGCTTCATTTTGAATGAAAGAGATCTGCCGAGGAGATTTCGAGGCTTCTTTGAATATGGGAAAATGCACGGAAATGTGAAAAGGTATTGATACTTACTAGTGGCACTATGAAATGGACATAACAAAGCGGACACTGCATTTGCATGCTTATAATATGCTTCTGCTGACTTTAAGTCTAGATAAATAATATAATAAGAAACAATTTCCAGTCAAAGACAAATAATGACCAGATTCGCATTGAGATTACCCATAATTTAATGGGTAGTGAGTGAATGAAAAGCGATGCAGGTTTGCATAAATCCTGATAGGGTTAAAAGTACTTTAACAGAAGGTTATAAAAATATGCCAATGAAAAAATTGTAATACTGGTAAGTATAGACTGTATGGCTCAGTTTCGCATCGATTATCCTAGATCTGAGAAGCTTCAATTCACGTCTTCATAGTTTGATGTATCTCCAAAAAATAGCCAAAAATTCTTAAGTTAGCTTTTAACTCTTAGTCTATAAAAATTCAATCCAGAAACATTTTGATTTCCTTGTTCAACGATTCCTCCAGTTATAGTGGGTTTTGAAAGATGAATGCACATAAGCAAACTTTGTATGGCAGCTACTCGAAGGACTTATGCAACCATTTATTTATAAATTTTGTTTTCATTTTCAATAAAAACTTTTCAAATTCAAATTCATATTTATTTCCAATAATGTAAATTTCTCTTAAATGTTAACATCACTTTAAGTGGTCAGGCTGTCGCCTCTTCAACTATTGGTTACATTAGTTTAGCATGTGCTAGTAAATACAGTTCTTAGTATTAATTTTTTAGGAAAATGGAAAGCAAAAACCTTATGAATTAACTAAAACTATATGCTTAGACTAAAATTAATACTAACGCAATAAAAATTTTGGTTGAAATATTTATACAACTGATTTTTGGACGCTTGTACAAAGAGCCCGTAAATGTACCTAAATATATTATACTTGGGTCATTATCAAGAATCGCCAAAGTTGTGATCTTACCATCTCCGATTCTTTTGAAAAATTTTGTACTTGAAGAATTAGTGAAAAAAATAATTGAAATTTAATTTTTTGTTTCTATCTAATTTTTTTGTTAGTTATAGTATGATAAAGTTTTCGCAAAAATCGTGTCCGAGTCCTCTTTGAAAATTCATATCTCTGGTAATTTTTATCCTAGAATAATGAAATAGGGCTTATTTTAAAGGGAAGGTTGTCGCAATATAAAAAAAATACAAATAAAAATTATCCTTGCAATTTTTAACCTTGAATATCTCAAAATAAATATATTTATTTTTTTAAAATTTTTAACATATTGTATATTATACTGTTTTTCAAAACATATCAAAATATTAACTTGGGATCTCAAGGGGATCGGGGTAAAAAAAAATCGAAGAAATCCGTGATTCTCAATTAATACTAGTTTAGTTCTCTAATAATTTAATTCGATTTTTTAACCCCGATCCCCTTGAGATCCCAAGTTAATTTTTTTGACATGTTTTGGAAAATAGTATAATATACAAAATATAAAAAAATTAAAAAATTAAAGATACTCTTTTGGCGATTCTTGATGGAGTGGCCCTTTTTCTACAAAATAATTGAGAGCCACTGAGCCACTTCTTCGATTTTTTTGACCCCGATCACATTGAGATCCCAAGTTAAATTTTTGGTATGTTTTGTAAAACAGTATAACCTACAAAATATAAAAAAGTAAAAAAAACAAAAACCCATTTTGAGATATTCAAGGATAAAGGACAAAATCGTTATCCTTGAAAAAAAATTCAAGGATAATTTTTATTCGTATTTTTTTTACATTGCTACAATTTTTAAACAACAATCTTTAAAATAAGTTCTACTTTATTATTCCAGGATAAAAATTACCAAAGATATTAATTTTCAAAGAGGACTCGAACACCTTTTTTGCAAAATCTTTAACATACTATAACTAACAAAAAAAATGAGATAGAAACAAAAAATTTAAATCATATTTTTTTTTTCACCAATTCTTCGAGTACATAAATTTTTAAAAGAATACGCGATGGTTAGATCACACTTTTGGCGATTCTTGATGGAATGACCCTTTTTCTATAAAGTAATTGAGAGGCACTGATGTTCTTCGATTTGTTTTACCCCGATCCTATTCAGATCCTAAGTTAATTTTTTGGTATGTTTTGTAAAACAGTATAACCTACAAAATATAAAAAAAATTAAAAAAAAATAATTTTGAGATATTCAAGGATAAAGGACAAAGTCGTTATCCTTGAAAAAAACTTTAAAGGATAATTTTTATTCGTACTTTTTATATTGCGACAATCTCTCCCTTTAAAATAAGTCCTATTTTATTATTCTAGGATAAAAATTACCAGAGATATGAATTTTCAAAGAGGACTCGGACACAATTTTTGCCAAAACTATAACAAACTATAACTAACATAAAAAAAGAGATAGAAACAAAAAGTTGAAATCATATTTTTTTTTCACTAATTCTTCGAGTACAAAAATTTTCAAAAGAATCGGAGATTGTAAGGTCACAAATTTCGTAATTTTTGGCTATTCTTGATGGAATGACCCACTTAGGAGATATATCGGAATTCGTAAAAATGTGTGTAATCGCTTTATACGGATAGTAGGCATGATACACCCTCTGACGAGTCTATGCCCTCCGATGACGAAACAGCTCCTTCGGACCTAGTCCAACACAATCTTATAAAACTTTCGTATCCAGTGAAGGTTTTCAACTGTCATGTCCTCAACGGACAGCGATTAATAAACAGTCGGTGATTTCGTGTTGGGGTTTCACACCAGAAACCCTACTGACGCCGGAAAACAACTAACATTTAATCGCTTTATACTTCCTAGGAGTCGAATATCAAAGAATCATGAAACTAAATCCAGGAACCGAACGCATCATATGTGCACTCATAACCTTTTTTTTTGATAAAAACCTGGTCGCCAGTAGACACACCGGAAAGTAAAATGTTCCAAACATAATAAAACAGTGCATATCACAACAAAGTAGTAAAGAGTAAAGCTTTGAACATAAAACTAAAAGTAACAATAAGATGAATACAACTTAAATTTGAGGAATATAAATTAATTTGAATGCTCTCATTTCTTTGTACGGCAAAAAATCGAGCATCATAATGTTTTTAAAATCACATGGAAGTAGTAAGCTATGAAACTTTACACCATTACATATACTAAATTCCAATCGTCGTTCCACAATAACACCTTCATATAAATACCAGCTTTCAGTTCTCCATCGCTAGCGATTTTTGCTACATAAAAATCCGATTATTTTAAGAAGGCAGTTTAGCATGCAAGTGGGTGGGGGATAAGAGTTTTCCTAAAAAATCACATCTTATCAAGAACATTTAAAATAGGTACTTTTCACGGGAAATAAACTTAATAGACCCCTAGCAAAGAAAAAAATTTGGTGGCGTGGGTGTAGGGGATAAGGGTGAAAAACAAGTTCCGGGTTCTATATCTTGAGAAACCATAATGATAAGACATCTAATTCTTTTTAACTTCCTTGGAGTTTCTTTATATGTATTTATCTAAAAACACCTTTTAGGATTTTTGGATATTCAATACCCAAGTGGGTGTAAGGGGGTTGCATACATTTTCACAAAATCCTACATATTTCTCAGATCTGATGGGATATAGAATTAATTTTTACTTCCCAAGGTTTCATATATAATCGCCAAAAAGTTGATTTAAGTTTTTTTTAGATATTCAACCCTAAGGGACTTTATTTTTTAGTTACGTTTTTTCGTTTATTTTTGAAATATTCATATATATATTATTGCAAAATAAATTTTAATAACCTCCATATTGCTGAAAAAAAGACTTCTCGAAATTAATGTAGCAAGAAAGGAATGTCGGAAAAAGTTCGGCCAAAAATCGCCAAAACACGAATTTCAAACTCCAAATCAACCGTTCCATTGGTGGAGAAATATTTTCTCGTTCTTACCAGCAAGTGCTACACGGTGATTACGTCTGAAGTGAAATGCCATTGTTATTTTTAGCCATAATTATTATTGTCTACAATAAGTTGGCGGAAACAACAAATTGAGTAGGTGTTATAACCTACTCGAATTTGGAAAATCTCGTAACTACGAGTAATAACACCCTTACAACAATGAAGTACCTATCTAAGCCAGATACTTTTACCTTCAGGCTCAACTCTTCCACTTTTATTTAGTTCAAATACCTCGGCTGCTAATCTTTTAATCTGTCACGTCACGTCGTCGCTTTATACATGTATGGCTAATAGAAATGTAACATGTTCATACGAGCATATGGGTATGTAGTACAAAAAGATCCAGCCAGAAGAATGAAATCAAGACCGACAAATTGACAAGTATCTTGGCGGTATTGTTTGAAACGAATCTTAAGACCTTAATCACGTTATGTAAGACTTCTTTAAAAGCACTCCACCCTTTCCTCGCAATCGAGAAAAGAAAGGAAAAAGAGTTTCAACTCGTCCAAGCGTTTCTACTTATGTATATTCCTAACGGAGCTTGCCACGCTCCATGCTTGTCAAGCAATTGTCATGTTCGTTGCAGAGAGATCCGAACAAGTTCATCACGAGTTGGAGGTACTTACTACAAAGACTTGTAGGTCATTGTACTCCTACAACGCAATTATTCGCTACGATCCAGGCGATTCCTACACTCTCGTACCACCAGCTCCAACCTCTTCCACGCTTAACAATCGATTTAGGTCTAAGCTCTTAGCATCGCAGCATGCGAGGCACTCAAACCTGTGATGGAATCTGTCATCTTCAAAAGGTGAATAAATGGATGAACGGAATCTGGGAGCTGTGAATAGCGACATGAATCTGGCGGTTACCTTCCATCTCGGAATCAATCAGACTGGTTGAGAACCCGGGACTTCCCCGCGGAATCCATCCCACTTCGATGCTCTTCACTCCAATACTCCTAGGCCCGAATTGTTAATGGTCCCACGCCATTCAGGCCGAAGCCATGACACGCCGAAACGTTACCGCCATCGTGCTAATGGGCCTTCTGGATCGCTAGATGCTAGCATGGGACACTATATTTAGCCGCCGGTCAATCTGATGATGACCACATGAAAGAAATTTCCAAATGAGATCTCGCGTCACACAACTAGAACACTGCTGGCGTGATATGACAAACATTCCGCTGTAAGCCAATCATTTGACGATGATGGGGATGTGATGGCGCTTCTAGGGACCGCATAATATAAACGAAATTACAACTCTTACGAGAGATTTAATTAATAAGCGTCTTAGCCGTTTTAATGGCTTCCCAAGGCCTTCGGGTGAATTATATGAGATGTCGTCAAAGGAACCATAACACGGATGCTGTCATGTCGGCGCTGAATTGATTTATGAGCGTTAAGTGGAACACTAACGGAAGCTTTTATGTTCCATATGCATTTCAGCGACGTACATGATCCATGAGAAATAAGTTTGCTATTTTAATATGTTGATTTGCGGTTTTCGAAAATGAAAACTCAGCGAAAATTAATTAAGCGACATCTAGTTAACATTTATCATAATTTCAGTTCTGGAAATAGACACAGATTGATTGAAGTTCTAATAAATGATAAATGCGATTCGGGTTTACGTATTTATACAACAAATTATGTTAAACGTTTTTGGTATTAACCGGATCTCAAATTTAATTACTTCACCATTACTCAAAGATTTATTTTAGATAACTCTTTACGGGACGTTGTTCAGCCCCAAAACCACCCTCTGCACCCAGAGAAAAAAATAGTCAATTTTACTCACCATAAAACTAGTTCAAAATTAGTAGATAGATATTAACAAGAAAAATAGTCAACTATGAAATATAAATAAATAAAAATTATACATATACAAAAAGTTAATTTTTTTTTTATTAATAATAACGATTTTTTTGGTATTTTCGAATAGTCAATAATTGACAGTTTAATTAGTAATTTTAACTAAAAAGTGGTTAAGCTCGAAGTGTTTTTGAATATATGAATATATATTATATTTATATTTATTTGTATAGATAAATATACATATATATTTACCTTATATCGCTGATATTTCAGAACAGTTCTATAATTTTTAAATTTACAATTAGACACTTTTACATTACATACTCGTATATGACGATGAAATGATAAATTGCACATTTGACTCGTACCAAAAACTGACACAATACCTTATTTGTTTCTTAGAAAAAATAAAATACATTTTTTTATCCAAATAACATATATTTCTTAAAAAAAAAATCAAATTAAACTACATGTGGTAGTAATAATTGAAAAACAATGCTAATTTTAAAAATATTTTAATTGGAGACATATTTTTTTGCTGTTACAAATATTATGTAGTGGTGGTGGACATTCAAATTTTGTTGTTGAAAATATATGAAATAAATAGCCTTCTTCTAAAGTGAAAGCTTTGTAATGCTCTTCATGGCTAATAATATTAAATTATTATATTTGTCGTATAGTTTCACGCGTGCAGGTGTTTTTCCCGTACGAGGAATGTAATATATGTATATAATAAAAACAAAGATATTAAAGTAGATTATATTAAGTAACTAGCCGCGTACAGCGGCTACGCTTACTACGCTCACGTTTGTATGGTATAGCCTCGTACCGCGGCTACGCTCACGTTTGCATGGTGCTATACTATCTTGCTTCCCATTGTTCCGTCACTCCCGTTGCGCCCGTTTCTCCCGTTCATCCCGTTGCTCCCATTTCTCCCGTTAATCCCGCTGCTCAAATTTCTCCCGTTGTTTCCGTGGCTCCGTTGCTCCCGTTGCTTCCATTATTCTATCCTCTATCCACCAATACTCCATCTTCTATCCATCATCCACCATTACCCATCCATCCATCATCCACCATCCTCAATCCTCTATCCGCCATCCTCCATACTTCATCCACTATCCTCTATCCATCATTACTCCAACTTTACTATTTGTTGCACCCGTTACTCCATCCTCTATGCACCATCCTCCATCCTCCATCTTCTATCCATTATCCACCATCCACCATCCCCCATCCACCATCCACCGTCCTCCATCCTCCTTTACAATTTAGTAATAGGAACGCATAACTAATACACCGAAATCGAACGAATTGCCGCTAAACTATATGAAATACACTCAAATGTTGAAATAACTCGCGCACCACCAACTGTTAAATGATTTTTTAACGCAGCCCTCAACAAATCACTAAAGTTTCATAGCAATCGGATGAGTTATTTCGGAGCATATACGGGACAGACAAACAGACAGACAAACATTCATTTTTATGGTATATATAGAAATTTTTATTCGAGAGTTTGGTCGTTGCTTACTTTATTTTCGTAAGGAAATTTAATAACGATTTCGTCCATTATCTTTCCAATTTCCTCTATGTGGACTTCACGGTTATTTTGGATAATACTATCTAATATCAGACTAATTAGTACTGTTCTGTTTTCATCATTTAATTTTCCATTAGCTGAATAATAATCGCAAATTCGCTTCCCAGTTTTGCATTTTAAAACTTCTTCCACACACTAATTAAATGTAATTATAAATAAATAAATAAATTACAATGTATATAATAAAAGAATTACCAAATTTTTTCCCCTCTGGAGTATACTTTCTCTTGAATAACTTGGCTGGGCATCGGAGTCTTGTAACCAAAAGGAAATTCGCAAAGGGACAGATAAAGTATTTCTTTCTTCATCCGCTATTGGCTCTGGTTATTCCTAAATTGTAAATTACATTCGAAAATTTACATTATTATTTTAATTATACATTACTTGGCAGAAAGTTTACGTTAGATTTTCTCCACAATTGTAAATTTCCTTTAAATTATACATAAGATCCGAACGAATTACCCGAATCTCCTACAATTTTACGAATATCCGACAAATCAAGAAATTTTAAACAGGAAAGATTCAAATCGACTTCTTAAAAAAATAAACAAGTGTAATTCTATATTTATAATTCTAAAATAAATATTCACTTGCTTACCAATAAATCTGTTGTACAAATGACCGATTTCTCTGCAAGTCAATAATTCTAGACGACTAGTAATCGTAGTCAACTCAAGGAGTTCACTTTCTTGTAATATCTCGTTTCCGACATCGTAATAGAGTTCAATTAATTCTTCACTTGTTACTTCACAAATACTCGTAAGGATTAATTAAAGTAATATTAATAAAAAAATGAATTTTGGTTTAAGTCCACGCAAGTCTAACGAATTCACGTAAGTGGAAAAACAATCGAGCGTTGTTGTTTTTACTACGAAAAAGTAAGAAGTAACTACAAATTTGTTGAAAATTACTAATGTGTAGCCAAACCTCACAACTTAGTTGTTAAACTTAACTATAAAGTAGTGAAACATTAACTATTTTATGATTGATTTCAAGCAATTTTATAATAAAATTTTTGCTATAAAATGGTGAAACAATAGTTTAAAAACTTTATCTAGTTTTATAGTAAAAGTTAGGCATTTTACGATTTTTAAATCGAATTATAGTTATTTCCATATTTTTAGGCATCAACTATCGAAATAGTGAAAATATTTCTGAAAAAATTTCTGGTTGTGCGTTTGAGCCTTTTCTCGATGATTTTGCGTTCACACAAAATACCTATTTTCATGTACATATAATAAATTTATGGAAAAATTGGGCTTCAAAAATTTTCACGTGAAAAATTTGTGGTTCTTCAAAATTAATTTCCATGAGCGGAATTAGAAGTGTGGACATCCCTGAGCCCTGACCAATCTAGCAAAAATTGAAACTTCTAAAAATCATTTGTGGAACCTGGAGGAATATTCCAGTCGCTCTAATATTACTTTTAGATACAGTTCCTTTGAATATATTGGGGAAAATATGTTATATATATTTAAAGAAAAAATCTGGCAACAATATGGGTTGAAACTTTATTATTTTTCGGGTCAAGTCCAAGAAGTGGTTAAAAAGGGGAACCAACAAAAGTGCCACTGCCACCCTTAACACATTAATTAAATTTTTGGGTCATAGTCCGGAATGTGGTGAAATTCGAAATATAACATCGGTTGTTTCGGGACAAGGAGGTTTTTTGGAAAGTTTATTTGTCGCTAGAATAGCTCCTGGTAAGATTCAACTTTCAACTTTAATCAGTGATTCTTCACAAACGTTGAAATAAAACATACTGCAGTCAGGATCGGCTGCAAGCCAATCGTATGATACTCTAGATGAAATACTGAACTATGATATAAATTGTAGTTCGAGTTAAAGTAGAATAAGGAGTGCGCACGTAGTTTGTCCTTCATTAAGGACTCTCATTTCGTTGCTACTCGAAAATAAAAGACAATACATTCAGTGTTCAATTTCATATCTGGAACTAATCATCATCGGTAATAGAATTTTCCTTTTTCAAGGACTTTGACACGGAAGGACTGACTCAATTTCATACACACTTATCCTTTCATCCACCCACCTTACCTAACTTAACATCCTTTTATCTGGGACCATTAAAAAATTAATATGTACAAAATTTCACATTCCTAGCTTGAAGCGTTCAAAAGCTATCGGAAAATAATCTTGAACACGTGTTTTAAGAACTTTTTGTATGGGAGCTACCCAAAGAAGTAGAAGGATTTCGCTGCCTAGTTCAACTATAACTTTGTTTTCACTCAAATCTAATTTGTACAAAATTCCAATTTCGTGGCTGAACGATTTCTTGAGTTATAGTGAGTTCCATAAATTGAGTAAGGATATTTTTACAGGATTTTTGTATGGCAGCTACTTGAAGGACTGATGAGAACTTTTTCATAAATTAAATGCAACTATCGGAAGTCCAACGTATATAAAATTTCAAAGTCGTAACTCAAGGCGTTCGGTAGTTATTGGCCCATATTCTTGAACACGTGTTTTAAGCACTTTTTGTATGGCATCTACCCGAAGGAGTGGGACGATTTTGCCCATTAACGAACTTAGCCTTACAAAACCAATCAACTAGATTCCAAATTTCAAGATGCGTACGGACAGACAGACGGACGAACTGCAAGCGGATTTGGGATTTTTGACCACAAATGAAAAAAAAATAATATATAAGTTTTTTTCGTCAGTGTGAAAAGGGTTAACCAAGGCTGTGGTTCGATTTACGCCTACAATGTTTAATTTAAAAGCGCTAGATACATGTACCCGAGTAGAAATTGTATGCGGTGGGAATCCGCCCCAGATCTGTCGTACCTTAGAATAAATCCCGCGCAGATCAGGGAGCTCAGTGTGGATCTGATCAGGGTGTAACGCTCTCGCGAATATGGGCCTGGGGAAAACCTGACTTAGCCTAATTCTGGGCCGGACTTGAGCCTGCTCAAGCCCATACATGAGCCAGAGCTAGCCCAGACTGGATCGGCTCTGATAGTAAAAACGAAATGTGTTTGCAAAAAAAATTTCAAAATATATTGGATATATTTTACGAGCGACTATATAAATTGAATGTCCATTTACAAAATGTAATTTTTTAAAAAATGATGCCAGACGTAGCCATGGTCCGGTATAAGTTTGGCGAGCCTGGACAGTTCGAGCGATCCTAAGCAGGCTTATCTTACTTATACCAGACGTGGCCCTGATTCGGTGCAAGTTGGATAAGCCTGAGCAGGCTTGCCTTACTCATACCAGACATGGCCCTGATCAGATATACGACCAATCAGGCTAGCCTGAGAAAATTTCTACTCGGGTATGCGTAATGCTTATGATTCAGAACGCAAAACGCAAAATTCTTTCAATGTAGACAATGTACATCCGAGTAGAAATTTATTTTTTTTCAAAATTTTTTTTTTCACTCATCTTAAAGTTTGCAGTCATAAGAATATTGTGTGTAAATTTCATATTGAAATTCCAAGAATTTTAAAAGTTATGGGCAGTTAACCGGAATGGGACCTTCATGAATTCTCTATAATAGAGCGGCATTCAAACACGATTATCTCGAAACATACTTTTCAAAGACGGTCCCCAAAATCTTCGAAAAACGGCTTGACCGATTGCTTCCAAAATTTCACATAATATTTTTGGATAGGTTTTCTACTTCGCTACGTAGGATTTTTTTTTTAACTTATTTACTTTTTTTTTATCAAGCCAGAAAGGTCGATAATTGAGGTTAAAAACTAAAAATCAAGTTCAATCGTCCGCCATTTTGTGAAAAATTTTTTTTTTCAAAAACCCCTACGTAGCGAAGAGCATCATACTTTACATTTTCAGAATCTTTTTGAAATTTTTGTTTTGAATCAACCGCCTGAATGTAATCTTGGGAACCGCAGAGCGTGCGAGCGACGGAGTTTCTTTACGCCGACCCTGACAGCAGCGCCCCTGATTGATATATATTTATAAAAAAAAATTATGAGCGTACCTCAACATATATACTTTCGAGTGAAACCAACCTGGATAAAATCGAGCAAATAGTTTTTGAGATAATAATTTCTAAAATTCACCTATTTTTTCTGCTTTCTACTCTGATGTACCCCCTTAAGATATACGCCAAGTTAAATTAAATCATCTTCCCTTATAAATTATGAAGTACCGTTTCAGTTGTGGCAAACATTTGACATATAAAACTGACACCTAATTGTACCGTGCGTTCAGTGTTTATCATGAAAAGTGAGACCTCCGTAAGCACCTGCAAATGCTGCACATATGATAGCTTAGGTTGGCAGCCGTAGGCGCAATTCGGTACTGCTACATATCTACAACATTCGAATTCACTATTGCAAAGGGTCACTAAGATATGAAATGAAGAAATTCTTGGAGGTCCAGGCCGATCACAATACTTTATTACTAAAAAATATTGAGTAAAATTACAATTGTATCCATTGTTTCATTTTAAAGTTAATCAATTTTCCCTCTCAATTTATTCTAGATTTCCAAAATGAGATGATATCTGCGAAAAAAAGAGAAGAGAAAAAGAGACATCGGAATCTCCTACAATCGACATAATGTAAAAGTGTTCACAAACGGAAATAGGTTCGCTTGATTAGAGCGATACATGCTTATCACTGGAAAGTAGCAAGTGCACTCAACACAATTATTCTTGATAAATAAAAATGCACTGCACTTGTGGCAATGGCACAATAGACAATCGATGGACACGTTCAGCTCAAAATGTAAATTATTCGTACGATTATCCCTATGTCCAACACCAGCAACAACAACAACAACAAGACCAAATAGTACCCCACTATCATAGTTATCCACAAATTCCAAACTCTTTCCAACGTTCGTACGCCACAACTTGCCCGTCGTTCGTGACACCATCGTATCAATGGTCTCAATCCCAAAATGTCCTTCCGTGACAATATAACTATTGTACCTGTCGTAGAACGTTTAACCCTAGTGCTATTAGCCAATATCGTATTAGTCGTCCCACACTTTGGTGGACATCTTGCCCACGTTTGTCTTCCAACCAATCGACATCGACAAAAATTAGCAATTACACCAATCGAATTGATTCGCAACATCAACAACAACAACAACAGCAACAAAAATCCAAGCAACACGATCAAAAGACTCAAGTGAAGTCCTTCCTGACTACTTCGACTGCTCAACAAACTGATTTACAGCATAACATTCAAACACAAACGGATGCAATGTTGACGTCACATGACGGTTATGCGTCCTCTCAAGTATCGAATTCTCCAGTTCCTGAACCACCGCCGCCACCGTCTTCAGTGCAGCCGCTTCAGCAAAGCGTTCCACCAACCGCATTGAGATCGATATCGTTTTCAGATACAAATTATCAGCGTTGCTATTGCAATTGTTCCGTCATCGCTCCGAACAGCAATTGCGGAACGCTGACTAGACAAGATACAAACAGCCACTACCATTCCAGCCTTCACCAGAATGGAAGCTATGCAACAGGATATTCAGGTAATTATAATAATTTAGATTGTGCCAGACGTTCACTACACGCTTACAATAAACCACCCACCCCGACTATTCATTGTTGACTTTGTCAAGGACCTTGTCTAATCCGTTTTCAGCGAGCAAGTCGGAATACGAACTTTTCACTACATGACCTACTAAATTATTAATGGTGGTGAACGTTTATCATCTCTAAATTTATAATTTCTCGTCATCCGCATTAGGCTGATGAAATGATAACATTGTATCTTCAGAACAACTTATAGGCCAGCCGGAGTGCTATTTCTGGGATTCTTTCATAATATTCCAAATGATATCAAAAAATCTTCCAAACTTATTGGTTTAACCTTATTATTTTTAGGGTAAGATTGAGATGTGGTTAAAGTCGGTGTGCAGCACAATTTATTAGACTATTTTCCTTTTTAGTTAAAAACGGTGGTACTCTGGGAGAGTAGTGACGGAGTTGGCGGAAATATAAAATACCAGCTTTCACCACCTTAAGGACTGTGGCGTATAGTAATAACTCCTATGAGAAAATATCTGTATGTGTAGCAAGGCTCCACTTTCTAGCAAAAGCCGTTTCCGAAATAATAAAAAACTGGTGTATCGAGGATACGTCCGTGGGTTTTGCGTGAATACGTCCACGTTACCGGGTAATTGAAATTTACACACCTCAAGGTGTGTTATAGTATATAGAAGGGCAATTTAAGGTGATTGATTTGGCAGTTAAGAATTTTCATAGAAGTTACTACTTCTTGGCGCTCCCGGCACCGTCTCACCCGATCACATGGAGTTTCATGGGTGTCACTGGATAGTTCTTGAGAAGCTCTTTCCAACCTTATACGATTTCTACATTTCGACTTGACTTTTCTACGAGTATACGGCGACATTGTGTTAAATTTTCTTAATTTTACTTTATTATTTTAATAATACAGTATTATTATCGATTTTTAAAAAAAAAATTTGCTACACGAAAAAAGCAAAAAAAATTCCAGTCCGTCTGTCCGCCGTACGCCGTACGTCGACCGGTGTACGCAAAATTGTTTGAAGGCTCGTAGCACTCAAACCCTTTGAGCTATTTAGTTGAATTTTTTTTCGTCAGTAGACTGGGTAGGCCCCTTGAAGTGACCAAATTCTGAGGGGTGGGGTTGTGAGGGCGGAAGCGTTTTAGACGGAAAATTTTGCTTTCCAGATCTCAGCAACCGATTATGCTACAAAGCTGAAACTTGGAATTTATATAGAGCTTTGATAGTGGACCCATTTGCAAAAAAATTACCGATATGGGTTAAGGGGTGAAGGAGTGGGGGGAAAAATATTGAGTCCAAAACGCTCGAAAGCCGAGATTGAGACATTCTAAAATCCATATCTCCTAAACTGTTAATGTCACGAAATTGAAACTTAATAAACATCTGTAGGTATACTAAAAGAATAGACAGGGAAAAAAATCTTGAGTGTGGACAGTAGCGTGCGGGGGTGGGGATATGAATTTTTCAAAAACATCACGTCTCATATCTCAAGGACAGTGTAAGATAGGTGCTCAGAATTTTTAATGGAAGTAGTAGACCCCTATCTGAAAAAAAAATTTAGAGGGTGAGGGTGTAGAGAGTGAGGTTGGGGGAGGGTGAAAAAGAAAATGTTCCGATTTGCAGATCTCGAGAACCTATAATGATATACATCTGAAACTTGGTATTTGGATAGACATGTTGTAGTAGCATATTGGAAAATAGGGGGTGGGGGATGTTTTTGCTATCTTTAGAACGGCTTACGCTAGAATATTGAAACTCGGTACGTATATGTATATCAATCATCAATCATAATTTAGGTAAAAAACATTTCAAATAGCCTTTGGCATTCGAAAGGGGGGGGGGGGGCGAAAAAAATGATCAGTGAAAATGGAATGCATATATTTTTGCGAGTTTCGTCATATATAGTAGGTCGTCCCAAATATTGAATTCATTTTTATTCTACCGCTGCTTCGTATAAATACCTAGAAAGTGATTTCAGGATTTTTTGAAATTCGACCCCTAAGAGGGTGTAAGAGGTTGCATACTTTTTCTGCCGTATTCCCCAGGTTTGATCGATATCGAATATCTTTTCACTTTCATGGGCTTGCGTAATAATCGCCTAAAATTTTTTTTAAGTTTTTTCCTTTTTCAGCCCCTAAGAGCGTATAAAAGGATTGAACACGTTTTCACGAATTTTATCATATCTTTTAGAAGTGATAAGAAATTGAATTGGTTTTTACTTTCTCTCGCTGTCTTCATATTTATCTATTAACTCCTTTCAGGATTTTTGGATGTTCAACCTCCAAGTGGGTGTGTTTCACAGATTATTACATATTAATTAGATCTGATGATATATCGTATTCATTTTTACTTCCTAAGATCTCCCATATAAGCGCCAAAAAGTCAATTTCAGAATTTTTAGATATTCAATTCTAGGGAGTGTAAGGGGGTGTAAGGGGGTTGTATGCTTTTCAAAGCTTCGACATATTTTTTAGGTTTGATGGGTTATTAGATCGCTTTTCACTTCCGCAGACTTTTTATATAATCGCCTACAAACTCATTTCTCAATTTTTGGATATTCAACCCCAAGGGTTTGCATAATTTTCGCCATCCCTTAGTTCTGATGAAATAGAAAATGGGTTATTACAGCATTTGATGTAATGACTTAAAAATGAATTTCGCCATTTTTTGAATTTCAAGAACCAAGGGGGTATGAAGGGTTTGCTCACGTTTTCACAAATTCGTTAAAATTCTTCGTGTCTCATGAGATATCAAGTTGCTTCTTTAAAAACCTGTTTCACAACTTTTTCGAAACCAAGTGGAAGTAATGGGTTTGTATACGTTTTAACAATTCGTCATATCTCTTGAATCTGATAAGGCAACAAATTCGTTTTTACTTCTTTGGGCTTTTAGAGTTCATTATATACCGAAATCCGAATAGTCTACACTCGAGGTTTTTCAATATTTAATCGGCTAAAAATCTCTATTTTAAATATTTTTATTTTAAGAAGAAAATTAATTTTCCCAAAAATCTAATAATCTCGAAATAACTCATGATATACTCCGACTTTGACCGCTCCCGAACTTTGACCCGAAAAATAATAAAGTTTCGCGCAAACCATTGGCAGATTTTTTAGCTTTGGTTGGTTTGGTTGGTTTACGTGGTGGCCCGTCTGCCAAAGACAGGGCCAATTAGCACAGGAAGCGTCGTTTTAATACCACAACTCTCCCCCCCCCCTCTCTCAAATCCGTTTGCTGCCTGTCCGTCCGTTTGCACGAGAACTCAAAACGCATTGGCCTAGAAAGTTGAAATTTTGTTACTACCTGTAAAATGGAAAAGTATTGCTAAGTTCGTTAATGGGGGATATCCTTCCAGTCCTTCGAGTACCGCACATACAAGAGCCCTTAAGAGACGTATTAACGATTATCGGTCGAATGCTTCAAGGTAAGAACTTACAATTTTGCACCCATAAACTTTCCAATATTTGAAGCTTAAAATATGGTACAAATTGAACAAGTCCTTCATATAGCAGTCTACAAAAGTCCTTCAAAAATGAAGGAAAGTTGCAAAATCCACAATAACTCAGGAGCGCGTTAAAACAATAAGTAAAAATTGTATTATACATGAATTACTTACTTACTTACTTAATTAGTTTTGTGTCATAAGCAAGACTGAGTTGCTATCCTACAAAAGTCCTTAAAACACGTGTTAACCAATATTGAACGATAACTTCAGAACGCTTTAAGCTACAACTTTTAAATTTTGTATGCGTTAGTTATATAATTAATTCTTCTGACATGCTGCAATTTACTGCAACATCTGTACAAGGACGAAAACTGCATGCATCAATTCCAGATTCATTGCACACTTTGAAAGTGCTTAGTCGCGTATGAATGATCAGCGCTAAGGTTGCGCTATAGAGGGAGTGTGTAATACACACCACCTAGACATGAACGTAATAAAATATAAAGAGGTACTATCCACAAAATTTTATATTTTATTGCGATAACAAGACAATAATTCATCCGCTCTAATGGGTGAAATTTTTCACCCCTTCAGCGGAACAGTACTGTAGCTCGCAGTGTATCTACCTTTGGAGTTTATACCCTTGGAGGCCCTTACATATCAAAAATTCAGAAAAATCGTCAAGCCAAAACCCTCGACAACCTTTGGCCGACGTTAACATTGCTTTTCTAAATTAGCATTTCTTTCATACTTCTTTCAACGTCGAAAAAAGAGAAAGGTACCTACTTCGTATATATGTAGCTTTTTTCTGAGTTATGATTTACCAGGGGAACGAAATGACTCAGTTGCGAAAGTGACAAACTGCCGAGCAATTTATTTACAAAAGTTCGCACATACTTTTGCTAGTGACAGGGAAGAAATTGGGGTTCTCGGAAAAGGAGCACATTGGGTTATTAAATTGTGGGGCGACACGATAGAGAAGCTTCCGGGAACATGATGTACCGATGGTGGTGGTAAGAAGATCAATTCCGAAATATTTGGTGTTGAAATTTACGCCGACAATTTAATACTCATAGTCTACTTAAACGTTAGCTTAAGAATTTTTGCCCGAATTTCGGAATTTCAAGAAGCAGAAGGACGTAGAGTTTTTAACATTAAGATTTCCCATTCACCTCCTTTTTTCACTCTTTCCAGGCTATGATGGACGTAATCGCCTTACAGACGAGGAGGACTCTGCTTGTCCGGCTCTTCTCGAACGCGAATTCCACTCACTTCACAGGAACGTTCCGGCACTTCGGCGTGCCGGTGTCGACACAAATGCCATTAGACAGGTAAAATATAACGACACTAAACATGAAAATAACACGACTTACCTGTAAATCATTAATGCCTTGCTACGTTTATAAAAACAGCACTTTTATCCCGACGGCGGATGGGGCTGGATCGTTTGTGGCGTTGCTTTCCTTGCCCAC
This sequence comes from Beris morrisii, assembly GCA_951812415.1. Classification (NCBI taxonomy): domain Eukaryota; kingdom Metazoa; phylum Arthropoda; class Insecta; order Diptera; family Stratiomyidae; genus Beris; species Beris morrisii. Next base: position 33,915,574 of record OX638311.1, read on the forward strand.
GTACTCACATCAGGATTCCAACTGTCGTACGGACTCCTTGTTCTCTATGCCATACGACATCTGGGTCATGAAGTTGCAACGGAAACAGGTAAGGTCGCCGTTCTATTTGCAGCTTAACTCACCTGGAAGCTTAGCTCGAACGCTAATTTCTTAGCTGTCTCTCGCAAGTCTCTGCGATTGTGCACATGACGGGCAGTAATTAAAAAATCGTAATGAGCCTTCTTGTTTACAGGATGGCTTGGAGCGGTTAGCTGGTCGGTGTCGCTTATATCGTCGCCAATTATCATAGCTTTTTGTCGGCGAAAATCAACGCGATTAACTGCTGTCTTGGGCGGATTAGTGCTCGCTCTTGGGATTCTGTTTGCATCGTTTGCTACACAATTCAACCAGGTTGCCTTTAGTTACGGTAAGTCGAAATCTTCGTTGTTAATTCATTATTAAGCCAGATTCGTATTATAGTCTGTCTTGATCGGGTCTTTGGAATTCATTAAAATATTTCCAGGGGCTTACAAATATTAGCAGCAGTAATGACTCTGCAAGTCTAGCGTCTAGTCTACCAATCCATGAGCAATAGGAAAAATTCGAAAACTTCATCTAAGAAAACAATAAAACGCAGCCTTGTCTATTGGGTATTTCTTATAGCATACCCAAGAATTCTACGAGCTGAGCTACATATTTGTGTGGTATGTGGTACGCATGAGAGTTATGCATCGAGCATGGGTCCCATGTACAGGGTGGGCCAAATACAAGTTTCTTTTTAAAAATTCAATAAAATGAACAAAATTAAATTTTTTTTCATGTATTATGGCTTTATTAATAAGAGTAAACATTCCCATTAATGATGGAACACAACTTCGTTCAAGTGGCTGCCTCGGCTGGCTGCGCAGTAGCGCATTCTGTCACTCCAATTTTCCAAGACCTTGTTGATCATTTCGGGCTGTAGCTCACAGATTGCTTGGAAGATATTGGCCTTAAGTGCTTGAATCGTTTCTAGATTGTTGGCATAACATCGGTCCTTCACGGTTCCCCACAAAAAAAAATCCAAAGGGGTCAAATCGCAGCTCCGAGGCGGCCAATTGACATCGCCAAGACGGCTGATAACACGATTTGGGAATTTGGTGCGTAAAAGATCGATTGTGGCATGGGCTGTGTGGCATGGCGCGCCATCCTGCATGAACCAGAGTTCGTCCAAATCCATGTGTTCAATTTCAGTAAAAAAAAAGTCGGATAACATGGCTCTGTAACGTTCACCGTTGACCAAAACGTTGTTCCCAGCCTCATTTTCAAAGAAAAATGGTCCAATGATGCCACCACTCCACAATCCGCACCAAACTGTCACTCTCTGTGGCTGCATTGGCTTCTCGACAATAACGTGCGGGTTTTCTGGGCCCCAGATGAGGCAATTTTGTTTGTTAACGTAGCCGCCGAGATGAAAATGCGACTAGTCAGAAAAGATGATTTTTCGCCCAAAATCGTTGTCCAATTCAAGCTGCTCTAAGGCCCAAATTGCGAAGCGATAACGAAGCGGATGGTCGAGCGCCTTCAATTGCTGAGTCAATTGAACCTTGTAAGCGAATAATCCGAGATCTTTGTGCAAAATTCTCCTCAGGCTAGTGCGTGAAATGTTGAGCTGTTGGATCGACGGCGAGTTGATGTTCGTGGAGTGAGTCTCACACTCTCGGCTACAGCAGCTACATTCTCGTCTGTGCGCACCGTACGACGACGGGGGCCATGAGTGTTATCCACTAGCATGCCAGTCTCACGAACTTTTTGCACAAACTTGCGTACAGCAGGCGCGGTGGGAGCTTCATTTCGCCCAAAACTTCTTTCCAAAAAACGCACTGTTTGGGCTACACAGCACTCACTTTGGAAATAAGTTTTCAATATTTCCCAACGTTGTTCAATCGTAAAGCGACTCATTTCGTTCCGCGGAGGTATGATACTGACTTTCTGTCAATATTTCGAGCGGGAAACAGCTTTCAGTGTCAAAATAACCTATGATTTAAGAAGAAACCACTAGATGGGCCACCCTGTACTATGCGACTGACAACCTAAAAAATAACGTTCCAAATACCATTCTGGTTATTTTATCTCAACATCAAACGCTTTCCGAACTTCTATCTAAAAAATAATAAAGCTGCGCCCAGACTGTTGGCAGATTTTGTTTTATTTATTTACGTATTTGTTTCAATTTGTATAAACACGTAAGGGATAAATATCAACTCAAAAATCAAAAAATTCTGAAACCGAATTTTAGGCGATTAGGTATATAATTGCCTAAAAATCGGTTAATGTAAAAAACAATCTTATATCTCATCGGACCTAAGAAATATGTCGGAATTCATAGGAACGCACACAATAATTTTACACCTTCTTAGGTGTTGAATATCGCAAAATCCTGAAATTAATTTTTTTGATCATTATCATGTCCAGTAAATTAAGTTTATCTCGTAACGACTTTTGTGTGGATATACCTTTGTGTGGATATACCTTTTCTATACCTACTACGTTATCATCGAACACCATGGCATAATTACATTTTATTAAAGGATCTGGTCAGTAATGAAAATTTTCTCACCTTGCTTTTCGCCATTAAATTATTCATCCCTGAAGGCTAGAAATATGGTTGACATTTTAATTAATTTGCTCCAATTTTTTTCAATTCTTTCCTTTTCATGGACCTCAACATCATGTTTAAAACATTCTCGTTATCGTCATATACATAAAACATACCCTGGACTAATATAAGGAATTGTTTTGGGCGTCGGATCTTCAATGGTACGAGAATCATCGACGGTAATGTTGGGTCATTACTTTAAAAGACGTCGACAATTTGTTGAGATGATAACAATGTCAGGAGAAGGTGTCGGAATTGCCTTGTTCTCAGTAATTCTTAAAGAAGGTGTCGGGTAAGTGTCTTTTGCTCAAATTAAATGATTTTATATTTTATGTTCGTATTCAGTCTTGGGGCTTAGGGATTAAAGTCAATTTTTACGAGCACTTGTTTTCATTCGAAATTTCACGGAAGAAAAGTGATAAGGAATTAGTTTTTATTGAAGACATCGAGGGAAAAAGACTTTGAAGACGTTTCTTACTGTGAAATACCAACAAAATGAAGATGTAAAAATGAAATTCGTTTGTTTTTCTCGTAGGAAAATGGGATGGCGACTAGGCTTGCAAGCAATTACCGGATTTATTTCGTTCAGCTTCTTTATGGGACTGCTGTATAGGCCGGCATCCTTGTATCATCCCCAGCGGAGAGCTATCCAGCACTTGAAAAACCAACGAAAAAAGGTAATTTATTTTTATGTCTATCAATTTTTTTTTCCAGAACTGAGTTACAGGAGTAGATATAGAGTTCATGATTTCCGTCTATTTTGGATGATCCCATGTGTTGACAAAGTGGAAAAGTTACACACAATTAACTACTTCGTCTGGATTTTTTTCTCTCTACTTATTGGACTATCTCAATCACTACGAACTAATTACACTTGTTGAGACAACATTGATATGTTCAAGCTGTAGCAAAAGCTAAGAGTACCTGAAGGACTCGTCCGACAGATAAGGATTCGGAATAACTCATAGGCATTTAATGTGCTGCTCTGTCGAAGGAGTCCGGCTTCTGAATATTTCTGAACTCACCTAATTATATAACATTTGTAGTCGTGCGTTTCTTAAGAGCTAGCTTAAGTGGTGCTTTAAGCTAAAACCTCATTCGCTAGGTTTATCTACATTACTCTGCAACTTTCAAGCATTTCAAGTGTACGCCTGAGAAATTTCCAAGATTACCAAGAAAATTTATAGATCCATGGAAGACTTATTTCCAAGTTGTTTTTATTGAGTTAGACAAAAATTACTTTTGCATTCAATTAGGATCAGATACACATATAACTACATAGGTAGTTAGGAAGAGAACTTAATTTGTTCTCTTTATAAAAAGATCTTCCCTTTATAAAACAAAAAAAAGTAATTCATATTTGCGACGGCTTTAGAAAATGCGACAAAATAAAATATCAATTTCAGGTCGATCATAATACTTTATTATTAAAAAAAGTAACGAAAATTGAATTATTGTTCCATTTCTTTTCAGCAGTTTTTTACGTACGACTTGCAAGTTCTAATAGTCGTTAGGCAATAGATTGACTGGCGGTAACATTCGGCACATCAAAGGGATTTCACGCGTTATGTAATGCGTTGGTGTGGCCATACATAAAAAGTCCGTAGATATAATGACCAATCTGCTACTTCATCAGACCTAAGAAATATGGCGAAATTCGTGAAACTGTGTACAACCACATTACATCCTCTGGGGATTTATAAAATTAGCTTATGCGATTACGTAAAAAGCGTGGAAATGATAGAACCAATTTCATATCTCATCAGATCTTAAAGATATGGCAAAATGTGTCAAAACGCTTGCAGCCGTACACATTACACCTTCTTGAAAGAAGAATTTCAAAAAATAGGAGTAATATGTTGATATGTTATCAGACCTATGAGATATGGAAAAAAATCGGCCAACAGTCTGGGCTCAACTTTATTATTTTATGGGTAGAAGTCCGAAACGTGTTTAATGCTGAGATGTGGTGCAGGTTGCTATGCGACTGACAACCTAAAAAATAACGTTCCAAATAGCCTCCTGGTAATTCCTTAGGTTCCATAGTCACCTACACCGCATCACCTTTTTTGGGATGTCTCTATAGTAGCTCTATACAGTTTTCAATTTTTAGCTTTCTATCCTTTGCGGCTTTCGAGAACATAAAATCAGATTTTTTTCATTTCCACCCCCTCCCACCATCATTCAATACACCCAAATTTTCTCCGTTAGAGGTCTACTGTTCCTAACTTCTGTAAAATTTTCAAGATCATATCTGATACGGTTCCTGAGATATAAAAATTTATTTTTTTTAAAAATGACTGTTCCCCCATTTCCGCGCTTCACCTCCTCCCTCAAAAATTTTACATTTGGTAGACTCTACTGGTAATGCCATATACAGAAAAAAAATTTTATCTTCCTGGCACAATTGAGTCGCAAGTTATTGTAATTCAAAGTTTTTCACCCCCACCCCCATACCTTACCACCCCCCCTTAAAAATGTTAACCCTTTTCTAATCTTCTAGTATCTCTTAAGAAAACTACAAAGTTTCAGCCATCTGACATCAATCGTTCGGGAGATATGGATTTTATGCCTCAAATACATGTTGGGCCAACCAAAGCAAATGCGTCCAAGCGCCAACATGTGGACAGTCCACTTGTGTGCGTTGGCTATCACTTGTCGGCGCTGGTGGTACTTCGCCGCTGTGTCGGTTTTTCGTCACAAGTGAAAGGGATTTGTGAACGCTTGGCCAATGGCGTACACATGTTGGCTAGCCGCTCAGTCATCGTTTGGAACTCATGAACGTCAGACATCCGTATATGTTGATATAATTGTTGCAGGAAGCCATTAAATTAACTGCTGCTGCAGCAATTATTTCCTCGTTTGCGTCCATCACACGAAATTCACGTTGAACACCACACAATTGACAGTTCACACTGAACACCTGACAGCTAAAGTCAAACAAATCATGGCCAACGTGTGGATGGCAGCACTTGTGCACGGTGGTGTTGGCCTGCACTTGTCCGACTTCGCGCTGGCCTACGTTGGCCCAACATGTAATTGGGGTATTAGAATGTTTCAATCCCGGCTTTCAAGCGTTTTGGGCGCATTGTTTTCGCCCTCATTCGCACACCCCTAGACCCCTATCTACCAATTTTTTGCAAATGGGTCTACTATCATAGTACTACATAAGTTCCAACTTTAAGCCTCCTAGCATAAGCGGTTCCTGAGATCTAGAAACCAAAATTTTTCATCTAAAACGCTTCCCCCTCCTTCCTCCTTACACCCCACCCGCTCCAAAAGATACAACTTTGTAGGGGTTTACTCATTCTACCTACCATAAACATTTCAACTTAATATCTCAAGAGGTTTGTGAGCTACGCACCTTTAAACGGTTTTGCGTACGTCGGACGGCATCTACGGTGGACAGACGGACATTTTTTTTTTTGCTTGGTTTATTAGTCCTAAAACGTGAAAATACAAAATTTCAGGGTAACAAATTTTTTTGAAATTTCATGTCGATAGCAATACTTTATTATTAAAAAATTATAAAATAAAAATTGTGAAAACATGTGCAACCAAAGCGGGTACCCTTGGGAATTGAATATTTATAAATCCTGAAATTAATTTTTAGATGATTATATGGAAAGCCCAAGGAAGTAAAAACCAATTCGATATCTTATCAGATGTATATTGGCATTCGAGAAAACATATGCAGCGACGTAAAGGCTTAGGGAAGTTAATATCACCCCTGAGAATATCAAAAAATCTTGGAGTCGGTTTGTAGGCGATTATGTAAAAAGACCGTGGAAGTAAAAACCAATTCGATTCTTATCAGACCTAAGAACTATGATGGAATTTGTGAAAACGTGTACAACCCTTCTACACTCTTGAATAACGAAAAAAATCTTTATACAGTTTTTAGGCGATTATATAAAAGCCTGCCGAAGTAAAAAATTATTCGATACCTAATCAGACCTAAAGTCTACGTTGAAATTCATAAAAGGGCCTGTAGCCACATCAGGGATTAAATATAAGAAAATTTTGAAAACGGTTCTGCCTATTTACCGCAAGAAACCGTAGAAGTAAAATTAATTCAGTATTTCAGAAGACCTAGCAGATATGACGAAATTCGTGAAATTGTATCCACCCCAGTTTACCTGACCATTTTTTGCCATCTCAATATGCCAATGGATAAATGATTTGTTTACCTAAATTTCTTTTTTAGTACACCCCCCGTGTTTCAAGTGTCTAGCATAAGCCATTCTCGATAGAGAAAAGATACCCAACCCCGTACCTACTATGTTTAAACTCAAACTCAAACAATATTTATTTATAATAATTAAAAATGCATTAACAGAGCAAAAATGTTTTAGAGATTAGACTTATCATCTTAACAGCTAAGTTGTAAAAATTAAAGCACTAGGCAATGAGGAAAAGGAAATGATAGGAATTTATATAATAATTTGCCAAGGAAAAGTAAAGAGAAAAAAAACCTTGCCTGTTTAAACTTAAGCTACTTAAAACTAACTTAGAAGTTAAAACTAACTTAGAACACTATGTTTAAAATCAAGCATAAACCTCGTACCGCTTCAGCAAAAAAGTGTCAACGCGATAAGGGTTAACCTAGAGTACTTACGCACTTGTGTACTATGGAGCCATCAGAAGGAGTAAAAAGGTACAAGGTATTTCGCTAGAAACCTTCTTGTGGTGAGACTTTAAGCAATTTCGTGATTCTCAACATAACATTTCAGATTTTACCTTTTATTTCCGTTTACGTCTTAGAACAACATAAAAGGATCAAACTTGTCTTCTGGCACCGCAAAAATTTTTTAATCAACATTTTACTTGTATAATTACATTATTTATATTACCGACTTTTAACTTACTAGCGCAAACACTTCGTGGATAGACGATTTACTCGAGTCGAGCGATTTGAATTTATGACCAACTCCTGGAATTAATTATCTACGTAGAAATTTTTGGTATGATTTCCTGTTCAATTTCTTTTCGCAGTTCCCGAACGAGCACAGCATTCGGTCATTTTACAATCTTCTGATAAAAATTAATTACAAATTTTAAGAATTTAATAGAAAATTTAATGACATCGCCCGACTTTACGGGCATTTATAAAGACAATTAAATTTTTTCCCCGGTATGAAGAAAAAGCCTCCTTTGAGAAACGCCTCTCCATTTTACTGTTTGAAGCTACTGCCGGAATTTATGGTTATGATTTTTTAATATACGAACCAGGATCCGAATTCTCCCTTATTTTAGTGATAGGAGCCTGAGTCTTGTTGTAAAGGACAATAAAACTGTCGTACTACATAAGTAATCGCCTTATGTACGGAACATTGCAGATTGTAGGTTTCAAGCGTATGAAAGGTTCCCGACTTTACGAGATGCCGTGCAAATTAAAAAGCTGCTTTGCCTTGTTGAATTTTCATTGAGTGGTAAGGATTTATGTTTAGTACCTTGGACGGAACATAATGTCAGATATAAAGTGAAACATTAGCTTAGCCCTCTGACCATGGAACCTTCTTTGATTTAATGCCGAAACATCAGTACATTTGTAGTTTTTTGTTGCTTGCAAGTACCAATAATTAACAAAGAAGTTTATAAGATTCTGGGAATTAGAAACTAAAGCTTTCTCTAAAATACAACAGAACTTCGATTAAACTGCAATGGTGACCTGACTTCTGACGAAAGTTCAAAAGTATACCTTTTCACGAATTCCGACATATTTCTCTTTTCGCCAAAAGTAACCACTTAAAGATTTACCCAAGTTACCCTCCAACAATATTTTAACTTAATATCTAAACGGGTTTGCAAGCTACGAGCCTTCTAACACTCATTAAGAAGGGGTCCTGGGGTATTTGAAATGGAATACGGGAAAAGTCAAAACTCAAAATCAAAAAATTGTGTTTACTTTATTATTTTATAGTGAAAGGGAAAGTTTTTAAATCGAAAATTTGACAATTTTAGGTATTTCAGGTACCACTAGTTGTACCCCTTTTGGACCGATTTTCTTCTAAATGGGTTCATTGAGTGAATGGCCTAAATGAAGATTTTCCAATTTTATATCTCAAAAGCGGCTAATGTTAAAAATTTGAAATTCGGTACGAAAATATTAGTTCTATTTTAATTCTAGAAATATAATTTTTGACAGAAATAAATCGGTGACATAGAAGAGATGTAGGACGAAAAGTGGACATCATTATATCATAGGATTTACTTACGCTAAAAATGTGAAATTTTAAGTGTGTTTAAATCTGTAATTTTTTGGATAAAAAATTTTTTTAACATTTCTTGTCAGGTGCGTTGGTTGTGGTAAAATGCCCTATGTTTTCGAAGGCCTTCCACCTATTTCCTCTCAGGTTTTACTAGTGGTACATTATGTTTATGCCCAAGAATAGTATTCTTTTTGGATGTATACCTCCTATGAAGAGGAGGGGGAAGGGGTGTGGACGTACTACCAAATCTTTTGTAACGAAAATTGGTTTTTTATATCACGGAAACGGTTTATCTAAAAGCGATGAAACTTTATAAGTCTACATAGTAGTGATGGGTCGGTCGCGAACGATTCGGTCGAAATGACCGGGTCAGTACTATGACCGAATTAACTCGAGCCATGTGAAATGAAACAAGTCGTTCAATCGGTCACTAGAAAAAATATTCTACGTCTCGTATCATACCCGATGTTGATAGTCGTACAGCGCCAAAAGTTTCTCTTCGTGTCGGTCTGTCTGTACTGTACTCGGTGCTCGGAGGTAGCGAATGATTACATTAAAGACACTTTAGGGGAAAATGCGCCAAGAGAAAATCGAAATTGAAACTTAACAATTTTTCTGTGTTGAATTTACGAATTCAAAGAACATTCAAATTCAATCATTAACCGTAAACTCTCTATAAATTCCATAGAATTGTTTTTTTTTTCTCGAATTCTTAAACCGACCTTCGAGTTCGATTTAAACTGTCTAAAGTCTAATCATATGCTGACTTCGAAGTTCGAATACCGACCGACCAGCCAACAGCGACCACCGAAGACCGACCGACTTGAAAAGTCGAGTTAATAGAAGCTTTTTCAAGTGACCGCTGACCGATCGACCGACTTGTTATTTTTCGCATGTCGTGAGTTATTTCGGTCGGTCGGTCATTTCGACCGAATCATGGAAGTGATCGAAGTGACCGAAATTACTCAAATGAGTCATTTCGGTCACTTCGGTGTTCGGTCACTTCCATGATTCGGTCGGTCGGTCAATTCGGTCAGCGGTCACTGGAAAAAGCTTCTATTAACTCGACTTTTCGAGTCGGTCGGTCTTCGGTGGTCGGTATATTCGAACTTCGAAGGCAGCGTATGCTATGACTTGAGACACTTTAGGGGGATAATGCGGTAAGAAAAAATCGAATTCGATGGTCGGTTTTCGAGGAAAAAGATCAATTCCAATGATTACATTTTTGGAATTTATAAAGAGTGCATGGTTAATGAATGAATTTGAAAATTCTTTAAATTCGTAAAATCAGTAAGAAAATTGTTTGGTTTCGATTTCGATTTTCTCTTGTCGCATTTTCACCCAAAGTGTCTATAATTGAATTATTCGCTACCTTCCAACACCGAGTACCGACCGACACGCAAAGTCGAATAGAAACTTTTGGCGCTGTACGGCTATCAACATCGGGTACGATACGAGAATATTTTTTCTAGATCTAATAATTGAAATAAATTATACTGTTCGCTACTAGATGTCAATGAAATAAAAGCGCCGGAAATTTCAAAAAAATTAAAATATTGGCAAGAAATTACATGCACACAACACAACAAAATATAACTCACACAAAATTTCCCGAGCACAAACGAACTGAACGAACGTTTGAAAATTTTTAATTGTCAAATATTTCGCTTCGGATAAAAGGGTACCCTACCCTTAAAAACCAAACCTTAACGAAACTAAGCGCCATCTGTTAGTGACTACTGCAAATGTCCATTCCGCCCATGAACACAGTTCTGAAAAACGAACGAAATATTTCGTTGCAAAGAATGAACGAAATATTAATTATTTTTATATGGGATTTGATAATTCATTTCGTTTCGCTCGGAACACAGTACTAGGCTTAAGTAAGAATAACTGTCAGAATCAGTATGCCAACATCGAAAAACTACAAACAGACATAGAAACCCAGCATGCAAAACGTCCCAGCAGGTAAAGTTTCGTATACTTTACGTCAAACGGACCCGTGTAAATGTACGCAGAAGCCGCAACGACAAAAAAACGTACCGTTTTCAGGTATAAACAACTAAAATATTATACGTAGAGTCCACGTAAATATTCCACATATAGTGCTCGTACAAACTATACGCTTAAACATATATGTATAGCAACCGCAAATATCGTCCCAAAAATTTTAACATACATGGGGTTATACGACTTTTATACGGTTTCATTTCGACGTATAATATAAAACTTTACCTACTGGGAAATAATTGAAATTCGAGATTACAAGTGGCAGTCCTGTGCGAACGAGCGCAGGCTCAGAAATAGAGTGATGCCCGACTGCGCAGTTGTATTGAAGCGCAGTCAAAGTTTCTATTGTAGGCATCGGCATACAATCGTGTGTGTTCTAAACACTGAGCTGCGCAGTTTGCGGTCGAAGTCGGTGTTCTGTTTAAACCATTAGGCCTGAATTTGGAATGTATGGCTTGTTTAAGACAATTGATTCGTCTGGGGAATGTTTATAGAGAGAGTGTAGCGTGGAGTACGTCTCTCGCTTCCGTTTTCGCGTGAATGGTGGATCTGTTTATCCGTATTATTCGGTACTCCCAATAATTAAAACAAAAAAGTGCATAGGAAAACAAAACTTAAACTATACAAAACAATTATAAGACCTGGGCTATGCTATGGCAGCGAAACGTGGACATCAACTCAGGCGTCCGAAAAATTAATTAACGCCTTTGAAAGAAAAGTACTCAGAAGAATCCTCGGACCTGTGACAGAAGACTCGATCTAAAGAATACGATACAATAGAGAATTGTATGCCAACTTTGATAATCCAGAAGTATCGATCCTCATATTTCACTGACCGATCGACCGACTTGTTATTTTTCGTATGTCGTGAGTCATTTCGGTCAGTCGGTCATTTCGACCGAAATGACTCAAATAACCGAATCTTTTTAATCGGTCACTTAAACGAAATGAGTCGGTCATACTGGGTTAATGAAATAACCGATTTATGCCATCACTAATCCATATATACATTATGCGAACGTTTAAAAACGACATCAAAATTCAAAATAGCACTATCAAGAGACACTAAAATTTTTGTTGTTGTCGACACTAAAATTGTAATATTGTTGTTGAAGGGAACTACTCCTGTAATGGCCAAATACAAAAGTCGATAAATAACTGACCATTTTCGAAATCTGATCTCCTGGTCGTGATGGGTTTCTTAATAAAGTCCTGTTTGTTTGTGCATTGATAAATATTTCACCCTTGGGAACGATTCCACATACAGATTTCCTCCTTTTCCTCGTGTTTTACGGCATTTCTTGATCCCCAAGGATTCTGACGCTTTTTGGCTGACAACGATATACATATATATTCGTTCAATTAGATTTCGCTGGTGTAGAAGCAATCGAGCCAGTAAGTAGAATCTGAAGAACCCTTGCAGCAGTTTTTCTTGACTCTTGAGAAGGGGGAGTTTATAGAATGTATTTTCTAAAAAATCGAAATGCTTTGGTAAAATGCTGGAGCAACTTGGGGTTCATCAGCGAAATGACGTGGTGTAATCAGCCTCTTTCTTGGTGTAATTGTCCTTATCCTCGCGATGGAGACATAATTTCACCAGTGATGTTGATGCATGACTAACGATTCATCTACTTGTTTCTCCGACAAAACAGCCCTTGGGCTACTTTAGGCTTTTCAATTTCAAATCCTATACTATGCAAAAGCAGTTCTTCCAACATTAACTCCTTTTTTTTAATTTCATTTCAGGTGAAGGAAAAGAAAACTCACGTAAGGACACCGAAACCTCCTTTCATAGACTTTACACCGTTCAAATCATCTACCGTAAGGATGCTTATCATCACATCATCGGTATCAGCCTTCGGAATATATTCACCAATCTTTTTTATGGTAATTTATTCGAACCGATATCCTGTTGCTTTGATATCCTTTTTCAAAGTTTTATACCATATATATATATATTCCCTAAATTCGTACATCCTAATGCTCTTATACAGTATGGGAAAAGAGCCTCATTTTCACATAGTGTATAAAATCACCTGATCAATTTTTATTTCTCTCTTTTTCGTAGTCACTTCATGGATTTCAAGAGGGCTACGATGTACAGGATCTAGTGCTATTGCAAACATTTTTAGGCCTATCGATAGCCCTCGGTATCGTTTCGAGTGGGTCAATCATAAATAAAACATGCCGCCTTGGCTATAGGGACATCTGTATATCAACGCAATATGTATGCCAGGTAAGTGAAACGGAAGCCATTCGTCCGTATACCTTTTAATAGTGACGGACATTCATCTGATAAGTGACGATTTGTAGTCGAATCGAAAAGGTTTCTATGGAATCGTAGCGAAAAATTGAGGAAAAAAACTGAAAAAAAAAATAAATCTGTAACCAATAATGTTTCGGGATGAAAACAATTCGATTACGATCCGGTATGTCATGTAATTTTATTTTTATTGATAACGTTGGATTTAATTTAATGGAATATAAAAGTGGATACGAAATAAATTGTGAAAAGAAATCGTGCAACGTTCATGCGTAATATAATTTTAGATACGATTATTTCTTACGATAAATTTCAGCCAGGCAATTGAGCACGATTTACCAGCAGAAATAGTTCATCGTAAAACACTAGTGAGTTTGGCCAAACATTCCCAGCTTTTGCCATGGGGACAATGAGGCCATAGTACGGATATGAGACTGCTCTGTGGTCTCGAGAAAAGTTTCAATAATTATCCTAGAGCAGGATACAGATTATTTCGGAATTGAAACGAAATCTATTGTTTGCCCACTGGGCTGTACTACGTAACTTCAGAGTTTGCTATTCAACAAACCAAAAATAGAACGACAGTGCGAATTTGTTGTAGGAATATCTTTGTCCGGCTTATACCAAGAACACAATCATGCGATATTACGAATCTTAAATAAAAATCAGACAAAAAGATGTTGATATCGTTGGTTCCTAATTCCGCCAGGAAACCCTACTGACTGTTTATTACATTTTTTCGCTCAATATCGAAGTCATGCCGTGCCGCAAAAATTTAAATAAGGAGTGAGTAAAGCCCTGCTGGGTAAGGAATAGATGACAATCACGTGTTTTTGAGGCATTGATTTTCATTGTAAATACTTTTTTCTCTTTCAAAATTTTCCGTTCTGCTTTAGAAGAACACAATGAATCTGATAACAATGGTACGGCAAACACGATAACCAATATTCAGTTGTGATTGTGTGAAACCACTACAACTTTAATTAAATATAGGGACAGAGGAGTGTTTATTTAAACTGATGTGTGGGTGTTAGTATTATAATCATCAACATCAAATATCTTCTGTTCTTACCTTCAACCCTAAGTATCAAATCCTAAGTATCAAATTGCAGACATGAGACGCGTAATAATTAATTTTGCTCCATCTAAACGATGGAAGTGCCTAGAATCAAATCCACTGTTATGTGCATACCCTAGCAACTCGAAGCGCTTATCAATGGCACTCAAGTTTCCAGAAAACACTTTAATCTTCCAATATTTATTTAGAAAAGAGTAGAAAGTTTTACACACTTCACGTATATTCTATAGATACCACCGAATGTGCTCGAAATTTCTGAAGTGAACACACGCAGTATAAAAGCGCGGTTAGTACACTGTGATCAATTTTCCTCCGAAAATGAAACGATCTGTTTTGCTAGAAAGCTACCGAGTGATTTTCATTCAGAACTAAAAAGGAAATGGTGTATAATGTTAAGGAACACGAAAAAATCTAATCTCAGAATTGATTATGCTAAGAAGCTGAAATGTGGAATTTATATGTAGTGGAGCAATTTTCTAAAAAAAAAACGGTCGGTATGGGATGGAGGTGTGGAAGTTAAGAGCGAAACAATGCGTCCGAAGCGTTTGGAAGCCGCGTTCGAAATATTCTGAACGGTCTATACCATAAGGTTGAAACTTCGTGATTGTTTCTAGATATTTCTAGGAGAATACTTCGGAAAAAAAACTTCGAAAAAAATCAGTGTCGTGCAGGGATGAGGGGTGAAAACCTTTATATTACGATATCTCATGAAACAAGAAAAATTAAATTCGGTTTGTGTATATAGCTGAGAAAGGGGAGTTTGTGGAATATAAAATTTTTTAGGGTGATGATCGAGCATAGCAGGAGGGGGGGGGGGTTGGAATTTTTCTAAAAAAAGCCTCTCATATCTGAAGAACAGTTTAAAATAACATCTTAAAATTTATACGGGAGGGAGGACTGATGTTATGATAAAAACATGTTGGGGATGAGGGTAGAAGAGCGATACTAAGGTGCGAGTAGAAGGGTGGATTTGACTTTTATATCTCGGGAAATAGTACTGAACTGAAACTGAATAAGCTGATAACTGAAACATGGGATTTACTTTTATGCGTTCTTCAGAAAAATTTCTATAAAGTGAAGTTTCCATTTTTTTACTTTATTATTTTTTAATAATAAAGTATTGTGATCGACCTGAAATTTCAAAAAAATTTGCTACCCTGAAATTTTGTATTTACGCATTTTAATACTAGTAAACACCAAAAAATCAACAAAAAAAATGTCCGTCTGTCCGCCGTAGACGCCGTACGCCGTCCGCCGTAGACGCTGTCCGCCGTACGCAAAATCGTTTGAAGGCGCGTATCTCCCAAACCCGTTGAGATATTAAGTTAAAATTTTTATGGTGGATAGATAGCGTTTTAGACGAAAAATTTTGGTTTCTAGATCTCAGGAACCACTTATGCTAGGAGGCTGAAACTTGGAACTTATGTAAAACTATGATAGTGGTCCATTTTGAAAAAAAAGATCGATAGTGGTGAAGGGGTGTGGGAATTGGGGGAAAAACAGTGAGTCCGAAACGCTTGGAAGCCGGTATTGGAACATTGTAAAAGCCATATCTCCTGAACGATTGATGTCAGAATGTTGAAACTTTGTGATTGTCTTTAGGGATACTTGAAGATTAGTCCACGGGGGGGGGGGGGGGGGGTGTAGTGTGGATATGGCGGGTGAAAACCTTTGGATTACAATATCTTCCGAACCAATTACACCAGGAAGATACAATTTGGTTTCTGTTTATGGGATCACAAGTTGAGTCTACTGAATTTAAACTTTTTGAGCGGAGAGGTGGAGCACGGAAGTGCGAGGTAGCAGTAGAGTAATAAAAACTAAAAAAAATTTGGATTTTCATTTGTGTACAAGGATGGAGTAAAAAAATGTCCGTAAAAAGGGTTTTTCCCACATTTTCACGAATTTCGTTAAATCTTTTAGACTTCCCGAGCTATAAAATCAATTTTACTACCACGGCCTCTTAATATAAGCGCCTAGAAACTTTTTTCCAAATTTTTCGATATCTAACCCCTAAGGGGGTGTAAGGCGGTTATGTATCATACTTTTTCACGAATTCCGATATATTTCTTAGGTCTAATGACCACAATGGATCCACAGTGATCTCTCGTGATGGACTGGGGCACATTACTTTAGTCCACCCTTCTCAACCTAACCTAGGTCTAATGACATATAGAATTCACTTTCACTTCTAAATGCTTTGAATATAGTCGGGGAATAAACCGATTTAAGTATTTTTTGATATTAAACCCCCTGGGGAGTAAGACATTGTTCACGTTTTGACGAATTCCGAATTTTTTGTAGATATAATGAGATCAAATTCACTTTGACTTCTATTGAATCAATTGAAAAAACAAATACGTAAATATGTAAAGAAAATTTGCCAACAGTCTGAGCGCAACTTTATTATTTTATGGGTAGGAGTCCGAAACGTGTTTAATGCTGAGATGCGGTGTAGGTTACTATGCGACTGACAGCCTAAGGAATACCCAGAAGGCAATTTGGAACGTTATATTTTAGGTTGTCAATCGCATAGTAACCTACACAGCATCTCAGCATTAAACACGTTTCGGACTTCTACCCATAAAATAATAAAGTTGCGCCCAGACTATTGGAAAATTTTTTAATTCAACAGTTGACTACATTTCCACGAATTCCAATTCATCCCTTAGATCTGATTAGATATCTGTTAAGTTATTATTTCCGCGAGCTTTTTATTATTATTATGCAATCGTCCAAAAACCATTTCAGGCTTTTTCCTTTTTACCTTTAAGAAGGTGTAAAAGTGTTGTACACGTTTTCACGAATTCCACCATATCTCTTAGGATAGACAAAATGTGGAATTGATTTTTACTTCCTCAGTCTTTCTATACATGCAATCGCATGAAAATTTATTTCAGGATTTTTTTGATATTTAACCGCATGGATATGTAAGGGAGGGGTGTATAAGTTTACAGAATTATCACCCAAACTCTTAGATTTAAGGAAATATCGAATTGGCTTTTATTTCTACGGATTTTTTATATAATCGCATGCATACTAATTTCTACCCCCAAGTGTAAAGGGGTTGCGTACGTTTTCACGAATCCCAATCAGATCTAATGAGATATAAATTTGGTTTTTACTTCTACCGGAATTTTATGTAAACGACTAAATTTCAATATCGCATTAACAGCTTCTCCATAGCAAATTTATCTATTTTTGGCACTCGTGGTTCATTACCAATATTGTGTGGTATCTATTTAACCTTGAACTGTATCATTGTATATTGTTGCAACATAATTGAGCCATATTTAAATTCAATTTTCACTCACAACAATGATTTTAATTAAACAGAATAAACTTTTACTACTTTTAGGTATGAAGTAAATGTGATTGCAATCAATGCCCCCCACAAATTCGATCAGAAATAAAAGTTACACTAATATCTAAAATTCAAAAAATTCAAACACACCATACCATCGCACTATACCCTTCAATTTGAAGATCATTACGGTCGAACACTTAATTACACTCGTAATTCTTTAAATAAAAAAAAATAGCGCAATTTTTTTTTCAGTAAAATTTGTCCTTTTTCATTAAATTGTCGTACTTGTATAGAATAACGTAAAATTAAATCGACTGGTATTTAGAATACCAACTAGTTCTCGTATGTGACTAATTTATTGTAATATGTTTACAAATTATACGTACAGTTTTTGATACCGAGCAAAACACGCTTTTAACTTTACTTGTTTCGTATCTCGAAACTTCAGCCATAACTAATTTGCAACTACACATGAATTTGCTGTGCGAATCGTATTAAATGTAACTTTGCTTCCAGTATACAAAATTTAGCAACTCTGTCGAGAGACTCACGTCTATTATCCTAGGGAGTATATCCCTAACGTTTCTTTAAAACTGACCATCAAGATTAAAGAGCTTAGTTAAGTTTAATGAGATATGAAACAACTTATCTCAAAGTCTTACACCGAGATTAAATTAAGATTGATTTTCATCTAAAAAAAAATTTGATACATAGGAAGAAGCTTTGTCTGGGGATAAGATCCAATACCCAATCAATCGCTTTTCCATTTTAATAAGGTTAATCGAGGGATAAGAAGATTTGGTTTATGCTTATCGAATCATTTTGAAATGAGCTTGTTAGTGGTAGGGACATAATTTGGTTCAGTAGTTTGGGATTGTTTCGGGATACCGATTTTGTAGACGTACAGTATTTGGGTGAAATTATTAGCTGGAAATTCTAATCACAAAAATAGGACTAACGTCCTAGAAATATTTAGGAATGCTTAAAAGAAGACAGGACAGGACGTACGACATACCGTCTATCAAGTTCAAATTTTTTTGTGAGTAGATTTGTTAGAATGTAGGTTGAGGTAGATTCGTGATTTCCTAAATTTCAGGAACCCCGCTTATGCTAGGAAGTTGAAACTTGAAATTTATATAGAGATATCATAGTAAAGCTATTTGTAAGGACTTTGTGGGCAAAGGTTACCTCGCCACCTATGACGGAAAACAGTGTGCCCGTAGAACTCGCAAGCTGGAATCCAGACATGTGATCTAAGCTACATAAGACTAGGAATAAAAACTACGGTTGCTCATCATAGCACTGTAAAGGCAGGCGTCCACTAGAGGCGGGCCGCATCGCAACGGTGCGGCGAGCATTTTTTTTTCTACGTACTTCGTTCCGTTGCGAGTGTCGTTCAGTGGACGCACTTCCATAACAATGTATGGCAGGCGGATTTTTGCGATGCGGCCCGTCCGCCCTAGTGGGCGCCTGCCTTTAGGGCATGCTGGAATTTACCTCCACCACAACAAGCAACCAATCAGGCGACAAGAAAGTCCAATAGTGCTAGACTTTCTCGAATGAAAAACGGGTTTGTAATGGGCTTGCGAGGATAAAGTCGTGGTGTAAATCCAATGCTGGGGAACCGCGCCACGCGTATAGGGTTAGCTGGGACGGACTAGTGCAGGTATTGCTACGATGTGTACGCGTGTAGGACATTAATCGCATTTTGTATGAATGCCAGGGTGTTGTGGGGAGGCGTATGAAGTGGTTGGGAAGTCATTTGTATGACAATATTGAAGACCTGTGGTTCTTAGGACATGCCAAATTGGTTAGGTTCATAGATTTCTTTCAGAAGGATTAGTTCAACTAATTTAGTTGTCCGCAAGGTTTCGAAGAGATCGCTATGGGCTCGTCTGGTGCCTCGGTTCTTATTGCTGGCTGCTTGTCTCTATTGGAGTCTCTATGTCTCTATGTCAGGCTATTTAGTCTATGCTATTGAATGACGTTCACTGCGTCGTGGACTATGACTCAAAATTGGAATTGGTGTTTTAAAAGTATTTATAGCGACACTTCTGACGCAGCTCAACTTAAGGGGTGACGCCACTCTAGAGACTGAAAAAATAGGCCTTTTTCGGGATTTTTTTTTAGAAAAACTACAAAATAAATAGAGATTACAAAAATGGCTATATATAATACATGTTATTGACTATGTACAATAATTTTTTTTAAGCGATTAAATTCAAAATGGCGGCTGTGCAGCGCTTTTGCGATGACGTCTCCGTTTTTCCAGGGTCCATGACCGGACACCTACTCGTAGTGCCTGTGCTTTTGATAAGCTAATAAATTTATTTCGATTACATATAACAACAGCCACAAGAGTACTTAGAATTTTTTCGATATTTTGATTTTTAGCCAAATGGCGCACTTCTAAAGTGAAAAGTGTAAAATTTGCCTAAAAAATCGTCAGAAAATTGTTAATAACAAATGAACTATGCAATATAAAAAAAATTCTACGTACTCTGATGGACAATATAGTTTTAAATATATATTCAAAATTTCAAGTGAATCGGTTTTAAAATTGTCCGAATTGTGTTTCCGACCAGCTTGAAAAATGTAGTTTTGAGATAAACGCGATAGAAGTTTTGAGTAGTAGAAAATCATGAATAATTTTGCAGGCGGCCTTGTACTAAAATTCGAAAACTGAGTCCTTAGAGACTTTTTTCGGCCATAATCTTTTGGGACAGCATTTTTGATGTCCTAAGGGACCATTTAAAATAAAAAAAAATCGATTTTTCGAAAACTCTAGACTGGCGTAACTCCTTAAATAATAAAGTTTCGCTCAGTTGGTAGATTTTTTCATATTCTATGAACCATGAATAGTGGAAAGTTGAAAATTAGTTATTTCGCACACATTGCGTGAGCATACTAAAATCTGAATTTAAAGTTTTACGAGTCCATTGCTGATTTTTTCAAACATGCATATATCCCGTATTATTCCAATTTTCTATTATTCTAGTTGGTGTAAGCCCCGACTAGCTCATCGAGACTCTACTGTTTGCTATTATCGAATTAAATCCCTGCTTCTATTTAATGAAGGACAGTTACAAAACAGGGCAATTAAGACTTTCAATCTGAGCTTACCGCATTCCTAATGACTTTTCCCATCTGGAATTAAACCACTGTAGCTATTTGGAACCAACCCACCGAGAAACTTCCTGTTGAATTAAATTGAACCCAAAAAGTATTCCATCTTGTTGTTTAAGACTACCCGAGAAATTGTGGATAAAGGCACCCTGATTATTTTCGTACAAAACCTCGAGACAAACATTACGAAGTACATATTTCATTTCATTTGATTAAAGTATTTTCGCTCAAGCCCCAAATCTCCAGGAACCATTAGTTCCAGCAAAAAACCACTCAAATCATCGTTCGTTTATTGGGATTTACGTATTTACCGCAAATCTTCCGTATGTCCTTAATCAGTAGCAATAGCTTACAACACGAAAGGTAATCAGAGGTTTCCATTAACTCACCTTTTGAAAATCTAATTCCAGGTGTCGGTAGTTATCACATCGTTATCTACGCTGATTTTATCTGCCGTGTTTGGCTACAGGAATCTGTGTATACTTTCATGGACGTATGGAATTGGATTGGGCGGATTTCGTTACACTCTGAAAATGCTCGCTCTTGAACGCATTCGCACCAAATACTTTACAAAAGCCTGGGGTAGGTGTAAAATGAAGATAATCGCGTAAATTACAAATAGGTGTTGCTAGAGTTGTTTGCTGCATCGCCACACAAATAAGCACACATACGCTCATTAATCGAACGCTTAAATTTATTTAAAGGATTCATCAAAGGCGCTGAATCGATTCCTGTGCTAATTGGAGTACCGCTCACATCATTTCTGAACGACTCCTCGACGAAGTACGGCCGGGCTGGATATTACGTGTGCTCAGCAGCAGCTGCTGTTTCAGCGATCCTTATGTTCTTTATCGGATATCCATCTGGCGGACGACAAAATCTATCAAAATATTCGGGAAACGGATCGATAACGTCCCATTGCACGGCGATGACCAGCGATTGTCCGGACCTACTAAATCGAAGCTACTCAAATGTAACGCGGTGCGGCCAATGGTATAGCCCTTACAGAACGCTGAATAATGGCATTTGCGGCACTGTAAATCACCATCAGAACCATCTCCATAATCACCATCCCTATCATCAACATCGTCTTCTCCACCAGCCATCATATGCAAATCATTTGCGAAATAATTTATTAAATGGGACAACGGGAGCAGTGGGAAGTGCGGGTGTTGGACAGGCACCCGTTGGCTGCTATGTGGGGGCACAGTGCTCATATGGTGGCGCAATCGATAGTAACCCGACCGGATTAAGTTTCGGGGCTGGATTAATTGGAGGAAGCGTGGGACGACAACAAGGGCGGAGATTACAAAAAAGTTTATCATTTGCGTTTCCGCCTCGAGAAGCATGTGCTCATGATTGCACACACGGATATGCAGCGAACAGATGCTATTCCAGGTGAGTCTTAAAAAATAGTACCACAATATTAATAATAGTAAGAGAACCAAAAAGGCATTTTCACAATCGGATTAAGATCTTAACCAACTTTCAGTTCAGCGTAATGCCTCTCACTTAAGGTACATCCATTCAAATCATATTACAATTTCCCTCGAAATGACTGCTATAAACAAATAATAAGGATTACTGTGGAATCCCATCAGAAGAATTGCTCCCGAAAGGCTGTAAAGGGATAAGTTCGGCGTTAACGTATTCACAACACTTCGTTCCTCGAGCTATTTCGTTAAATTATTAATGTGTAAATACTCCACGCAAAACATTTTACATCTACTGAAAACTCAGAGAAAAGGCTTTTATTCATCGAATTTATCAACCCTTCAAGGATTAGGGATACCTACTTCCAGTACTGCATCTCCACAGTAGACACCAAGCCATTAATTGGATATTGAGCTCAGGTTGTATATCTTGTTACACTGAACAAAGATAGAAAATTTCGCGAATAAAATTCAACAACCTACTAAAATGTTGGGCATCCCGCTATTTCAAAGTATTCACTTTATCCAATTCATTAGCTTTTACGCCAATTGTAGAAGAATAAATCGGGATCATTTGGTTTCAATTGATCTCGATTTAAGTTCGCCATTTTAAGGTGCGTGAACAATTTTTTCATTCGCTATTCCGTAGATTTCACTAAATCGAGAGTTCGCTACATCAAAACTTTAACTTACTATTATAGGTATCAGGGTTGATTTAAATCGCCCTTTATTGCATTGTTTTAATAACAAAGTATTAACTTCACCATCGCTGGCGAGATCATTCCAACAAGGCCTTCCATACACTTGTATAGTGAATCCCTGTTTCACAGCCATATTGATATTATTTGACTTGCCTGTAGAACGACACTTCTTGCAATACAAGCTAAATGATCTTTAATGTCTAGCTCTTAACAATTCAATTTAATAAAAGTTAATTAAACATATTAGGAGTGTTCTGGCTACCACTGGAAAAATAAATATGACATCTCTTTTAATTCAAGTACAAGCCGTCCAATTACTTGGCAATGCTGAATATGTTGTGATCATATGGTGGTTAGGTTAGGTTAGGTTAAGAAGAGTAGGCTGAAGCATTTACTACGTACACATGGAGAATCCAAATATCGAAAGATCGAAATTTGAATCGCATAGATGACAACACCGGATCGAAAGATCGAAACATGGGAGATCGAAGAAATGACTAACAATATAACCGGTTTCGATTCGATCCAAGTCGAGAAGTTGAAACGGATCGAGTCGATCTCATTCCAATCCGATCTGCGTCTACATGAGATTTTAATGAATTGAATCTGGATTCAATCCGGATTCAATCCTCCATGTATACGTAGTAATAGTGACACAGCCCATCACGAGAGATCACTGTGGATCCATTGTATTTCCCTCGTATAAACCGGGCTCTAGACTATTGATTCCAATTATTGCTCTTCCTTATGAAGAGAGTAGTTGTCCATAAAGGTATCATTGCAAGTTCTGATAGATCGGTCAAGGAGAATTTCCCCAAGTACCGATATCTGGTACGTGCCAGACTTTCGCATTCACACACTAGATGGTCCAGTGTCGGTTCAACATTCTCGTCACCACAGTGACACACATCAGCCATGGGTATTCCCAGTCTTTTCCCATGTCTCCCAAAAGGACAGTATCCTATGGTGGTTATTTGTCTTATCATTATCTCTAACATAAAATTTTTTCCTCAAAAATGCTCCGAACTTTAGGATTTACAGGACTCATTCAGTTCTGTCGCGGTACTGATTTATCAAGTAATTGGTATCACTCTATTCAGTTATAATTCAGTACTGAAACACAGAAATATTAAGAAAAACACTTTTCAAAAAATTAAAAATCAGGAAATTATCTCAAGAACCGTACTAGATATGATCTTAAAAATTTTACAGGAGAGGGTGCGGGTGTAAGGTCTCCCTGGCGGGAAGGGATGGAAGGTGATGAAAATTCTCATTTTTATTTCTCGAAAACCGTAAAGGTTAGAAAGCTAAAATATGACAACTATATAGAGCCACTATAGAAGCATCAAAGAAAAAGAATATTTTTGCTAATGGTTTGACGGTACGGGGGGAATGGGGGCGGTACTTATATTTTAGAAGCAGCTTATGTCAGAAAATTGAAACTTAGCACGTATTTGTCGATGAGCAATTAAAGAAAAAAAAAGTTCAGATTTTCTTGACTCTATGTATGATATTATATAATGATCTCAAAATTAATTTCAGGATTTTTCGATGTTCTAGGGGTTGAAGGGTGTAAAATTATTGTGTTCGTTTTAACAAATTCCTACATATCAATTAGGTTTGATGAGATATTGAATTATGTTTTACTTTAATTTTAACGTGCTTTCTTTACAATGACTTAAAAGTACTTTTCTGAATATTTTATATTCAACCCCTAAAGGGCTATGTCGATATTTTATCCCCTATGTTTTTATTGAAATTAAAACAAATACGCATGTACCAGGTGTATAACCTTAAAACGAGCGTTGACATATAGATGGCGTTAGGGAGCGTGTTAAACAACCTAGGGACGCCATTTTTTTTTATTTAAGGGTTGGTTAGTTGTTAACATTAATCAGTATATATCGTCACAAGTTTCATTCAACAACATACGTTTGTCCTGTGTTGATCATGTCTAGTTTTTTGCCAGAAAAAGGGCATATGCGGGAAGCTCTGCTTTTTTGCTTCCATTTGAAGAAAACGGCTGCTGAATGCTTGTGGAGGCCTATGGTAACAATGTTTCAGCGGAATCAACGTGCAGGGCTTGGTTTCGTCGATTCAAAGACGGTGATTTTGACCTGGGCGACACGAAGTGCGAAAATCGGTCGAGGAATGTTGAGGACAATCAATTGCGGGCTCCTTTGGACGAGGACGATACCCAATCGCAAAAAACGCTTGCCAAGCAATTGGAAGTTACTCAAGCAGTCATTTCCATTCGTCTACGTCATGGGAAAGGTTCAAAAGATCGGGAAATGGCTGCCGCATGAATTGAACGATAGGCAGATGGAGTGACGCCAAAACACATGCGAAATGTTGCTCGCCAGACACAGAAGAAAGTCGTTTCTGCGTCGGATTGTGACTGGCGATGAAAAGTGGACTTATTTCGATAATCCAAAGCGCAGTAAATCGTGGGTTGATCCCGGTCAACCACCAAATCTACCGCAAGACCAAATCGCTTCGGACGGAAGACAATGTTGTGCGTTTGGTCAGCAGGGTATCGTCTACTATGAGCTCTTAAAACCTGGTGAAACTGTCGATGCCCACCGCTACCACCAACAAATGATCAAATTGCACCGTGCTCTGCGTGAAAAAAGGCCGGAATATCAACGAAGACATGACAAGGTTATTTTGCTCCACGACAACGCACCATCGCACAGGTCAAAACTGGTTCGCAGCTACTTGGCCACACTCAACTGGGTGGTGCTACCCCCTCCCGCTAATTCACTAGACCTGGTCCCTTCTGGCTACCATTTGTTTTCGTCGATGGGCCACGCGCTCGCTGAGCAGCACTTCGGTTCTTACGAAGACGTCCGAAAATGGCTTGATGAGTGGTTTGCTTCGAAAGTGAAGGAATTTTTTTGCCGTGGTATCCACAAATTGCACGAGAGATGGGAGAAATGTGTAGCTAGCGAGGGTGAGTACTTCGAATAAATTTGTTTTTGTTTTCTTTGAAAAAAACATGTGTTTTTCTGACTAAAAAACGATCGTTTTAAGGTTATACACCTGGTATATAAATAAAAAAATCTGCCAACAGTCTGGGCGCAGTACGGAACGCGTTTAATGCTTAGACGCGGTGTAGGTTACTATGCGACTGACAACCTAAAGCATGACCAGGAGGCTATTGGAACGTTAAGGGCTCATATACCCCTGAAATTTTCAAAAAATTGATATTTTTTTTACAGATTTTTAATTTTTATACTTTTAAGAATTAATAGTTGAATAGTTTATAAGACATGTGAACTCAACAATTAAATTTTTTTCACCATATAACCTTTATAATAATTTTTCAAATTTACGCGGTTTTCAGCGCGTGCAGGGGTATGTGAGCCTTTAATGTTTAGGTTGTCAGTCGCATAGTAACCTACACCGCATCTCAAATTTTAAACGCGTTCCGAACTTTTACCCAGAAAATAGTAACGTTACGCCCAGACTGTTGGCAGGTTTTTTATTCCTCTATCCTGAGGCGTAAGGGAATATTAAACGCTAACTAGCTTTTTGCGGTACGAGCGAATATCCATTCCAGGATCATCTTTTATGTTAAAACTGCCGATTCCTTCGTATACTGAATAATATTTTTAAGGAATTCCAATACATTCATTAGACATGGTATGGAGTTAACCCTGCCCAAAAATTCTTCGCAAAAATGTATTCTTTAGAGCAAACGCTTATGAAAGTACCCTTCGGAAAACTAAGTATTTTTTGATAAAAATGCTTTGGAATTACTCAATATGACCTATACACAAATAATACATAAATCATTAGCTGTCTTGTTTCAGTACATATAATAACAATTTTGTGTCTTTACAGGTGCGAAACCCCAACTCAACCAACACCACAGGCCACGTATCGGCCAATTCAATCGTCACGTAGTCGAAGTGTTCCCGAAGGATTAGCCAACACGTCACAATATTGTACCTGTTCCTGGAATCAAACCGCAACACCATACAGTGATGCCTACAATAGATATCATAGATCTACTGCATCGATATCTCGACCAATTCAGGTGGTCGAACAGATGACCACTTCAGTTTGACTAGTGTTCATAATCAAATTGATACTTAAATTAGCTCTTAATAACTATCCTGACTCTGATATTAAACAGTTTTCCAAATTGAACATTTCTCACGGAATTGAAAATCCTTTTCAAAAATTATCCTCGATTTCGAATACATCGTTCATCCATCTAATTATTACTATACTAAGATAAACTCGAATACTGAAAGTTACTTGAAGAAATGAACTTTACCAAAAAAAAAATGTGTTCAAGAAAAATAAAAATGCTCAAAATCTAGTTAGAAAGGAAAAACAAACTTTTTGATCGTAAGTAAAAAACGATTTAGTGGTGTAATTTAAGCCAGTTTATAGAAAACTATTTATTTATTATTTAAATATGTTTACCGAATGAATGGACTATGATTTTAAGCGAAGCTAGAATAAATGAAAAATATAATTGAAATATGCCGTACTCTCATTTTCATCATCGACATAAGACTCCGCATCCTATCCCAAAGTCCTTTCATGTTAAATCGAACGATAAATAGTAGGACCTTTTACCGAACCTGAACTTATATAAATTCACCAAATCCGATTTGGACGTGCAGGTTCGAAATTCGTATTCAAAAGGTAGAATAAAAACAAAAGGGAAAATTTTCTCGCAATTGAATTTCCCGTGAATGTGTACCTTTTCCACGAACCATAATCTTAACCATTGCATAGGAAATATACCTTCGTATGCTATATGCCCGTCACATCTTGGTTTCGCCATTATCCCGATTCCTGCGGAAATATAGTTGGAAAAGATTCCTGCCGTCAACCATTTACCTTTCAGATTCACCATTCACATATGACGGCATATTGTATTTGCACAGTAAGAATTTTACTATACGACCTTTCATTTTGGGGTCCTTATTACGGTTCGGATAAGTCCTATCGATTTGTTTTGTCAGCATACGCCATAGCAACAAAAAACACAGTCGATATTGAACTAAAATCAAATCAAAAAGGCGTTCTATTGGGAATCCGAATATTTTTTGTTCATTTGATCTGGATTAAAGTCAACGCGGTTACCTCATAAGTAAAAAGTTAAGTAAAGTCTTTTTGTTACAAAATATTCTGGAAAACTGAAAAAAAAAATCTGCCAACAGTCTGGGCGCAACTTTATTATTTTATGGGTAGAAGTCCGAAACGTGTTTAATGATGAGATACGGTGTTGGGTACTATGCGACTGACAACCTAAAAAATAACGTTCCAAATAGCCTAATGGTTATTTTTTAGGTTGTCAGTCGCATAGTACCCAACACCGTATCTCATCATTAAACACGTTTCGGACTTCTACCCATAAAATAATAAAGTTGCGCCCAGACTGTTGGCAGATTTTTTTTTTTATTTACGTATTTTTTTTATCAATAGAATAATTCATAGTAGTAAAAGCGAATTCGATCACATTAAACCTAAGAGATTTTCGGAATCAGTGAAATCTTAAACAATACCCCCAGGGGGTTTAATTGAGAAAAATACTTAAATCGGTTTTTTCCCGACTACGTTTAAAGCTTATAGAAGTACAAGTGAACTCCAAATCTCAATATACCTTAGGAATATATCAGAATTCGTGAATATGTACACAACCAATTTACTCCCCCTTAGGGGTTGGATATCGAAAAATTCCGTTACCGTTACCGTTACTAGGCGCTTATATAAATAGCCCGCAGAAGTAAAATTGCTTTGATAGTTTGACATGTCTAAAAGTTTTAACGAAATTCGTGAAAATGTGGATTCACGGACATTTTTTTGACTCAACCTCTGAACGCCAATAAAAATCTGAACTTTTTTTTGCTTTAATTACTCTAATAGCACATCTACATATACGTACTAAGTTTCAATTTTCTAGCATAAGCCGTTTCTGAGATATAAAAAACCACTCCTCTCCCCCGTACCTTGATACCACTATCAAAAATTTTATTTTTCTAGGATGTCTCCATAGTGGTTCTATATAATCCTAAATTTTTAGCTTTCTATTCATTATGGTTTTTGAGAAATAAAAATCAGAATGTTTTCCTTTCTACCCCCTTTCACCACCACCCCCTACACCCACACCACCAAAATTGTTTTCCCTACTAGAAGTTTATCGACCCCAACTCCTGTAAAATTTTCAAGATCATATCTGATACGGTTTTTGAGATATAAAAATTAAATTTTTTGAGAAATTGCTATCCCCCCACTTTCGTGCTCCACCTCCCCCCTCAAAAAATTTAGTTTTGGTAGACTCCTCTTGTGAGTCCATATACAGAAACTAAATTTTATCTTCCTGGTGTAATTAGTTCGGAAGATATTGTAATCCAAAGTTTTTCACCCCCCACCCCCACACCCCACCACCCCTCTTAAAAATTTTAGCTCTTGTCTAATCTGGAAGTATCCCTAAGGACAATAACAAAGTTCCAATCTTCTGACATCAATTTTTCAGGAGATATCGATTTTAGAATGTTTCAATCCCGACTTTCATGCGTTAAAGACTCATTGTTTTCCCCCCCACTTCCACACCCCTTAACCAATATCGACCATTTTTTTACAATTGAGTCCATTATTATAGTACTACATAAGTTCCAAGTTTCAGCCTCCTAGCATAAGTGGTTCCTGAGATCTAGAAACCAAAATTTTTCGTCTAAAACGCTCCCCTCTCCTTTCCCCTTGTACCCCCACCCCTCAAAAATATACCAGTCGTAGGGGTTCACCCAATCTACCCACCATAAAAATTTCAATTTAATATCTCAACGGGTTTGGGAGCTACGCGCCTTCAAACAATTTTGCGTACGGCGTACGGCGTACGGCGTACGGCGTACGGCGTCTACGGCGGACAGACGGATATTTTTTTTTTTTTTGCTTTTTTGGGGTTTACTAGTCCTAAAACGTGTAAATACAAAATTTCAGGGTAGCAAACTTTTTTGAAATTTCAGGTCGATAACAATACTTTATTATTAAAAAATAATAAAGTAAAATTGTATGTAATAGAATTTTTCACTAATTGGAACTAATTCATGTTCTGTATATGGGACAATTTCGGTACTTGGTTGGTGACTTTAGAAGGGGTGATTCATTGTTTTATTTCGAGCCAGTAAATGACCTACTGGGTTGCTCAATTTTCAATATCCGCGGCGATATATGCAATCGAATTTTATGTGGGTAATGAAGAACAGTCTTTCCGACATGTACCCCAACTCACATAAACTAACAAATCTTCAAAACTAAAAATCACAATTCAACATCTGGTAACTTGTTATTTTGGGAATCAAATTACCTTTCATTTGATGTAAGCGTCAATATTGTAGTTGTACTCGACCTTGAGAAATTTACTTCAAAATACAAATTTTTGCAATTGTGACGCTCAATTCCAGTATTCAAATGTCATTTAACTTTAATTTTTGTGTATGCCATATTATTACATACAAAAGCTGTATTTTGTAGGTAATAAGCGGAAACTAGTCAAATTTAAAAGTTTAATATGCGATAAAGTGACCCTCGTTAAACAAAACTGTTAAAATTGCTGGTTCTACTTAAACATTTTTATTGCACAGTATTACTATTTTAATTATCGAGGGAAGCAATTAAATTCTAATGTGTTCCGACATAATTGTTACACTTACCTAGGTGTGGTAGGTGAAACTGGGTACAGTTAGTTGTCTTATCGACATTTTTATTAGCAAGAAAACTAAAATTAGAAAGCATCTATAAAGATTAGAATATAATTTCAAAATGTCTACGTACTCTAATGAAGAATATGTAGAGATTTTGTTCATCTATTGACTGCGTAGTAGAAGCGCACGAGCGGCACACTTGGAATATCATTATAGATGCATCATTTCAGCACGGATTTAGTGTAAATTTATGAGCAAGCCTGAGAGGGAGGTAAAGGATGACATTTGGGAATAGTGGTCGATATGGGTGAAGGGGAAAAAGAATGCTTCCAAAACGCACGAAAGCTGGGATCGAAAGGTTTTAAAATCGATATCTCTGAACCATTTATTTCAGAAGGCTTAGACTTTGTAATTGTTTGTTGCCATACCAGGAGCGTATTTAAGAAACAGGGGTGTGGAGTGAAAAATGTTGGAATACAAACCAATTACATCAGGAAGGTAAAATTTTGTTTGTGTAATATTTGAAGAGCGCGGTAGCGCACAGAACTGGAGAATACAAATTATTCAAAAATATCACAAGAACTACTTCCTTAGGTTCAGCAGACCTTAAGAAGCGAAAGAACATTTAGAGGTGTGGATGTAGGAAATAAGGGAGGCAGTGGGTGGGAATCAAAAAATTCTGATATTTATTTCTCGAGAACAGAAATCGATTGAAAGCTCAGAGTTGGCATCTGCATAGAACCATCCTAGAAAAATAAAATGTTTGATAGACGAAGCAAGGTACGGGTTGGAAGTGTTTTTCTATCTTCGGAACGGCTTATGCTAGAATGTTGAAATTTTTTTATATATATGTAATACATGTACGAATTTAAGTAAAAAAAAATCAGGTTTGCATTGACGTACGGAGGTGCAGCAGCGAATATCGTTACATCGATTAGGTCTGTGGAGATATCGAATTAATCGGTTTCTCTATATAAGCGCTTGTGTAAGTTTGCACGAATTCCGACCATATTTCTAGGTCTAACGAGATATCGAACTCGCTTTTACGACTATGCATGCACTCTATGTATGTAGACATAGTCGCCTAAAAATTAATTTAGTTGTGTACATTCTTATGAATCCCGACATATCTATTAGATCTGATGAAATTACATATTGTTATTTTTACTTTAATGAGCTTTCTATATAATACACCTAAAATTCAATTGAACTGCAACTGTGCAACATGCACACATGATACGACCAAACGCAGCGAGAAACCCGGTTGTATCCGATTTTTTAATGCTTCGTGTGAGGACGGCTATTAGTTGCTGTACATATAGACCTCTTTCCCGAGAGTTTCCCAACAGTTTGATCAAAACGAATCTTCATGCAAGTTTGTAAGTTTGAACGATTTCGAATCGGTTGATGTGCGAACTTCCATCTAGCTGCATATCCATTACCTACTCAACTAAACTGTCGGCCGACTATAAGTCTGTAGTCTGTCCTTTGCTGGCGAAACGAATATAATCTAAGACGGAAATGTATTGATTTGCAAGAATCTACATATGTATAGTATTCATGTTCGGCAGGAAATATACATCTTGGAAATGTTGGAGTGAAGAGAAGAAATAGAGACTCCGGTATCAAGGAACTAAATTCGGAAGATTATAGTAGGGTTCCCAATGCCGATAGTGACTATACTAATTTGCGAAAAGAGAATAAATCTACGATTCACAAGGAAATTTCTAAGGACTCTCGGTGTGCGTGTTGTTTTTGATGGATGTAATAACGCGCCCTTTCTAATTAAAATCATCAACATTATAAGTGAAACTCACATGTTATCAGCCCACATCAAATAAACCGACTAATAATCAAATTTTCATGCTTTTACCGGTTAGATACCAATTATATGAAGCACATAATTCAAGTATACCACTTTAATATACATACATGAGAAAGAACAACATTTTCTGAGGAAAAGGCCCATACTGGTAATTGATTGACATTTTTCCGGTGTTGCTTCAGTCAGGTCAATACTGATGGATTCGAGGGAAGAAGTGGGCTTCCATATCAATAAGGGCGCCTTCAGGATATTTCCGTAGTTCAGAGAATATTTTTATTTCAAGCGAAATGAATGGAAGCGCTGAGAACCAAGGATATTTACCATTTAATATTGCTAAGATTTGAAGACTTTCTGGGCCCTATGATCATAATTTCCTTTTATTTCATAATCCTGTCCAGCTCATCGGGTATCATAGGCTTTGTCCAGTGAATCTTTTCAGCCCCAAGAAAAAGGAATTTCGCTTTAATCTAAAAAAAAGAAAATCTTTAATGACATTTTGGCACATTTCCTTGTGGTTTTAAGCGAAATTTTTATTTTAAGCTCACGAAATAACCACTTTAAGATGCTGCGTGATAATGTGAAATTGAGTATATCACGGCTTCAAAATTGCTACTATGAAAGTATGCGAAGAAGAAACAAGAAAAAGTACTGCAAATAAGTTATGAAAAAAAGAAAATCCCCAAATACTAAAGGAAAATGGCAAATATTCGTTTTTCTGCGGCATTACGGGTAGCTTCAGAGGGGTTGTTCAGTTACATCTGATTGAGAGAAATGTTTGAAATTAGATTTCTTCAGTGATATTATAAGATCTCAAGGGAGATGTACTATTGTAGAGTTTGCGTTGGTCTTTTTCTGACCGGGCTGATTCAATTAGATTTTTCCCCTGTAGCCACTTTAAAGTTTGTTTTAACGGCAAAGCAGCCACCATCCGAACGCTCTTTTTTAGATTAAGTATTGCGAAGATTAAGGGACTTTAAATATTTAAAGGGATATCAAATCAATTGCTAAAAACTCGCAGCTCGTTTTCGATTATTTACACTTGATCTTTAATTAAAATCAGAATTCGCTTAAATGAGATAAGTAGGTAGGTCTCAGAAGTACTTAGCCTAACCAAGATAACACAAAAAATTTGAAAGAAAAATCTTTATTTCTCAACATAAACTCCTTTCAGGTCGATACACTTTTCCCAGCGATATTGGATAGCTTCGATACCCTCTTTATAGTGTGAACTGTCGAGCTCCTCAAAATAACCGTCAACCGCAGACTCCACCTCTTCTCTGTTGGTAAATCATTTACCGCCAAGCAATTTTTTTAAATTTGGAAAGAGAAGAAAATCCGAGCGGGCTAAATCTAGCGAATAGAGTACGTGAGGAAGTAATTCGAACTTTAACTCATTGATTTTGGCCACCGCGATAGCGGATTTATTAACCCGTGCATTGTCTTGATGAAACAACAACTTCTTTTTCGCCGAATGCGGCCGTTTTTCCTTGATTTCATCACTCAAGCACTGCAATAAGTGCGTTTAATACTCGCCGTTAATTGTTTTTTCCTTTTTCAAGATAATCAATAAAAATTATCCCACGCGCATTCCAAAAACGAATATATCCTGCGCTCAGCTCTCTCATGTCCAAAGTTTCAGTCAATATGCGATGTACAGCTCTTTTTGAAATGCCTGTTAAGTCTGTAAGCTTGCGTAATTTCAGTCGACGATCATCCAATACAATTTCGTGGATTTTCTTCACCATTTCTAGCGTGATCACCTCATTTGTCTCTCGATCTCCGCTTTCAAGCGTTTCGAACGCATTGTGTTTCCCCAGACTCTCGAATCATTTCTTACAATTATTTTGCAATCATAGATATATATAAGATCCAGGCGCTCTAAATCTTCCTCACACTCACCCTCCCTCTCCCCCTCCTTCGCCACAAAAGTCACTACTTGAAGGGATCCACCAATGAAAACTTCTACTTAATTGCACAAAGTGTTCGAGAGATACGAGCCTAGAAACGCTTTTGCAGACGGTGTATAGACGGATTAGATATTTTCATTGGTTTTTTAGTGTCTACTAGTCCTAAAATGTAAAAAAAATTCAAGGTAGTCATTTTTATTATTTAAAAAATCGATGACAAAAAAATCCAAAATCGGTTAAGCGGCAACTTCCAGCAAATATCCAAACAAAAGAACCTCTCCAGTTTTATGATTACATTACACTTTCAAGATGTTAAATTTAAAAAATTGTATAGCGTATAGTGTAGCTTCATACCTGATCCCAGAAGAGTAGCCTTGTTTTTGTTTTAAAATGTCGGTCTTTACAATGTGGAGTATGCAGAGCGCTCCTTTGATGAAATACTCGTAAGTACATATTTTCATTTCATTCCACCAGAACGCGTTAGGACTATCGCTCTAAACTGAACGCAACTCGTATCAAATAATATTTTTATTTCGAGCATTTTCTAACCACGCTCCAAAGGAAATCCTTTCTTCAACTTGAAGATTTCTCCAACTTCAGACAAATTGTGGCATTAGAACATGTGGGTTACAGGTAGAAATTTACGAGTATTACAGAATTGAGTGGGTGTTCTCTTCAGACTCAACCCCATGAATGAACAGGTATCGCTGAAGGAAAGAGTGAGCAATTTCTCATCTGCTGGAAATGTTCTGGGAAGACGTTCTGGCGTTTTACACACCGAACTAGAAAGACGTACATGTTACTTTGACTTACAATTAGTAAATTCAAGTAGACCAAGAAATCTAAAGTAGTACACCTATCTATTAATTTAACAATTGGTATTGGAACATGCTGTAATGAATTTTGCATTGGATATACATATACATACTTGTATATTGTACTACATAGATAACAATCGATAAGTATTAAAACATTTATACTTAGTGTGTCCTTTTTGTTCTCCCCCCAATCAATTTGTGAACAAAATCCCCCATTTGATAGAAGTATTTTCTTGGACTACGTAACATTGTTTACTTTCTCTAACCAGTGCCGGTTCTTTAGCGTATTTTTTGTGCACTACAACGGTCGCACAACAACAAAAAGCACAACTTTATTAGTATCAGAATATGACTTTTATGTGAATCTTTACAAAAGAAGAAAGAACAACTATCTAACCATAGAAACTTTCAGAAGTATGTCCTTTCCAAATTAATAATTCCCAAAATAATAACAATAAAACGAAACTACTTTCTGAAACGAACCTGTTCTTATTTTCCGAATGGAATTTTATATTTTCTGATGAATAATTGTACATCATGTCCATGAATCATGCGATTATGAGCGATGGACACCATCAATGCGCGCGAAGGGCACACTTGGCTTGAAGTGTTCTAGTCACAACTTAAAATGTTCTTGCAAATGTTATAATAAATGAAACTAAGTGTAGCAATTGGTCATCTGCGAGAATCTCGCAGATATTTCGAAGACATGTCGGCTTGCCTGCGAGATTCTTCTAAATTCGTTATGAAAATGTCAGGGGAAGCAAGGTACGATGGGGGGTAGTTTTTTTGTCAATAAGGAAGAGCTTATGATATAAAGTTGAAATTTAGTATGTAAGGCGCTGTACACATTGCACACGACCGACCGAATTTTCCGATACGAATTTCGTTCTTCGACCTATTGTGAAATCTTTAGTTCTTGAAAAATTAGTTATGATCGTATATTATAAAATTTTCAAGAATATCATGAAAGAAAATGTCTAGGGATTTGTAGTTTTAATTGGTAATAATAAGAAAAACGAATCTGTCGTACGACTAAAAATATTTGTACCGACAGACGGACTTTTTTTTAATGTTATCAATCAAAATCCAAATCCCTAGAAATTTTCTCTTATGATACTCTTGTTATAATTAACGATTTCAACCAATTTTCCAATAACTGAAGATTTGACAATAAACAGAAAAACGAAAATTCGTACAGGAAAATTTGTTCGGTGGTGTGCAATATGTGCAGCGCCTAAATGTACCTGTACTCCAGAAGTAATTTCAGCAACAAAAAAGTTCAGATTTGCATAGGCGTACGGAGGTGGGGCAAACAAATTTTCCATGAAAATTGTTTTTTCCTCATTTTCACGAATTTCGTGTGTCGTTTTTATATAAGCGCCTAAGAATCGTTTTTCAAATTTTTCTATATTCATCTCTTAAAGGGGTGTAAAGTGGCTGTATACGTTTTCACGAATTCTGTCATATTTCTTAGGTCAAATGAAATATCAAATTTGCTTTCACGTCTAAAGGCTGGAAAAGGAAAAAAAATGATTTAAGCATTTTACAGAATTATCTTTTAGATCTAATGAGATATCCAATTCGCTATCTTAGAATAAAGTTAAGGATTTTGTTATATTTAACCCCTATGAGGGTCTATCATAATTGTGTACGTTGTTACGAATTCCGGCATATACCGTAGGTCTGATGAGATATCAAATTATTGTTTTACTTTAAGGAGCTTTTTATATAATCGCTAAAAAAGTATCATAGGTTTTCCGATATTTTTTATATTCAACCCCAAACGATTTATGCTGAGATGCGTTGTGCGACTGGCAACCTAAAGATTTGCAAGTTGCATAGTAACCTTCACCGTACCTTAGCATTAAGTGCGTCCCGGACTTCTACTCAAAAAATAATAAAGTCGCGCCTAAACTGTTGGCAGATTTTTTTATTATGCTGAATATTTTTAATTTATACTTCTGTCTTCTGATGTCGTATAAAACAGTAGTCTTATCGAGAATGCAACCGAATAAGGCAACCTTTTCTCAGTTGAGAAATTCGAATGGTTCGAATCGTTTCAGAATGTTCTTCAATATTTTTTTCTCTTTTGGTTAAAGCAAACTATTTTGCTCTTCTTCGATTTAGTATTCAGTTTCATGCATGTTTACCTACGCCAAAGCTGACATAATTCCCTGAAATGTACATAGTTTAAATTTAATTGCAATCAATTCCGCAAACTTTGCCAAAGAAATATGTCGGAGCTACTGCTAAAAGCACCTACACATGTTCTCTAGTAGGTACTTCATTTCACTTTTCTCTTCCTGAAGGATCTTTCATCGCACTCACAACATTTTCAAGTGAATTTTTTTCCACGTTTACCTACTTTTTGGAACCTTATATATAGATACATATTGGTTTCTGTGAAGAGGATTCATTTTTAAAGTCTTCAAAATGATTAAATATTAATAAAGAATCTGTTCTATTATTCATTAACGTTTCCATAGAAATTTAATTTTCAACATCTGTCTTTACTTCAAACAAACATAAACTCAGAATTTTCTTCACATAACATCCATAGGTTGTTTGAAGAAAATAAATCTCTTGAACCAAGAATTACATCATGTCGTCAAAAAAGTAACTAATGAAAACTTGAGAACAGTACTTTTAAATTCAATGCTAAGTAGCTATTCTATAAAATCAGCTACATGCTCCTAACCGTAATTAAAAAGTAAAGACAATTATGTCTGATCACTGTATTTGGCATATACGATATTGTAATTAGTCGATGTATGTGATGAATACTAAAATATCGCTCTATCAATCTAAATAGATATTCTTTTCTAGAGATCCGACAAAGGATCAATGAAAAAAATAGGACGGACGGAATTATTACAACAGAAGTTTGTAATTTGCACAACGCGGACGAAGTGAAGCATTTTCAATCAAAAGTAAAATCGATTTTTTTAACACAAAATTTCTTCCTGTAAAATTTATGATTTCTCGAAAGAAGTAATCGGCCAACATGAACACGTGTTTTAAGGAATTTTCGTATGAGAGCTACCGAAAAGAGTATGGACGAATTTCACTGATTAATAAACTCGAACTTTATTTTAACTCAGAACTAATTTCAATAAAATTTCGACCTCGAGTGAATTCCTGCAGAATTTTTGTGCGGCAGCTAAACGAAGAACGCATGGTATTTACTTTATATTAATATCTTTAAATGCAATTAATTTAAAATCAACGTGTACAATATTTGAAAATTGTAGTTAAAAGCGTTCTGAAGCAATCGGTCAATATTCTTGAACACGTGTTTTAAAGACTTTAGTATCCCCTAAGGAATAGGACAATTATCTCGTTAATGAACTTAGCCATACAAATTCTACTGAACATTCTGATTCCAAATATAAATATGGTAGGTTAAAACATTCTTGATTTCTATTGGAATCTGACATGAACGAGCGAAAGTTTAATGTTTTTCGAGTCAAAGTCCTGGAAGCGGTGTGGAACCCGCAACATATAAACTACGTTTTTGGGTGGATTATAGTCCAAAGTCGAAATGTGATATCGATTATTTCGAGGAAAGGAGTTTTTTTTAAAGTAATCTTATCACTGGAATAGCTCCTTGTAAGACACAACTTTTAACATTCATCAGTGGTTCTTTATGCAAACATTGAAATAAATAAACTGTCCATATAAGTAAAACATTGAATAATCCTGAAAATGATTTTAAGCGGATTACATGTAAATACGAAAAAAACGTGTAGACATATGGAATTTCGTCATATCTCAGTGAAAATGTATGAACCTACTTTACACCCCATTGGAGTTGATTGCTACCAAAAATCCTGGAATTTCTTTTTAGGCGATTACACAAAAACACCGTAGAACTAATTTCCTACCTCATCAGACCCAAGACATATGACGAAATTTGCGAAACGTATTCAATCCTTGGGGTTGAATTTCAAAAAATTGTGAAATTAGTTTTTAGGCGATAGCACAAAAAGAGTGTAAAAGGTAAAACCAATTTGATATCACAACACACTTTAGAAATATTGCAAAATTAATGAAAACGTATGCAACTTAGGGGTTGAATTTCGAAAAATCGTGAAATAGGTTTTTCGGCAATTACATCAAAAGTTCGTAGAAGTGAAATCCAATTTGATATCTCATTATATAGGGTGTTTTTTTAGGTGCATGAGAACTTAAAATTATAATACAAGACAGAAATATTGTTGGAATGAAATTTTTTTATTATATTCTGGTAGATAATTTCATGGCATTTATTTTTTAAATATGATTTCCGTCATATGTCCGCCGCGGCTACGAGTTACATGGTCCATTCGATCAGTCCAATTTTTGACTACTTTTTCCAATAAATCTGGCCGTATGGCGTCAATAGTGGCTTGAATATTGGCTTCCAATGCTTCAAGAGTTGCTGGTTTGTCGGTATAAACGCATGACTTAATATAGCCCCATAAAAAGTAATCTAGAGGCGTTAAATCGCACGAATGAGGGGGCCAGTTAACAGAACCACTTCTGGAAATCAAGTTGTCACCAAATTAATTTTGCAATAAATCGATTGTTAAGCGCGCTGTATGGCAAGTTGCGCCGTCTTGTTGGAACCAAATGTCGGCGATGTTTAGTTTTGGAAACAAAAATTCAGTCAGCATGGCCGATTATGTTGACCGTAAAATGGACGAAGTGCTCTATGAACTTCGCGAACAGATTTATTTTTTTCAAAGTAAATTTCCACAATTTGGAAGCGTTGTTCTGGCGATAAACGATTCATGATGACTTGCCAAACCTTACTGAACGGAAATGTCAACACAGTTTGACATTCTCGGCTGTCAAACCACAGTTATCGATATCGAAAGTTCTCATGCACCCAAAAAATACCTTAGAGATATTGCGGAAATTGTATAAACGTATGCAACTGCATTTACATGAATAAACATCGCGAAATCAGTTCTTAGGCGAGTATACAGAAAGCCCGAGGAAATTAAAACCAATTCGATATCTCATAAGAGGTAAGTTGAAATTCGTGCAAACGTATGTCACTTTTCGTCTAACACCCTTCCCTACCTAATAAAAAGTGGATACTTAAGGTCATCCCCAATTTACCTACTGAAAAAATTTGAACTAAATAGCCAAAAGAGTTTGTGAGCTAAGAGCCTTCAAATGTTTTTGCGTACGGCGGACAGTGTACAGATGGATTCGATTTTTTTAGCTCTGCTTTAAGCAGGGACGTCATTTCAGTTTTTTCTAGGGTGGGGCAAGATGGACATATGTTATATATAATCTATAAAAATACATAATTCAGGGCGGCAAATGACCGCTTTAAGGTGAATTTCCATTGTCGTCGCAATTCTGCGTCAGAGCGTCGGACGCAACAATCAACCAATCAGATTTTAGTTTAAGGGACAGTATGCGTTTGTGTCACAAGTCGCACATTCTTCAACTTTTTTCGTGCCGCAAAAATTTAATTTTTTTTTAATTTATGATTTTTTTGTCATTTCTTGTTGCAGGTTTTGTCAATGTCGGTTTTTGTAGTTTTGTGAATTGTGTTGTGACTGCTCTTATTTCTTCCTTGCAGAAAGATAATATTCCCTTAAAATAGGTTGACGAATATGAAAGACTTTTTCAATTGTCGGTCCAACTAGATCGAGTAATTCATCGAAAAGGTCAATCGACATTCGATGGTATTTGCAGAATATATTATATTACTGTCGTTCAAATGTATCTCCTGCACTAAGTTTACATACGCGACATGTTGCTCCCGATTTCTTTAACCCAGCATCTTCGCTTCTTTTCTTCTTCCAGCTTATACGCTAGAATCATCATCAGAACCTTTTGCCGTTTATGAAACTCGGGTATTAATTTTCGGTTCATTTTTTACTGCTTAGTCTGCGTCTACACTGACAATTTATCTGGCAATGGCAACGGCATTATTGCCATACATAAATTGACAATGTGGACGCAACAAACGCATATGGCAATATTGCTTTCAGCATTAACATGGCAATTTTGAGGATAATATTGCCAGAAAACGAATCGTTTGACAGATGTTAGCGTCGCTTGTCAACAGGTAGACTTACGTTTTTTTGGTTTGATCGCAAAATGAGTGAAAATAAGTGGACTAAAGAAAAAAGTATTGAATTAATCAACAGTTCTCGAAGCTATGATTGCTTTGCTTCACAACTTGACACTTCGAATTCACTCGCTCAAATGAAAATTGCCTGGCAATCAAATACCCACTCATTGCGATTTGACTTTAAACTCAATGGCAATATTGCCATTGTCATTGCCAGATAAATTGTCAGTGTAGACGCAGGGTTAGTGTGAAAATACTGGCAATGTTGGTGTCCCTGAAATGACTGTTTAATATTTTTATTGACCTTACCTAAGCTCTCCAGAGTATTAAACAATTATAACATTAACAATTATGAACTTCCTGTCAGTTTATATTTGACAGTACTGTGCGTTAGAGAACTTGCATTGCAAATGTAAACACGATACTGAAAAGCGTGGCAGAAAAATGTGCGTTCGACGCACAGACGCATAAATGCGACGACAATGGAAACTAACCTTTAGTAGGTATTGAAATATGAAAAAAAAAAAATGTATATCACATGGTCTCCGTACAAAATATATATAATTTGACTGGCGCATATAATTCGGTCGTATTCCAATACTTTGCTTCGTTTACGTCTACGTCTAGTTATAACAGTTTACGACGTCAGACATAGCAAAGCTGAGTCTCAATTCCTTTTCGGTTCGTGTCTTGACTACTTTTACGACAGCTGAGCTATCAGTCAATCTTAGCAAACGTAAAAAAATTCAAATTTTCTATAGAATTTAATTTAATTTTTGATTTATGAAGTGTCAAATAAGCATCAGCTGAGCCATTTTGACGGTTTAGCTAAGCTTTTTCTAAACTGTTATAAAAGCATTGCTATGTTGTGACGGTAACATAGTCGTAGACGTAGACAAAGCAAGGTATTCGAATAAGACCTTAGTCAGTATTTATCCAAAATTAATCCTTGTCAAACTCATTGTAATTTTCAATTCATCGTCTTGAATGTCTTATAATTGACTTTTCAAATTTTATTTCGCATTGTTTCCAACTTTCGTAATTTTTTGCACAACAAAACTTTATTAACTTCAATATCGATATTGAATTATGTATTTCACAATAAATGCTAATACACCGCTTAACTTGATTCAGAAATATGTGGGCACAATAGTAATCGGCATGATTATGAGGATTATCCTGCTCGTGTATGGGAAACAAATTGTGTGGTACCGTATAGCGAAAAATTACCATTAGTTCAGTTTCATATCAACATACTCGTACTGAGAGCCACACAGTTTCAATCGAATTTGCATATATTTCAAGTGCATGCCATAAACTACCACAAAATTAAATTGCAAAATATACCAAATTACTCATGTGTAAGCGATAAAAACGAGACCTCCCATTTCCATATTGGACGCAAAATATTAACTCGGTATTTGAAATATGGAAATTTTTTTAACATGAAGACAAATTTTATATGTCAAGCTATTCAGCAATTCTGTGTAATAATGGCAATGTTCAAAAAAAGGTAAATGGTTGGTTTGAGTTTAGTACTTAACAGAATCCCTTTGTTGTTATTATTGCACCCAAATGTATAATAATAGAGTTTATTGTCGTTTAAGCATTAATCGAATAGACAAAAAAGTTTCCACACATATAACAAGGATTATACAGTGCTGTATTTTGGCCTGTATTGCTTACTGTAATGTTTTTTTAGTAATATTTATTAAAATAGCAATATGTGTGGCGCAGAACCAGAAATAAATTACACTAGACAACAAATATGGCCTTTTTGAAAGATTCCTGTATGTAAGGTATGTTATATAACAGGTTTTTGAGTGCAGATCACAATGGCATCGTTCAAATTTTTAAACTTAGTTCAGGTTTTCGAAATAATTCACATTTATTGTTCAAAATTTAAAATTTTTACATAAAAAAACATGCTTGCCACAAGTGGGACGTAGCTTGTGTTTGCTACGAAGCGGAAATCATTCCAATCAATCGCCTGTTAAAATACTAGCAAAGTATTAGTCAACACACAAATTTTT
Source organism: Beris morrisii (assembly GCA_951812415.1). NCBI lineage: Eukaryota > Metazoa > Arthropoda > Insecta > Diptera > Stratiomyidae > Beris > Beris morrisii. Next base: position 33,958,650 of record OX638311.1, read on the forward strand.
GATCTGTGGCCCGAAAAAATACCTTCATTTTTGCTTTGCTCAAACTTTTCTCGGAGATACTGAAGTCCTAATCCATCTTTGCCCATGGCTTTGAAAAACTTTTTCATTACTCCAAGTATTATGGTTGCAGTATATTCTTAGAATGGTACATTCTATTCTTTTGTCCTAGTTCCAGAGATTGTCGATTGGGAAACTGATTTTTCTTGTCGTGCTCAATTTTGACCAATAAGTAGCATAATTACACTCTTTTAAATCTCCACAAATTGATGTTCTGCATATCAGAAGGGGTTCTAATATTTCATATGATTCCTTCAAATGAACTACATGACCAATAACGATTGAAGGTAAGGTGCAATATGCAGTGGTACTGCCTTCAGACTCACTGTAGAGATGTCTATGAACATTCTCTATTCATCGGGTTTGTGCTTTATATTGAGAGCATCCATAAAGCATCCATATATCGTGGCTGACCGCACACTGAAAGAGCAAAAACAGTTTTAGTCAAAAACGTTTTTGAAAACTGTTTTTGCTCTTTCAGTGTGCGGCCAGGCTTAGGGTTCCGTAGATAAAAAAGCCTGATATGTACTTACACGGTTTTTTAATTTCTTGTATCGTGTACGTTTAGTGTGCGTATACTGGCTACTATTCAGACTTCAGAGTGACCGGTACATGAGTGGTAATATTTTAAGAAGTGATTCCTTGTTGTATTTTGAGAAAAAAACATGTTCTACAAAATGGACCAGTTTTCAATATCCGAGAAGATAAGGATGGTAAAGAAAAGTCATGAGACATGTACTCTCCTAATAAAGTTATACTATCTTCAAAACTAGTAATCACAATTTAACACGTTATAGCTTGTTTTTTAGGGAATCGAATTATGTGGGGAAAAAAATGTGCGAAACGCTCGAAAACCGAGATTAGACATTCTTCAATCAATCCATATCTCCTACACGGTTAATGTCATGAAATTGAAACTTAAAGACGGACTGTAGATATACTAGGAGACTAGAAATAAAATTTTGAGTGGGAAGAGCAGCGTCCAGGAATGGGGGGTAAAAAACTTTAGATTACGATATTTCATGAACCAATTACGAAAAGTAGAATTTGGTATATCATTAAATGGAGGTTGATAAAAGTAAAATTTTTAAAGGGGATGGGAGGGCATAGAAGTTGGGGGGAACCTTCCAAGATAGTTGTTTGAAATTATGGGAAGTAGGCCTAATAGGGTAAAAAAATTGGAGGTGTATGTGTAAGGGGAGAGGATGGGGGAGGGCGAAAAAGAAATATTTCCCCTTTTTATATCTCGAGAACCCATAATTTGTTTATAGGGTGGGTGGTGGGTTTTATAGGTAGGGTGTTTTTCCTATCTATAGAATGGCTTATGCTAGAAAGTTGAAACTTGGTGGGTGTATGTAGATCTACTAGTTAAGCAATTCAGTTAAAAAAATTCAAATATCCATTGGCGTACAGTACAAGTGAGGCAAAAGAAATGATAAAAGAAAATGGAATGTATATATTTTCACAAATTTCATCATATCTCTTAGGTCTTCTTAAATATTAAATTATTGTTTATTCTACGGATTCCTCACATAAATGCCTAGAAAGCATTTTCAATATTTTTGATATACAACCCCTAAAGGGGTGTAATGGGGTTGTATACATTTCCACGCATTCCGCTATATCCCTTAGGTCTGATTAGACACTGAATATCTTTTCACTTTCACAGGCCTCCGTAATAATCGCCTAAAACCTGTTATTAAGTTCTTTCCTTTTTCAACCCCTGAGAGGGTATAAGTCATAATAAATTAAATGGGTTTTTACTTTCTCGCGCTATCTTCATATTTATCTATTATTTTTGAATTTTTGGATATTCAACCTCCAAGTGGATGTTAGAAGGTTACACATGTTTTCACAAATTCCTACACATTGCTTAGATTTGATGGGATATCGTCTTCATTTTTACTTCCTAAGGCTTCCAATATAATCGCCAAAATGCAATTTCAGTATTTTTAGATATTCAACCCTAATACCATGTACAGAGTATGCATTTTAAACGCATTTAAGTAGGTAAGTTTAACATGTTAAAAAAGTAGTGTTTAGACTAGGGAACTCGTTTTATTTTGATACATGATAGCTTGATGTGATTTGTTTTGACAAGTAGATATTGCTCATTAGCAAATTTATGCTTTCTAAATTCTTTGAAACAAATTAGTTTGTATAGCAGTAATGAAAAGGGAATTTATTAGCTAATGCAGTCGTTGCACAAGCACAAAAGTGAGTTTCGGCAGCAATAAATAGTTTCTTCCAAAGTTTATTTCGATTTCCGCGAGGGTCGCAGTACATGTTTTCGGTTAAACGCGTTGTAGCTACGTGTTTTCATAAACGCGTTAATCTCGTAGTCTGAACATAATACAAGGGAATTGTATACTTTTCTCAGCTGCGATATTTTTTTTAGGTTTGAATGAGATATTAGATCGCTTTTCTCTTCCACAGACTTTATATAATTGTATACAAACCCATTTTTAAATTTTTGTATATTCAACCCCCAAGGGTTTGCATATGTTTTCACAATTTTGCCATCTATTAGTTCTGTTGAGATATAAAATTTCACGATTT